>OY728139.1:884970592-887470592 GCA_963277665.1 Viscum album
GAAACATGGTAACAAGACGGATCTGAAACCAAAATTGATCATAGTCTATGTGCCTGTATAAGAGAAACTACGATACATAGATTTACTAAAGCAGCATCGTGATGTATTTTCTTGGATTTATGATGTTATACTTGGGATAGATCCATAGGTTTCTATCCACCACCTCAGTCTTCTAGTAAATCGTCAAAGATTCAAATATCCTCCTAGAAAGATTCACCCTTATCACGTTGTTGTGGTTATGGACATGGTTGATAAGCTCATCAAATCCAATTTCATCAAGGATGTCTGGTAGCCCATACGGTTGGATAACATCATGCCCTTTTAGAAGAAGAATGGAAAAAATTAGAGTCTGTATCAACTTTTAGGATCTCAAACATCATTGTCCGAAGGATGACTTCACCCTTCATGCAAGAAAAATATTGATTGACTCTACTACTGGGTTCCAGGATCTCTCCTTCATGGATGGTTTTTCTGGATATAATCAAATCTGAATGGTCCCTAAGGATTATGAGTCTATTGCCTTTAGGGAACCATAATGTACTTTCTGCTACTAGGTAATGCCTTTCGGTCTAAAGAATGTAGGTTCCTCCTATCAACGTGTCATGCACTACATATTCAAGATGATCCATAGGACATTAGTGGAATGTTTTGTGGATGATTTGGTGGATAAATCTCGTTAGCGTTCGGACCATCTGAAAGATCATGAGAATGAATTCAGATTCCTCCATTCTTGACATCTGATGATGAACCTCTTGATGTGTGCCTTCAAGGTCACATCTAGAATGTTTCTTGGATTCATTGGTATATATATAGGCATTGAGATCTATCCTGATGATATCAAGGACATAATTGATATGTTTCCTCCGAGAAGAATTCAAAATAATTAAGAAATTCAAGGCCAGTTAGCCTACATACATCAATTCCTCACAAATCATGCTAGAAAGTGTAATCCCTTTTCCCAAATCATGATAAAAGGTTCTGATTATAAGTGGGATGAAGAGTGTCAAAATAATTTTGAGTAAATCAAGAAGTACCTATAACATATTTTGGTTCTGATGGCACATGTTCTTATAAAACTAATATTCCTCTATGTGACCGCTCTAGAATGAGCTTCCTTGTGCTGGTATTCGCAGTGCATGAATTATGACATTACATGCATCCCCATGAGATGAATCTAGTGTCTTGAATGGATCCAATGAAGTATATTCTGAACCTCCCCATGTTAAAAGTATTTTTATCATAGTTGTTAGTGATTCAATAATAGTTTCACATCAATTTTATTACAAAAAAGTCCATAAAAGGATATGTGTCGGCAGACTTCCTTGCCACCCATCCATCTCCCGCAAACTAGTCTCTTGATCTTTATTTTACTGGTGTGGAAATCTTAACTGTAAATCAAGACATTCTATGTTGGAAAATTCTCTTTTAGGGTGCTTCCCAAATACCTACTAGAAAAAGACTCAATAATCCTAGACTCAACAGAGTGGTCCTGGGTATCATTTTAATCATTTCTGCACAAGTTGTCCTACGATATTCATTCCTATGGTCAGAAGTTTGTACCAACAATGAAGCAAAGTAAAAGGCTCTCATTATTGGTCTTGATCTGGCTATCAGGATTTAGATTCTACAATTTCATGTCAATGGGGACTCTGAATAGGTCATCATGCAGATCAATAGTCACTACATCATCAGGAATCCAAAGCACGTACTAATGTTAGAGTGTACCCACCACCTGAGGGCCTAGTTCCCTTATCACCCAGAAGTTTCTCATGTCACTCATTCATAGTATGGTTGAGCCGATGCCCTATCCAGCATTGATTCATCTCTTGAAGAACCCAACTAGGATGATTTGATTATCCATGTGGTGCATCGGGGAGTCATCCCTCCCATTACTTCGAACTATGATGATAGATCATTGGTAATACAACATACCACTAGTGACCTCACGTCCGGACCCCTAGACCTCCATCCACGGTGTTACATGTGACTCCTCACTAGAGGACCCCCATTATCAAGTATCCTCAACATGGTAATCTTCCAGTGGATCGAGTCGAGCATGATAGAATCCAATGGCGAGTAGTGAAGTTCACCCTCCAGAGTTGTCCCAGTCTTGAGAAGGTCCTCTACAAACATAGGTTTGATGTAATTCTCCTTAATTGCATTCATGGGGGTAAGGTTTCTCATGAAATTAAGTAAGTTCATGTCGGTTCCTTTGGGGCTCATCATACAAGGATGAAACTCTCTCATCAAATCAAATGATTGGGGTATTCATGGCTCACCAAGATATATGACTGTATTGGGTTCTCCAAGAGATATCATGCATTCCAAATCCATGAAAACATTGTGCATCGGGCCCCATAACATATATACTCTACAAATTACTATTGGAATTTCCTTTTTGAAGGATCAATGATGGGGGAACATATCCACCAGTGACACCTCACTAGTGTATGTTAATCCTGACCCCTTAGAATATATTTTTACTGTAGGTAGAGACAGTTCCGCTCAAGGAAGTCAAGGCTTGTTCTACCATTGATTTTAAGATCTCTAATATCATCTACATATCTGGATTCCCTCATTTCATCATCACCGATAACAACACCAACATCCAAGTAGCCAAGCTGATGAAATTTTAGGCCATGTACATCATTTGTTCTAATGATACATCTTGTTATCATGCGCAAGGAAACGGGCAGATCGAGGCATTCAACAAAACCCTATCTAACAGTTTGTAGAAGATGGTTGTTTATAACCTTAAGATTTGACCAAAAAAACTCCCGAACAATCCTTGGTCTTATCAGATTATGACTTGTAATTCCACTTAGGTGACCCAATATTCCATTGTGTACAGAACAGAGGCAGTCCTACCCATCAAGATTCAGTTACCATCCAAGATCAAAGGTGTCTAAAATCAGTGGACACCAGAAAAAGTAGCTAAAATCCATCTAGTTGAACTAGAAGTGCTTGTCGAGAATAGGATTTTTACCATGACCATATGGAGAGGAATTGGAACAATATAGTCATAACATTCAATAATAAAGTTTTCCTCTTCTCTTTCTTACATGGTGACATCGTGTTAGCCATGAGAACTCCAATGATACCTAGAAGGAAGCCACCAAAGATAGAGTCAAAATGGGAGGGATCATACACCATTCAGATGCTTTACCAAAATGTTTCATACTCCATGGTCACCATGAATGGTGAGCTTATTACTCCTCCCACCAATGCTAAATTCTTCAAGTAGTATTTTGATTGACCAATCCCACATGACTTTAAACTGTTCCATCTTTACCACCAAACATTAAAATTCATGGTCCATCCTAGTTGAAGGCCTAAAACTACCCATCACTCACCCCATGTGCATTAAACTATATTAACATCCTAGATGATGGATGGAAAACTACACAACACTTATCCCACAGGATGTTAAACTATATTACAGTCATGTAGGACATTAATCTTACCACACTCGTCTTGATGGTTATTAAACCACCACCCTCATCTCGCATGATGATAAACTGAAAAACAGTCTAAGCACTGCGACCTTAAAGTAAGATCTCTTAAATATTTGTCATATGATGTTAAAATACATAAAATTTCAGAACTACATATTACCATCCTCATGGGATGCATAGAAAAAATGGGAATTTTAAACCGTGGTCTAGCCTCAGGACCCTAGACCTTTCCATCCTCTTGGATCAAGTCCTCACTTAGGATTTTTTGGTGTGGTATAGACTCTACATCCTCATTCATGTTGGGACATTTTTTTAATTCAACACAAATCCCCTTGAGACACCCCTCCTTCATCCAATGTACTTACCTTAAGACATTAAATTGCATGGGTACCACCATTCTTCATGCATCACAATATTTGGGTCTCCATCATCTATCGCATCTGAAAGGACCCCCATATGGCTTGGTTTCACACTACCTTGGTTCGCCTGCCATTTTGGGTAATTATCTCAGAGGATCGAAAATGATAATTTGACACATGTACCGCACTATGAATATGGTCAATGGTCAATGATCAATTTTTTGTTCCCATTCCATGTTAGAGGAGAGGTATACTATGTTGCAGACATGGTCATTAGTTATCCTCAATCATCATTTTCATCCCATGGTCTCCCAAATGATGGTCATAGTGATTCATCTTTACTACCCTTATGTCCCACACCCATGACATTAAACTAGGAATCTACAGTCTGTGATATATGAACATAAACTATGATCTCCTACATCCTTGTCGCATGATATTAAACTGCATGAAACTTCAAGAACTACAAAAACATGATTCCCATCCTCATGGGAAACATAGAAATAACCAAATATTTTTTTTTGGTGTCCATACTGGGTTCATCTTTTCTTTCTATCATCCACTCATCCTAAGTTCTCTCCTATAAATATGAATAGTGTGATGTATTTGTTCTTATTTTCTTCACATCATGTTATTCACCACACCACACACACTCCTCTTTGAGACACCCCTATCTTCCCTACATCTGTGTCGTAAGACGTAAAACTTCCCTACACCGTAGAACTAAGTATGGAATGACTCCCACCATAATGGGATATGTAGTAATGCCCATAAATTTGGTCTTTATTTCCAGCACAAATTCAAAGAAACCTTATCTTCATTCTATCCACTTGGCCTAAGTCCTTCAAAGGTGTATGTGTTATGGTATGGTCTTATGTTTTCATTCATGTTGGGTTTTCAATAGCCATTCCATGTACCCCTCTCTTGAGATACCTCCATCCCCCTTTCCCCCACATATCTTCTATTGTTATTTTCACTCATATAGGGACCATTGACCCTCTTGGGATATTAACCGATGTGACCTGAGGCACTATTGTTTATGACCTAGAGTGTTAGATTCTACACAGACATGTTTCATCAATTTCCATTTTTCACATTCCCTTTTTTTGGTTTTTCATCATTTATCATATTTAAAAGGACTTCCAAACAACATGGATTCTAGGCCTTAGGGCTCTCCAACCATCATAGTCCAATATCCCTGAGGATTTTGAATGGCAATTTCACACACTTCCCATGTTGCGAATATCTCCTGTGGACAAAACTCATTTGTTTTTTTCCCATTTCATGTCACATGATATGTATGTCATGTTTCGAACATGATCAATAGTTATCCTCCATCATTAATACACCCTCATTAAGCCTTAAATACTGGTAGTTTGATTCAAAACCATTTCCAGTCCATCACGATCAAGTTGAATTTTCACACTTTTAGTGATCTCCCTCAGTGTGTGTTTGCTCGTTAAGAGGAAAAATCAACGTTGAGTTTTCATTCAAGGCTTCACGACATTTTCCCTTCCTCTGTATTACTAGTGTTATGAATATATTTTCTTCCCTCGTTTCCCACACTGAGAACATCTCACATTGGCTTATGAACATTGTCATGGGTTACGCCTGCATGGAAGAATCTCACACCTTTGGGACTGAACACTATGACCATAAACTACGATCTTATTTTTTCCTAATAAAATTACATTAAACTGCAAGAATTTTGAGAACTACAAATGTCATGATTCCTATCCTTATGGGATACGTAGGAATTACCAAACATTTCATCTTTAGGTTTACCTCAAATTCCTTTAACCTTTTCTGTCCCCTTGGACTAACATTTCTCCTCTATAATTGTGTGCGGTGTGGGGTGGAACATTTCCTCATTCACATCGGGTATGAATTAGAACACCTTGCACACTCCCATTGAAACCACATTCTTCTGTATGTGCCCAAATATTATGACATTAAACTATACTGGTTAGTCCCAGAAGACATCAAACTATTTTGTCTTTGTTACATTTCATTAAAATGTACCGGTTGGTCCTATCATACAGCCCTAAACTATGACATTATTATCCTGGTCATATGATGAAATATGGTACCACATTTTAGTTTCCTCGCTCGAGGGGACATCATGTTTGGTATCAGTCATCCACCATGCTATTATTCAAGGCCTACATATAGATTTATTCCTACATAGACTCTCGTATTCTTTTTCTATGGTTTGTTTCTTCATAAATAAACGCAACCACCATAAATAATAATCAATATACATCAAATGGCTATTCCTATGGTGCATGTTCCAAACCGGAATGACAGTATTACCCCCAGAAATGTTATTGTACGATGACATTTTATAGAACTACATGTGGCTTGATTCCTATTATAATGGGATATGTAGGAATGCATAGACATTTTTTCTTCGGGTTTGGCCCCATGTTTCTAAAATCCTACCCCCTTTCTGTCTCCCTTGGCCAAAATTCGGTCGGAAGAATGTGGTGTGGAGAAGACCACTTGGGTCCTCATTCATGTCAGGTTTATGATAGCCATACCATGTATTTCCTGTTGGGGATATTCCTTCTATTCCCCAATGCACTTGTCACACGATGATAAAATGCATGAATTTTTCTAAAACTAAGTGTGGTTTGATTCCCATCCTCATGGGATACGTAGGAACACCTAGACAATTCATCTTTTGCTGAGCCCAAATTCCAACTTCAGTCCCATGACCTATGGTTTCCTTTCGGAGCATGTGGTATTGTGTAGAATTCTTTATGTTCCCAATAATGTAGGTTTTTTGAAACAACCGGACCATGTGTTTCCCTATATTTGAAATGCCTCATTAGATTACTCAAATGTGACATGGAGTAGAGCCCAAAATGTTGGATTCCACATGCAAATTCCCTTGTTTCATTTCCACGCTTCATGGGCCCTTTATTTGGATCTCCATCCTCTTCCATGTCTGAAGTGACCACCTTTATGGATTGTTCTCATGCCGCATTATCTCACCCACCATATTGGGCCAACACCCTAGATGACCTTAGACGAAATTTAGAAATAGGTCCCTTTTTTAGAACATAGTCAACGGTCGAACCTCATTTCATCAAAGTTATTTTTTATTATAATGAAACAAGACATCCAAAACAAGAAAACAGAAGCCAAATATTCTAAGGAGGTCGGAAATAGTGAAGGTAGAGGGCATCCTGTCTAATAAAATTGACCCCATCAGGTATAAAAGAGAATATATCATACAGAAAAATAGGATCATGGCCATCAACTTCCAGGTAATCTTCCAATTTGTTACCTTCATGCCAATAATGTGAAACATTGATGGTGTTGTTGATCATTACATTGTACTTTTTGATAGTATTTCAAGACACTATTAATCAAATCCATAAAAATAGCAGGTGCATTAGCCATTCCAAAGGGCATAACAAAAAAAATCATAATGCCTATATCTTGATCAGAAGGCTATTTTTGGAATATCTTCTTTCTTCACCCTCAATTGATGATAACCAGATCAAAGATCAATCTTAGGGAAGAATTGAACCCCACGAAGTTGGTCAAGTAAGTCATCAATTCTTGGAAGAGGTTATTTGTTTTTCATTGTGATCCCATTCAGTTCTCTGTAATCAATTCATAGCCGCATCGATCCATATTTCTTCTTCACAAAGAGAACTTGTGCTCTCCATGGATACACACTCGGTCAGAAAAAACCCTTTCCCAAAAGATCTTGGAGTTGTTTCTTCAATTGCTTCAGCTCCACATTTTCCATCCTATACGGGGTCTTTGATATTGGATGAGATCCAGGTAAGATCTCAATAGATAACTCTACCTCTATTTCAAGGGGAGGTCCATGCTACTCCTCATTAAATACATCAATATATTTCTAGATGATGGGGACACTTTATATCCTTAAACTCTCATCTCCTTCTCCTTATTCACCAATCAACTCCATAAATAAGGATATAGGGGGTTCTTTTAGACAAAGATCAGGTTGAGATATATCTCCTTGGAAGATAACTTTAGGATTTCCATTCAAGACTACTGATATTTCCTTGCTTCTATAATTGAGTATAGCATTATACTTAGAGAGCCATTCCATCCGTAGTATAATGTCAAATCACAGCATGGGAATGACTACTAGATTTTCGATAATAGTGTGCTCACTAAAATAAATACTAGTGTTTATAAACACTGACAATGCTTGGATAGTCCCACCAAGAGTCTTGTCTGATAAATCTACTTTTAGAAAATCGGTGGTTGATTCTAAATTTTTTGAAAACATGGAAAAAATAAAGGAATGCGTAGAACCAGAATCAAACAAAGTATTTTCAAGATTTGTGAGAACAACAAGAGTACCCGCTACCACATAATTCAGAGCTTAAACTTCAGCTATCATGATATAAAAAGTACATCCTTGACCCCTCGGCCTTTTCTAGGGTTGATGGTGGTTCCCCTCCACTTCTATCGTATTTGGACAGTGATTGTAAAAGTGCCCACGTTCTCCACACATAAAGAACTGGACATCAGGTAGGTCCTGCACCATCTTCCCCTGGTTGTTAGTATTTGGAAGTAGATGTTTCACCTTACTATTATAATTCCTCACAATATGGACATCTCTTCCACACATGTAGCACTTCCCAATCCTGAGTAGGCAGTTCCCCGAATGCTTGTTCCCACATTTATTACACGTGGGAAGTTGTACTTGTTTTCCTCCTCTTCCTTGATCGAGGCCCCTACCTAAGCATGGCTTCAACGATATCTTCTTGTCATTTGATTTATAATACCACTGCGTATCACCAAACTCTAGTTCAACATTCATCGCACTCCGTACGATATCCTCGTATCTATCATAGTCTTGGTTGGCTAGATTCTTCTGTAGATGAAATCTCAGTCCACAAAATAATCTATCAACCTTACCATTTGGATCCATGATATAGCTTGAGGTATATAATTAAATCCTTGTGAATTTAATCTCATAGCTTCCCACAGATTCATTCTCCTTCTGCTTCATCTCAAGAAACTCCTTCTCCAATCTTGTTCAAATGGAATGAGGGAAATACTTACTGAAAATATCCCTATGAACTATTCCAACTCCATAGCTTCAACTTCAACTCTTTGCCTCATGTTTTTAATTAGTTCCCACCACTGACCAGCTTCTCCCTCTAAGTGATAGACAGCTAGGGTGTCCTTCTCTTACTCTGAACAGTGTAGCACAGAAAAGATCTTCTCTATAGATTTGATCCATTGTTCAGCAATCAATGGGTCGGTCGATCCACTGAAGGTTGGTGGTCATTGGTGAATAAGAGACTAAATATAATGTTGTTACCTTAATGGTGAGATCGGTCTCTCAGCTTGATTCAAGTTATTTCCCTGAACTTGAGTCAGTTGGTTCATCATTCGCATGAATGTTTCCATTCTGGCTTTCATTGGAGGGTCGTCAGCGCATGATCCATTGCAGTTTCCATTTTCACGATTCCTCCTATTGCCCACCATTTTCCTAAAAGAGTAAATCCTTAGTGAGAAAATTATTCCATTTATGAATCTTTTAACTATAAAAGATTTTATGTCTTAAAACTTCATTATTAAACAATTACAGTAATCTGTAATTCCTTCATAATGATTCATAAAAAGCTTTAGATTAACCAAACATATCCCCCAGGAGTATCGTAACCAAGAGTGTTGTAAGGCCTGTTTTCGTACACCAGTTCCCATTCAAGTCCAGCTAAAAGATGTGTTTTTGGGTTTTACCCCTATATACATCTATTCCAAAGCCGCCTCTACCTTCTCGTATCCAGAAAAGGATGTATTTTTTTTGATAAACCACTAACTCTATAGTCACCAAAATACCAGGTAGTTTTCCTATATTTTAAATTTTTTAGAGGGTTCTTCCTGAAGTTTTTATATCCTAATTTCAATAAATAACTAAACTATATTTTGATACTAACTATGGCATCCCTCCTTTTTAATACATAACTTTTCATTACATTTTACACACTGAGTATCTTTAAATTCTAGTGTCTTGGAAATCAGGAACAATAAACCTTTAATACAACATAAAGAATTATTTTGAACCACTTTTAGTGCATCATCATAAGTTCATCTTATGTACAAGTACTTCATCTAATATCTTGGAGACATACATCATTGGAAAGGGTGAGCAGAAGGCTCCGTAAGGGAAAACAACGGAATCAGTTTACTTCTGTTAACCATAAGAACTTGAATAACAACATAAAGACATGAGCAATGGATGTATAGGCATATCATAATGAAACGAACGTGGAATATAACATGAATATTTGGATACAACATTTCGTTTAGACATTCATGAACATGTCACCAAGGTCCATCCCCAAGGTGTCATAAAATTTACCAAGGTTATTCACCAACGTATCGTGAAACTTCTCATATCTAGAGATTAATTATTTACCCAAGGCATTAGAGCGCTCTCAGGGCTCACCCTTAATATGTACCTACATTCATGTGAGGCAAATACATAACAATCAAAAATTTCAAAAATAACCCAAAAAGAATCAAAGAAATGGGTTTCATGTCAGAATCGGGACGTTTAAATGATTTTAAAAATAAGATCATTATGTCATTTATAACCCATGGAAAGAGAGTGGGGGTGATATGTATGTCAATTCTTGAATAAAATATATCATATTTACATATTTATTAAAACCCATGGAAATTAAATAAGTCTGGTTATACAAATAAATAAATAATAGAATTTCATGAGAGAAACACACAGAAATTTTGAGATGAAATTTCTACAGCAAAACGACTATGTAACATGGTTTCAGAATACATTGAAAAGAGAGGGGAAAAGGGTCACCCACTCATAAATAATTATAAATACAGTATGGATACTAAATAGGATCATGCTATTGGTTATTTAATGACATACCACATGAAAAGGAAACATGGAAGAAGAGAGAAGATGTGATTTCTTTTACGAGAAATTCAGCAACCTAACGTTTTCAGTTACAAAATCAAAAAAAACAAATTGATGAGAGTGAAAAGGGTATATAAACAATTAGAAATTAAATGGAAAGAAATTATAACATATAAGAAAATACCCTCAACGTAATGATATGGAAATTAGAAGACACAATATAAAGTAAGTCATGACTTTAAAGAGGGGGGTGAAAAAGATCCATTACCATGAAGAGTAACTTCGAAAGCTTGAAGGTCGAGACTATGGGAGGCGTGAGGGAACCATTGTATGACTCCTTGGGAGGTAAAGAGACCGGAAATTCTTTGGTGAGGATTTTGAAATGAAATGAATGAGGTAATGTCTTGGTATTTATAGGAGAAATGAGGGGGTAAGTCATTATTGGCCAATGGACACCTCATCGGTGGCATTAGAAATACCATGGGCTTGCCTATGGTATTTTCCCATGGTATTTTCCAATTGGGACCCCTAATTACTTATCATACTATTCATAAGTTTACCAGAATTATTACATAATTATTACATCCTTAATGATGTCATTAAACACCTGAAACTAAAAATTGTATCTTCACTATTCACCAAAAATTCACTTATTCATAAAAATACAGAAAAATCACCTTAACTTAATATCAATTATTTAAATTTAAAAATGAAATCCATTTTATAAAAAAAGTTTCCTAAATATTTTTCATTTAATTTTTAAATAAAAAACACTATTCCCTTAAAAAACTAATACTTAACCAATAATTTTTGTAACAGTTATTTACCTATTTTATTGAATTAAATTACTTAATCAAGGGGCCTAAATTATATTAATAATTTCTTAAATGATGTTACTTAATCCATTTGATCACATTACTAATCATAAGCGTAAAATCACTATTTATAATTTACTATTCATCAAAAAATAAGTTGATCTTATTAGACTCCAAATTTCATACTGAACATAACTGTAGAAGTCCATTTTTTGAAAATCATTACACATTATTAATTATTTAAGTTTTACATAAATATTTTAAAATATCATTTATCTAAAATTCATCAATAATATGAATAATATATTTATCCGGACATTGAAAAATTCACAAACATCACCATAAGAAGAAATCACAATTTTTATTTATATCAAAGGATTACATAAAGTAGTTAAGGTCTCGTTATAGAGCCCCTTATAACACAATTATAGTACCTAAGTGTAAGGTGTTCTAAGGTGATAGAATCATGTGGTGGCTCGACCAACATTGCCCAAGTGGTAATTTCTATCACCTTGAACTTCTTCCGAAGGCGATTTCGTTCCAGCTTCACATGATGAAGTTGGACTTGGGTTTGGTCTAGAACAAAGACCAGGGGTACTACCTCCTTCCCTTGTTCCGTCAGATGGGCTTCGAACAGCCCGAGTGTACAAGAGGAGGCCATCAAATCTTCTCTCTATATTAATTAACCATGATCACTTGTATTTATAATCAATAATCGTATCACCAAGAGTTTAGTTCCCAACGGTCATATTGACCAATGGTCATATAACAGTTAAAACTCGATGGCCTCATTTACATTATACTCATTTTATTAAATGAAAGATTTTCGTTGATTATAAAATAAAATAACACAAAAATTTAGGAAACAAAAATTATTAAAAATTTCATGTCGTTACAAGGTCATACCATACTCGTTGGAAAGGATGATACCCATGTCCATAGCCTTGGATTTGGCATGAAGAGAAGAACCATATCCTGAGTATAAGGAAATTTCCAAGAGGGCCTAACCCCTAGAGTCTCAGATAGGCCCACCCCAGTGCAAGACTCCTGTCCTACAATAACTATCCGTGTTGAGTTTAAGGATCTTTGAGGGAGGATTAAATCACACCCAGAGGCCACAGGAGATACTGTTTGGTTCCTGTGGAAGATGTGAAGCATGGATCGTCCACCCTAAGGAGGGGGAATCCCTTCAGTTCCTAGAGATCCAAGCCAAATCAATGAGACAGTTCTTATACCACAAGATGATAGAACTGTAAGCAGAATAAACCCCTTTATGTCTAAACTTATTTATGGCTTTCCAAATAAACCGGCACTCCTCTAAAAGAATCAAATTGGGAACCATATTCTTTGATCCTCTATCACCCGACCCATGGAACCGCTAATCTAAAAACGGATGCTCCACCAGGTTAATGTCATGAAGGCCTGTGAAATCCCCAAAGGCACGCCACACATCACAGACCCATACTACCTAGAAGAATATGTGATAAAAACTTTCTTCATTTATGTATTTCCATTAGGGACATCGATAAGTAAGAGGGATTCCACAATATTTAATATAATCGTCCATCGGGATATTCTGATACCTGATCCTCCATTACATAAAGGTGTATCTAGATGGAACCACCTTGGCCTAAATGATGATATTTCATTTATATTGCTTCTCTATAGAGACCTGAAACCACCGAAAATCACGAGTGGAGAAAGCCCATGATTAAGATAGAGTGAAGAAACAATGTTCAGGTTCCTACGTCAAAGCAATGATATTGAAAAAAGCATGTTTCTCCTCATCCAGAATAAACTTAATAAAATCTGGAAGCTTACATGCCTCCCAGAAAGAAATAGTGGGAGTATGGAACCCTAAGAAATCGAGCACTATCCTAGCCCAATTGAGGTTCCAAAAAGAAATATCCCCCCTCCCAAAGATCCACTGATATTGCAAAAAAATCTCTGAAAATATTTTATCAATAGTAGGCCGTAAAGAAGAAATTCCACCCTCCAGCGAGGAGTGAATACTAAATAGAGGATGCATAATTTTCCCCCACAACGTACTCTATTCCAGTGCTTCCCAATCCAATTGTTCATGAATGAAACTGAGAGTGCCATTCAATCTGTTAAAATTAATTCCTCCCTCCCTATTAGGCCTCGCAACCTTACCCTAAGAAGCACAATGTTTCTTCTTTTTTGCAAGAGGATTCTAGTGAAATCTTGCCAAGAGATTCTCAATAATATAAATAACACCCTTTTGAAACTTGATTGAATAGAGAGCATGGATTGAAGCTTCTATTAGAACTCTATTAAATGTAATTATGTGTCTTCCAAAGGACAAAAACCTACTTTTCCAATTGTGTTTGAGGTCCACAATCTTCCTAGACAAAAAGTCGAAATCTCGAATAAAGCAATCTACTAGGGGTGATGTGATCCCCAAGGTATTGTATGGGAAGAACCCCCTTTGTGTCGAACGAGTGAGTTGTATCCCATAAGTCCATTTGGTGGAGCATCTATTTGGGGTGAATAAGAGGCTATTATTTTTATTTATAAGTTATCCACCCTAATGGTTGTAATCATCAAAAATTTTGTCCAGGACACAGTATATTTTTCCCCATCAAGAAAGACTAAGGTGTCTTCAGCGAACATTAAGTGAGAGATGGTCATGACCCTCATGATCTTCCTATAGGGCAGAATCTCTCCATTATTGATTCTCCTATGAATGAGCCAGTTGATCACCTCTTGTATTATAATGAAAATTCTGGGGGGAAAGGATCACCCTGTCATAGCCTGTGATTGACTTTGAAGAACACAAAGGACTTCCCCATGAATGAGACCACCATCCATGGGGATATAAAACATTTGAAAACAAGTTCAACAGTTCATGATGTGAAACCCATATATTCGATATCCTTAATGATGAAGCCCTATTCTACCCTATCGTAAGCTTTATTCATGTCTCGCATAAGATCCATATTAGATCCTCGGTTTTTGATGTTCATATCTCTTGTCAATTCTTGGGAAAGCACAATAGTACCTTGGATGGACTTAACCCTATGAAACCATGATGCTCCATGGAGATCCACTGTGGAAGATTTATGGAAATCCTGTCATTAATAACACTTGAAATAAAATTATAAGGACTGTTTCACATTGACACTTGTCTATAGTGAATGATAGATGATGGATTCATATTTTTGGGAATGATAATCATAGTAGTGGATCATGAAATATGCGACAAACTAACACCCCTGAATATGTCATGGATGGCCATAATGAGGTCCCCCTAAACCACATCCCATGATGCTCTATAGAAGAATCCTGGGAGCCTTTCTGGTCCCGGGGTACTATCTGGGTTAAGATTCATCATGGAATTATAAATATCATTTTTATCTAGAAGAGATCTCAACCATTCAATTTCCTAGTCAAGACACAATGGAAGATCTCCTCGAAAATCTTATTATCATTTCTTGTACAACCAGTGGGAATATGACTATTGGGACTAGCTTGAAAGTCCTAGAAATAACAGAGGTTCATACCTCTAATGATATCCTTATCATCCATGTAAGAGCCATTATCCAACAAAATGTTTGATTTGATAGTTATTTTCATCTCATTAATAAATGAATGAAAAAATCCTATTTTTCTATCACAATCCTAGAGAAAATTTATTCTCACAATGTCCCTGGACAAATTCTTCAGAGCTAAGATCATAACAGCTAGAGCTTCCATTCTTATTGAAACATGCTCAAATGTATGGTTATCCAATTCTTCTTCCAGCTGATCTTAGAGCCTCTCAACCTCTTTCATGGTATCATGGATCTCATTTTCAACCAGGAGATGACTTTCTTCCATGACTATAGTCTAGAATAGAGGCGAAACAATTTATCATGAATGAGAACCCACAGGCCAATCTGACCAGGGGAATTCCATATACCACAAAACACATCCTTATATCTCAGCTTACTGACTCATTGTTGGGGGAAATGGAAACTGTCCTGATGAACCAGCTTGAGAAAAAAGAGACCATAGAGGGGAGTGATCATATAGTCCAGGAACAAGATGGCTCATCTTAGTATTAGAGAACTTGGAGATTGCTTCCATATTGGCTAGAAATCTGTCCAACATGCTCCAGGGATGGTGATGGACCCTTTAGTTGTTGCACCATGTAAATCAGTTTCCTGAGAACCCCAAATCAATAAGGCCACTCCCAGCCATGAACAGAGTGAACTCCTTGTTGGCTCTCCTCTGAAAAACCCACTTCATTTTCTTTCCTCTAGAAAATCCCAATATGGTTGTTATATGTTTCGGTATGAAAATAACCATGCATCTTAAACTTGAAGTGAATTCCTGAATTCTGTCAAGGTATTGCTTGTGATCAATTATGGTAACAACAATGACTTTAGGTTTTCTTACGATAGTGGAGACGAAATCGGATTTAACTTGGGCCCCATATCCATGGTTGTTCCAAATGAGAGTAGAAATCATTAAGAGGATAAGGCTCTCCCATTTTCCCCAGTTCTAGTAGCCACATTGAAGAGGGAGAGTGATCCATCCTTACGATTCTTTGCTTCTTATTGAGTAACAAATCCCTACCGAAAGGACACCATTCTACCATATGAAGAAACAAACTATACAATACATATATTGGATGAGCCTCAAACCTTGATGATAGGAGGGGGTGTTCTCTCTGAATCCGGGTGGATAGAAAACTGGGGTACAATATGAAACTCTTGAAAAAACATAGGGGGAGGTGACCTAGGGCAAATATCATTACTTTGAAGATTCATTCTAGAGGATGCATGTCGAGGATTAGGATCATACTCACATAGTCCAGTGGGCAGATGCGGAAGGGCCAGAAGGACTGAAGAGAGGGTCTATAACCCATACAAAATCGTTTCCACACACACATACTTCAGCAAAAATGAATGGTGTAGGGGAAATTCCATACCAACATGGATATTGGAGGCACCCTTAGGCATGAAAGGAACAACCATCTTGCACAGCACCAAACCATCTTTCAAAATGAATCCTGGAGACAAAACTGGATCCCTAGCATGAGAGGGAATATCCTGCACTGGGAGGTCCTTAGATTCTTGGGCATCTTGTGACAAAATGTTAGTTGGGGGAGGATGGTGAAATCTGATGGACTTCCCTTCCTGGATAAGGCCTTGGGAGAAAAATTCCCATCTCCTTTACATCTTCTTTGACATACCTAGATTGAGTTCCCATAAAGGAGGCAATGAGAGAATAAATGGGGAAACGTAGGGTAGAGAATCTTCTGGTTCCAATAAAAATCACCCTGCACATAAAGAGATAACTTGTTTGGAGGGAGAAGAGAAGTGTTCATCTCTACACAAAGAGGCACCATCGAAACATCATCCCCGCTAGAATTCCTAACCTCCGAGCTCAAAAAACCACCCGGATCTTCTCCAATCTCCATCAGAAGGCCTCCGTTATATAAGGGAAGATGAAGACCAAGGTGGTGAATCCACACAACAACAAGGGGGTTCTCTTTGTCCCTATGGCCATCCAGCAACCAACGAGAAATAATTAATCACTGGATTCCAATATAATGAGGGGAACTACACCAAAAATGCATGAAATCATCTTTTCAGGACATAACAAGGCCGAAAGAATTCATGTGGAAAGCCAAGATTTGGACGGGAGATTGAAGGCCCCAGGAGTGGGAGAAATGATGGAACACTTCTAAGGTGGGATTCAAAGAACCAAAACACACAACCAATGTCCATTTTAGGAAACCCTACACCTATGTAAAGGACAATTATAGGATGTATAGGGACGGACCTCCATCCTTGCACAAGACCTTCGAGGACGAGACAAAGATCTCTAGAAAACAAGGACACTGGGTAGTGAGATGCGATCCACAAATGTCTACCTCCTTGTACCTGGAAAATCCCACCACTACTCCTTGTTTCCAACATAGATCACGACTCATCGAGGATTATGGTTTTGGTAGGATTTTTACTGGTGCAGTGGAACCACACATGCCTTTCATCTTGCATGATGTTAAAATACAATATGAGAACTATTTAAGGCTTTATTCCCATCTTAATGGGGTATGTAGGAACATCTAAATTCATTGTCTTGGGCCAAGACAATATTTCTCCATATTCAGTCTCTCTTCCTAAGATCCCCCCTTGGGATTACATGGTGTGATATGGGATGCTTTCATCCTCATTCACATTGCGTCTATAATGTCCATGTTGTGTACCCTCTCTTGTAATCTCCCCTTTCACAATCCATCCTACAATATGAAATTAAACTACATAGGTCCTTTAGAACTATGTGAGGCTTGATTCACTTCTTCATGGGATAGACAAGAACGCCCAAGCACAATCCCTTAGGTCCAAACCCATTTTAGGAAACCTCTAGTATATGGTCTAAATAATACCACTAGGAACACGTGGTGTGGTATGAACTATTTTTTTCCTCATTCTCCTAGGGATATAAACCACACCACATGATTCCTTTTGTGGTAACCACGAACTTAATACATGACATTAAAATATGATTCTACATTGGATATGTTTTGGATTCACCATTATAACTATGGGGGGATTTATCGTCTCTACCAGAGAGGTTTTACCTCACCAGTGGTGGTCTGTCGCTGCACTAATCTTTGAAAAACATGTCAGGATTCATTCCCATTCCCATGGGATACGTAGGAACACTCGAGCATTTTTATTCAGGTACATCCCGAAAATTATCCTTTTTGGGACCTTGGCTGGAGATCTCTGTTGGAGGCACGGGATGTGGTGTGGGATTCCTTCTGTCCTTAATCAAATTTTTTTTATTGTTACTGCATCCTGTACCCCTTCATAAATCCCTTCCCCCTTACTCCTTTACAACAAGATGTTAAACTGCACGAGTCTTTTGGTACTACGTATGGATTGATTCCCTCCCCATCAGTATATGATGAGACATATATATGTCAAGTTCCCAGATCCAGCCACACACCTGTAAACACTCTAATATAGTTTTACATTCCTTGTCCCCCATTTTGGGAACATTCATAGACTTCTTCCTCACCGTACGACCTTAAACTATGTGTCTATCATCCTCATTGGCATGAAGTAAAACTAATGTCCACTCTAGGTTCTCGATAGAGAGATATTTTTAGGTAATAAGTAAATTCATTAATCAGACTGATGAATCCACCTAATGTGTTTTCATAATGGTGGTATAATTTCAAGAGTATTGGACTACATTTGAACAACCCATCAATCCACCCTCCATGCATTGTGTGCCCTTTTTTGGATTCTCATCCTCTTTCATGTCTAAAGAAACCCCCTAATAAAACAGATTCTCAGCCAATGGCATAAATACTATCCTGGTCCAATGTTCTAAAAGCCCATGGAAAACATTTCATGTAAGGCTCCATGGTTCGAACATGGTTAGCGGTCGGCCCTCATTTATTGTCCCAATTCCAGTCGAATGCAAAAGGGATATTGTGGGTCAAACATGATAAAACGTTATCCTTAATTTTCATGACATCCCTACATTTTTACAAATTTTGAGTATTGTGATTCACACATTCCACATCCCTCTGTTCGAATTGATTACAATTCCCATGGCGTTACCCCGCTCATGCACTAGAGCATTTTCGAAAAGGGGCAATTTAACTGTTCTAAGAAATTTATTCTCCTGTCAGGCCTCCCACTTTCTTCTTGGAAGATCAAAGTGGTTTTTTGGACCCCAGATACTCGGATATTGGTAGGAAATCTCATATTAAAATTAAATAATGATCCAGCCATACCTTGTCTCCCACATCGGGCATGACACACATGAGCTTAGGTATTGATCATTGGATATTTCACGGATGTGATGGAAATGAAACAACCAAAATAGATAATGGAACTCAAGCACAAAAACAAAATAAACATTAAAATCATGAAAGTACATTTTTTTGTTCACATAAGTTACATCGCCCAAGGATTAGAACCTCCCATAGATAGGTCGACCTCCTCAATTGAGAGTCCCAACTTTTCTACTCTCTCACTCAAGGAATCTAGGATCTGTAGTCGTCTGTTAATATCCCACTCCTCCACAAAGGAGATGGGGTGTTTTTCATTGGTATTGATCCAAGACTGATCTTGGTCATATTGGTTAATAGACATATCTTGAGATGTGTGCCTCATATGTTCCTCAGCCTCTGCCAGCTGGGCATTCAGTTGCGACATGAGTCCCAATTGTACATTGTGGAAAGCAGAATGCTCATTCGCCTACACCCTCAACTATTGGATCTCGTGCTCAGCCTCCTAAAGTCTCTTTATTTTTCCATAATTTCTTTTCTATCATCCCACATCGAGTTTGTGGTTGTTTTCCCATATTTTCTCTTCATATATTCTCTAATGATCATATGTGGACGTTGTGAATCCACTCCTCCACCACATAGTCGCACATCAGGGAATGATAACTACCCAAATGGTATATCAATTTTTTATGGGGTCTTCTTAATGAATCACTTTATTAGATTCCCTAATAGTTGGAAAGTTGACATGTTGTCCTCTTCATCTAAGGATTCAAATCTCGATCCATTTGGTCGGCAGGTTCGTACTCCTGGAATACTTCCAGAAGCTCAGTGGTGTGGTCTTCCTCTGGTGTCCTGTCATTAATTTTGGGTTCGTCACCAACAAGAGAAATAGTCTCTCAACCTAGATATGATCTAAATCATTGGTCTAAACTTCAATATGATTTGGTTTCACCCAATAAATGGCTCCAACCGAAGCCTTCGTGACTATAGGTTGTCCGACCGAGACATCTAATTCCAGTATGATCGAGACCCCCCCCCCCTCAAGAGAGGATCTTCGAGACACCATGTCATCCATACCAGTATAACCCACACCATTTAATGATCTATTTATAATGGATTTGAAAATGTCAATCTTTGGTTCAATAGATACTAGCCAGTGGCTCTGTCATAATGAAGGCAAAAAAGTTAGAAGGATTTATTTTTTTTCATGGGTCATCAACAATGGTATCCCATGGAATTCTCCCCCATATATAGTCATGAACTATGAGTACTCTATGAGGTTCATCCTGGCTTTCGCATCACTACTCGACACTATAATCAACACCATCCCGAGTGCAGATCCTAAGCCCGCATCAACATTCATGTGATTAAGAATTTCCCTTTAAGTCTCTCCAATAGATAAAAAATGTCAGTTGAGAAGATAGGGTTACACAGATGAAATCACGATGAAAGAGAATTATTTGGAGATTACCACTATATCTCTAGATAAATCTTCCAAAACTAAAGTCTAAATTGCAACTTATTCCAAATGACATTTTTCGTCAGTGTCGTCTCCCCAGGAGCTATCTGAGTCATCGAGTAAAGCGAAGTGCTCCCTCATATCAGCAGCAGATGCTTGATGTGGGTCTGTCTGACCCAACATTACTTTCACCCAACTCATCATTGGACTTGAAGTGCACCATGAATGCCTGTATTCATCCAGCTATGTGATATACCATTCCCCTTCTTTTTGTGACACCAGAAATCTGTCCTTGACACATCTGAACACTGAAAGGTCCATTACATGGAGGTTGATATGATCCTAGATCTGGATAGGGCTGAGTAATTGTCGGTTGACCTCCCAATGTTCCCAATCCTTCAGAAATACAGTATCCAGTGGCATGACTATGTGGCACAACCGCTTTCTTGGAGCCTTAGTGTAAATCTTATGAAACCCACTGAGCATCGTCCACCCTTCCTAACCCTGTTTAGTTGGGACCATCGGGACTACCGTTACTTCTTTCTCACCACTTTCTATAGGCTCTGATAGTGCATGCCTCTCCTCTATAGCCATGCTTCCACCAAAACGTGCTCCCATCATTCTCTGACCCCAACCCTTGGGTTGAGGAGACACTTCATCATTGAACCTGATATTTTTCTATTTCAATATCTTGCATGGTTAGGAAAACTCAATGATTGTATCTTATTCCTTCACTATCCTGAATGCGGCATCGTATTGAGGTAGCTCATTTTTTCCCCATCCTCCCAGTTAAATATGAGCCACATCTGCCTCATTACACAAGGGTTCTTCTCATGATACACCCCCAGATAAACCTTAGGGGCCAGCCTCTGCATGCATCAAAATTTCCTCGCAATTAGGTGTGGGGTGTATGGCTCGTAGATCGGCTCACCGTCCACCCATGACATAAAAACACCACTCAAGAATTCTATAAGATATCACCGATGATCATTAGTATCATGAACATCATCAGTGTAATCCTCCATGATCTGTACAAGTGGGTTGAAGAAAAATTTATCCCCATTCTAGATGATGATCAGAATGCCCTTTGAAATCACATTGGCTAGATGGATTCTCACTATGTTCAGGATAGAGGGCCAGAAGTTTGTCCCTTGAGGATATATCAGGTTTTGGGAACTCAAAACCCTCATGTGTTCCACCATCCATCCATACAAGAAATGCAGTAGCCGACACACCTATAGCGGCTTATTCCCCTCACTAATATTCTGCAACATCTTGTACAACATCTCTAGTACTGGGATCCTGAGGTTAAATTGTTGCCCAGTTTCTAGCATGGATTACAAGATAAACATACTCATCTATACACCCATGTTTGTATCTCTCACTAGAAGAATCCAACCAAAGATGAGTGTCGAGAAGAAGACATCCAACCTAACCATAGGTTGCTGCTTAGTGCTGATTCTAAAACCCATGTCTTCCACGGGATTTCCTCCAAGAGTCTCTTGTATGAATGATCTTTGCTGCTCTAACCCCCTTTTTTCATGTTGGAGGACTCATCGGGAACATCCTACCGGATGGTTGATTCAAAAATTGCCTAAACCATAGCATGAAATGCACGTCCCTTACTGATTGCTTGTCCTCACCCAACACCAGGTCCATCCACACCTTTTCTAGGCTTGGAATATTCTCCATGTATTCCCTCACATTCTCTATTGGGAGGAATTCGTCATATATATCCCCTAGAATGAGAATCCTATAGATATTTTAGATGTCCCAGAGACTGATACTGACTTCCCCATAATGACGATGGAAGATATTGTTCCCACATGACAACATACTCAATAGATTCAAAATAATAATCTTTGGTTGGTAGATATGAAATTGAGAAGCCCATGATACCTCATATAGGCCCACTTTCCTCATATCCTCTTCAAAATACTCACATATTTTACATACCTAGTAGGCCCAGGCCCAGTCATCTATGATGTTGTAGCCCTAGTGTAGGTCTCAGTCACAGGTCCATTTTTTTGCCAAATTTCGTAGAGCATCCTTTAGGATATTGTGATACTACAGAGGGGATTCCTCAGCATGAAGCACATTCCCGTCAACATTGTGTGTATTTTTATATAATCATGTGGCAATGATAGATGTACGATCAGTCCACATTTGGATATCAACAGGCCTGAACCACTCATACTGTCATGGGGTCCCCTAAACCAGTAAGCTGGTTTATCCCTAATAGCTCCTTGGATAAAGATCTCATCCCACAGATAGAGGTAATACAATAACAGTCTCTTGCATAGGGGATAATTCTTATGGCCCTCCGTTAGAAGAGCCGTTAGGGATTCATGATCTGAGTGGATTCACATGTATTCACCAATCCCCATGTTATCCTCCATTTCATCCCTTTGGGTAGCTATCTCATGGACTGCCTTGATAACTTTCTGGGTGGCCATTTCTTCTGATCTAGGCATGGGAAATTTTTTCATTGTAGTTCACGAAGCTCGGTCAAAGAGCTCAGTCATGGAGCCCTCTCACAGAGCTCATCTCATAAATCATATGGCTAGAGATTCAAAGACCCAATGCATATTTCAAAGAATCCTAGGATTGTGGTGCACAAGATCACTGAGTAGCATTGTGACGCACAAGTCTGTGGAGTGTAGATTCGCAAATCATGATCGTGAAAAGTGAAATGCATGACAAATCTTGAGAAAAAATATATAAATTCAGTGTCAAATGTGGAAGAAATAGTGGTCTTCACCCTCTATTTATAGATGATGACTACCGAGCATTGTGGCACGTCGCACACTCTTTGGTATGCTCAACCTATTCATTACGCCCCTACATTTCATTTTCACATCGCAAGCTACAATGATTTTGGAGAGGTACCATCATAATCCAACCATTTTTTCTTCTCAAATTCCATTATATGGGAGGGACTTGTTTGGCACCAAAATTTATCCCTTTTTCAAACAAACCCCACAAAAATTCCATGGAAGTCTACCTCATAGAGCATCATTGAAAACAATCTTTTAAAATCCTATCTAGCACTGAAAACAATGTGAAGTAGCATGAAAAGACTCCTCTATAGTCTACATGGATCGGGTGACGGATGAATATTAAAATACGACACACTCTAGAGAGCCCTCTAAGAGAACCATGCTACACCTATTGTATAGCTTCTTGAGTCCAATGAACATAAGGGATTTGTCTCTGATTTCGAGGTCCAATTCCTTCACGACCTGACCTCTAAGTTTCATGCCGCATCTTGCCTATAAATATCAGGCTTTCCCAACACCCCAAGGATGGATACCCTAACCATTACCCTTATAATCCCTCAAATCATGAAGCACCATCTTCTCTACAAATCATTGAGAAAATTATCTCTTCATGGAATTTGAGCACTTCGAAATACCCTTCCCTTGCCCCATGTGCAACCCCTCTTCAAGCAGGGATTCCCTTTAGAAATCCCACATTCCATCATAAAGGAAGGAGATACCAATGGGAACTCAGGTCTTCAAAAATCATTCAATCTTAATTATTTACCTTCTATTCACATGTGAACCCCATTCTAATGTAGGATAAATATGCTTCATGATGTATATCACTTTACAATGCTGCACTTTTCAAGGAACCTGTTCAATGTGAAGTCCTACTTCAAAAAATCCATTTCTCTTCCTGATGATCTATTTATACACATGTATATTCCATGACTAGTCCATAACACTCTACTTCGTGAAGTATACCCCTTAGCAGAGTCTATCGACATTGTGGAGTACCAGTGCTTCGCTTGGTCCCTTCATGTGAACGTATTGTCATTACATACCCTTCTCCCATACGACCCTCAAGGTTTGTAAGAAGTGATTTCAAGGTCCCATGAGTGGTGCTTCATATTTAATTTCATTGACTCAATCATCTTCGCATAGGCATGCTACCAACTATTTATTCTTCAAATTACCATGCTAACACGATTACCTCAATGGATCACTCCATAACCCCATATCCATACAGAATTGCTGGTTCCATCCCTTCACTAATGGATAAAGTGCCCCAGTTATGGAAGTCATATGGGTGGGGAGAGAGTACTCATCTTCCGAGCTGCATGACGTTAAATACCCAAGCATCATCATCCACAGCGCATGATGTTAAACTGTGCCCTCTCCCCAAGAAATATACATGGGGTGCCCCACCTCAGACATTTTCCATGCCCACTAGTCACCATGGGAGTAAGATCTTATTCACATGGAAAGAGATCCTCCTCTCATGGAATGAAATGTTTCAGCAAGGGAGGGAAACCATCATGCTTTAAGCCCCTAGCCTTTCTTGTAGGATGTAGCATCCATCATCATCCTTTCTTCTTCTATGTGCAAAGTCTAGAGGGGATATGGGTACATGGAATCTCGATACCCCATCACTCTCCATTTTGGATTTATCAACATAGATCCACCATCCTAGAGTAAATCCCAATATCCATCTCCCTAGTCCACTACCCATGCAAATTCCTTATTCCATTCTAGGCATACGCCCTTTCATGAGGTGATAATCAGGTCTTTGTTACCACTTGTTTCACACACTGATCATGACTCACAAAAGCTTAGTGTAAGCATCGACAATAGAATTCTCTATGGGCTGACTTAGTGTGTATTCCCCATTCCCCATACCAAACTATGTGGAATTTGATCCTTTCCCTACCCAAGAATTGTACATTAGAACACTACTTGAGGTTTTATCCCATCATCCATCGATCCTGACCACTTCGAGTTGGTTCACTATCACCCCGCGTGATGCTAAATTGTATTCTTTAGAACTACATGGGTTTTGATCCTTGTATTCTATGTTGGGTACCTATGAAACCTCTTTGTTGTTTAACCCCAAAGACAAGTAAACCTATTCGAACTATGTTGATTTTGTTCCTTATCCCCTAGACATGGTACGTAGAAATCCTTTCTAGGGCTCAACACAACACACTGGTAAACCTATTTAAAATGTGTGGGGTTTGACCCCTATATCCAAGGTAGGGTACATAAGAAGCCACCCAATGTTTCAACACAAAACACTGGTAAACCTATTCAAACTACATTGTTTTTTATCCTTGTCTCATAGGCATGGTACGTAGGAATCCTCCCTGAGGTTCAACACCAAACCTTGGTAATCCTATTCAAACTATATGGGTTTTTATCCCTATCTCCTAGTTAGGGTACATAGGAATCTTTCCTATAGTTCAACAAAAAAAATTAGTAATTCTATTAAAACAACAGGGTTATTTATCCATGTATCCTAGGTAGGGTATGTAGGAATCCTTCCTGAGGTTCAACCCCAAACACTGGTAAACCTCAGTGTCCCCATTACTAGACCTGCATCCTTGGTCCATCCCTTCGTGTCATCAGACCAACTCTATGGCCACTAACCACACGTAACCCCCATCATGTCATCAGATCCATGTACTTTATATAAACCTCAATTCAATACCCTACCCTAAACTACGTGGACATTGATTCCCTTCCACGAGGATACGTAGGAAGGCTCCTTGAATTTGAATTCCATAACCCATGTCCCATCCTGGTCTCTCCCATCATCATTTTTTTAAGGAAGGTCATCCCCAACTCGGGGGTTCTACTTCCTCCAGGTCCCAGCATGCGTCCATTCTCAAAGGCTTCCTCCTCAGGTGTCCCATCGCCCCACTAAACTACATGGACTTTGATTTCCAACCATGGGGATACGTAGGAAGCCTCTCTAAGTTTCATGCCCAAAATCACCATCATCTTCATGTCGGTTCCATCACATTCCTCCCATCCACATCACTCAACCATCAATAATCCATCCTGATTCTTTCCCAGGCTGTCGCATCCTGATGAAGCCATGCCAACCATTTGGGCAGCCAACTATGCATAAGTTGCACATAATTTATAACCATCCAACCAAATTTGTCCCCCTTGTAATAGTTCATTATACATATGTAAGCCCCAAAATTTCTATGTGATGTTGTCCTTGGTGAACACCTGATTCCATGTCTCGAACATCAATTTATGTGGGTTTTCATCCAACTCATCTACATAGGGTATGTAGGAATCCTCCCTGAGGTTCAATCTCAGTCAATAGTAAACCTTGGTTTACCAACCCCCTATTTGGCGTGCACTTTATCTGATACACACCACCTCAGATCCATACTCACTGGGCATTCTGATCTATCCATCTCGTAAACCTTACATATATTCCCTCCTTGGGATGTAACAATCTTATTTTTCTATATGGGATGTTCTGATCACTCTCACTCTGTCTCTTAGAGATGATAAAAACATAGCATAACATGTGTTAATAATGGCATGATGCAGAAAACCTCATCATAATTCCTATTGGCATATAATTCCCCACACTCAATGTGGGATGCCTCAGGATTCTGGGCCCTCCAGAAAGCCTATCATAAGGGGAGGAAACCCAGAAAAATCAGTGATTTAGTGTCATGACACTCCAGTGATGTCCAGCATGACAACTACGCCAATAAAAGGTTTCTACCCTAACATGACCCCTTGTAATGTCCTGACCAAAGAAGTGTAATTAACTGGAATCCATGAAGATATGGAAGTAAGGAATTGTTTCATGAACAACATCTTAATATTTAAGGGAGACCCAAAATAGGTGAATAATTTTGAAGAGTAATCCATCGAAGGAGAGGTCGACATCCCATCACCCCATTTCAATCACAAAGAAAACATCCCTGAATAAGGGACGAATGTTGCCTGCCTTTAGAATGCAGAAATACAGGGCCACAGCTAGCACATCTCAGCATGACGGCGCACACCCTGGCGAAAGCATCAGAAAATATAATATTATTTCATAGTACATTTATTAATTAGTTAATAAATTTTTATTCTATATTTAATCATTACTATGTTATACATTAGTTAATCATTATTTATTCACTCGATAATCATTCTTTATTCAATCATTAATCATATTATATTCATTAGTTAATTATTATTATCTAATCATCATATGTATTCATTTTTTAATCCTAATACATTCATTAGTTATTCAATATATAATCATAATTATTAATAACATTTATATAGAAACTATATATAACATATTAAACAAGTTAATAAATAACATATTTAATAATAACTAAAAACAATTCATTTAATAATAATAAAATTCATTATTTAATGTTTTTCCTTATCCATTTTATTTTATACGAACATAATTAACATTTTTTCATTAATAAATATACTGATTTTATGTTTTCTTTTCTTAGTTATTTTAATATTTTATAAATAAAATATGAATCCTCTAAAGAATATCCACCGGGAGTGTCAACCATGGAGTGCAACAAGGCCCGTTTTCAGGTACCAGGTTACCCCGAGTCAGGCCCACAACACAGTATCAGAGTTTTTACTCCAAGGTAAATTTTTTCCATAGCCACATCCACTTTTTTGAATCAACAAATATATTTAATTTTTTATATAACCACAAAATCATTGTGTTACCAAAAGTTTAGTCCATTTATTCCTAATTTATTAGTTAGTTAATCTATACATAATCATTACTACTACAAATTATTATTTCAAACTATATATAACTAAATAAACTACTTAATAAATAAACTATATAGAACTAATTAAACTAAATTAAAAATAACATATTTATAACAAAATAAATATAATTCAATTAAATAAATAAATATATTTATATTAAGAAAATACCTCTAAATGATGCTTTCCCATAAAATGAGACTTTATTTAGACAATTGGATCTACCACACAAGAAAATGTCATTTTTTGAGAGAGAATCTATAGAATATATATAGATGATTGAAATTATATTTAAGTATAAAAGGGGGTGGGTTCTAATTTATAGGGTGTTAAAGAAAAGGTGGGGGTGCCTCTATTCACCTTTAGAATAGGTGCAAGCCATCACCCCCAATGTTTCCTTTCAGATTTTATTTAAGAAAAAGGTGGACCCCTCCCCCCACAACCTTTTACATGTCATCTATTCAGTGGAATGGTGGCGACAGTGGGGATGTGGGATCCCCTACCACCCATCAACTAAACTGAAAGGTGTTATTAGGCCTTCCACATATCATGAACATAGTTTAAAAAAATACATACACATCTTAATTTTTTCAAAAAACATAATAATTAAAAATCCCAAAAGGTGTTTGTGATAAATAAAAAAATTTACTAGACTGAGGTACAATATATTCATGTTAGGATGAATCCTTTGCTTCCCTTTTTTAACTTATTTGTGATTCATTTCCATCATAATTTTGTAAATGAATATAAATAGAATAATACACATGATATCAATAATCATCCATGTTTTTTCGATATTTTAATTTCATAGGTTATATAGTAGATTGTCCTATTGATATTTATTCAAATCAGATGAATCAATAATGAGTATATCTTTACCATCTCTATGAAAATCATATTTTAGATGAATAATTACTATTTTCATCACTAAATAGGAAGGTTTTTACATTGATTATAAATCATAATGGTTAGGAGGACCTATGACTTTAATTGGTATTAGATATTGTATCGTATAATGGTTTTAAACCAACTAAAAAAATTTAATATAAAGAATCATTATTTTCCTCATCATCAACATGGATATCCATTATAAGAGTGATTTTCAATCAATTGGATGATTAATGTTTTTGATAATTATTTCCCCAAGAATGTGTGTTCTGATTATGAAATACTACTTCTAGATGGTTTCCATTAGGATTATTTATGGAACAAAAATCCTAAAATATTTTGGTATCCTAATGATCAAGATTTCTAAAGCCAGGTGTTTTTTAGGTTTAGACCTATGATACATAAGAAAACACATTAGTCAAGAATATGGGTGGTCGACCTCATCACACCCTTTTGGGGGGGATTTATTTCCTTCTTTGGGACTCTCTTATATATTTAAGATATATTACTGAACCATTATTAATTTACCAAGAATAACGTAGGATTCCCTTGGAATTTTTAATCAATTATTATAAAGTGTTCAATTTCGAATCATCCCAATGTATTTGAGGTTCTTCAATAATTGAGATATCTATATGTATTCAAGGTCCTACATCAATGGAATCCTCTCATATACTACATAGAGGTTCTAATAGCAATTGTTATGATGATCCTTATTTTTAAGCCACTCAGAGGGGAACTCTATAATTTATGGTCTTTCAGGTATAAAAGAGTAGTTTTTATTTTGTGATTATACCCATAAATGGGATAACTATGTATCCTCGTGAAAGGAATCAGAAACCTCATAGTTCAGTGCTGCTTAATGGGACACATCATACCTTTTAATTTCATCTGATAAATACCTTACCATACAGTTTAATGTCATGTGATAAAGACAAATAAGGGGAAGGATCATAGTCAATGCATGGGGTGGGACTTGTTCCAAAGTAGACTAAGCAAAGTGGAAAGTTTTTTAGTTTTTATTTCAAATTATACCTGGTTTGGAATATGGACCAAGAAGAACATTTTTGATTTGGATTATTGGGTTTGAAACTCCAAGGGGCTTCCTACATATCCCACTCGGATTGGAATCAAAGTCCAAATAGTTCGGTATGTTTCATAGTGGAATATGGAACTCTGATAGAAATAGGTTGGGGCTTACTCCTAAACAGGATTCCCTTCTAAGAAGTTCCTTGAGGGATGTTTTAATTAATGGTGATTTAGGGGGATTTATTTAGGGCTTACTTCTATAAAGGATTACTAGATTAAGGGAAATGGGGTTGGTTTCTCTAAGATGATATATAGGGAACTCGGGCCTTTGGTGAATGCTTCCAAAATATCCTAATTATGGTTGGAATTAGAGTTCTCATAATTCAAGAATTGATGTGGATTGTGCAGATGTTGTACTCATCATAAATATCTATCTCACGTGATTCATTCTCGGTGTGAGAAATAAGAGTATGTGAAAAATTCCACAAACCACACACTTTCTCCTCCACTTATAAAATAGGTTGGGCCCCTTGTGGAAGAGGCTGAGGCACTGGTGGGTGAGGGTGCAGAGAAATGAACCCTTTAATGCGAAATGAATGTCATGGTTGTGGGTTTGGGCATGAAAGGCTAGGGGCTTACCCTAGGAGAGATTCTCATTTGAGGTTTGGTTGGGGATTACTCAAAAGAAGGTTTCTCATTTGATGATTATTTTTGTATTACATCTAAAAGGGATTCCCACATGGGATTTGGTGGGGGATTACCCCTACGGTAGATTTCTAGTTGGGAATTGGTAGGGGATTATTCTTATAGAGGATGAAATTTTTTTATTCACCCATGAATAAGTGTCAAGTGATGAGGTTTAAGGAGTATAATTTGGAGTTTATTGACTCATGGTACTCAAGGAATCCAAGAGGATAAACTGAACTCATTACATGGGAAAGAAACCATTGGGGATTATGTCGACTCAAATAATTTGTGGGAGTTCATAGGATTATCCAAAATCTTTGTATTCTAAGGGTGGATGTTGTGGCCATATAAGGGTGAAATGGAAAATGTCATCGACCCAGACTAAAACTTTTATGGTATGACTATCTATTTTTCATGGGAGTCTTTGATGAAAGTGAAGGGACAAGACAAAAGGTCCTGGACCGCATCCCAGAATATATCTAATGCATGGGTGTAGGGTTTTAACCCCCACGGAATGGATCAACGGGTTCACTTAGGTGGTCTGCATCGGTGGGTCACCATGGTCCTCCATGAAACTCCTTCTTAGAACTTCTCCATGTATCTCCTCGGTGAAGATCCTTTGCAAAGATCCTCTGTATAGTTCCTGCATGAGGGTCCTTATGTTCTAGACCATGAATGGACTTTGATTCACCTATCCCCATTTATTATCTCATATCTTATGTTTCGGAGAGTTACATGAGTGTTTTTGGGGAACTAGGTGAAGGGGTTCTAAGCAATGATATCTCTAGGGATTCTTCTAAACATTTTTCCATAAAAATGTGGTGACCAAGGGACCAATTTTTAAGAAAATATGGAACCTTGAGTAGAGGAGTTACTCCGTGTATGTCTTATTCATAGTTCCTCTGTGTAGGTGAGGCAAAGGCCTATATAAAAGTTTTCCATTTCCCAATTTCATAACTTTTGATCTATAAGTCTGTTTGGGCTTTGTGACCTCTCAAATAGTTCCTCTGTGTAGGTGAGGCAAAGGCCTATATAAAAGTTTTCCATTTCCCAATTTCATAACTTTTGATCTATAAGTCTGTTTGGGCTTTGTGACCTCTCAAATAGGTGAAGGGGTTCTAAGCAATGATATCTCTGAAGCTCGTTTTACATTAATAGTATAAAAAATTTATAATTTAAATAACTATAAAAATATATAATTTTTTCCACATCATTTATTTTTTATAATTTCAACACCTTGTTTTTATCTTCATATATATCAGGTTAATTTGATAAATTATGTAGATATTATTCAAAAGATACTCCCACTAATGAGAAAGAATATATGAATGTATCAATTTTATTTCCAACCATATTGGAAATTATTGACATCACATATGTCTGGAACATAGTTATAGAACCACACAACAAAAATGGAATACATTTTCAAAAAAATTTCCCTATGGAATAGTAAATTTTCTTCAACTTATTATCTTCTAGATTAATTATCACTCAACTATATCTGTAGTATCTATCATGAATGAACACAATATGAATTCCCTACTACAATTTCAAAATTCTGATTAATAAAGTAAAGTATTAAATGACATTTTTATTCTTTTAATGTGTTTTTGAAGTCAAAATTATTTTTTATACTATTAATGTAATTATGTATATTTTTTCATTCTATAATTTCTATAATCTGTATTTCCACCCTACTTTTCCACAACATGAGTATGATGATTTTGTGAACTTTATGAAATTGGATTAAAGATCCCAACATATGAATGTTTAAAATTTCATCTTGGAAAACTTATATAATGATGTTATTAAATATTCTATAGAACTCAACTATTAGAATGGCTTACATTTTCATCATGATCTTGTATAATAATATGGGCTTGTCTCGAGGGAGCAACATAGTTTTATCCATGGACGAAGCATACATGGGGCAGTGGGAATTTCAAGTGAAGTGGTCAACGATATCAACAAAAAGGTGGTCGGTTCGAATGTCATTTTTCAGGTGGATATGGATAAGGCTTATGATACTATGGAATGGGGTTTTGTGATCCGGGTTATGAGGAATATGGGCTTCAAGGAATGGTATTGTGATCTTTGTTTCCAGTGCTACTCTTCCCCTTGGTTGTCCATCTCCATCATGGGGAAGGTTTTTGTTTTATTCCAGACGGTGCAGGGTGTTCGGCAAGGCGATCCCTTGTCTCTGAGCCTCTTCGTCCTTGCTCAGGATGCAGTATCCCGAAACCTCCATAGGGGGCTGGCAGAGGGTAGGGTGTCTCCTTTTGTCTCCTGTGGTGGCTCAGAGGGTGTTTCCCATCTCATGTTTGCCGAAGACATCCTGGTTTTCGGGAATGGGCGGAGACGATCGTTGCATGGATTTATGGAGATCATGCACACTTATAAACTCTTGGGCAGCCAAGGTATTAACTATACAAAGAGCCATGTTTCCATTTCTAATAAATGTTCAGGGCATCGCTGTAGAGGAATACAAGAATGTTTGAATTGCCATTGGCGGCAGTTCTTGATGATCTACGTCGGAATTCCCCTATCCTACGGGCATATCAGGAACAATTTCTTTGATGGAAATATCAGCTGAATTCTGGAAAGAGTCACCAACTGGAAGAGCATGTTCCTTTCTTTTGGGGGAAGAGTCTCACTGATCAATAGCATGCTTCCGTCCATTCCAATGCACATCATATCTATCATTAGAGCACAGAAGGGTGTTATTGCAAGGATGTAGAAGATCTGCACTGTTTTCCTTTGGTACGCCAACCAGGAGGGGCGATGCGATTGGGCCTCCTGGAGATGGTTGCTGAGGCCGATCGATGAGGGCGTGGTGGGGCTTTGGGACATCTCTAACACCATTCAAGGGTTGCAAGCACGTTTAGCATGGGAGGTTATCAAGGGGGATTCCTTAGGGGCTTCTTTCTTTAGACGAAGGTATGGGTGGGACAACGGGTCACGAACGCGTTACGGGCCTGGCATGTTTACGCTTGCTATGGGTATTCATTTCCATTTGGAGGTTCTTCAGGGGGGGTCATGTTGGATTATTGGCCGCAGCGACGTTAGATTTTGGAGATCGAACTGGGTGGGTGCTCCGCTCTTCTTTCCTGGATATCCCATACCTGCGGTCTCCTTCAAGAGGCGTGTGTCTTTCCATAGTTTATTCAGTCCATTCACAGTCCAGACCAGAGGGAGATCTTTGAGAGCATCACTTTGAATAATGAGGTGGATAGGTGCAATTTTACAAGGTCGACCTCAGTCGAGTTCTCTTTCTTGGATTTCAACCGGCTTCATTTTAATGATGCGACCCTGGACGAGTGGTCCTCCAGGCTTTGGTGTAAGGAGTTCCCCAATAAAATGAATTTTCTGGTTTTGAGGATTAGGAACACTGCTCTACTGACAGACGAAAATATTCAAAAGAAAGGAATTTCCTTAGTCTCGATGTATCTACTGCGAGCACCCCCAGAGGGAATCAAGGATTCATCTGTTCTCCCAGAGTGACTAGGCTGGCCATCTTTGGTCCATGATCACCCCTCAACCCAGCGGTAGTTGGACACATGCTTCCCTTTACGAGTTCATGTCCTCCTGGTTTAATGGGGTGGGAATTAGCGTGATGGAGACCAAAATCTGGGCATGTGTCCTCGCTTCCATCTGCTTGACTATGTGGGAGGCAAGGAACCAGGCGAGGAGGGGCACTCATCCCTTGGTGTGATATCATTATATGCGGGCGAGGGCGCTCTACTCTGAGTTGGGTTCGGTCATCAAGGGTAGAAAATCGTCACCCACCTTTTGCAGCTTCTTCAACCAGCCATACTCAGCAGGCGCATCGGGTGGGATGAGTGGCAAATGGGTTCGTTGGAGACCCCCCATGCATGGGTTGAAAATGAATGTCGACGGTTCCTGCACGAGTGGGATTATATGGGGCGGGGGCCTTATTCATGATTCAAGTGGCTCTGTTTTGGTGTGTTTCATGCCTTCTTCGGGGCGGGGAACTCTCTGGAGGCTGAAATGAGGGCTCTTCTCACAGGGCTAATGATGTGCAGGAGGTTGGGGTTGCAGGCAGATGTGACTGAGTCTGATTCGGAGACCTTGTTCAACATGGTCAAAGGGAGCTATGAGGCGCCATGGTACCTTTGTTACTTATCCAGGAGGTTCTCTTTGAAAATGAGTCATGGTCAACATGACCATTATGTTTGGAGGGAAGCTAACTTTGATGCTGATGTGCTCTCCGTTTTGGAATGGGCGGAGGATCCGCTTGTTGTTTACAATAGTATCGGGTCGCTTCCCATGGTCTGTATGTTGTTTTCCCAAGGGGACGTTTCTTGGTTTACACCACTTCTGGGCCCTTTATAGGCTTTCATTGTGGTTGTCATGTGCCGGTGGCCACCCTCTTTCTTCAATAATAAAAATAATGATTTTACAATTCCTTAATGGAAATTCTAATCAAAGAATAATCATCCATATGGTCATGATATCTAATTTTATGTTGAAAACGAGAGACATTTCTCTTCACGATGAGAATGGGAAAATTTCATGGACTTCCTCCACCATGAGAATGGGAATCATATAAATATGGAATAAGATAATTTATTCTCTTGTATAAATATATTCTTAAATGAGGTTGTTTCAAATGGGAATAATAAGTATCTTAGGATTTATAATTTTATTGGACTTAATATCAAGTAAAACATTCCATGCTAAAACTTCCATCTTATTTCGAGGAGGTAGATACGGAATTGATGGTAAATATTTTCCAGGCTCTCAAGATAGCGTTGGCCGGAGTTCCTCCTACCCATGATGGTATCATTAGAGGTTATATTAATGGGGATATCAAATAGAATATTTTCCATATGGAAATAGTATAAGTAATTCACATAAATAGTTTTTTACCATCATTAGTGGTTAGTGCAATGACTTGTTACAAGTGTGGAAAGATGGGGAATGTGAAGAATTCCTTCCTCAACCTATTGAAAAGATTCAACTCGTGTGGATGTTGTGCTAACATAGAGAGACTCTATTAGATTATCCGTTTTCACACTCTATTATAGTATCATTTGTGAATATTGGATTAATATTTCATTCTAATGATTTATGAAAAAGAGGTTTGTAGCCAAGGATTCAGTAATTAGTCACTTATATGAGTATAAGAGTATCCAATGGATGTTTCTAAGGGTATTATTAATATAATAGGAAATATTTACACTTAATTGACTTTATATATTTATTTATTTGATATATGACCATCTCTCTCTTTAAAATAATCATGTTTAGTGAATCTTTTAAAACATTCAATGAAAATCTTGGTATTAATTATATAATTGGCCATACCTCAATGAAAGAAGTAGGAGTGGGGTTTTTTATGCCCCTCATTATCTTTAATTATTTGTGAAAATGATGTAGAATGGGATCTCTCGGAACCTTATTTAAGCATCTTAATATTATAACGAGATGTATTTTTCAATGATAAAAAATATTAATATAATTGTTATGATCTATGTGTGCCTTTTACTTCCCCTAATGAAAACTCTCATGTGTTTCATGAAGAATTTTTCATGAGGACAATCTTGGGGGTACCTCCTATTATGAAGAAAAATATGTTAATATCTTTATTAAAAATTGATCCCATATAAGAGTCATTGAATTTTGATATTCCTTGAGTCATCAATAAGTCTCCCAATATTTTTCCAATGTATTTTCTAGAATTTATCTATAGAATGAAGTTGATTTCTCAATTGAATTTGTGTCGATAACTCAGTAAATATCAATGTCATCTTTCACATGTATGAATCTGAGTTTAAAGTTATAAAAATCAGGTTATATGATTTTAGATCAATAGTCTCAGTACACTTGAGTGTGTCACCATATTTGACCCATGTTCTCTTTTCCATAAAGACTAATGAAATTATTTACATATGTATTGATTATTGAAATGTCAACCATGTAATGTTAATTAATAAATATGCTTTTCTTCACATTAATGATTAGTCTGATTAGATGAAATAAGAAAAGTGGTTTCTAAATATTGACCATCAGTCTAGATATCACCATATCTTAATAAATAGTTTTATATTCTAAAGATCTCATTCAAGATTAGATATGGAAATTTTGAGTACCTCATGATTTAATTTTTCATAAGAAATTTTCATATAGAATTCATTTAATATATAAAATAGATATTCCATTAGTATCATGAAACATTTATCATTATATTAATAGATGAAATTTTAGTGTAATTAGAGACTAATGAATTATGTTAATCACTTGAGACATGTTTTTATGATCCTAAAATATCATCACATATATGAAAAAGTATCAAAATTACAATTTTGAATAGGTGGTATTTTGTTCTTTGGAAATGTGATTTCAAAACACTATATAATATTAAATCCTAAAATGGTAATATTTGTTCAGTCATGGTAATAACTATTGAATCTATTTTAAAATTTAAGATTCATAGCTTTGGAAGGATATTATTAACAGTTCTTAAAAGATTCATCAAAACATGTATCAAAATTGATTTATGTATTTTTCTGATAATGTTTTTCATATGCATCAACCCAAGAAGTATTGATCAGACTCATGTCATGTTATATATTGGGAATACATTAAATTGAACCAAAATATTTTTGTGATTGAGAAACTATTTTGAATTATGGACTCTTAAATAGTGTTCCTACATAGTAAGTCGAAACAATTGGTCTAACTTATTTGGTTTCATGGTATATATATTCATGAGACATTGGAGTGGAAGTATATGTTGTGGGATAAATGGATGCATCTCTTTGTGGAACATCATTCATAAGCATATAATTATAGTTGAAGCATGAAATATAGTGGGGTTAATTGGGACCACCTTGAGTTTCTTCCTTTTATGATCACTCCCTTTTTATATCCACCATGTTTGTGTTATAATTTAGAGTTATTTTTGTGTCCATATAGAGTCTTAGGGGAGCCCCTAGAGGGTTTTTTTTGTAATTATGAACTTGAACATATAGTTTTAAAAGATACAGGGTTTCCACCATCTAGTCGGTGAGGTTCCTAAACCAATTAGAGGGCTGGCATGGGCTAAACTAGGCTATAGAAAGTCCACAAGATTTCTAGTGACCAACCACTGGCCAGTTGATGGTTGTTTTTTACTTGTAGGAACTCTTCATGAGACCACCATCTGACTATCTAATTAGCACAACATAGTTGGTGAAGCCGCCAACCAGCAGGGAGGATAAAATAGGTAGATGGTGACATCGATCTGGCATAAAAAGTAGGTTCTATATTATAGTTTTGTGATATATCCTGCATTTAATTTCATATTCCTCCACCCATCGAACATGTATTGATCTATAAAACCCTATAATATCTTTTTAAACATTTTCTACTCTCCTAACTCGAATCCTTATTGAAATAATGTTCTAATTGAAGTCAGTATCGTCTTTTGTTAAGTATAACTCTTATGTATTCTTAGAACCTACTGTTTCCCTTATTTTTCTTCATATGGACCATCCATCAAAACCATGTTATTATATTCAGTATTCTAATTTTTAATTGTGATTCTATGTCTCTTCCTCTTACTTCTTTGAGAACTATCTCTCTCTCTAACATCTGGATCCCATCTAGTATATGAAATTCCAAGTTCTTCAAGGTATATAGTATCTTGAATATGATAAATTAAATAACCATTCTTTTATTTATTTTCTAAATTTTTTTCTATTAATGACTTAATGCATAGAAACTCTATTCATGAAATGAAGTGTATTAGGTTATTTATATGATAGGAAACTCTAATTGACATAGTTGATGGAAATATATTTTTAATTAATTTTTATATGGTTAAAAGGATTTTATGAATATATTTTTGTGAAATTCCATTTTAATGGTTTTATATGTGAAAACGGTAACGTCTACTTGATCATTGTTTTGGTAAGGAGGTATTTGTGGGAATGGGAAATTAACCCATTGTCTTTTTGTTCTAGGGAAATGTTTACACTGGTATTAATGATGTTATTAGAGAATGAGGACACTATATGGATTTAAATGATTCCCTATATACACATTATTTTGGGGTAATTTCAACAACAAGTTAAAATTGAAAACTAAAATTATATATTGGCTCCTCTATAGATCAGACTTATTTACCTATGGTTGAATTTTTATAAAACATATATTTGAACTATTTTTTGAAGTGAAACCATAAATTAATTTTTGAGTACAATATTTGAAAAATAATTTTTTGGTAAATGGTTCATATGTTATTAATAATGTTTGATCTCCATGTTTGAAGATTAATTATAAAAAATCACTGCATTCCCTTTTTTTGTTTATTTGAATGAAATTTTTTTATAATATATAAAAAAATTATAAAAAAAATTGGGCTATTTATAGACTGGATTTTCTCAAAAATTATATATATCATTGGGTTTATGTAAAACTTGTTTCATCAAAATCTGGTAAGTGATTTGTGTTTTATAGTGGAAGCAGTTTTGTTCTCCATCAGAGTGCTAGATTCTGGTGTGGATTACATGTCACATTGAGAGGGTTTTTTCCAATATCTCTACACATTTTAATTGTTTGTGAATTTTGGAACATGTTTATTCTTTTACAGGTCTATGTTCAATTGTTTAATTTTAATGGAATACTAAAATTACTCTTATTTATACCATATTGGATTTTTTTCCAGAAAATCCATTCCAAATAGTATTTCTTACTCCTCATGAACTTCTCACTAGCTTTTGGGTATAGGGAACACCCTTCACATTATATCAAGGATACATTGAATTATAAGATAGTTGAGTAATCTATGTTGTTTTATGTGACATAAAAATAAATTCATAGTTCCTCAAACAAAATTTAACCCTAATATTCCAATTATATATATATAATGATTATATCAACTATAGTTATCAATAAGGATATATTGATGTATTTAAAATCAAAAATCAACTTAGATTGATTTAGAAAAATGACACCAATTTTTAATTTTTATAAAAACTAAATGAATTATTTAATTTAATTTAATTTACATTTACAATATGTAAGATTTATAATTTAAATAACTATAAAAATATATAATTTTTCCACATCATTTATTTTTTATAAATTCAACACCTTGTTGTTATCTTCATATATATCAGGTTAATTTGATAAATTATGTAGATATTATTCAAAAGATACTCCCACTAATGAGAAATAATATATGAATGTATCAATTTTATTTCCAACCATATTGGAAATTATTGACATCACATATGTCTGGAACATAGTTATAGAACCACACAACAAAAATGGAATACATTTTCAAAAAAAATTCCCTATGGAATAGTAAATTTTTTTCAACTTATAATCTTCTAGATTAATTATCACTCAACTATATCTGCAGTATCTATCATGAATGAACACAATATGAATTCCCTACTACAATTTCAAAATTCTGATTAATAAAGTAAAGTATTAAATGACATTTTTATTCTTTTAATGTGTTTTTGAAGTCAAAATTATTTTTTATACTATTAATGTAATTATTTATATTTTTTCATTCTATAATTTCTATAATCTGTATTTCCACCCTACTTTTCCACAACATGAGTATGATGATTTTGTGAATTTATGAAATTGGATTAAAGATCCCAACATATGAATGTTTAAAATTTCATCTTGGAAAACTTATATAATGATGTTATTAAATATTCTATAGAACTCAACTATTAGAATGGCTGACATTTTCATCATGATTTTGTATAATAATACCGAATTCTCCACGATATAAATTTTCTATGTACTGATAGAATTTTGATTCTCTTCAATTTCTAATAATAATTATTTGTTAGCTTCCTCTAGGGCGTGGTGGGGCTTTTGGACATCTCTAACACCCTTCAAGGGTTGCAGGCACGTTTAGGGGCTTCTTTCTTTAGACGAAGGTATGGGTGGGACAACGGGTCACGAACGCGTTACGGGCCTGGCATGTTTACGCTTGCTATGGGTATTCTTTTCCATTTGGAGGTTCTTCAGGGGGGGACATGTTGGATAATTGGCCGCAGCGACGTTAGATTTTGGAGATCGAACTGGGTGGGTGCTCCGCTCTTCTTTCCAGGATATCCCATACCTGCGGTCTCCTTCAAGAGGCGTGTGTCTTTCCATAGTTTATTCAGTCCGTTCACAGTCCAGACCAGAGGGAGATCTTTGAGACCATCACTTTGAATAATGAGGTGGATAGGTGCAATTTTACAAGGTCGACCTCAGTCGAGTTCTCTTTCTTGGATTTCAACCGGCTTCATTTTAATGATGCGACTTTGGACGAGTGGTCCTCCAGGCTTTGGTGTAAGGAGTTCCCCAATAAAATGAATTTTCTGGTTTTGAGGATTAGGAACACTGCTCTACTGACAGACGAAAATATTCAAAAGAAAGGAATTTCCTTAGTCTCGATGTATCTACTGCGAGCACCCCCAGAGGGAATCAAGGATTCATCTGTTCTCCCAGAGTGACTAGGCTGGCCATCTTTGGTCCATGATCACCCCTCAACCCAGCGGTAGTTGGACACATGCTTCCCTTTACGAGTTCATGTCCTCCTGGTTTAATGGGGTGGGAATTAGCGTGATGGAGACCAAAATCTGGGCATGTGTCCTCGCTTCCATCTGCTTGACTATGTGGGAGGCAAGGAACCAGGCGAGGAGGGGCACTCATCCCTTGGTGTGATATCATTATATGCGGGCGAGGGCGCTCTACTCTGAGTTGGGTTCGGTCATCAAGGGTAGAAAATCGTCACCCACCTTTTGCAGCTTCTTCAACCAGCCATACTCAGCAGGCGCATCGGGTGGGATGAGTGGCAAATGGGTTCGTTGGAGACCCCCCATGCATGGGTTGAAAATGAATGTCGACGGTTCCTGCACGAGTGGGATTATATGGGGCGGGGGCCTTATTCATGATTCAAGTGGCTCTGTTTTGGTGTGTTTCATGCCTTCTTCGGGGCGGGGAACTCTCTGGAGGCTGAAATGAGGGCTCTTCTCACAGGGCTAATGATGTGCAGGAGGTTGGGGTTGCAGGCAGATGTGACTGAGTCTGATTCGGAGACCTTGTTCAACAAGGTCAAAGGGAGCTATGAGGCGCCATGGTACCTTTGTTACTTATCCAGGAGGTTCTCTTTGAAAATGAGTCATGGTCAACATGACCATTATGTTTGGAGGGAAGCTAACTTTGATGCTGATGTGCTCTCCGTTTTGGGATGGGCGGAGGATCCGCTTGTTGTTTACAATAGTATCGGGTCGCTTCCCATGGTCTGTATGTTGTTTTCCCAAGGGGACGTTTCTTGGTCTACACCACTTCTGGGCCCTTTATAGGCTTTCATTGTGGTTGTCATGTGCCGGTGGCCACCCTCTTTCTTCAATAATAAAAATAATGATTTTACAATTCCTTAATGGAAATTCTAATCAAAGAATAATCATCCATATGGTCATGATATCTAATTTTATGTTGAAAACGAGAGACATTTCTCTTCTATAACATAAAATACAATGTTCCATTAGGGAAGATCATGAAAATTACAACCTATTACAAGTAACAGCCTTCCACTTATAACCTAAACAACATTATCAGACTCCTTATAAATAACTATTGACTCTATAGTTGTTATAATATTAATAGTATTTATAAATAAGTATTTAATAACACCTTAGTAAATGATGATGGATCTATTATCAATATTTTAATCCATTTTTGTAAGATTATTCCCCTCGATTTAAATATTATTGTAATCTATTCTAGGAGTAATGTTTATAGTATAAGATAAATATTCAATTAATGTAAAATCCATATTCATTATAAATTCAAAATTAATCTTAAATTATATCAGGCCCTTAGTCATTTGATGCAACTTCATCAGAATTATAAAACTATTTGAATTAGTAACCACTATAATATAAAATTCTCCATAGAATTTTTTGTAATTATAAGTTTTTAAAAATAATTATAATAAAATATTTTTTAGTGCATTTAAAATTTCCATTATGATAATAATATTAAGAATGATATATATAAAACCTTTGAAAATTTTATTCCTACACTATCTCACTTTGTCTCTCTTTGTAAATACTATATAAGGTTTACATGTATTAACTCCAATGTTAGGAAACATTATTCTAACTCTTCCATGATTCCACTATTTTGTATGATTTTGGTTCTATAATTTCATTTATTTCATTATCAAACTCTAATTTGTTTAATTTTTATTACTTTAATGTAAGTTTAATACTAAATTATATCACCGACATTATTATTTTATTTTTTTTCTCTCATCACATTTCACTATTTTATAACCTCATGTTGTTGTATTCATAAATCCTCCAATACCATTATTTTTTGTTGTACATAACTAAATTATTTTATCCTTTATATTATTTAGCCTTCAAACCTCCAAACATATTTTTCATTTATATAAATATTGTCTTAATTGTTTTGAGAAAGTTTTACCAATTTTGTTTCATATCCTTGAAATGTTCAATTTATATATATATATATATATATATATATATCAATTATGTTTTTATGATTTTACTCTATATTTGATTATTTTTCATTGATTTTATAATGAGGCACCACTATATTTTTATTTCCCTTATTAGTTTTTAATGATAATTAGTCACAATCTTCATTTTTTTGTTGAAACTATTATTGGATAAGATTCTATATAAATTATACTAGTTTCCATTAAAAATATTTTTTCCAACTTGTTGAAATTATCCCTGATTCTCCAATGAAATTTTATTAATATTTATTTATCAATGATATTATATATTAGTGAATAGATTAATCTTTTTTATATACTTTTTAAATTTCAAATATAACATCAATATTATGTAGTTTTCATTGGAAAAAATAATTTGGAATTTCCAAATTTATACGATGAATAGAAATAATGGAAAAAACTTATAAAACATAAATTATCTCTATTGCATTTGGATTTTATAATGATCAACTATATTGTTTGTTGATGTTCAATAATGTTTGAATTTATATCACATCGTATTGGGGATTTATTTTTAGTTTCTACTCTTCCACTTAAATCCATCTTATTATTTCGTTCACCAAACATAAAACCTGTGGAATTAGAAATAGTCCTTTTAAAAAAAGTTTTTATTTTAATTCATCTAGATAATTTTAATTTTATTGGTTAAAATTTCCTTATGAATTATGTTTAGATAGGTTCCTTGAAATCAAATGAATTTTTCTACTGTGAATACTACTAGTGCTTTTCTTAAACCATTATGGAAAGGGAAAACTATATTAATTGTAATTTATGTTATACAAAACCTTTAATATGATACATATAAACTATTTTGATGAAATATTTGATATATGTCTATTTATCCAAAAATGTTACAAAATTAATGTTTTGCATGTTTTGAATTTGATGGTCCATCAACTCATAATTTCTATAATTTTATGATAATCTGATATATGAGAAGTTCCTAAACGTTTGGTGAATTTCAAAGTCTCTCAATTGGGGAAAACATAAATAGTATATTACACAATAATTATATAATAATTTTGTATCATAAAATCCTACGACATAGAAAACTGATTCCCTCATGTTATATATTTTTTTCATTTAGATTTTTTCTATGTTATTGTCATTCATTATGAGTATGAGTGGAAAATATTAGCTAACAAATATCTACTTGTGCACATAGACATATATAGATGGTGAATTAATCATTAATTGAAGTAATATAAATAAATAAATGATATTTTTTAGACTATACCGTGAATGTAATATTACTATTTTTTATAAAAAAATAAAATTAATATAAATGAATAATAATTTTTAAACCTTAAAAATAAAATAAAATAACATTGCCTTGTCATTTTTTATAATAATACCATTATATGTTCATAGGATCACTATAGTACATCAAACATTTTGTTTTAATCCATGTACTTATGGATAGCATTATATATTATCACATACAATAATTATTTTATTTGAATACAATTCGAAAAATTAGTTTCTTATCTTTTTTTATTAAATAAAATGTAATATAATGTATCAAGATAAGAATAATGGATTTTGTAAATGACTAAGATAATGAAATAATGGTATATGGAATATAATTGAGAAAAAATATGGGATTTGGGTTAGTTTTGATAAATCACATTGTTTCTCAATTAAATTATCTAAACCATTAATAGATAAATCACTTGATCCCTTAAGCTCTCATTTAATTCATTATTAAGGCATTTTTTTATTATTTATGGTCTCCAAAAGGCTTCATTAAAATATATGCTAATGGAATATTATATATACATCATTAGATATTTTTATTATTGAATTTTGTTTGCTGAACCAGAAGAATTTGTATATATGATTACAAAATTATTAATACAATTATAAAAATCACATAAAGATTATTATTATATATAATAATAATTTGATAATGTCGTTTGGATATTTATTTCTTATAATGTTTATTGGTAGTTCCCCACTATAAATATAACATTGTGATGTTGTTACCATACATTAAAATAGTGATGGATTGTATTATAAAAAAAATATATCTAATGGGAATCAAATTATATTTGACTTTTGGTGTTGAGGGTTAATATGTATTTATCATTCCACTTAATAATTTCTCATTTCAGGATCTATAATGTGGGTTTTCAAGAGTATAAACCAACTGATTATAATTTCACATGTTTGCTGTTTCATTTGAGATTGTTATCTACAAACATGTGTATTGATCATTAATAATGGGGTCACTATTAATGTGTATTGTGAATCAAGGACATAAATAATGAATATTGTGATTCTATAATATTATAGGTAGGTATTATACATTATTTTTGTTATATGTGATAGATAAAATATTTAATGGAAAGGGAAGATTTATTCTTTCCATATTATAGAAATAAATATACATGGATATTTAATTGAAAAAAACGCGTCTCGTATAAATCCATATTAATGATAGTTTTTATAAAATTTCATTTCATAAGGTAATAGAAATATAATAAAAAATAATAGTGTTTCGAAACAAATATTGATGTTTTCTTCTGAGTTAAATGTTTCTAAATGTATTATTTTACACAATAGTTTTCATAATAAGGTTGTAATAATAACTATACTAACTTCTTTCTTGATGTGTCTATTGATATATTTTTAGATACTAATAATGAACAATAGTAAAGTTAACATATTTTCATTGTGAAATAATTATGAGGGGAACACAGTATGTGTATTAGGAATATCATTATATTATATTGAATTTAACATCAATAATGGATTACATGGTTTCTAGACCAAAATTTATTCTCATAATATTGATCCTAGAAATTCAATCATATGATATTTGAATTTTGAATGTATGTGCTTAATTTTATAGAAATTTTATATATTTACAAGGTAATATATAAATATTAAATTATTCATGTGAACATTAAATTTATAAAAATATATATTTATTAATTTTTTGTTAATTTATGAAATAAATATTTATTCACAAGTTTAGTAAATTTTCAAATTTATGGGAGGATATAGATCAAGTTTGATATTCTGATTGAAATGATATAATCAATTTATTATCATTAATATAAAGTTATATTTTATTTATTTATGAAGTTAAACTATAGTAAACACATATATTGGGATATAATTATAATATTATTATTTTATGTGAAATAGTGCAGCACCCCTAGCTTCAAGTAAGTAGGCCTTTATTACTACCTTTTATGACCGTAAAGTTTTATGGTGATGTTTATAATGGTTTTGATTACTTTTAGAGTGTTTTTTATATTTTATATAAATTAACAATTAGAACATGATTTTTGGAAACTGTGAATCCCCTACAGGAAATAAGGAACAGTGAGATAGAGGCTAAGGGGAAGGCACATGAGTATTCACGTTATTTTTCCAAAACATGGGACCACCTAAGAGAAATCATAGAAAGTGGATATTGAGATTTATCATGGTTGGTTCTTTCTTTACATAACCTTGCAGGTCAACCATGGGAGGTCCTCTATGGGGTACAAGTAGGTGGATGATTAGGTTATGATTTATTCTAACCATGTGACTAACTATGCATGGTTTAAAAACATGATCCTAAAACTTGGATCTTGGTTAGGATTATGTTTTACCCCTCATTTTTCTTCCACATCACCATAACATGATATTTATCCCTCCCAATGGTTTTCTAACCCTTAACCATCGAATTATAAGTGATCTGGAGGGGTTTCTTGGTACATTGAACCCTGATTCTTGCGGTAAGTCATTGTTTGTGGTAGTTTCCCACGGTTTTTCTTAGTTCTACTTATATCTCTCTCGTGGTATCATAGATATATTAATACATGTATATATCTATGGTTTTTTATTTTAAAAAGTGTTATATTTGGAATTTTTTATAATATGGTAAAATATCTATGGAGTTTATGGGGGTATTCACCCTGGTCTCATATTCATTTTCATGTCCTTATTCATTTTCAACATAAATCAAGATGTAGGATTCTTCACTGTCCAATACTATTCATTAAACTTAAATTATTGACTAATAATTGAATTTTTAATTCATATTTATAGTGAAATTGTTGTGAAATCAAGGTATAAACTCTCTTAAGTAATGTTTGACTGTTTTGTGAATTTTTGGTGAAATTGAAGAATTGTGGAATGTGGTTATGAAAAGTAATTTTTTATTTATTATATTATATTTATATTAAAATTTGGATTTTCTAGATTTTTCTAGAATGGATTAATTGAGATGTTTTCAATAATGTTATGGGTTTGTTGAATTTTTTGGAAATAGTTTCATTGAATGTTTTTCAATAAAAGAAAACTTTTATTGAAATGGTTTTCATTGGTTGGTTTGAAATGGTTTTGGGATACATAAGTTGTGTGAGTTAATTATTTTAATGTGACCTTGATTAATGGTAATATACCATTGGGGAATAATAGAACGTGACCCCAGATACGATTTGTGTGACATTAAGGAAAAAGGAGAATGGAAACTTTGTGAAAACATTGTGGATGGATGAGAAATGTCTCATTAATATGGAATGGTCTAAAATGAATGAATGTGTGGGTGTCTAGTAAATAATGGAATATTTATTCCTAAAATAAATGTGAGATAATTAAAATAATTGTTATTTTTTTCCATGTAAAATTATTTTGGATTGGAAAAATAGTTTTCAAGGAAATAGTTTTGGCATATTACAAATTCTTTTCAATTTTCTATATAACCAATATTATATAAATGTAATCACCTGTTCTATCATAGTTCCATTATTTGGGATGTAATTTTGGGAAATCACATAGATTTTCACTACTCACACCTTCTTTTAAATGATGATTCTGTTGTAGATATCGTTTATCGGGATAAAGACAAAGGTAAATTATCACATTTATTTAGTGGTGCATCATGCTTCATTGTGTATTTTTTGGAGTTAGATCATGTAACATATATATTTTTTGGAGTTATTTATTGGAGTATTAGAGATTTTGAGGGATTTTTCAAACATTGTGTAATTTGATTTCGTATATTCTTCCACTGTTTTACATGTTTGTAGTTTTATTTTGATATAATGGAATTACAAAGTTATTTTAAATTTTTACCATGGTTCATGTATTAGTATTTTGGATATGACATGTTTAGTTCGGCTGTTTTATATTACAAGGTAAAATCATACCAAATCCATTAACGAAATCCTTGGTGTTTATTTATAGCCATTAGCATCTTTGGGATGTATCTTAAGGAAAAGTAATGTAATTATTACTTCTCAATCCAATAAGGAAGGGCTAGATGTTATAAGTGGTATAAGATTAATTGGTCCCTAACTGACAATTGGTCATTAGTTCTCTCTACCTTGGAGTTAAAATTCATTCTTTTATATTCCTTCTATCAGTTTACTCAAAAGATTTGGAATGTCGGGACATGAAATGTAAATCCTAAAAAGATGTCTCAATATTTTTTATGATGAACTAAAAATTAGTAGGGATTTGGGTATATAAGTGTCTCATATACACTTATTGGATATGGAATTTCATTTTCAAGGTTATTGATGATGATATGTGCATGATATGAATTTTAGAAATGTCTTCCCACTATGAGTGTATGATTCATTTTAAGTGATGATTTGGTGGAAATTATAGATTTTTTAGAAATGATGAAATTTTGGTCAATTGTAATATTTCGGAAATATAATGGTTCATAAATTTTGAAAATTAACTGATATACAAAAACAAATAGATATTTTTAAAATATAGTTGAATGTGTAAAATGTTGATTTGGGAATGAATTTTTGAGACCATTCTGATGATTTAGAATTTGAAATGTTAACACATAAATTTTTAGATAGAGAGACATATGGAATTTGTTGATTGACTAGAATGTGGAACCCATGAGGCATCATAGAAACCACTTAGAAGAAGCTGCTGAGAATTTAGTTTCACCTGAGCCATAGGTGAACCATCTACTGCTGCAGAGTATAGTATATGTTCTTTAGGATGTGGATATAGGGAATGGTTGATATGAACAAAGGAAGGTGGATCATTCTATCCAGTTTCATAAAAATAATTCACCAATCTTTTAGGGTGATGTGTAACTAGAGAAGGAAAAAGTGTGGCTGAATATGATGAATCACATCATTGATTTGTTTAGAAATCCAAAATATCAGAATGTCAATCTGGCATTCTATATGTTGGATGATTCTTCACACCAATTGCGGTATTTAATAGTTTAGGATAAATTGGACCAAAGAAATTTATTTGAATATTTTAAATAACTATTGAACCAAAAATTATATCCTCATACATTTAGAATCAAAAGGGTCACAATATTCTATAGCTTAAAAGAATAGAGCCTCACAATGATAGAGTATGTGGCTAAATTAATGAATTTATTTTTCTTTTCTCCCAATAATGATGGTAGTGTTTCCTTGAAGGAATACATTATTTAATTGTGGTTGAGGTAGGATATTCACATGAAACTTTTTGTAATCTATATCATGGATTATACAGAGATGGTTAATAGATAATAAGTGGTAGAAAGGTACATCTCATGAAATATAGCTTTAGGGGGCATGTTATTGCCAATAGGGACCGACAAGAACTCTAAAACTAGGAGAAATTGGAGGAGGGAAAACACATTCAAAGGTAAAAGTGTCAATCCTAATTAGACAGATCGATGGATAAATATTACAACAAGACAAAAGAGAAAAGATATATGTTTACAATGTGGATCATTTGACCACATGAAGTGAGACTGTATGAACTACCTAGATCATGCACAAATTGAAATCATATGGGGTATATTCAATGGTATTATCACATTACTCCAAGGTTAGGTGTCTCAAACATATTTTTCTTATATAGGGTGGGGAATGTATAACTATTCATGTTAATTGAACAGAGCTATCCATAGTGATTCTAGGAATACCATTACTCCTCAGTAGAGGAAATCTCAATAGGGCAATAAAGAACAAAAGAACAATGAGCAAGAAATTAAATAGTGTTGAGCATGTTATTATGGTTGATAAATATAGACCATAAATTTTGATAGGTATGATTATTTTGTATTATGACCTTATGAAATATCTATTTTATATGAGTTCATACCATTCCTTTATTTCTTCTTATGATATTTATTTCATATGTTTACATGTTTAGACAATTCATTCAGTGTTGAATCATCAAAATCTTATTTGTTAAAAATAATGTTGAGGATTTATGGGTAGAGAATGATCTATAAATGTTGTTGGAGATGGGATGATTTAATATTTATTTATGCTAGAAATGGATTTCTATGACATAATACTAGGTATGGATTTTTTGGAAAAGTTTAAGGTTCACATAGACTGTTATACCTGTAATGTTAGTTTTATGATTGACGATAGCAATGAGCATATCTTTAGTGGAGATCAGAATATAAAGGCAGGATGATTAGGATTTTTGTAACCATTTGTTATAATTATATATTACTAGTTTGTTGTATTTACTTTGGAATCAATGTAAGAGATAATGAATAAACGTTTTCCATTTATCACTCATCGCTTTTATGATGTATTCCCTAAGAATATATCAAGGTTACCATCTATATGGGATGTGGAGATTATAATTGATATTTTTAAAATTACCAATCATATTTCCCTTCCTTATTATCATATGTCAATAATAGTTTTAACGTAATTGAATGTGTAGTTAGAAGATATTTAAAGAAAAGTGTTCATTTAGTTCAGTACGTCAGCATGGCAGCACCAGCCTTGTTTTTCAAAAAAAGATGGAAATATTTGTATATATCTATATTATCATAAGCTTAACCAATTTATGATAAATAACATGTTCCCATTTCCATTCATTTATTATCTATTCGATTAATTTAGGGGATCCCAATGGTTTTGTAAAATGGATTTGTGATTATAATAACGCCAATTGCAGGATTGGAAGGAGGATATTCCAAAGACATCCTTTAGAGGTAGATATGGCCATTATGAATATGTGGTAATTCCTTTTTATCAAAATAATTCACATTATGTATTTATTTAATTGATGAATAAAAGATTTTAGAGATATCAGAATTCCTTTTTAGTGGTTTTTGTGGATGAAATATATGTGTATTTCAGGAAAAGGGATGATCATGAGAACCCCTTGGAGGCTATGTTGGGAATCCTAAGGGATCATCATTTATATTCCAAATTATCAGAGTGTGATTTTTATATACAATAGTTAAATTTACATAGCCATTTTATATTTGAATGATTTGTTTCTGTTGGTCTAGAAAATAAAGAATCTATTATCTCTTCAAAACCAACAGATAATTACTATGAGACACACAATTTCCTGGTTCAATCTGATTAACATTGATGATTGTTTCATGATTTATCATGGCTAAATTCACCAGTGATATTATTTATAAAATAAAATGTTCCATTCCATAGGAATGATGAATTTTATAAGTCTTTTCATGATCTTAATGTTCTCTTACATCATCACCAATGGTAATTTTTATGGAATTAGTTGAAGGGTAAAATTTGTATTGTGATGCTTTGAGATTAGGGTTGGGATATTTCTTCATAATGGTTGATCATGCTGTTTCTTATGTCTCAATGAAAATTATGGTTTCATGCAAAAACAAAAAACCCAACATACGATTTAGAGTTATCTACCACAATAAATGCTTTAAAGGATTGGAGCCATTACCTCTTTGGTGAGAAATTTAATTTACTTTTCAAATTATAGGATCTTGAAACATATTTCCTCACAATGGTATTTAAATATGAGACAAATAAAATAGTTGGAGTATCTCTAAATTTTCTTTATTGACTTAATGTATAAATAGAGTAAAAGTAATACCATGGAAAATTTATTATGGGAAAATTAATGCACATAGTTAGAAAAAGTGTCTTTAGATGAGTGGGAATTGTGGTTGGTTCTAGAAAATATGCATGTAAGAACCTAGTTCTACATTGAGGTACAGATTTCATTTATTATTTTTTCCTTTATGTTGTTTGTGATAAAACAAGGGAAAACTAAACAAGTACCAGAATCACCCTATCACATGGGCTGATTCAGGGTTATAGGTCATGTAATCCGAAGTAAACGTCATGTATTTTGGCCTTTTATGAAGGAATACATGTTTTGTGGGCATGTAGGTAATTAAAAGAGGAAAATAATACACAGCAGGTACATCCTAGTACACACCATATAGTCATGTTGGCATGTTCTGCAAAGTAAGTTGGTGGAATTCATCTACAAAATGAGCAGTAAAATTATGTACACACTATGTATATGGGCTTTTACACCATGTACTTTGTGTTATTTCATTAAATAGGTCGTAGCCACATTCTTATATAATTTGGAAATATGTATCTCTTGGGGAACTCAAGTGTAGAAACAAAACATCAACCTCTTTTTGGTTGATCATCCGAACTATGAATCAATCACCATCAGTCTTGTTTTAATCCAATTAGCAAGGTATTGATTACTCTAGAGCTGTTATTAATGATTTCAATTCTCAAAAAAGTTATTTATGGTGGAATTATTATATTTCACTTGTAGATCTAAATAGTTATAGCTATAATTTGAAGTCAAGGCTAGATGAAGAGACTCATACTACGATGAGGTAGGTGGTCTCATGCTAATTGTTTACTATTATGTTCTGTATATGGGTTGTTGTGTTGTGCGCCCATGTTTAGGGTGTATCTTGATTGAGAATTTGACATGTGTTAATACCTAATGATATAGAGGTGATTGAGTAAATTAATTGAAGCATGATTAATCTTATTTTGTTTGATTACGGGCCACTATGTGGGTTCATTTTCCCTCAGATGACCAATGTTCAGTCATTTGGACTTGGATGGTGATGGGAATGCCTTCGTTTCCCCTTTGATGGGTTTTTAATATGAAATTGGTTAATTAAATGGTTTCCATGTGAATATGGATGTTAAAGCTTTGTGATAGTTTGATTAACATGTTAGTATTGTTATATAAATTATCCCATGTGACTTGATTATTGTTAACCATGTATTAATTTAATTTACATGTCTTCTTGAAACAAGATGAAATGGTGATTCACAGGTCTTCTCCTGGATTTTAATTTTCTGAAATGATGATACACTAGGATATACCCTGAAACATGTTGAAATGTTGATACATCGGGCATTTATCTGATTATAATATTCTGAAATGCTCATACATCATGCTTTTCCCTGAGACATATTGAAATGGAATGAATTATGACATGGTAATCTAGCCAAATAACATGCTCAGATTTGGTATTCTATTATATTTTTAGATAGCCTACTGAGATATCAATTGTGTTTACTTTATTTAGGAGATTAATGAGCATATGCTGGACCCTGATACATATATAATTCAATGAATATGAATTGATTAAAGGACATTAAATGAATGTAAATGAATTCCAGTACTAGTAGGATTGGTTACTTTTGAGTAACTGTTAGTTTATTACATTTTCACTATTGCACACTATTATTGAATATAATAACTGACAGATTAGAAGAGACCTTTGGTGGATGAATACTGAGATTTATATCTTACACCCTATTTGGGTCATGTTTTTGGGCCCAAATAAACTATATTGATACATCTGTTGATAGGAGTAGGTGATTCTCGCTCAAATTTACCCAAGAGAAGAAGGTAAGATTGTCCTTGTAGTTTAGCTTGGGTTATCGAATCCTCAAAGTCCTAAGAAGAAACCTATAGACACGTACATTATATGGACTATTTTCGGCTATGAAGTGGCCAACATGGATTGATTTTGGATGGGTTTGAAATATATCAAATATATTTAAGTGAATTCAATTTAAAATAATGAGTTGATCCTAGGTTATCGCTCGGGGTGGATTGGACGTATTTCCTTTTTAATGATTTCAATTTCTTATATTTGAGATGGGTTCATTTAAGGAGATAAAACAACATCATCACTTACTGGTTTAATGCCTACACCCTTTAATACTAATCACCTATACACTTGAAGGATCAATGTTTTTAACACTTCAAGGTAAAGGTTTGTATTACCACTTGAAGTGTGTGACCTTAAATTCAACAAATACGATGGAGTTTAAAAATCATCAAATAAAAATCTCAATTAAAGAAGTGATTATACATTAATGAAGTGATAAATAACATCCAATCCAGCCCCTTGCTACTCCCTTGGATCAACCCATAAGTGGGTTATCCCTCCATTGATTCTATGGTTTCAATGTAAGCGGAAAGTAGACTCATGAGGGAGGAAATGGAGAAGTAAACAAAACGCAATAAAATAACAATCACTCCACCGTTGTGTGATAATCTCACAAGGTTTGGTATGAAAGAGTTTACACCTTGAACCAATAGCATCAAAGTGAGATATAGAACAACATAATAATAGGAGAAGAAGATCTTTTATTAAGAAACTAAAGTGAATTGAACAACTTACAAGTGAAAGACAAATTTGAGACAACAAAATCGCGGCATAACATTAAAATTGAACCAAGCACCAAAGATTCCCAACTCCTCCACCACCACTGCCTTAAATAGGCATTTTGGAAGCCTTGGGTAGAGCCTCCAACAGTAAAAAGCATCCCACTAAATTATGGTAGGTCTAGGGTGGTGGAAAGTTTGTGGAAAGAAGACTTTCCACCCTTGACCCGAAAAGGCATCCAGATTTCATGCACCGAACAGACGCGCTTGAAACACCTTCTAGATGGACGAAGTTGGGTGGGACATAGAAGACTTAAATTAATCTCCAGCTGTCCCATAACATCCTGTAAAATCTCCACCCAAACAAAGTTATGGTTTTCGAGATATGGGTTAATTGGTGGGATGTTTTTCTGGGCCGCAGAATCTGGCCCAGAATTTTGTCTCTAACTTGGGACGGCTAAATGACCACCATGGAGGACGTATTAGCATTCTCTCATGAAGAGTGATTTGTTCCTATACATATCTTATAGAATCCCAAGAAATATGGGATTAATTGGGCCTGTATGTTGGGCCCCACAGTCTCATCAGTGGGTTGGTGTCCAATCTGCCTTATTCAGAATTTCTTCCTTTCATTGCCAAATATCTCCATCATCCTCCATGAATTCTCCATTGATCCCTGAATCAAACATTTTCATATTTATGTGTAGAAAAGTTTCCAAAAATAGAAAATTAAAATATGTATAATCAGATGAATCATTTGGTAATTCAAATGATGTTCAAATATGTACCACATAATAATGCATTTTAAGAAGGTATTACAATCATAATGTGAAATGATGTTCAAAGTGTAAAATGCACTAAAATGGTGTTTATTATTAATAAATAACATGAATATTATGTATATTAACAATGAATATTAGCCTCATTTAGTGGCTAATCACACCCCCAACATGAGTTTTTCTAGTCCCGAGCAAAATATATTTCAACAATATGAAATTCGAATTCCCTTTTCCGAAAACATTTTAATACACAATGATCACCAAAAAACCTTATACCAAACAATCATGAAACCCAACAAAATATTTTAATACAAGATAGTTTCATAATCAGATCCCAATCCCAAGATCATTCCTTTTTTCAAATTCATTGTCATATTTCATCCAATATCAATTAAGTATGAGGATGTGTTGTGCATCACAATAGACATGGGGGTTCATCTTTATTCAAGGGGGAAATTACGAAAGCTCTAGGTGGAATCACATTTCAATATTAAGATGAGTATTAAATTTTTTTTTGTATAAATTTTTTTTGTTTTTTTTTGTTGTTTTTGCAATTTTTCCATGGTAATTGAAGTTGCACTCAAAAGAGTCAACCCCTATAGCGAGACTTTTTCGATGACTCTCAGGCTCAAAGACCTTAGGGAACCAAGTGAAGCCCACATACTTGGGCATCATCTCGAGTTAACTCAGTCAAAAACAAATTCAAATTACCATAAATAGAGATAAAATTACTAACTCTGGGCCAGACAACTATGGATTCACGATCCCCAAGTACTGAAAGCCATGCATTAGGTCATTTCATTGCTCTACGAGCAATTTTTTTTATTAATTTTTACTTTTTTTCTTTTTGAATACTCACATTAAACTAAAATGATCACCAAACCTATTATATTTATTTGGGGGACCCCATGAAATCAAACTAATACCCCACTATCCAAAGGATGTGCATTGTGATTTTTTTTATTTGGATGAAAATATAAACAATGAAATATCACATTGGACAGCCACACTTTCCAAAATCTATGCTCATGAAATTATACAAGGATTAAAATGATAATCAAGGCATGCTAAATTATTTGATATTCAGTTTCAAAGGTTGCAATGTGTATTACCAAGTTTAAAGTTAAAGGAATTTTTCCTTTTACTCTTTTTTTCAAATCATTCAATTTTTTTTGACACAAAAGCATTTTTTTTATTTTATTTTATCTCCCCCCCAATATAAAACAACATTGTCCCCAGTGTTTGAAGAAATGGAAATTTATAATGAGTAGAGGCAGATAATGGAAGTGAAAAAAGGAAATTGAAACTGAGGATCATGGAATGAAATCACCTGGTGGTTGAAGTTGAAGTTCTTGCTGCTCCAAATTAGTCCTTTGATCTCTTGGGGGATGTAGGCACCTCCTTGATAGAACATGTATCACCCAAAATAGTACCTAAACAAAAAGAAGAACAAAGCAGACAAAAAAAAACACAACGACTTATTTAATTCCAAGTATCATCATTTTTATGGTTTTTCCTGTTTTTCTATTTTTTTTAAATCAAACTAATGATACATTGTCTTCTTTTAATTTTCTGGGTAAGATATTACTCAGGGATCACACCGCGTGACACAGATGAATATGATGCTCCCCTTTCATACCCATCCATACTCATAATAGAAGAACAGGTCAATAGTATTTTTTTTAAATCTAAAAATGATTAATTAATCCTATTTAAAATATAAAGTTTATTAGAACAACAAAATGATAGGAAACTTGAAAACCATGGGTTTCCTCCCATGCAGTGCTTTGTTTAACGTCGTTAGCCCGACATGGACCCTAAATCTATCAATTTTTTCCTTGTTCATAAGTCGGCTCAGTCAGCTTAACCTCTATTTCTTGTTTATTAAATGATTCAATGAATGGTTTTAACCTATGACCATTGACCATAAAAATGTTACCACTTGTGGGATCTTGAATCTCTACTGCCTCATGGGGGTACACATGATGCACTATGAAAGGACCTGACCATCTAGACCTTAACATTCCCGGGTGTAAATGAAGTTTTGAACTATACAAGAGAACAGGTTTCCCTGGTTCAAAATGTTTTGACCTTGATATTCCAAGATTGGTAGGCTTGAACTCTATCTTTATTGATCCTTGAATTTTCATAAGCCTCCATCCTTAGTTCCTCCAGTTCATTGAGATCTGATTTCCTTTTTGTTCCGGCCAATGATAGATCATACTCTATTTTCTTAATTTTCCAAAAGGCCTTATGTTCAATATCCACTGGAAAATGGCATGCTTTACCATAAACCAACCTATATGGTGACATTCCTAGGATAGTTTTGAATGCTGTACGATATTCCCAAAGAGCATCCAAGAGTTTCTCAGACCAATCATTCCTAGAGGGGTTGACAGTTTTTTCAAGAATTTTCTTAATCTCCCTATTCACAAACTCATCTTGACCATTGGTTTGAGGATGGTATGCAGTGGACACTTTATGAGAAATACCATACTTAGACATGAGTGAAGAGAATGGGTGGTTGCAGAAATGGGTTCCTAGATCACTGATTATAGCCCTAGGAATTCCAAATCATGAAAATATGTTCTCTTTCAGAAATTAAATCACAACTTGATGATCATTAGACTTAGTGGGAATGGCCTCAACCCATTTTGAGACATAATAAAAAGCTAAGTGTATGTAGAGGTATCCCCGAGAGTTTGGTAAGGGACCCATGAAGTCAATTCCCCAACAGTAAAATATTTCAACCACTAAGATGGGAGTGAGTGGCATTTGATTCCTTTTTGTGATGGACCCTACTTGTTGACACCTAGGACAGCTTTGAAAAAATTTGTAGGAGTCCCTTCAGAGGGTGGGCCATAAAAGACCACATTGAAGAATCTTAGCAGATGTTTTATTAGAGGAAAAGTGACCTCCACATGCCTCATTATGACCGAATTTAAGGATGGACTCTTGTTCAGATTCTGGAACACACCTCCTAATGACTTGGTCAGGGCAGAACTTATAGAGGTATGGATCATCAAACACATAGTGTCTAACATCAGAAAGAAATTTCCCTCGAGCTTGAGTCCCTAAGAATTTTGGAATGACTCCTTTCACTAAGAAATTTTCTATTTCATCATACCAAGGGCAGTCACTCACAGAGTATAGGTGTTCATCAGGAAACGAATCAGACACAGAAAGGTGATTTGATTTGTCTTTGAATTCCATCCTAGAGAGGTGATCAGCTACAAAATTTTCAACACTCTTTTTATCCTTGATTGTGAGGTCAAATTCTTGTAAAAGAAGGACCCACCTAATCAATCTAGCCTTGGCATCTTGTTTTTGGAAGAGGTATTTCAGTGCAGAATGGTCAGTGAACACAGTGATGGGGGATCCTAAGAGGTTAGACATAAACTTCTCTAAAGAAAACACAATAGCAAGTAACTCCTTTTCAGTAGTGGTGTAGTTTATTTGGGTATCATTTAAGGATTTTCTTGCATAAGAAATGACATAAAGAGTTTTATCACAACGTTTTCCTAACACAGCTCTAACAGCAAAGTCACTGGCATCACACATATGTTCAAAAGGAAGGTTCCAATTTGGAGATTTCATAATGGGAGGAGAGGTGAGAGAGGATTTGAGGGTTTAGAATGAACCCTCACAGCTTTCTGTCTAAACAAATAGAGCATCCTTTACTAGGAGAGCACAAAGGGGACGAGATATTGAACTAAATTCCTTGATGAATCTTCTATAGAAACCAGCATGTCCTAAGAAAGACCTCACTTCCTTGACAGTTTTGGGTGATGGAAGGTGATGAATGATGTCAACCTTTGATTTATCAACTTCAATCTCCCTACTTGAGACCAGATGGCCTAGAACAAGCCCCTCTTTAACCATGAAATGGAATTTTTCCCAGTTTAGGACTAGATTCTTTTCTTCACATCTTGACAAGACTCTCTCCACATTCTGCAGACATCCCTCAAATGTATCCCCAAACACAGAGAATTCATCCATGAAGACCTCTATAAAATCCCCTACCATGTCTGAGAAGATTCCCATCATGCACCGTTGGAAGGTTCCAGGGGCATTTCATAACCCGAAGGGCATGCGTTTGAAAGCAAAGGTTCTGAATGGACATGTGAATGTAGTCTTCCCTTGATCCTCTAGGGAGACCTCAATTTTATTGTACCCCGAGTACCCATCTAAGAAATAGTAGAAGGCATGACCTGCCACTCTCTCAAGGACTTGGTCAATGAATGGTAAGGGGAAATGTTACTTCTTGGTGAATGAGTTTAGCTTCCTGTAGTCAATGCAGACCCTCTATCCACTACTCACCCTTGTTGGAAGAATCTCTCCATCCTCATTGGTTATCACTGTGATTCCGGCCTTTTTTGGAACCACTTGGATTGGGCTCACCCACTCACTCTCAACTATGGGATATATGATACTAGCTTTTAATAATTACAGATTTTCTTTCCTTACTACCTCCATGAGATTAGGATTGAGTCGCCGTTGAGGTTGAAGACATGGATTTGAATCAGATTCCAGAACAATCCTATGAGTCCCGATAAGTGGGCTAATCCTAGGAATATCAGAAAGGGTCAAACCAATGGCTTTTTTATGCTTCCTAAGGACATCTATAAGAATCCTCTCATGATTGGCTTCAAGAGAAGAAGAAATTACCATAGGATGTGTTTTTCCCCTAGGAAGGCATACTTTAGTGCAGCAGGAAGTTCCTTCAATTCAAGATTAGGATGGTTCATAATTTCAGCAGAATATTGGGACATTGGATCAAGATCAATTTCTTTTTTTAGAGTTTCAGATAGGATTGATTCCCCACATGTAGAAGTTTCAGCTACTAGATTGGATTGATCAGATTTAGGGAAGGAAATTGGAGTGGTCTCCATGAAAGTGGTTTCTTGAAAGGTTTCACTGGTTTTTGGACCTAAGAATTCAACATAAGAGAAATTTTAAAATGATTCAAGCCAAGGAGATAAACTTCCTTCATATGAACAAAGGAAATCAATCTCATCCTGACTTAAACATTCATCAAATATTCCTTGATGTTCCATGGATTCATTATCAATTCTTCCTATCATGTTTACTTCATGAATGTCCTCGTCATCCCCTATTTGTGATCTTGCATTATAGATGTTCAAGTCTAGACTCATGTTCCCAAAGGTGATGGTCATGTTCCCATTTCGGACTCGGATAACAGAGTTTATTGTGTAAAGGAAAGGAAGACCAAGGATGATTGGGGTTTGTTCCTTATTTCCTAAGTTGTTATGGTTGTCAAGGACAATGAAGTCAGTAGGGTAGATGAAGTTTTCAACGTTTACCAGAACATCCTTTAAAATCCCCTTTGAAACCCTAATGCTACGATCAGCAAGTTAAAGTGTGATAGATGTGGGTTGGAGTTCTTCTAGGCCTAACTGGAAGTACACAACATATGGGATGAGATTGACACTAGAACCTATGTCACACAAGGCCTTGAAAACTTTGATTTCTCCTATTTCAATATTGATGTAAGGGCAACCCGGGTCTTTCAACTTAGGAGGAATGGTCCCTTGAATGGTGGTACTCACATTAGCAGCCAAAAGGACTTGGTTCCTATGTGAAAATTTTATTTTAAAAGTGAAAAAGTCCTTAAGGTAATTTGAGTAGGCAGTTATGGTTTGGATTGCATCGAGAAGGGGTATGTTCAACTTGACTTGTGAAAAGATTTCCCTAAATGTTTCACTCAGTTCAGGCTTGGGTTTCCCCCTCATGCGTTGAGGAAATGGTGCAGGTTGTGGGGTTTTTTGTTGAATAGTTGTTTCTTTCACATTGTTATCAATTTCCTAAGATTGATCTTGTAGTTTATTTGAATTTTCATCCAAGTTTGAATCTTCAGGTGGGTTCTTAATTAGTTGTTCAGGTTTCTCAATTGATTTCCCACTTCTTAAAACTGTCACAGCCTTTAGTTGTTCATGAGTTGATTGAGCACAACTTGACTCTCCCCTTGAAGTTGAGGATGGAAACGCCTGAGTAGGCATGGGTTCCTTTCCAGTTTTGATGGTTTGAAGTTCTTGTTTTAAGGAAGATACCTACGAGTTCATCCTCTCAATTTGTTTGCATAGTTGTTCTAATAGGCTTTGTGGAACAGTTTGGGTGGGTGCTTGAGTATGTTGGTTTATCCCAGGGGGATATTTTGGAGGTGGGATGGTTTTTTGAAAATGGACCAGTGACTGTTGGTATTGGATAGGTTGGATTTGGAACTGGTTATGGGTTTGGTAGTTCTGATTGGGGTAAGGATTTTGTCCCTATGGTTGGCTAGGTTGTTGGTTATCTTTCCAGCGGAATCATGGGTGGTCGTTATACCTTGGGTTGAAGGTGTTTTGGTATTGAGGCTTTTGGAAGTTCAAAGCATTTACTTCCACTGGGGGTCCTCCTAAGAGAACATCCTTGATGGATGGAATGGTTGGGTAGCTGTCTGTCTTATGGTCATGTTTGTCACAAATTGTGCAAACAGGGTCAACAGTTTGGATTTCATGGACTTTCCTAAGGTCTATCTCTTCAACCTTCCTAGAGAGTGGTGTGATTTTAGCCCTAAGGCTTTCCTCTTCTCTAAGTGTATGAATTCTAGTAGTTCTTTGTGTATTTTCAGAATAAGGTTAATTTCCCCATGTTTGGTTTTGTTCAGAATGGCTTTCTAGATACTCGTAAGCATCATTTGGGGCTTTGTTTTTAAAGGTTCCATTACACATCATGTCAATGAATTGTTTGTTCCACGGACCCAACCCTTCATAGAAAATTCTCACTTATTCAAGAATAGAAAAAACACGGTGTGGAACCATGTTTAGAGTGTCTTTGAACCTCTACCATGTTTCATATAATGACTCTCCCTCTTTTTCAAAAAAGTTTTGGATACTCTTTTTAAGTGCAATTGTTTTATGGTGGGGAAAGTATTTTTTGTAGAATTCTCTTTGTAGTTGGTCCCAAGAGTTGATGGATGATGGACTAATATTGTTTAGCCAATTTTTAGCTCGATCCTTTAAAGAAAAAGGAAATAGCCTCATCTTAGCTGATTCTAGTTGATGTGGGGGACACATGGTTTCTACAATGTCATTGAACTCCTTAATGTGCAGGTATGGCATCTCGGACTCCATTCCATGGAATGTGGGAAGGTGGTTTAGGACATGGGGTTTAAAGATGTATTTGAAATCTCTTAGGGAATTGTGTCTAATTAATTAGGGGGCATTGGTCCAAGAAGGTGTGAGGTAGTCATTCATCGTTTGATCAATTTCATTCCCCATGTTTGGGGCTGCCTCATTTGGGTTTCCATTTTGGTTCCCACCCGGGTTTATGAGTTGATTTATTTTAAGAACATCCATTAAAATTGGCTAAATTTTGGACTCTAAAGTATTAGGAAGATTATGATATAATGTAATGAGTTCCCTTGGGGTACTTGACTCCCCAACCCCAGGACTATCCACCCTAACTAGATGGTTTGATTGATTGCGAGTGTAGGCGGACATGCGCCAAAAGCAAAAAAACGAGAAAGGGACAAGATAAGAGATTTTGGATGAGAAAAGAAAAAATGGGGGAGAATAGAATGGGTGTTTAGATGACATAATTGGGTCCCCGGAAATGGCGCCAAAATTTGATTCTCGTTCAAATTTACCCAAGAGAAGAAGGTAAGATGGTCCTTGTAGTTTAGCTTGGGTTATCGAATCCACAGAGACCTAAGAAGAAACGTATAGACACGTACATTCTATGGACTGTTTTCGGCTATGAAGTGGCCAACTTGGATTTATTTTGGATGGGTCTGAAATATATCTAATAGATTTAAGTGAATTAAATTTAAAATAATTAGTTTATCCTAGGTTATCTCTCGGGGTGGATTGGACATATTTCCTTTTTAATGATTTCAATTTCTTATATTTCAGATGGGTTTATTTAAGGAGATAAAACAACATCATCACTTACTGGTTTAATGCCTACACCCTTTAATACTAATCACCTATACACTTTAAGGATCAAAGTTTTGAGCACTTCAAGGTAAAGGTTAGTATTAGCACTTGAAGTGTGTGACCTTAAATTCAACAAGGACGATGGAGTTTAAAAATCATCAAATAAAAATCTCAATTAAAGAAGTGATTATACATTAACGAGGTGATAAATAACATCCAATACAGCCCCTTTCTACTCCCTTGGATCAACCCATAAGTGGTTTAGCCCTCTATTTATTCTATGGTTTCAATGGAAGAGGAAAGTAGACTTGTGAGGGAGGAAATGGAGAAGTAAAAAAAACACAATAAAATAACAATCACTCCACCGTTGTGTGATAATATCACAAGTTTTGGTATGAACAAGTTCACACCTTGAACCAATAGTATAAAATTGAGATATAGAACAACATAATAATAGGATAAGAAGAACTTTTATTAAGAAACTAAAGTGAATTGAACAACTTACAATTGAAAGACAAATTTGAGACAACAAAATCACAGCATAACATTACAATTGAACCAAGCACCAAAGATTCCCAAATCCTCCACCACCTCTACCTTAAATATAAATTTTGGAAGCCTTTGGTCGAGCCTACAACAGTACAAAGAATCCCACTTGAGTATGGTAGGTCTAGGGTGGTGGAAAGTTTGTGGAAAGAAGAATTTCCACCCTTGACCCGAAAAGGCATCCAGCTTTCATGAACCGAACAGACGTGCTTGAAACACCTTCTGGATGGAAAAATTTTGGTGGGCCATATAAGATTTAAATTACGTTCCGGATGTCCCCTAACATCATTTAAATGATCAGTCCAAAAGGAGATATGTGTTTCGAGATATGGTTTAATTGGTGGGATGTTTTTATGGGCCGCAGAATCTAGCCCAGAATTTTGTCTCTAACTTGGGCCGCCTAAATGACCATCATGGAAGACAGATTAGCATTATCTCCTAAAGATTGATTTGTTCCTATACATTTCTTCTAGAATCCCACTAAATTAGGGATTAATTGGGCCTGTATGTTCGGCCCCACAGTCTCATCAGTGGGCTGGTGTCCAATCTGCCTTATCCAGAATTGATTCCTTTCATTTCCAAATATCTCCATCATCCTCCAAGAATTCTCCATTGATCCCTGAATCAAACATTTTCATATTTAAGTTTAGAAAAATTTCCAAAAATATCAAATTAAAATATGTATAATCAGATGAATCATTGGGTACTTCAAATTATGTTCAAATATGTACCACATAATAATGCATTTTAAGAAGGTATTACAATCATAATGTGAAATGATGTTCAAAGTGTAAAATGTACTAAAATGGTGTTTATTAATAATAAAGAACATGAATATTATGTATATTAACAATGAATATTAGCTTCATTTAGTGGCTAATCAGTAGGGATACCTATACATGTACTTGATTGGTCCTTAATAGTAGGAGAGCATGGGAACAAGCCGAGTAGTGTGATGCTTCTGAGTTTCATTTAGTTCTACCATAAATTTTTATTGTGTTGTACTTGATTTCAATGTATCTTGTTTTCACTGTTTTCATAGAACATGGGACATTCACTATAATTTTGATATTATATGCCATCCGGTTTCTATTATCTCTCAGTATTCTTCTGTTTACAACAGTTACATGTTGATTACTGATTCTGTTATATTTATTATTTATTCTGATGTGGTACACCATGACAATGGGGGAATAGTTTCCCCACAATCTGTTTCTAGACCCTGAATTCTAGTCAGAAACATCTGGCATCTGGGGAAATGCACTTGACGCCTTATGGCCAACCCTGTATGGGGAACCTTTCAGTGGTATATTGATCTTGGACATTACGAAGTTGTATCAAAGGAGATTCTTTTCTACAGTGTTATACTGGTTGGACACTATAGAAAGAGATATGAAGGAATGGGTAATTGGTAATAAGTTGGGCCTAGGAGTATTTAACCTATTTACCGGGAAAATCTAAGTTACCTCAAATATTGAAAGTTTTCTATTTTTTCAATTATTACAATTGATTTGACTTCTGTGTAGGGTGAAGTACTTGTTTTGTGACATTATTATTGATATAATTGTGGTTATATTTTGATGCAACCCAATGAGATGAGTTTATTCTATCTCATACAGCATATAGACACTTATTATAATCCCATTCCATGCATTATGCTTTGTCATCTACGTTTAATTAACTATTGCATGCTATTGTGATAGTTGAATTGACAGTTATACCTGATGAAGTGTTAGTTGCATGCAGTAAATAATGGTGTAATGTCATATTTTAATCCAAAAATATTATGGGACCATATGAATTGGGAAATGATGCACGAATTTAATATAGATGTTAAATGAACTTGTTATACATATATATCAAATTGGTTGAAATTGCTATAATTTTTTTGTGATATATTATTATTGGGTGACAAAAATTTCTTCATGGGGTGTATGGGCACTCACGAATTAGAATATGGTATTCCACTGGTTGGGTTTTCTGCTGAACAAGGGTTTTCTTGGAAATATGGAGTTTCTGTCATGAAAAACCCAGTATACATGATGTCTATTTTATCCTATCACACCATGTGTTATTCATGTTAATGATAGAAGGTTTTAAAATTTATAAAGATATACATGTTGTGTACCATATTTACACACAGAGTAATATCTATCCATGTAATGGGATGTGTGAGGGGAAACACAGGCTACTGAGTTCTGACCAAAACACACCATGTTCCTTTAGTACACGCCATGCATCTTACCAATGTGGAACCCATATAGACCTAGGAATGTGGGAGTATAGGGCTAGAATGATAGACCTATGTACACATCATGTGTTCATGGAACACACCATGTACCTAGGGTTGGTTCACGCCCAGGCTGGCGATAGAACATGACCATGTGACAACATATGTTTACACGTTGTGTATTCTTTACACATACCAAGTAGTCCATTTTATACAAACCTTGAGGGTATTTCCCTTTTTTGGAATTATTTAACAAAAAAAATTGATGATGAGTTTGAACTGAGGATTTTTCTTGACATTGTGGAGTCATGCATCAGTGAGGACCACAAGTTTTACGCTAAGAGAGCGGCGATGATCACACTTCAAAGATAGTAGGCCATGGGCTACCAATGGAACCTGAAGTCAAGCCAGCTGCGACATAATCTGTTATACAGATTGTATGTGTTGATTCACAGTTCTGTGAAGGTTTTGTGAGGTTTATTCAGACCATCTAGGGAGAACCATAGGATTCCACCTATATGGTATAGCTAATGCAAATATTCCAGAAAGAGCATCCACATACCTTTTTAAGGTATAGAGGACCAAATTCTACAGAATCATGGTTAGGATCAATGGTTACTATATTCGAGCATCTTGAGATGCATCATGAGAGAAGTGTCAATCTTGTGACATATATACTATGTGATTCTTCCAAGAGATGGTGGGATTTTATCATCAGGTAGGGAATCATCGGTATATGACATGGGAATAATTTCAGGCAGCCATATATGATTATTATATTCCCAATATGTTGAGGGCGGACTGAGCCTAGGAGTTCTTGCACCTGGTGTATAAAAGATTCATATTTATGGACTACTCTATATAGTTTACTAAGCTTCAGTGATTCACATTTATTCTGATGGGTGATGAAATATTTAAATCTAGACAATTTGAGGATGGTCTCAGGTTTGAAATCGAATCACAAGTGAATGTGTTCAGGTTGCATTCTGTCTCTCCTATTGTGAATTAGCTGCTAGTTATCGAGTGCAGCCAACAAGAATCTATGGTTGTGAGCAAGGCGGTTCGACACTGAGATATGGTACTCTCTCGACCAGAAGAAATATGAATCATATTGATACTTCTCATTGGAATAAGAGTAGGAAGAACATTTCTTCTAGTATCCAGGTGAGGTAATACCAGTGTGGAAGGATTGGGAGTACTAAACCTTAGTGCTTGATGGACGTGGTTGATTGACATGCTTGTGGAAACATGGTATATTTACAATGGTTTTGTAGGAAGTTTCCACCAGTATCTAGTGAGAGAGGGTCTGCACTAACTCCACATTCAGAAGTGGAGTCAACAGCTTCTCACCAGTCAGGTAACTAGAATACTTCATGTTGTTTAGTATGAGGTAGTGGTCGGGGAAATGGTAGACAGACACCAGGACCTCAACGACAGTAGGGCAGGTCAGATTAGGGTATCCAAGTAGTGTCTGAGGGCCATGATATATGACAGACTTATGTAGTGTAATAGACCCAACAAGACCATGATACTAAATTTTATACTATCAGATGTAATATTCAACTCACCTCTGTTTTATCTTCTGCTATTTTTGATACCTGTGAAACACATAGTTTTATATCTGTGGTCATTATGGAAATCCTTGGGCTCTGTGTTTATTGTACTTCTTATCTTATGATTCTAGACACTCTGTTAGGAATTCAAATGGTAGGTGTGCATTATTGTTTGGAGTTCCCCCTTGAGAGTGGTGGGTGTAACTCTCTATGGAACCTCTATGTATTAGAGATGAATAGATTTTATTTCATTCTCAGAATGGAATTGTTTTTTCCTCTTCATTGTTTTTCTGATTTCTATCGCTACTAGGTGATTTTTACTTCACCATAGGTTAGAGAGTTTCTACATAAGGGTGAATGGGAAGTCCACGCGAGTAAAGATAGACCCGAGCATCGTGTGTCTGGTTGAATGATAGTCCAGATTGCATATTTATATATGGATGATTAGGGAACATGTCTGGATGATTTACATCTAGTGGTTGATTACTTCAGGGATGTTTTACCAGATAACTAGTCAGGATTACCTCTAGTCAAAGAGCAGGATTTCACTATTGAGCTACTTCTAGGACCTTCACTAGTATCTATTCCTCCTTATAGGATGGATACAATGGAGTTACAAGATCGCAAGAGGTATTTAGAAGATCTGGAAGCTAAGGGTTATATCCGACCCAGTACTTCTCCATGCGGTTCACTAATTCTTTTTACCAAAAAGGAGGAATGTACGCTTAGACTATATGCGGACTATCGTAAACTAAACCAGTTAATGGTTAGAAAGAGATATCTCATTCCATGATAAGATGACTAGTTTGATAAACATTGAGTAGATCGAGTGTTCTTGAATATTGACATGAGGTCAAGGTATCATCAGGTATGTGTTCTACTTAGATACATACCCTATAAATCCTTTATTAGTAGGTATATCCTATATGAGTAAATGGTTATGTAATTTGGTATCAATAGCACGCCTGCAGTTTTCATGGAAATAAAATTACCTAGATTATTTTGTGGTGGTTATCATGGATTATATCTTGGTGTATTCTCACAGTCGATACGACCATGCCAAACACCTTGAGATTTTTTTTAATACACTTAAAGTGAATCAATTATATGATAAGCTCAAAAAATCTACATTTGGATGGATCAGATCCACTTACTAGGTCACGTAATCTCAGAGACTAGAGTATTAGTGGAACCAGAGAGGGAAAAATCAATAGTCAACTAAGAGGAGCCTAAGATAATTTTTTAGGATTGGAGTTTAATGGGGATTGATAGTTACAACATTCATTTTATACTGGACTCATCATTCTTAGAAGCACTAATTACGAGCTTGAAGAAGATAGGTGTGGAGTTTGAGTGGTTAGATTCTTGTGACATAGCCTTTTAGTAGTAGAAGGATTTTTTTACTTTAGCACTGGTACTAATATGGAAAAAGCTGGGAAAGAGTTATATTGTGTATTATGATGCATCAAGTATTGGGCTCAGAGTAGTGATTATGAAGGGGGGTCGAGTTGTTGCATATGGGTCTTGACAGTTAAGGCCACATGAGAGGAATTACCTGATGCAGGATCATGAATTAGCTGCAGTTGTTCATGCTTTGTGATATTGGATAAATTATTTATCAGTAGAAAATTTTGTGGCGTACACAGACCAAAAAAATACTCAAAATCATCTTTAATCAGAAATAATTTGATTTACAACAATGAAGGTGGGTGGAATAACTTCAGTTTTTGGATTTTTATCTTGCCTATACACCTGGGAAAATATTTTCATTGGCTGACAGATTGTGCAGGAGGACTCATATACAGGTAGTGCAAAAGGCCAGTGATGAGTGGAAGCTTATGGATTTGTTCTCTAAGATTATGTTAGAGGGGGAAAACAGTCATGGATAGACTTATCTTTCTTCTTTGGATGTTACCTCTACCATACTGGACAGAGGGAGGATGAGGTAGCTGTCATATTCTGAAGGTCTAGTTCTACGGGAGAGTGTGGAAGGGGATGACCCTCCTCCTAGATGGAAGATGGGAAAGGATGAGCTTCTGTGTATCCATGGATGTGTGGGGGTTCTGTGGGATATACATGAGGAGATGATGTGGGAGTTTCATTCTTTATCTTGGGAAGTTCATCTCGGAGTCACCAAGATGTACCATGAATTACTCCATTAGTACTGGTGGTTGGGAATGATAAATGAATGAGTAGGTTTTTGTTACGTGGTGTTCTACCTATCACTAATATATGAAGGAACATCAATGTATGGATGGGATTTTATAGAATCTACCCATTCTTAAGTGGGAGTGGGATGATGTCATAATGGGGTTACTGAGGTCTCCTAGAATAAATGATGTAGTGTGGGTCATATTTGATAGGATTACGAAGTTCGCTCACTTATTGCTAATCAAGGGGAGCTAAATTGTTGATAAGATCAGAAAGATATATATCTGAGAGGTGGTATGACTTGTAGTTATCATTATCATTCATTATTTAGTTGTTTACTTTTCTTATGTGTTTTTTATTGCTTCCAGTATTTTTATTATTTATTCTGATATGTTACTCTCTGCTAATGAGGGAATAGTATTCCCACTATCACACCCTAGGAACTTGCTGAAAGTTGGTAGCCTCTTGAATTTTGGGAAATGTGATTGAGGCCATATGGAAAATAGTGTATGGGGAACCTTTCAGTGGAATCCAGATCATGGGCATTAAAAAGTTGTATCATAGGATTTTCTTTTCTACTTTGACTTACTTTTTGGAGCCTATATACTGAGATAGGAAGGAATGGGTAGTTGGTAATGATTTATGCCCAGGAGTATCTAAACTGTGTACAAGGAAAATCCAAGTTATCTAGAATATTGAAATTTATCTGGTTTTGAAATTATTACAGTTGATTTTATTTCACCATTGGGTGATGCACTTGTTTTTATCTATTATTGTTTATATTATTATTGTTATATTTTCATACAACCTGATGAGATGAATATATTCAATCTCGGGCATCATATATACCCTTTTTATAATCACATTCCAGGTATTATTCCATGTCATCTAGGTTGCATTAGAAATTTCATGCTTTTGTGATATATGATTTGATTTCTATGCATGATGTTGTGGTAGTTGGGTTTAGTAAATAATGGTGTGATGTCATTTTTCAATCCATAAGGAGTGTGGGACCTTATGAATTGGGAAATGATGTATTGATGAAATATAGATGTTAAATGATCTTTTTATACATATGGTTAGAATTGGATGAAATTATTAAAAAAAAAATTTGATCTGTTATGATTGGGTTCCAAATGTTGATTCATGGGGAGTATGGGCCCTCACGGATTAGAATTTGGTATTCAACTGGTTGGGTTTCTAATGAACAGTATTTTTCTAGAAAATTTATAGTTTCTGTCATGAAATACCCAGTATACATGGTTTTTAGTTTATTATAACATGTAGTGTGTTCTTCTTGTTTGAGAAATAATGTGTTCTATGTTTTAAATAATTTCATGTCGTGTACCATAAGTACACGCTATGTAATAGATAAACATGTAACCGTCCATGTGATGGGAAACACAGGCTATTGAGTTTTGACCAGAACACACCATGTTCCTTCGGTACATCACATTTAGCTTTCCCAGGCAGAACCCATGTGGACATGGTTGTGTGGGTTTATAGGGTGAGTAGGACAAACCTTTGTACACACCTCGTGTGAATGGAACATGCCATGTACCTGGGGTTAATACACACCCAGGCCAGTGTTAGAACACGACCATGTGACAATATAAGGGTACAAACCATGTATTCTTTATACATGACATGTAGTCCCTTTTTTACAAACATCAAGGGTTTTTTCTTGTTTTGTTTTGGCACTACTGGACCAAAAACATTGATGTTGACCATGGACAATGGAGTGTTTTGACCTTGTAGAATCAAGTCACCGCGATGACCGCACGTTGTATGCCTGGAGAGTGGGGATGATCATACTCCAGAGATGGTAGGCCATAAGCTTCCAATAGAACCTCCTGTCATGCTATTTGCATCACCATCTATTATATAGAGTGTTGGTGCTAATGCACAGTTCACAGAATGTTTTGTGAGGTTTTTGGAGTCATTTCAGGGAGCATCATAGGCTTTCACCTCTGTAGTATTTTTGAAAGATATATTCCAGCAGAAACATGCACATATTGTTTCATGGTATAGAGGAAAACATGCTAAAGAATCATGGTTTGAATCAATAATGACTATAATAGAGTATCTGGAGACACCTCTTGACATAAGCTTCGAGAGAGCAACACATATGCTGTGTGATTCTTCCTAGAGATGGTGGGATATTATCAATCAGGAAGGGCATCATTGTGATATGAGATAATAAGACTTTATGGAGTCCATCTATGATTATTATTTTCCCAAGATGTTGAGTGCTGACCAAGGCTAGGAGTTCATGCACCTGGAGCAGGGCACACTATCAGTTATAGACTATTCTACATAGTTTAATTAGCGTAAGCAATTCACACCTATTCTGATGGGTGAAAATGTTTTGAAAGCTAGAATATTGGAGGTTTTTATTAAGTTTGAAATCTGATCACAGGTGAATGTATTCATTTTTTCATCTTATATTGTGAAATAGGCACAGATTACTGAGCACAACCTATGGGAATCTTGCGGTGTCAGCTAGGGTGGTTCGGCACTGAGATATCATACTCTCTCGACTAGAAGAAAGAAGCCTCTTATGGAGATTTCTTGTGGGGATACGAGTACATTGAACTTTTATTACAGTACCCATGTGAGGTGATTCCAGTGTGGCTGGATTGGGCATACTAGAACTTAGTGTCTGGTGGAACTGGTTGAATTCTGATCTTGCAGTAATATGGTCTATTTATAGCCATTCTGCATGATCTTTCCACCATCATCTAGTAGGATAGGGTCTGCAGTAACTCCATATTTAGGAGTGGGGTTAGCAGCTTCTAAGTAATCAAGGAACTAGAATACGTCAGGTTATTCAGGCCGAGGAGGGGGGGTCATGGCCATGGTAGCCAGACCCCAGGACCACAACGACAAGAGGGAGGGTCAGTTCAAGGTAGCCAAGTGGTGTTTCAAGGACGTAGTACATGATAGAATTATGTAGTGCAATAGGCCGAGAAGGACCAAGATTCTAGATTTTCTATGGTTAGAGGTACTATTCTAGTAACCTCTGTTTTATCTTGTACACATTTTGATACTGGTGATACACATAGTTTTATATATGGGGCCATTGTGGAAAGTCATGGGCTATGTGTTTACAATAATTCTAATGTTATGATTCTAGACACTCCGTTAGGGATTAGAAAGGCATGTGTGCATTAGTGTATGGAGTTCCCCCTTAATATTAGTGGGCATCACTCTCTATGAAACCAATATGTCAAAGAGATTAAGGGATTTGATGTCATTATCGGAATGTACAAGTTGGTTTGTTTTTGAGATTTTTTTGATTGCTATCATCGCTAGGTGAGTTTAACTTCATAAGATATCAGAGAGTTTCTACATATGGGTGAATGGGATGTCCACGTGAGAAAATCTAGACCAGAGCATCGTGGTTTGGGTGGATTGATAGATGAAATTGTGAGTTTATATATGGATGATCATAGAACATGTTCGGAATATTTACCTCCAGTGGTTGATCATTTTAGGGACATTTTTTCATACAAATTCTAAGGCTTACGTCTTGTTAGAGTGGTTCAGTTCACTATTGAGCTAGTTCTAGGAGCTGCATTAGTATCTATTCCTCCTTACATGATGGATACAACAGAGATTCAAGAGGTCAAGAGGTAGTTGGAATATCTTGAAGGTAAGGGTATTATCTGACCCAATACTTCTCCTTGGGGTTCACTAGTCCTTTTTGTAAAAAAGGAAGAAGGTACCATTAGTCATTTCATGGACTATCGAAAACGGAACCAGTTGATGGTTAAAAATCGATATCCCTTTCCTCGGATAGAAGCCCTTTTTCATCAACATGGAAGAGTTTGAGGGTTGTAAATGATTGAATTGAGTCCAGGATATCATTAGGTACATGTTCAACATTGAGGCATACCTCATACAGTCATTCAAAGTAGGTATGTACTATATGAGTAGTTGGTTATGTTGTTTGGTCCCACGAACGAACCAGTAGTTTTCATGGAACTATCCTTACCAAGATTATTTTATGGTGTTTTTCATTGATGATATCTGGTTTTATTCTCACAATCGATACGACCATGCCAAACACCTTGAGATATTTTTGAATACACTAAGATAAAATCAATTATATGCTATGCTCATAAAATTCCACTTCTAGATGGATCAGATACACTTACTAGGTAACTTAATCTCAAATACTAGAGTATTAGTGGACCTAGAGAAGGTAAATGAAGTAGTTACCTAACAACATCCCTAGATCGTTTTTGAGGTGCAGAGTTCCTTTTGGATAACTGGTTGATAAAATCATTTTATATAGGACTTCTCACTCTTAGTTGTGCCAATGGTGGGATTGATCCAGAATGGTGTGAAGTTAGAGTGTCCGGATTCTTATGATGGTTCATTTTACGTGTTTAACGGGCGTTGGAATTCAGCACCAATACTGATATTACCAAAGCTGGGCAAGAGTTACACAATGCATTGTGATGCATCAGGTATTTGGATGAGATTAGTGTTTATGTATGGTGATCAAGTTTCCTTTTATGGGTCTCGACAATTGAGGACACATGAGAGGAATTTACCGATTCATGATCTCAAATAAGCTGTAGTTGTTCATGCTTAGTGATGTTGGAGGAATTATTTATTAGGAGACCATTTTGTGGTGTCCAAATACCAAAAAAGTTTCAAATACATCTTTAACATATGTGATTTGAATTTGAGGCAGCCAAGATGGGTGGAATACCATCAGTTATTGGATTGTGGGCTTTCATATATGCTTGGAAAAGGCAATGCAAAGTCTATCATACTGAGCAAGAGGACTCAGATACAGGCTGTGTAGGAGGACAGTAGGGAATGGATTCTTATGGATTTGTTCTATGAGATTCATTTAGATGTAAAAAATTGTCAGGTATAGAATTACCTTTCAACTTTATTTGTTACTGATACCATAGTGAAAACAGTGAGGATGACGCAACTATCAGATTCTGAAGGCCTAGTTCTGCAGGAGAATATGGTCGGTGAGGACCCTCCTCCTAGATGGACGATCAATGAGGATAATCTTAAGCATATCCATTGAGGTGTGTGGGTTCTAGGGGATATACGTGAGAAGATGACTCAAGAGTTTCATGCTTCTTCTTGGTTAGTGCTTCCCAAATTCACCATGATTTACCGTAATTCACGCCATTAGTATTGGTTATTGGGAATGAAGTGATAAGGATCTAGTTTTGTAAAGTGGTGTTCCACCTATCAGAAGGTGAAAGCCTAACATTAGCGATCAACTGGGCTTTTATGGTAGCTACCCATTCATGATTGGATATGGGACTATTTCATGATGGATTTAATGATATGGTTATCAAGGCCACCTAGAGGAAACGATGCAATGTGGGATATAGTTGAGAGGCTTACAAAGGTATCTCACTTCATGCCGATCAAGGAGACCCTCAATGTTGATGAGCTAAGAAGAATTTATATCTTAGAGGTGGTAAGACTTCATGGGGTCCCTCGTTCTATAGTTTCAGATAAGGAATCCCTCATTAGATCTTGTTTCTGGCATAGTTTTCCGAGGGTTTTGGGTACACAGGTGCTTCTCAGCAAAAATACCACACTCAGACCAATGTCTAGATAGATCATACGATACAGGTGCTAGAGAACATTTTGCGTGCATGTGTCATAAAAAATTAGGGATATTGGGAGAAGCATATACCCATAGTTTATTTTTCATATAATAATGTCCTCTAGGATACTATTCAGATGGTGACATATGGGGATTTGTACGGAAGGACTTTCCGATTACCCTTATGTTGGCTGGAGGGAGGAGAGGCAACTATGCTGGGACCTCGTCTTGTCCAAAAAACTATTGTGTAGGTTCGGTTTAATCAGAAGAGGATGGCTACTACACAGTCTCTCCAGAAAACATAAACTGATCGTCATAGATGACAATTATATTTTGAGTCGGGTATCAAGTATTCCTAAGTGTCGCTTTGAGGTTAGAACACAAGAGTATCAGGAGACAGGGTAAATATTCTTCAAGATTAGTTGGACTGTTTGAGATTTCGGGTTGAGTTTGGTCGATTTCCTATTGGGTAAAATTACCTCAGATGTACCGAGCCATGAACAATGTCTTCCATGTATCTCTACTACGTTGATATATCTGAGACCCGTCTCATGTTTTTTAGCCTGAGGAGGTTGAGCTTTAGGTTGATGCATCCTTTAAGGAGCATCAGATTCGTTTTGTTGGATGGAGTATGAAATTTCTCTAAGGCTAGTCAGTTCCTCTCGTATTGGTGAAAATGCACCATAGCCAAGTATATCACAAGACATGGGAGAGGTAGGCTGACGTACATACTCAGTGGTCAGAGTTATACTCATATATTAATTCACCAAACTTAGAAGGGAAATTTGGGGACAAATTACTTTATGGGGAGATATTTGTAAGAACCCAATTCATATATTGTGGTGCAATTTTCTTTTATTCTTTTTCCCTTTAAGTTGTTTTTGAGAAAAAAAGGTAAAGAAGGCATGTACACGAATCATAATATCTAACAGGCTAATTCAGGGTTAAACGTAATGTAATCCTAAGTACATGTCATGTATATTTTCCATATATGATGGGAATACATGGTGAGTGGGAATATCAGAAAATATAAGAGGAGAAACAAACCACATTCCATGTACTTCCTAGTAAATGCCATTTAGTCAGGTCAGAAGGTTATGGAAAGTGAGTAAGAGGAATTCAGCCACCAAATGAACAATAAAATGATGTGCATTCCATGTATATGGGTTTACCTGCCATGTAATTTGTGTTTTTCACATGAAATGGGAATCAACCATTTTTTTCCTTCATTTGGAAAGAAGGCTCACCAGGGGAACTCAAGATGAGCATCCAAACTTCAACGACTTCTCAATTGATCATCCGAACTCCAAATAAATCACTTTTGATATTTTTTGAACCCAATCGGTAAGCTCTCAATTTCTCTAGAGCCATTACTGATGATTTTAGTTCTCAAATATGTTATTTAAAGGTGAATTATTATCCTAGTTTCATATATCTAAATTGTTCTCGCATGAATTGAATGTCTATAAAGGATTATGAGAGTCATACCATGATGAGGTAGGTGGTCTCATGCAATTTGATTTAATATTAAGTTGTTTATATGTGTCGTTATGCCGTAGGCCATGTTTCAGGTATCACTTGTTTGAGAATTTGACCTATGTTAATACCTAATGTCTTGGAGGTGATTGAGTAAATTAATATAATCTTAATTAAGCTTATTTGTTTCGATTAAAGGGCCACCCCGTGAGTGCATTTTTCCTCATATGACCATTGTTCAGCCATCTTTCCTAGGATGCCGATGGGTATGAATTTTCTTCCCATTTGAACTATTGATAATATGAATTTGGTTAATTAAACGGTTTCAATGTGAATATGGTTGTTAAATCCTTTTGATAAATTGATTCACATGTAAGTCTTATTATATAAATTTTTCCACCTGAGATGATTTTTGGTAACCAAGGAATAGTGTAATTTACATGTTTTTTAATGATAAAATACTAATATAATAGTATAGCCCCTAAAAAATGCTAAAATTTAGGTACACTGAGCATGTCCCAAATTTTATTATGTTGAAATACTGATACAAAAATTATTGGCACTGAAACATGCTAGAATGCTGATACACAATGATTTTACCTAACAATAATATGATGAAATGAAAACACATCATGCTTGGACCTGATACATATTTAAATAAAACGACTTATTATGCATCTGCCAAGACAAATCAAAATATTGTATTCAGTCTTCACTTCTTTTTTTAGATAGCCTACTGAGGTATCTATTGTGTTTACTTTATATAGGGGATTGAAGAACTTAAGGTGACCCCCAAGAATTATATAATTCAATGAATTTGAATTGATTAAATAACAATAGATGAATGAAAATGAATTTCATTACATGTAGGATTGATGACATTTGAGTAACTATTAGTGTACTGCATTTTCACTATTGTACACTATAGTTTCATATAATCATTGACAGATTGGAACAAACCTTCGATGGTTGCCTACTGGGATTTTTTTTCACACCCTATTTGGGTAAGGGTTTTAGGCCCAAAAATACTATATTGTTATAGGTTTCGATAGGATAAGGGATATTTATCCAGGTAACTGATTGCTGTATATGATCAACAGAGAATGGGACCATGACCAGGCATGTGATGCATTTGAGTATCATTTTGTTTTACTGTACTTTGGTATTGTGTTGTACTTGATTGTAGGGTATCAGGTTTTTTTTGTTTTCTTATAACATGTGACATGCTACTTGATTTTGATATAATATGTATTCCAGTTATCTTTATATTTTATTTTTCACTTTTTTACTTCAGTTGTAGGTTGTTTACTACTTTTTCTATTTTTATTATTTATTCTGTTTTGTTACACTCTACTAATAGGCACATAGTTTCTCCACTATCACACCCTAGGCCCTCAATTCTAGAAGGAAGCCTCTGGAGTTAGGGAAAATTCTCTTGAGGAAATGATCCCAACCATGTATGGGGCACCTTTTAGTGGTATCTAGATCCGTGACATTCAATGGACAAGGAATATGGAGATCGAGGTGACGTTTTGACATTCCATCCAATTTTTTTGTCCTTGATTGGGTGAATATATCTAATGAGTCATATATATACAATGTATAATGCCTTTCTATGTGGTCATAACTCAATGGTTTAGAGACTATTACAAGAAGAAAGCTGGATAAGAGTTAATTATTGTTGTTCACAAATCGTTTGGTCGTACCTTTGACTTTTTAGGAATAACAACTTCATACATTAAACCATTCAATATTTGTTCTTCATCCTAGAATATAGTAGATTTATGTGGTTTTTAAAGGATATTATTGGTGGTTCCTTATGAAAATGAAGGTGGTTGATTTTGATTTGAGTTTTTTAAATTTTCAACATGTTATGTAAGAGAATTAGTGATTAGAAAATATGTTGCAATATTTATGAATACCTATCTGGAAAGGGGTGTAGATAACAATGTATTTCATAATAGGTATCCCAGGAATGGTTTGGAAACATGTTTCCATATGGTTGATAGTGGATCAAATCAAAAATTATGCTCATTTTATCTATATTCATGAATCTTATATGACGGAGGAATTGACAAAAATCTATATCAAAGAAGCGGTAAAGAGGAATGGAATACCAATTTCTATAGTTTTAGATTGAGATATAATGATTATGTATTATTTATATAAACACTTAAATAAATCCCTTGGTAATAAATTGACAATAAGTATGGTGTATCAATGTAAGATAGGTGGGATATCTGAAACGAATATACAAACTGCGGAAGACATGCTACTGGCTTCAGAAATAGATTTTATTGGATCATGGGAACAACATGTTCCATTAGTGGAGTTCTCAAATAACAATATTTATGGAGCCTATATACATAGGGCTCATTTTGAAAAAATTAATGGGAATCCTTTTTATTATTCACTCTATTGGGTGGAAATAGGTGAGACATAACAGGTTGGGTCGATCCATGTCTAAGAAACAAAGCATAAGATTTCTTTTATCAAGAAATTAATGGACACCACTCAAAACTGTCAAAAATCATATGAGGATCATCGTCAATGGTCTATGTCATTCATGGTGACTAATCATGTGTTTTCTAAGATCTCTTCAAGGTTTCTATATTGTCATTTTTGGAAGTAATACATGTTCTCTCCTCAATAGTTTGGCCATTATGAGATATATGAAAAGGATGGTGAGGTGACATATCATATGCAAATAACATCATTGTTTAGTATTTTACTTTATGTGTTCCATGTAACTCAGTTTAAAAAGTATCATTCTGATCCTAACCATGTCATTTGATGGGATCTAATTAGCCTAGAGTTGGATGCTTCATTGGTTCATGTTCTAGTGTAGATTGTGTATAAGTGATAGATATTTTTGGTTGGGAAAGCCTTAGTCTAGTGTGGGTTTTATGAAAACATAGTTAGAGTAAAGAAGAGACATGGGAACAAGAGAGATAAATGAATGAAAATTAGAAAGAACTCTTTTAGTGTAATGATGGTTTTCTACATTATGTGGATGGAAACCCTAATGGTGTGGAGAATTTAACACCCCAGTTTTAAGTTAGTAATTGTTTTGTTATTTGTTTATTCATGCATAGTATATGGGTGAATTTTGGTAGGGTTTGGAATATTTTGGAATTTATTGGGGCTTTTATATATGTCACGGTTTGAGAATTGTTTGTGGAACCTATGATACCCCTACATGAAACTGTACATATTGATACAGAAGCTAAGGGGAAGGCACATGGGTAGGTGCATGGTTTTTTCCATCCATGAAGAAACCCAGGTTATACCATGAAAAGTAGAACAATTGTATTTTTAACATTGGGTGCATAGTTTTTCTAACTACCTGAGCCAGCCTTTTGAGGCCCTCCATGAGGCCGAGGCTGGCACACAATTAGCACATGATTTTTCCTAATCAAGTGACTAACAATGTACAGTTTAAAAATAAGATCATAAAAAAGTGAATCTAGTTCAGGATTTTGTTTTAAACCATTTTTTTGAACCAAACATACCCTAACTCAAGATTTGTCCCCCTAATGGAATTAGATCCCTTTAATATCTAATTAGAAGTGATACCGAGGTGTTTCTTGGTTTGATGATCCCTAATTCTCGTTTTAGGTCATCATTTGACATAGTTATTTATTGTTTTTCTTAGATATACATCTCTATCTCATTCAGTTTCTTATATATAGTCTAAAAAAGATATATATAAGGTTGTTAATTCCAATGATGGTTTTATTTGGATTTTTTTGAAGATAGGGGAAGATATATAAGGCTAGTTTTTTTAGATTCAACCTGGTTTAGTTGGTGTTTTAGTGAAATTCATTGTTTTCATCGTAAATCCAAAGGTAGGTTTTTTCAATATCAAATCCTCTTCATATAAATTTTGGGATTTATTTAACAAGTATTGTTTTGATTTAAATTGATTATGAAATTGTTTTGAAAGCATAGAAGAAACCCTCTTTATTGATGGTTTTTGTATTGTTTGATTTTTATTGTGGAATTATAGAATTTTGGGAAGTGGTTATGAAATGTTATTTGTCTTCATGATTTTAAAATTTTTCTTTTTTAAATTTTTGTAAAATGTTTTAAAAGTGATTTTTTTAATAAAATAATGGTTTTACTGAAATGCGTTGAAATAGTTTTTTGAAAGGTTTTCCATAAAAGAACGATTTTATTAAAAAAAAAATTAATTAGTTGGTTTGAAATGACTTTGGAATACATGGGCTATGTGAGATCATGATTTAGACGTGACCCTGGATAAGGGGCCTATACGATGTGGGTAAAAAGGCAGGTGACCCTAGATAAGGGGAATTTTTCATTAAAGAAGAATAAGACTGGCCACTTTGTGATGAATTTCTGGATAGATGAGAAACCTCTAATGAATTTGTAACTATCAAAGAAGTATGAATGTGTAGATATGTGGTGAATCCTAGAATGGGTATTCCAAAAAGAAATGTGAAATAGTTTAAATAATTAGTGGATTATTTCTGTAGAAAATTGATTTTGTTTAGAAAAAATATTTTTCATAGAAATAGTTTTGGCTTGTTCTAAATTATTTTAAATTGGTTATATATATATATATTATTATAAATGTTTTAATTTTTTCTATCCCAGTTGTATGAGTGGTATAGTCATCTGGTAAAATACATCTAACATTTATTACTCACCCCTTCTTTAGAAATATGGTGATTTGTTAGATATCGTTTATCTGGACACATGAAAAGTAAATGTTTCACACATCAATATTAGTGAAATATGATACATGGGATAATTTTTTTATTTGGGGAATGGATCATATCTGTAGCTATGGATTCATGCCTTAGAGTCTTTGTTCTTTTGTTGATTTTGTCTTCTAATGTGTTCATTGAGGTTTTGTATTCTTCTATTAGAGTAATCATTTTTGGCTTGATTTTGATATAATGGTATTAAAGAGTAATTTTCCATTATTATCATGCATCAAGTAGTGTTATTTTAGTTATGATTTTTTTGTGTTATTTTATTTTAAATGTAAAAATTTTCCCCCAACCAATAATGAATCCATTTTCATTTATTTTCATCGTTGGGTATCATGGGGATGTCACCTAAGGAAAATTTATTTCCTTTTACCTTCTCAATAAAATGTGGAGGGGCGAGATGTTACCATTAGGGTATAATGAAAAAATAACTATACAAGACAACTAGCCAGATGGTGGATTTAGAAAGATCCAATGATGGATACATGGTTCCACTATCTAAATAGTTGAGAAACTAAGCTACATTTATTCTACCTAGAGAATCTATCTATTCATTAGGATGGGCGGTAGCCACTTGATGGGTGTAATCCAAGTGGGTTGTTTGCTTTCGCGTGGGCACATAAGATTAGAATTTTATATCTGTCCAAAATATTACTATGTACTAGGGCGTAGTGTAGGGGAAGTACGAGGTTGATTCCATGAGAGGGACACTATTTTGAGGAGAGAACAAATCTCTTCTTAAATCCTTTGCAAGATTACTTACTAGTTTTATTATTTTTGGGAGTTTTCTATATTTTTTTGGGTTTTACTTCTATAAGGCCCAGGCCTTAAACCTTACTTAATATTGAATTAAATGAATAATTCACATTGAGGATATTTTCAGGTTTAGAGTTTTAGAGAATTAGATCATAAATCTTGAATTACATTCCACATTTAAACAAAGTTATTACATAAAAGATAGTATTCATTTTTCCCCATCAACGGAAACATATTTAAAATAAAACATGGATTCTTTCTTGACACTTACTTGACACTATCATCATAACATGCACCTTTCCCTTGACCTGTGAAAAACATTTCAAAAACATGGGATGAGCATAAAAAGCTCAGTAAGGGATATAAAAGTACGAAAAGAAAACATTAGTCTATGTATGAAATCATACTTTACTCATAAAACATAAGCATTCTAACATACCTCATCAAATCATGAATAAATCATAAAAATCATAAGGCATAAAGGTAACTTGAGGCATTCATAACATTATTACGTATGGAGTAACTCTATTGGTTACATTTGGAATACCCATCACTGTATATTCCCTAAATCTATTCGGAGAAACCTTAACGTTTAACTCCTTCGCGTTAGCCAATGCATTGGAGAGCTATATCGGGCTCACCCTCCATTAGTTTATCACAGAACCACCCGTCTTCATAAACAATTCCCAAGAACCATAACATAATCATAGCACATTACTTAATCATAAAGGAAATATAACATTCCCACATATTACTTTTTAATATATTGAAATAATGAATCCATTCTAAAAACCATTTTCAAAACCATTTAAAATATTTAATAAAGAGATCTTTGAATCAAAGTGTCCCATACCACTTTAAAGATTTTAACATTTTAAACCATTAATATCCATATAAATAAATCCTTAAAACCATTTTGAAAACATGTATATTAACTAGAAATATTTATAAGAATAAATCATTAAAACATTTAAATCGATATTTTAGTTAAAGGGTTTTTAACAAAATGAGAGACACATGAATACAATGATTGAGGAATAACATTTAATCAAAACTTTATAACATCATGAGAATAAAGGGATTCATGATATATTATTCCAAAGGACAGTATATACACCATATAAGAGTGAATTGGTGCATAACAACAATGAAGTCTCAATAGAATTGTAAAATTAGATGAAATTCCTTATAAAGAAGGTATCCTTATATTAAGGATAAATCAATCTCATAATTATGTGTGAAAATATAAATACACCCAATATAAGTGGATATTAGGTGTAAAACAACCAGAGGTCATTCACACATATTCATAGAATGACATATTCAATAACTACAAGTTGAACCCAAAGAAATCTAAATTGGGTTAAGAAGTTCCCTTGATAAAATTTGACAGCCTAACGGCGTCACTTTAAAATTCAGAAAATGAGTTGATGAGAGATAAAAAGGGTATCTCATCACTTGGACATAAAATTTACATCAATAAGGATATATAAGAACATATCCCAACATTACAATATGAAAATTAAAAGACCCATCAAATAAGTCTTTTAAAAAGAGGAGGGTGAAAAGTTCCCTTACTGACTTGGGTATCTTTCAAAGCATACACCCCATGAAAGAAGGACAATACAACATTGATGTAAATAATCATAAACGAAATTTTATTACACAAAGAGTAGAATAATGGGAATTAAATATACCACTCAAAGGAAATGCTGGCAAATGTAGCATAAATCTCACGGGAATAAAAGTGAGATGAAAAATCCCTTACGAAAACTCAGTAGCCTAACGGTGCTACTTAAAACTTCCAAAAATGTATTGATGAGATCAAATAGGGTCTCTCATCATATTAAAATAAAATTTAAATCAAGAGGAATATAAAATAAAATCCCCCATCTTAACAAATAGGATCTTAAAAGAAGTGACATAAAGGAGAGTACTTAAAGAGAGATAGAGAGGTTGGATCTCTTACAAAAATTTGGCAGCCTAACGGCGCCACTCAAAACTTCAAAAATAGATTGATGAGAGAATGTAGGGTCTCTCATCATATGAAAATAAATATTACAGTAAGATTAATATAAAATAACAACCCAATCATAAGAAATATGATCTTAAAAGGAATGACATAAAAGAGTGTACTTAAAAAGAAAGAGAGGGGTAGGGTCCCTTACCTCAAGTCTGACTTGTCTTGTTCATTTCTTTATACTTCTGAATAATAAACTTTGGTCAATTTATAATTGCCTAATTACCTCCTTTAAAGATTATTATTCAATTTATATCACATCTTATAATGTTATAATAATTGTTTAATAATGTTAGTTCATATCAGACGTTTTTGTTGATGTTTGGTACATGAGTCAAAAATGAACTTGTTTGAAAAATGATTGCCCATGTAGTTATAAGTAAATAATTTCCAGAATAGTATTAATGATTAAAATATCATATATATCCAGTACATATTCATTTTATAGTATTCCATATCATTTGGAGATAAAAACGAAAAGCACCGTTCATGGAGATGGTAGGCCGTACGTACGCATGAACACTACTTTCATTTTTTTGTCATATTAATGGAATTAAAAATAAATGATATATATATATATATTATAATTCAAGTATAATATATATGTTATATAGGTCACATATTTTCATTAATTTCATTCTTTATACATTCCATGTATTTCATGTACGAGTCACATCACTTGAGGGGGCGGTAGTCCACACTTCCTCATATGATATTATCGCATTTGCACAGCAAGAAACGAATAAAGGTATGTTCTAAATATAAAATACAGAAGAATATATTAAACATAAATACCATATATATCGTATATAAAATACAGTGACATCATAATGGCCACCTTTAAAGGTGTTAAAAGAATATTGAACAATCATCGTTTCGTGAGGCAGAAAATCGCCAACCACAGAAACAGTATGTTCTTTAACCATTAGACGAAGGTGTGTGTAAGTGTAGCTCTAATAATTCACATAAAAACATCCTATTATATTTAATATATTAGTTTTGTTACAAAAGAAAAGAATAAAAAGAGTTTAGGGGTTGGATAAGCAAAATAAAACATAAGAACACAAGAGAAAACACTACCTTTAAAACGGGTAACTCTCTTTGATTTAAGATCAAAGGCTTCCTTGGAAAGGATTCTGCCGAAAGTGAGGCTTCAATGATGAATAGAGGGATTTGGAGAGATGAAATGGGCAGGTGTTGTCCAAGAAAATGTATTGAGAGGTGTGTGTAAGGTGGTAGAGGTGGGGGCCTTTTATAAGGGGAGAAGAGGGACACTCTTGGAAAGTTATAACATATTACTTTATTATAAAATGATTTTCGGATTTTAAAGGTCCCACAATTATATATTTCGAGGATAAGGTGATAATATTTCTAAATCCTCACATCCAATAGGTTTTTGACAAGTGTAGGTCTTATACGTTACATTATCTTTTCATTTTATTTAAATTGTTCATTTATGAGGTAATCACTACATCATCACGGTGTCATAAATAAATTAATTTATTTAATGTTTAAAAATCATAAAAAAATATCATGATGTAGTAAATATTTTTATATTTCTATGTAATATTTATAGTCAAAAATATGACTTATATAACCCCATGAAAAAAGTGTTTTAGTAAAACAACACATGTTTGTGACCTTTTAATTTTTACTTTAAATAAAAAGGAATTAATGTCATTTTACTCTGGTCTGTAGATTGTTATTTCAGTTTTTTTTTCTAGTTGTCCTGGTCTTCTATATTCTGGTTTGCTGCTGAGCTTCTGAGTTATTTTATCTTCTCTCTTGGAACCGGTTCTGATCTGGTCAATGGTATTCTGATTGAGTATGAGCTGAGGCTTTTGTCAACTCAGTGCAGATCTCACTCATTTTGATTCAGGATCCCCTTGGTGGAGGACAAGTTCTATGGAATTTTTTCTTTTGGCTGGCTTTTCTTTGGAGGTCGTATGCATTGCTACCTCTATAAATTTTCTCTCCATCCTCATTTAGTACTGGAATTGTTGATGAAAAAGGCTAGATTTGATCTTGGCTTGCTGCATATTACTGCTGGTTATCACAGAATTGGCCTGCCAAGGGGTAGACATCAACTAGCTTCCCACCACCACATTTCTAGCCTCATGATGTGGCCGACTAGACAAGCACGACACCGGGAGATATTACCCAAGGCAGGAGAAGGAATAAGTCATGCCCATCCAGGGCCTGTGGGGATAAATCTAAAGGCATTTTTTGTTGCGCTAAAACAATGATGCGCCAAACTGTGGTGGTGAATCCCACAAGTTCCAGGATTTTTGACGACGAAGGCTGGATTTGATATTGGCTTGCTTCATATTGCTGTTGGATTGTCTTGACTTCTTTATTTGTTTTCTCTTTTATTCCCTGCTGGTGTAAGTCATTTACACCTCGAGTCTGTAATGCTACTCTTATTTTTAATAAATTCCTTCGGGGGCATGAATTGGGAAACCAATTCCTGCCACCATCTTCAAAAAAAAATTAATTCCCGTTGTCATGACAAATAGCGTGTTTTTAAGAAACAATATCTATTAAAAGATTGACACTAGTTTAAGTCCAATTTCAAAGTGAAATTAATTCCAATGAAGACTATTGGATTAAATGGTAAAAATATATTCTAATTTAACTTTAAAAACAATTCAAAAGATAATCTAATCATATAAATAAATTTTATTAAAAAGAGGTTTTGAATTAAAATACAAATTTTTTCACTATTCATTAAAAAAAGAACTTTATCGGAAAAATACCAAAAATTTACACAAAGTAAATTTTGAAATCCTGATTCTAAAGAAGAATTTTATTTTTTCAAATATAACACATAAAATTGTCAAAAAGTGTATTTAAAAGAGGTTCACCATCAAAAGGCGGTTAATTGACCTTTTAAAGAATATTAGAATGTTTACGCTTAAAATTGGATTCATTCGCATTTTTAATCCTCTAACATTTATTGTAAGGAGTAAAAATATTTGACAAACATATATAATCATTTTGTAGTTAGTTCTGTTCATTCCCGTCATTACAACTGCTAGCCGTTAACTACCATTTAAAATAATATTATTTTATTATTAAAGTGCAACGTAAGATTCCCAAGAAACTCGTTGTTGCATATTGGGTACGTCATCGAGCATAGCATCCCCTTTAAAGTAATATTAATATTTTATTCACAAATATGGATAAATGTGAAAATGTCAAATTCTTTATTTACCTGGGGTGTTACATCCTTCCCCCCTTTTTGGAATTGCGTCCTCGCAATATTAAAATTGGGCTTCGAAACTTCATTGAAAATCCCACATCGGAACAAGAGTCAGTAAAACAATCACTTTAAAATAAAGAAAGAGAAGTACAAAGGTCACCCGAGTTAACCCGTACTAGGATTGCATGTAGGAAAACATGTATATGAAGGAAAAAACAAAGGGTCATGTTCTGAGGGAGAGTGATAGAAAACATGTTTAGGAGAAAGTTAACTACAAGAAATTCACATACTTGTGGTGGGTTAAATGGTTTTTGATTCCCCCGTAGGAAAAGTTAATAGAAAACATTTTTGTATTAAGTTACTTTTCATTGAGGAATTTATTTTTGATCTTAAGAAAACATACTTACTTGTCATGTTGACTTTCAAATTTTACCATATTTTTTACACAAACTCGTACTTTCCCCAAATGATGAGTATTTAGGAAGACTTGTTTACATTAAGAGAGCTATAATCAACTACTAGAGAATCACCTAATCCACAAAATAGAACTATATACTTCCCATTTATTTAGACCTTAACCAAACCTAAAACCTAAAAGGTTAGTATGAGATCCGATAATACCCAAAAAGGATAAAACAAATATATTCTTAATCTCCAAAATTTGTCAAACAATACCCAAAGTTCAACATAGACCATTCAATAAACAATTTGTCCATAAAATTCTTCAAAGTAAACCAAACTAATATTGAAACCCAAATATTTGAAGGATTTAATCACATAGTCTTCCAAGGTACAAATTAACACTTATCTCTAAATAACATCAGTTCCTCTTAAAGTCTCATATTGAAAAGTAATTAACCTAATCACATGTCCTCCATGATAGGTTAATAATTTCCATAGATAACCTAAAATAAACTTACTCTTAATTAATAAAATCAACTAACTAAAAAAAATAAGTTTTACTAACTAGGGACTTCACATAGTCCAGTGGTAGATGATAAATACCAGTCGCACTTTGGTTGTGGGTTCAATTCCCGCAGCTTTGTCCGATGCGACGGGTTGTCACACGGTCTGCGTGTTGTCCTTTTTATAAAACTCCAAAAATAACCCTAACATGTTTTAACCTCAATATTTTCTTTATACCTCTCATTTTCATCCATATTCATTATGATCTCAACATCTTAATTCTTGAAGTCTTATCTCACAACCATAAGATTAAATAAAACGATTTCCAAAATGAATAACATCATACCTTGATCATGGAATCCACTCGGTTTCATCGTCATCTTGCTCATGTAGGTAGAAGTCCCATGAATTACAAAAATGATTTAGTGATCCTTCAAAATCATTTGCTTCCTCCATCCAAATACACCTTCTACAACATGGGTCATATGGGTGTTCACAGAAAAACAGTTTTGGAAAATAATCATGTATGACATATAATTCCAAAACATTTGATAAAACATGATTTCTATAAAATGGTTGGAAAGAATTTGAGTTGAAACTTTCTATTATTAGCCCTTTTAAAATACCATAAGAATGTGCTGAGAGACTATATTTTAAAAGCAAATATAAATAGGTTGCTCTAGGGTCTCCTTCCTCAGCACCATTTTTAAAATCATAATATGCTTCAAATTCTTGTGATAAGGTAAAATATTTGAAAATAACTTGATAATATTTACCTTTATTGAAAATATGAGAATATTGTGAAAATAGTATTTGTCTAAAAACAACCCATGATCCACGATGATAACGAGGTATAGTGGAGGTGTTTGATATCTCAAACAACTGCTTGCAAGTGATTTGTATGCTATAAAAAATTTCACAATCATCTGAACATGAGTTTGCAATAATTATTGCAAGCATGTCATCAGGAAGAGATAGGAATGTCGTTTGAGATCCTTCTCCTTCCATTCGTAACTGACTTTAATTGACCGGAAAAAATTTATAAAACAAGGATTTAACTGAAATAATAGATATAGGGACTAATCATGTGTCTAACAAAAACTCCTAATCCCTAAAGTTGTCTAAACCGACCTCTGATACCAACTATAAGTCCCCGGCCTTAAACCTTACTTAATATTGAATTAAATGAATAATTAACATTGAGGATATTTTCAGGTTTAGAGTTTTAGAGAATTAGATCATAAATCATGAATTACATTCCACATTTAAACAAAGTGGTTACATAAAAGATTGTATTCATTTTTCCCCATCAACAGAAACATATTTAAAATAAAACATGGATTCTTTCTTGACACTTCCTTGACACTGCCAACATAACATGCACTTTTCCCTTGACCTATGAAAAAAATTTCAAAAACATGGGATGAGCATAAAAATATTAGTAAGGGATATAAATGTATGAAAAGAAAACATTAGTCCATGTATGAAATTATACTTTACTCATAAAACATAAGCATTCTAACATACCTCATCAAATCATGAATAAATCATAAAAATCATAAGGAATAAAGGTAAATTGACGCATTCATAACATTATTACGTAGGGAGTAACCCTCTTGGTTACATTTGGAATACCCATCACTGTATATTCCCTAAATATCTTCGGAGAAACCTTAACGTTTAACTCCTTCGCGTTACCCAATGCATTGGAGAGCTATATCGGGCTCACCTACCCTTAGTTTATCACAGAACCACCCGTCTTCATAAACAATGCCCAAGAACCATGACATAATCATATCAAATTACTTAATCATAAAGTAAATATAACATTCCCACATATTACTTTTTAAGATATTGAAATAATGAATGCATTCTAAAAACCATTTTCAAAACCATTTAAAACATTTAATAGAGAGATCTTTGAATCAAAGTGTCACATACCACTTTGAAGATTTTAACATTTTAAACCATTAATATCCATATAAATAAATCCTTAAAACCATTTTGAAAACATGGATATTAACGAGAAATATTTATAAGAATAAATCATTAAAACATTTAAAACGTTATTTTAGTTAAAGGGTTTTTAACAAAATGAGAGACACTTGAATACAATGATTGAGGAATAACATTTAATCAAAACTATATAACATCATGAGAATAAATGGATTAATGATATATTATTCCAATGGACATTATATACACCATATAAGAGTTAATTGGTGCATAACAACAATGAAGTCTCAATAGAATTGTAAAATTAGATGAAATCCCTTATAAAGAAGGTATCCTTAAATTAAGGATAAATCAATCTCATAATTATGTGTGACAAATATAAATACACCCAATATATGTGTATATTAGGTGTAAAACAACCAGAGGTCATTAAAACATATTCATAGAATGACATATTCAATAACTACAAGTTGAATCCAAAGAAATTGAAATTGGGTTAAGAAGTTCCCTTGGTAAAATTCGACTGCCTAACGACGTCACTTTAAAATTCAGAAAATGAATTGATGAGAGATAAAAAGGGTATCACATCACTTGTACATAAAATTTACATCAATAAAGATATATAATAACATATCCCAACATTACAATATGTAAATTAAAAGACCCAACAAAATAAGTCTTTTAAAAAGAGGAGGGTGAAAAGTTCCCTTACCGACTTGGGTATCTTTCGAAGCATACACCCCATGAAAGAAGGACAATACAACATTGATGTAAATACTCATAAAAAAAATTATATTACACAAAGATTAGAATAATGGGAAGTAAAAATACCACTAAAAGGAAATTTTGTAAAATGTAGCATAAATCTCATGTGAGTAAAATAGAGATGAAAAATCCCATACGAAAACTTAGCAGCCTAACGGCGCTACTTAAAACTTCCAAAAATGGATTGATGAGATAAAATAGGGTCTCTAATAATATTAACATAAAATGTACATAAATATTAATATAAAATAACATCCCCCAACATAACAAAGAGGATCTTAAAAGAAGTGACATAAAGGAGAGTACTTAAAAAAAAGAGAGAGGTTGGATCTCTTACAAAAATTTGGCAGCCTAACGGCGCCACTCAAAACTTCCAAAATTGATTGATGAGAGAAAGTAGGGTATCTCACCATATGAACATAAAAATTATAGTAAGAGTAATATAAAATATCATCCCAATCATAGGAAATATGAGCTTCAAAAGAATGACATAAAAGAGTGTACTTAAAAAGAAAGAGAGGGGTGGGGTCCCTTACCTCAAGTCTGACTTGTCTTGTTCGTTTCTTTATATTCCTGAATAATAAACTTTGGTAAATTTATAATTTCATAAGGACCTCATTTAAATATTATTATTCAGTTAATATCACATATTATAATGTTATAATAATTGTTTAATAATGTTAGTTCATATCAGACGTTTTTGTCGTTGTTTGGTACATGAGTCAAAAATGAACTTGTTTGAAAAATGATTTCCCATGTAGTTATAAGTAAATAATTTCCAGAATTTTATTAATGATTAAAATATCATATATATCCAGTACATATTCATTTTATACTATTCCATATCATTTGGAGATAAAAACGAAAAGCACCATTCATGGAGACGGTAGGCCATACGTACGCATGAACGCTACTTTCATTTTTTTTTGTCATATTAATAGAATTAAAAATAAATGATATATATATATATATTATAATTACATTATAATATATATGTTATATAGTTAACATATGTTCATTAATTTCATTCTTTATACATTCCATGTATTGCATGTACGAGTCACATCACTTGAGGGGGCGGTAGTCCACACTTCCTCATATGACATTATCGCATTTGCACAACATGAAAAGAATAAAGGTATGTCTTAAATATAAAATACAGAAGCATATAGTAAACATAAATACCATATATATCATATATAATAAACGGTGACATCATAATGGCCACCTTTAAAGGTGTTAAAAGAATATTGAACAATCATCGTTTCGTGAGGCAGAAAATCGCCAACCACATAAACAGTATGTTCATTAACTATTAGACGAAGGTCTGTGTAAGTGTAGCTCGAATCCTTCACATAACAACATCCTAGTATTTTTAATATACTGTTGTTGTTACAAAATAAATTAATAAAAAGATTTTAGGGGGTTGGAGAAGCAAAATAACACATAAGAACACAAGAGAAAACACTACCTTTAAAACGGGTAACTCTCTTTGATTTAAGCTCAAAGGCTTCCTTGGAAAGGATTCTTCCCAAAGTGAGGCTTAAATGATGAAGAGAGGGATGTGGAGAGATGAAATGGGCAGGGTTTGGATGATCCTAAGTCTTGAGAGGTGTGTGTAAGGTGGTAGAGGTGGCGCATTTTATAAGAGGAGAAGAGGGGCACTCTTAGAAAGTTATAAAATATTACTTTATTATAAAATGATTTTCAGATTTTAAAGGTCCCACAATTATATAGTTCGAGGATAAGTTGATAATAGTTCTAAATCCACACTTCCAATAGATATTTGACAAGTGTAGGTCTTATACTTTATGTTATCTTTTTATTTTATATAAATCGTTCATTTATGAGGTAATCACTGCATCATCACGGTGTCATAATTAAATTAATTTATTTAATGTTTAAAAATTATACAAAAAATATCATAATGTAGTAAATCTTTTTATCTTTATAATTAATATTTATAGTAAAAAATATGACGTATATAACCCCATGAAAAAAATTTTAGTAAAACAACACATGTTTGTGACCTTTTAATTTTAACTTTAAATAAAAAGGTATTAATGTCATTTTCCAACCAAAGTGACTCAATGGGGTCCCCAAGTGTACCCATGGATTTTCGTGGTCGGCCATGACACATCCAATAAGGGTAGGACATGTGTCAAGTTCATTTCATATTATTAAAACATTATTTTTACCTTAAATTACACTAATTACCTCAAATCGCGATTAAAAACATAAAAGTTACTATTCACCAAAAAATTATTTTAATCCCATTGAACCACATTTTACTTCCTGATGACAACCATGTATGTCGGATTTTTGAAATTCAAAACACAGAAGTGGTAAAGTATCATTTAAACCAAAAATCAATTTTTTTAATACGACTTAGTGGTTTCACTATTCATCAAAAATTGATGTTTTTCAGAAAAATACCAAAACTTCACCCTAAGCTATATTTGATATTCCGAATTCAAAAATGATGTCTATTTTACAAAATTCAAATAATATAATTTACATTAATTAATTTAATAATTAATTCCCGTTGTCATGACAAATAGCGTGTTTTTAAGAAACAATATCTATTGAAAGATTGACACTAGTTTAAGTCCAATTTCAAAGTGAAATTAATTCCAATGAAGACTATTGGATTAAATGGTAAAAATATATTCTAATTTAACTTTAAAAACAATTCAAAATCTAATCTAATCATATAAATAAATTTTATTAAAAATAGGTTTTGAATTAAAATACAAATTTTTTCACTATTCATTAAAAAAAGAACTTTATCGGAAAAATACCAAAAATTTACACAAAGTAAATTTTGAAGTCCTGATTCTAAAGAAGAATTTTATTTTTTCAAATATAACACATAAAATTGTCAAAAAGTGTATTTAAAAGAGGTTCACCATCAAAAGGCGGTTAATCGACCTTTTAAAGAAGATTAGAATGTTTACGCTTAAAATTGGATTCATTCGCATTTTTAATCCTCTAACATTTATTGTAAGGAGTAAAAATATTTGGCAAACATATATAATCATTTTTTAGTTAGTTCTGTTCATTCCTTCCATTACAACGGTTAGGCGTTAACTACCATTTAAAATAATATTATTTTATTATTAGAGTGCAACGTAAGATTACCAAGAAACTCGTTGCGTATTGGGTATGCCATCGAGCATAGAGTCCCCTTTAAAGTAATATTAATATTTTATTCAAAAATATGGATAAATGTGAAAATTTCATATTCTTTATTTACCTGGGGTGTTATATCTTCAATTTATTAAAGAGGGGTTGGGATCATGTTTGAGTATCTAGATAATGGTGATCCAAATTTTAATCTTGGAAAGGTTCTAACCACTTAGTTGGTGAATCAAGTAGAATTCTCTAGTTAACCTTAGTCTAGTCTTATGGTTCTACCTAGGATGTAACTATTCTATCGTTTGGAGGCTAGTTACAGTCCTTGATGCATTATGTTCAGATTCTATTGTAGAAAGTTACCTAAGTTGATGGGAATAGTCTTAGTTTACTCCAATTAGGATATGGTCTTTTGTTTGACTATCTGATGGCCATGGTATAGTCACAAAAATGGGGTTCTAAAGTTAGTTTATATCCTAATTACTAACCCAATTTGGTTTTCAATGTCTAGAACGAGAGGTCTAGTTATGTGTGTAGATACATTGAATCTTGATCTCAAATCCTAATGTGTTTTGATACTCATGATGGTAATTAATCAAATAAAAGGGATAAATGAAATCATAATAGCTATGATAATGAGATTTAATTGAATAGACATGTGATGATATGAAATAAACATGCAAGAATACTTTACATAAAACCTTACTTGAAATGAATGAAATGGAAATGAAAGGTGTGGGAATTGAAAGTGTTGACTAAATTGAATCAACAGCTCTATGATTGAAAACGTAACGGAATTACAAAGAACTAAAGTGTTTTAAGTGGCAAAGGAGAATAAAATTTAAAATGGAGTGTAAAAGGGAGAGAGATAAAATCCCAACATTATCCAATTTTCAACTGAGGTGATCTTTAAATAGGCACAAATGGTCAGGATGTGTAGATAATCGTCTTGTTGTGAGCCCTTAATCCTCTTTACTTAAACCTGGATCAGCTGTGTGGAATTCTGATCTTCTGTAGATTAATGAAGTTTGACGTTGGTCATGTCGTGTACATAGGGTTCACAACGTGTACCCAAATATAAGGCCCCAGCCTTAAACCTTACTTAATCTTGAGTTATTACAAGATTAAACATTGAGGATCTTTTCAGGTTTAGAGTTTTAGAGAATTAGAACATAAAACTTGCATTACATTCCACATATAAACAAAGTGGTTACATAAAGATAGTATTCATTTTTCCCATCAATGGAAACATATTTCAAATAAAACAAGGATTCTTTCTTGACACTTCCTTGACACTATCATCATATCATGTACCATTCCCTTGACCTGTGAAAAACATTTCAAAAAAACTTGGGATGAGCATAAAAAGCTCAGTATGGGTTATAAAAATATGTAAAGGAAACATGAGTTCATATATACATAAGAATGAAATCATACTTCACCCACAAAACATAAGCACATTAACATACCTCATCAAATCATTAATAAATCATAGAAATCATAAGACATAAAGGTAACTTGAGGCATTCAAAACATTCTTACGTAGGGAGTAACCCTCTTGGTTACGTTTGGAATACCCATCACAGTATATTCCCAAAATCTCTTCATAGAAACCTTAACATTTTACTCCTACGCGTTACCCAATGCATTGGAGAGCTATATCGGGCTCACCCGCCCTTAGTTTATCACGGAACCACCCATCTTCATAATAATTCCCAAGAACCTCAACATAATCGTATCACATTAAACATTCATAAAGGAAACATAACATTCCCACCTTTCAATCACAATATATCAATACAACACATTGATATAAAAACGTTATGAAAACCATTTTAAATACCAAAATAAAAGAAAAGTAAAACGTGGTATTTATTTTTCTTTTTAAAAAAAAACTGTGTGGCTTGTAGAGGAAGCCAAAACTCAAATAATGGTCACGACGGCGGAGAAGTCGTTGTCGCCGCATATGTACGACAAAAACATTCCATTTTTTCGTTTAGTAAACGCTTCGCATAAAAAATATTCCTTTTGAATAAACGTAAAAGTAAAAGGGGTTTATACACTGTATAAAAGAAGGTTGTGTATAAAACACAATATGCCTCAATGAAAGGAGATTGAGACGAAGTCCCATACCTCGGGTCCGACTTGACTCGATCGTTCTTTAATGTCCTGAATAATAAACTTGAGTTAATTTCTACTTGTTTAAGAACCTTTTTCAAGTTCATTATTCCTTTTATATCACTTATTGCCATGTCATGAACACTATGTAATTATTTAAGTTAATAACGGTCGTTTTAACGATCATTGGTACTTGAGTCAAAAATAATCTCTTTATAATTACAAGTTGTTCATGTATCCATTATATCCAGAATGTTATTAATGATGTAGATATTACATATGTCATATATATCCAGTACATGCATGCATTTATAATATTACATAATCATTTAGAGGTAAGAAATGAAATGCACCGTTCATGGAGACGGTAAGCCGTACGTACGCATGAACGCTACTTTCATTTCAATTTCGTATTTTATAGAATGAAATCATAATGATATAAAAGGTATATTATAATTCCAGTATAATATCATATATAATATCATAGTTCCATCCTTTATACGACCCACATATGGTATTTAACGAATCGAATCACTTTGAGGGGGCGGTAGTCCGCACTTCCTTAAATGAAGATATCGCGTTTACCCATAATGGAAACCATAAAGGTATTACCAAAATGAAAAATACAGAATATTAAGGAAAACATAAACATATTATATATCATATATAAATATAGTTTCATCTTAATGACCACCTTTGAAGGTGTTAAAAGAATGTTGAACAATCATCGTTCCGGGAGGCATAAATTCACCATCCACGGAAACCGTATGTTCTTTAACCATTAGATGTAGGTGTGTGTAAGTGTAGCTTAAAAACTTCTTATAACAACATCCTAGTATATTTAAGATACTGTATTTTTTACAAAAGAAATAAATAAAAAGAGTTTAGGGGGTTGGAGAAGCAAAATAAAACAAAAGGACTCAAGTGAAGACATTACCTTAAAATCGGGTAACTCCCTTTGGTTTGAGCTAAAAGGCTTCCTTGGGAAGTCTTCTGCCCAAAGTGAGGCTTCAAGGAGTAAGATAGGGAAGTGGAGAGACAAAATGGTCATGGGTTGGCCGATCCAAAGGCTTTGGGAGTGTGGGTAAGGAGGTAGAGGTGGGGGCCTTTTATAAGAGGAGAGGAGGGGCACTCTTGGAAAGTAAAGAAATGTTACTTTATTTGAAAATGCGTTTCGGATTTAAATGGTCCCACATTGATATAATTCGATGATAAGGTGATACGGGTTCGAAATCCACCCATCCAATAGGTTTTGGACATGTTTAGGTCATATATTTTACATTATCTTTTCATTTTATTTAAATCTGTTATTAATGAGGTAATCGCTACATCATTATTATGTCATAAATACATTTATTTATTTAATGTCAAAAAATTATAAAAAAATACTATGATGTAGGAAATATTTTTATATTTCCAATGAATATTTATAGTCAAAATTCTGACTTGTATAACCCCATTTAAAAATTGTTTTAGTAAAACATATTATGTTTGTGTCATTTTTACTTTTACATTAAATAAAAAGTTATTTATGTCATTTCCCAACCAAAGTGGCTCCATGGGGTCCCCAAGTTGACCCATAGCTTTTATTGGTCGGCCATGACACATCCAATAATTTTAGGACATGTGTCTAGGTCATTTCATATTATTAAAGCATTATTTTTACCTTAAACTACACTAATTACCACTAATCGCGATTAAAAACTTAATAAGTTACTATTCACCAAAAAATTATTTTAATCTCATTGAACCACATTTTACTTCTTAATGACAACCCTGTATGTTGGATTTTTGAAAATCAAATAACAGAATTGACAATGTTTCATTTAAACGAAAAATCAGTTTCTTTAACTCCCACTTAGTGATTTCACTATTCATCAAAAATTGAAGTTTTTCAGAAAAATCCCAAATATTCACCCTAATCAATATTTGATATTCTGAATTCAAAAATTAAGTCTATTTTACAAAATTCAAAACATATAAGTCACATTAATTAATTTAATAATTAATTCCCGATGTCAGAGCAAATAGCATGTTTTTATGAAACAATAAGTATCAAAAGATTGACACTAGTTTAAGTTCGATTTCAAACTGAAAGTAATTCCAATGTCCACCATTGGATTAAATGGTAAAAATTTATTCAGATTAAACTTTAATACCAATTCAATAGATAATCTAATCATATAAATAAATTATATTAAAACGTAGTTTTAATGTAAAATGCAGTATTTTTCACTATTCATTAAAAAATGAAAATTGTCAGAAAAATACCAAAAATTCACACAAAGTAAATTTGGATTTACCAATCATAAAGAATAAGTTTATTTTGACAAACATAGATTATAAAATTGTCAAAATATAGATTTAACAATGGTTTTCTATCAAAAGGCAGTAAAACAATCTTTTAAAAATATTAGTGTATTCTATGCTTAAGATTGGATTTATTTTCATTTTAAGCCTCTAAAACACTATCTAGTTCATTAATAGACATATATAAAAATATCTATTATTCATTACTTACTTGGGATGTTACATCCTTCCCCCCTTTAGAAAATTGTGTCCCCGCAATTTATTTACATATCGAATAAATGAGGGTACTTATCCCTCATTGCATTTTCAGATTCCCATGTAGCCTCTTCCATCATGTGGTTTTTCCACAAAAACATTACCAGATTAATCACCTTATTTCGTAACACTTTCTCCCTGTGGTCAAGAATCTGGACCGGTTGTTCCTCATAAGATAGGTTCTCTTCCAGCTGAACTACCTCTGGACTCAAAACATGAGATGGATTTGGCATATACTTTCTCAACATCGAAATGTTAAAAACATTGTGTACCAGAGATAAACTCAAGGGTAAAGCCACCTGGTAAGCAACTTATCCAACTATCTCCAGAATTTCATATGGTCCAATGAACCTTGGACACAGCTTTCCTTTCTTACCAAATCGCATCACACTTTTCCATGGTGATACTTTGAGAAAAACATGATCACCTACCTCAAAAGATAGATCCTTCCTCCTGTTGTCTGCATAACTCTTCTGCCTACTCTGAGCTGTTCTCATGTGCTTCTGAATCAACTGAACTTTTTCTGCCATCTCTTCTACCAATTCTCGTCCCATCAACTTCCTTTCACCCACATCATCCCAGAAAGCTGGAGTTCAACACCGCTTCCCATATAATGCCTGAAATGGTGCCATCTGTATACTAGAATGAAAACTGTTATTATATGAAAACTCAACCAAAGAAAGATGTTGGTCCCAACTTCCATGATAATCCATCGAACAAGCTCGTTGCATATCCTCCAAGGTCTGAATTGTTCGTTCTGACTACCCATCTGATTGAGGATGAAATGTTGTACTAAAATTTAATTCAGTACCCAACGACTTCTGAAGGCCTTTCCAAAAGTTAGAAGTGAACCTGGGATCACGATTAGATACAATGGAGAGAGGAAATCCATGTAACCTGACTACCTCTTGAAGATAAAAATGGTAAAGTTGATCTAGGGAAAAAGTATCTCATATAGCAAGGAAATGAGCAGACTTGGTCAAGCGATCAACAATAACCTAGATTGCATTATTACCTCGAGATGTCTTCGGTAATCCCACAACAAAGTCCATGGATATATTCTCCCATTTCCATTATGGCACTGGTAGAGGCTGAAGCATCCCTTTCGGTAACTGCCGCTCTGCTTTAACCTGTTGACAAGTCAAACACTTCACAGTAAAGTCAGCAATATCTCTTTTTATTCCATCCCACCAGTAATACTCCCGCAGATCTCTATACATCTTAGTACTGCAAGGATGAACTGAAAACAGAGAACTATGAGCTTCACATAACAACTCTCTCTTCAAATGTGAATCACAAGGCACACACAATCTCTTCCCAAATCTCAAAACACAATCATTATCAATATTGAATTCAGGAAACATACCTTTCTGAACCAGCTCTACCTTTTTCTGCAACTCGTTGTCTTGCTTCTGTGCTTGCTTGATTCTATCTGATAGTGATGATCTCACTGATACCCGAAACAAAATATAATAACTTCCTGCACCAACAACTTCTATGCCAAAGTTCATCAAATCCTTAACCAAAGGATCACGTTCCAAACGCAACATTGCTAATGAAGCATTACTTTTTCGACTCAAAGCATCAACCACTTTATTTGTTTTTCCCGGATGGTACTGAATTGTACAATCATAATCCTTGATTAATTCTAGCCATCTCTTTTGTCTCATGTTCAATTCTTTTTGAGTGAATATATACTTTATACTTTGTTGATCAGTATATATTTCACACTTTACTCCATACAAGTGATGCCTCCAAATTTTTAAAGAAAAAACAACTGCAGCTAATTCCAAATCATGTGTAGGGTAATTTACCTCATGAGTTTTCAACTGTCGTGAAGCATAAGCAATTACCTGATCATTCTACATTATGATACAACCAAGTCCTTTCAATGAAGCATCACTATATATAAAAAACTCACCATTCCTGGAAGGTAGTTCCAAAACCGGAGCATTCACCAATCTTCTTTTCAATTCCTGAAAACAATCATCACATTCTTTTGTCTAGATAAACTTAACACCCTTCTGAGTTAGCTTAGTCATTGGACTAGATAACCGTGAAAAAATTATAACAAACCTTTAGTAACAGCCTGCCAAACCGTGGAATCTACGAATCTCAGTTACATTTGTGGGCCTTGGCCATTCTTCCACAACTTTTGTTTTTGCAGGATCAATAGTTATTCCATCTTTAGAAACAATATGACCAACGAAAGAAATTTGTTGCAACCAAAACTCACACTTGCTGAATTTTCCATACAGTTTCTTTTCTTTTACGGTTTGCAAGATAACCCTTAAATGTCTTTAATGCTCCTCTTTACTTTTAGAAAACACCAAAATATCATCAATGAAAACCACGACAAACTTATCCAAGAACTCATGGAAAATTCTATTCATTAAGTCCATGAATACAGCAAGTGCATTGGTTATCCCAAAAGGCATTACTACAAATTCATAATGGCCATATCTAGTACGGAACGTGGTCTTCGGAATATCTGCCTCCTTTACCTTCAACTGATGGTACCCCGATCTCAGGTCAATCTTTGAAAAAAATTGAGCTCCCTGGAGCTGATCAAACAAATTATCGATATGAGGCAAATGATATTTGTTCTAAACAGTGATATTATTCGAGGCCCTATAATCAATGAAAAGTATCATAGAACCATCTTTCTTTTTAACAAATAAAACAGGAGAACCCCAAGGTGATGTGCTAGGTCGAATGAAACCTTTCTCTAATAAATCTTGCAATTGATCCTTCAACTCTAAAAGTTCAATTTGAGCCATTCGATATGGGGGTTTTGAAATTGGCTTAGCATCAGGAACTAAGTCAACAGTAAACTCAACTTCCCAATCTGGTATTATTCCAGGCAACTCATCAGGAAAAACATCAGGATACTCATTTACCACTGGCACATCATTAATATGAACAGTTCCTTTATTTTCAACGATGCGTGCAAGGTAACATTAATTTCCATCTTTTACAAGTTTCTTGGCCTCTTGATAAGTTATCAACAGTAAGGGTTCATTCTTGTACACAAACTGAAAGTCTTTCTGAAAAGAAACTTCTTTAGCTCTACAGTCAATCTTAGCATGGTAAATAGAGAGCCAATCCATACCCAGGATAACATCAAACTCTACTAGAGGTAGAACAATAAGGTTTGCAAGTAGGTTCTTTCCACAGATAAGGATAGGAAGATTCTTATAAATTCTTTTTGCCTCAACATTTCCCCCAGGTGTTTTTACCAAAAGTTCAGGAGTCATTTCTTGATATGGTATTCCCACTTTACTAGAAAAGTTTTCAGAGATGAAAGAATGTGTAGAACCTGAATCAAACAACACACTTGCATAATCTAAAAAAACAAACAAAGTACCTGATACAACTTCATTTGATGGCCCGACATCTACTGAAGTAGTTGCAAAGTATTTAACCACCCCTTTCTTCTTGTAGTCTAACTGCTTCCCATCACTCAAGCTCTTTGTCGGACACTCATTTGCATAGTGACTCATCTCATTGCACTTATAACATTTCACTAACTGTAAATCAAATTTGGTCTTACCATCACCCTAATCTTTTCCAGTGCAATCACGAGCCTTATGTCCCATCTTACCACATCGGTAGAACTTTCCAGAATTCAGAAGACATTCCCCCACATGCCTTTTTCCACATTTATCACAAACTAGAAACTTAGTTTTCTTACCATCAGACTTTTTTGAAGAATTCTTACCTTTCTCCTGCCACCTCGGTCTCTTCTTCTCCTGGTTGTTATAGAACACTTGGTCATCGGAAAACTCCATTTCCACCTTCTCATCACATCGAACAAGCTTTTCATAACATTTAAACTCACAAGAAGTTAATTCCCTTCGATATTTTGGCTTTAATCCTGAGTAAAAACAGTTGATTTTACTGTCATGGTCTCGGATAAAATTTGGAGCATACCTTGCCAATCGAGTGAACCTATCTTCATAGGTAGCCACTGAGTCTTCCTCTTGCCTCAATTCCAAGAATTGTTTTTCCATCCTAAGTCGAACAGCCATAGGAAAATACTTCTCAAGAAACATACCTTTGAATTAATCCCAGTCGAGAGCATCAATCTCATCGGCGTCCCTGATATTTTTAACCATCGACCACCACTGATCGACTTCACCCTCCAAACGGTAAATAGCAAGACTAACCTTTTGATTGTTTGAACACCCCATGACATCAAAAATCTTCTCCAGTGCTTTAATCCACCCTTCAGCTAACACAGGATCAGATGATCCTCTGAATGATGGGGGATGTTGCCTCATGAAATGTTCCACCACTGACATGTTCCTCTACGGTTGATCTGGCTGATCTCGTGCATGGATACCACCACCATTTTTAGCCTGAGTCAATTGTGCCATCACTGCAAAAAACTGTTCAGTTCCAATTCCGACCATCTCGAGATGCTGATTCGGAAGGTTATTTCCTTCTGTAGGCCTTCCCAACACTGCTTCCCTGTTTCCTTTGCGGAAAACCATTCTGAACAAACATGTCTTAGATGAAGCAACATGGTAGTCTTCAAATGCTATATCATAACAAAAAAATATTTTTGGTTAATAATTTAATAGAATTCTAACTCCTAATGTTATATAAACCGACCTCTGATACCAACTATAAGGCCCCAACCTTAAACCTTATTTAATATTGAGTTATTACAAGATTACACATTGAGGATCTTTTCAGGTTTAGAGTTTTAGAGAATTAGAACATAAAACTTGCATTACATTCCACCTATAAACAAAGTGGTTACATAATGATAGTATTCATTTTTCCCATCAATGGAAACATATTTAAAATAAAACATGGATTCATTCTTGACACTTCCTTGACACTATCATCATATCATGTACCATTCCCTTGACCTGTGAATAACATTTCAAAAAAACTTGGGATGAGCATAAAAAGCTCAGTATGGGTTATAAAAATATGGAAAGGAAACATGAGTTCATATATACATAAGAATGAAATCATACATCGCCCATAAAACATAAGCACATTAACATACCTCATAAAATCATGAATAAATCATAGAAATCATAAGACATAAAGGTAACTTGAGGCATTCATAACATTCTTACGTAGGGAGTAACCCTCTTGGTTACGTTTAGAATACCCATCACAGTATATTCCCTAAATCTCTTCGGAGAAACCTTAACATTTCACTCCTTCACGTTACCCAATGCATTGGAGAGCTGTATTGGGCTCACCCTCCCTTAGTTTATCACGGAACCACCCGTCTTCATAATAATGCCCAAGAACCTCAACATAATCTTATAACATAAAACATGCATAAAGGAAACATAACATTCCCACCTTTCAGTCACAAGATATGAATACAACACATTGATATAAAAACGTTATGAAAACCATTTTCAATACCAAAATAAAAGAAAAGTAAAACATGGTATTTATTTTTCTTTTTAAAAAAAATGTGTGGCTTGTAGAGGAAGCCGAAACTCAAATAATGTTCATGGCGGCGGAGAAGTCATTTTCACCGCATACGTACGACAAAAACATTCCATTTTTTCATTTAGTAAACGCTTCGTATAAAAAAGATTCCTTTTGAATAAACATAAAATTCAAAGGGGTTTATACACCATATAAAATAAGGTTGTGTATAAAACAAAATATGCCTCAATGAAATGAGATTGAGACGAAGTCCCATACCTCGGGTCCGACTTGACTCGATCGTTCTTTAATGTCCTGAATAATAAACTTGAGGTAATTTCTACATGTTTAAGAACCTTTTTCAAGTCAACTATTCCTTTTATATCACTTATTTCCATGTCATGAACACTTTGTAATAATTTAAGTTAATAACGGTCATTTTAACGATCATTGGTACTTGAGTCAAAAATAAGCCGTTTATAATTATAAGTTGTTCATGTATCCATTATATCCAGAATGGTATTCATGATTTAGAAATTACATATGTCATATATATCCAGTACATGCATGCATTTATAATATTACATAATCATTTATAGGTAAGAAATGGAATGCACCGTTCATGGAGACGGTAAGCCGTACGTACGCATGAACGCTACTTTCATTTCTATTTCATATTTTATAGAATGGAATCATAATTATATAAAGGTATATTATAATTCCAGTATAATATCATATATAATATCATAGTTCCATCCTTTATACGACCCACATATGGTATTTAACAAATCAAATCACATTGAGGGGGCGGTAGTCCGCACTTCCTTAAGTGAAGATATCACGTTTACCCATAATGGAAACCATAAAGTTATGATCAAAATGAAAAATACAGAAGATTAAGGAAAACATAAAAATATTATATATCATATATAAATATAGTGTCATCTTAATGCCCACCTTTGAAGGTGTTAAATGACTGTTGAACAATCATCGTTTCGGGAGGCATAAATTCACCATCCACGGAAACCGTATGTTCTTTAACCATTAGATGTAGGTGTGTGTAATTGTAGCTTGAATACTTCTTATAACAACATCCTAATATATTTAAGATACTGGAGTTGTTACAAAAGAAATAAATAAAAAGAGTTTAAGGGGTTGGAGAAGCAAAATAAAACAAAAGGACTCAAGTGAAGACATTACCTTAAAATCGGGTAACTCTCTTTGGTTTGAGCTCAAAGGATTACTTGGGAAGTCTTCTGCCCAAAGTGAGGCTTCAAGGAGTTCTAGAGGGAAGTTTAGAGACAAAATGGGCAGGGGTTTGCCGGGCCAAAGGCTTTGGGAGTGTGTGTAAGGAGGTAGAGGTGGGGGCCTTTTATAAGAGGAGAGGAGGGGCACTCTTGGAAAGTAAAGAAATATTACTTTATTTGAAAATGAGTTTCGGATTTAAATGGTCCCACATTGATATAATTAGAGTATAAGGTGATAAGGGTTCGAAATCCACCCATCCAATAGGTTTTGGACATGTGTAGGTCATAGATTTTACATTATCTATTCAATTTATTTAAATCCTTTATTAATGAGGTAATCGCTACATCATTATGATGTCATAAATACATTTATTTATTCAATGTCATTAAATTATAAAAAACCTACTATGATGTTTGAAATATTTTTATCTTTCCAATTAATATTTATAGTCAAACTTCTGACTTGTATAACCCCATTTAAAAATTGTTTTCGTAAAACATATTATGTTTGTGTCATTTTTACTTTTACATTAAATACAACGTTATTTATGTCATTTCCCAACCAAAGTGGCTCCATGGGGTACCCAAGTTGACCAATGGCTTTTCTTGGTCGGCCATGACACATCCAATAAATTTATGACATGTGTCTAGGTTATTTCATATTATTAAAGCATTATTTTTACCTTAAACTACACTAATTACCACTAATCGCAATTAAAAACTTAATAAGTTACTATTCACCAAAAAATTATTTTAATATCATTGAACCACATTTTACTTCTTAATGACAATCATGTATGTTGGATTTTTGAAAATCAAATCATAGAAGTGAAAAAGTTTCATTTAAACGAAAAATCAGTTTCTTTAACTACCACTTAGTGACTTCACTATTCATCAAAAATTGAAGTTTTTCAGAAAAATCCCAAAAATTCACCCTAAGCTATATTTGATATTCTGAATTCAAAAATGAAGTCTATTTTACAAAATTCCAAACATAAAATTCACATTAATTAATTTAATAATTAATTACAGCTATCAGAGCAAATAGCGTGTTTTTATGAAACAATAAGTATCAAAAGATTGACACTAGTTTAAGTTCGATTTCAAATTGAAAGTAATTCCAATGTCCACCATTGAATTAAATGGTAAAAATATATTCATATTACACTTTAATACCAATTCAAAAGATAATCTAATCATATAAATAAATTAGATTAAAAATCAGTTTTAATGTAAAATGCAGTATTTTTCACTATTCATTAAAAATGAACATTGTCAGAAAAATACCAAAAATTCACACAAAGTAAATTTTGATGTCCCAATCATAAATAATAAGTTTATTTTGACAAACATAGCTTATAAAATTGTCAAAAGATAGATTTACAAATGGTTTGCCATCAAAAGGCAGTAAAACAATCTTTTAAAAATATTAGTGTATTCCATGCTTAAGATTGGATTTATTTTCATTTTAAGCCTATAAAACACTATCTAGTTCATTAACAAACATAGATAAAAATATCTATTATTCATTACTTACTTGGGATGTTACACCAACGGCCAGTTGGTTTTTTCACATTGAATCATTATGGCTTTCTTGCCATCTAGTTTTACTTGAGTCACTACATGAAGGAGTCCTTCCCAACATGAACTGGAAATTTCTCCAGTTTTGATGGAGGCTATGAACATCAATTACACGACATTAACATGTCCATCACGATTTGTACATGGCCATTTTTTAGTTATTCTACCTTTCTTCTTTGGAATCTTGTGAATCCCCATTTCCTGAAATATTGGACATCTACCTAGGGAATTATCCAGTAAATGAATGAAAAAAATGGAAAAGTGACAGAAAAATATTTATAACATTTAGGCCTATCAAATCCCCCCACACTCATTGATTTCTTGTCCTTAAGAAAAATATGTTGACAAATATTTCAAAAAGTATAAGTAATTTGTTAATAAATAAATGTACATTATGTCCATGAAATTAAATTAATTATAATAATAGAGGTAGTCAAGTTCCAGTTTTAATCCTACCTAGTAAATTAGGCATGCCTCATTGTTCATATTTTCAAAAAAATAATATTCTTTTAATCATAAACTTTTAACTATTCCTTAAGCTATATGCCTAGTTGTAATTTACCTCACCAGGATTTTCACTCACCACTCAGGGTAAAATGTATGTAAGGTATGTATATACCCTGAGTCCATATTCCAAACTGCAGGCTTTCAATAGTTCCATCATCTCCACTATGTAAAGACAGGTATAAAAACAATCTTCATGACTTTTACCAACAAGGTTATGATGACTCTGAGGCTATAGGTAGGCAGGTAAAATGTTAAAATTATTCTCAAAAGGAGGGTAAGATCTAAAGTACAATAAAAATTTTATGATATAAGTGTGAAAAAATTCCTCCATCTGGCGAGTCAGGTACATACTCCATTATCTCAGGTTATATCCATATGTATAGCAAGTAAGTAGACAAAGAAATGACTCTCTTTATTTTTTTTCTTTTTCATTTTTATTTTTTGAAATTTATTCCTAGGATAAATGTCACATCGATCACTTAACCACATATTATCTTTCTAGGGATTCATTGGTCTAGAAAATTTTGATTCATTACCCTCATAGTACACAACCCATACCAATTTTTTTTCTCTTATATATTTCAAAGGAATAGAATACGGATGAGATACAACAAAAAGGTATTCGGGTCGCAACCAAGTAGTTGGGTGGGTGCTCCGTACATCTCTAAAAGTGAAATCAAGCCATTCTTTCTAAATTACTCCCCCACTCATGTTAAAAAATAATCTTCAAGCATTGTACATGAAGCAGGGTGGAAGAGAAATATGCTTGAAATAGCTTTTCTTATAAAAAGTCATTCATGGAAACTCTGGGATAAATGAAGGATAGATGTCAGGTGGGTATGAAAGGCTACATCAATCTTTTTAAAATCACACTTATTTATTAATTATTTTGATAAGATATCACTAAAATTTCAAGTAGGTTTACTTGTCCGAGGTTTCTCTCAAGAAATATTCAATGAAAATAAAATGAAATTAAAGGCTTATAAACCTCTCAGGTAATGAGAATAAAATAAAAATAGGCAATTCAAAGGGAATAAATCCAAATTAGTGACTATATTAATCATAATTTCAACGATTTTAAATTTGAAATAAACTTTTAGACTTTTAAATCATAATAAAATTCTATGTAGGGGTGAAACATGGTTCTGAACATTTTTTTAAATTTATCTTTAATTTGCATTGGTATAATTGTTTTAAAATTTGCATCATGCATATCAATTTAAGAAATGTCTCCTACAACAGTGAGAATAAGAAAAAATCAAGTGTATCACAAGTGAAATCATGATATCCCCCCCACTCACACACTTAAAATGAGACATTTTTTCCACTGTCTATGATATAATTAGTGGGAGTGTTGTGGTTGTAAATTTCACAAATTGAATTTACATGGGAGTGATGATAGAATTTAAAAAGAGTGAATCGATATATCCCTGAGATGAATTTTTTGCCAGGGGGTGTCTAAGATGTCTTAAAATTAATATGGTATAAACCTAAAAAATTTGTTAGAAGAAAAATCATACACTATTGAACAAACATTAATTCATAGGTTTAAAAATCTGAATAGCTGAAAAATAGGTAGGTTTAAAAGTAAGGAATAACAGTTACCATTTTATTTATTGAATGAAAATTTGTAAAAAGTACTGCAATGAAAGACTGAAAAATCCAAGAAATACAAAAAACTCAAAAACAACAATGGTTTTCCTCCTATAAAGCGCTAACTTATCATCGTCAACTAGAAGGATAGACCAAAAATTCAAAGAGTGGGCCCATAGGCTCAGTGGCTCCTTTTTCACTTACAGCTACAGATCACTGTGTCCTCGAGTTTACATTTTCGCTTAACTGGATTCAAAACTTTTGGTGCAACTCAACCATAGATTAAATGTGGTAGAAATGGATTCATTGGTTTGGGTGGTTATTTCTACTGGTGGATGCCCAATGATAAATTTTGAAGTGGATTTACGATGTGTATGAGACTCTGGGTTACTCGTTGTAGAATAACAGACTGAGGAATGGTTTCGTCGATAACATTAGACAACTCAAAATAGATATACATTGCTATGTTAAAAGAAAAATGAAACACACTTGAAAAAGGGAAAAGAAAGCCAAAAATGTTTATAAATATCCCAGTGTAGTACAAGATAATGAAAAAGTATATGTACCCAAAAAAAATCCCACATCCCAAAAAATGTATGAAAACACAAATCAGTGCTCCAGGAAAAAAATATCATATTTGTTGAGACCAACAGTAGACAATGAAATGAACTGGTCAGATAAATCACCATTGGTAGTAGTAGGAGTAGTGTTACGTGGGGCTGAGGAAGATGTTGGTGTGGTGGAGGTGTTAATATGGGATGGGGTGGTTGGTGGGGAATCAATGATATGCAAAGAGGCTATGTGTCTGGTAGCTGGATCAATGAAAGGGGCATTAGGGGTGGGCTTATTGGCTGGTCCATTGACCTACCGGGCCTTCTCTGTGAGAAAATACTACTGATCTGTAAGGTTTGTGATGTCAGGAGGTAGGTCGGAGGGCATAGAGGTTGAGGGAGGAAGGGTGGATGAGGAAGGGCCAGCGGTAGTAGGTGGTGGAGGGGTGAATGAAGTAGGATCAATGAAGGGAAGGTAGAGGTGGGAAGCAAGCAGGAGATGATTCACCAGGACCCACTAGAGTATTAACTACGAGTTTTTTTTTAAATTTTTTCAAAAAAAAAATTTAACAATACAACCAGGTTTAAAATATTTTTTTTACATCCTAAAGGTGGCACACCATGTGCCGCCTTCGGTTCAGTTTCCGCCAGGCCAAAGGCGGTTCTCCAGAAACCGCCTTCCGCCATTGGGGAAACGAAAGGTGGCACACCAGTGCCGGACTTTCTATATTTTTTATGTGAATGGAAGCTTTGGAAGAGCCGCCTTTCGTGTTTTAAATGGCCGAAGGCGGCTTCCCAGTTGCCGCCTTCGCCAAAAATATGCCTATAAAAGGAAGTCGCCCCACCCATCCTTCCTCACTTTCAAATCCCTCTTCTCTCTAAAATTTTGAGAGCTCCTCTCTCAAAGTTGAGTTTTCCTTCTTGGTGCTTCCAGAGACGCAAGGAGTATAAGATTTTTGTGTCAAGATTCATTTAGAGGTATTTTTTTATTTTAAAGTTATTTATTTATTTAATTGTAATTAGTTAATTTTAAATATTTAAGGATGTAGTAGTAGCTATTTAAAGAAAAGAAATAAATAGTTATATTATTAATGTTTTAATTAGTTAATATTTAATGTTAGATTAAGGTATATGTAATTTAATATTATTAATGAATGATGATGAGGGATAAATTATTTAATGTTAGATTAAAGTATGCATAATATAATATTATTAATGATTGATAATTAGGGATAATAATAATTTATTAATATTTTAGAGATAATCATAGACTAATTAAATGATGATTAAGGAATAATTAAGTCATGATTAAAGGGGTAATTTACCATGGATGATTAATTAAGGAATGTTTAAGGGGTGATTAAGTGATGATTAAGGGATGATTAAGGGGTCATTAAGGTAATTAAGGAATGATTAATTGATGACTAAGGGGTCATTACGGGGTAATTAAGGAATGATTAAGTGATGATTAGGGGGTAATTAAGGAGTGATTAAGGGGTGATTAAGGGGTGATTAAGGAATGTTTTAGGGGTGATTAAGTAATGATTAAGGGGTGATTAAATAACGATTATGGGGTGATTAAGTTGTCATTAACTAATGATTAATGAATGATTAGGGAATGGGTAAGGGGTAATTAAGGAATGTTTAAGGGGTTATTAACTAACGATTAAGGGGGTGATTAAGGGGTAATAAAGGAATGTTTATGGGGCGATTAACTAACGATTAAGGGGGTGATTAAGTATAAGGACCTGCACTTATTACATACATAATCTTGAATTTATTCAAGAAAACACTTCATTATACATTTAGGATCTTTTCAAGTTTAGAGCTTTAGAGAATTAAGACAAAACATTCATAACATTACACATTGTTACATAGTGGATACCATAAAATCAGTTTCCATTTTCCTCAGAATATAAAACATTAAAACATAAAACAAGAATCCTTGACAATTCTTCAACATTTAACATGTCTTCCTTCCTTGTATTATTCATCCATTAACCTGTAAAAAATCATTTAAAAACATGGGATGAGCACAAAATCTCAGTAAGGTATGAAAAAGAGGGAAAAATCACATTAGTCCATGAGTACGCATGATGTATGAAAACATTTTCAAAATACATGCTTTACACCCATAAAATATTACTTTGTGTAACATGAGATTTACACAAGATCCACAAAAACATAATTATAATCATAGAGGTATATTGGGGCATTACTTACATAATCTTGTAACCATCTTGGCTACCTTAAAATTTGTAACCCTCGCGGCTACCTTACTTTGTGTAACCATCACAGTTACACTTGGAGTAACCATACGGCCGACCTCCAACTTACTCATACCCAATGCATTGGAGGGAAATATAGGTCCCACCCTTCATCATAAAAAATGCCCAATAACCAAAACATAATCATACAACATAAACAATAGCATAAAAAATTGCCTTTGAATCTTATAAAACAGAATTTTAAAAGAGGATTTTAGAAGAAAAGTCCCTTATAAACATCATATACTTGAAGTGAGACTTAATTGAGTGGATGGAATATGTATATACTCTATAAATACACATAATTAAACATAATATAAACAGAACCCATCACTCAAACAATTTAAATATCACATAAATTATAAGGTAGAAGGTTAACCCAAAGAATGGAAATCGGGTTAAGAATTCCCTTACCTTAGGCTTGTCTTACTTCAAAATTGTTAAAAACTCCTGTATAATGGTTAAAAAAGTGTTATTAGTATTTTACAGAAACATGTTCATGTTTATAACATCTTATATGGTCATTTCATAACCTCATTTCAGCCCTTATTTGTTAGTATTTGTTCCTTGCATTATTTTGGGTGAGTTCTTTTCTGATTTTCACAATCGGTTCATGATGAATCGTTCTTGTTGATTGGAAGTGAAACTCCAGAATTGGAATGGATTAGTATTTTCATATTTACAGTACCATAAATTGTACCATTTATCACTTTTATGCTTTATATGATGATGATTTATAAGTTAAAACATTAATTATGTTCGTTTAGATCATTTAAGTGGTTCTTTGATAATTACAACTTCATTTAGTCTTATAAATTTTAATCATGAGTACAAAAGAATTACAGAACCTTATATGAGTCATAAAACATATATTATAACATGGTTCAACCATATAAATGGTTTCATGACCATACTTGAAATAATTTATGGAAATTGAAAATACATCATCCACGATATCGGTAATTCGACACAAATGGACAATGTTTTTTGATTCTTTAAATAAGTGAAAGAGGAGAGGAATAATGATTTGTAATTTTCCATAAACATGAAAACATCCAGAATATAAATGATTCTGGAGATTTCATGCCTCTTGGATAAGAGGGGGTGGAGAAAGAAGAGGAAGGAATCATGAAATAAAGAAAACATGAGAAATTTCTTACAACAAATTCGGCAGCCTAACGGCGCCTCTTAAAATTTCATAAAAACAAGATTTATGAGAGGAATGGAATATCTCATCAATCATACAAAATTTGGACAGTAAGGGGAAATATTTAATGAAATATCCCAACAAAAGACAAAGGTAAAGGAAGAGAATAACATAAAATGGAAGGAAAGAATGAAAATGAAAGAGGATGTTTACCTCTTGATCTCTTCTCCTTGAGAACCTTCTTAAGGGCTTTGATTTTGGTCTTTTGGTGAGACCAGCAGCTCTAGGAAGTGGGGAAGAAGATTGGGGAGGGAATTTGGCAGAAATTAGACAATTCTCAAGGCTTGAGAGGTGTGGGAGGAAGAGGGGAGTGAGGGTGGTATTTATAGTGGAGGAGGGGAGGTATTTTAGATTATTTTAATCATTATTATAATATTTTTATCAAGACTATGAATAATCTCAAATCAAGTGGCCTTAATTAGTGAAAATATCAAGTGAGTTCTAAGCAAGTGGCCTTGCATCACTTATGATGTCATAAATAGTGCATTTTTACTGATAAATTGATTATACGGTATTTTATCGTATTTCACTATTCACCGAAAATTCAAGAGTTTCAGAAAAATACCAAAAATTTACCCCAACCATTTTTTGATGTGTAGAATTCAAAAATGACTCCATTTTTCAAAAATAATTTTCTAAATATTATTAATTTAATTTTTAAGTTAGGTCACAGTTAATTCGAAAAATAACAAAATTGAAGTGCAATTAGTTTTATGTGACATTGGAAAATTATTTAAGATCCCATTACCCTATTGCCATGGGAAAATAAAATATTATTATTATTTACTATTCATGAGGTCATATTACTATTCATATTACTATTCATAAGGGCATGTTACTATTCACCAAAAAAACAAGTTTGTTCCATCAGACTCTAAATAACATACTGAACACAATTGTAGATGATAGTTTCTTGAAATTCAAAACATAGAAGAAATAAAATTATGTTTAAATGAGACTTATAAATATATACCTTAAACAAAATTTCAAGCATTTTCAATTTATTTTTAGAAAACCTTGGGATGTTACATTATCCCCACCTTCTTGAAATTGCGTCCTCGCAATTTTATTTACTTATTAAACAAGTGAGGGTACCTTGATCAAGGTGTCCACTCTGTTTCATCATCATCTTGTTCACGTAGGTAGAAGTCCCATGCATTACAACAATGATTTAGAGATCCTTCAAAATCATTTGCTTCCTCCATCCAAATGCACCTCTTACAACATGTGTCATATGGGTGTTCACAGAAAAACAGTTTTGGAAAATAATCATGTATGACATATAATTCCAAAACATCTAATAAAACATGATTTCTATAAAATAGTCGGACCGAAATTGAGTTGAAACTTTCTATTATTGGTCCTTTTAAAATACCATAAGTATGTGATGTGAGACTATAGTTTAAAAGCAAATATAAATAGGTTGCACAAGGGTCTCCTTCCTCAGCACCATTTTTAAAATCATAATATGCTTCAAATTCTTGTGATAAGGTAAAATATTTGAAAATACCTTGATAATATTTACCTTTCTTGAAATTATGTGAATATTGTGAAAATAGTATTTATCTAAAAACAACCCATGATCCACGATGATAACGAGGTATAGAGGAGGTGTTTGATATCTCAAAAAACTGCTTGCATGTGAGTTGTATGCTAGAAAAAGTTTCACAATCATCCGAAGATGACTTTGCAATAATTATTGCATGCATGCCATCAGGAAGAGATAGGAATGTCGTTTGAGATCCTTCTCCTTCCATTCGTAACCGACTTTACTTGACTTGAAAAAAAAAGTTATAAAACAATGATTTAACTGAAATAATAGATATAGGGACTAATCACGTGTCTCACAAGAACTCCCAATCCCTAAAGTTGTCTAAACCGACCTTTGATACCAACTGTAGCGGTCTGGAATTACTTCCAGTGGACTATAGTTGATACCTATCAGGTCACTCCATGGGTGGCTACACCCCCTGGGCGGGACACACCACCATCCCCAGTGGCAGCCATTTCCTCATGAAGCCCTTGGGCGGAGAGCCATGCTTCGTCCAATTCTCACATGTGAGAGTTCCCAAGGATCGGATACATTCCTACCTCCTTTGCCTTTGATACCAACTGTAAGGACCCGCACTTATTCATACATAATCTTGAATTTATTCAAGAAAACACTTCATTATACATTTAGGATCTTTTCAAGTTTAGAGCTTTATAGAATTAAGACAAAACATTCATAACATTACACATTGTTACATAGTGGATACCATAAAATCAGTTTCCATTTTCCTCAGAATATAAAACATTAAAACATAAAACAAGACTCCTTGACAATTCTTCAACATTTAACATGTCTTCCTTCCTTGTATTATTCATCCATTAACCTGTGAAAAATCATTTAAAAACATGGGATGAGCACAAAAGCTCAGTAAGGTATGAAAAGGAAGGAAAAATCACATTAGTCCATGAGTACGCATGACGTATGAAAACATTTTCAAAATACATGCTTTACACCCATAAAATCTTACATTGTGTAACATGATATTTACACAAGATCCACACAAACATAATTATAATCATAGAGGTATATTGGGGCATTACTTACATAATCTTGTAACCATCTTGGCTACCTTAAAATTTGTAACCCTCACGGCTACCTTACTTTGTGTAACCATCACAGTTACACTTGGAGTAACCATACGTCCGACCTCCAACTTACTCATACCCAATTCATTGGAGGGAAATATAGGTCCCACCCTTCATCATAAACAATGCCCAATAACCATAGCATAATCATACAACATAAACAATAGCATAAAAACATTGCCTTTGAATCTTATAAAACAGAATTTTAAAAGAGGATTTTAGAAGAAAAGTCCCTTATAAACATCATATACTTGAAGTGAGACTTAATTGAGTGGATGGAATATGTATATACTCTATAAATACACATAATTAAACATAATATAAACAGAACCCATCACTCAAACAATTTAAATAGCACATAAATTATAAGGTAGAAGGTTAACCCAAAGAATGGAAATCGGGTTAAGAATTCCCTTACCTTAGGCTTGTCTTACTTCAAAATTGTTAAAACATCCAGTATAATGGTTAAAAGAGTGTTATTAGTATTTTACAGAAACATGTTCATGTTTATAACAACTTATATGGTCATTTCATAACCTCATTTCACCCCTTATTTGTTAGTATTTGTTCCTTGCATTATTTTGGGTGAGTTCTTTTCTGATTTTCACAATCGGTTCATGATGAATCGTTCTTGTTGATTGGAAGTGAAACTCCAGAATTGGAATGGATTAGTATTTACATATTTACAGTACCATAAATGATACCATTTATCACTTTGATGCTTTATATGATGATGATTTATAAGTTAAAACATTAATTATGTTCATTTAGATCATTTAAGTGGTTCTTTGATAATTACAACTTCATTTAGTCTTATAAATTTGAATCATGACTACAAAAGAATTCCAGAACCTTATTTGAGTCATAAAACATATATTATAACATTTTTCAACCATATAAATGGTTTCATGACCATACTTGAAATAATTAATGGAAATTGAAAATACATCGTCCACGATATCGGTAATTCGACACAAATGGACAATGTTTTTTGATTCTTTAAATAAGTGAGAGAGGAGAGGAATAATGATTTGTAATTTTCCATAAACATGAAAACATCCAGAATATAAATGATTCTGGAGATTTCATGCCTCTTGTATAAGAGGGGGCGGAGAAAGAAGAGGAAGGAATCATGAAATAAAGAAAACATGAGAAATTTCTTACAAAAAATTCGGCAGCCTAACGGCGCCTCTTAAAATTTCATAAAAACACGATTGATGAGAGGAATGGAATATCTCATCAATCATACAAAATTTGTACAGTAATGGGAAATATTTAATGAAATATCTCAACAAAATACAAAGGGAAAGGAAGATAATAACATAAAATGGAAGGAAAGAATGAAAATGAAAGAGGATGTTTACCTCTTGATCTCTTCTCCTTGAGATCCTTCTTAAGGGCTTTGATTTTGGTCTTTTGGTGAGACTAGCAGATCTAGGACGTGGGGAAGAAGATTGGGGAGGGAATTTGGCAGAAATTAGACAATGCTCAAGGCTTGAGAGGTGTGGGAGGAAGAGGGGAGTGAGGGTGGTATTTATAGTGGAGGAGGGGAGGTATTTTAGATTATTTTAATCATTATTATAATATTTTTATCAAGACTATAAATAATCTCAAATCAAGTGGCCTTAATTAGTGAAAATATCAAGTGAGTTCGAAGAAAGTGGCCTTGCATCACTTATGATGTCATAAATAGTTCATTTTTACTGATAAATTTATTATACGGTATTTTACCGTATTTCACTATTCACCGAAAATTCAAGAGTTTCAGAAAAATACCAAAAATTTACCCCAACCATTTTTCGATGTGTAGAATTCAAAAATGAACTCCATTTTTCAAAAATAATTTTCTAAATATTATTAATTTAATTTTTAAATTAGGTCACAGTTAATTCGAAAAATAACAAAATTGAAGTGCAATTAGTTTTATGTGACATTGGAAAATTATTTAAGATCCCATTACCCTATTGCCATGAGAAAATAAAATATTATTATTATATACTATTCATGAGGTCATATTACTATTCATATTACTATTCATAAGGGCATGTTACTATTCACCAAAAAAACAAGTTTGTTTCATCAGACTCTAAATAACATACTAAACACAATTGTAGATGATAGTTTCTTGAAATTCAAAACATAGAAGAAATAAAATTATGTTTAAAGGAGACTTATAAATATATACCTTAAACAAAATTTGAAGCATTTTCAATTTATTTTTAGAAAACCTTGGGATGTTACATTAAGGGGTAATTAAAGAGTGATTAAGGGGTGATTAAGGGGTCATTAACTAATGATTAAGTAGTGACTAAGGGGTGAATAAGGGGTAATTAAGGAATGTTTTAGGGGTGACTAAGTAACGATTAAGGGGTGATTAACTAACGATTAAGGGGTGATTAAGGGGTCATTAACTAATGATTAAGGAATGATTAGGGGATGGTTAAGGGGTAATTAAGGAATGTTTACGCGATGATTAAGGGGTAATTAAGGAATGTTTAAGGGGTGATTAACTAACGATTAAGGAATGATTAGGGGATCATTAAGGGGTAATTAAGGAATGTTTAAGTGGTGATTAACTAACGATTAATGGGTGAATAAGGGGTGATTAACTTGGGATGATTAGGGGATGATTAAGGGTTCATTAACTAACGATTAAGGGGTCATTAACTAATGATTAACGGATGATTAAGGGGTCATTAAGTAAAGATTAAGGGATGATTATGTGGTAAATGACCAACTCCTAACTTATTAACCAGCACTTAAGTAGTGATTAACCAGCACTTAAGTAATGATTAACCAGCACTTAAGTAGTGATTAACCAGCACTTAAGTAGTGACCGACACTTAAGTAGTGATTAACCAGCACTGTAATGATTCTTATTTTTTAGATTCATTAAACATATCTTTAGAAAAGTTAAAAATTGTTCTAAAAAACATTAGTGTCTTAATTTAGGAAGGTTTTAAAATTTTGGTGTCATGAATGTTTATGTCGTTATCTAAGCAATTAAATCCCTGTCTGGATACTACAAGTGGATGTGGCTCTGGCACAGCTGTACCTAGGGGTGAAAGCCCCGACAAGGAGTTTCGGGCCTGACCCGGGGTATCCATGTACATGACAATGGGTCTTGCTGCACTCTTGGTTTGACACTCCCGGGGGATATGTTTTAGATGATTGATATTTACTTCATGAAATACTAAAATACCTTTAAGAAGATAAAAAATGTTATTTAACACGTAAAAAAACATTATTGACATATTCAGTGATCAGTAAACATTTTTCATGTAGAGAGACATGTTTTATTGTGTTTACTGCTATGGAAAGGTTATTCAAACCGAGCAAGGATCTTCTTATAGTATACATCCAACATCTATGGTAAACACATCTGATTGTGTTACCATAACTGATCTTCCAGATAGAATTCGTGGTTGCTTAGATCTCAGTCCTCATCAAGAGATAAAGTCTATTAGTTATAGACATTTGCAATTCCCTGCCACGTTATGGCATCTTGCTTGTCCATTGGCTTCTGATGAGCACTGGGTCCAAGCGGGAACATTATTTTCCCAATGGTCTGATGGTGTAATGATGGAGTTATATGTTGAAGTTTCTAATGTATAACAACATCAAAACGTTCGAAGTCGTAGACATGCACAAATAGTTGTTGAAGAAGCTTCATCGCAAGAAATTGAGGATGTTCGCCCTGTTGTGGAGGAGGACAACATAGATGATCTTCCAGATTTACATATAAATCATTCTTCAGATGAGGAATTTAATAATGATGGAACAGACGCAGAAGACAATGATTATGGGGAGGGAGCTGGAGATGGGGAGGGAGCTGGAGAAGATAAGGTAGTAGTTTCTCGAAGTAGAGTAGTTCAAGAACATTCTAGACCAACATTAAATCATCCACCACCCTTTGAATCTTGGTCCGAAGCAATGGAATGTGTACCTGAATTTGACAACAATGTTTTGACACCTGCAACAGAGTATCCTGGAGTTATAGTGGACATGTTTAGTGAGTTGGAAAAAACATTATATAATGGAAGGGATTTTCCAAGTAAGGATGCGTTGAAGAGCTTCTTAAAATGATTTCATATAGAGAGGCATTGTAGATATGTAGTTGAGGAATCATGTCGAAAAAAATATGTTATATGGTGTGATAAATTTGATGAAGACTGTAGATTCCGGTTGAGGGCGATTCCAGACATTGCATTTGGTGGATGGAGAATTTCAAAGATTGAGGCAGCTCATTCTTGTGTTCAGTGAAACTTGACACAAGATCACACTGCTTTGGATGCCGAATTTGTGTCAACTGTTATCATTGAGATGATTAGGACCTGTCAAGATGTTCCTATAGCCCTTGTGTAAGAGAGGATTCTTCTAACTTTCGGTTATAATATTTCTTATAACAAGGAATGGATAGCGAAACAGAAGGCAATTGTGAAGGTCTACGGTGATTGGGATGACTCGTATCTGGTGTTTCCGCAATTATTAGCCATGCTGAGCCACAACAACCAAGTTGTCTACCATATATATACGAAGGAACATGTGTTTTAAGATAATCGATTGGATCAATCTCGTGTTCAATTCCATCGGTTATTCTGGGAATTCCTCCCATGTATTTCCGCATTTCGTTTCAGTAAACAGTTCATAAAAATTGATGGAACATTTCTATCTTGAACGATAAGGGCGTATTGTTGATTGCGGAAACCCAAGATGGGAACCGTTCACCACTTCCGCTTGCATTTTCAATAGGGGAGTAGGAAAACTATGAATCTTGGAGATGGTTTTTGGCATGAATAATCAACCATTTCACACGCATTCGAGGTGTCTGTTTGATATCTGATCGACAAAGGGAAATCAATGAGGTAATCAATGTGGATCCTCATTCATGGAGGCCCCCAAATTCACATCATCGATACTGCATCAGACACATTGCTAGTAACGTGCGTAAAACCTTCCATAATAAGGCTATGAAGAATGCAATCACGAGGCTGGGTAAGCAATGTTGTCATTGATGTTTACTATTTTAATGTAAATAAAAATATATTTTCTATGACCTGTGATCATATTTATGTAGCATATGAGCCAGATCAACGAAGGTTTGAGGCGCGTTACGAAGAAATCTACAAGGCTAACCAAGAAGTGTATGATTATATGATGAAGATTCCAAAAGAGAAATGGACACTGGCCTATGACGGGGGGAAGAGGTATGGACACATGACCATAAACATTGTGGAGTGTATAAATGGCATCTTCAAAGGGCTTCGCAAGCTACCAATTACTGCCCTAGTTCAGGAGACATTTTATCATTGTGTCAAGTACTTCGTTGATAGAAAAAAACTGGCCTCAGATGGGATTCAACAGGGGCTAAGATTTGGAAAAAACATTCAACGAGATATTGACAAGAACATTGAAGAAGCTTCCAATTATCGAGTGTGTTTATTCTGTCGGGAAGAATCAGCATTTGAAGTTCAAGAGTATTGTAACCCCATTACAGGTAACAGTGGTGAAAAATTAGTGGTACTTCTAGAAGCAAAACAATGTCAGTGTGGAAAGTTTCAAGCATTAAGGTTTCCATGCACACATGCCATCACAGCATGTGCATCTGTGAACATATCATGGGAAGCTTATGTTGATCCAGTATATAGATTTGAGGCCATTGCTAACTGTTATGATGTTCCATGGACGCCTGTTGGGGAGTTTCGATATTTCCAATAAGCAACTTCTCTCCTTCCAATAACGAACCTCTGTATTCAATACATTTAAATCCATTAATCTGAACGTAATCTTAGAGAACAAAAACATTATTAAAAAAAGGTTATTTGTCATCGAAGACAAAAAAATTATTAAAACATTTATCATAAAGGATCTTCATAAATCATACATAACCGGGATAAAATGTTCATATATATAAATGTATGACACCATATCTTAAAAAACATACTTTTCATGGTAAAAACATATATAAAGACACGATATATAAATGTTCTCCAAAATATGATGACATTCCATTAACATTTTCTAAAAAAACATCACATATTGTTCATTATACCAATCATAACATTCTATTAAATTTAACATTATATTTATATTTTATAGTGAAGACTAATTTCCTTTTTTGGCTTCCATATGGATGATATTCCACTCCTCACCGAGCAGCATAGTCATGTTTCTCGTTATGTGATAGAGGTTCGGTATATACGACGGATTAGGGTGCGGCGAGCACACCATTTTCGACACATGGCACCTCCAGCTGCTATTATACCATACTTACATCGTGCTGGCTTCTATGGCATTGCCATTTCTAATTTCACTTTCACTGATCATCCCCTTCTTTCTGCCTTGGTCGAGAGATGGAGACCAGAGACTCACATATTCCACTTGCCAGAGGGAGAGATGACTATCACCTTAGAAGATGTGGCAGTGCTACTCGGTCTTCCTATTCAGGGAGATGCAGTTATTGGACCCACCATTGGGTATTGGGCTGGGCTGGCACAAAGATTATTAGGTGTCGATATTTTGGTTGATCATACTGCTACAGATGGTGGGTCCATATATATGCCTTGGCTTGCTTTGCAGTTTGCACATTTACTTACTGATGCTGATGAGCAGACCATCATGTGTTATGCTCGGGCATATATCTTACGACTTATTGGAGGCACATTGTGTTCAGATCACTCGGGTTTGCATGTGCACATGATGTATCTTAGTTTACTAGAGGACTTTGATCGGATCGGGAGATACATTTGGGGATCTACATGTTTGGCCTACACTTATAGAGCATTATGTACGACATTCCACTCAGATCACACAGATCTCGGAGGATGTGTCGTCCTTATATAGGTTTGGGCATGGGAGCACATCCCTGTCCTCGCCCCTATTACTGTTGGTCAAAGGCTTCCTATAGATGTGCTACAGGACGCTCTACGTGGACGATGGTATGATCCGTCATATTTATTTTTTTCTGATTGTATTATGATTTATTATATTTAATTTCTGATTATTTATCACTTTCAATGTTGTATTTGATAGGTGGAGTCAGGAACATCGTTTCATCGATGCTCCGACCCACAATTTGGCTGCATATCGTCTCATGTTGGACAATTTACTACCTGACAGCGTAAGTATATATCATCATTTTTGTTTTTCGTTAACAAATTTCTCTGATGAAATGTCACATGTCATTACAGATTCATTGGATGCCATACTGGAGTCTGGTTCAGGACTTACCTACATACTGTACTGCTAGACTTCATGAGGTTATGGCTGTAGTGCCACTCATTCACTTTCATATTATTGAGTGGCACCATCCCGAAAAAGTTATGCGTCAGTTTTGCTGTGTTCAGCTGATTCCACCTGCACCACGACAGTTACCAGTGCTTCATGGCTTGAAGCTCACGGAGAGACAACATCTCGATTGGCGAAGACGACATGCCCAATATGTCACCATCTGGGACAATCGAGCAGAGCATCATATCACAAGTGTACGTACGATGCTATTCTACCTATCAGATCAGGTAGAGTATGAGCCATGGTATAGAATGAAGTCTATATTGTATCTGACTCAGCACGGGAGAGGGATTCAGGATCTGGTAAGTAAATAAATTTTACATAATATATTTATTACGCTATTTTATAATTCATTTTGAATCTCTGTACAGCATACCAGACTACGACGACTATGTCGCATGACTGATCCAGAGGAGGAGGAGGTTGCTAGTTTATCTCTGATCCATGCTGCTTCGGAGGAGACGATGCCGATTTGTCGATCTATTCATGAAAGTATCATCCATCCTAGACCCCAGAGACATGATGTTCCTTCTCAAGAACATGTTACTCCTATCCCAGGAGATGAGGGTCCTACTCAGGAACCTGCAGTAGCAGCTGGTGTTGTTCCCCAGCGATGACAACGGCGATGGAGACCGCGTCCTCCTGCATGTGATCCCTCACCTGTTCCAGAGGCACAGGTCAGTGCTCTATCAGTCCAGCCTGACCCGTCTGGGTTTGTGCAGCAGGATGCAGCATGGGATCCATCTTTTTTGACGGGATATCCACAGTATTCTCCAGATATTTATTTTCCAGGGATTTATCAGGGGTCATCTCCCATGCCACCATCTTTCATACCAGATCCTTCACAGCCTATATGGTTTCCCGAGGGTATGATGACATCCCCTTCTACTTACGTAGTGGGAGAAGGATCTCGTGCACACGATGAAATCCCTCCGACACCTCCTTCCATGCATACTATGACAGAGGATCCCGTGATTGATGTTCCAGTGCCCGAAGATCATCCCTCTCCAGGTCATCATACTCCATCCCAGCATGGAACACGTCGCTCTCGATATGGACGTACCATTCGCACACCACCTTGTGGGACAGAGCCTCACCATAGACACTGACATTACTTCTTCATGTAAGGTGATATGAGAAGGGAGGTATTATACCATCAGAAAGAGTGATTCTAGAAATGTGCAATGCTATGACAAACCTTTAGATGAAATGTGTCAGTTCCCCACTAGATGTACATGTTCCTTCAAAATTTTCAGGCTGGAGATAATCCACCTTAAGTTCCACATAGCCTTATACCTTCCATGGATTAATGTCAAACACTTCAACCAATTTGTTTACTTTATGGGGAAGTAAAACATCATTCCTTTGAATATGCACATTACCATGAACATATAAAATCATCATTTTTCAAGAAAAATTACTAATCTCATGTTCACTGAAATACCCCTTAACGTAAGAATGATACAAATAGTGTAAGTACCCAATAGCAAGATTCCAATCCATTTTGACTGGGCTATGTGGAATCATTGGTGTTTTCATCTGATTAATAATTTAAAATGTTTCAAAACCACCTTTCTGAAACTCAAAAATGTTTCAAGTAAGTGACTTTGAAAGCCTATAAAATATAAACCATAAGATCTATTGAAATGAAACTTAAAACATGTATTAAAAATATAATAAGTAATTGAAAATAAAAACCATTTCTTAAAAATTGCTGATGAAATACAATTATAAGATTTCAAAAATATTTCTTGCAACTCAAAAATATTTCAGATATGAGACTTTGAAAGCCTATAAAATATAAACTTAATGACTCATATAAATGAAACTTAGAACATAGATTAAACATATAAGAAGTAGTAGAAAAGTAATAAGTTAATTCTGGTGAGGGGGAAAACTGTTAGACCCTGGAATTGAAGGATAATGATGATGACAAGGAAACATCAACCCCCACGCCCACCCCTTCCACCCATTCAACCAACTTCGGTAACTCCTATAGAAGTACCTTTTCAAAAAAAATGAAATTTCACACCACCATAGCTTCCTACATCCATATTAACCCCCCAGTTCAGTTTCATTAAATGTGGACAGCCCCCATTTTTACCAAAGTCAATGATGCACTATTAAACCATCACTTTTCAACCCCCGCCTCAATAATACAAAATGTTTTGAGGGATGAGAAATGATTCGGTGCATTTTAGAACATTGAAATTCGTCGAATCATTTCTCATCCCTCAAAGCATTTTGTATTTTTGAGGCAGGGGTTGAAAGTGGTGGTTTAATAGTGCATCAATGACTTTGGTAAAAATGGTGGATGTCCACATTTAATGAAACTGAATTGGGGGGTTAATATGGATGTAGGAAGTTGTGGTGGTGTGACATTTCATTTTTTTGAAAAGCTACTTCTATGGGAGTTACCGAAGTTGGTTGAATGGGTGGAAGGGGTGGGCGTGGGGGTTGATGTTTCCAAGACATCCTCATTATCCTTTAATTCCAGGGTCTAACAGTTTTCCCCCTCACCAGAATTAACTAATTACTTTTCTACTACTTCTTATATGTTTAATCTATGTTCTAAGTTTCATTTATATGAGTCATTAAGTTTATATTTTATAGGCTTTCAAAGTCTCATATCTGAAATATTTTTGAGTTGCAAGAAGTGTTTTTGAAAGCTACTAATTGTATTTCATCAGCAATTTTTAAGAAATGGTTTTTATTTTCAATTACTTATTATATGTTTAATCCGTGTTTTAAGTTTCATTTCAATAGATCTTATGGTTTATATTTTATAGGCTTTCAAAGTCACTTACTTGAAACATTTTTGAGTTTCAGAAAGGTGGTTTTGAAACATTTTAAATTATTAATCAGATGAAAACACCAATGATTCCACATAGCCTAGTCAAAATGGATTGGAATCTTACTATTGGGTATTTACACTATTTGTATCATTCTCACGTTAAGGGGTATTTCAGTGAACATGAGATTAGTAGTTTTTCTTGCAAAATGATGATTTTATATGTTCATGGTAATGTGAATATTCAAAGGAATGACGTTTTACTTCCCCATAAAGTAAAAAAATTGGTTGAAGTGTTTGACATTAATCCATGGAAGGCATAAGGCTCTGTGGAACTTAAGGTGGATTATCTCCAGCCTGAAAATTTTGAAGGAACATGCACATCTAGTGGGGAACTGACACATTTCATCAAAAGGTTTGTCATAGCATTACACATTTCTAGAATCTCTCTTTCTGATGGTATTATACATCCCTTCTCATCTCACCTTACCAAGAAAAATTAACTAGATCTTTTGAGGTTGATTTATACTCAGGGGCATGACAAAATTGCAAAGATGTTTCTATTGTGTGTAAAGCACATAAGCTGGTTGAGGTTTTCTTTGTTGGAATGCATCTGAATGCTACGACAAAGTTAGAAGGACTATGTTAAAATTAAAAATTTATTAATTTCTTATATATTTAATCAATGTTTAAAGTTTCATTTATATTGGTCTTATAGTTTATGTTTTATAGTCTTTTAAATTCGCGTACTTGAAACATTTTTAAGTTTCAAGTAGACTGTTTTGAAAGATTATAAATTAATTTTTATGGACATATTTTAGGAAGTTTTTGTTGTTTTCAACTATTTTTTATATGTTTAATCAATGTTTAATATTTCATTTCTATTGGTCCTATAGTTTATGTTTTATAGTCTTTCAAAGTCGGGAACTTGAAACATTTTTAAGTTTCATGTTGATGGGTTTGGAAGCTTATAAATTGTATTTGGTGAACATTTTTTATGAAATTATTTTTGTTTTCAACTATTTCTTATATGTTAAATCAATGTATAAAGTTTCATTTGTAGTGGTCTTATAATTTATCTTTTATAAGATTTCAAAGTTACGTACTTGAAATATGTTTAAGTTTCAAGTAGGTGGTTTTGAAAGCTTATAAATTAATCTGTATCAACATTTTTTATGAAATTATTTTTGTTTTCAACTATTTCTTATATGTTTAATCAATGTTTAAAGTTTCATTTGTATTGATCTTATAGTTTATCTTTTATAGTCTTTCGAAGTCGCGTACTTGAAACAGAATCACACATCGGAAATGCATAATGTACTGTGCAGGAAATGGAGAACCATAATCCCACATCGGAAATGCCATATTGTTTTCAGGGTAAACCCCCTTATAAAATGGAGTCTTGAGTGAGGGTATCAGTCAGAATCCAGACTTCTGTAATGGCAGAACCGCTGTATATTAAATAACATAAAAATTCTGCTGAAAAGTTTTGTTTTATTTATATATATATATATATATATAACAAAACAAAACAAAAATAATAATAAATAAAATTTAAAAAACAAATATTTAGGCAAAGGCGGCACCTGGTGTGCCGCCTTTGCGGTTATTTTTGGGCAAAGGCGGCACCCGGTGTGCCGCCTTGCCCTGGGCGGAAAATTCTCCAAAGGCGGCACACCAGCTGCCGCCTTTGGGGGGTAAAAAAATAATATCTTTTAACCTAGATGTATTTTCAAAAAAAAAATTGAAAAAATGTATATAAAAAAAAACTCTATTAACTACAGTTCAGAAGGATTGTGATGGGTAGGTGAAGGTTTGTTGGATGGGGTTGTGGTCGGAGCTCCAGGTGGTGATGGGTGGGAAGGAGAATGGTGGTCAGACGGGTCAGCTTCTACTGTTGGTGGCTGCTCTGGAGAAGCAGCCTCTTGGGGTGAATCCGGCTGGGGTTCAGGATCCTAGACTCCAAGAACCTTGAAATATATTTCTCCATCCTTCACCAACATCCTCGTCTTGTGAAGGAGTCCAAGATCAATCAGCTAGACTGGGCCTTCTCAGGTGAGGGGCTGCGAGTCGTCAAAAAAGTGGAATTATCGGTCCAACCTGGTGATGGACGATCCTCCCATAAGTATACCGCATATCCTCTATGCCAGTAATCTATTGTAGGAGGTGAACTGGGAATCCATGTTGATGGGAGGTCCACCCATGGCAGCATCAAGGATAAAAACGTCAAGATGGATAATGCTTCCATGGGTCTATCTTCGCATGAACCTCTCGTGTGCCATGCCCCGGGGAAAAATATGCAGAGATGGAGTCCTCATCTGGGTGGACTTTGCCAGCCTGGGGTCATGGTAGGACAGAGGGTCATGAGTTACAAGATGCTAATGGCTCGACACATCCTCCTAAGAGAGCCTCTTTTGAAAAGTAGGATAGACGTTTGAGATAATGAACTACTCGGTGTAGATACCGAGTCCTACACCAAACTCGTCCATAGTGATCTGGTGTGGTCTACCGCCTAGCCTGAAGTGAATGGAATCCGGGTAATTTTTTTATCTGGGTTTTTAAAAAATTAAAATTTGATAAAAGGGTATAGGGTTCGAATATTTTTAAAAATGGGTCCGGGATGCGTGAACGGCGTTCACGCATCCCGGACCCGGGCGTGATGCGTGAACGCCGTTCACGCATATTCCCGAGAGAAGGGATGCGTGAACGGCGTTCACGCATCTCACAGAATACCTAAATGATTCATTTTTTTCTAATGGAAAGGTATTTCACTTAGATGAAAACATGCAAGGGTAAATAATCTATGTGGAGAAACTCTACTCATATGACTTACAAGGAATTTTTGTATCCTGAAAGAAGTCATATTAAGATAGAAAATAAGTTCAATGTTTTTAAAGATAAAAAAGAGTATAAAAAAATGGTGTTTAAAGAACCGAAATCAAATCCCACGTAATAAGAATCTTGGAAGAGAAGATGAAAAATTTGGAAGAAAAATAATGAGGTTGTACCAGCTGTGGAGGAGGGGGAAAATGTATTCCAAATAAAGAGGAAATTCATGGGAAGAAAATATGTGCATAATCCATGAAGCATGTAATAAGAAATAAATCACATCCCATGCTTGGTTTAGAAATAAGAAGAAATAAAGGATGAGAGAAAACTCTCACATTGAATGTTTCCTCTATAGAATACAAGAGGTTCCTCATTATTCCTTATTATTTTATGTGTTATGAGTTTACTTGAATGGAATTGAAGGAGAAGTATTGTTCATCATGGAGTACATAAATTCCCATGATGAAGAATGAGTTCATCTCTTAAGGAGGATCTTATAAGAGATTTGAGGTATTCCAATCACATTATCTTACATTTTTTCTTAATTATATTCATTAAGGTTGAGTACTTATTTAATGAAAAAATGAGAAAAGGGGGATTTGTTCTTGCACTTGAACTTTCTAATGTGTTTTTTGAAGTGTGTGCAGGATCATGTATTTCTTATCTTAAAATTACTCATCCTGATAATTGAGAATATCTAATTTTAGTATCACATATGAGTATGTGTTATAGGTAGATTATATTATATTGGTTATTTAATTATTTCTTTCTACACTAGGATGGATCATATAGATATAGTGTTTATTAACTAAAGGATTTGTTCCAAGTATCATGTCATATCATCCCCTTATTTAAAATATATGTGAAGATTTTTTTGAGAAGAAATATGAGTTTAAAATTGTCCAATTATCCTTTTCATTTTATTTTAAATAAGGGGGAGAATAATTGATGTTACCACATATTAACTTTTATGATATGAATGGATATTAACAACAGAAGATAAAGGGGGAGATTGTTGGAAAAAATGGTTGTATGTTTTATCAATATGTCAATATGTGAAGTGGTGGTGCTTGGATAATATTTATGGATTCATGTTATGTAATTTAATTTCATATTTGGATAATTATCCATGTTTTAAAAGTGAGAATTATTTAAGATTATCTTAAATAGAAAAAAATGTGCAAAGGAGTTTTCAAAAATGTTCACTAAAGTATGAATGAAGAGATATATGAAAAAAGTATAAATATATTATTTATATTTTTCATGAAGAATAAGGATTGGTATTTGGAGTGAATATGGAATTTGGTGGAATATTTTATCTAACACATATTTTTAACTTTATTTAAAAAGGAATCCATCCAACTAGCTACATAAGGGAATTAGGTGCAGCCAATTTTGAGGTGGGAACTGGAGTTGACTATTGTATGGGAAGAAATGGTAGGCGAGCATGAATTCACATGAGGCACATGGTATTAGAGTGGTGGTTCAATCATGTGCAGTGGAATGGTGTTAGAGAAGACAACATGGGTCGATGCCAGTGAGGATTTGAGAGCGTACCCCAGTAATCACTTCTACCAAGCTGAAGGAATGATAAAATAAATAAGGAAGCACTCAACCGAGTGATATTATTATATGGGAAAATGGTGACACAATCATTGTCTCTCCACTAAAAACATGCAGACATTTACACAACAGTTTGATCTAAATTTTTCAAGTTGTCTAATTAGTGAGAACCTTCTTCCCTTTCTAAAGGGTTTTATAGAGCATTGGTTATCTACCATTGATGAGTCACAAAGATCATGGTTGGGAATCCATGGATAAAACCAAGGACCCTTCCATATTAAGAAGTCCATGATGAACTTATAATATCCAAGCATGATCCAAGAACAAGTCATGTTCAATATTCATGCATTGTCGTGCATGAACTGAAGGATCCCAAGACTTTTGATGAAATAGAGTCTTCAAATGAAGTAAGATCTAGATTTAATGCCAAGGTACAATCATGATAATATATTCATGAAGTTACAATTTCATTAATATAATTTAAATAATAAAATGAATAGTTCATGTGATGAGAGTAAAAATTTATTCTAAAATGAATATCCTATGTGATGAAATGTGAAACATAAGTATTCGGGTGATTAGAAGATCATATTTTGATGAATCCACGTGAATCAGATTCTTACATGAGTTGTAACATTTATGTGAAGAATGGAGAAGACCCGAGCATTGGGTATTTTTGATGAGTTTTTGTATTTTATTATGTAATTAAATATGAGTTACATGTATGAATATAGATAATGATTCATAGAGATAGACACCACATTAAGAAGAAAGAGGGGAACCTTAATCCTTCTAGTATTCTTTATGAGTTGCATGAAACAAAATACCCACAGAAACTAATGGGGCATTCAATATGAGGAAAATATGATACCACTACTGATGAGTATTCATATATAAATGTGTAATTAAATGTGTTATTACGAAACAAATTTAAATAAGGATTTAAATGATTGATTTTAAATCATGTAATAATGATATATTACCCATGAACAATTATTGTTTGTTTTGTGAATAAAGTGTGTATGAAGGTGATGAAGACTCTGTGTTGAATTGAAATATTATTTCTGATAACTCGATACAATAATGTATCAGGTAAATACAGAAAGATGAATTGATGAGTTCTTGATTATTTGAATATTGAGGAGAATCTAGATTGCACAAAATCTGAAAAGAGTCTTAATATAATAATTTCTAAAATTATTGATAAAGTACACAAGGTAGGAGTGACTAGATTTCTTATAGAGTAAGTCTATTTGAAGAAGAACTTCTTCCTAAATTTGGAAGTAGATGTATCTTTTGGATTATAGAGTAGAATGAATCTCCAATGTATTATGGAGAAAGAGAGTGTATAGTGGATTATTTTTTGTTATAGAGAGGAAAAATGGATTATATGTCATTGTATTAACTTGTGGAGATAGTGAATAATACATGTTGGGGGGTATAACCAATATAGAAATGAGTAGTATTTTCAAAATAACCCTGTAAATAACATGTGATTCTCCCGATTTCATTACAACTACACTTGAGGAATGATTGAGATTTTATATTGAGTGGATCAAAAACCTAAACAAATTTCAATAGGTTGAATTTAAAAAAAGAATTAGTAAAATAAGGCTACCACTGATTCACCTCCCTCTCATTACCACCTAATTGATCCTTGGCCACTAAAAATATCTCTTCGTATCAATAGATCTTGGTGAAATAGGTTTACACACATCAATTTGAATTAGTTCAATCACTCTTATTGACCATTGATCTTTAACCTTTTATATATTTCAAATAATCTTCCCTTGTTAGAAAGAATCGCATGTATGAGTATGATCACATGATAAATTAGAGAGATCTTGAGCAGTGTCACATTTCAACAGATCTTCCATGTATGATTGGCTCATATAAACAATAAATTTATACCACAACCTATTTTCTTCTTCCTTGGATATAAAATACATATCTTCTTGTCCACTCACAAGATATAGATTCCCCTTTGTGTGTTTTCCTTACAAAACAACTCCACTATATTTTCCCCTGATAATACACACCTTATTTGTAAATATTATAGTGTGTCCCACGTCACATAGTGACCCTCAAGGCTATGGAATGAGCATTCTAAGAATTCCCCATATTTCCACAAAAATAATATTTGATAAATGGTTTATTCATGTGCATCACTAATACACCACTCATTATTCCTTAAGATCACTAAATATTCTGATTCTAATTCATACCAAAATAAATCTTTATCCACATAACAGGCTCTTGTGTTCTGACACCAATCATTACTGCTTTCTGTTTATGAACAATAACCATACCATTTGTGGCATTACGATGTATCATTTTCTTCCCTAAACATTTTTTAACTATTTTTTGGACCTATGAACCATAATTTCCCTTTTTTCCATCACTTGTGTGACCTAATTTCCTAATATCATATTAGGAGTCAAGAGTTTCTCTTGATCCTATATTTAATTGTAGGCCAACAAAATCCTCCTAAAGTTCTTCAAAACATTTTACTTGGTCTTTTAATATGTTATTCATAAAATAAATAGCCTTGGATTATTATTTAACCTTTATGTTGAACTTATTGAATTTATATGAGTATTATGGAATTTCTAATCATATTATTTATTATACACATATATATATATATATACATTGGTAGATAATTTGATAACAGTAAGACACTTATTAAAGGTATAATAGAAGTCTAGATAACAGTAATACACATACAAAACGTATCATAAATCAAATGTCAACCTAATCTACGCCTCCGGTGTGGATGATCCTCTGTCCCACAGTTAGGCGTATACTGGATGCGTCCACGCCGTGTCTGTCTACGTCTGTGCTCTGGCGTACGCTGCGCATCCTCATCGACAGCCACCTCCACATCCTCCTGTGTGACAGACGGTGGATGTACAGTCTCACTGCCTGTACCCTGGCCTGCATCTAAGGATAGTGGAAGCTGGCTGGAACTCTCACCAATATAGGAAGTAGATGGCTGCTCTGCTGTGGATGACTGCAATAAAACATCGAACTCAATCCAGTCAGCGTCTGTAAGTACCTGTGGCTGTGCCTGAGAAGCTGGAGGAGCATATGACTGGTCATGCTGAACACCCTCCTCCAGTGGAATAATATCATGTGGCTGAGCAAGCTGAGCAGCCTCATCCTGTGGAACAACAGCAGGCTCTGCGGCCTCCGCAGCAGGCTCCGCGGCCTCCGCAGCAGGCTCCGCGGCCTCCGCAGCAGGCTCCGCGGCCTCCACAGCAGGTGGTGGATCAAAGAAAATGCCATGATAAATCTCGTCCATCGACGGTAGCATCTGTCGTACAAGGCTGTGAAAATATGCTGGGTCAAAGGCAGCTCTCTCCACTGGATCAGACATATGCAGTAGATGACAAATACGAGCATCCTGCGAAAACAAATTCTGTTATTAACTAATTTGAATAAAAAATATGTTGAACTGTGAAAGAAAGAATGCATACCAAGTCATGGAAGCCCCGTCCGTGCCATGTCAGAAATCTGACGGGAGACCTGATGTACCAGCCTGCATAATCCATCTGATCCATCAAATGAAAGCGTACTGTCCATGCCCCTCGCAACTGGGACTCTCGTCGCCTGTCCCATAACGCTACATATCTCGCATGGTAGCTCCTCCAATCAAAATCTCTCTTCCCTGACATCTTCAGGGAATGTAATGAATCCAACTGACTGGGCGGGTCAGGAACTGGCTAAAGGAATCCAAACTGTCTCATAACCCTATCCGTCTGATGCCACTCGACTATATGAAAATGAATCTGTGGAACCATGCAGGAGCCGATATCAAGCATCACTGTACAGTATGGGGGCAGACTCTGAAGGATAGCATCTGTATATGGCATCCATGTAATCTGAATGAAAAAATGAATAATCAATTAATAAATGAATAGATTTACAGTAAAGAGTAAAGATTTAACAATATAAATAATAATCACTTACATCGTCTGGTCGAATGCTGTCTAGCACAAGTCTGTAGGCGTGAACATCATGTCTGGGAGAATCTGAATGTCGATGCGCCTGACTCCACCTGTAGATAACATTTTTTTTACATTTCATAAAATAATTTTATACAAGTAAGTTAGATATTAGAAAGAATTAATAACATACCAACGTCCACGTGGAGCCTCTGCTACAATATCTACGGGTAATGGCGCACGAGCATGTGGAGCTAAACGAGGTATGTGCTCCCATACCCACATCTGTAGAAGAACCATGCATCCTGTGATCTGCATCTTCTCGATGCGACATGCGCTGCATAGGGCTCTGTATGTATATGCTAGGCAGGCAGACCCCCAACTATATCGACCTGCCTGGTCCAAATCCTCTAAAAAAGATAGATACATCAGGTGCACAAAAGTAGTAGAGTGGTCAACAAAAAGCGTGCCACCGATCAGCCTCAAAATATATGCCCGTGCAAAGCGCAGCACGGTGACGTCATCAGCATCATCTGGTAAATGTGTGAAGTGCTGGTCTAACCAAGGCATCCGCAATCTACCACCGACGATGGTCCTGCCATCATCCTGGACCTCAATGCCCAGAAGTCTATGAACAAGCTCAGGCAAATCTGATGGAACTCGGTCTGTCAAAGCATGTCCGTCGATAGGGAGGCCCAACATAATAGCCACATCCTGCAATGTAATAGTCATCTCTCCCTCACTGAAATGAAAAGTATGTGACTCTGGTCTCCATCTCTCGACAAGTGCGGCAATGAGCTAATGATCAAGAAACGTGAAGTCGCACATCGCTACGCCATAAAATCCAGCTCGACGAAGATGTGGGACGATAGCGGGAGGTGGTGCAGTATGATGGAAATGGTGAGATCTACGTACACTCAAGGGAGCCACAGGACGTCCCTCTAAAAGCAGTCGTGATACATGAGTAGCCTGAGATGTAAGCAATGGAAAACCTGCCATCTGCACACATGATATCATCGTTACTTATTAATAGTGGAATCATGATATATTCATTTTTATTTGGTGTCACAATCAAGATTAGCCTAGTCTCACAATCAACATTAGTTAAGGATGCTCAGACACTCAGATTCCATTACTAAAACTAGACATCTTATAAGAAAACCATAATTTAAAAGTGAAAAATTAATTATTTCTTCTTATTTGTGAAATTACGTTTGTTAATTTATCAATTATCCATTAAATAACCATCAACATTATTCCACATTAAAAATTAACAGGAAAAAGTGAAAAATTAATAATTTCTTCTTATATGTGAAATTAGGTTTGTTAATTCATCCATTATCCATTAAATAACCATCAACATTATTCCACATTAAAATTTAACAGGAAAAAGTGAAAAATTAATTATTTCTTCTTATTTGTGAAATTACATTTGTTAATTTATCCATTATCCATTAAATAACCATTAACATTATTCCACATTAAAAATTAAGAGGAAAAAGTGAAAAATTAATTATTTCTTCTTATTTGTGAAATTACGTTTGTTAATTTATCCATTATCCATTAGATAACCATTAACATTATTCCAAATAGATCAAGTTCCTAAGTAACTATAGAAACTTCCACAATAGGTTATTCAACCACAACCTCTTCCTCTTAGTCTTCTACTTCTTCTCATCCTTATCCTCTATTTCTTATTCTTCTTCTTCATCATCGACACCAACCACAACCTCTTCCTCTTAGAGCAGGTACACAAACTCGATCATGGATGATGAGATTTGGAACTCTGTCCTGACACTTGGGGACATCTCTTACGAGTATGTCCTTCTGCGTGGCAGATACTGCATCGTATTCTCCCTCCTCGTTGTCGAGGCCAATCCATCTCATTTCTGATGCGAGTTGACTTCAGTCTTCCTCGAGGCCGCAACCTAGTAGCATGAAGCCAATAATTTTAAAAATGACACACATTGAAAAAATTATAAATGATACCAAAACCAAATTATGAAAACCTGGAAATATCAGGGACAATGGTCGGTTGATCAGTAGGCAATGTGATAGAATGGAAGTCACCAACAGGCATCCAAGCAGCACTATAACAGTTAAACAAAGTGCTCATGTGATACACCGGGTCAACATATGGCTCCCACAATATATTTACCGAAGCGCAAGCTGTAATAACATGTACACATGGATATCTCAATGCCTGAAAGCTGCCACAATCACAGTACCTGTTATCCAACATCACGACAAACACTCCACCATTAGTGCATGCACCCTGGTCGTAGCACTTTCTTACCCGAAAACTCCTCTTTTCCCTGTCAAAGGCTATAACATTCCATCGTGAGGCCTCATTCCGTATCCGGTGAATATTAGTTTGAAAATGTTGAGTAAAAAGCATTCCATTTTCCATCCTCTGGTAGGCCTTTTGGGACCGGTCAACAAAGTAGTGAAAACATCTAAAAAATGTCTCTTGCACTAACCCTGTGATTGGGAGTTTACGCACACCCTTGAGGACCCCATTTACGCACTCCACTATATTAGTGGTCATATGCCCATATCTCATGCCACCATCGTATGCTAATGACCATTTTTCCTTTGAAATTGGTACCATATATTCATATACCTCCTCATTAACTGTTCGGATCTCTTCAAGACGCCGATCAAACCTTTCTTGTTGGGGTTCATATGCTAAAAGCATAACATAATAATGTATTAAAATGGATAGTAAATTTTGTTAAAAAAAGAAAGTTTAGAAAACCATACCCAATTTGAGGATCGCCTTCTTTATGGCCTCATCTCTAAACTGCTTATGCACATTACTTGCAATATGTCTAATGCAATAACGGTGATAAGCATTCGGCTCGGTCCAAGAAACCCCATCACTACTCACGGCCTCTATAATCGCTCGATGACGATCAGATATCAGACACACGCCCTGTTTCTGTGTGACATGAACACGTACACATGCCAAGAACCAGCTCCAGCATTCAAAATTTTCTTTTTCAACAACAGCAAAAGCAAGTGGCAGAGGAGCGCGATTACCATCCTGTGTGGCATCAATGAGTAGAACACCTGTATACTTTCCATAAAGGAATGTGCCATCTACCTGAATAAATTGTTTACAAAAGGAAAATGCAGCAATTCACGGTCTGAATGCCCAAAAAATCCTCTTGAACTTCACCTTTGACCGATCAACTAGATGATTTTGGGATACATACTCAACAGTGTCCAACTGATAAACAATCTGATTATTGAGAGACAACAATTCCATAAGCTGTGGCAACAACGCATAAGACTCATCCCAATCACCATACACTTTTACAATGGATTTCTGTTTTGCATTCCAAGCTTTGTTGTATGATACCTTATAGTTATACAACTGTTGAATTCTTTCCTGAATAAGGGCAACAGGAACATCCTGACTTGTTCGTATCATCTCACAAATAACAGTAGATATAAACTCTGCATCAAGAGAAGAGTGATCTTGTGCCAAGCTGGGATGCAGACAAGTGTGTGGGCCTTCTAATTTGGTTATCTTCCAACATCCATAACATATATCAAATACTTCTCTTAATCGAAATTTACATTCTGACCCATATTTTTCACAACGAATGAGATATTTGGTCTTCTTTGACTCATAAACCACAAATGTGAAATGTCGCTCAATGTGGTATTGCTTTATCACATTTTTCATGACCTATTTAGTTTCGAACTCTTGCCCAACATATATGGAATTATCATTTGATGCAGGCATATTCCCTATAATGCCAGGGAATTCAGAAGCTGGTGTAATGACATCCCAATCAAAAAGTTGTTCACGAGACATTCCTCCAACTAAGGAACTCAAAACTGAAGGTTGATTACCACTAACTGGTGGATGTAGTGGATGTATGTCTCTCAAAGGAACCTCAGAAGGTTCATTTCCAACCACATCATCTCCTGCTGACTCCCCAGATTCTTCTTCCTCAGATAAACTTTCTTGCACTATATCAGCACAGAAAGGGATGTCATCTACATTTCCTTCCAAATTTTGATGATCTTCCTCATTACATTCTTCCACAGGAGTCGAATGAGAAGGAGGCAATAAAGAAGACTGCTGTGAAGGACCAACTTCTATAGCGGTCACAAAGCATGGTTCTGTAGTAATCGATTGCACCACATCAATATCAGAAATGACAATAAATAATTCCATCAAACCATTAATACACTGTTGCCTGAATAACTAAGAAGCCTCCATCCAATCCTCATCATCGACTATAGGGTAGTCGCTATGCCACATACGCTCAGGATATTGAAGATGTCGGTATCTAATTGAAGTGATTGCTTGTCCTGCACTCAATTTTAACCAACTATGAATCTTATTACGAACTGCATCCAATGTCATACAACCATGGAGATTTACCACTTTGACAGGTGGCACACTGTAGCTAAAACCCTGCTCGGTACAAATTACCTCACCGTTGCAATATATTTGAGAAGACATAATTTCCTATTAAAAAAAATTTAAAAATATTATACACTACATTAAAATTTTAAATTATTTAATTTGGTTTTGAATAATTGATTATCTTGAGACTTTTTTATGTATTGATTTATCACTGTTAAGGTATAGTGATTGTGATTTTAGCACAAAAGCAAATTTAATATAATGTTTCATAAAGTTTGATTACTTATGAATATATAATCATGACTTGATCTTGAGACTTGCGATTAGTTTATCATTATCTGATAAACTAACCACAATTTATATGAGTAAACTCCTATCTCTATTATCAAATATTGCAGCAACCGTCAATCTCCTGTCAAATAGCAACGCCACCTCTCGAACGAGTTCTCAAATGCCTCTTCGTCGACACCTCTTCGGGGATGCCTCTTCGTCGACACCTCTTTGGGGCGTCAGTCTTTTATTTACAAATTTACTCACATGCATGTGAGAGGGTCTAGGGGTATGAAATACATAAATTAATTTAAACGGACACGCAGGTCCTTACACTTACTGAGAGATGACTTGCAGGTCATCAATACCGAAAAAATGCAATTATTACAAATTGAATAACAACATACACAAAATAAAACATGCAATTTCAATTATGCATGGTCGGTCATCTCAAGATCAGTCATCACTCATACCGTGTTTTTTGGTATATTTATTATATTATTCGTATTATATAAAATCTATATTAAATACTACACCTCTTTTACAAAAATTTAACTTCATGTGTATATATATATATATATATTTATTAAAAACATTAAATAAATTTTATTATAACTGATCTAATTGAGATTTACATAATAAACACTTTTGTTATTTTAAATTTTATGAAATTGTAATGTTTTTTGGCCATTCTTCTACTTTTCAAAATATAAGTAAATATATTTTATACTTTATTGATTAAAAATATTATTACTAGTAAATAAAAGTAATTTAATTTACACTTACATCAAAACCATCCATTAAAATAAATTTCTCCAACATAAATTACTTTTTCTAAACATTAAAAAGTTTAGACATAACATAAAACATTCAATATTTAGACAACAGACATTCAAAAAATTAAATCATACGAACATTCAACATCAAGAAAATTAAATCATACAAAACATTTCATGCATAACATATGAAATAAATAAATCATACACACAATTAAACATACAAATGAAATAAATAAATACAATTAAACATACAAATGAAATAAATAAATACAATTAAACATACAAATGAAATAAATAAACACAAATAAACAATTAAATTATTAAATAGAAATTTTACCTCAATAAAAGCAGCAAATATTTGTTGAGAAAGAATTTCTGCAGAGCTTCGCAACGAAAATCAGAGGAGAACAATGGGTATTGGGGGGGGACCCCTCCTTTTATAACTTTTCTCGGCCGGATGCGTGAACGCCGTTCACGCATCCTTCAGCTCGTCCGCGAAGGATGCGTGAACGACGTTCACGCATCCTTCGCCGCGGAGAGAAGCGTGAACGCCGTTCACGCATCTTTTCCCGCGCAAGGATGCGTGAACGGCGTTCACGCTTCCTTTAGCTGGTCAGCAAAGGACGCGTGAACGCTGTTCACGCATTACCGTCGGGGTCCGGGATGCGTGAACGCCATTCACGCATCCCACGCCGCGGAAGGATGCGTGAACGGCGTTCACGCATTCCGAACCCATTTTTAAAATTATTCGAACCCTATACCCTTCTTTCAAATTTTAGTTTTTTAAAAACCCAGATAAAAAAATCACTCGCAAGGGAAGGTCAGGCCAGAGTGCGACGTGCCACCGTTTTTTTTTTGAAACAGTGAGACGTGAATGGAAACGGTGGCACAGTCATCGTGGTTTCGCATTCAACAGGTTCAGTTGTTATTTAGTGTTATCTAAAGTAATTTTCTACACTAAACATGCCCCACAAAAATACATGTTGAAAAAAATGATGCAAAACCTTGAATCATCTATTATGTTCTTTTTCTCCATTAATTTGACTTGGAGATTCATGAAAAACATGGAGTGAAAATGTTGTTTCTTATCATAACGCTAGGTTAGAATTTCCTCATCTCAAAAGGAAATCTGATAGAGAAATCATGGAGGACATCCCGGATGAGATTATTTTTCCTATTGGTGCCTCACCCTGTCTATGGTTTGCGGAAAAATCCAACTACTTGGCTACGGGAGTCATTCAACAAAATTTGACATTCAACCCAATGAAAATATTTCTTTTCGATTTGAAAAGGTATTTTTGGAAAGACCCACTGCTGTTTTATTCATGAGGATATGGAGTGATCTGACTCTACATCCCAGAAGATGAAATTAAAGATATTTTGACATTCTTTCATTCTACTCCAGTTGGGAGACGTCATGGGTCAAACCAGTCAATGAATTTTTTTTTCCAATGGTGGGTTTCTATGGCCTACTATGCTTAAGGATTCCATAAATGTGTTCTATTTTGTGATCAATGCCAGAAGATAGGTATCTTGGGGTGCTGATATGATATTCCTCAACAAACCATTCATGAGGTTAAGATTTTCAACGTATAGGGCATTGACATCATGGTCCCTTTTCTTATCAATTGGAAAATCATAAATTTTGGTTTGTGTGGAATACATATCAAAATGGGTTAACGTTTCTGCAACAACACACAACACCACAATGGTTGTCATGGATTTCATGAAGAAGAACATTTTCACCAAGTTTGGTGTTCCACTAGTGTTGATTAGTGATAGAGGAACGCATTTTGGAAATGTGTTGATGTGAAATGTCCTTCTAAAGTAAGGTGTGAGATATAACTTGGGGACACCTTACCATCTCTAGTCTAGTGGGAAAGTGGAGGTCTCAAACCATCAATTAAATGAGATCCTATATATGATTGTGGGAGCATCATGGATGGACTAGTCCAAGACACTAGATGATACCTTGGGTGTCTAATGGACCACCTCTATGAAATATCCGTGGAAGTCTCCATTCCAGGTGATCTATGTGAAGCTATGTAATTTACCTATGGAGTGAGAGCATAAAGCCTATAGCGATGTGAAATCCATGAACTATGACCTCAAATTTGCAGAGGAAAAGATCATGTTTCAACTGACATAACATTATCAAATTCATTGGGCAGCATTAGAGAATGTGAGGATATATAAAGAGAAGACAATGGCGGTCCATGACTGCATGTTCCCTCATAAATCATTTCAGTATAGTGATTATGTACTTTTATCTATCTCTCATTTGAGATTCTTCCTAGGAAAACTCGAGTACTGATGGTCAGGACCTCTCAATGTTATCATGGTTTTCCACCATGGTGTGGTGGAAGTGGCTAGAGAAGATGACCAACAATTCAAGGGAAAAAGGTCGTGTTTGAAACCATATTTTCAAATGAAATATATATGGTGGGTACAATCTCCACCATACATCTCAGGTATAAAAATGCTCTGGTTAGTTCGATCCAATGACGTAAAACAAAGGCGCTTCCTGAGAGGCAACCCAGAAGTTACACGCCGTGAACCCCTATAAAAATGGTTGGTACTTATCTTTTTTGTATATATTTTAATATTATATATATAGATAATAAATAAGTTAATAATCAGAGATGATGTCGGTGCTAATGGTAGTGTCATTGGAATACACCTGAGTCATCGTCGGTTCAAATCCCTCCATACCTACCATCAGCATGGGGTTCCTCAATTTTATACCTGTGTTTAATCCCACCACATGTGTCATATTATTGAAAATAATATAACTGTTTTCCTAAATAAATGAAAACCCGTTATGGGGATGGACCAGTTTCTAGGGTCATAAACTTGTTCCAAAAAAATACCATGTTCGAATCCTAAAAACCAACCCATTTCCATCATTTTTCATATTAATAAAACCACACGGTATGCATTTTGATATATGTCATGTGCACCATGTTTTTAATAATAATTTAAACATTTTTTAAAATAATAAAATACATGTCGGTGAATTTGAATGATTGGTAGAGTTTTAGGCCTGGATTCAAAAGACCCGGGTTCGAACTCAGCTAATCTCCTTACAATTTCGTTTTTATTCAAATTATAACCACATGCCATTGATTTTATTCATCCCATGTTGAATTTTACATTTACATTAAATTTTAAAAGTAATAATAAATGGGAAACACTAAAACCTTTTCTCCATTGGTAGAGAGTTTACATTCAGAATGGTTGATTACTGGTTCGAATCACACCCCATGCACGAGACATAAGGTTGTAGTTCTATTTTTCAAAGTTTAGTACAAATTTCTAGTATTTCATGACATATTAAATATATTATCTTTTTTTTCCAGTAAATAGTATATATTTTTATTTCTTTCTTTCTTTTTAATTTTAATTAATAATATTAATTATTATAGAGTTTACTATAATAACTATATTAAAAAATGTGTTATTATAAAAAAAATATAACACGCCGTGTACGCTTTATGATATTGTGTACTCTGGCTATAAAGGATGGAAACCTCCCCAGCCTCAGACAGTGTTGTGCAACCCCACTCCCCTCTGTTACCTTCACCTTCACACTTTCAACCTCCCCCTCCCATCAATCCGCTAATTTTGGGTGTTTTCAGGACTGATTTCTTATGCATTGTGATCCTCCAACCAAGTACACCTTTTGGCACTCCTTTTATAGTTTTACATGGGTTTAGGGATATTTCCCAATCGGCTGACCATTGATCTTCCCACGCAGTACACAAGGTGAATAAAGAACACACGTTCTGTATATACGATTCACAGCCACACACAACACATTTAACCATTTGAATCTTATAGGGCATGTATGTTCGGTAAACGTCATGTACCGTGCCTCCCCTGGCCTTCTGGCCCAGACCATGTCCTCTAGGAATTGTCTTCTTCCTACGCCAACATACACGGTGTGTCTGTTCGGGACACACTATTTTTTCCGACCCATTGGTGGACTCCGTGTGGATGGTATACATTCCTTGCACACCTTGTTTAAAAACACGGCGTGTAACCCCTTCCATAGGGTGTGTATGTTGTCTAGTTCCCTAACCAAGTCAGGTCGTGTTTGGATCCTTACACTGGTACCCTTTAATTTTGTATTACACATCATGTACACCTTCTTACACAAAGTGTAATTGGATTTTTCTTGTCACATTACCTTACATAATGTCTATCCTGAGTACACAAGTTTATACACATGTCCTAGTACTCGCAGTGTATCCTGGATCATCACATTGTGTTCTCCTATTTTTTTTGAACTTTCATATTTTCTATATTTCTATTTATTTTCTTTCTTTTTTTCTCTTCTTCAAGGTATGGTCAATAAAGATGAATGTGGGTAGAGGCCCGCTTCCACTGTGAGCGGCCTCCTCATCGTAAAATTTGTCCTCTCCCTCTGTACAGTTGCTTCCATTGCTATTTCTCTTTACACTAGTGATCCCCTAGAAACAGCTTCTGAAACTTCTATTATGGATCATAGCATTTCAGATTCCACTCCCTCTTCCTAATCCATCCCCTCAGAGCTACCCTTCCCACCAGTAGTGGACCTGACCGTGCCATCACCTCCACCTACTGGCCGCACCTCTGAGCCAGATCCAGTATCAACTTATCCACCTTTTAAAATAGCAGTAGGTCCATTTTTTCTAGAACCAATAATTCTGCCACCGCCTACACTAGTTTCTCCCCACCCGTAGCTGCATCCTATGGAAGAAAGATTACAGTGATTCTCCAGCCGCACTATCCAATTGAGCTGATGCTACCTGGACATCAGCGTTCCCCAACATCTGGGCATTTTTGGAGGAGATTGAGGATCTCTTAGGACATAAACATCTCCTTGAGGAACTATAGGTTATCACTCCAACTTACATTGATTTATTTCTGGAGTTCATGGTGACCATTGAGTTTGATAGGCCTACCTACCTTTAAATGACCAACTATACCACTACCCTTGTCTGGTTTTGGATAAGTGGCCACACTTTTTCCCTCACCATGGAAGATTACTAATGGGGGTGTAGGTTCTATCATTATCCTGCCACACCACCTCCTATCTCCACCCTTACTCGCCCCAAGTTCATTAACCTTGTTTCCATGTGGGTGGAGATTGTTGTTCATGACCACTAGTAGGCCCCCACATTGAAGAAGAGAATTCTCATCCTTGACCCTCCCCTTCATTTTCCCCATAAGTGCTTTAGCTCCATTATATTTCCTCTCCATGGGGGTATGGTTGTCGTGTTCAGCCTAGACAAGGAGCTCCTTAAATGTATTGTCAAGCACGACTACCCGGACCTCCCTTGCCTTGCGGCCGCCTAATTATATTCTATGGTTCACGGCTGTTAGGGAAACCTGAAGGGTAGTTTCTATGCCACAAACTTGGTGCATCATTTGGGAGCCTTTGAGCCTTCTATCCCTCAAGACTCATGGGGATCTCCTCAGCATCTTAACATTCTCATGATTATTCACATGAGGATGGTCAAGCGACGGGGGGGGGGGCATCTATGGGCTTGTGCCGGACGACCCTTCTCCTACGGGGGTGAGAGATGGCTAATATTCTCCCTCTAGTATTGCTGTCAAGGACCCACCCCATACACCTATGGATGTTCCCTCCCCACCACACCCCCTACTTATAAAATTCATTATTCTTCTACCAACCTCTCATCTTCTGTGATTTCCACCTCCTTACCTCTAGCCTCACCTTGGCTAGTCAATCCTTCGCCCTCCTCCTAGAAGAAATCGAGGGCCGCCATCATGCTATGGGTCAGACACTTGGGTGACAAGAGAAGATGATGGGGATTCTTATTCACCACCATGGACATTCACTACCAGTGACCTCTCATACTCTGGAAGAGCCTTCTACTCCTTAGCCTTCTGCTGCAAAGCCTCCACTGATAGCTCTGGCCATGAATTTTGTTCTACTATCTACTGTTGGCCCTGCTACTACCTCCACTATTGTGCCTGCGCTGCTTGTTGTGCCTACCAATCAGGGTATCAAGCTTGTACCTCCTGTATCTGCTTTGGCTACTTCTCTATTGATGAGTTCATTTTTCACCGATGACATCTCTTCTGAGGCGACCCAATGACAAGTTTTTTGGAACATTTTTCCCCATATATATATATATATGTCTTGCGCAGTACATGGGATTTGATGATGTATTTATTTATAGATTTGTTTTTCCCTTCCCTCGACAGTCACATGTACTATTTGGAAACATGGGCTTTACTATTTCAACTACGTACACCATTTTGTCAGTTCACCATGAGTGAAGAATTTTATAGTGTATCTATTTTCCTTTCTTCATTAGAATTACTTCTTCCATTTCTTTCATATGTCTTAAACACTTTATTTCCCCATATTCTCTCCTCTTACTTGGTATTGGACATGGGGGACCATGTGTTGTATTAACTGTGAGTGAGTCTTTTCTTACAAAAGTCATTTCCTAGAACTGATTTTGGAGACATAATTAATATTTGACTTATTTTAAACTTTTTATATAGTTTGATTATATATAATTATAAAAAATAAAGACATAAAAGTGAATTTTAAAAGTTACATGAATATTTGAATTTTCAAAGTATTTTAATATGTTTTTTGATATAGTTTGATTCTAGAATTTCTTTGAAATTTACATTTGTTAGAACTGATCATTTGTACTCCAATCATCACCTAACTAACCCCAATATTTTCCCCATTCCCAAGATGTTTTCAATGCCATTTTTAAATATTCTTTCTTCTACCCTATATCTTCAAAGATTCTTGGGATATCCAAAAGTACCCGAAAAAGATATTTTTTATCTTCAATAGTGATGATTTTTAATGAAATTAAAATATTTGAGGCATTTCATTGATTGTTTTCATGCTCATTGACCTTCAGACCTACCCTACATATGATCTTCGAAAACCCTTAGAAACCATGAACTGCGTTGATAGGAATCTACATTACAAGCCTATTTTCCCTTCATATCCTAATTCTTTTATAATTTTTCATGATTATTCACTTGATCTATAGAGAGGTATTTTGGGTTATTCCTTGTATATATTAGTGAGAAAACATGCATTAATGTTTGGGGGGAGTTTATCACATTTTTATTTAGGTAGAATGGATTCCAAAACAAATATTCATTATATTGTTAGTGGTTCATTTTCAAAAAAACAAATAAAAAACAATTCCAAAAAGGGACTATATTTATTGATTGTTTATGAGACCATATTAGCAAAAGAATATCATAGTGATGATACATTTAGGAGATATTGATTGGGGGTGCATTATCATTGGCCTTTATATTGAATATAAATTATTATTGATTAAGAATTAAACTTTCTTTTAAATCCTCTGAGATTAATTTTCATCATTACCTACTAAACCATAGCCTCAGAAACATTTTAACCTTATTAAAATCCCTCATTATTTTTGTGATTTGATTTCTGATGTGGATAATGAGAACACTTTCAAGCATATGGATGGATTTAATATGCTTAACATTGAGCATAACTATAATTAAATAATATTGAGTGATGAGTGTGGTACTTTTTGGTTAAGTAAATCATCAGGTGGCATGTATATTTATGAATAGTTTGATAATGTGGATAAAATAATATGAAAATGTTTATTTAAATTATATATGATGCATTGTTAGATTATCTTTAGACTTGAAATAAGTTGTTTTCCTTTTAAAATATTTTTCTATGGCTATAGTATTTTAAATTATATTTATATGAATGATTCCCTTTCTAGATTATTTATTCTCTTGATTTGATGTCGAGATTTTTCTTGAGGGCAAGAAAATGACTATGTGAAGGAGAATTTGATGTGACTTATTTGTGTATACTTTTCCATATATTTTATCATGAATAAAAACACGTTCTTACCAAATCTCAAACATTTTGTTGATAAAATTATTTAAATTGGTGATTATGATGATTTTTAATTATTCTCTATCCAAATTCACAAATATGGAAAGAACAAAACAAAAATTCAAATATACAAAACGTGTATTATTACAATGACTTGGATCGAGAATACTTGATAGACACCCATGTTTCTGGCCAAAGTATAACCATTGTGTTCTTCTCATATACACACTATGTTTTCCCTTCTAGAAGTGGTTGGTGGATGATGATTGATATTACATGCCATGTAGGGTGGTGTTACACGTCATGTACTCCCACCAACTAGGTTGTGTCGTGTTCCATGTCAAGGGCAGTGCGGTAACTCTCCCAATATAGGAGAAAAAAGGGCCAAACTATTTTAACCATGGTATACACTGTTTAATTTCTAGAACATTACATGTATTCTTAAAATCTATAAATAGGATTGGAGGCCCTCCAATTTTAGGACGAACCATTATCAAAGATATACCAAGGGGAAATTTTTTGAGAGGCCCAAGGAGTGACTAGAAGAAAGGAGGTGATGCCGCTACATCCCCAACGATCTACAATCCAATGTTTGTTCCATATTTAATTCATGCATCATAAGTAGTTTAGTTACTGAACAACTCCATGAGTAACTAAAACCCCTATGTGTTTGGGATGTGGATGATTATGGGTTGATTTTTTTCAAAGGTTATATAATACTTGTGTTATTCATTCATCTCTCATAATTCCATAATAATTCATTCCAAATATCACAAGAAATATAGTATCTGACCATGAGCATCATTTATAGTTATCTTATACGGAATTATGATAAAGAACATCCATGATCATTGAATGTGCTTATCGTCTCAAAAGGAATGTAAATAATAAAATTAAAATAAATCAAAATCCAGACAATGGAATTAGATTCTATTTATTTAAACTAAACTAACAAGACCAAGGGGTTATATTACATACATAACCCAGAGAGTTGATTTATTATAAAAAACACAAACTGATTTGAAAATTGATTTAATAACAACCCTAAAAATCTATATACCTAACGCATTCTTCATATTTCTCACCAAAAATGAAATTTCTACAATTTTATTTTTTTAATGTTATAATCTAAAGAAATTGAAATTCAATGACCCTATTATTAAATCACTATAATTTACTCTATATTTCAACAAAAATCATTAAATTAATTAAAAATTAGAAAAACAAAACATAATAACTCCCTCTCTCGGTGGATCGATCCCTTACTTGCAAAATACATTTATGGGTGATTTAATGTGGAAAGAAAAATGTAAATCTTCAACTGAAACTATACTAGAATGAAATAAACAAAATATCAATGATCAAAATAATGATTTGGGACATAAATATTTATTTTTACTGAGACATGATTCAAAAGAAAATAAAATAACATGATTTATAATAGAATAAAAATTTCAAAACAAAAAATAATTTTGGGTTACACATTTTCGTACATCAATATGAACATGAATATGTAAAAAAGGTTCACTTAATTAGTTGAGGACAAAAAATCAGGCCCCCACATAATCATATAGACTTCTAACTAGGTACATAAATAATATTATATACATGAATTATTTTTATAATACTAACATTTTTATATTTAATTATGATCATGAATAATATTTTGATCATGTAATAATGTTCATTCATAAAATTATGGACACTTAATCTAGATTGTGCAAAGCATATCAACCCATCACCCAAAAAATTAGTGGGAGATTTAAGGCCCACCCTTATCATAATAAAAAACATATTCCTATATACCACAATACAAGAAAAAGATTCATCATTCCATTACTAATGAATGGAAATGGATATCATAAATAGTTTACAATATGAAAGTATGTTTAAAAGAGATTGGTTTTATATAAATTTTATCAATTCATCAAAATCAAACCCTTGAAAAAAGGAATCATGTTTTAGTACAATTTTAACATGGTATAACCAATGGATGGGAAATGGGTTTAGTAAACATCATTCCATCATGAACATGAACCATTAATATAATTAAAAATAATAACAGTATATTTGGATCAAATCCCTAGGACATTGAATGATACATCAACTGATCTCATCTTAGTTGGAAAATTATTTTTAGTGATCATTTAAAACATTTCATGAAGTAAATTTACATTATTCATTTAAAATAACTTTTTCAAAAATACAACATTTTGAAAATATTTTTTAATGAAAATATCAATGAAAAAATTTAAATAATTCTTAAATTAAAATTTTTTCATGGTCAAATGATGTTTAATTCATTGTGTACAAAATAAAAAACATTTCTCTCAAATTGTTTTTTAAAATCCAATTGTTATTTGTTTAAAATGTGAAATAAGGATTCCATTAAATTTTTTCATCGAAAAGCAGTAAATGTGTAAAGATTTCTTTTAATATTCATTGGGTATTAATAAAAAAAATTGAAACCAATTTTTTTAAATAATATATTTTGAGAAAATATTTTCTGATCAAACAAAATATTAATTTCATATTTTGAAAAACGTATTATCAATTTTTTTATGTAAAAAAAGATTAAAATAGAAATAAAATATGAAAAAACATGAATAAACTATTTTTAAAATAATTCATCAATTTATTGAGAGATATGTCAACATAATTTATCATCGAAATCATAATCCTAAACAATTCCCACAAATGATGACATTGTAACCTAAAATCATTATAACATTTGTGACATTGAATAAAAATCCCAGTGAATCAATAAGATAAATTTTAATTTAAATTATCTTGAGAATAAATTCATTATATTATATGTAAAATTTTCATTACATTCACCAGGTAACAAGATACATATGTATTACATAAGATAAGGGTCAAGGAATAGAAATAGAGCAAAAAATCCCTTAATAATTTGTAAACATTATAACTGTAAACCCTCTAAAATAGTTTCCCTAAAATGAATATTTAAATCCAATAATTTTATGTTGAATAATAATAAAATATACACATGGGATGTATATACACTAAATAAGATAAACATGTGATGATTATGGAATTTGTCTCAAAAAAATTAAAATAAAAGATAAATATTCCTTTCCCTATGTCTTGATTATATTCATACATATTAAATACTTTTTATAATAAATATAAATTTATATAAACAAATTTAAAAAAACATTTAAAAATATCATACCACATATGACTATCATATGAAATTTTATTACTTGTTTGTTAATAACTCCATGTAAACCCAATGCTTTAGTTAATAACATTTTTGTTTTTTTAATGTTTTGGTGTTTTTTCTTAGAACTATTAAATTGATCCAATTTAAATAATCAGAAAATTTTTAACCATCATATAAATATATTATTCTTTTTGTATATTTGTTTTCAGATTAATCAATAAAAATTATTGATTGAAAATGGATTACACTATTACAAGAGGCATTAGGCCATACATACGCATGAACCATATTTTCATTTTAGTGTATGATTAAATAAAAGAATGTAAAATAATATATTATCATTAATGAAATATATTTTATTCTTATATATAACCTAAATTAGTTAAACCGATAATTAATACATTCTATGAAATCTGGAAGGAATCACATTACTTTGTGAGGTGGTAGTCCACCGTACACACAAGTGATTGCATCATATTCCCACAATATAAAAAGAATGATGTTATGTGTGATATAATATTTCAAACAGAATAATAATCTCCTAAATATAATATACATATATATAATAATTATATAATTACTTCCAACCATTATATTTGGTAATGGAAAATGAAATGACATTTTTTCATAAGGCAACTTTCCACCGTACACACAAGCGATGATTTCATAAACCATTTAGTAGAAGTGAAGATGGTGTTATTTCATGAACTTGACACAAAAAAATATCTATATATTGATGATAATGTGTTATTATATAATCATGGTATAATAATAATTGATGTATGGGGATGAATGAAAAACATTCTTTGATTAACATTACGTCTTCTTTGATTATCCTCTTTAGTATTTCCCTAATGCCATCCGAGGATGTATTTCATCAAAAAAATAAGGATTATCGAATGAGTGGGGGATATTTAGAATATATATTTTCAATGTTTTTTTGAGAAAAATGGGTTTATTATTATGATTAAGTGGTTGGTGGTGATGACCTATTATATGTTGTGGATATGAACCCACATTGAAACTATTAGGAAATATCCCAAAGGACTAAAAAAAATTCATTTCTAAGAAAAATGATTCAATATTACCCTATATTAGATCATGGGATTGATAATTTTTTATTATTTAAATAAAATACGAATTTTACATGTTTCATAGTAATTTTCACCCATATATTCTTAATTAAACCGCCGTTAAATCCAATTTTTCCTTAACCATGGTAATTAATTTTTAGTTTTTCCACTATTCAATTTAGTCCAAAATTATGTTGATGTTATTATATAATATTTATTATATTTATTCAAAATATATAATAAAATATTACAATATCCAATAACATAATTTTCCAAATCTAATTTTAACCCAATCACAAAAATGCAACAATAACGATGATTACTAAAAATAAAATGTTCAAAACCATCCAAATTGTTATTATCGAATTACAATATCAAATTAGTCAAAATGATTTAATAGGATTAATATTTATAAAATAGAATTATTTTTAATTTAAATAAATTTTAATAAATAATTTAACTTTTTAAATATTTTATAGGAAATGCTTGTTCTTAATTAAAATTTAGTAATTTTCAATACTAATTGATTAAAAAAATATTGTTGAAAAATCCCAAAAATTCACCATAAACTAATTTTAACATAATGATTTTAGTAATTAAGATCATTATATAAAGAAAAAATGATGAACTTTATATAAATTAATTATAATATTTGAATTATAAAAATAAATAGAAATAATTTTTGAAGAAATCATATTCTAGAATAATATAATTACAATATATGAATTTATTGATTACATTATATGAACCTTAAAATGAAATTATATTAAGTAATAAAATTTTATTTATATTTTCTAGTGTAGCCAAAACTATTCATACCAACCTATTAAATTTCAAAATTGTAATGGTTATACTTATAATAAAATTATTCCATGTTCCACTGAAACTCGATGTCCTGTGTCCAGCACACTATTAAAGAAACACATCATTGTTTGTAATACATGTTATCATAGTGTTTCCAATAGCACAATTATAATACATTTTTCTCTTTAATGTATTTTAAACTTGGTGTTGTTTGTAAAATATATATTGACAATATTTAATTGATTTGACAAAAATATAATTTAAAAAATCTTTTGAAGTTACGTTCTACCCCCCAAAATGCAATTTCTCCCTCTAAATTTATCTCTATCATTAATGAAATAATATTTTAAAGTTAATTTATAGAAAAAAACATTGTAAAAAATCTATATAATATATTATATTGAAAAAATGGAATTTAATGTGATAAATTCAAATACAATAACAAAACTAGGTTTCCAAATTGGTGAATATAGATAGGATATGAAAATATTGACATAGAATAGAAAACTAAAACCTAAATACTGAAAGAGAGTTATAAAGAACATTTTTCTAAAGAAATATTATAATTATTGAAATATTATGGGCCTCAAAAAAATTCATTAATTATTTAATATACCATAAATTAAAAATAAAAGTTTCTAGGGTAATATTTCATTTCAATATCATTTTGCATGATTTCAAGAATTATTTTACTATCTATAAATATAGAAAATATACTTAATTTATTTTCATCCATTTCATAAGATTATTTTAATCATATAATTTTATCAAATACTAATTCATCAGATAATCCAAGAATGGAATATATAAAAATTAAATTTTTTATGCCTAGATAACTGAAATAAATTTTAAAATTATTGTAATATCACTAATGAAATGTCAAGTCAATCATATATTCTCTAAAAAAATACAAAAAATACTTATCAAATATGGATAAATCGTCATATAGAGTATTTAATATTTTAATCCTAAAACCACATACAAATATAAAAATCAACTATTCCATAATTGGATATCCATATAACAATACAAAAAATTAAATAATGTAGAATTATTTCCCCAAATAAAATTATCAGTAAGCCCCAAAATATAATGATATATCACTAAACAATAACATACCAAATATGTGAAAACCTTCATCATGAATTCTCTTGAAACAATTTAATATCCTAATTTCCTATAAATCCTCTTTGAAAACATATATGGTTACATATTTCATTAGTAGTACCACAATATATTGAATAAATTCAAAAAACCCAATAGTGTAAAAAATCCATCGATTATAACATAAAATACACTTTCTACTATTCATTAATTAGTTATGAGTTGATCAGTACTATCAAATTTACATTATCCATTTCAATCATCTCTTAATAAAAACATTATTATCAAAATATAAATAACCAATTTAGGGTTGTATTCCTTAAATTATGGGTCTTTTATTAAAATATAACAATTCCATTTAAATCATTTATAGAAGTCATAAAAATAATTCATCATATTAATTAAAATCCTTACTAAATATATATACTAAAATATCATTATATATTTTATAATTCTAAAATTCCAATAAAAATATATTTTTATCATCCCACTTCCTTCACAAAACAATAATTAGAATTATTCATCATATTCTTCAAAACCTCCTTCCTCTAATATTTTATTATTTATCTCTTATCATCTTCTGTATAAAAATTTATCATAAGGCATTGATGATTTTATTCATGATCATTCCATCTATGATGTTGGTTTTCATTATTTCCATACATTTCACATTTAATTCATTCATATTTCAATAATAATATCATGATACCAGTATTCACATCCATTACATTAACTAAAACATTCATTTTTTCCTAACAAATAATTCCATTATGTACATATTTTCTAGAAAAAAGACATCACCCTATTACACTAATACATTCCCTTGAGTTCTTCTATCCACATTATTGACATAAAATATATTGAATCTTTTTTTTTCTCTAGGGTTTTCAGTACCAAAAATCTCATTGAACACAATCCTTCTATTATCTGGAGTGTGTGGAAGTTGGTTTATTTTTATAATAATAATCATTTATCCTGATATTTGATTATAAATAATCAAAAAATCCTTTAAACATTTAACCATAACATTTGGATGATCCTAATAATATTTTATGCCACATTCAATGTTAACCAAGATCCTTCAAGTTCCACCAATGGATTAAATGCAAAAATAAAAGTTTGAGTATCATTAATCATTACAGGAAACAAAACTAACGTAAAAACAACTTATAGGATGTCTAAATAATAAAACCTTATTTTTATTCTACTAATAATTGTGTTTATCTTATGTCATTACATGTCATCATCTATTTATATGTATCATGATTGTTTAGAAATAGTTTGTTATATTCTAAAACATATACTATAGGAGTGTCTTAATTAGTGTGAATCAAGGCATGTTTCCATGAACTAGTTGATGATTGAGTATATCTTAATGAGATATTTTTATAGTTTTCAACCTAGGTAACCCCATTATAGAGCCACATCAACTCTTTGTATCCTGATAGAGGTGTAATTTCTTTGAAACCACATACTCTCTACTTTATAAAAATTCTACAAAAGTTTTCTAAACTTTAACTCATACATCGATTTATAATTACTAACGTACAAAGAAATAACATCATAAATACCCCAAGGGACCGCTCTGATTTTTTCTCATCCTAGATTCTAAATTATATATAAACCTATCATTTTATAAAATATATATAACCCAAACATATCATATTTAGATATTATATATTCTCCATGAATATTCAATATATTACAAAAACACAAACCAAGTAACTATAATCAATTATTTTATTTGGACACTAGGTACAAAAATTCATATCTAGTGAAAGATCTTCAATATTTCCCACAAAGATCTTCCCATATAGCATAGTTTACAAACATACCCAACATAAAACCATTAATCATAACACATGGAAAGGGTACATAAGAACGGTATAGATCATATTCCTAGAATTCATCAATAAGTTAGTCATGTAATTATAATGTGATTATATGTTTATGTGAACAATAGAATAACATATTAAAACCATAACCATCCTATAAATTATTTAAAACATTAGTCATGATGTAATGATTTGACATTTATATGACATGAATCAAAAGAAATTCATTGAACTTGTGTTCTGGTAGAATATAAATTTCATTGTATATTTTTTATTTTGTTTTATATATTATCTTATAACATTGGGAACATCTATAACTAGAAATATGTTCACCCATTAATTGAATTCCATGAAAGCAGTACATCATATAAACATATCAATATGAAACTATTTCCAACCAAAACATTAAGGACATGAATGGTATGACAATGCATAACACTGTGAAAAAGATATCAACGTCACCCATAACATCGTTAACATAAATTCAAGTCCACACATAACATTGTGAACATGTAATCATGTTTATCGATAACATTATAAACATGTAATCAAGTTCACATGTAAAATATTTACAAATAAGTTATCCAAATGTACCCAATGCATTTAAGGGATATATTGGTTCTACCTATCTTGTATTTAAAACCATATTTCATCATTCCAAAAGATTATTAATCATTCATAATATAATAAATCAAAAAATGAATTTGGATTCATAAAAATATCATCATATAATAGTCAATGAAAAATAGATTGGATTCGTAATAATTTAATCATTTCATCATTGCATAACCCATGTGAAAAAAGTGGGTATCATAAGAATTTTATGATGATATATCCAATGGAAGAGAAAAGTGTTTCATAAAAATAATTCTATCATAAATATAAAAAATTATGAGAAATAATTATAATGGTATAATAAGATCAAATCCCCATTAATTATACACTAACAACAACAAATGTCTTCTTAGTTGGATAATTAGTTTGATCGTGATTTTAAAACATTTCTTGCATAAAATATATTTTCCACTTTGAAAATTATTTTTCATGAATTTTTTAAAATATTATTCATGAAAATAAATGTGAAAAATAATTAATTAAGATTCATAAAAATATATATTTTTATTAATAATGATATTTTTTTTTCAGATCGTACATGTTAAAATAATTATTCCTTTCGCAGTTTTAGTAAAAGGAAAAGGACCATTCATTGGAATGTGACATAAAAAATGAAATTATTTTTTTTGAATTTAAAATTGGGTAGAAATTTACATTAAAAATCATAGGGGAATAATAATATATTTTTCAAAACAATTTTAGAAAGCAGGGTTTTGGAAGAAAATTGATTTCCAATGAAAGAGAGAAATAATTCATGCTTTTTTAATAACAGTTTATCAATTATATTTACAAAAAGTATTTAAGAATGAAAATATTATAGGAATATATCATTAACGACCACTGTAAAATAGAATTCATGAGTTTAGTGTGATATTTATCATAATAATTTATCCTTGAAAATATTTTCATAATCAATCATAATAAAATATTAGATTGTAACCTAAAATAATTACCACATTGGTAACATTGAATTGTAATACCCATGATATAATAACATAAAATGAAACATAAAAAACTATGAGGATAAAAAATTAATGATATTACATTCTAATGGGGTTTTGTAAACACTTGGTTAAAAAATATATGTGCAAAATATAATTTAAATCTCAATGAAGGAATTGGAAGCCAAAAACCCTTATCTAATATTTAACATTTAAACCATAAAATACTTAAAATAGAAATAATATATGGATGTAAAAATAACCATTAATTTAATTATAATCACCATAAAATAATATCATTTTAATTATATACACCAAATAAATAAAATGTTAGGTGAATGTGTATTGTTTCTCATAGAAGTAGAAAGTGGGATCAAAATCCCCTAACATATTTCATGTATTATATCATATAGGTTCAAAAATACTCTATAATAAAAATAATATTAATGTGCACATATTAAATGGAAATATTTATTTATTTTATACCTCATATTATTTTAATATGACCATTTATGACCTATTTATTAGTACTCCATTGAAAAAGTTATGTTCTGGGTAATAACCAATTTTTAATATGTTTTGATTTTTTGTCTTTCATAATGTTACATTGATCATGGTTAAATAATTTTCATAACATGAAACATGAAAAAGATATTGTATATATTTATTATATATGTATTTATATTAATAGATTACATTTGGTGATGGAAATTTAAATGTACCATTCTTGGAGATGGTAGACCACACATACACATGAACAATGTTTCCATTTTTATGTCAGATTAAAAAAAGAATTAGAATTCATATTTTATCATTATATAACAATTTTAATTTCCTATATATTACATATTTTAATTAAAACTATCCTTAATACCTTCCATGTAATTTATGAATAAATCACATCATTTCTATTGTATCGAAATATGAATATAGATGCTTAATTATAATTGTTGGGGTGAAATGTATGTTTAGAATCATTAGTTTTTAACCTAGAAGAAAACTATATTTAACATGGTTAAACATGGTAAATTCACAAGACCTATTTTTGTTCTATAATTTTTCTAGGTTCTGTAAATGTGGTTCCAGAAATGAAGTGTAAAGAAAGTATAAAAGGAAAATATTCTACCATAAAGTGTATAAAATCATTCTTATCAAAGTATAAAAAAGAACAAGAAAGTATAAGAAGGTTGTACTTTCTTCCTTTATCAAAATACATCAGAAATAAACATGACACAAAACAAGTAACAAGTATAAAATATTTTAAACCAAAGAGATGCGTATTTAACAACCTTGGAAAAAGGTCCCTTGATTTATATATTCATGAATATCTGTCATACCCATACCTAGGTAAGCCCTTAGCAGAAATATTAGAATCTGTCTTGCTATCCCAGCAAGCCCTTGAAAATTAAGGTAGTTGAAATCTATGTATTCCTATAAATGGAAGTCCCCAAACTTTAAGGTAGTACACACCTCTGTCTTCATATCCTCAGAAGCCCTCAAATGTACACAACTACAATCGGAGTCACATGATGCAAGCTGAACAAGATGTTTAGTACGCACAAGGCATGAGAGTCTCCCCTTCTAGAAATCACTTCAACAACATGAAATCTCTATAGTGATTAATATTTTTTGATCTCGTTAAAATGTATGAATATTTATTTGCACTTATCCAATGGTATGATCCCTCCTCCAACTTTCATATTTTTCGTTGAATTTGGGAGGGACATGTACATGTGTCACTCAAACAATTGTTAGTTAGAAATAGAATGTATTCCATCGTTTCATAACTATAAAAAGTATAAAAAAATAAGTCTTCTTAAAAAAATATAATTTTTCAGAGTCTAAGGAAAAAAGTATGTTCAGATTCTAACCAAATTATAAATTGAAGACTATAAATCATGGATATTCAGATTCTGTTTTCTGAAAAATTCAGAACCTAAATTCTATATATTTTGTAATCTTAATTCCAATGAATTTGGAGTCTGAATTCTGAGGAATTCAGAGTCTAAATTATGATGAATTCAGAGTTATAATTTTGAGGAATTTGGAGTCCAAATTCTGAAAAATTTAGAGTCAGAAATCTAAGAAATTCAGTGTTTTAATTCTGAGAAATTTAGTGTCTAAATTTCAGAGAATTCAGCGGTTGAATTTCATAGAATTTGGTGTCGAAATTTAGGGAATTCGGAGTATGAATTTTAGAGAATTTGGATCCAGAATTTTAAAAAATTTCGATCCTAATTTTTAGAGAATTCAGTGTATGATTTTTAGTGAATTTTGAATCTAATTTTCAATGAATTCAGAATCTGATATTCAGGGAAATCAGAGTCTGATTTTCAGATGATTCAGAGTCTAATTTTCAGAGAATTCAGAGTCTAAAAAGAAAATAGTTTGTAACCAAGGAATTATAGGATTCTGAGGTTTTAGATGTCAAACTGAAATTTACCCTTAAGAATAAAATGATTTATATTTATGGAAACTATAAAATGAACAATGAAAACATATTGAATGATAAAATTTCATTGGCAAATGACCCTTTTTTTATTAAGATAATTCTTAGGGAAAATATATATTTCATTAAGATATAGAGTTTGTGATTTTTCAAAACATAGAGGAATGGAAAAGTCCTAAGGAAACTTTATTGACTCAACAATCTCCCCCTTTTTGGAAAGCACGAACATCCTTACAAAAAAGAATATAAGGACATAGTTTTTTTTTCTTTTTAGACATTTAAATAAAAACGTATCTTCATTCACTTTTGAATCATGGTGAATATGACTAACTCCCCCTTATGTTTTGAAAACCCTAAAAATCGTATTCTCGACTTCTTGAAAAATATTTTACCATTTTCTGTATAAGGAAACTACTTTTGTAAAACTACCCCTAGATAGACTCCCCCTTACATAGTGAATTAATTTCATTACTTAGTATTATTTTTATAACTTCTTTCTCTTCGTTTTTAATTTTTATAAATGAATAATGATAATGGAAGAAATATGGTACCAAAAAAATAAGTACTAAATAACCAAATATTTGAAGAAGAACCAAAATTTCATTATTATTGAATGAATTTATACAAGGAAGAAAAATACAAAAAAAAATATCAGATTGGGGGTACAATTATCCATCCTTATCCTTTGGAATTAAATTATTTACATTTGTTTTTATATTCTTTATATCCTTGGGATATTCTTCCACACGATTGTGTATCTAATCCTAATCCTCATTTTTTTCTCTAAAGGATTTGACATTTTTTTATTTAGCCTTAAGATTATCTACCTGAGCCTTCAAAACATCTTCTTTCTTAGAAATATTTTCTTCAAACTCTATTCTATGATCCCTTTCCATATTCCAATTCATATCCACCTAATTAAGATTCCCATTCAAGTCCTTAACTTCTTACTTCATAGATTTCTGTTCGAGAGTCATCTTTTCCTCAAAACTCTTAGTAAGATCTTTAAACTTCCAATCATCGATGTTGAGGGGATCATTCAAATTATATTAAAATTCATCAAAGACTCTTAGGTCATTTATTATATTTATTGAACAATTTTTAATCTTCTTTCACGATCTTTTATATGCTTCATAACCAATGAAGAATGATTTGAAATCAGCCTCGAGTGTAACAAACATATCCTTAAGCAAGGAAACTAAATCTGATTTCTTATTTATAAAATGCTTAAACATCTGGCATCATGAGTCTATACTCATAAATAAGGGAATATTATCAACAATATTTTTTTATGATTGTACCATGAAATAATTTCCAATAGAGGAAGATTCTGAAACAGACTGTTTTGCTGGTGAGGATTATTTTTAAATCTCTTCAACTTCCCTCTTCGACAAAGAACCAACATCTTTCTTTTTCACCACATATTTACTAGGTGAATCAACCAACACCTTCATTCCCTTTTCATCTCTCAGAATGATCTCTTCTACTTTGGGTGATTCATGATCACTTTCTGATAATTGAACAATATTTTCTTCCTCATTGCTTTCTTTCTCAGCACCTACCACAATATCCTCTAGCGGAATTAAGTCATGGTTGCTACACACTTCTTCGGATAGTCTATTCAATTATTCCTAACCATTTTAATTTTTTCCTTATGTAGCATGATTTGAATATTCTTCTTTAGAAGATTGGATTGTCAGTTTCTCATAAGGACTCTCCTTCTCATGATAATCCTCTACTTTCCTTATCATGTCATCTGTATTACCAGATCCTTCTTCTTCTTCTTCTTCCACATCTACATGTTGTGCTATTTCTTCTTCTCGTTCTGGACCCAGAATCACTAACATCTATTCCGAATTCATAGGATGTGATTCTTTCAAAAACAATTCCAAAACCCAGTTTGGTTCAGAGGATTTCTTAGCAGCATTGAGATGGGATTGAACGATTTCAACCTTTGACATTTTTTTTCTGCTTCTTTTCATTCTCTTGTTTCTCAATATTTTCAATAGTTTTCAATTTCAAATCTTTTTCCACGGTATTAAAATCCAAAAATAGGCTCCCCTTTTATCCAAATCATTTTTTCTTATCTCCAATTAGCCATAACATCATCAAGATAAGTCTTTTTCTTCATTGGTTTTGGGTGTGCTGATTGATTTTCCTTAGCTGTATGGATTTTTTCGTTCTCTACAAGTTCCTTAAATTTCTTATTCCTTTCACACTTCTTGGATGTTTTAGCCACCTATAGTTTCTTTTTTAATGCTTCTACTTCTGATTCGGGTAGCTCATAAAATTATCCATATTCATTAGAGAAGCAATGATTCATCCGTCTAAAGGTATCATCGCTAAGCAGCATAACCTTGTAATTTTATGGCATAGGGCTGTAAGGTATTTTGAATGATTATAAACAATGAATTATAATCCTGGAGAGAATGTTCAGATACATGAATTTTTGAGACTTTAAATTTACATTCATGATATTCTAAATTGTAATAAAAAAATACTTCACCAAATTTATCTACCAGAGGTTTACCAGAAAATCAAAAAATATTGATATCGCTTTTCTTCAGTGTATCCTTATCCCCATTCTCGGAATAATAAAACCTAGAACCCATACTTCTAGAATCTGGAATTTTGTAGAGAGATAGTTAAAATTATAAGTCTTAACTTCTTTCCAACCAAGTCACTCTAATGCATATTCCTTCTCAAAAAAATTAGATACATCTTGCAATTTATGGGTGGAAAATTCAGCTTCACCATCATAGGGAATTCAAATTAGAATTTCATCCTAAGTGTAGAAAAGGGAGTGTATATTTTAATAACTCTTGAATGAAAAATTTTCTCTCCCTCTTCCATTGAAGAAAAATACTGACTCATTGTCAATAACACCGGATAAACAAAATCCTTTACCTTTGGTTTTCATACATATAGGCTCTTACATCCATTCAACTTGATATTCCGTGAAATAAAAGAATAATATGTTTCAAAGAAACTATGATCTAATAACCCCTCTCTGTATATCTTTCATTCGGAGATTTCATTTAGAGACGCCATTTCTTCTTGAGGAGAAGCTTGCAGAGACATTCAGAATTAAGAAAACCCTAAAGATTTGGAATGACCTTAAGTAGATAAGAAAGTATTTAGCAAACCAAATATTTGAGAATCTATGTGGGACAACCATTGGGGGTCCTTATATAAGCGTTTAAGACGACATTTCATCTTCCTTGATTGATCTAATGGTCGAAAACCTCTTGATCGGATCTGATGGTTGAGATGATAGCCGAAAAAGGAATTTTGTAGGTTCTTATATTTTGAGGTTATTAAGATAAACATTCGTATTTAAGGAAAAAATCAATCAGAAAAATTTGAATAAAATAAAAATACCAACCAGGAATAAAATTTCAAAAATTTGAGAAAGGTGTCATACCTTTAAAATTTCTTTGAAAATTATCTATAAAAATGAAATTTTTTCTTGAAGAACTTTAAATCTGAAAAAAAACATCTAGTTATGAAAATTTTTATTAAGAAAATATTCATTATGAAAATTTTGATTATGAAAATTTTGATTAACGATAAAAATGTACTCCTCCTATGGAAACTAGTTTCTTACTGTAAATAGACTGGTTTCATCAAAAAGACAATATGGAAGATTAACTTAGGGTTATCATTCCTAACAATTTTAGTGGATTCAAATCTATCATAGGTTAATGATATTATGAAAATATCATCAATTTGATCTTGCATTCCAATAAATTGAAGAACGATATCTCTGTTTTGTGTGTGATCCTAAGAAAGTGATGCTTAATATCTATGTGTTTTACACATGAGTGATGTGTAGAATTTTTACATAGGTAAATGGAACTACTATAATTACAAAATATTTTTGTTTTAGTAAAACTCATACCATAGTATTTGAGTGTGTGTTTTATCCATAACACTTGAGCACAACAAATTCTAGCTGCTACATATTCAGCTTCAGCTGTGGAAAGTGATACTAAGTTTTTATTTTTACATGACCAATAAACTAATGAATCTCCTAAAAAATTACAAGTTCTAGACGTACTTTTCTTATACATTATACATCCATAAGAATCAGCATCCAAAAATAATTTAAAAAAAATCATTTCCATAAATATAAATGAGTCCTAAATCCATGGTTTCATTTAAATAGAAAAAAATTATTTTCACTACTTTTAAATGAGATTCCATAGTATTTGATTGATATCTTTCACATAATCATACTAAAAACATTACTCTTGGATGACTAGCTATCACGTATAGTAATCTTCCTATCATACCTCTAGAAGATGTTTGATCTACTGGTTTCCCAGCTTCATCAAGATCATCTGAATTTAAGGTACTGATTGGAGTACATATACTCATAGTCTTTTTATATCCATACTTTTTAAGAATATATTTAATACACTTATGTTGAGATATATATGTACCTTCTAGTTATTGAGAAATTTGAATACCAAAGAAAAATGTTAACTCACCCATCATACTTATTTCGCACATAGATTTTATTAGATTCACAAATGAATAAGTTAATAATTACTGTGTTGAAATAAATATAATTTCATCAACCTAAATTTGAACAATAAAAACATTTTTCTTATCTTTATTTATAAATACGTTTGGATCAAAATTTCTGTTTACATAATTGTTTTGTAACCAAAATCTTGTAAGTCTATCACACATGGATCTTGGGACTTGTTTTAGTCCATATAATGATTTGGTAAGTTTGAAAACATGTTCATGATGCTTTGTGTCTACAAAACTAGAAGGTTGTTCATAAAAAACATCCTCTTAAACATAACCATTAAGGAAAGCACATTTAAAATCCATTTGAAAAGTTTAAAATTAAAGAATGCTGCAAAGGCAGGTGAAATACGAATAGATTCATGTCTTTCTACTAGAGAATAGGTTTATTCATAGTTTATTCCTTCTCATTGATTACAGCCTTTAGCAACAAATCTATCCTTATTTCTTATAATGAATCTGTTTTCATCACACATATATCTTAAGAACCATTTTACTCCAATAACATATGTTTTTTTAGGTATTTCAACCAAGATCCAGACATTATTCCTTTCACATTTATTTATATCATCATGCATGTATTTAATCCAATCATTTTCACATAAAGCTTCGTTAGTGCTTTTTGGTTATAATTGAGAAATGAATAATTTATGGTATACTTTATTTAATAAATAACTTCTAGTCCTTATAGGTTGATTTACATCCCCACTGATACTATCACTGCGATGATTCTTATGAAAAAAAAGATTTGGGTTTTCTTAAACATGTTTTCATCAAAATATGGTAGGAAATCGTCTGGGGTAAATGATTCAGAAACATTTTCTTATAAAATTTATTTATCAAAATAATCTTGTATAAATGGTTGATAATAAGTTTTTGAAAACACATCTGATGAAGTTAGTTGAGGTAGTTGAAAAACAAAAGGATTAGTTTCATCAAATTTAACATGTACTGTTTCATCAATAGTACAAGTATTTTTTATTAAAAACACTATAATCCATAGAAGTTGTGTAGTATCCTAGAAAAATTCCTTCATCAGATTTTGGTGAAAAGTTATGTAAATAATCATTAGTATTCAATATAAATACATTGAAACCAAGTACATTGAATTAAGAATGTCTAGGTGTTCTACCAATCCAAAATTCATAGGGGGTTTTATTAATAAAATGTCTAGTCAAAACTCAATTTATAGTATAACTAGAAGTACATACATCTTCAGTCCAGAAATTTTTTTCTATTGAATATTACCTCTGCATGGTTCTTGTTATCTCTTGAAGAATTCAATTTCTTCTTTCAATAACACCATTCTATTGAGGAGTTCATGGTTCTTAGAAGTTATGAGTAATTCCATTCCTACAAAAAAAATTCAAAATCAGAATTTTAAATTATCCACCTTGATCATTATGAATAGTTATCAATAGAAGATTTTGTGTTGGACCAAAATATCCATAAGCACCAACTATACTGAATCAGTAGTTGAGACTTCACCGATTCATTTAAAACTTGATTTATATTGCTTTCCATATTCACATGGATCATAATCTTTTGAATAATCATATCTAAGCTATGGTAGATCCTTAACAATTTATTTCATAGAGTTTGCATAGGTTTCTAAGATTTTAGTTTCCTAATCTTCTATTACATAACCATGATTGATCTTCCATTACAATTAGAAAAGTTTTATCTTGGCTCTTATGGTCTTATATGTATAGTGTGTATACATTATCTTGCCTATGGGCTTAAAGAATAGATTCTTCCTTGAAATTGTGTACTAAGAACTTATCATTCCTAAAATTTACATGGTAACCTTCATCACACAATTGACTTTTGATAATGAGGTTTTTCTTAAGACATTTAACAAATAAAAAAATTCGAAATCAATGTTTTTACAAGAAAAACAATGTAATGTGTACCAATAATTTATCTATTAGAATTATCTCTAAAAGTTACTTTTCTTCCTTTTGTCTTGATAATCTTTTCAAAGAAGTTTTTGTAACCAGTCAGGTTCCGAGAACATCCACTATCCATGTACCATTTATTGATGTTGGTACTATTATTAGTTTCCTAAAAATAAGAGCGTTATCCATTTAGAATAAAAATTTTCTTAGGTTAGGAAATTTCAGAAAGAAATAATTTAGGAATCCGTCTTTTCGTAGAATAATAAGATTTATGAAAACCTAAAGACTGAGTTTTATTTAACGAAAAATTTGTTGCCCTAGGTCCACCACACTGACATTTAGTGCATAATGGAGAACTTTGAGGAACAAAATAAGTATTACTAAAAATTGGTTTAGAATTGGTATAACCATAACCAAAAGGATTCATTATAGGTTGGATTTGGGAACACGTCTTATCAATATTTTCACGACTAGAGGTAAAGTTTGACACACACTTCTGTAAGAAAAATATTTCAGAAATTAGTTTAATAACAAAATTTTAATCCTGAAAAACATTAGTTTTATCACTAGAGATAGTCTCTAAAATAGTTTTCATAGATATTACATTTTCAATGGGTAGTCTGGATAATAGACAAAGACTCTTATGATCAGAAGATTCATATTCTGAGGATTCATTAGAAGAGTCACCACCACTGGAATTCCAGGTGTCATTTGATTTCAAAACATTCTTATCTTTAACTTTGTAGTACTTATTTATATTTCTCTTAGAATGATTTTCCTTTCTTTCATTTTTCTTAAGCATAGGAAAATGCGGTCTGATATTCCCTGCTCTTTTGCATTTATTTCATGTGACTTCTGAGTCATTCTTATCATTTCATTAATTCTTCTTAAATCTATACTGATATTCTTTCATATCAACTATCTTGTTCATATATTACAAAATATTAGCTAGCTCATTCTCAAAATGTTCACATTCACTAGATTCAGACTAAATAGGTACTTTATTTGACTCTTATCTTGTAACCCATTTAGGTGTCTTGGATTTAGTAGTATTAAATGCTACACTTCCATTACTATTATTCTTCTAATTCATATCAGCATCTCTTTTAATTCTTGTCCCATGTTGATGAACAATACCAAAAAGTTCATCAAGATTAATTTGAGATATATTTCCATTCTCATCAATAGTTTTTCTCTTATATTCCCACTAATTAGGAATGATATCAAAAATCTTGTTTACAAGGGCTTCATCATCAAGACCCTTTTCAGACAAGGATTGTAAAACCTTAATAATAGTCATAAACCTTTGTTGTACCAAGAAAACTGGTTATCTATAAGAAAATAAAAATCTGTGATATTTTTCCCTAAGCATAGCTATTCTAGTTTCAAAAACATTGGATGTACCAAATTGTTAAACTTCTAATTTCTTCAAAATACAGTTAAAATCATTAAATAAAGAAGTATGGATCTATATATTCATTTTCATGGAACACAACAAAGTATTTCACACCATGTGATTTTGTTGATATTCTATCTTTTCTTTATTAGTAAAATTTCTGACTTCATTATCAAGAATCTTGTAATCTCCAGTAAGAATAAAAAAGTTTCCCAGTCCAATATTAATAGGAAAAGTATTCATATGATCAATCCAATATACATAATAATTCCCATAAAATATAGGTTGTCTAGTAGGATTTATAATGTCAATCTAACCACCATCCATTCCTTCCATCTAAAAGAAATATCCCTCCACAAAAACATATTAATATAAAAAGCCTATAAACAAGGAAAAAAATACAAAGGAAGAAAAATATTTAGAACAATTAAAACTAGATCAAGAAATATTATATGTGAATATAAGTATTTTGGAGACCTCCATTGATACCAATTGTAGGATCAAAATATGAAAGTGGATTCTCAAATACAAGAGGGGGTGAATTTCAATTTTAAAAAATTTCTATTTTACCCTTAAGGAAAACTGTGTTTTACATGTTTAGACATGGTAAATTCACAACACCACATTTAGTTCTACAAGCTTACTAGGTTCTAGAAATGTGGTTCCAGAAATGAAACATATGGAATGTTTACAAGGAAAAGATTATAACTTAAAACGTATAGATTCTTACTTATCATAGTATAAAAATGAATAAGAAAGTATAAGAAGTTTATACTTTCTTCCATTATTAAAATACTGTGGAAATAATCTTAAAACAAAACAAGTAAAATGTATGAATTCATTTAACCCATAGAGAAGGGTATCCTACATCCTTTGATAAAGGTTCCTTGATTTATACATTCAAGAAGGTCAGTCTTACCCACACCTAGGTAATCCCTCGATAAGAATATCAAAGTCCTTCTCAGAATCCCTGCAAGCCCTTGAACTTGAAGATAGTCAGAACCATTTTTTCCTATCCACAGAAGACCTCAAACATTAATGTAGTCATCACCTCTGTCTTCCAATCCTCAGAATCCCTTGATTTTACATAGTAAAAATCGAAGTCGCACGAAGCAAGCTGAAAAAAATGTTCAGTACGAACTAGGAATGTGAGTCTCTCTCTCTAGGAATCATTTCTGCAACATGAAATATCTAGAGTGATCAATAATTATTGAGCTAATTCAAGTGATCTCCTATTTATAGGCACTTCTATAATGGTCAGATCCTTCCTCTAATAGTTGTATTTTTCCTTGAATTTCGGTGGGACATATACACCTGTCACTCAAACAATGGTTAGTTAGAAACAAAATGAATGAAATTATTTCATATCTATAATAAGTATAAGAAAAATATGGTTGTGATACCAAATATAATTTTTCAAAGTGTAGGGAAAAATAAATTTCAGTGCCTATATTATTAATAGATTGGAGAATATAAATTATAGATTTTCAGATTCTATTTTTCTAATGAATTGAAAACCTGAATTCTATAGATTTCAGAATCTGATTTCCAATGAATACAAAGTCTAAATATTGAGGAATATGTAGTCCATATTCTGAGGAATTTTCTATTTAAATTATGGGGGATTCAGATTCAGAATTATGAGGAATTCGGAGTTAGAATTTCAATGAATTCAATGTCATATTTTAAGAGAATTCAGAGTCTAAATTTCAGAGAATTCGTAGTAAAATTTTTAGAGAATTCAGAGTCTAAATTTTAGAGAATTTTGAATTTGAATTTCAAAAAATTCAGAGTCTACTTTCATAGAATTCAGAGTATGAATTTCATAGAATTCAGATTCTGATTTTCGATGAATTCAGAGTCTGATTTTCAGATAATTCAGAGTCTTATTTTCATAGAACTTGGAGTCTGGCATTTAGAGATTTTAGAGTCTGAAAAAATACACTATAACCAAGGATTTATAGGATCTTGAGGTTTTATACGTAAAACCAAATTTTACCCATAGGAATAAAAAGAGTTAGATTTAGAAAAGCAATAAAATTAATAATGAAAACATAAGTGATTGTATAAATTCTTTGGGGAAGGAAAATTTTTCTTATTAAGAAAATTCTTAGGGAAAATATAATTTTCATTAAGATAGATTGATTGTGATTTTTAAAACATAATGGAATGGAAAATTCATAAATAAACCTTATTGACTATAACATTTCACAAGGTGGTTGATCGCAATACATATTAGTGATTTTATTATATTTTAATGAAATGGAATGAATGAATGTTTGAGTGATATAACAATTATAGATAATTATTTATATGATAAATATATAATTTAGCCAATATATCAATCAATATTCCCATCCTTTTAAGGTCATAATGGGATAAATAATTTCATTGGTTACAATAGTTTATTGTACCCAGAATGATTATTTTGCAAACCATTTGATGGAAGTGGAGAAGGTTGTAGGTCATGAAATTAACATAAAAATCACATTTCATTTAAGATAATAAGGTTTTTATACTACCATGTTATACTAATATTTGAAGGAGGTGGAGGAACATTCAAAACCATAATTCTTGTTAACTATCATTACCTCTTATTCTGGTATCCTTCACAGGTTTAAACCAAAATAATTAAAGAGATGGATTTCACCCCAAAACAAGGCTTCTAGGATAAGGTTAGGGATTTTTGTATAAAACGGGAGTAGGAATTGGTCTATAATGTAGATTTTGAGGTTTAAATGAGTAGGGGATCATAATGGAAGTTTATATGTGGGGGAAAGGAAACAACATCGAAACTACATAGAAATTTCCCAAAATTCTACTAAAGATTAAATTCATTCACATGAAAAAAGATTTAAAATATATATATATTAGAATAAGGGAATGATTACGTTTAAATATTTATAAAAAAATAATTTTACATTTTTTTGTTATTTATACCCTTATCTTCTTATTTTTACCATTAGTAAACCCATTTTTACCTTTACTACCATAATTAATTTTTAATGTTTTAACAATTAATTTTTTTCAATAATTATGTTATCAGTATTATATAACATAATATATTATATCTTCAAATATGAAATCCGTTTCTATAAATTAAATTCACATAAGTGTAAAATTTTAAATTAACATTAGTCTTGTAGACGAGATAGGAAAGCATGTTTTTAAATATAAAATGGTCAAATTTTAAAAATGTTTTTTATATCAAATATCTACACGAAATTGAATCTAATAAACTAAATTGGATTAATAGGTATATAATTCAACTAATGTAACATTAAAATAATTTTAAAATACATATAAACATTGTAAATAAATTATATGAAAATTCATTTTTCAATTAAAATTTATTATTTATCATTATTTATATAAATAATAAATATTCAAGAAAAATTCCATAAAACTCACCCTAAAATACTTTTTCCACTGTACATTAAAATATTTAGTTAATTTTATAAAAAAATTAAAAAAAAAATTATTTATAATATGTTATTTATAAAATGATATAAAATAATTTTTTAACATAAACATATTCTTTATAAATATAATTAATTTACTAAAAAATGATCTGTTGTTTACTAAAAATATAATATTAAATTTATAATTAGTAGTAAATTTATATTTATATTTCATTATATAGTTAATTATCATTATAGTTTTCTATTTAACTTCCAGTTTTAATGGTCATATTTATAATTATATTATTTGATTGTTCACTGAAACTCACTATCACGTGTCATGCAAGTAATTGAAGAAACTCAATATTTCGTTTAAAAAAGGATACCACATTTTTTTGTTGTTGGAAAGCTTAAATCTGTATTTCATGCAACTCAATCTAAACATGGTGCTGCATGTAATGTAGAATATTGAAAATATTAAACTGATTTGAAAAAAAATATCTCACAAAATCTCAGGGTATTACAATAAGACTAGGGTATGATGATGGTACATGATCTTATATGTTAATTATTCCAATAACCATCACTACGTAGCTATATTAGATGATATCTCTTGTTATGAATATATAGGTAATCATTAGCAGGTGGAGATGGTATATTTATCATTATATCATACTTTACTATACATGTATGTGATTAAAGGTACACAAGTAAATAATCTCTTATGTTTGAGTCGACTAAGTAGAGTGTAAGATTTTGATATATGTTATACAATATCTATCCTATATATACCTTCTTATTAGTATATTTCCACAAAAAAATTTTATTTCACTTATGTTCTTTAGAGTCACCATATACATTGTCAATTTCATTAATTTTTCAAGTGGAATGATGTTTTCAAAACATTACTGTTTATTTGTATCACATGTAATATTAAAAAGTATCCTAAGGTTACAAAAGAGTTAAAGATATATTTAATGATGTATAAAAGGAAAATCCAGGTTTCCATCAATTTTTAAATAATATAGAGGATAATTGATATTATAAGTATATTAATATATAATAAAAATTTATTATATAATTTCATCAGTATTGGGTCAAAAAAATTTAACTGATTTATATGATTTCATAACATTGGTTTGATGCTCGAGTGGCATTGAAGTATCCACATTCTCAAAAGGAAGAGAGATCCCTTTCTCTTCTTATTTTATCCATTATTATAATCTACAAAAATTATTTTGAATCATTTTATATTATCATAAAACGATGTTCCCTTGATTCCAGATTAACATAATTGGATTCCAGTTGAAGTACTATAGATCATAGGTCTGTATACTATGGAGAACATTTCTCTATAGTGTCAAATGTTTAGTCCATCTATTCATGATATTATTCCAAGATTTCCCCCATTATTATAGAATTGGTGATTTTTGAATTTAATCTCCATATGTAAAAATCAAGAACAAATGGAAGAGGTTGTATACCGATGTGGGGGGTCTTATTTATTAGATTCCATTTATATATCAATGTGTACATCCATTGGGAATTATGAATTATAGGGAATCCCAATCTAATAATGATAAATGAGATACAATATGGTAAAATTCTAATATGAAAAATAATCTATTCTTCCCCTTCTATGATTTTTACAATTATATAGTTATATCCTTTTTGCACTCTAGCAGTGGGGGCACAAGGATCAGAACCACTTCAATTTATGTCCTTATTTGTTAATATGATGCAAAAAATGTTATAAGATGTCAACATATATATTCCATTGAAAACATGAGTTGAATAATGTACTATGTATATGAACATGCTTCCACTATAGCACTGAAAGTTCCTATTTCAGATACATTTATTGGTGTAGCCGCATGGGAAAGAACACATGTGGTTGATTCTCCATTAGTCATCATGGTGGATTTGTTCATTAATGTCACATAATCCTTCTGTTCCAAAATAATGTTCTCACCCACTATTATCGCATAGTCTACCAAGGGATATAGACACATTCACACTAATACTACCCTATATTTTTTATGTATATGAATTTCAAGATTAAGAATCTATTCAAGGGAATGTATATGTTTTTTTTCTAGAAGGGAATATGGTTCCACCCTCATCAATTCCAAATATATTCAACCTCCCACAGGGAGAGGATGTATAATAATTGTTTCCCACTAATGAATCAATATATCAATATTCCACATAATAAATGTTCTATATTTTATATGTTCAAAATTATTATTCAATATAGGAATGTAGTAAGGACAATTTTGGAAAATAAAAAATTAACTTAATCTTTTCCCATATTGAACTATCTAAAATCAATTATATACTTTTGAATTTAAATATGTAAATACTTTTTCGTCTATTATGATCGCATATTATAAAAGTTAAATCAAACATTTTTTCAAGTAGATAGTATAAAATTTTGATTGATGTTTAACCCATATGACAAATTATTATACCTAATCCTCCCACCACTCCACTAGAATAGATGGCCAGTGCAGGTACTACCAATTCTATTATAATAGTTAATTAATATACATTTATATAAAAAACATAGAGTACTCTATGAGATTCCCCTCTTACATCCTCAAATATCACCTCATTACGGTCCCTCTCAATATATTTATATTTAATCAAATGTTATAATTTCAGTATTAGGATAGATGTTAGAAATAAAAAATAGAGAAAACATTTGTAGGGAAATGATATTTTTAGTAAATATATATTTAGAAAAATATCAAAAATAAATCCAAACGACATCACATTAGAGGTGTTTTTGTTCTAATTCATCGTGGATAATAACCTGAAGTTGAGATTAAGGAATTTAAATTTAGTCTCTATTTTTCTCTCATAACTCATTTAGTAGATGAAATATTTTCTACATTATGGGGATCCCAATTAAATATGAACTTTTAGGGTTCCTCTTGTGGTGTACTCAAGGGAAATAAGAGGTACATTAATTAAGCCCATTTACTATAAGAAAAGAAAGAAACTAAAATTTTTAGGGGTTTTTAGAAGTTTTTGTGTAATTCATCAAGGAAGAACACATTCAAATTACATTATCATTGCTGGTGAATCAACACAATTATTCCTCCCATTATTTTATGTCAATTACAGAAGTAGATCCCATTTATCGCATATTATACTCCATCATGGTAGTTAGAACACCATTATCAGTATAAAATACCAACAACTCATGGTTATTAATATTATGACCAATTACAATTTGATTAGTCTTAGTAATAAAATTTTAAAGTGATATCTCATTACCAATTTTGGGATGATATATGACACCTTGAATAGAAACTCATAAGCCCATGTAACTCAAAATTGTTAGCCAGTTTCATTGATTTTGATCACCTAAATATATAAAATTCTAGTAGGAGTATTGTTATACCCATCCCAATTTATTGAGGATGACTCGTGTTCTCTAAAATTCAGTTACATTATCAAATTTTTATCATTATCTAGAGCAATAATTTTTTCCCACTTAACAACCTTAAATTCTAATCTAAACATGGATATTATTCGATATGATTTTACAAACATGTAAATTTTTTATATTTGTTTAGAGGACTGAATTCCACTATTTTACTTCCATTGTTATTAAACATAATGGTGACCACTTTATCTCTTTTATGGGATGACTATGTAATGTATTTGGTATAATTAGTCACAATTATAACATTTGGATGAAAATATCTTGGCCTTCGAATAATTTATTATCATGAAGTGAATGAATAAAATGAGGGTAGCTTAATTATGGATCCATGGTTTTTTTAGTCTTTCATTATCAAAATAAAATTTATATTTTTTGGTGCTTATCTAATTGTTTATTTTTTAGTGGGGCCACTTAATTATTCCTTAGGTAGATGAGTTGGAATTTTTAATGATAAGTCTTGTAACCACTAATATGACGCTATAATTGATCAATGATACAATAATATAACACAAAATCCCTATCATATATGAATATTCATCTTATTATCCACTGATGTTGTATTTGATTAAACTAATAAGAGTATCATCATTAGGGATAAACAATAAATATGACTACTGATTCAGTATTACTAGATTATTATCTACATCTAGGGAAAGCTTCATAATACAAGATAAAACCTGGAAGAATATACTAAAGCTAATCCTTTTTAGTTGAACTTTAACAAGGGTCACATATGTGTTGAAGTGTGTCCTCATCCATCCACACCAAAGTTATAATTTTTGAGATATATCATAGGGAGATTTTTATATTTGAATATATAGAAGAAACATGTGTATCTTCACCAGTACAAGAAATACTTGTTCGATGAAATTCCCATATTCCAAAATATATTATAAAAAAATATTAGTATTACTCTATTTGGTGAATCATAAATTTCTAACAGATACCCACAAAACCACATAGAAAAAATCATTCAAGATAAAACTCTGGAGGAATTGTTGAGTTGACATCAAAAACCATGTTTTCATATTGGAAATTCTATATCTCTATAAAACATGTAAACCCCCTGAATTATAGGGAAAATAATTGGGGATATCGTTTTTTTTTTCTATTTACTTAAATGAATAGAAAAACAATCTCTCACATTTTAAAGATACTGGATTTCCACAAAAATGGTGACTTTACTATAATGTTCACAACGTTCGCAAAAATTTCTTGAGCCAATGAGGGGATTCCCTGGAGATATCCCCATAGAGCCTTTAGGGAATTAATTATTCAATCAAGGTCCCAATGATATGTTCATAAATGACCTTGAAAACCTCTCATATGTTATAACTTACCACTCTATAGTCTAGATGAATCATGTTTTCCTTTGGGATCTAGTGGCTCATCTAATAAGGAAGGAATCTAGAATCCATATATATGTATTCCTTTATCATTTTGGAAGATTAAAAAATTATTATTACCCTTATTTCATCATAATCTATAACCCTATCTTAGGTACCGAATATTCTATCGTCAATGTTTTACTCACATCTATTATAAGATATATGTGTGGGGGTTTTGGATGTTTTTTGGTTTCATTGGATAGATATGATCATACATAGGCCATCTGAACGAGATGATCAAATGATTGAATCTCATGGTGATGATTTTGTGTAATCTGTCGTAGAGATCCTATTTGAAATAGGAAAATTTATATATTTTTTATACATAGTCTCATTAGATGGAGTCCACTTGGTCAACATAATTTTAAATGGATACTTTCATGAGTACCGATAGATGGTGGTTTCATTAGACTTTTAAATAGTTTACTAGAGGTTACACAAGTCAATGAGAGGTTGATAGTGTTTTCATTGGCCAGTGTAACCTTTTAATTGGACGAAAAACATTATATATAAGGCATATACATGTTATTGATGTACTATCAACAACTATGATTTTATGAATTCAATGATAGCGACTTTTTATATTTATAGGAACTAATAAAGTATTTTTTTTAAATGTATATTCTAAAGTGAAAGTATTTTTTATATTATTCAATGGATATATATTGTTTTTATGAACCACATAATTATATTTTTCCACATCATTTTTGTTTTGAGACGTGTATCCATATAATTTGTGTGCTGACTAGGTGAGAGTTTATCGTTGTTCCAATTCATTCGTACATTGACTTATCATATATTAGACCATCCATAATGGGTAATATTCCTTGATATCCATTTACTTAAAAGCATAATGTTCTGAAATTTCTAAAATATCCAATGTTTCATAGATCATATGATCTATAATTCTCATGTCTCTGTATCCCCCATTAGCCATATCATCAATGGGCTATAATCCATGTGAACAAACTTACATAAGGAGAAATATATCATAAAATCCCTCATTCCAAAAGGGGATTTTGTGATTAAAACAAGGTAGGGTTATACATGCATACATCCCACACCTAAAATATCTATGAATTTATTATTTTATAATTTCTTTTCATCATGAAATAAATATTTATAACACAAGTCCTTACCACATGTTAATAAAGTGTAATGTATAGTCCTAGAACACAACCTTAAAATGTGTTAAATTTACTAAATGTTATTTTATTCTGATTAATTAGGATATATAGGATTCATTTTTAATTTTCAGGTCCAGCACACCTCATTAATGATAAATAAAATTAAAATTAATCATGATGGCCCGTATAACATGAACAAAAAATTATGATATGTTCCATTAATCATCTGAAAAATTATAATGGTTCTATTAAATTTTATTTAGATATATAGGAATCCAATTTCATAAGATCAATCTCAACACCATTAATCATTACAAATCTAAGGAGGGAGATAAATTATTGTGATTCAAACTATTTAGAATTGAACAATATTATCACAAATTAGAAAGGGAAATAAAATACCAATAATACATACAGATGTTCAAAACAATACATAGATTATATTAGATAATTATAAGGGAGATAAATAAAAAAATGTTATTTGAGAAAGATTCTTGAAAATAATTTAAATCAATATGTGAAATTCTGAGTATGAAATACCCCCAACACATAAAAGAGTTAAATGAGTCTAAATTTTCAACTTTTCAACAAACACACCTGATGTGTTTCTAGAAAATCCCTAAAAAATTACTTGTGAAAGAATTTATATACTTTCTAAAAATAATCATGGAATAGATAAATTATATATGCAATAAAAAACTTTTGAGTCCCTCTATCACTATTAATAGATAATGAAATTTTTTGGGTGATGTTCTCATATAGGGACCCCAGTTTCCATTTCAAATAGTGATTGAGAAGTTATATCTAATTAAATTAATGGTAAAAAATTTAATATTCCAATTTGAGTTAATTTGAAAAGATATATTTTTTCACCTGTTTATTAAACAAATTGTTTGTGATAAATCAATATATAGGGTAGTTTACATAAATCTTCATCTTAAAATGTAAAAGAATGATATATTAATCACAAAGGGAATTTCCATAGGTATATATCCTGCATAATGAGATGTTAGTAGATAAATTTGTTATATTACATGGTGATAATTAATATGGAGGTTTTAATTTTTTTAATTAAAATTATTTTTTCTCTTGCATTCTATGATTTTTTTGAAGATGTTGATCAAGGACATAAGGTGCATTCCACCCATTTCCCTTAACAAATAGGTCAGGAGGGTTTCACAATATGTGTGTCTCAATTCATATAAATAATTATATATTTCAATTTTAGAGAAGTAAATTTTTAATGATTTATATATTGTGTTAAGAAATTATTATTATCCATATGGTATATGTATGTATTATTTATTTTTCTAAAGTGTCTTTATTACTGAAAGAGTTTTTATGGTGGAGTAATATAATTTAATGAAAAATTATATTATTATTTATTTATATTATTCATATTTTTTATTACATTTTAAATTTTAGACTTACTACTTTATAGATGTGATATATAGATTTTATTGACACCCTGATATTTTAAATGATGAAGATTATGTTTTACAACATATATGATACACAACACAAATCCAAAATGAACATCAAATAATATGACTATTATAACCTATCCCTTAAATATAATTGTATGAATAGTTTTAAATTAATTCTGAAATGTATATAAATATTTTGACAAATAATAATGAATTGATAAATTCATTCAAACAAAGAACCCAATTATTTATAATGATATTATATTCTTCATAATATATGTATTCTTAAAAAAATGTAATAAATTGATTTTTGTAATAAAATATAATATTTAATTTTTATTTTTTTTATAAAATTTATTTAATAAAAATAATATCATTTTTGAAATGTTAACATTATAATTAATACAGGGTGATGTTTTGGGATTTCTCTTATAGAGAAAATATTGATTTTGTGTAAAATAATCAATTAATTTCGATAAACTAATTAATTTAAATGTATAATTATGAAATGAACTTAATTTATGTAAAAAATTATTATTTATTTATATTTATTCTAATTAATTACATTTGGATCATCTCTAATATTTATTTTTTTATATGTTTGTTTTTTGGTATGAAAACAAATTTTTCTCTAATCTTTTTTAATGTTCACAATGTTTATCCATTTTAATTAATTAAAATAAAAACTAATTAGGATATAATAAAATTTATTTTTTATATTATATATCAATACATTTTAATTATAAATAATATAATGATTATTATCATTCATAAATTTAAAATGAAATCATCTTATGTGGTAAAAATACATTTCTTGAAAAATGATTTTTTCTTCTTGTTTGTAGGTTTCATTTTAAATTAAATTATTCAACTTATTTTCATCAACTTTTGTAAAATGAAATCCATATTTGGAATAACAATAATTTTTATTTTACATTAATTTCACATTACTATTATTTATAATTAATTTTAATTTTTTTTACTAATGTTAACGTTAAAACTTTTTTATCAAGGAGATGTTAAACTAAAAAGAAAATTGGAATAATATCCCAAATACTTTTATAAACTCTATCTGATGGCTATATTTCTAGCCTATTTCAATGAATAATTTGAAAGATTCCATTTTGGAGCAACATTTCAAGATTATAAATTATATAAAAAATATATAAATTAAAAGTTAAAAAATAAACCTACATTAATTTTTATTTCTAAAATAAAAAATTGTAGGGATAAAAAAATTTAGTTCTAAATATTAATTCAAAATATAATTTTTTATAAAAGTAATTTATTTTTAATTTTTGGTGATTAATAAATTACCCTAAGAGCTTATGAAATAATGAAACAATAATTATTAAATTAATATAATAATAAAATAAGTGAATTGAAAAATATTCCAAGCTACATAAAATGAATATATTATTTTTATAGTTTTAGGATAATGATAACATGTTATAAATTCATGAATAGAATACATTTAAAATCCATATTTATTTATTTTATGTCAAATTATCAAAATTGTGTCATCATTATAATTAATCGTATTTGTAAAATAAATAAATATTTATTAAATCATTTTTTTAAATTTTAAATTTATTGAAATTTTTTTTACTATAGAAAATATTATCCATTTTCCAATTATTTTAAAATATTTATTTTTTATTAACTATCACGAGCCATCAATTTTCAAAGAAACATGTAAAGGTAGCTAAAATATTAAAATATATAAGAGAGTAACCTTAGAAGTTAAGGAATAACATGTTTAGAAAATGTTTCTTTTATAATTTTTGGATGTTTTTATCAACTTAATATTACCTTATATTGATTATTATTAATTTTTTTAAGAAATTGGACTGAGATGAACCCCCAAATATTTAATAGTTATGGAAATTTATGAAAATGGAAATCATTATCATTTATAAAACAGTACCTACTCTTTTATTGTGTTAACACTTATGAATATATTTTTATTATAAAATACCAACAAATATTCATTTCATACATCCCTCCACATAACCTTTTATAATTTTTCTTCATAAATTTAATGTCAGGCTTCATTCAATTTAAACCACAATAGGTTGTTCAAAAAATTGGTATCGTTATTAACTCATAATTTATTTTATATCTTACCAAAAATAAATATATTCATGATAAGAAATTATTAAAAATATAAAAAGTATCTACAATATATATTTATTTTATTTTGTTAATTCTGTCTCTCAAATCAATCTAAAACATCTATCAAATTGGAAACAAAACCATAGTTTGTGTGTAGAGCATGCTACTACCATGGGAACATATGTAGTTTGTTTCTATCATTTCCTCTTCAAGTTATTTATGATTGTGGATCTAATGTATATTTATTATATTCATTACATATTTATGATTCAAAAATAAAATATATCCTTTTACCACAAACCATTCCATTCTATGAAAAAATGATACTGGAAATTGTGCATATGTGTGGACTACTACCTCTAACTAAAGATGTGATTTTTTTTCATCAATACATAAATTTTTATTATATATAATTATATTTTAAATTTTAAAATGTTATTTATAATATTATAATAATTCTAGGAAATAATAAAAATAATTACAATCATTCCAGAATATTCATTGAAAAATTAAAATTTTACCCATGCGTAAATATGGCCCACCTTCTCATTGACTGTCACATTGGTGATTTTTTATAAGAATATTGAATGTTTTGTTTTTTATATATTAATTATGTATAAAAATTGTAATCATTTCATTAATTTGGAAATTAAGGAACAATGACCATTTTGACCCTGATCCATACACCGAATCCATTTTAAAAATATGGAAACAATGCTCTCAAGACAGGTGACAAAGACATAAATTTTTATTTATTTAAATATACAATTTAGGAGTTATAAATTAAATCATTTATTTATAAGGTATTTTCCCTATAAAATTTAATTAATAAATAAAAAATTTTATATGATTTTATTATATTGTATTTTATGGACGTGCGAAAATGTCTGGACTCATGATAAGGGTTTGTCATCTTACATTTATTTTTGTGAGACATATGTTACAATCACCACACATATATTTTTGGTGGTGTGTATAATGCTCTGAATTCATTTTATGATATATTTAATGAATATTATTGAAATATAAAAAAATCAAATGTTGTTCCCTATTTCACATGGTTTTGAACCAGAGAAAACCAATATAATATCGATATTTTTATAAACTTTCAATCATTATTTCATATTTTTTATTATACATCTAATTTAATTTATATGGTTTATATAGTTCCCATTTTACTTTTATATCATGAATCTATAATAATTTATGGTATTTTAATATGTAATTTGAATTGTTATATCCAATGTTATTTGACATGTAGTTTATAAGTGGTAATGTTTTTATTTATAAAATTTTATTTTATTGGTTTATATTACTTCTCCATTGCCTTTTTAATTATTTTATTATTTTTGAAATGACATATAATTATATTAGAATGTATTTCATAATTTTTTTGTTGTAAATTTTTTAAAGATAATATCTTCAATGATTAACACTAAAATTAATGATATGATCATTGTAGAGGACATTCAACTATAATTCCCTTTATTTGGTACATTTATTTAATGATATTCCCCTATATTATTTTGTTTGAAGTATAAACATACTGTTGTCATTTTATATTAAGAATATCCTTATAATCATGATACATAATGATTCACTTTATATTAATCATTTACATATAACATAATTGAAATGTTAATAAACTTTAAAATCATTTGTGGTACAATTTATTTCCTTTTTATCATTGTTTATATTCCTATTTTATTTAGGGGAAATCATATATTATTATTTTTTGGAACCAAATATAATTTATTCACATATTATTATTCATTTTTTCATGTTTATTTTTTATTTTTTATTTTTTCTATTATTTATTAAGAAAAAATCATGTATGTTTTTTAATGATACATATCTTGGACATTACATTAGATAATAAATATTTTCCTTCGATATCAATTATTTCTAAAAAATATAAAAACTTTTACTCGATAAACAAAAATATTTCAGTCAAACTATTTTGTAATAATTTTAATTTTTTTTCAATGTATATATAATTCAATTTCATAATTAATTTCAAATGGGTCAAATATGACTCATGTATAATGTTATTTTATACTAATGTTTATTATTTACATTTATGACATGAACCCATTTCCCCACAATCTTGAAAATTATTTTCATTGAATTATCCATTGAAAGTTCCAATGGTTATTTAAAAAAAATATTTCCAAAATAATTTATGAGTTTTTATGAAAATTATAATTTAAATTGAAAATTTTGTTTTATAAAATAATATTTTTAGTGACCCTTTTAAGGTATTTCAATTCATCAATTTTAATAAACCATGATTTTAATTTTCATGCATTGTGGAAATTTTTCATTTATAACATACTCATTATTTCTCTATATGAAAAACTATTTTATATAATATGTTTTTGATGGAAAATATTTTTTCCATGGGTCATCCATGTTTTGAATTCAAAATAGATGATTCTTTGAGTTTTAGTATTAAATTAACTCTCTATGAACATAAATTATGTTGTTATTCTAGTGAATTTTTTTAGAGGATTTGTTGTTCCATTATAAATAATGGATAGGTGGTTCCATTATAAAAAAAGTATGGGGTGTTAAGTTCTTACCAAATACCAAATGTTACACGATTTTGGATATCAATCCAATGAATTGGGCATGAAAGTAATGTTTTAATTATTCCATATTTATGAGTAAATTTAAGAGTGATATGTAAATAAAGTGTAAAGTTGAAATTTTTTTCTACGATTTCTAGTGTTTTTATGGAAATATTTTTTTAAAGGTAAGATAGTGAGATTATATAATGATAATTGTTTTCATTATATTATGGTTGAATAGGTAAGGATCCTTAAGTATTCCATTGATCAAGACTCATATCACTTTTCTCATGATTATTTAATTTTATGTTTATTCCCTTATATAATTATTTAATACATGTCTCATGATTTATTTTTTGAGTATTTATAGGAATGATTTCTATTATTTTATGCTCATGAACTTTGATTATGTTATCATTTCCTTATTTTCATATTATTATCACTGATGAGATTAAATTGGCAATTCTTAAGTTTCCCATTACTATGAATTTGAGATCTAAATTCTTATGTTTTCTATTCTACCACATATGAATTATGAGGATAAATTATTTTAATATAGAATGGTTTCTAATTACATGAAATTTTTGGGAGATCTTGAAGATTAAATATTGAATACGAAAGGCTTGGTAGATTGGGGAAAACCATCTGCTGAAGACATGAGGGTGGTTTATGTAAGATTTTTTCCTAATCATATAAAAATATAAACCAAAAATATCACGGGGTTTTTAAGGATTGAAATTTTTTTATGTTGTATGGATAGGATGTAAAATTAATGGGTCTCATTATGAGTAAGAAGACAAAAAAAATTATAGCTTATGATTTTATCACCAGATCTGAATTTGTGTCTTATGGAATCATATAGTTTGTATAAAAGGAAAGGTATATAAAACAGTTGTGATTATGATGTATTCTTGTCGAGTTGTTTTAATAATTATGCATACCATCATGAGATTATAACTTCGGGTTTGATCATAAGTTATATTTCATACACACCCAATTTTAATGTTTAGGTGATTAGATTTTCGGTGGTCGTGGATATATAGGCAGTTGTTTTATTGGTTTGAGTTATATATATAATGAAGTTTGAACATGATTATTTATTGGAATATTAATTCATTTAATATAATTTATATAAGATTAATGATATTGGTGACTATTAGAGATTATCAAATAATTAATGTTGAGATAATTATGGGATATTACAATAAAGAAATTGTAAAATAATTTGAAAGATTCCATTTTGGAGCAACATTTCAAGATTATAAACTATATAAAAAAATATATAAATTAAAAGTTAAAAAATAAACCTACATTAATTTTTATTTCTAAAATAAAAAATTATAGGGATAAAAAAATTTAGTTCTAAATATTAATTCAAAATATAATTTTTTATAAAAGTAATTTATTTTTAATTTTTGGTGATTAATAAATTACCCTAAGAGCTTATGAAATAATGAAACAATAATTATTAAATTAATATAATAATAAAATAAGTGAATTGAAAAATATTCCAAGATACATAAAATGAATATATTATTTTTATAGTTTTAGGATAATGATAACATGTTATAAATTCAAGAATAGAATACATTTAAAATCCATATTTATTTATTTTATGTCAAATTATCAAAATTGTGTCATCATTATAATTAATCGTATTTGTAAAATAAATAAATATTTATTAAATCATTTTTTTAAATTTTAAATTTAATGAAATTTTTTTTACTATTGAAAATATTATCCATTTTCCAATTATTTTAAAATATTTATTTTTTATTAACTATCACGAGCCATCAATTTTCAAAGAAACATGTAAAGGTAGCTAAAATATTAAAATATATAAGAGAGTAACCTTAGAAGTTAAGGAATAACATGTTTAGAAAATGTTTCTTTTATAATTTTTGGATGTTTTTATCAACTTAATATTACCTTATATTGATTATTATTAATTTTTTTAAGAAATTGGACTGAGATGAACCCACAAATATTTAATAGTTATGGAAATTTATGAAAATGGAAATCATTATCATTTATAAAACAGTACCTACTCTTTTATTGTGTTAACACTTATGAATATATTTTTATTATAAAATACCAACAAATATTCATTTCATACATCCCTCCACATAACCTTTTATAATTTTTCTTCATAAATTTAATGTCAGGCTTCATTCAATTTAAACCACAATAGGTTGTTCAAAAAATTGGTATCGTTATTAACTCATAATTTATTTTATATCTTACCAAAAATAAATATATTCATGATAAGAAATTATTAAAAATATAAAAAGTATCTACAATATATATTTATTTTATTTTGTTAATTATGTCTCTCAAATCAATCTAAAACATCTATCAAATTGGAAACAAAACCATAGTTTGTGTGTAGAGCATGCTACAACTATGGGAACATATGTAGTTTGTTTCTATCATTTCCTCTTCAAGTTATTTATGATTGTGGATCTAATGTATATTTATTATATTCATTACATATTTATGATTCAAAAATAAAATATATCCTTTTACCACAAACCATTCCATTCTATGAAAAAATGATACTGGAAATTGTGCATATGTGTGGACTACTACCTCTAACTAAAGATGTGATTTTTTTTCATCAATACATAAATTTTTATTATATATAATTATATTTTAAATTTTAAAATTTTATTTATAATATTATAATAATTCTAGGAAATAATAAAAATAATTACAATCATTCCAGAATATTCATTGAAAAATTAAAATTTTACCCATTCGTAAATATGGCCCACCTTCTCATTGACTGTCACATTGGTGATTTTTTATAAGAATATTGAATGTTTTGTTTTTTATATATTAATTATGTATAAAAATTGTAATCATTTCATTAATTTGGAAATTAAGGAACAATGACCATTTTGACCCTGATCCATACACCGAATCCATTTTAAAAATATGGAAACAACGCTCTCAAGACAGATGACAAAGACATAAATTTTTATGTATTTAAATATACAATTTAGGAGTTATAAATTAAATCATTTATTTATAAGGTATTTTCCCTATAAAATTTAATTAATAAATAAAAAAATTTATATGATTTTATTATATTGTATTTTATGGACGTGCGAAAATGTCTGGACTCATGATAAGGGTTTGTCATTTTACATTTATTTTTGTGAGACATATGTTACAATCACCACACATATATTTTTGGTGGTCTGTATAATGCTCTGAATTCATTTTATGATATATTTAATGAATATTATTGAAATATAAAAAAATCAAATGTTGTTCCCTATTTCACATGGTTTTGAACCAGAGAAAACCAATATAATATCGATATTTTTATAAACTTTCAATCATTATTTCATATTTTTTATTATACATCTAATTTAATTTATATGGTTTATATAGTTCCCATTTTACTTTTATATCATGAATCTATAATAATTTATGGTATTTTAATATGTAATTTGAATTGTTATATCCAATGTTATTTGACATGTAGTTTATAAGTGGTAATGTTTTTATTTATAAAATTTTATTTTATTGGTTTATATTACTTCTCCATTGCCTTTTTGATTATTTTATTATTTTTGAAATGACATATAATTATATTAGAATGTATTTCATAATTTTTTTGTTGTAAATTTTTTAAAGATAATATCTTCAATGATTAACACTAAAATTAATGATATGATCATTGTAGAGGACATTCAACTATAATTCCCTTTATTTGGTACATTTATTTAATGATATTCCCCTATATTATTTTGTTTGAAGTATAAACATACTGTTGTCATTTTATATTAAGAATATCCTTATAATCATGATACATAATGATTCACTTTATATTAATCATTTACATATAACATAATTGAAATGTTAATAAACTTTAAAATCATTTGTGGTACAATTTATTTCCTTTTTATCATTGTTTATATTCCTATTTTATTTAGGGGAAATCATATATTATTATTTTTTGGAACCAAATATAATTTATTCACATATTATTATTCATTTTTTCATGTTTATTTTTTATTTTTTATTTTTTCTATTATTTATTAAGAAAAAATCATGTATGTTTTTTAATGATACATATCTTGGACCTTACATTAGATAATAAATATTTTCCTTCGATATCAATTATTTCTAAAAAATATAAAAACTTTTACTCGATAAACAAAAATATTTCAGTCAAACTATTTTGTAATAATTTTAATTTTTTTTCAATGTATATATAATTCAATTTCATAATTCATTTCAAATGGGTCAAATATGACTCATGTATAATGTTATTTTATACTAATGTTTATTATTTACATTTATGACATGAACCCATTTCCCCACAATCTTGAAAATTATTTTCATTGAATTATCCATTGAAAGTTCCAATGGTTATTTAAAAAAAATATTTCCAAAATAATTTATGATTTTTTATGAAAATTATAATTTAAATTGCAAATTTTGTTTTATAAAATAATATTTTTAGTGACCCTTTTAAGGTATTTCAATTCATCAATTTTAATAAACCATGATTTTAATTTTCATGCATTGTGGAAATTTTTCATTTATAACATACTCATTATTTCTCTATATGAAAAACTATTTTATATAATATGTTTTTGATGGAAAATATTTTTTCCATGGGTCATCCATGTTTTGAATTCAAAATAGATGATTCTTTGAGTTTTATTATTAAATTAACTCTCTATGAACATAAATTATGTTGTTATTCTAGTGAATTTTTTTAGAGGATTTGTTGTTCCATTATAAATAATGGATAGGTGGTTCCATTATAAAAAAAGTATGGGGTGTTAAGTTCTTACCAAATGTTACACGATTTTGGATATCAATCCAATGAATTGGGCATGAAAGTAATGTTTTAATTATTCCATATTTATGAGTAAATTTAAGAGTGATATGTAAATAAAGTGTAAAGTTGAAATTTTTTTCTACGATTTCTAGTGTTTTTATGGAAATATTTTTTTAAAGGTAAGATAGTGAGATTATATAATGATAATTGTTTTCATTATATTATGGTTGAATAGGTAAGGATCCTTAAGTATTCCATTGATCAAGACTCATATCACTTTTCTCATGATTATTTAATTTTATGTTTATTCCCTTATATAATTATTTAATACATGTCTCATGATTTATTTTCTGAGTATTTATAGGAATGATTTCTATTATTTTATGCTCATGAACTTTGATTATGTTATCATTTCCTTATTTTCATATTATTATCACTGATGAGATTAAATTGGCAATTCTTAAGTTTCCCATTACTATGAATTTGAGATCTAAATTCTTATGTTTTCTATTCTACCACATATGAATTATGAGGATAAATTATTTTAATATAGAATGGTTTCTAATTACATGAAATTTTTGGGAGATCTTGAAGATTAAATATTGAATACGAAAGGCTTGGTAGATTGGGGAAAACCATCTGCTGAAGACATGAGGGTGGTTTATGTAAGATTTTTTCCTAATCATATAAAAATATAAACCAAAAATATCACGGGGTTTTTAAGGATTGAAATTTTTTTATGTTGTATGGATAGGATGTAAAATTAATGGGTCTCATTGAGTAAGAAGACAAAAAAAATTATAGCTTATGATTTTATCACCAGATCTGAATTTGTGTCTTATGGAATCATATAGTTTGTATAAAAGGAAAGGTATATAAAACAGTTGTGATTATGATGTATTCTTGTCGAGTTGTTTTAATAATTATGCATACCATCATGAGATTATAACTTCGGGTTTGATCACAAGTTATATTTCATACACACCCAATTTTAATGTTTAGGTGATTAGATTTTTGGTGGTCGTGGATATATAGGCAGTTGTTTTATTGGTTTGAGTTATATATATAATGAAGTTTGAACATGATTATTTATTGGAATATTAATTCATTTAATATAATTTATATAAGATTAATGATATTGGTGACTATTAGAGTTTATCAAATAATTAATGTTGAGATAATTATGGGATATTACAGATTTGGAACATCTGATATATCCAACAATGTTATTGATAACAATCATTGTTAATTAGTTGATACTGAATAAGTTCATTATTTTAGATCAAATTATATGATTATGATAAACATACCGTTATTGAATTTTATTTAAAGAACTAATGATTAACTATCTTTCGGAATAATATATTATTTTACAATTTCTTTATTGTGATTCAATTAATTTATGGGATAATTATTTTTATGATGTTTTATTCATTTTGGTAATTATATTTTTTCACCATATTTTCTTTTGTTAAATGTCAAAATCTAGGGGGAATAATTTATTTTATTTTTGTTGAGATTTTCTAATCCATTAAAAGTCTATTTTAGTCGATCATGCATTAAAATAATCTTTAATACTATTAATTTTATGATAATTATAATATTTTTAATGAAATTGAATAATGAATGAAAATTTTCTTTTCCTGTAAGAATATTTCATTATTTTAATTTTCAATATGGTAAAATATTTCTTCAACTCTAAGAAAAATAATCATGATATGAACATGTTATTGGTTAAATATATGGTCTCATATCTAATAAAAATATATCAAAACATTTTAAATGGAAAATAATTAAAAAAATTCATGATTTAACATACCCAAAATTTAATCATTATGTAGAAGCCTTGTTTTTTATGAACCATGTTACACCACATTATTTATTTAGAAGATAAGGATTTATTAACACGTTTAACAATGCGGTTCTTAAAATACTAAACATCAAAATGTTTAACAATGTACTACAAATAACTTGCTAAAATGACAAGGCTTTATTTATAATTTTTTTTTGGGGGGGGGGGTATGACACCCCAATATTAACAAGGATGATCATTATGTTAGATAGCGTATAAAACACACTAAACCGGTCATAAAATACCCATTAAATATATGAATGTTATAACATTAAAATAAAACTGGTGGGTATTAATAGTATTGAGTACATTGTGATTTTATTAAAATATCCTACCTTTTATATATGTATTGATAAATTGTTAGGAATATAAAAAATAAACATTTAGTAAATGTATTTATTCGTTAAAAAATAATATTACATAAAAAATATTTTATTATTATAAAATTTTATAATTAATTAAAAGATATTTTAAAAAATTAATCTTATAAAATGAAATTATTTTATAAATCAGAATGTAAAATTAACTTAAGGTAAAATTTTGGGAGTTTTTCTAGAAATACTGATTTTTTAGTGAAAAGAAAAAATACAGATTTTTGTAAAACATCGGTTTCATTTCTTTAAAATATCTAATATAAAAGAACCATTATTCTTTGAAGTTTATTTTAATTTTAAAAAATTATTTTATATTTTATTTTGATCTATTTTTAAAAATATCAATCATTTTTTAATAGGGTTTAGTAAAAGTTATTTTTTGGCTTGAAAACCTATTTTTCAAAGAAATATTTTAATGTAATGAATGTTTCTCTATTAGAATTAATTAAAATACCCCCTATTGAAAAAATATTGAAATAAATAATATTTATATTATAAATCAACAAATGTTTAATTATCCTTATGAAATGAGTATTACTAGTCATAAGGTAAATATATAATTATCTTATGCTGGAAATTTCGATTTCGTGGAAAATTATATCACATCACATATACAGGGTTTATTTGAAATTACATTCTACCATATTGATGAATTTAATTTAGTAAAGTAAATTCAAAAGTTTTAAATTTAAATATTTATATTTTATAATTAAGATAAATTTTTTGTTTTTTATAATGATTAGTGAAAAAATAATATTTTTTTCCATGGTTAAGGGGAAAATGTTTTTATCATGTCACTAAAAATATAGATAAGGGTTATAATGACCAATAAAATTATTGATATAATATTATTTGACATTATTTATGCCATATCTCATCTAATTTTAGGAAATTTCTAATTTTTAATCCACATTCCATTATTATAACCTATATAGTATTTTAAGTATATAAAATGGAAAAACAAACCTTTATTTCTTTTACTATACTCAATACATTGTAATAGTTTAAAGGATAATCCATAATTCATTATAAATAGTAACTTTTTTAAAAAAATATTTTTTAATGGCAGTTTCTTTATTATTTCTTTGTGATGAAATAATTAGCTTAATATAATATTTAAAGATGAAGAAGAATCATTTGATTAATAAAAAATTAAAATAAATGATTTTAAAAATATTAATAGTAATATAAATTTAAATAATTAATCTTGTTCCTTAATTTTTATAATTTTATAACATTTTATGTAGTTTATAACAAAATATTTTAAAAATACATCATTATATTATTTTTTCTAAGTCAAACTAAAAATATAGTGTCAAAATTGACATTAATAATATTTTACAGTAATTAATATTATATTAGATGATTTAAAATTGTTAAAAAAAATTATATTTTTTCATGGTATTAGGACATGGATGATGATGTGAACCATGCTCAACTATAGTGACCAATTTCCTTTTAATGAATATATCATGACCCTAAAAGATTAAAAATAGACTAGTTACCAAAGGTGAAAACTAAAATAGGAAAATGGTGTAACTATATTGGTTAAGGAATAAAATATTTCAAACAACTTTTTTTGAGGATTTTATTGACCATATCTTACATATAATTCTCTATTTCTAATTATTAGTGTCACTTTATTGGAGTGTGACTCCCCTTTATTTAATGGTCTTGGGTGTTTACAAAAATTTCACTCATTTTTAATTACAAAAGGGAACTTCATACCCCTTATTATTCACACATACAAATGATTTTATTGTAAAAACTCATACCACTTTTTTCGGGTATGGGTTTTCTTCTCTGTTGTTTTTGAGAAAAAGAGGATAATCGGGAAATTTAAGGAGTACACACCATGTACTCGGTTATCGCGGGTAACCACGTAATGACTTAGTACATGGCCATGTAGGGTGACCTTGAGATCACGTAAAGCAGGGACGAGTAAAGGATTATACATGTCATGTACTTTTAAAAGACATGTTGTGTACTATTCTTTTTAATTGTTATATCGGATCGGGGTCACATCTCGTTCACAAAAACCACTTCTTCTTATCTCTTCTCATACAAGAGCGACTGAAGCCGATGATTATTCTCCAAGCCCTCGACCAGTTTTCCGTTCTCTGAATTAAATGTAGTCGATTGTATTGTAATCACCATGGTGAGTTCTCCCTTCTTCTAGAGCCTCGTCTCTTGATTTCTCCTCTTTGACTGACTGAAAATTATTTTTTATTAAGAAAACACTTTTATTGGAAAAGTGAGAAACTGAAGGTTCCAACAATACACCCAAACAACCCCAAATAAAAATAGGAAAAAACAAGATCTACCTCATTCAAGCAACAACAACAACCACCATCCCCATGCAGGACACTTAGTGATCCCATGCAAGCATGGTCCCTCCCGATGTTGCCATCGCTCCAAAACAGCCATGTCCCAAATGGCCTGCAAAGATGATGATAGAGAGCTCTAGCCCAACAAAGATGTCTTGCGATGTACCATTAACAAACCACACAACACAGAGAATCAAACATGCCAGACCGAAGACACCCCAACCCAGATATGAAGACCACCCAATTAACTAGGAGCATTGAAGATAAAATTATGTTTACCAGAGGCCATGTCCCGAAGTAATTTCCATGATAAAGAAGAAACCTATATTCTTGGTGATTCTGACATGATATTTTCAAATTTTGAGGCCAATTGGTCCCATGATTGTATGTACTCCTCAATGTTGATCCTCCCTCTGTTGAAACCCCAAACGAGGATTGAGTCTTGTTTGTCAATCCAAGCATATTGTTCCTCATTGAAGGTTGACCTTAAGGTTCTACCCATCATGGAAGTAGCCTCATTCTCTGAAGCATTGAGCCATAGTACCTGCTCAGACACTTCCTCCTCATTGCTAAGCAAAAACACCAAAGAAGACCCCCATGGACACCTGCCATCCGAGTGCCTACCTCCTCCGAGGTCCCCCTTTCCCCATTTGTTATCCTGGATGATATGGTCTCCATAGGGGGGGAAGGATGAGTAGTCCCTCCTTCTCCTCCTCTTTAAATTACCTCTGTTCTCCTTAGATGGATTCCCAGCGTCTGAGTGAGAGCATTCACCCCCGTTGTATTCATACTTGCGCCCTCCCTCTGTGTCGAAAGGAATAATCTACATGGAACCAGGATCATCCTCAAGAAAACCTTCAAACCTGTCGTTCAGGGGGATAGAAGACTGCCTTTTTTTGTCCTGTTTAGCCTTTAAGGGACTTTGGCCAGGTCGCCCCCTCTTGAATGAACTTCTACCAGACCCTACATCGACCAGCGTAACAAACATCTGTTCTACATCTAACCAAGGCGTGATTTCTCTAGCTACTTCAAGTTAAACCGAGCCTTCCTCCATCCCTTTTTCCATAAGATCCATATGAGCATCTACTAACTCCCTCCTATTTGATTCTACCACAATAACCACCATACCGTTACCTAAAGGACTGCCTTCTAGGACCTCCTCCCTACAGTTTTGATCAAGGGAAATTCCCTTCCCCTCACTAGGATCCTTCATAGAAGATCCCTGAACCGCCCCCTCCGTCTCAACCAGTGGCTCCCTCTCCTTGTTCTGACTAGTTCCCCATCTCAAGTTTCTCATTCGAAGACCCTTACGACAGAAGCTCAACGCATGACCCAGCCATTTGCAACCCGAGCAGAAATTCGTCCATGTCTCATAGATCACCTTTTGTTTGCATCTATACTCCTCACCCACAGTAACCCACACATACTCAAACAAATCCTTGGACATATCCATTTCCACACAAATACGTGTATTAACTGGATGAAAAAGTTCCTCCATGCGGCTATCCGAGCATAGGTATGTACCTATCAGTTTTCCTAGCATACATATCACCAAAGGATTTTGAAATGGCAGAGGGAGGCTGGGAAAACTAACCCAAATCTCTATCATGGGGGAGTCCCGCTTCATGTGCAAGTCTAAGGTCCACCAAAGAAGAGAAAATTTGACACCATTGAAGACCCGAGGAGCCTTTTACCATGCCTAAATAAGATCAGCTTCCGAAGAAAAACACACCATAATCTGCCGATAGTCCAGATGACCCATCGTCGCCCTATCCTGCAAACCCCAAGCATCAAAGATGAAACTGTCAATAGAATCAACCGAAGGGTGGGGTCTATGAAATCTGGAAACCAGGGTGTGTTTTAACAAGTTCGATGAGGCCGAGAACTCCACGGACGACAACTGGAGGTTCGACAACCCATCAAGCAACTCTGAGACCTTCGAATTCAGCAAGATTGAGGGAAAATGAGGAAGAAAATCCAGGTTTGAAAAAGGGATGAAAGGAGAAGAAACTCCATTGAGGGACCCCGAAGGTCCCCCCACCCCCGAGGGGGGAGGGACCGTCGCCGAGGCCGACGACGCCACATGGAATTAGGGTTCTCCCGAGGGGGGAAAACGAGGATCCCAATTGTTTCATATTTCTCCTCTTTGAGTGTTATCCTTAGACGATAGTTTTTGATGTTTTTGTAGATCTATTACATTCTAGGTCGATTCAAGGTCCAACACCGAAGTATATCAATATTACAACTTCTTGTTAGGTGGTTTGTGTAATTATGTAGTTATTCATTGAATATTATATGCAAAAGTGCAATATACCCTAGAACGGGGCATTGCGTGTTAAAGGAATTTGGCTATGTTAATGCCTAGTATGCCTTGTGTGCCTTAGTAGTGGTTTTTATATTGTGAATAGGGTTGTTTTCCATGCTATAGATGTGTTTCCAATGTTTGTTTTGATGTTGACCGTTTGGTCTAGCTTTGCCGGTTAGGATTCTTGTTTTCAATCCCCATTGTCTTGAGGATGGAGAGATATTATCGGATTTTGTTATATGATTTTATTTTTATAGACAAGTTTTTCATGAAATCTATTATCCAATTAGTTATTAAGGTTTACTTTGGCTGTTAAACATCATTGTGCATGATTTAATTCCACAGGGCTATGGGAAGCTGGTGTAGTAGACCACATAGGGAATGGACATTGAGGGCTTCCCTAGAGTGTCTGCTTACTTTTATATTGAGATACCATTGGAGTGATAGAATTTTTTCTCCCTTAGAGTGTCTTTAGTTCCCTGTTTAGAGACCACAAGGGAATTGGACGTTGAGTGCATCTTTAGATTGTCTATGGTTACTGATACGAAACCCCAAGTGGATTTGATGGTGAGTTATTCATCATAGAGTCTTTGATAAAGCGGAACCAAAGGGTTTAGACTTTTAGTACATCCTAGAGGGTTGATTTTTTTGATTGGGTGAACCAGAAGGGTTAGTCTATGAATAAGTTTAGAGGGTTACTTGTTTCTGATTAGCTACTTACTTGATATATGAAAATTAATACAATTGAAACAGTAGGATTGTTTACTTCCTTGTTTTCTACTTCATTTTTATTATTGTCTGCTATATATATTCACATACATTTATGCACATATCATTGGGTGGTTTCATACTTGGATTCGTCTCACACCTTGTGTGGGTCATTATTTTGGGCCAAAATAGATTATTTTGATGTAGGTATACATAAGGGAAAGTGCCCTTCTATGTTAGGTACTTGACTGTTGTGGAGTTGGAGAACATGGGACCAAGTTGAGGCTTTCAATGCTGGTGGAGTTTATTTTTTTTCTATGTACATTATTTTAGTACTGTATTCTAGCACTGTGACTTGTTTCTCTACTTTCCTAGTCATATATATCATGCATCATTCTTATATGTTCTATAGTGGTTTATTACTTTCGGTCTTCCAATGATTACTTATTGCATGTTATTACTGTAACTGCTATTGTTATCTATTTATTTATGATGCCTTACTCTCCCAATGAGGGCATAGTTTCCCCACTATCACATCCAAGGCCCTCCCTGATATTCGACTACCTCTAGAATTTGGGAAAATGCTCTTGAGGCCATATGACAAACTGGGTATAGGGTAGCTCTTGGTGGAACCCGGAACCGGAGTGTTAAAAAGTGGTATTAAAGGAATTATTTTCATATTGACTTACATTTTGGAGCGTACAGTTAGGGATAGGATGTAATAGGTAATTGGTAATAAGATGTGACTGAGAGTAGCTAACCCATGTACAGGGAAAAGTTATTTTACCTCGATTATTGCATTTTTTTGGTTTTGCAATTGTTACGGTTGATTTGATTTAACTGTTGGGTTATTCACATGTTTTTTTGTTACTTTTAAAATTATTTAGGTTTCATTTCACATTCAACCCAATGATATAAGGGTATTCCATCTCATGGATTATATTGGCACTTTCTAGAGATCACATGTCCTGAATTCTTGCCATTCCAATTAGGGTGAATTATTGATTACATGTTATTATGATAGATTTTTTTCTAGATATTAATGTTGCCGTGATAGATTCCTTGATATAATATCTTCTATCTTATAGGGTATTTCTAACAATTAAAGTTTACTTGAATTAATGCCAATATTTGGTCCTTGAGGTGTTATGGGCCTTCATGTATCGGAATTTGGTGGATCATTGCATTTTCATTCCTTGTATATGACACATATAAGATTCCAATATTTGATTTCATGGGAGTTTGGGCCCCCATGGATTATAATTTTGCACAATAATGTTCATTCCAGTGTTTTTTGGGGTTCCAGTGTAGTTTCTGAGGCTTACGGTCTAGAAGAAACCAAAATTCATGGCAGGTATTGCTGAATACATAGCATGTATCATTCTATTTAAGAAAGATCTATTTTTCTTAAGTTTATTTCGTGTAGTCTCTAACTGTGTTACTTTCGATGTGGGATGATACTTATGGTTTGGATATCTTTGGTGGAACATGCGGTGTACCGAACGTAGATGTCGTGTGAATAGACCATGTGTCCAGCTGTGTGACCAATGACACGAGTGGATTATGGGTAGTTAGAAAATTCCATTTTTTTTGGAAAAAAACACACCATATAGAATTATCCGTATAACCAACCATGTGACTAACAACACGGGTCAGTAATGTTTTTCCTATTAAATGTTGTGTCTGGCACAAACATGTCGTGTAGTCTTGCTATATGAGAACCGTGTGGGTTAAGACGTGTAGATGAACTCCTGTAGGTGAAGATTATTCAAGTATAAACATGTGTTATGATATCACTCCATGTGTTTGGTGTATTACATGACCAGGTTGGGAGGAGTAAATACCCATGTGAAGTATTAATGGAACACGCCGTGTATGGGACATACACATCGTGTATCTATGTTTTGAAAAAAAAATGAATGATTTCATTCTCATGTTCCTTTACTGAACTACTATATTCTAGTCCTTGATAATATTGAACTATATGTGTTCTTGACCATACAGATTCATTTCATGGAGGGGCCCCCCATTGTACGCTAGATACAAGGCTGTGATCACACACGAGACATGGCTGATCAGGGACTACCATTAGATCCTCCAGTTGTGCATGTCTTCACACCAGCCGTTATCCCAGATATTGGTGTTGATGCGTAGTTTCAATAGGGCTTTGTGAGGGTACTCTAGACCTTCTAAAGAGTAACACCTCCTGCCCCATCTACGAACGATTTGATGCTGGTTTTTCAATAGTACCATCCCCCCACTTTCTCAGGGGAAAGAGGACCTCACACTCTAGAATGTTGTTAAAAAAGACATGATATCGATCATCGGGCATCTGGTGATTCCTCTAGAGAGGAGGGTGAATCTCACTATGAATATGCTTTGGGACACCACCAAGAGATGGTAGGTTGTGTTCTCATGGGAGTGATGTCAACATCTTATGGATTGGGATGAGTTACAGTGTGCTTTCTACGATTAGTTCTACTGAGATACATTAAGGGTCAATTGAGCCCGAGAGTTCATGAGTTTGGAGTAGGATACTCTCCCATTCATGGAGTATTTTTCTCTTTCCACAGAGCTACAATGCTTCTCAACCATTTTAGGTGTGATGAGTTATTTTTAGAAAAGAAGATTGAGGATGGTCTTAGGAAAGATATTTGATATCAGGTGAATATCTTCTTGTTGGCATCTATCACAACTATAGTCAACCTAGTGCTAATTATGGAGCACCATCTAAGGTATTCTAGAGCTGTGAGCTAGGGAAACCCAAAATCCATAGTTTGTACCCCTCCTACTAATAGTAGGAACTGACCTGGGGAGTCTATGCGTATTGACCCGAAGAAGCAGGATACTTCCTTTGGTAGTAATGTGGTGTGCTACCAGTGTGGGAAGAGAGGGAATACAAGGCCACATTACCTGATAGACCTAGTGGGTGCCGAGCATGAGGTAAGATGGTTTATCTTCAGAATTTCTATTAGGTATTCTCACTAGTATATGATGATAAGAGTTCTTCTATGACTCCACATTCAAGAGTAGGACCGCCAGTTTCTCCTCAGTCTTGAAACTATAGTTCTTGCGGAAATTCTGGATGAGGTGGAGGTCGTGGCCATGGAAGCTAGTTAGCAGGATTTCAGCGACAATAGTGTGGATCACCACTAGGTGGTTAGGCAGGGTCATAGGGCAGCAGTATCGGCCATACTTTTTTAATATAGCAGACCCACCAAGGGTAAGATCCTAGACTATCTACAGTTCGAGGTATGATTCATGATTCCTGAATTTTAGCTTCTGCACTTTTCGATATAGGGTCTTCCCATATTTTCATATCTATTGTTGTTGTTGAGATCCTTCGTCTTAGTATCATTACATCTACTGATGTATGGATGCTGGACACTACATTGGGGACAAGAACGACTAGTGTATGCTAGTTCAAGGAGTGCACTCTTGAGGATGGTCATTTTCACTTCTTGTGGGACCTCTATGTCTTAGAGATGACAGGTTAAGATTTCATTCTTGGAACGGATTGGCTGGTTCCAATCTAGGCAGTTGTTGATTGCTATCGTTTTAGGGTAAATTTCACATCACCAGATGGCACAATCATTGTTCACAAGGGAGAATGATATTTCTAGGTGAGCAGAGCGGGACCCGAGAATCATGTGATGAGAGGATTTATATCCATGATTTCTATTCTATGTCTGGAAAACCATGAAGCTTCAGAGTTGGACATTCCCCTAGTGGTCAATCATTTCAGGGATGTCTTTCTTGAGGATGTATCATGTTTTACACTAGAACGAGAGATAATATATTGTATTGATATTATTCCAGGAATGGAATCAGTTTCCATTCCTAATTATAGGATGGCTACACCTGAGTTAAAGGAGCTCAAGAAGTAGTGGGAGGAGTTGCAGACAAAGGGATTCATCCCACCTAGTACATCTCTTTAGGGATCTCCTATCCTTTTTGCAATGAAGGTGAACAATACCCTGAAACATTATTTTGATTATCAAAAGATGAACCAATTGATGTTCATAAACCGATATCCCTTACTGAATATTGAAGATCTCTTTAATCATCTTCATGGAGCACATGTGTTCTCAAAGATTGACTTGAGATGCAGTTATCATCAGTTTTGTGCTAGTCCATCTGATATACCTCTTACATCCTTTCAGAGTAGGTATAGTCTAAATGAGTATGTGGTTATACCATTCGATCTCACGAACATGCCTGCAGTTTTCATGGCCCTGATTAACTGAGTGATTCAACCATACTTGGATTCCATTGTAGTGGTTTTTGGGGAAGATATATTGGTGTAATCTCATACTCAACAAGACCATGACCCACATATTGAGACCGTTTTGAGTACATTGAGAGAGAATCCGTTATATGAGATGCTCTCAAATTGCCACATTTGGATGGACAATATTCACTTCATGGGTAATGTTATCTCAGAGACAGGATTATCAATAGACGCCTATAAAGTGAGATCAATATTTTCCTAGGAGAATATAAAGAATGTATTTGAGGTGTGATGTTTTCTAAGGCTGGTTGGTTACTAAACATGTTTTATAAAGATCATTTCATGCATATCAGTGCCACTGATGGGGCTAACGAAGAAGGGTGTGAAGTAATTATGGTCAGATTCTTGTGAGTTCTTCTTTTAGGAGATGAAATAAATGTTTAATTCAGCATCAATACTAGTATTTCTAGAGCTAGAAAACAGCTATACTATTTATTGTGACACATCAGGTATCAAGCTATGGGCAGTGCTTATGCATGGGGAAGTATTTATCGCATACGGGTCTTGGTAGTTGAGGCCACATGAAAGGAATTACCTGAAACATGATCATGAGTTGGCTATAATTGTTCATGCTCTAGACTGCTGGATACATTATATTTTGGGAGAGAATTTTTTGGTTTTCAATGAAGAAAAAAGTCTCATGTATATCTTCACTCAGTAGGATCTGAATTTGAGACAGTGAAGATGGGTTGATTAACTTCAGTCTTTTTTCTTTGAGCATGCCTACACACTTGGGACTGACAACACATTAGCTGATGCGTTGTGCAGGAGGACTCAGATATAGGTAGTTCAGGAGGCCAATAGTTGGAGGTAGATTATGACTATGTTCTCATATATTCATTTGGAGGTGCGCAACATATAGGGGTAGACGTTTCTTTCTTCTGTGGAAATACCTATACTCTACTTGATCGGGTGAGAATAAGGCAGCTATCAGATTCAAAAGACCTAGTTCTATTGGAGAGTGTGTTAGGAGACGACCATATAACTGGATGGACCGTGGGAGAGTATGAGATATTGTGCTATCATGGACACATATGGGTGTCAAAAGGCATACATGAGGAGCTGATATATGACATTCATTCCTCATATTAGGTAGTTCATCATGGTGTCACCATGATTTATCCTGATCTTCATCATCAGTATTGGTGTCCAGGTAGGAAGAGCAATGTTGTAGGGTTTTTCATGAGGTGTTCCACCTGTCAGCGGGTGACGACAGAGCATCAGTGACCAGTAGGGATATTGCTATTGTAACCCCTTCCCGAGAGGAAGTGGAATGATGTCGGGATGGATTTTTTGATAGGTTTTTCGAGTTCTCCTCGAAGGAATTATGCAATTTGGATTGTCCTTGACCGACTCATGAAGGTTCAACACTTCTAACCTATCAAGGAGACCTTCAATGTTGATGAGTTGGGAAGGCTGTACATCTGAGAGATTGTATGTCAATATGGGGTTCCACACTCCATTGTTTGTGATAGGGATGTTCATTTTACTTCTTGGGTTTGACAGGGGTTTCTGAGGTCTTTGGGTACATACGTACATCTAAGTATAGCTTACCACCCCCAAATAGATTGTCAATCTGAGAAAACTATTCAGGTGTTGGAGGACATGTTTCAAGAATGCATCCAAGATTTTGGAGGTTCTTGGGAGAAGCACATACCACTTGTGGCGTTTTCCTACATTAATAATTTTCAAAAATCTATTTAGATAGCACTTGAGGAGGAATCATCCAATAGTCCATGCCGATCACCCCTTTTTTGGTTGGAGGTAGGAGAGGCAGCAACGCTAGGACCTTGTCTTGTCCAAAAGACCATAGAGAACTTAGAGTTGATTCAAAAAAGGTTGGAAATTGCAAAGTCATGAAAGAAGTCTTGTACTGTTCTACGAAGACAACCTCTAGAGATTGAGATTTAGTGATCAGGTTTTTCTACGTGTCACACCGAGGTTGTGACATAAAAGGATTTGGAGACAGGGAATTCTTTCATGGAGAAATATTGGACCATTTGAGGTTTTGGAGAGAGTCGTTCCAATTTCCTATCAGTATCAGTTACCTCATTGGTACCATGATATGCACAACATCTTCCACGTTTCCCAGATATTCCATTACTTCTTAGTCCTGCCTCATGTTTTTCAACCTGAGGAGGTTGAGCTGGAGGTGGATGCGTCTTCATGGAGCATCTTAATCTGATTTTATATCACAGTGTGAAGGTTCTCCATAGATATTATGCTCATTGATTATAAGTGTTATAGATGCATGGGTGAGTACAGGATGAGACTTTAGAGAAGGATTCCGACCTACGATATCAGTGAATCATGCTGTTCAAGGATTCTTCTTCTACGCTTCCTTATTAGGGAAATTTAGGGAAAAATTTCTTTAAAGGGGAATGTTTTTAAGAACTCGTACCATCTTTCCAGGAATGGGGTATTTTCAGGTGTTTTTGAGAAAAAGGTGGAGAATATGAAAATTCAAGGTGTACACCTCATGTAATTCATAGTACATGCCTTGTACCTAGTTGCCAAAGGTGACCGTGTACTGTCCATGTAAGGTCCAGTACATGGCCTTGTGGGGTGACCTAGAGACCGCGTAATGCGGTGCTCGATAAAGGCATAAACATGTTGTGATCTTTTAAAATACATGCCGTATAATATTATTTTTAATTGTTATATTAGAATGGGGTCACATCTCATTCACAAAAATCAATTCTTCTCTTCTCTTCTCATCCAGGAGAAACTGAAGCTGCCAATTATTCTCCAAGCCCCCAACCCACCATCCGTTATCCGAATCAACCAACGTCGATTGTGTTAGAATTTACCCAGTGAGTTATCACTTCTTATAGAGATTCTTCTCTTGATTTATCATCTTTCATGAGTTATCTTGGGTTGAGGGTTTTTGACGTTTTTGTAGATCTACCACATTCTTGGTTGATTCATGGGCCAACACCTGAGAATATCAATCATACAACACTGAGATATGTTGTCTGTGTCTTATTGTAGTTATTCTGTGAATATTATGTCTAAAAGTGCCCAATAACCTAGACCAGGGTATTGTGTGTATATGGATTTTAACCCTGTTAACGCATGTTATTCCTTGTGTTACAATGTAGAGTTTGTTAGATTTGGAATATAGTAATTTTCTATGATATAGATTTGTTTTCCAGGTTTGTTTTGATATTGACCGTTGCTCTTTCTTTGCTGGTTAGATTGCTTGTTTTCTATGGCTAGTGTTGTGTGGATGGAGTTATATTATATGATAATGTTATATGCTTGTAGTTGTTTAGATAATTAGTTCTTGAAAGTTATATTTTATGTAGTTTTCAATCTTTACATTGGCTGTTGACCATCTTTGTGCATGATTGACTTACAAAGGGCTGTGGGAACCTGGTGTAGAAGAACATAAGGGGGAATGGATTTGGAGGGCTTCTCCAGAGTGTTATTTTACTTTAAGTTGCGAGACCGTATGGGGGATCGACATAGGGCTCCCACAGAGTTACGTAGTTCAACGTTACAAAACCATAGGGGGAATTGGATGTTGAGTGCTTCCTTAGAGTGTCTATGGTTACCAATATGAGACCACAGGGGGGAATTGATGGTGATTGCATCCTCAGAGAGTCGTTGCATAATCTTATCCAGACTGGCTAGGCTTTGAGTACATCCTAGAGGGTAGATTTTTTAACTAATTGAACCAGAAGGGTTAGGCTATGAGTACTTCTCATAGGGTTACTTTTTTTATTAGCTTCTTACTTTATATATGAAAATGAATGCAATTGAAACTGTAGGATTTTTTACTTTTTAGAACTTTTTTATTTACTGATTCATTGTTATTATTGCCTACCATATATATCCATTAACTATTGGGCACATATCTTTGTGTTTTTTTCGACTAGGATTCATCTCACACCCTGTTTGGGTCTTGATTTTGGTATTAAATGGATTATTTTTCAATAGGTATAGATAAAGGCAAGTTCCCTTCATTGTCAGGTACTCGGCTGTTGTGAAGATGGAGGGTGTGGGACCAAGTTGAGGCTTGTGATGCTGCATGAGTTTATTTGTTTTATTTGTACGTTGGGATAGTATTTTATTCTATCATTGTGACTTCTTTCACTACTTTTCTTGACATAGGTATCATGCATCCTGTTTAAATGTTATTATATTGTTTATTACTTTCAGTCTTCTGTTGTTTACTTATTGAATGTTATTACTGCTTTGGCTACTGTTATTTGTTTATTTCTGATGCATTACTTTTCGAATGAGGGTATAGTTTCCACACTATCACGCACAAGTCTTTTGATACTAGTCATCAGCCTCTAGTATTTGGGGAAATTTGCTTGAGTCCATGTGACCTACTAGGTACGTAGATCCATTATACGACACCTGAAACCAGGATGTTACATTTGTATTGTAAAATCAATACCAAAATAATATCCTTACATCCCTCTTCATATCCTAGAGAACATTTTTTAATCATAAATCCATCCATGGATAAATTTTATTATAATTAATATGTCGTTGTTCGAAGAAGTTTTGTGATTCTTAACCTTGAGTTATTGTTTTTTTATTATTCAACCTCTATCTAATATTGTTCAAGAATTATAAAATAAAAAATCATATAATATATAAAGAGTTATTATTATTCTAATTTAATAATTGAAACCCATATAAAAATTCCATCAAAGGGGAAATGAATCCATCATTCAGGTGTATCGTGGAGTATTTCCTCATGAACTAATGTTTTTTTCGTCATCGCCTCATAGAGATAGTTTTAATGATATATTTTATGTATACATATGATAATAATGAAATATTCATCATAATGAAAATATTATTTGTAATTTACTTTCAATTCTTTCTATTCACTAAAAAAATGATATTATCAATTGTGTGTATGTGTGGACTACCACCTCCATACATTAATATGATTCATTTTCCATCACCACATCACATAGTTGATATATATATATATATATATAAAGAAATAAAATGTATTTATGATCTGACTATTATTATAAACTGATACAATAATTATTACCTTCATTCAATAATGATCGTTTATGAATGAAACTATTATTCATGCATTTGTATAGCCTATGATATACTTGATTGCAACATAGATCATTTTTCATAACCACCATTCATGTTTGGGTTTAAAATTATGATTGGAATATAAAAATCATTATTATTCAGTGATTATTATTCTAGTGATTAGTGAACAATGTCCCCTTTGACCTTAGTCAATTTACAAATGATGTTTTAAAAAAATGGAGGATCATCCTGAAAGACCCCTGATGTTGAATTAATTTATTATGTATTTAAATATTTGTAAAAAAATAAATAAAATAATTATTTATGTTTATGGAAATACCATGGAAAATTTTCTTATGAAGTCAAATTATTTAGGTGTCTCTATTACATGGGATTTAATTGAAATTTATGCAATGTGCGGACTCATGGTAAGGGATTGACATCTCACATTTATTTTTTTGAGAAATGTTACATATTCACTACTTATAATTATTTTGTGGTATATATGCTAGGAAAGAATTTTTGGTATTATTATATTAATTAATATTTTTTGGAATTAGAAATCCATATTAGGGTAACTCTTCTAGAGGGGTTGGATCAATATACTACAAATTTAGTAATGTAATTTGTCTATATTATTTTATTTATGCATATTTTAATATTAAAAAACTATTTTATATATAGTTTATAAATCTCACATTCAAAATTTTATATTAGGAATCACGTAAACATAAACTTATTTGAATATTAAATTTTTATTGTTTCATCTAATGGGATTTGATATGAATATTAAAAGTGGTATGGGGTTTCATAGAACAATATTTTTCATTGATTTATATTACATATAAATTATGTTTGATAGTTTATTAATACTTATAAAATGAAATCTGATTTTATAATGTAGTATCTCTACTTTGTTATTCAAATTTTTGCACATATTCATTATATTTATTTACTCTCTATTAAATTATATAGTCATTATAATGGCTATTCATCTCAAATTGACATTCCTTGGGACATATTTTTGATCATATCCACCTATATCTATTTTGAGGATTATATAATACCCCTTTAAAATATAATATCATGAATATATATATATAAGTTATAGATATTTAACATTTCCATTGTTTCTATTCATTTATGGGGATTATGATTGTATTTTTATCAAATTGGAAAATTCTTTTTCTCACAATATTCTTCCATTTTAGGATTGATTATGCTCAACATTCCTTTGGAGAAAATCAAATTTCCTTATTTTCTGAAGAAAAATTCCTTTTATTCTATTCTTATTATGAATTTAATTTATATTTTTAGTCTCCATTTTGATCATTATACATTAATAAAATAGCTATAATTTCATTGGTATATGATATACATATTATATATTCATTTAGATTTGGAATAATTATCTTTAAAATGCATGTTCAATAAAATGGATTAAAAAATTACTTCTTTATTAAAAAATTCATTACTTTACCAATTTTAAATGATATTTTATGTTCTTTCACACGTTTTTAAAAAATAAATTTCTTAATGAATTCTGAATGGGACTCATTAATATATTTTTGACTTATTTAGAAGTAATTTTTGTTTTAAAATCTATGAAATAAATATGTTTTTACACCTTAATGAAAATTATTTTATTTGAAGATTCAATAATAAGGTCATGGGAATTTTTTTAAATAATCTAATTTTCATGAAATATTATGTATTTTTATTTATGTTGAAGTGATTTTCTAGTCATACATTTTATTTTCATGAAGAATAACTCAAATTATATATTAATCTCATATCCATTCATTAATACCAAGAACAATTAATATTAATTGTGATATGCTGGGGATATACTTTATTGATATGATCCCGATTCTTTCTTTTAGTAGATTATTATTATTTCATATTGGTTTTCATAGAAACGATTTCCTTTGAAAAGGTTAATTATGATATAATGAAAGAATGTGACTATCTATTACCTTTTTATTAATGAATATATATATAATTTATATATTTTATATTCATTAGGAAAATATTATGATTGCTGGTGGTTTCATTATGATCCAATGATGGATGGTTATTTTATAAACCAAATAATTTTTGTTACATTGTAACTAAATAATGTTGGATTCATTATAGGCCTCAAGACCATTAAGTATGAAAGTCTAAAATATGGATATTAAATTTTAAGGGTTAATATAGAAATCATTTAACATGTTGACTACATGTTTTATCTTGGTTTTATATGGTTTTTATAAAAATAATATGATTTTAAAGGATAATCTATTGTGTTAATTTTTTAATACAACTATATTATACATGTTATGTATTAGATGTCAGGGATTTATATTTATTTTTCTGATAATGATTAAAACACCTGACTAGTGAATATTTTTCATTGCAACTCTTGAATAATTTAAATCATTATTCCATTTTTATTGTTGTTAAATATTTTACCCTTACAGAGCTTTTGAGGGCCCCCTTCATATAATATTCTCATTGATGAGATTCCTTTATGAAATATTATTTTTACCCTCATAGATATTTTGAGTTCCCCCATCATATAATTTAAATTCTCTTGATCATGAAGGATTATACTAAATTCTATATCTCTAGAAGGGTTTTATTTGAGAATAAATTAATTGGAGATGTTAAAGACAGAATATGGAAATTAAATTATAGGTATTGTGGAAAAATAATCTCTTTCAGTCATGAATGTTGTTTATGTAAGTGATTATCATAATTTTAAAAAACTATAATTCTAAAACATCACTAATTATGTAAGTGATCTAAAATTTACATTTGATTTTGTATGGATTGGATGGATAAAATTGGGTCACATTTATCTATATCATTTGTAGAAATGTAGCATTTATGTTTTTAGCACAACATCCAGGAGTATGAGTTCAAGACTCATACTGCTTATTATAGGTTTAATAAAATAAAAATGGATGTTATAAAATATAATTTATTTTCACATATATATAAATAATAAAATAAAAACACATTTTATTACCAGTTTCGATTTTCTTTTGACATAAGATTTTATAATTTCCTCTACCCCATATCTTAAGATATATATAGATATTTTCTCATATGATTAAAGGATTTTGGAAGTTGTTTTATTCTTCTTGATATAACACGGTGAATGTTGATTGATGTTCAAGAATCCTCATATTAGATGAATGGATTCATCTATAGATGTTTCCATTTAGACTCTACTATGATGACATCAACATTGAAGGGTCATAATCTAAACCAATTTATCAAACATGGGTGGAACATTTAACATAAAATCACACAATGAATAATATTATTTATTATTCATTTTCCATGAAATAATTAAATCTAATCTGTTGGATAAATAAACTATTGAATCATCTTATATTATTTACATTATAAATCGAATGTTATATTTTTATAATTCATTCATACATTAATTATATCATGATCATTAACAGAGATATTATGGTGGGAGAATAAGTTTTTGGGACCCTTATTAGTGGAAACACATTTACCAAACTAGTTTATCATGAGAAAAATCGTAGATAAATTATTTAAAATAGACAAAATTACTCCTTGTGTATAAAATCATCAAAAAAATATTCTATGAAATCCATTTATTTTTCCTACATCATAATAAAAAAATGGGTTTTATAAAATGTGGATCATTAGTGAAATTAAAGATGTAATGTATAAAACTATGTGAATAGTATCCAAAATATTATTTTATTTAACATATCAATCATTTTTGTGGCTATAAACTATTGATAAATTGTTGGTATTTTTTATTTAGTCTCTAATATCTCAATGTCGAGAAAGATAATCTCTTCAAAGATTTTTTACCTCATATTTTATTTATTCATTATTTATATATGAACACCCAGTTGTCTTAGTAGAAATCTTATCAACATGCAGTAGAACAATTTTAGGATTAATTGAATGTCATAATTTTTATCTATATAGGTTGAAGATAATGAGGACTCAGGTCCTTCAATAGTGTATGGTACAATTGTTCTAGTCTCATTTAAATGGAAACAATGTCTGATATAGGTTTTTTAAACTCTTTTATTAATTAACTAGTGTTATATAAAATGTGTTCACATGTGAAAATGGTGACTAATATGAGTGCATCATGAAAACTTCTTGAAAATGGAGTGTTTGAATTTAGTGTTTAACATTGTCTATTACAAGGGAAATAGTTTTTTTATGATGCATTTAAATGTATGAAATGGATATAAGTGATATAAGGTTAGGGATTAATTGATTAGTTATTCCCAAATAACATATTTAATTCTTCACTTGGAGTGTAATTTTTCATCACTAGATAGTTTTTTATATTTTAAATGGGGAATAAATCATTAATATTGGAACAAAAAGGCCTATTTCGATATATGTTTCATTAATATCATATTATTTTATAAAATTAACATTTAAGTTTATTGATGTAACCATGAGTAGAAACCTTCCTAATGTTGTGGATCTATACAATATTTTTTAAAAAAATATTGTATACGCTATAACCTAAAAATAATTTGGAGTTTTTCCACTAAATCATATGGGTGTGCCCTATTTAACTTATATAATATCAAATAACACTAACTGAACTACATGAGTTAATGATTTAGTTATATAAATAAAAAATAATGCTATATATTATTCTCAAAAAATACCTAGTATGAATTTAGTTTTATTTGTAAAAAAATAAGATTATACAATTTAAATTTTTTACGTTATTGTACATTGAATCAGGTAATAATTAAAAATTGGTACACACATTCAATGTTAATGGATCTATTTTATTAATTAATGATATCCATGGGGTTATTTAAAATTTATATTAAATTATGATACTTTGAAATATACTTCAATATTGTAGATATTCCAAATAATACATTTATATGTCGACACAACCATTAAAAATAGTTGATTATTCACATTGGCCATAAAAATAAAAAATCTATCATCATGGAATGGATGATCTAATTTTTTCAAATATTCCTTAACAATTTTTAAATTTTATTTTTTGACTGTATTTTTAATATACTATTGAACATGGTATGGTCATGAAAGAAACATGGACAATATTTTTAAAACATTGCGGGGCCCTATACATTTTTTGAAATATTTTAATTTTCCAAAAAATGTATATAATAACCTCAATTATTATGTATGTAATGTATGAAAAATTAATTTTTTTATCTATGAAAAGATTGTGGTAGTCAATTCATGGGAGGAATTAAAATTGTTTTTCACATAATTTTGTTTTTAGGGATAAGGGGTTATTCCATCTCCATGTTCATATATTTAATAATGTGTAACTATAATGATGATATGATAAAATAATGATTTTCAAAATGAATAAACAAATAATTTCTATAACAAACCAAAATTTTAGATTATATAGAACTTATTTTATCTTTAATGAATCCAATTATAGCTACATTTTATATTATTATTTTTATGGATAATGAATACAGTTTTTTAATATAATTAAACCATGTTGTAGATTTTTTATAATGAAAAATATAGACACATAAAATGAATTATTCAATGAATTATTATTAATTAGTCACTATGGTATTTGAAATAAAAATATGGCTCCACTATCTATTTTCATATAAGTTCAAAATGTTCATTAATCCAAAAAACTGAATATTTTATTAAAGCTGGCCTTAAGAATCATGAACTCATCTTAGATGGAGTACCTAAAATCATTCATCACATAATGATCATAAACATCTAGGAAGGTAAATTTTATGGTTGATGCCTTTTGTCTTAATCATTATGATAATGTTGTCAAATAAAAATGAGAATATTGGTACTTAATGTATATAATCAACTAAATTTACTTTGATTACACTAACAAAAATGATGATATGGTTTAGTTTTAGATGAAACTATTTCAAAACATTATAGAACAAGACATGGAAGTTTATTAGTTAAATCATAGTTACCTTTTAATTAGGCCAATCCTAAAGGTGGGGAAGCTTTTTTGAATGGGTTGAAGATGTAAATTATATTGTTTTTTTAGAACACATCATTTTTACTCATTTAATATAGGAACAATTAATTGATTCTTATAAGAACCAAATTTGGGTTTTCAATAGTGAAAATGAAAATAAAAATATGTAACTATAAGAATTATTTTTTTAGTTTTGAAAACTATTGAAACTAGTAGAATATATAAAATGTCCCTCACCAGTTTATTGGTGACAATAAAACCACAATAAAAGGTGGACATATTAAAATGATTATTTATAATGGTATAAATGATGGAGAATATATACATATATTTTTTAATCGTATTACATAGAAATAAATGGATGTAGGATTCCATCAAGGTGACTATTTATTAAATCTCCAACTCACCAAACATCCATTCAATCATCGGTACTAAATTTTTTAATTTTATAGGAGAGTTATATATCTAAGAAGTAGTAAAGCTACATGGTGTGATAGTTTCATTCACCTCATGTAGATATTATTTATTTATGTTATGAATTTTCAGTAATGAAAACATTATTCAGAATCATAATTAACCATGATGAAATTCCACCCCCTAATGGATATATGGTTAAATCATAAGATCCATTCATAAATGTACATTTATAAAGAGTGTTTGATGGACTTTTTTGGTTCAGGGAATGGATATTTTTCTTTATAGGACTGTTCATATAATAATATTTATTATGATATGATACGTATGTATCCATAAAAAACTAAAGAAAATAACTAAATTTAACCATGTTTTTTGTAAGACAACATAAAAATATTCAATTGATTATATGAAAATATAAAACAACCATGCGCTATAAAAAATATTATGTTGATCAAATAAATTATCCTCTACATTTTGTGGTGGGACTTCATACATTTTTATTGGCATCTCTACTGTTAGGACGTGGCCACCATATAGTTCTAGTGATGTTATCTCCTAGATATGTCATATGTATAATGATGATTGATTATATCATTGAAATTTATTAATATTTAGCTCTATATATATGATTAATCTCAGTGAATAATTTTTTTTCGATATATCTCATATAAATAAGTATGATCCCAAACAATCCTATTGGATTAGTAGGTGACCATTAATATTCATTCGAATATTATATTGATTAAATAACTAATATGTTTTTGAAAAGAATAACCTGAAAATTAGTGGATTATTTATCTTGGTTTTATATATAAATAAATCATGGTCATTAATGTGAAGAGTCATGGTTGTGGGAGAAGTGTGTGAAACATAAATTAACCATTTTTTAAAGACAATAATAACCTATAGATTTATGAGGATTTAAATAAAAAAAGTGGGGTGATTGGAACAAAAAATATTGTGTTATTTATATGTTTTTAATGTATTCATAAGCTATTTGTAGGTGGTAGTTCATTTTAGGGTGTTTTATAGGGTTTATAATGTTTTTAAAGAATTCTAATTCCTATATGGTTTGGAAAAACCATGCACAATTATTTTGTAAACCATGACATGGAAAATAAAAATACTAAGATTTTTCATGGTTAGAACATGTTTTGGTCAAATCATTCCACACTTTTGTGACACATAAAATAGTTCATAAAATATTTATTCCCATGTTTTTGTTTGTTTTTTAAACCATATAGTCAAATAATGACACCACCCATTTTGGGATGTGTCTACCTAATTGAGTTACACCAAAATATTTTAGAATATATGTCACATAATATAAATGTAATTTTTTAGATAGATTATGATACATGAAACAAAAATATCAAACGAGCTATAATAAACGAAATTTAGTTATCATAGGAAAATCATCACATTATCGTTGTATGGGTGTGTATGGATAAGATTAACAAAATTTTGAAATTTTTTTACATGTTATATTTAATTTCAATATACTAATTAACTCTTAGATAATTAGTAATTAATCTCTAGAATACCCGTTTTAGTCTGCTAAAGATGTTTTTTTTCAAAATAAATTTTTTCGTTTTTTTGTGTGTGGAAATTTTAATAAATTTATCACAATTTTAGAAATTTATTTTAAATCCATGATATAAATAATTGAATCATTATTTCATTGATAACATAAGATTAATGTTTTGTATTACATCCTAAAAATATTTAATTTTAACTCAATATTAAAATATACCAATAAGTATAAATCAATCATTTATTTTCATAAAGTAAAATTATTTAAAATTATTTTTCTATATTGATTTGTTTATAAATTTTTTATGGAAATAAATTGATTTAAAATAATTTTATTAATTCACTTAGGATCATTATTGTACTAGATTTTTATATAAGTCAAATTTTTTTCTTAAAACACAATTTTTTAGAATGATTTTTCATTTCATTATATAGGTTTAATATTGAAATAATTTTTTGAAACATATATAATTTTAAATATAAAAATTAAATTTCATATTTGAAATCAGGATGTTAAATTTTGGTAAAATGTTCTCATGTAATTACTGTATTTTGAACAATTATTTTTGTAAAATTTATAACCTCAGTAAGGGGTAAATCAAGTAATTAAAGAAAAAATGGATGTAATAAGGAATTAAAAATCTTCCCAATATGTGAGTTTATTTTATTTTATGGGATTAATTCAATCATATATGTCCTAAATTATAATATATTTGATTTTGGATCCTTTATTCTTTTTTAAGGAAATTTATATTATATTAAATAATAAAAATCATAAATTGTCACTCCTGTAATTTTATTTTTACTTTTTTGTTATATAGGGGAAAATAATATGTTATGAATGAATATAAAATTATATATTTATCATAATTTCTTTTATATGATGATATATTTTTATATTTTTAATAGTGTTATAAATAAAATAAATATTTATGCTTGACAGACGCCATATTTAAACAGTTAACAAAAAAATTAATAAAATTAAAACCTTTAATGTAATATAATTTTGTTGACTTATTGTATTCCATGAATTTAATATATAAATGTATCTTTTCAATCTTGTTTATGTGTCCCATTTTTTAATATATATTTGTGCATTTAATAGATTAATAATACATTTCATCACCTAATACACAATATTTTTTATTCTAAATTATTTGTTTCAGTGACTGTTGTGATTTTTAAGAGTTTCATGACAAATGAATAATTCGTGGATGATCAGAGAGAAAATTTAGATATACATGTTGTGTACATTATAAACAAAAACCATGTACTCTTCCCCATGCATAAATCTTCCAGCATGAGTACACATCTATATAGTAGATCAATCCCAACACAACATGTAATTATCATTCACAAATCACATATTCAATTGAAGAAGTAGATAGTGGATGATAGAGATTCTAAATTCCAATTAAATTAATGATACATATTGTGTAATTCGAAAAAAAGACCGATGAAACCTAAAATTCAATTGGCAGTGAGACTATCAAACAACTGGTAATATAAAACAATGGAAATTTTAGCCAACAAAGGTATACAGTGTGTAATTTTGAGTACATTTCATGTAATCAAAATTTCTTAAAATATGGAGGCATCCCTCTAAATTCAGTTTTAGACAATAAAGGTGGAGATTCTTCCACTCTTAAATCTGATTTTCCTCAAATTGAAATATGATATTTTCATCTTTTTTATATCTGTTTTAGTGTATTTTTACCCTTTCTGCGTTATCCAGTAGCATCCATGGAAGGGGTTGAATTTTGGCCCAACCCCCACACCTAGTACTTGGTCACAAGAGGATTATTTTCTTTTATTGTTGTTTAATAATATTATGGTTTTATTTTAATAGGAATATTGTTTTATTATATCAATAATTAATTATGAATTATAATACCTTTATTGAAATTAATTCCACATTCAATGTTTATGTTATATTAGACCACAAATGATACATGGGGAAAAACTAATCAAATTTCAACGAGGGAATCCCTGACCATATGTTTATCCTTCTTCAAAATTTTAGGGGTAATTAAGTTAATATGTATATAAAAAATCAATCATTGGTCCATGGAATTGATGTTTAAATACATAATTTCTTCATGTAGGGAAAACATCAATAATGTTGAGTCGTCATGAGAATTGTTTTTATAATTAATTTCAATATAAAGGAATGATTATTTCTGTTAACCCTTTTCAAGATTCAACCTCGACACAATTTCTTTTCTAATTTTTCATTATAATTTTTTTTCACTAAATTTTCACAAATTGAATCATGTATTCATCCCTCTACCATTATTGATTTTGTTAGGTCAATATGTTGAGACTTCTCGACTAATGTATCAAATTACTTATCATTCTTTCCCAATGTTATCGACCCAGACTATAACTAGATACTTATTTATTTGTATTAGAATAGAACATAAAATTTTCCACACCTCGTTAATGGTGTGGTCAAATTATGGATTAATTTATAGGGACAAGAGGAATGTAGTAACATTAGTCTGAGTAATGTTTTTTACCCAATATTTTCATTTTAATTCTTTCATTCATTCTTGGGAACCAAAAACATTCATTTCTATGGACTTATATTCAATATAGTATTGGTAATATTCTCTAGGATGGTAGTTTTTACATATTATCCATTAATTTATTACTCTTATCTAGAAGACTATTATCCATTTATGGTTGATGAGTTTTAGTATGAGGAAAACCTATAAACATTCATTAAATCTATTAATTATTCATGTCTTCTGAATTCACCATCAATTAATACCAAAAAATTAATATCTATGTAGAAATTATTTACATCATTCTAGTTATACCAAACCAAATGTTTTTAGACGATAAGGGATTATGGTATAGAAGGATTCTAAGATAATATCTAACATAAATACTCATATTGAGTATGAGGTAGGGTGTTCAAAATATATTTCAATTGAGGTATATTTTTATGAAATGGAACCCACTATTAATGAAATAAAAACTCTAAGAAATGAAATTTCAAATACTAAATTTCAATAATAGAAAAATTCATGCCATGTTTATAATGAGTCTTCTCATCTATTTTTTTTTCTGAACCATCAGTTGAATACATACAAAATCCAGAGTATTAAATATATTATTATTTTTGTTTTTAGATTTTAAAATTAGCTACCCATTAAAGGGACAAAAATACATGATCAAATCCTATAACAAGTACTCCTTCAATTTTTACTAGTAACAAGATCATATATATTACAATCAATTTCCCTCTCATCCTAAAGGTCAATAAAACTACTTAACAGAAGAGGGATTCAAAAAATGTGATACTGCAAATAGTTGTATCGACTTCCACCTTCTTATTATAGTAATGTACACTATCTCAGGTTGATCCAAATACCTAAAACAAAGGTTCTTTCTAGGAATAATCCCAAACACACTTTGTCTATATGTTTATATTATTATTTTAATAACTACATGCCATGTACACATCCTTCACATTCAGTCTACAACCCTTTTTGTGATATACTTTTATAAAGTGAGAAAAATGAGGTTAAAAAAATCGTGAATGTTCATACATGGTAAGTATATATTTTTTTAATTTATACAATAGTAGGTATTTTTTATATGTAAATATTAAATATGATAATAAATATGAATAAAGCATGTGTCGATTGAAAGGTGGATGAGGTGTGTCTAAGCCGACTCATGTTCAAATACCTCAACATACTCCTTTGGTTGATGATTCATTTTTCTAATTATATTTTCTATTGAAGGGCATGTGAAATGTTATCAAAAGTATTTAATACCATTTCAAAATAAAATAAAACCCAGGGTGGGGTAGAATTGGATGGAATGATCATATCCCATTGTTTAACAGTGCCTGGTTCAAATCCATCATTCTTTTTTAGATCCATAATTATAATTTTAATTAAACCATATATCATATATTTTGTTTGATGGAATGTACCATTAATATATTATTTTCAATAATAATTAAAAAAATTAAAAATAAAAAATCAATAGAGGATTATGTGGTTTCATTGGGCAAATTGTATCCTAGGATACAAGATACCTATGTTTGAATTCAGCTTATCTTCTCACATCATCCCAAATTTTCAATAATTAAATACACCAATTGTGAATTATTCCTTTCATGGTTTAGTGCTAAAAATATTCTTAAAATATTAAATGATAAAAACAATTCAACACTACAACCATTTCTGCCATGGTTGAGTGAACATAGTCGGAATGGGATGGTCAACAGTTCAAATCTCACCCCCAACATTGGATAAAAAGTTGTAGTTCACTTTATCAAATTTTAGAAAACACTATATGTATTTAGCAAATAAAATAAATGAACATTTTTATTTTTTGCGGTAAATATATATATTTTTTAATTATATTTAATAATTAAAAAATTATTTATTATAATAAAAAAATATTTTATTAATTAATATTTTTAAATATAAAAAAATACACATAGTGAACTATTAAACACATGCCATGTGTCCCATCTATAAAATCATATAATTCTAACTGAACCACACTCTGTATCAAAAATCATTTTTCTCCTTGTATCATTCCTTTTTTTCATTTCTCCCCACTCTAATGTGAAATTTTACCTTTCTTAATTCCTCTATTTATTCATCACTTAGATCCATAATCTAGGAATGTGCCCCCCACCCCCACACTTTATTTAATTAGTTTATATGATTTATATTAGATTTATTGATTCATGGATGTGTTTTACTAAAACGCATAGTATGCATTATTTTTACACAGTTTGCCACATCCTTTTAATTAACTTCTAATGATTTAATTAATTTTTTTACAGTTTTTGTCCAATAAATGCACTTTTGTATTTTTATAATTAAATTTGTCAAATATTCATTTTTTATAACAATTTATGTAATTATGGACCCTCAAATAATTAATTTCTTCTTTATTTGTTTTTGATATAACTAATTTTCAATTTGTGTACTTAATATTTATCTTTTTAATATTAATAAATATTGGATTTTCTAAATAATTTACTTTTAATTTTAAAAGTTTACTCATCCAGTAACTTAGATACTGCTTTCCAGACTACCGGTAGCTAAGCTACCGATAGCAGGGTTACATTTTCTCTACTGGTTGCTAGGTTACCGGTACTGTCTAACAGTGACATGATTTATTTTTGCTTACTAGTAGCCGGTTTTGAGATGTTATGGTGACTGTGTTTATACCAGTAACATTTGTCACCGCTATTCTTTCCAACTGGTAGATCTCATTTAAATATAACTATAGCCTCTAATTTTAACTATCAGTGAACCTTTAATTTTATAAATACTAGTGAGTATTAAGGTTGGTTAAGTTAATTCTTCTTTTCTTTTTAATAAGTTAATTTTTATTTTAAACAATTATTTCATCAATGGAATTTTATATAATTAAGATAGATTTTATTTTAATATATTATCTATTATTTTAGATTCATTAGAATAGGTTAGCATTACTAATTAATTTGTTTAGACATCCTGCTAGTCATGTAAGTATATAGTAAGGGTTTTTAATTAAATAAATTAGTAATCTTTTAATTTTATATGTTCAAATAGTAAATTAATTAATTAATTAAGAGTTTTTTAAACATTAACTTTTTTGTTTTATGCATGCATATTATTTATTAAGTCACCAAATTTGGTTTTAGTCTACCGATGAGGTATACGAGCACTAACGGTGACACTTTTATTTATGCCACGTAAAGGTGAGATTTTGTTAAGTACCGGTGACCTATCTATTTTTCTGTAGCGGTGACCCCGTGCCACTGTCTTTCCTCAACGATACTCTTTTCTCACCGTTGCAGCCCCTTCTATCGGTAGCCTTGCTACCGATCCGCATATCGCTTTTACCGGTGACCTTGTCACCATTACCTTTTCTAAAATCTAATTGCATTGATATAATTTAGTTATTAATTTAATTTTATTTTCCACCATTAATATAAATTAACTTTATTAATTTAATAGTATAGTTATCTGCTTTAAATATTTTGGTTTAGTTGCTAATATAATGCAATGTATATTATCTGCTGTATCTAATTAATTAATTTTGTGGTTTTAATCTTTTAAAATAAATTAGGTTTTATGAAGTTTAATTTCTTTTTTTCAATTAATTCTTTTAATTCTATTGTTTAAATCCATTCTTTAATTTTGTATTATTTTATCCTACTAATAAATTAATTAGTTAATAATTTAATTTGTTTTAGATTTGTTGAAATTTTATTTATTTTTAATAAATTATATATTTAACCATTTAATTATTAGGTTAATTATTTATTTGAGTTGTAGTTCATTTAATGTTTGTGGTGGTGTGTTTTTGCAGCTACCAGTAGATGACCTCACCATTGGCTATTTTATTTTTCCTCACTGATACACCTCCCGCCTCACTGTTAGCTTTATTTTTTTATCGGTCACCATGGGCGCACTCCTTTTTCACCCTATCAGAAGCTCTTTATCTCCCCTGCATCCTCACCGTTACCTTTTCCCTCTATTAGTAGCTACCTCACTGGTGGATTATGCTCACTGATAGATAGTTTTCTACATCCTCACTACTACCCAACTTTCACTTTCCTCACCTTTAGGTTTTATACCTCTCATCAATTCACGATCACCACAATCAAAAACATGTTAGACTCAAATCAAAACCCTAAATTTTACTCTTTTGCAAATCAGTACAACAGTTCAGCTCATGAGGGAGAGAGAGCTGAATTGATTGAGAGGTTCACATCTACTGCTGTGAGGAGGGCTGTTGCACTTCACTACGGAAGGCCGAGGATGAAGCCGCACCACGCTGGACCAAAGGAGGCGGCCACCTATTCAAAGGAGGAAGAAGACTCCTCCTGTGCGCCGCAGATTTGCTGAGGAAGAGACCAGGTGCTGGGCCTGCATCACGGAACCCATTGTCGGTATCTTATGCCTACTCCACCACAACAAGAAGTCTTGGACCGCCGCTGAAGACCGCCTGACCACCGTTGTCTGCTGTGCTAGAGTTGGAGAGGAGATCTGCAAGCCTGCTACGCCTGGTTTAAAGGAAGACAAGAACCCTCCCCTTGCTGCGCCAATTTGGGGGAGGGGAAGATAATAAAATGAATAAAAAAAATATAATAATAAAATTATAATTAAAGTAAAGTAAAAAGAAAAAGAAAAAAAGTTAAAGTTTAATTAATGTAAACTTTTAAAAGTCAAATTAATATAATTTAATTTATAAAAGTAATTAACATAAACAATTAGGATATTAATAAATAGATAAATTGTAAATTAAAATATAAAACTAAATTTATAATAAGTGTTATTAATAAATTAATATACTGATTATAGTATAAATAAATAATTAATAATAATTATAAATAAACTATAAAATATCTAATTAATTTAAAAATATTTTAAACATAAGTATTAATTCTAATAACTAAATTAAAAAAAACTAACTAACAGATTAATGGAATACTTTTATTTTGTAAATAGTAATTACAATAGTTATAATTAATGTAGTGAATAAAAATAACTAATACAATCTAAGTTATAAATTTATTACTATACTTATGATGTAAAATTTTAATAATTTAGTTAAAAATTATAGATTACTAACTATGACTATTAAAATAATTTATTTAGTGGATAATTGTATAAATAATATAAAATTAAATAATTATCAATTAACTTTAGTTAAATATTAACAAGTAAAAATAACACTTACCATTAAAAAAATAGCCACTTTTCATTCTTTATGTTCATTTTTATTTCTGTTTTCTAACTATGCAGGTTTATTCATGGAACTTAAACGCATCCACGTGCATTCAACTAACTCAGTGGAAGTTAGTTATGTGGGCAAAACTAGTACGACATGCTTATCGCGAAAAAATGCACACTTTGCAGTGCGTGGGTGAAGAACTTTTGAAGTAGGTGGAAGATGTTGCAGTGACGTATAGAAGATGATAGATGATACTTAAGTAGAACAAGAAGCATATTTTAGGGCGAAATTCATTCACTTGGAGGCTCACTCATTCGATGAACACACCAGCCTTAGAGCAGAGCAGAGAACCTGGATCACTTCTTGGAGAGCCGCTTTTTGGAGTTCTGAGGGCCAGGAGCAGCAGTAATTGATGCAAGCAGAGGGAGATTTCTTCCTATGTAATTTAATGTCTTTAGTATTTTAGATATAGATGATGATAGGGTAAATAATTTTAGTTCGGGGGTGAATTGAAGTTCTACTAGTTACTTTTAATTCTCATATCACTTAATCAATTCACTGAATTCAGTAAAGATCGGTGAGATTGATGTTGAGTCCATTCAATTGCTTTTCACCACTAGAACTTAATTTTCATTACTCCACAATCAAATCAGTGAGATTGATCATGGAAACATCTAAAAATAATAATCAATTCACAAATGCTTCAGGACTTACTATGAGTTCGTCCTGTTGTCATTATCTTTTCGAACTTGTCACTGCTGATTTGTTTTGGAGTGGCGAACTCCAAAATCAATCAGCCCGTGTGACTTAACTCTTGGCGAGGGAGGTAAGTCACTCAATTTATGGTTGTGCAAGGCAATAACTTTTAAGTGATTCAGAATACCTATTAAGTTAGTGGAATGGAGACTTTTCGCCGGGCATTTTACTTGATTTTTCACTTTTAGCATCTTATATCTCTGTTTCTTACTTTTCTTAGTCTGTTTCTTGTTTCATAATAGTTTAGAAAAAAAACTCAAAAAGACTGTAGTGTTTCATCTATGCACAAATAATAAGATAAATAAATATAAAAAACTGAAAATATATTCTACTGCTGACAAGAGTGGAATCTTTTGAAAATTTTTAGAAGAATAGTGGTCAAATTCGCCTTCCCTGTGGGTTCGACCCTGCTGTCCACATATACTGTAGTTAGTAGGAATATAAATATTAAAATTTTACTGGCTTAAATGACGGTTTAGGTCAACATTCTTGATTGAATAACACACATCATGTACATTAGGTACATAGAAACATTTATCTATTACAACATTGAAAACAACCAGTGGGTATTTTTGGAACATGTCCTGCACCTATATCTCTACCCATAATATTTTAGACACTATAATGAGTGTTACTTGAAAAATTGATCTATTTCCATCACACACCATGTGCGTTGGGTACCCGAAATTTAAATCATCCCTAATGATGTATACTTTTATGGACCCGCACATGATGGATACCCATGTTCCCACATACAAAATGAGCATTATCTACATGTTTGGTACTTTTTTTTTTCTACCCTCTCTTCATAGAGACCTTATCAGGAAAAAACATGTCCATACTACCCACAGACACATACACAATGTGCACCACTTCCATATTACATGTATGATTATTTTCATAAACTAATTAAATGTAACACCCCAAGATTTCATAGTGTGTTATTTCTTCAAAATAATTCAATAACTTGCACTACACGCAACACTGAGTTCAATTGCACCATGACTTACCAAAAAAAAAGCCATTATAAGAGGTCATGAATAGTATTAACTAAATTTTAAACTTTATATAATCCTTATAATTTTAGAATCCATATTATGAGTTTCTTAGTCATAATGTAAGAACAGATTCATTTTCAGTATTGCACTTTTATCAACTTTTGATAGTGAAACCTTTTTAAATACAATATTTTAAACTTTTTGACTAAATGGAGACATCAAAAAATTTAAAATGAAACATCCCAAGCTTCCACGGTACGCTTTCCTTTGAATAAAACAGTAGCGTGTGTTGTACGCAACTTCGATTTCTAACACACCGTAACCAATCAAACTAGCTGTTGTGAATAGTAATACCTACTTTTTGAAGTTATATATATTTTATATTTTAAAATGGACTTCATTTTTGGATTCGGAATATCAAATTTAGCCTAAGGTGAAATTTTGGTACTTTTCGGATAACTTTCATATTTTGATGAATAGTGAAAATTACTAAATTTTAATTAAAAACAACTTTTTTAATCAAAATAATTAATAGTGATAAATTATGAATTTGAGTGGTTTTAAAGTATATTTAGAATATATTTTTACCATTTAATATAATTTTGGTCATTGGACATAATTTTACAATTAAACCGAACATAAACAAGTGTCAATCTTTTGATAGTTATTATCTCTTAAAAACACGCTTTTTGTTTTGACAGCGGGAATTAATTTTAAATTAATTTCTGCCACTTCTGTGTTTTGAATTTAGGAAAATGGATTCCATATTTGGAATCAGGATGTTCAAATTGTGTAAATAGGTAACTTTTATTTTTAGACATTTTGAATAATTACTGCGGTAAATATTTTATTTACCATGGTTAAGGGTAAATCCGGTAAATAAGGGTTAAAAAAAATAATATTATAATAATACTAAATTACCCTAAAACGTGTCTTAACCCTATTGGTTGTCACATGGTCGACCATGGGCATCTTTGGGTCGATTTTGGGACCCCATGTATCCACTTGTAAGTGATAATGACACTTTATTTTAATTAAGTCAAAATGAATACAAAAATAACACAAGCATATATCTTTTAGAAAAACAATTGTTACATAGGGTTATATAAGTTGGATTTTAGATTATAAATATTCATTAGAAAGCTAAAAAGATTTCCTACATAATAATATTTTATTTATAATTTTTAGACATTAAATAACTTATTTTATTTATGACACAATGATGATGCAGTAATTACTATAATAGTGAAAAATTAAAATAATTGATATTATAAATACCCAAATAAATATAATATGAAACTTTTAATGAATTAAACTAATTTTCTATTATAATATGATATATTTGTATTGATTTAATTGACTTTGTTTGAAGTAATCAATCTGTTATGAGTTTCACAAAAATCAACTATTGAATAGTGTCAAAATTGACATAAAAGAGTTCTTAAAACAAATATTATATTATTAATTGATATTAAATTCCTAAAAATCTAAGGTTCGGCCAAGAAACTTATATCATGATAGGTTCATCATTAATGTACCAATTGGGGGTATCTTGGATGTATATAGTAAGTTTATTAACCATATTATATAAAAATACAAAGAGACATTGTAAAAGTGAAACTAATTAACTTAGAGTTAATACTTAAAGATAAGGTTAATATAAGTACCCAAACCTGTCTAAATTCTATTGGTTGAGTGTTTTTCGACCTATCCCCACCTTAACCTTTGAATAATCAACTTTGGAGCCATTAGAAACCGAATATGAATTTATTATAAATTAATATTTCTAGCTTTTCCAAAGGTTCCCCTCACCCCTCTTATAAAAGGGCACTCCTCCTTCTCATTTCTTCACACCTTAAAAGCCTTTTGGTTCGGCCAAACTCTGCCCAAATACTCTCCCAACATCCCTCACTACAACCTAGAGGCCTTAGTTCGATCAGAAATCCAACCTAAGGAGCCCTTTTGATCAAATCAAAAGGAAGAACTCGAAGAAGAGGTAATGATTTCACCACCCTTCACCAAGTTCATTTCTTCTTCCACTTCTTCTTCCTTTTTTCTTACCATTCTAAAATAATAACTCCAGTATCTCACATATACTGTGATGTTATTATAAATATGGTACAATCATATTCAGTATTCTATCCACCCTTTGAATAACATGTCACCATACGTGCGTACGTACGGCTTACCGTCTCCATGTCGTGGTGTAATTGTTATTCAATATAATATTATTTGGATGAGTATAATAATGATATGTAACTCATGTAAATAATAAATATAACATGTTAATTATTCTTTATATATGATATACCATACATTTATATATTATTTTAATATCAAAAGAATGATATTATCGCTCGTGCGTACGTACAGACTACCGTCTCCACGAACACGATGAGATTCATTCTCCATCGTATCCATTCAAGTATAATTATCATTTGATGATTTAAAAATGATGTTTAAGGACAGGATATCATTCTGGATATGAATAAGATACAACAACCATGGCTTATGTAACAAAACATATAAAAGAAAATGAGTAAGTTAACTCCCGAAACAACGATAATTCTAAGATATTATTAACAAATCAATGTTAAAAGATCATATATGATATCATATTAATATATATGATTCTTGTATAATTTAATAACAACTATTTCACCATTATACAGGAGGTTAACCTACCCCAACAAAGGAAAAGTACAAGGTAAGGGTTTACTTTACAACCTCTTCATTATCCAAGGTTGTTTATACGTAATAATCTACTGGGATCTCTTTATCATCCACATCCATGTTTCTTAAAAATCTATTTCAAAACATTTTTACTATTTACTAGAATATGAGTTAAAGTCATTTATACCCTTTTTGACTTTTATAAGTGGTTTATAAAGGAATCTTTCGGTCTTTTTCAAAACAAGGTCCTTTTTAACCTTTTCGACAGAATTAAGGTAAGAATGTTGTTTTTAACTTATACGGTGGGTGCGGTTATTTTCTGCCGTTATAAAATCTTCAAAGTTTTCCTTAAAAACTTATAAGATTATTTTCAAAGAAAATGTTTTATTTTATATGGCTCTTAAATGATTTCAAAATGAATATTTTAAGAATTTCAGAAAGGTACTCTTTATCGAAATCAGAATTTTAAATGTTTTAAAGATTTATCTTTCTAAATCTTTTTAATTAATGTCCATGTCTTCAAAATGGTTTTTAAGGATTTATTTATATGGACATGAATGTTTTTTAAAAATGTTGATTCCTTTCAAAAGTTTCAAAGTGGTATGGGACACTTTGATTCAAAAATATCTTTTTAGTTACTTCCTTTATAAATGTGTGACTTTTAAATGATTTAAAAAAAAGGAGATATTTCTCTCAAATAGTTTTTATTCCATCTATGTCAACATCCTTTGATAGATTTTAAGCTTATTTGAAGTTGATTTATTATGATACAAAACTTCTATATTGTATTGAAGGTTTTGTGATATGTTTGACTATGGATGTGCTATTTTTATACCATTCATAGTTTATGGTGAAATTATTGACATTTCGTATGCTAGTTTTAATACGAATGTTTATGTTATGTTTAAACCTTTTCATATGGGAATGCATTGGACTTAATAAGTGACGGGTGGAGCCCGCTATAGCTCCTCGATGCATCGGTAGGTCTCATGAGACAAACTAGTGTCTTGGCACAAGGCCTTGACAAAATATTATTTGTAGTTTTGGCACGAGGCCTTGACTATGTGGTTATGATAGTCTGGCATTATGCATTCCAACATTATGAAAGTGGTTATTGATTTTTTTCATGTGATTATTCGATTAGTAGAATATCCATGTGAGTAAGAAAATGGCATTATTTCATTTTATTTATGCCATACCATGTTGAAAGTTCATGTTTGAAAGGCTTTTGTTTTAGTTATACATTGCCTTAAAAGTTTATTCTTATTTATGAAAGTTTCCGCTATATTGTTATCCTTACTGGGCATTTGAGCTCACCCCTTTTCTATGTTTTATTTTTCCCAGGAAGTGAAGAAGTAAGTTATGAATGACCTGCAGGGATATTATGTGGGGATTTGAGTGTGGATTATGGAGACAATATGTAGTTGTAGTAGTTTTTCGTTTAATGATGTAATGTAAAACTTATGAATATATCTAGTGTTTCCAAGGCTACTAAACCAATCGGTCTTTCGAGATTTGATCTTTCTTGTGATCATGCCAATGTTACGAAGTAATGCACCGACTCTGGGTAGCTGGGGTCGGGGCGTTACATTAAAACATATTGTTAGTATCCCGATAAAAGGGTTTTAAAACTAGGGCATTTTATACATAATGTACTCAATATATACATGTTATGTAATTTTTTCAATTCTCACCAATTTCATCATTTTTTATTTAATATTTCATAATTCCTATGATTATTTTATGATAATGGTATATATAGACTGTTCTTGTGGGAAGTGGGTTATTCCCGCTATTGTTGAGGATCACCCCACCATATGATAAGTCTAGATCCAAAAACCCAGAGGCCATTCCACAGAAGATCTACCGACTCATCAGCTACCAGATTTAGTGATGCTTCCTCCTCTTCCACTAGTGGTGATGTCATCAAAATCATCCTCCATTCATGTGGACACTATTACACCATCGGGTTCTTTTTTGATTCATTCTATCGATACCAAGGGACCCACTAACATAACCTATACCACAACTTTAGATACACTTATAATTGATGATAGTGTACTTACATGAGTAACAACGTCATCAGGGCATGAGACATTAGAGTATGATTCAACAACACAGCCACAAACAATAGCATCATAACCGTAGCCTCATTCCTTCCCCATATTCATTTGAGTGACACCCTATAAAAGACCAGCTGTGATTATTTTCATGGCCAACAATTCAGTTGAGTGATCGGGTCATATACATCAGCATTCCAGATAAACTAGGCATATGTGAGGAGATCGAGGAGATCCATGGACATAATAATATAATTTACACTCTACAGGTATTCCCTCTTATCAAAATAATTCTATATTTGCAGTTTTATACAACGTTTAACTTCAAAAGTCCCACATATCGAGGGATTCCCAATGATACGGTGACCTTGATCAAATGTTGACTCAGTGGGAGACATTTTCATTCATTATGTATGTGATTTTCCAAGGATAAGGCCTCCACCAAAACCATCCACCACACACCTATTGTCTCCCTTACTCTCCCTAACCACATCGAGTTAGTCTTTATGTGCATAGAATTTTCTGGGCCAGATTTCATTTATATTTCCTCCTCATAGAAGGAAACCCACATTATTTCCACTACTATTCACCTCATCCTTTGATGTTTTAGGTCTATTATACTACTCTAAAATGAGGATATTGATGTCATGTATTGAATATATATGAATCCCATGACTTATAGGATTTGGAACAATTACCCTAACATACAAAGCATCATCGCCTCATACTAACATTCCCTATTCACCGACTACTAGGGAAACCATAACAGATGGTTTTTAGACACTGAATTGGTACACCATCTATAATTGTTTGAGTCATATCTCCCTCATGAGAACTTATATTTTCCCTAATGGATGGAATTTATCAATATTATTTTTATGAAGATGGTTGAGAAGTAGTATATCACTAATGGGTTCATGTAGGATCCCCCTACACCTCTTGTGGTGGTAGGTGACATTATTTAATCTAAGTTTGTTTTTCATCTGATTCAATCACCACCCGCTTTAATTATGAACAATAATTCTCCCACACCCCGTATTATTCATCCTTTACTACATAAAATTCCATTTCATATTTTAGTAGACTATCCACTGCCCCAGCTCCACCAAAACCTCCTACTATTCTTTTAGTTCCACCTCTCATTTCTATATGAATACCACCAAGATTTCATGGATCAGTGACTCGATTTCAAATCAGGTATGGTGGGGATCATTTTACACTACCTGAGTATTCAATTATCCAAAGAACACTCTCGACATATAGATCCTCGAACCACAGTGTCGCAGGCTTCCTAAACCACCCGATAAAATGAATCAATATTTTTTATTTTTAGGGGCAAATATACTCTTCTACTATTGTGACAATATATCATATGGGCGAACCAACAATAAGGATTGTGGTATCCACACCTTCTATTTCCAATCCCACATCCTTTCTCTACAGGTTCCCCAAGTATTAACCAATTCCTCTTCTGAGGCCAAACTATCACTATTTATGACACATTATTATTTGATTATATATATACCTTATGTGTTCTTGAGATGTAATTCTTTGTATTCATAAATATTTATTTTTTCCAATTCATAGATATTTATAATTATGGTGGTTTATCATGAGAATATTCTTTCAAATTATATACATATTTTCTGTCTCCATGAGGAGAGTATTAATTTTTTTGTTTATATTTATTCACATTATTTATATTAATTCTTCAATTTTTCTCCTTTATCTTATCCCATTTATGTCTTTATATATCTTCTTTTCTTCCTTAGTGCTTCACTTGAAGTACTATGAGAACTATTAAGTATAGGGGAGAATCTCTGGACTACACATGTTTTTCCCCATGAAATAATCTAGTATACAATAATAAATAGAAAATAAATAGTTTAGTGAAAAATTTTGATTGATTATTATTATAAAAAATAAATAATGGATTGTTATTTTAAAATTAAAATAATATTTTTCTTTTATTATAATTTAAAAAGATTTCTGAAAAATATTGAGTATTGATTTAAAATCATGTCAATTTTTTATTATTAAATTGGTCATTTTTAATCATCACATGACATAATTTAGTTGGGTTTTGTCTTAGTGGTAAGCACCCATTAAATCTACATGTAAAATGTGGGTTCAAAACCCATTGGGCGCAGGTTTTTATAGCACTTCTGTAGTGTACTATAGCAGTGGCAGCATTGTAGCAATGGCTGACATTGTATCTGCGGCAGGGTACTTTAGCGGCGACAGGGTAATGTAGCAGCGATTAGTACTATGCGGAACTATAGCAGCATGGGTACTATAGCAGTACTTTTCATATAATGGGTCTTGGGCAAAAAAATGGGCCTATAGGCCATGTAATGAGCAAATTTTCCACTGGGACTTCAGGCTATGTAATGGGTCTCCCTCAACCCAGTTAAAATGCTCTTTACTTTTCTTTAATAATAAATGAGGCTTTGGCCCCAACCTTTTAAAAAAATCATTTCATGACATATCTAACCCATTATTACCCTAATTATCGAGAGGTATTATGATCTCATTATTATATTTTTACTAGTACACCATTTCTCAATTGATTATAAGAATATTCATAACTACTATACGGTTATATAATTCTACATAGAACATGATGATTTTTAATTACATTAAAATCACTAAGTCATTTTATTGAAATTATTATGGTCTTTGACTTGTATACCAATCATAAATGTTACCTTTATAAAACCCATAGAAACCCTGAAAAACCTTAATTGTGTGGTTGTGTGCGTCATTTTCATTTGGTAAAATGCATTAAAAACCACAATTCATTATTTTACAATATAGTCCGTCAATAAAAAACGAAACATTCAATATATTACCAAATTAAATGTTTACTCTTATTGATGGATTACAAACCCATGTTGGAAAATGATGAAAATGGTGATATGTAACATAGAGATATTTTTATGAGGATGCCTTTTCATTGATATTTGTTAACAAAATTTGTTGTTTATTATTTAAACCATTAGACTTATTTTTTCAAGCATATGAGATTATATTCACATTATTACTAACCAACACTAATATATAGAGACATCATAACCATATTGAATGATCTCATGATTTTTATGATTTTATTTCAAAGTGGAGAATTAGAAAACTTATAAGACTATGGATACAAATTATATATTATAGATTGATAATAACTCTAGTTAAATGATCATTTGTGATGAGTGTGTCAATTTCACGAGATGTAAATCATTATGTGTCATGTATATTAATGATTGTGTAAAATGCAAAGAAAAATAGGTTGAGAGTCTTTAATTAAGTTTTATATTCGGCATTATTATAATATGTTTTTGAAATAAAAATATGTTGTGTGACATTAAAATCCTCTAAATTGAATATAATATTTATAACTACAATTAATTAGATTTTCCATTTTTTAGTTTATAGATTATTTTTATTTAGAAACTAAGATTTTTATTGTGGGAAATAAAATTATAATTTGTGGTGGATTTTGACATAACCTATTTAGGTGTAATAGTTCAAAAACATCGTATACTATTAAATCATTTTCTGACTAGATATTAATTATATTATGGATCAAATCCAATATTTCGATGATTTTAATGATATTTCAAAATTATTTAGTCAAATTCACTAATGGAGGATTATTAGAAAAAAAATTCATATATACATTGAAAAAAGGAAAAAACATATCATACTCGACAGGTGCTATAAAAGGAAAAAAATGACCATTAATTAAAAAAATAAAAATGTACCGTAAACAATAAAAGATGACGTAGTAGTATGTCTTTCCCATATCCAAATAGTTCTAACAAAATAAATATAACTACATGTAATAATAATAGTACCATTCACCACATCCAAAATAAGGTGTTTCCTCTACAGTATCTGATTCCCACTCAGAAAACATTTCATTGCTTCAATATATTGGTTTACGGCTTTCTAAGATTAATCCTCTATATTGATTGATTCTCCTTAAAAGATTACAGATGACCCTTTATAAAAATTAAGATATACACAGACTATAATTTATAAACACATGTCACGATCCTTTCCCCACACACTGTTCAACCATCTTAAGTACATGCCCATATAACCAATAAAAGAAAAAAAATCCATTTACTTCTCATTTACATGACTTGTACTCACTTCCAAATGCGTTTATTCGATGATAGAGATTCTATATTCCATTCACTATGGTGATAAACACTATTTCTTTCCACAAACCAACTATCGATGATTCATACATAATGGGCAGCATGGTTCTTCACCTACCAGTGGAAAAAATAGTGAAAATAGTAATTGATATGTGTATAAGTCATTCACACTTTTGTAAACTCTATGTAATATTTTTTTATAAATAAATAAGTTTTCCCAAGAATTGAGGGCTATAAATTAATGGGTGAGCTGATTCTCCATTACTAATGGAGAAAATAGTGGAAATAATAGTTGACACATGTACAGGGAAATTACATTTGTGTAAACTTTATTTAATATATTTTTCATTATATATGGAGGCTGTCATCCGAATTGTAGATTGGATATTAGAGAGGGATATTCTTCTACTGTACCATTCAATCTCCCTAGAATCCAAATAGGAAAATATCTTGTACTTTCCATATTTTTTTATAACTATTACCATTCCACAATCTCCTGTCATATTCATAGCAAGAGATGAGTTTCAGCTCAACCTGTACACTTTTACATTTCTCATAAGAATTATATATTATAGTGTTGGGGTTTTAATATGATTATGGTTTTATTGTACTATAACTATTTATGAGTTTCTATGAATATTTAATTGAAAATCATTATCATTTTTTTCAAATTAATTCCTATTTTATCTCTTGGTGTCATATCAAACAAATAATGATAGCAATGTTGAAAAATAAATGAGTTTACACTTCCCCATAAATGACTATTGGGTAAGACTAATACAACATTTTTAGGAGTAATTATATTAATTATTATCTAATCATTCAATCATTAGAAAAATAAAAGGTTGTTTGAAGAAATACTTTCTAGTTATCAGACCGTAACACAATAATAATATTAATCCATAAGGTAATTCACCTTTAAAATCATTTTTTATAGAAATGATTCACTATTTTAGTTAACCATAATCAATTTAAATCCCCAAAAAAATTGTTTTGTTTTTTTCATTACCTTATTTTATTTTAACTGAATTTATTCAAATATTTCCATGTTTTGATCCTTTTACCTTCAATGATTTTTCTACATAACCTTTAGAGATGCACTAGATTTCGTTTCTCATCTCTTCTCCATCTATCCCTATGGGATTGACCCCAACTTATAGCGACCCAACCTTTTCTTACATTACTATTACATCATTTCGAAGATAAACAACATAATAGTATTAAACATGGAGGATCCATAGGTTTAGTGTCTTGGGAAAACTAGGACTACACATAACAAGTACAACATCAAGCATAAAAATTCATTTAATCTCTTCTTCTATAGCTTCTTAGTAGCACTTGTCCTCTCCTTAGTACATGTAGCCACCTGAGGATATACATCAAAATGGGTGAGCTAAAAGCCTAGTAAGAGGATAGATAAGAATAATATAGCATGGAGTGAGCATAATCATGACATAGGAAGAAGGTCTTGAACATGAGAAGAGCATAAACAATAAACTTGAAATGTGGAAAAGCATAAAAATGAAACATCATGTCTTAGTGGTTAACTACCACACATACTTGTGAAAAAAGATAGCATCATGTTCACACACAATTTCACATTTAATCATGAGATTCATCACTTTACCCAATGCATTGGAGCGCTATATAATTCCGGTCGCACCCGTCACATATAAACATTCATATTGCGCTATATAATTCCGGGCGCACCCGTCACATCATAACATTATCATTATCATGATTGCCACATAGAACACATATAAAACATGTAAATAAATAACCCATGGAAAGGAATGGGTTTCATCTCATAATAACACATTCATAAGCTTTGGGTTCCCAAAAGAAAGAGGGAACAACATACTTGATATAAGAACCATCAACCTTGAATGAGAGGCAAAATGTGAGATCTTGAAAGAAGAGTTCTTTTGGAAAACATTTTGATGGACATAAAAACCAGTGAGAAACATGTATATCCCATAAAATTAAATTAAATGATGAAAAAATGATCATTGAGGAGTAACCATATCAAAAATGGAGTGAATGAGGGAGAACCCGAAGGAAGAAAATTGGGTTCGAGATTTCCCCTTACCTTGTACTCGAATGCCTCCTTCTCTTTAATGTCCTGTATAATGACATTATATTCATTAATTAGAAATTCCAGAACCATTTATACATTAATAGGGTTCATTATGGTTTTATTATTTCATATTATGTTCCTTTGGATGACTTATAGATTTTAAAAACATTGATCGGGGATGTTCTTTTTCATGGTTTTCTTGAGCGGTCCACTTGTATTCTTAATTTTATGTTTGGGTAGATCATGGGTAAACCTCCAGAACTGACATTACATGTAATTAATGATATTACAGAAGATTGAATGATTTTAGAATGAGTTATATTAGATCCATGTGGCCAAATTATTAGATAAGAATTAAATGAAGATTATTTGTGCTAATTTGAGCGGTTTTTGGATCACAACTAACTCATTTTAACTTTTCACTTAGTAGTATGGCCATAGGTTATTTCCAGAACTTAAAATAGAACATAATACATATAAAACATTCTGGTTCAACCATAAAAACGGTTTCATGACCAGATTGAAGGTATAAATGGAAGAAGAGAGCATGTTGTTTTTGAAGGTGATAAATTATCACCGCATGAACAACGTTCTCTTTAATAAAATAAAAGGAAGGGGGAAAGGGTGATGGGTGATATAATATAACATTAGAATCATAATATTACAGTATATATATAATACTGGATTTACAGAACAATTTGGATGGAGATAGATAGAGAGAGATCAAGAAGGAACTTGAACTTGAAAGGAAATTAAAGGAGAAGAGAGAGAGAAATTACCTTTAGAATCCTCCTCTTGAGAACCTCCTTAAGGAAGTTAGGATTGATCTTTTGATGAGACCAGAAGCTTTTGGACATGGGGGATGAGGTAGGGAAGGTGTTTGGGCAGAATTTAGAGAAGTCTTGGAGCTTGAGAGGTGTGAGGAAAAGAGGGAGTGAAGGGTGGCTTTTATAGTGGAGGGGAGAGGGGTTTCCTTAATATAAAATTGATTAGTTTATTAATTTCACCAAAGACAAGGAATAGTGAGTCTTGGATGACCAATAATAGTAATTTTATAATGTAATCCCGAACTAAGTGGGCTTACATCAGCAGAACATCAGCAATGACTCAATTAATGCATTATTTAGCTTTTATTGTGAATTATCGGATTCCACTATTCATCAAAAATTCAAGTATCTTAGAAAAATCCCAAAATTTTACCCCAACCATTTTTCGACGTGTAGAATCCAAAAATGAATTCCATTTTTCAAAAATAATTTTCTAAATATTATTAATTTAATATTTAATTAAAATCATAATTTACTTAAAAAAAACAGTTTTTAAAATTAAAACTGATTTTGCAGTTCTTTCAAAAATTACTTAGGGTCTTATAAAATTATCTAAAAAATATTAGACAATGATTCAATAATTTATGAATATATTTCAGGAGAATAAATATTCTTTTAAATTAATTAATTAATTATAATTAATTATTTGTGACTTTTAAAATACCAAAAACGTTTACTAAGGTCAAATTATCACTTTCTATGATGTCTAAATTTTATTTTATTATTCATAGGTCATGTTACTCTTATTTACTATTCATAAGGGTCATATTACTATTCATAAGGGTAGGTTACTATTCATAAGGGTAGGTTACTATTCACCAAAAATTATTTTTGTTTCATTGGACTCCAAAAACTATATTGAACACAACCGTCTATGTTGGATTTTTAAAATTCCAAACATAGGGGTGACAAAATTATGTTTAAAGGTCACTTATCACTTAGTTATTCATTATTTTGTGTTTTTATGACATAGATAAAAGAAGGGAATTTTCCATTGAAAAAATTTGGGTCGTTACATTCTTCCCCCCTTAAGAAATTTCGCCCCCGAAATTTTACTTTACACAAACAGGTGAAGGTACTTCTCCTTCATTTCCTCTTCCGGTTCCCATGTTGCTTCCTCAAACTTTTGGTTCCTCCACAACACTTTGACAAGGCGGGTTGTCTTGTTGCGTAGAACCTTATCACTTCGGTCCAGAATTTTTACCAGCTGCTCCTCATATGAGAGATCATCTTCCAACTGTACCACCTCTGAGTTTAGTACATATGAGGGGTCTGGAATGTACTTCCTCAGTAGTGATACGTGAAACACGTCATGGACTTGAGCCATATTCGGTGGAAGTGCCAGACGATAGGCCACGACTCCTATACGATCAAGGATCTCAAAGGGGCCAATGTACCTTGGGCTTAGCTTCCCTTTCTTCTCGAATCGCATGACTCTCTTCCATGGAGATATTCGAAGGAAGACTTTATCTCCAACGTCGAACTCCAAGTCCCTTTGACAATTCTCAGCATAGCTCTTTTGCCGACTTTGAGTAGCTTTGATATGTTTCTGGATGACTTGAACCTTCTCTGTCATCTCTTGAACAAGATCGGGACTAAGTAGTTTTCGTTCTCCAACTTCATCCCAACAGGTTGGAGTTCTACATCGCTTCCCATAAAGAGCTTCATACGGAGCCATCTGAATACTCGAGTGGAAGCTATTGTTGTATGAGAACTCAACCAATGGAAGGTGCTGATCCCATCCACCTTTGAATTCAAGAGAGCATGATCTTAGCATATCTTCAAGTGTCTGAATAGTCCTTTCAGACTGGCCATCAGTTTGGGGGTGATAGTCCGTGCTGAAATTTAATTCAGTACTCAAAGCATGTTGAAGGCTGCTCCAGAATTTAGAAGTGAACCTTGGATCACAGTCAGAGACAATCGAGAGTGGAACACCATGCAACCTCACTACTTCCTTCACATATATCCTTGCAAGTTGTTCAAGTGAGAGGTCTTCCTGAATAGCGATAAAATGGGCAGTCTTGGTGAGTCGGTCAACCACAACCCATATCACATTATTTCTTCTTGACGTTTTCAGGAGACCCATGGCAAAGTCCATAGTGACATTTTCCCATTTCCACATGGGTATAAGCAATGGCTACATCATACCTTTGGACTTTTGTCGCTCAGCTTTAACTTGATGACATACCAAGCACCTTGATATATATTCCGCAATCTCCTTCTTTATGTTATCCCACCAGAAGTGTTCTCGGAGATCACGATACATCTTGGTACTTCCAGGATGAATAGAGAAAGTTGAGCTATGTGCATTATCCAATAGTTCCTTCTTTATTCCGGGTGATGAAGGCACACAAATCCGCGTTCCAAACCAAATCACACCATCATCGTCGATATGGAACTCTTGCAGCTTCCCTTCCTTTACTACATTCACCCTCTTTTGTATCTCCATATCATCCCTTTGTGCTTCCTTAATCTTCTGTTGGATGGATGGTTGCGCAATCATTTGGGCAAGGTAGGATGTATCCCCTGCCCTTACGATTCCCAAATCCATCCTTTGCATATCCAAGAAGATAGGGTCTTTATCAATCCTCAACATGGATAGAGTAGAAGGTTCTTTCCTGCTTAGAGCATCAGCTACCTTGTTCGCCTTTCCAGGATGATAGTGAATAGAGCAATCGTAATCCCTGATTAGCTCTAACCATCTCCTTTGACGCATGTTGAGCTCCTTTTGTGTGAATATATACTTTAGGCTCTTGTGGTCGGTGTATATGTCACACTTCTCACCATAAAGGTAGTGCCGCCAGATTTTCAAGGCAAAAATCACGGCTGCCAGCTCTAGATCATGCATCGGGTAGTTCTGCTCATGGATCTTCAACTGTCGTGAGGCGTAGGCTATCACATTATCATTTTGCATGAGTACACAACCCAAGCCTTTCTTTGAAGCATCACTGTATATAACAAAAAATTCTCCACTTTTCGGTAGTGTGAGTACATGTGCAGTGATTAGCCTTCTATTTAGCTCCTTGAAGCTTCCCTCACATTCATCCGTCCAGACATACTTTACCCCTTTCCTTGTTAACTTAGTTAGCGGGCTTGACAATCGTGAGAAGTTTCTCACAAAACGTCGATAGTACCCAGCTAATCCAAGAAAACTACGGATTTCTGTGACACTAGAGGGCCTGGGACATTCCTCAATTTCCTTTGTCTTTGAAGGATCCACAAAAATTCCCTCGCTTGTGATCACATGTCCCAAGAACGTGACTTGATTCATCCAAAAGTCACACTTGCTGAACTTGGCGTACAACTTCTCCTTTCTCAATGTCTCCAACACAAGTCTTAGATGTTCTTCATGTTCCTCCTTACTCTTGGAGTAAATGAGAATATCATCAATAAACACTACCACAAATTTGTCGAGGTAATGTCTAAAGACTCTATTCATCAAATACATGAAGATTGCAGGGGCATTAGTAAGTCCGAAGGGCATTACCAAAAACTCATAGTGCCCATACCTTGTACGGAAGGCAGTCTTCTGAATATCTTCCTTCTTCACCTTTACTTGATGATATCTAGAACGAAGATCTACCTTCGAGAAGTATTGAGATCCTCTTAACTGATCGAACAAGTCATCAATCCTTGGGAGAGGATACTTGTTCTTTATGGTGATCTTGTTGAGTTCCCGATAATCGATACACAGCCGCATGGTACCATCCTTCTTCTTCACAAAGAGCACTGGCGCACCCCAAGGTGATGCACTAGGGCGTATGAACCCTTTGTTCAGATGCTCTTGAAGTTGCTTCTTTAACTCCTCCAGTTCAATAGGATCCATCCTATAGGGGCACTTTGAGATAGGAGTAGCTCCGGGTATGAGTTCAATTGAGAACTCTACCTCACGATCCGGGGGAATTCCGGGTAACTCTTCGGGAAATAAATCGTCATATTCCCTTACGATGGGAATTTCCTCAAGGTTGGTACTTTCCTTCAACTCAAACATTTGGGAGAGGTATGCTTCTTCATAGGGAATCATCACCCACACCATTGAAGGATTTCTCAAAGGAGATTCATGATCTTCCTTGAATTTGTAGAGGAGCATGGGATGGTTCGGAATATGAAAATATATTTCCTTTTCCCGACAGTTGATATGTGCTCTATATAATGAGAGCCAATCCATTCCCATTATAGCGTCGAATTCCACCAGGGGAAGTATTACGAGATTTGCCGGAAGAATCTTCCCACATACGTCAATAGGAGAAGAATCAAACACTTGGGTTGCAATGATTGCACCACTTGGTGTTTTTACAGATATCTCTACTTCAAGGTTTCGGGGCTTCGATTCTATAGTTCTAGCAAACTTGCAAGATATAAAGGAATGTGTAGAACCAGAATCAAATAAGACTTTTTCCATTCTTGAGTGAATAGGAAGTGTACCTTGTACGACTTCATTATCATGTTCCACCTCCGCAGTAGTGATGGCATAAGCCTTCCCTTGCTCCTTTGGCTTTGGTGGTTGTTGCCGCTGATTACCCTCAAAAGCTCAAGGTTTAGTGCACTGGTTTGAATAGTGCCCTATCTCCTTATAGTTGTAGCATTGAACCACGAGTGGTTCTCTCCTTTCATCGGCTACATTATCCTTCCTTTTCATGTCTCTTCGACACTTGTGAGCTAGGTGTCCTTCTTTCCCACACTTTAAGCATTTCCCCGTACCTTTGAGGCAGTTCCCATTGTGCAACTTCCCACATTTTTGGCAAGTGGGTCATTGTGTTTTCTTCCCATCTTTATCACTAGATCCACCAGCTTGAAAATCCATCTTTCTTTTCTTGTCACCATAGCCATGAGACCATTCTCCAAACTCCATCTCCACTTTGAGAGCACGCCGAACAACTTCTTCATAACTCCCAAAGTCTCGAATTGCAAGAGCTTTTCGAAGATGTGGTTTTAATACACTATAGAATCTATCAATTTTTCTATCATTGTTGATAACAAAACCCGAAGCATACCGTGCGAGCCTTGTGAAATTTGCTTCATAGGTTGTGACAGATTCTCCTTCTTTTTGCTTGAGCTCTATGAATTCTCTCTCCATCTTCGTGCGAAGAGTTCTTGGGAAGTACTTATTAAGAAACATTATCTTAAAGTCTTCCCATTCCATCTCTTCAATTTCCTCCCTTGGCTTGGTGTTCTTAATCAAAGCCCACCATTGATCAGCTTCTCCATCTAGACGATAAATGGCTAGAGTCACCTTCTCCATCTCGTAACAGTGAAGAACAAAAAAGATATTCTCCATGGAGTTGACCCACTATTCCGCAACTAGTGGATCGGAAGATCCACAAAACGTCAGTGGTCGTTTCCGCATAAAACATTCGATAGCTAGCTGCTCCCTCTTTGGTGAAGGAGGATGTTCGCCATTATTATGGTTATTATTCATAACCCGGGATAATTGGGTAAGCATCGCCATGAAGTTTTGAACTCCACCTCCAAAATCATTGGGGATGTCGTTCGGGCAATCGTTGCATTGGCCTTCGCAAGAGTTGTTGGCCTGATTTCTCTTGGTTCCCACCATTTTCTAAAATAGAAAAGGTTAGAATAAAACATAAGTAAACAAGTCATGAATAACTTATACTTTTAAACAATTATACCAAAAACATAACATATGGGATCCCTAGGGAAATATCCTTGTGTGCATATTTGTACTTAGTCTCATGCTAGAGGTTTTTTTTAGGGTTCACTAATCCTAATTCCCAAATTAACTAAACCTTTCCTCTGATACCAACTATAGCGACCCAACCATTTCTTACATTACTATTACATCATTTCGAAGATAAACATCATAATAGTATTAAACATGGAGGATCCATAGGTTTGGTGTCTTGGGAAAACTTGGACTACACATAACAAGTACAACATCAAGCATAAAAATTCATTTAATCTCTTCTTCTATAGCTTCTTAGTAGCACTTGTCCTCTCCTTAGTACGTGTAGCCACCTGAGGATATACATCAAAAGGGGTGAGATAAAATCCCATTAAGAGGATAGATAATAATAATATAGCATGGAGTGAGCATAATCATGACATAGGAAGAAGGTCTTGAACATGAGAAGAGCATAAACAATAAACTTGAAATGTGGCAAAGCATAAAAATGAAACATCATGTCTTAGTGGTTAACTACCACAAATTCTTGTGAACAAAGCTAGCATCATGTTCACGCATAATTTCACATTTACTCATGAGATTCATCACTTTACCCAATGCATTGGAGCGCTATATAATTCCGGGCACACCCGTCACATTTAAACATTCATATTGCACTATATAATTCCGGGCGCACCCGTCACATCATAAAATTATCATTATCATGCTTTCCACATAGAACACATATCAAACATGTACATAAATAACCCATGGAAAGGAATGGGTTTAATCTCATAATAACACATTCATAAGCTTTGGGTTCCCAAAAGAAAGAGGGAACAACATACTTGATATAAGAACCATCAACCTTGAATGAGAGGAAAAATGTGAGATCTTGAAAGAAGAGTTCTTTTGGAAAACATTTTGATGGACATAAAAACCAGTGACAATCATGTATATTCCAGAAAATTAAATTAAATGATGAAAAAATGATCTTTTAGGAGTAACCATATCAAAAATGGAGTGAAAGAGGGAGAACCCGAAGGAAGAAAATTGGGTTCGAGATTTCCCCTTACCTTGTACTCGAATGCCTCCTTCTCTTTAATGTCCTATATAATGACATTATATTCATTAATTAGAAATTACAGAACCTTTTATACATTAATAGGGTTCATTCTGGTTTTATTATTTCATATTATGTTCCTTTGGATGACTTATAGAGTTTAAAAACATTGATCGGGGATGTTCTTTTTCATGGTTTTCTTGAGCGGTCCACTTGTATTCTTAATTTTATGTTTGGGTAGATCATGGGTAAACATCCAGAACTGATATTACATGTAATTAATGATATTACAGAAGCATGAATGATTTTATAATGAGTTATATTAGATCCATGTGGCCGAATTATTAGATAAGAATTAAATGAAGATTATTTGGGCTAATTTGAGCGGTTTTTGGATCACAACCAACTCATTTTAACTTTTCACTTAGTAGTATGGCCATAGGTTATTTCCAGAACTTAAAATAGAACATAATACATATAGAACATTCTGGTTCAACCATAAAAATGGTTTCATGACTATATTGAAGGTATAAATGGAAGAAAAGAGCATGTTGTTTTTGAAGGTGATAAATTATCACCGCATGAACAACGTTCTCTTTAATAAAATAAAAGGAAGGGGGAAAGGGTGAGGGGTGATATAATATAACATTAGAATCATAATATTACAGTATATATATAATACTAGATTTACAGAACAATTTGGATGAAGATAGATAGAGAGATATCAATAAGGAACTTGAACTTGAAAGGAAATTAAAGGAGAAGAGAGGGAGAAATTACCTTTAGAATCCTCCTCTTGAGAACCTCCTTAAGGAAGTTAGGATTGGTATTTTGATGAGACCAGAAGCTTTTGGACGTGGGGTATGAGCTAGGGAAGGTGTTTGGGCAGAATTTAGAGAAGGCTTGGATCTTGAGAGGTGTGAGGAAAAGAGGGAGTGAAGGGTGGCTTTTATAGTGGAGGGGAGAGGGGTTTCCTTAATATAAAATTGATTAGTTTATTAATTTCACCAAAGAAAAGGAATAGTGAGTCTTGGATTACCAATAATAGTAATTTTATAATGTAATCCCGAACCAAGTGGGCTTACATCAGCAGAACATCAGCAATGACTCAATTAATGCATTATTTAGCTTTTATTGTGAATTATCGGATTCCACTATTCATCAAAAATTCAAGTATCTTAGAAAAATCCAAAAATTTTACCCCAACCATTTTCTACGTGTAGAATCCAAAAATTAAGTCCATTTTTCAAAAATAATTTTCTAAATATTATTAATTTAATATTTAATTAAAATCATAATTTACTTAAAAAAACAGTTTTTAAAATTAAAACTGATTTTGCAGTTCTTTCAAAAATTACTTAGGGTCTTATAAAATTATCTAAAAACTATTAGACATTGATTCAATAATTTATGAATATATTTCAGGAGAATAAATATTCTTTTAAATTAATTAATTAATTATAATTAATTATTTGTGACTTTTATAATACTAAAAACGTTTACTAAGGTCAAATTATCACTTTTTATGATGTCTAAATTTTATTTTATTATTCATAAGTAATGTTACTCTTATTTACTATTCATAAGGGTCATATTTCTATTCATAAGGGTAGGTTACTATTCATAAGGGTAGGTTACTATTCACAAAAAATTATTTTTGTTTCATTGGACTCCAAAAACTATATTGAACACAACCGTGTATGTTGGATTTTTAAAATTCCAAACATAGGGGTGACAAAATTATGTTTAAAGGTCACTTATCACTTAGTTATTCATTATTTTGTGTTTTTATGACATAGATAAAAGAAGGGAATTTTCCATTGAAAAACTTTGGGTCGTTACACAACTAGTTCTAGCAACCGAGCTAGTTGGATTAGAATGGAAGAAAAAAAACTCATTCATTTTGATAGGTGAAGTCAGATGTTCTGAAATATTATATCTAAATTACATATTTGTTTTTATTTCATTAAAGATAAATTTAATAAATAGTGTCAAAATTGAATTAATGATTTTTTTGAAGAAAGTGTTTTATTAAAATAATTAAAAGTAATGAAAATATTGAACTTGGAAATGGTGGATATGATATGGTCTAGATGTTCATTCATTTAAAATTGTTTTTTTAATTTTTATCTTATGTGTAAAAGAATATCCCATTAATAACAAGAAAGTCATTACAATAGTTATAGTTAAAATTAGTTAACCATGTCCTTAAAGTAATTAATAAATATTAAATGATATGAAAACATATATAAATTTTATTGTGTGATTTTATATATAATATATCATATTAATTATTAGATACACGTAATTTTGGAGCAATTTGGTTATATTTTGACACAAACTATATTTTAAAATTTAATTAATTTATAAAAGATTTATTCCTATAACATATAATTGGACACCCATTCTATCTTTTCAATACAAATTATTGAGTGACATGGATATGTAAACACATATCCAATAATCATATATATTTTAATATCAATAAATTACTGCTTATTTTCTTATTAAAAGACAATGGTAATGGTCCTTAAGTATGGATATAATGGAAGCCTAGCAAAGATAAATTCCTCATTCAAATGTTTTTATTCCTCTAATTAATCTAAATATGTTTATCCCATACAACATCCTAACAATATTATCATATATATAATGATTTTTTAATGATAAATTTAAAACTATTTTCCATTTCTTTTACATCCCATAAAAACTGAAAACATTATTCATGAAAATGTAAAACATACCATTTTATGTAGTGGTATAATTGTTTCCTCATCACAACATTACATTTATGTATATAAAAAAGAAATATTTTTAATATATATGTTATTTTTATATATTTTATAATATCATTTCTACCTAACTACATTAAAATCCATAAGAAAACATTATCATCTCTTATCTTATGTGTGGACTACAAACTCTACAAAGTGTTGTGATTATTTTTGTTTAATCATTTCATGTTTTGAAATATATATAACTTTAATGTGTATATATGATATATATGGCATAATAATTACTTTTTAAATGTATATTATCATTTAACATTCTATAATTACATAGTAATAAATGTGAAAGAAGTGTTCTTGAATAGTTATGGCCTACCATATGAATCAATGGGGTAATATTATTTTATATATCCACCATATATATATACATATAATATGATATCTATATTTTACCTAATATTATTAATATTAGAGACTCATTATAAATATATAAAGATAGGATCTACTAAAAAAAATACTTCTCCTAAAAAATGAAGCAGTTAATACCTAAAAAATAATAATAATAAAGGGTTTTTTATGAACATGACATAAGATTATTTGAATAGATTGTATATGATGTTATATATATGTATATTATTATTTTATGTTATTATAATAAAACTAAATTTATTATTTAATATATTAAAATAATATACAAGGAATCTTGAACATGAGGTAAGGGATTTTCTCTAAAGTTACACTTCATTGAGATGTATTTGGTATTATGATCCTATTTTATTTTATATTTTGTATGTTTCCCATTTAATGTATTTAATATAAATATATATGTATTAATTATTTATTTCCATAAATTTTTATTATTCTAATTTATTGTAATTTAAATATTACAGAAGATCTAGGAATATAGATTATAATTGTTTTTTGTTTTCTCATAATTTCCTTGATGAAATATTATAATATATAGTATAATAAATCTACTTTTAGCATTCTATATATATTTTATAATATTCAATATGTTCTAATGTCTATTATCTATTTGGATATTGAATCTTGAAATGAAGATTTAAAAATAAAAGTTGATATTATTTCCCTTTTGATTGGGTATAATTATAATCCACTTCCATAATTTTTAAAATTCATTTTAGAACACTAATTTTTATTTAATAAAATAATTTTCTAAATAAATATTTAGAAAAAATTGAATTTTTAAAATATTTTAATTGAATCATTCTAGTATTTTCATAAATTATGTATTTTAACATTCTTTATAATAAGTTCATATAAATTTTTTAATGTATATGACATTAATTAATTGTCCAATCGCCATTACTATTGTACACAATGTATATTTTTCTACATTGTTTTTATTGTTTTACAATTAAAAATACTTAAGGAAATAACATTTCATTATTTATTTACATTTTTTTTATTCTATAAATGAAATGAATTTATTTCAAATCATTTTTTATGAAGTGGTTTCCATATTTAATCCCTTATTAGTTTTTTGGTCATTATATTTCTCCAAAACATTCACTTTCATGTGACTACATTGCATTAAACATTACATTTAACATAATTATCGACATTTATTGTATCACCGATATTAATATTTTGTAAAATATGTTATATTTCTATACATCACGTTTTATAATAGAATTTATTAGATTATCTAGGGTAATACTGATATTATTTATTATTTACTCAATAATGATTTTTTATATATAATTTTATTTAGTAATTATGTTAATTATTTATTATATTAGGAAATTATTGTACATTATTTGTTGGATGCAAAATTTTTTAGATATACCCTTATTGTATTGACAAGTATAATTTGATAAATGAGTGGGATAACTTTATTAAATTAGGTTTTGTTGTATACGTACACATCGATTAAATGACTTAAAAGAAATCATCAATGGTAAAGATATCATACCATTAGATAGAAAAACATCGAATAATAAAATTATTATTAATTGAAAAATATATTATTATTATTATCCCTCTGTTTACAACATTTATATTATCCATTGATGCTTCTTATACTCAGATTGTAAATAAATTGAATATATATTGATATATTTACCTTACAATATAGATTATGCCTTATCTATTCCATATAGTTTCCACAATATATAACCATTACTAGGAATATTAACTCACCCAATATTTTTTTTCACTCCCCTTGATATGATGACAGATATTATGAATAATATCAAGGATGTGAGAATGTTTCCTGTGCGAGGTATTGTGTATATCAAATGTAATATGAAAATAATTTATGTATATATTTCAACGAGACAACTATATTGATCGAAACTTTAGGAAAATATCACTTTTATCATATTCAAGTATAATAATGTAGCCCATGGTTTAGTGTTAGCATATTTGTGTAATTATATTTGGTATGATAGGAAGTTTAGTAGAAATATTAGGAATAGTATATTAAATGAATATAAATAACTTGAGAATTATGATATTCCTCAGTAGTATTTCATATATATTTCTATTATAATGATTTTTATTATTATAGATTAATATTCATAAATATAATTGTCTAACATAGTTAATTTAATTATTAATTAATGAAACCTAATGTCTAAAATATAGTCCATACCCATAGAAAATATAGGGATTTACTTGTTGTGAAATCCAATATAGCTGGTGTTGTAATTGATTAGATCATGACCATATTAGGGAATTCGTATCATGTTATTTTGAATAATATTGGCCAAATAGATGAAGATTTTATTACTTATTAGGATTCACGTATATTGGATCACTTCATGCGCTGGGTACCTATATTCAAAAATGAAATTCTTAATCCATTGGTAGTTAGGAAATGTATTAAATCCCTCCGAAATATATTCTTTTCATTATTATGTTACATTAAATATTCTGAATAAACAAACCATGTTAAATTAGAGTGAGGATGAAAATAAAATACCATTGGAAATTACATCCAATATTTGGTTTTTATTTCCTATTCATGTTGAAAATTTATCTTATATGGATGGGTAAAAACTAAAAAATATAATATTTGACTACTATATGAGATATTTCTGATGTCATTCCATAAAAGTTTTTTCATCTTCCCCAAAATCTCAATGTTTAGTTTTCAATTTAACTCACAATTGGTACAACATCTTTTTCAATGAATCCATATAGAATGATCGAGATTGAATTATAGTAATGGAATAACGATCACCCTGAGAATCTAGATTTTGGATTCATCTTTTTTAGGGCTATACAATAGGTGTACAAATTATATTTACTATAAAAATTAATTGGTCAAAGAAAAATTGATTTCATTATCAAGAAAATAAATATTTCATTATGATGGAGAAGTATCATCAAACTCATATTAATTATATATTTGATCAATTTTATTAAATTAAATATTTTTAAAATATTGAACTATAATCTATAATTTCTCAAATAACTGTGAAGAATTATGAAAGGCCAATGAAATAATTATGAAAGACCAATGAAACCATTCCATATGAGGTGTGGTCATTGTGAATCTATAATTTCTCAAGTATTTTTTTACCAATAAAAAACATTAAGAATGATCTACAAGATAAATCTTGTAATTTATTATTATCAATTCAACATGATTTTAGGATGATATATAGAGATACGATAGAGTATTTATTATAGGATTGAATGAAAAGGCATAGTGCATAGTATATAACATGATGTCAGGTATGTCAAAAAATAAATAATTTTTTATATAAGGCTATGGGGATTCCACAACTGTTACCCACAATATAAGGTATTCAAGAAATCATTACAACTAATTTCATCATCATACTCACCAAAACATCTATACCTAATATTTATTATTGGGTTGAAGTTCATATCTTTATAAAATTAACACATTTAATAACAATTCAGTAAAAACATTCTATTGAATAACATTATCGATTAAACCTTATGGATGTTGTGAATATTCATGGGGTACCACTTAAAATCACATCTGATCAAGATATATTTTTTATATTGATGCTCTGTAGAATCCTTCAACATTATCTGGATGTTGACATCAGTTTCTGTATTATTTTCTATCATCAGAATGATGGTTTGTCTGAGAGTACCATTCAAACACATAAATAATAGTTGAAATAATTTTTTTTTGATTTCATATGTAGATTTGATAAACACCTTATTTATAAGGCCCTTTCCTTAAACCTTACTTAATCTTGAGTTATTACAAGATTACACATTGAGGATCTTTTCGGGTATAGAGTTTTAGAGAATTAGATCATAAAACTTGCATTACATTCCAAATATAAACAAAGTGGTTACATAAAGATAGTATTCTTCATTCCCATCAATGAAAACATATTTAAAATAAAACATGGATTCTTTCTTGACACTTCCTTGACACTATCATCATATCATGTACCTTTCCCTTGACCTGTGAAAAACATTTCAAAAAACTTGGGATGAGCATAAAAAGCTCAGTAAGGGATATAAAAATATGGAAAGGAAACATGGGTACATATACACATAATAATGAGATCATACTTTAACCATAAAACATAAGCACTTTAACATACCCCATAAAATCATGAATAAATCATAGAAATCATAAGACATAAAGGTAACTTGAGGCATTCATAACATTCTTACGTAGGGAGTAACCCTCTTGGTTACGTTTGGAATACCCATCATAGTATATTCCCTAAATTTCTTCAGAGAAACCTTAACGTTTCACTCCTTCGTGTTACCTAATGCGTTGGAGATCTATATCAGGCTCACCCACCCTTAGTTTATCACGGAACCACCCGTCTTCATAATAATGCCCAAGAACCTCAACATAATCGTATCACATAAAACATGCCTAAAGGAAACATAACATTTCCACCTTTCAATCACGAGTTATCAATACAACCCATTGATATAAAGACATTATGAAAACCATTATCAATACCAAAATAAAAGAAAAGTAAAACATGGTATTTATTTTTCTTTAAAAAAAAGGTATGTCTTGTAGAGGAAGCCGAAACTCAAATAACGGTCACAACGGCGGAGAAGTCATTGTCGCCACATATGTACGACAAAAACATTCCCTTTTGTTGTTTAGTAAACGCTTTGTATAAAAAAGATTCATTTTGAATAAACTTAAAAGTCAAAGGGGTTTATACACTATATAAAAAAAAGGTTGTGTATAAAACAAAATATGCCTCAATGAAAGGAGATTGAGACGAAGTCCCATACCTCGGGTCCGACTTGACACGGTCGTTCTTTAATCTCCTGAATAATAAACTTGAGTAAATTTCTACTTTTTTAAAAACCTTTTTCAATTTCATTATTCCTTTTATATCACTTATCGCCATGTCATGAACACTATGTAATTATTTAAGTTAATAACGGTCGTTTTAATGATCATTGGTACTTGAGTCAAAAATAAACCCTTTATAATTACATGTTGTTCATGTATCCATTATATCCAGAATTATAATCATTATGTATATATCATATATATCTAGTATATACATGCATTTATAATATTACATAATCATTTAGAGGTAAGAAATGAAATTCACCGTTCATGGAGACGGTAAGCCGTACGTACGCATGAACGCTACTTTCATTTCTATTTCGTATTTTATAGAATGGAATCATAATGATATAAAGTTATATTATAATTCCAGTATAATATCATATATAATATCATATTTCCATCCTTTATACGTCCCACATATGGTATTTAACGAATCAAATCACTTTGAGGGGGCGGTAGTCCGCACTTCCTTAAATGAAGATATCGCGTTTACCCATAATGGAAACCATAAAGGTATGCCCAAAATAAAAAATACAAAATATTAAGGAAAACATAAAAATATTATATATCATATATAAATATAGTGACATCTTAATGGACACCTTTTAAGTTGTTAAAATAATGTTGAACAATCATCGTTTTGGGAGGCAGAAATTCGCCATCCACGGAAACAGTATGTTCTTTAACCATTAGATGTAGGTGTGTGTAAGTGTCGCTCGAATCCTTCTTACAAAAAAATCCTAGTATATTTAAGATACTGGATTTTTTACAAAATAAATAAATAAAAAGAGATTAGGGGGTTGGAGAAGAAAAATAAAACAAAAGGACTCAAGTGAAGACATTACCTTAAAATCGGGTAACTCTCTTAGATTTGAGCTCAAAGGCTTCCTTGGGAAGTCTTCTATCCAATGTGAGGCTTCAAGGAGTAAGATAGGGAAGTGGATAGACAACATGGGCAGGGTTTGGCCGAGCCAAAGGCTTTGGGAGTGTGGGTATGGAGGTAGAGGTGGGGGCCTTTTATAAGAGGAGAGGAGGTTCACTCTTGGAAAGTAAAGAAATATTACTTTATTTGAAAATTGGTTTCATATTTAAATAGTCCCACATTGATATAATTCAAGGATATGGTGATAAGGGTTCTAAATCCACCCATCCAATAGGTTTTTGACATGTTTATGGCTTATATTTTACATTATCATTACATTTTATTTAAATCTTTAAATAATGAGGTCATCGCTGCATCATCATGATGTCAGAAATAATTTAATTTATTTAAAGTCTAAAAATTATAAAAAAAATACTATGATGTAGGAAATCTTTTTATATTTCTAATGAATACTTATAGTCAAAAATCTGACTTGTATAACCCCATGTAAAAATTGTTTTAGTAAAATAACTCATGTTTGTGTCATTTTTACATTAACATTAAATAAAAAGTTATTTATGTCATTTCCCAACCAAAGTGGATCCATGGGGTCCCCAAGTTGACCCATGGCTTGTCTTGGTCGGCCATGACACAACCAATAAAGGTAGTACATGTGTCTAGGTCATTTAATTTTATTAAAGCATTATTTTTACCTTAAACTACACAAATTACCACTAATCGCGATTAAAAACTTAATAAGTTACTATTCACCAAAAAATTATTTTAATCTCATTGAACCAAATTTTACTTCTTAATGACAACCATGTATGTCGGATTTTTTAAAATCAAATCACAGAAGTGAAGAAGTTTCATTTAAACGAAAAAATCAGTTTCTTTAACTACCACTTAGTGATTTCACTATTCATCAAAAATTGAAGTTTTTCAGAAAAATACCAAAACGTCACCCTAAGCTATATTTTATATTCTGAATTAAAAAATGAAGTCTATTCTACAAAATTCAAAACGTATAAGTCACATTAATTAATTTTATAATTAATTCCCGCTGTCATAGCAAATAGCGTGTTTTTATGAAACAATAAGTATCAAAAGATTGACACTAGTTTAAGTCCGATTTCAAATTGAAATTAATTTCAATGTCCACCATTGGATTAAATGGTAAAAATATATTCATATTACACTTTATGACCAATTCAAAAGATAATCTAATAATATAAATAAATTAGTTTAAAAAGAAGTTTTGATGTAAAATGCAGTATTTTTCACTATTCATTAAAAAATGAACATTGTCAGAAAAATACCAAAAATTCACACAAAGTAAATTTTGATGTCCCAATCATAAAGAATAAGTTTATTTTGACAAACATAGCTTATAAAATTGTCAAAAGATAGATTTAAAAATGGTTTTCCATCAAAAGGCAGTAAAACAATCTTTTAAAAATATTAGTGTATTCCATGCTTAGATTTATTTTCATTTTAATCCTCTAAAAAACTATCTAGTTCATTAATAGACATAGATAAAAATATCTATTATTCATTACTTACTTGGGATGTTAAATCCTTCCCCCCTTTAGAAAATTGCGTCCCTGCAATTTATTTATTTATCGAATAAATGGGGGTACTTATCCCTCATTGCATTTTCAGATTCCCATGTTGCCTCTTCAATCATGTGGTTTTTCCACAAAACCTTTACCTGGTGAATCACCTTATTCTGTAACACTTGCTCCCTATGGTCAAGAATCTGGACCGGTTGTTCCTCATAAGATAGGTTCTCTTCCAGCTGAACTACCTCTGGACTCAAAACATGAGATGGATCTGGCATGTACTTTCTCAACATCAAATAATGAAAAACATTGTGTACCTGAGATAAACTCGGAGGTAAAGCCACTCAGTAAGCAACTGATCCAACTCTCTCCAGAATTTCATATATTCTAATGAACCTTGGACTCAGCTTTCCTTTCTTACCAAATCGCATCACACTTTTCCATGGTGATACTTTGTGAAAAACATGATCACCTACCTCAAAAGATAGATCCTTCCTCCTGTTGTCTGCATAACTCTTCTGCCTACTCTGAGCTGTTCTCAGGTGTTTCTGAATCAGCTGAACTTTTTCTGCCATCTCTTCTACCAATTCTAGTCCCATCAACTTCCTTTCACCCACTTCATCCCAGAAATCTGGAGTTCGACACTGCTTCCCATATAATTCCTGAAATGGTGCCATCTGTATACTGGAATGAAAACTGTTATTATATGAAAATTCAACCAAAAAACGATGTTGGTCCCAACTTCCCTGATAATCCATAGAGCAAGAACGTAGCATATCCTCCAAGGTCTGAATTGTTAATTCTGTCTGCCCATCTGATTGAGGATGAAAATATGTAATAAAATTTAATTCAGTACCCAACGACTTCTGAAGGACTTTCCAAAAGTTATAAGTGAACCTGGGATCATGATCAGATACAATGGAGAGAGGAACTCCATGTAACCTGACTACCTATTTAAGATACAAATGGGAAAGTTGACCCAGGGAAAAAGTATCTCGTATAGCAAGGAAATGAGCAGACTTGGTCAAGCGATCAACAATAACCCAGATTGCATTATTACCTCGATATGTCTTCTGTAATCCCACAACAAAGTCCATGGATATATTCTCCCATTTCCACTCTGGCACTGGTAGAGGCTGAAGCATCCCTTTCGGTAACTGCCGCTCTGTTTTAACCTGTTGGCAAGTCAAACACTTCACAGTAAAGTCAGCAATATCTCTTTTCATTCCATCCCACCAGTAATACTCCCGTAGATCTCTATACATCTTAGTACTGCCTGGATGATCTGAAAACAGAGAACTATGAGCTTCACATAACAACTCTCTCTTCAACTGTGAATCACAAGGAACACACAATCTCTTCCCAAATCTCAAAACACAATCATTATCAATGTTGAATTCAGGCAACTTACCTTTCTAAACCAGCTCTACCTTTTTCTGCAACTCACTGTCTTGCTTCTGTGCTTGCTTGATTCTATCTGATAGAGATGATCTCACTGATACCTGGAACAAAATAGAAGAACTTCCTGCTCCAACAACTTCTATGCCAAAGTTCATAAAATCCTTAACCAAAGGATCACGTTCCAAACACAACATTTCTAATGAAGCATTACTTTTTCGACTCAAAGCATCAGACACTTTATTTTCTTTTCCCGGATGGTAATGAATTGTACAATCATAATACTTGATTAACTATAGCCATCTCCTTTGTCTCATGTTCAATTATTTCTGAGTGAATATATAATTTAAACTTTTGTGATCGGTATATATTTCGCACTTTACTCCATACAAATGATGCCTCCAAATTTTTAAAGCGAAAACAACAGCAGCTAATTCCAAATCATGTGTGGGGTAATTTACCTCATGAGTTTTCAACTGTCGTGAAGCATAAGCAATTACCTGATCATTCTGCATTAGGACGCAACCAAGTCCTTTCAATGAAGCATCACTTTATATAACAAACCCACCATTCCTGGAAGGTAGTGCCAAAACTGGAGCATTCACCAATCTTCTTTTTAATTCCTGAAAACAATCATCACATTCTTTTGTCCAGATAAACTTAACAACCTTCCGAGTTAGCTTAGTCATTGGACTAGATAATCATGAAAAATTTATAACAAACCTTCGGTAATAGCCTGCCAAACCAAGGAATCTATTAATCTCAGTTACATTTGTGGGTCTTGGCCATTCTTCAACAACCTTTGTTTTTGCAGGATCAATAGTTATCCCATCTTTAGAAACAATATGACCAGGGAAATAAATTTGTTGCAACCAAAACTCACACTTGCTGAATTTTCCATACAGTTTCTTTTATTTTAAGGTTTTCAAGATAACCCTTAAATGTATTTCATGCTCCTCTTTACTTTTAGAAAACACCAAAATATCATCAATGAAAACCACCAAAAACTTATCCAAGAACTCATGGAAAATTCTATTCATTAAGTCCATGAATATAGCAGGTGCATTGGTTAGCCCAAAAGGCATTACTACAAATTCATAATGGCCATATCTCGTACGGAACACGGTCTTCAGAATATCTGCCTCCTTTACCTTCAGCTGATGGTAACCCGATCTCAAGTCAATCTTTGAAAAAAACTGAGCTCCCTGGAGCTAATCAATCAAATCATCAATATGAGGCAAAGGATATTTTTTCTTAACAGTGATATTATTCAAGGCCCTATAATCAATTCAAAGTCTTATAGAACCATCTTTCTTTTTAACAAATAAAATAGGAGCACCCCAAGGTGATGTGCTAGGTCAAATGAAACCTTTCTCTAATAAATCTTGCAATTGCTTCTTTAACTCTAAAAGTTCAATTTGAGCCATTCGATAAGGGGGTTTTAAAATTGGCTTAGCATCAGGAACTAAGTCAACAGTAAACTCAACTTCCTGATCTAGTATTATTCCAGGCAACTCATCAGGAAAAACATCAGGATACTCATTTTCCACTGGCACATCATTAATCTGAACAGTTACTTTATTTTCAACGATGTGTGCAAGGTAACATTCATTTCCATCTTTTACAAGTTTCTTGGACTCTTGATAAGTTATCAACAGTAAGGGTTCATTCTTGTACACAAACTGAAAGTATTTCTGAAAAGAAACTTCTTTAGCTCTACAGTCAATCTTAGCATGGTAAATAGAGAGCCAATCCATACCCAGGATAACATCAAACTCTAATAGAGGTAGAACAATAAAGTTTTCAAGTAGGTTCTTTCCACAGATAAGGATAGGAAGATTATTATAAATTCTTTTTGCCTCAACATTTCTCCCAGGTGTTTTTACCACAAGTTCAGGAGTCACTTCTTGAGATGGTATTCCCATTTTACTAGAAAAGGTTTCAGAGATGAAATAATGTGTAGACCCCGAATCAAACAACACACTGGCATAATCTGAAAAAACAAACAATGTACCTGATACAACTTCATTTGATGGCCCGACGTCTGCCGAAGTAGTTGCAAAAGATTTCACCACCCCTTTCTGCTTGTAGTCTAACTGCTTCCCATCACTCAAGCTCTTTTTCGGACACTCGTTTGCATAGTGACCCATCTCATTTCACTTATAACATTTCACTAACTGTAAATCAAATTTGGTCTTACCTTCACCTTGATCCTTTTCAGTGAAATCACGAGCCTTATGTCCCATCTTACCACATCGGTAGCACTTTCCAGAATTCATAAGACATTCCCCCACATACCTTTTTCCACATTTATCGCAAACTGGAAACTTAGTTTTCTTACCATCAGACTTTTTTGAAGAATTATTACCTTTCTCCTGCCACCTCGGTCTCTTCTTCTGCTGGTTGTTATAGAACACTTGGTCATCGAAAAACTCTATTTCCACCTTCTCAGCACATTGAACAAGCTTTTCATAACTTTTAAACTCACGAGAAGCTAATGCCCTTCGATATTTTGGCTTTAATCCTGAGTAAAAACGATTGATTTTACTATCAAGGTCTCGGATAAAATTTGGAGCATACCTTGCCAATAGAATGAACCTTTCTTCATAGGTAGCCACTGAGTCTTCCTCTTACGTCAATTCCAAGAATTTATTTTCCATCCTAAGTCGAACATCCTTAGGAAAATACTTCTCAAGAAACATACCTTTGAATTCATCCTAGTCGAGAGCATCAATCTCATCAGCATCCCTGATATTTTTAACCATCGACCACCACTGATCTGCCTCACCCTCCAAACGGTAAATAGCAAGACTGACCTTTTGATTGTCTGAACACCCCATGACATCGAAAATCTTCTCCAGTGCTTTAATCCACCCTTCAGCTAACACAGGGTCAGATGATCCTCTGAATGATGGGGGATGTTGCCTCATGAAATGTTCCACCACTGACATGTTCCTCTACGGTTGGTCTGGCTGATCTCGTGCATGGATACCACCACCATTTATAGCCTAAGTCAACTGTGCCATCACTGCAACAAACTATTCAGTTCCAATTTCGACCATCTCGGGATGGTGATTCGGAAGGTTATTTCCTTCTGTATGCCTTCCTAGCACTGCTTCACTGTTTCCTCTGCGGAAAACCATTCTGAACAAACATGTCTTAGATGAAGCAACATGGTAATCTTCAAATACTATATCACTTCAAAAAAAATATTTTTGGATAATCATTTAATAGAATTCTAACTCCTAAAGTTATCTAAACCGACCTTTGATACCAACTATAAGGCCCCGGCCTTAAACCTTACTTAATCTTGAGTTATTACAAGATTACACATTGAGGATCTTTTCGAGTTTAGAGTTTTAGAGAATTAGATCATAAAACTTGCATTACATTCTACATATAAACAAAGTGGTTACATAATTATAGTATTCTTCATTCCCATCAATGGAAACATATTTAAAATAAAACATGGATTCTTTCTTGAAACTTCCTTGACACTATCATCATATCATGTACCTTTCCCTTGACCTATGAAAAACATTTCAAAAAACTTGGGATGAGCATAAAAAGCTTAGTAAGGGATATAAAAATATGGAAATGAAACATGGGTATATATATACATAAGAATGAGATCATACTTTACCCATAAAACATAAGCACTTTAACATACCCCATAAAATCATGAATAAATCATAGAAATCATAAGACATAAAGGTAACTTGAGGCATTCATAACATTCTTACGTAGGGAGTAACCCTCTTGGTTACGTTTGGAATACCCATCACAGTATATTCCCTAAATCTCTTCGGAGAAACCCTAACGTTTCACTCCTTCTCATTACCCAATGAATTGGAGAGCCATATCGGGCTCACCCGCCCTTAGTTTATCACGGAACCAACCGTCTTCATAATAATGCCCAGGAACCTCAACATAATCGTATCACATAAAACATGCATAAAGGAAACATAACATTTCCACCTTTCAATCACGAGATATCAATACAACACATTGATATAAAGACATTATGAAAACCATTATCAATACCAAAATAAAAGAAAAGTAAAACATGGTATTTATTTTTCTTTTAAAAAAAAGGTATGGCTTATAGAGGAAGCCGAAACTCAAATAACGGTCACGACGGCGGAGAAGTCGTTGTCGCCGCATACGTATGAAAAAAACATTCCCTTTTGTTGTTTAGTAAACGCTTCGTATAAAAAAAGATTCCTTTTGAATAAACGTAAAAGTCAAAGGGGTTTATACACCATATAAAAAAAAGGTTGTGTATAAAACAAAATATGCCTCAACGAAAGGAGATTGAGATGAAGTCCCATACCTCGGGTCCGACTTGACTCGGTCATTCTTTAATCTCCTGAATAATGAACTTGAGTAAATTTATACTTTTTTAAGAAACTTTTTCAAGTTCATTATTCCTTTTATATCACTTATCGCCATGTCATTAACAATATGTAATTATTTAAGTTAATAACGGTCGTTTTAACGATCATTGGTACTTGAGTAAAAAATAATCCCTTTATCATTACATGTTGTTCATGTATCCATTATATCCAGAATTATAATCATTATGTATATATCATATATATCTAGTATATACATGCATTTATAATATTACATAATCATACATAGGTAATAAATTAAATGCACCGTTCATGGAGACGGTAAGCCGTACGTACGCATGAACGCTACTTTCATTTATATTTCGTATTTTATAGAATGGAATCATAATGATATAAAGTTATATTATAATTCCAGTATAATATCATATATAATATCATAGTTCCATCCTTTATACGTCCCACATATGGTATTTAACGAATCAAATCACTTTGAGGGGGCGGTAGTCCGCACTTCCTTAAATGAAGATATCGCGTTTACCCATAATGGAAACCATAAAGGTATTCCCAAAATGAAAAATACAGAAGCTTAAGGAAAACATAAACATATTATATATCATATATAAATATAGTGACATCTTAATGGCCACCTTTTAAGGTGTTAAAAGAATGTTGAACAATCATCGTTTCGGGAGGCAGAAATTTGCCAGCCACAGAAACAGTATGTTCTTTAACCATTAGATGTAGGTGTGTGTAATTTTAGCTCGAATACTTCTTATAACAACATCCTAGTATATTTAAGATACTTTATTTGTTACAAAAGAAAAAAATAAAAAGAGTTTAGGGGGTTGGAGAATCAAAATAAAACAAAAGGACTCAAGTGAAGACATTACCTTAAAATCGGGTAACTCTCTTAGATTTGAGCTCAAAGGCTTCCTTGGGAAGTCTTATGCCCAATGTGAGGCTTCAATGAGTAAGAGAGGGAAGTGGAGAGAGAAAATGGGAAGGGTTTGTCTGATCCAAAGGCTTTGGGAGTGTGGGTAAGGAGGAAGAGGTGGGGGCTTTTTATAAGAGGAGAGGAGGGGCACTCTTGGAAAGTAAAGAAATATTACTTTATTTGAAAATGAGTTTCGGATTTAAATAGTCCCACATTGATATAATTCGAGGATAAAGTAATAAGGGTTCGAAATCCACCCATTAAATAGGTTTTTTACATGTGTAGGTCTTAGATTTTACATTATCATTCCATTTTACTTAAATCGTTAAATAATGAGGTCATCGCTGCATCATCATGATGTCATAAATAATTTAATTTATTTAAAGTCTAAAAATTATAAAATGAATACTATGATGTAGTAAATATTTTTAGATTTATAACGAATATTTATAGTCAAAAATCTGACTTGTATAACCCCATGTACAAATTGTTTTAGTAAAATAACTCATGTTTGTGTCATTTTTACTTTAACATTAAATAAAAAGTTATTTATGTCATTTCCCAACCAAAGTGGCTCCATGGGGTCCCCAAGTTGACCCATGGCTTGTCTTGTTCGACCATGACACAACCAATAAAGGTAGGACATATGTCTAGGTCATTTCATTTTATTAAAGCATTATTTTTACCTTAAACTACACTAATTACCACTAATCGCGATTAAAAACATAATAAGTTACTATTCACCAAAAAATTATTTTAATCTCATTGAACCACATTTTAATTCTTAATGACAACCATGTATGTAAGATTTTTGAAAATCAAATCACAGAAGTGACAATGTTTCATTTAAACGAAAAAATCAGTTTCTTTAACTACCATTTAGTGATTTCACTATTCATCAAAAATTGATGTTTTTCATAAAAATACCAAAATTTCACCCTAAGCTATATTTGATATTCTAAATTCAAAAAAGAAGTCTATTTTACAAAATTCAAAACATATAAGTCACATTAATTAATTTAATAATTAATTCCCACTGTCAGAACAAATAACGTGTTTTTATGAAACAGTAAGTATCAAAAGATTGACACTCGTTTAAGTCCGCTTTCAAATTGAAATTAATTCCAATGTCCACCATTGGATTAAATGGTAAAAATATATTCATATTACACTTTAATACCAATTCAAAAGATAATCTAATCATATAAATAAATTAGATTAAAAAGCAGTTTTGATGTAAAATGCAGTATTTTTCACTATTCATTAAAAAATGAACATTGTCAGAAAAATACCAAAAATTTACACAAAGTAAATTTTGATGTCCCAATCTTAAAGAATATGTTTATTTTGACAAACATAGCTTATAAAATTGTCAAAAGATAGATTTAAAAATGGTTTTCCATCAAAAGGCAGTAAAACAATCTTTTAAAAATATTAGTGTATTCCATGCTTAAGATTGGATTTATTTTCATTTTAAGCCTCTAAAACACTATATAATTCATTAATAGACATATATTAAAATATCTATTATTCATTACTTACTTGGGATGTTACATCATCTGGATAGAATTTAATTACTTTAAAAACATTCAATTTATAATTCATATGGATCCTTATGAACCCATCATTGGAGTGAAGTGAATAAATCCAAAATATGGGGATGATGTTAAATAATGAAATGTTTTGGAACATTATATTGATGTGGAAATTTTATAGAAGCTAATATATATTCAAAATCAATTATAGGAAGCTAAATTTTTAAAAAATTGTATATTAACCTTCCCAGTTATGTTAAATATTTTGAAGTTGGATACATGGTATTCCAATAAATATCTCCTTCAAATAGAATTATGATATTTAACTGAAGGTATAGCTGAGACCCAGATAAATAAGACCCTTTGAAATTATTTTTTTATATTTGGATGTATATTATTTATTTTCATTTTCATCAAATATCTCAATAGTTTATGATGGGTTCCACTCATCTATTCTAAGGGGTTACATAACAATTTCTTCACATGCACTTAAATAAGATGTCATACTAATGGACTAAGAACTATATTATAATAAAAACTAATATATATTTCATAGATTATATTGATATTGTTTTATGAAAATATAACTCTAAATTGGTTAATGTTCTCTATATAAATCAAAAACATTATAAAGCTACATGGGATCATAAAGATGCAAAGAGGTTAAGGTTGTTGAGTCAATGTTTCCCATGTCATCACGTTTAATTTTTTTTTTTGTAAATTAAAAACACACATACTTAAATAATTTAATATTCTGACATCATAATTCCCATGTGTATAGAATGATTTTATTTGATTGTTATTATATAGGTATAGAAAATATATTCAATATTTGGACATTTTACGAACATGATGAATAAGTAATTTTGATAAATAATTCAATCGAATAACATAATACACAAGATGATCATATATAATTATAAATATGATAAATAATATTATATCACATGAAGATTTATAAATAGTAAATCAATAATTATAACAATATTTAACATAAAATAATAATATTATGTCCATTGGAGAAATTCTGATCAGATAGAGTCATAAATATTTTCCAAAATTACATTTATAAATTATTTTAATGATGAATTCCATTCTATAAGAAGAATAATGATATTTCTACTGAATGAAATTCATATAAATTGTATTGGGGTTTTTATTTTGACCAAAAAAATAAATTTTATAAAACATTTCATATGAATAAGATTTCATTCGATGATGTTGAAACCACCTTTGAAGGATGAGAAATACAACAATTGGGGTTTTTTGTATTAATAGAAACATATTTTGTGGAGGATTATTTATCTTAAATATATAAATTTTAAAAGATATTCTTATGAATCACTATTAATATAAGCGATTATTTTTGTTTATTTATATTCTTTTTACATTGAATGATCACTTCAATATAAATATTTATAGTGTTATTACTTAATAAATTAACTTTGTGAAGATCAATGTATGATAATTATTTTTAAACATTCATTACATACATTGATATTACATAAAATTGAAGAATATTAATTAAAAAATATAAAATATATATGATCGGACCATGTTCCTATAGTGTCTTTAGAAACTGGGAAACATAAAAAACTGGTTCATAAGACATATTCATTATCTCCCACATATTTCATCATAACAAGACCCCTTTTTGAAATTTTATAACTTAATAACCTTTTTAATGTATTGGGGAAAATAAAAAAATAAAAGGCTTGATCAAATTCTCAATAAGGGTAAACAAGGGATATATCAATCATATCATAATCATAAGTACATTACATTTTAAAATCATATCCTCCATATGAAAGATCGTGTTATCATGTTGTGGGATAAATCATAAAATCTCATAATAAAAAATGAACATAATACCACAATTTATAACATAATCCATGACATATTATGGAATACACATAAGAATATAAAATAATTTAATATTTTTAAGGTTTATTTCCAAGACTATCATAACATACAAAGTCCATTACTGAACTGATTTCATTCCTCATTCCATCCCTGTACAACTGAGTTGTGATCATTTCAAGTTCAAGACATGTCAATTTCATGAGATATAAATGTTTACCCAATGAATTGGACAGAGATATTGGTCCCACCAATCTAATAATTAAACCATTATTATATGTTCCATAATAACATAAATCATTTATCATATCCAAAGTAATAAAATGGGTTTCTTTAAATATAATTCCACCATAACATAATTCCTACGAAAAAAATGGATTTTAAAAATTTCATTCCATAATAAACAAAATCAATAAATATTAATAATAATGAAATTATACTTGAAAAATAACCCTATTAAATAATTCCATCATAGAGGGAAAATAATTTTGATATAAAATTTGAAATTAATTCTTGTGGAAAATATCCTTTCTTCTTTAAAATGGTTTTCTTTTCTCAAAATTCAATGATATTTTAAAAGAAAAAATGTATATAAAATTGAAATTAAAATCATATAGAAAATGGTTCATGGAAATAAGGCATTATATAAAGGTAATAATTAGTTCATGTCATATATTTTAAAAACCATTCTCATCATGCTTTTTCTCGAAAAGATAAAAAGCACATCGTATCGATCATGAGAAAATATTCCATTCAAATCATTTAACAAATATTCACTCATGGGTAAATTTTAATCTAAAAATTATGTAAGAATAGAATGAATATTTTGGAAGACATAATTATGAAACACTGATATGGATGATTTATATACTTCAATAAATACTTGTACATAAAAAATCTCAATTAATAATGAGATTGTGATATTATCCCTTACAATAGGAATGATTTAATTTGTATGAATATGAACCTCCTATATAATGATTTAAATAATTTAGTTGACACATTCCAGAATCACATTCATTTTTATGATATCATATATGATCATACTATCATATGTTTGTTAGTAAGAGTATTACTCATCTATAATATGTAAACTTTGTTATTTTGTTACGCATGTTTTTTCAGAAAAGATAATTCTCCTCTTATAAGGATATAGTTATATAATTTACAGTATGATATTAGTATAATTCATATCATATTTATACATTCCATTCATTTATATAATCATACTTTAATGAAGATCATGTATAATGAATCACATCACAATGTGGATATGGTAGGCCGTACGTACTCACGAGAAATGATATTATTCCCATATATGTTTAATTGTATTAAAGTAGATGATGTATAATATTTAAGAATAAATATAATGATATAATAATAATATATATTTATAATTTCCCTCATTATACCCAACTATGTAAGGTGGTGGTGAAAAATAGATGACAACATGGTGTGGAGACAAAAATTCATACCAACACACGTGTTGTGATATTGTTTTCATAAGATGAATTGAATATGATATAAGGTTGTTTCATAATCATAATAAAGTATTAATATATTTTTTATATGGGAGTTATTATTTTATAATGAAAAAAATATTTAATAGGATGTATAAGAATAATTAATTTGGAATGAATCTGATGAATATATTACCTCTTCTTCGACGTGCTCCCTATATATCTCATTTTAATAGACTAGAGTTGGTCTTTTAAGAAGACCAAAACCAATATAATTTAACTAGTAAATTATAGATAGTAAATTTATAATGGATAACTTGTATTAAATATTAAATGTAATTTTAAGAGGTGAGGGTGAATGAACCCATATATAATTTAGTTGGGAGACACCTTTCGGATCTCCAAAAATAATAATTTATAATAAAAAAAACCTCTTCCAAAAAACTCCAAAATGTCCCAATATAGAAGATGAGAAGAAATAGGGTTGTAATTTCATGAAAAAATAAATTTTATACAAGTTGTTTTGTAAATTTAAACATTTTCATTTTAATTAACAATATGTTATTCTATGTACTTTTTATCTAATGTAATGAAAATTTCAATATTAAAATGGTTTAATTTTTACGTATATGATTTAAATTAGACAATAAATAGAAAAATATAAAATTTTATATCATATAATAACTATTCTATAATTTAATTTTTTTTAGTTATTTTTGAATAATTTAATAAATCGTTATTTTGATAAATAATCAATAGTTACAATTTTTTCACTATTAAATTCATTGATTTTTAAAAATAATAAGATAATAAGTTAACTTCTATACAATTATTTTATTATTATACTAAGAGGTCTAGGTCATATAGAAAATTTATTGGGAATATGAATTATCCCATATTTAATTTATTTAAATATTATTAATAATATTAACTTTATATTTCACTTAAAAAATGAATTACAACCATAGTTTTGCATAATTTTTTAATATGCATTATTTTTAATAAAAATTAAAAAAATACTATGAAAAGGATTAATCCTATAGATTTCATATTATTACTTATAATTGAATATATATTCTTTAGAATCCATAATTAAAATGTTTTAATTATTAAAACATGAATGTGACAATTTTATCATCACTTTATAAAATATAATATAAGTTTCATAATCTCTTATTTGAGGATACCTATTAAAAATAACTCTAGTATTGAATGGTTATGGTCTATATTTACACAACCCATAATATTTCTTCCAGTGTTTTATATTTTATTGGTTATTATCAAAGTGGTAATAATTATTTTATTAATAATTCATCAACTAAATATTTGTTTTATCATTACCGTATATGTCTGTAGGGTAAATGTTTTTTTTCATAAAAATTAACAATAAATAATGATGATAAATAAAAGTTTTTTATTTTAAATGAGTATTTATAATAAAATTTATATTCTTTATAACCTTATAATAAATAATATATAATTATTATAATTTGAGTAAGACATATTAACCTTTTCATTAAATAAAATAAATTAAATGTCCTAATCTCATCAAAGTGGAATCCAAATGACACCATTTTATCCCAATGATGATTTAAGAAAAATCAATTTTTAAAATTATATTAGGAAAAGTGTTAGGGTAATTTACTAATAAATTTTTACCCTTAATTACGTGATTTACCCTTAAAGAATATTAATAAAAATTACCCAAGTTACAATTCAAGACACCAAAAAATACAAGTAATATATTTAAAACCATTATACTCACAGATTCCAAATATGGAATCAATTCTTGAAAATTCAATGTATAGTTGTTTTTGTAATTAATTTAATGTTAATCAAGTTGTTAAAAACAGAGAACAAATTTTAAATATTAAAACATTGCAATAAATTGAAATGTTTTTACATATGTATACAATGTAAAAATAATTCTAATGAAATAAATTATATTTAATGAGAAAAATATATTCTATTTATAATTTATAACAATTAAATATTATTATTTAACCATATAATTTTTTATGAAATAAGTTATTTTCACTAAAATTCAGTGAATTTTTAATATTCATCAAAACATGAATTTTATCAGAAAATAAAAAAGTCATCCAAAGTAAATTTTTATATCATGATTATAATGATGATGTTTATATTTTCATCTAAAAATTATAAATGTTTCAAAACAATAATATAAAGATGGTTCTTCATTAATAGGTGGAAAATTACCCTTTTGAAAAATATAGAGTTTTTAACATAAAATAAGTTTTATTCATACACTATTAAAAAAATATATATTGTATGAATATCAAATATATTTTATTAAGTATATAAAATATATATTAAATTAATTTAATTTACTTATAGTAATTCACTCAATTTATTAATACAAAAATATAAATATATAATACATTTATATTTCATTCATAAATAATTAGTACCTAATGAATTCACCATACATTTTAATATGATATTTTTATTTATCCTTTATAAACTAATATTTAGGTTTATATTGTCATTTTTACTATGTACATCTCACATTTTGTTTAAAATGATGATTTCATGCAATAAAAGCTATTAAATAATTAAAATTATTTAAATTATGTCATAAATAAAATTCTAAGTGTTACATTCTAACCCATGAAACAGAAATTTTTTTCTCAAAATTCATCATTTAGAAAAAATATATGAGGATACTTCTACCACATCACATCCTCATGTACCCACGTAGCATCCTCAAATTTGTTGTTTTTTACGAACCGAATATGGTCACCATAAAAAATGGCACTAAACCCAGCCTATAGAAAGACCTGAAGGGTGTTCCCGATCCCCATGGGTAGGAACAAGTGCCTTGGTATCATAAAAAAATTTGGGAATGATTTACCCAATTTTATTAACATATAAAAATAAACAAACTCAATAAACCAAATAATGATTTTTCAAAACAAAACAAATTTAAAAAAAAATAAGAATTGAATTATATAATTTAATTCAAAACTCAAAGACTATAATAGAGGATGAAAGTCAAAAAGGACATCCCAAGAACCACCTCATAGTAAGGGGAAAGGCCCACAAGCCATCTCCAAAACACTGCATCATGAACCACACTAGAAACCCAGAGCACCAGCACTAAAATCATTACCCATCCTACGACAAAGATAACCAAGTCTACTTACACCCAAAGGTGTAAGTAGGGTGTGATTGAAATAAGATTAGGATACCACCAAAAAGAGATTCCGTGTGACACACCTTATAATATAGAAATATTGAGAGTTTTGTAAACAAAAAATGACAGTAAAAATATTTAGAAGATGAAAATTATATAAAATCAGTTTTCATGTGTGCTACTTTAAAAAGAAATAAACACTATTAAATAGAATGAAAAATCTACTGAATTGTTTTCTAGAAAAAAATAATATATACTGAGGGTATTTATAAAATATCTAGTGAGAACTAGAAATTGGAAACTGCCCTATGCAGTAGCTTGTTTGGGGTCCCAGGTACCTCGTATCTCAGTGAAAGCAACCATTCAAATATCCATTCTTGTGCACATGATCCACTGGTAGGGATAATACCCATAACCTAGTGGTCCCCCAATATCATTATCATCCTATTTTAGTTAGTGTTTTCATTTTTAGGAATTATACTTTAAATAGGGGTCAAACCGCATAGGATCACTGGTATACTAGTACACACCCACCCACCTAGATACCCGAGATTACCCTCTTGTTCTCAAACAAGTTCGACAAGACATGAAATACAATTTTCTGTTGTATATACCACATCCAAGTAACATACACACAAAATATTCTTCACACATGTTACATGACCCCCTTTTTCATTTAAATTAATTTTGGAAATCAATATCACCCCAAATCAGCCCACAACATTTTCACCACTATTTCACATTTCAACAAAACCTGAAAAATAATTTACAAAACCATTCCAAGATAGTACACATCCCATAATATCCCATTAACCTTAAAATAGACCATTTAAAAAGTAAACTTCCACCAAAACAGTTTGGATACATAGTTTCACCTCTTACATAAATCAAGAAATTATATAAAACCTTCACAAAACAATTCCTTGTAGTGTAACAATGTTTTCATACACACAAAAATCCTTATAAAACCCCGCTTTGAAGGCCAAAAGAATGACAATATCACATCAAACCAGAGTTGGTAGCCATAAAATCAATTAATAAAACTATTCCTTGAATCATAAAAACCCCAATGAATTTAATAAAGAACATAATCAGGAAAAAATTATAAATCAATCAAAATTAACTCATCCAATAATGATTACACATGGAATCACCTACCATTTTTGCCAAAAACTTCACAACATCATGTGAAACATCAATCAAACCACCACTGCACTAAAAGGAAGTAAAATAAATCCCTAATCTCAAGATTTCACAATAATTACACAAAAATGAAACCTATATAAGAACCCTAGAATCTGGAGAATATTGATCCTCATGAAAAGTGGATGAAACACCATGAAAATGGTAGCAAAATTAGAGGAAACCTATTTACATGAGATATCATGAATAAATCTCCCAAAATTCACCATTATCTAAATTTCAAAATATCATAGAATTAATGTGAGTATAGAATAAGGCTGAAGGAGTCATGTAGGAACTTGAATGGGGGAATAGAGTGAAAAATTAAAGAATAATGAAGCAAACAAATCATCACTCCCAATATGAACGATTTGAGAAATGTTGAGATGTTTTACCATGATTTTTGATGGAAATGAGATCAAAAGAGGTATACATGATGATGAGGGCTTGCCCTGTGATTTTGGCTTTGATTGGGATGTAGAATCACTGAAAAGAGTAAAAAATGAATGTGATATTAAATAATTTTTTTACCAGAAATGGGCTTACTAGATGGCCAAATTCCTTAAATATAAACCCAAATCCACTATGATTATGGACTCCTATAGGGTAAAAATAGACATGGTGGTGTTAAATGATTAGGGGAAGGCATTTTCAAAATGAAATGGGTGAAAAATTATGAAAAATGAAGAACTTATAAATGAAACAAAATGGGTTATTAAATTTTGAAATGAGATCACTATTTGGCTCAAAACATGAAAAATCACCCTTTCCTCCAAAATTGTTTGTGAAAACCCAAAAACAAAGAAATAATTGAAATTAAATGAAAAATATCTTTAAAATAAGTCATGGATGTGAAACCCCCCCACAAAAAAACTGTCCACCCATGGAAAGCCACATCAAGGACAAAAGAAAAAAACCAAACCCAACTAAAAGGAAAAAATAGACTCCTTTTCCATGTTCGACCCTCCACTAAAAGACCAAAAACATCCAATTGAACAGTAAAAGAAGTAATACTATCACCAACAAAAACATATACCACTTCCTGAAATGATTGATCATATTCAAAATACAACCTCAAAAAGAACAACTCAAACATTATCTGAACCAAACGCAAGAAACATACCTAGAAGTAACAATGAAAACCAACCAGGTCATCATAGTATTACTTCAACAAATTTTTTTGGATCACTCCAATCCCAACGTTTACTCAAGGATGAATTTTTCGGTTAAATAAATTCAAATGAGTCTACCTATTGTTCGACCAACACAAGGGAAAAACCATGTTACTGATACAGGGTGACACAAACAGACTCCCCAGAATAAGGGGGAACTCAATTGTGGTTTCTCATGTATATATCAAATTTTAAAACAAAAATTCCTTCCACTTTACAAAACCAAAACTTTCAACTGAAACATCCCTTTTAGTAAAAACTACTAACTGCAGAATAAAAACCTAAATTACATCTTACATAATGATTCAAAAAACCCAATTATTTAAAGGAAAACTCACTTCAATTCCATTCACATAAATTCCAAAGCCTCTCAACCCCTTTAAAAACATATTAGGATTTATGAAAAAAACTATTTGACCAATTACTATTCAATGGAAAACACATATCTTCTTATTTAAAACATGTTTCCATTGATTCGTAAACAATTTCAAATTCACTCAAGTTACCAAATCAAAATTCCATTTCTAAACTCCACACAAAAACTCATAAACACATTATTCCATTCAAAACACATTCTCACCAATTCATAAGGTTCCTTTTGAAATAGGTTTTCATAACCCACTTTGCCATGATTTATACTTTCCATTGAGTTTAAATACAATCTTTACCATTTTAAAACAATTCTAAAAATTCAGTTCCACCATTTCACATATCAAACCATTCCCTCTTTATTAGAAAACCATTTCACCAAAACATTACACTTCATAAAACAGTGTCATTTTCAATTTAAAACCAAATATCCATGATTGCAAAAATAGATGTCAAAAGAAAATGCGAGAGGAAAATAGTTTCAGTGGGTGGAATGGACATATGTCTGGTGGTATATTCCAATCACTTAACCATCACAGATTGTGTTCTAGGGAAACATACCCAGCTTAACATAGATTTCTTGGATAGGCGAGCTCACTAGGACTATTAACCCAACTCTCTTTATGTTTCCCCTAATCTTCATCAATTTAATAAAACAAAAGGCCTCAGATAAACACTGAATTCTCTAGGAAATTTGAATCAGGTCACGAGGGGTGATAACTAGGCACCCAACTCATAATCTGAATATCACGTCCTGACAATCCTTACTCCTGTCAATCCAAACTCATCTCCAAATAACACGACTTAAGAGAGTGAACCCCCTCTGATACCAGCTGTCACTAAATGAATCTAGTATCCATCAAAACCATCAACAATATTGTGTTGTGAAAATACCCTAAGGGCATTCCCAATCCCCAAAGTCTGGAACAAGAGAACGGGTATCATAAAATTAATTTTGGGAACGATTTACACATGTTTATATACATAAAACAAGAAACTAATCCAATAAACCAAATCTATATTTTCTCAAACAAAAACATCTTTTACAAAAAATTATGAATTGATTTAAATTATTTAAAACAAAAATAAAAGACTATAACAAAGGAAAAAATTCAAAAAGGATATCCCAACAACCACCTTATGATAAGGGGAAATGCCCACAAGCCTTCTCCAAAACACTGCAACACGAAGGATGCTAAAAACCCAAACCACCAGCACTAAAATAATTACCCAAACTACGACCAAGATAACAAACAATACCTACACCCAATGGTGTATGTAGAGTGTGATACAAAGGCCAATAGGATGCCACCACAAAGATATTCCTTGTCATTATCATTATAATACATAAATATTGCATGTTTTGTGAACAATAAATGCTAGTAAAAATCTTTATAAGATCCATCTTTAAATTAAATGTGTTTTCAAGTGGGATAATTTTACATGTAATCAACACATTTAAATTGAATAAAAAATCTTATAAAATTTTTTCCTTCCAAACCTATCATATAGAGATGGTTAGTATAAGATATCCTATGAGCACTAGCGATGGGAAACGACCTTATCCAATAGGTCGATGTGGGTCCAAGGTACCTCATATCTCGGTGAATGTAACTATAAAAATATCTATTCTCATGCACATGAGCCATTAGTAGGTTTCATGTCCATAACCTAGTGGTCTACCATCATCATCATCATCATAGATTAGTTAGTGTTGTCATCATCAAGAATGTTATGTGAAAGAAGGGCCAAACCCCACAAGATCTCTAGCATACTAGTACACGTCCACCCACAAAGATTTCCAGGATTTTGGTATTGTGATCAATCAGTTACCAAAAGCCATGAAATAAAAATTTCACATGAAAATACCACTCCCAATTCAAACACACACCAAACATCACACACACATGTCACATAATTCCATTTTTCATTCAGATTCATTTTGGAAATAATATTCACACCAAAACAGCACACAACACAGTTCACCTCCCATTCACATTTCAAAAAAACCATTAAACATTTTTAAAAAACCATTATAAGATAGTACACATCACATAAAATTGATTTTGTATTAAAATAGACCATTTCAAATGTAAATGCTTACAAAAACAGTTTGACCACACAGTCACACCTCTTACTTAAATCAAAAACCATTTAAATCCTTCACAAAACAATTCTAATTAATGTAACCATGTTTTTCAGATAAAATCCTTCTAAAACACATCTTTGAAGACCAAAGGCATACCAATATGACATCAAACCCGAATTTTCATCCACAACATCATTTAATAAAACTATTCTATGAATCATAAAACAACCCCCACGAATACAATAAAGAATACAAAACAAAATATTCATTTTTGGACAAAAATTACACTTAAAAACCAACAGCTTAGAAAATGATACCAAATATAGTTCTAGTATAAAATAAAATGTAATAGAATCATGATAAAAATATAAATAAAGAAAAAATAACTCATCAAATAATTCTTACACATGGAATCACATACTATTTATACAAAAACTATAAATCATTGTGTGAAACATCTATTGCACCACCACTGCACCACAGGGAAGTTAAATCAAGCACTATTCCAAAATATTTCACCAAAATAAAACAAAATAAATTCCTAGGTATGATCCCTAGATTCTGGATATTTTAGAACCAAAATAAGAGTGGAAGAAACCCAACGAAATTTGAAGGAACCTAAGAATAAACCCACTAACTAAAGATTACCTGAATAAAACTCTCAAATTACACCAGTATAAAAATTTAAAAACATCTAAAAATTTATTTTAGGTATGAATATGGATTATAATGCCTTTTAGGAATTTGAATGGGTGAAATAGTGTTTTAAATGAATTGATAATGATGAAACAAATTACATCTTCCAATCTGGACGATTTGATAAATATTGACCAGTTTTTCCCAAATTCACGATGGAAATGAGCTCTAAAGAGGGCGAAGCGAAGATGGGGGTGCGATTAGGTATTTTGGATTAGAGTGGGAGGTGTAATGATCAAAAAGGAGTAAACAAGTAATAATATATTAAATAAACATTTTTTTAAAATAGGAAATTGCCTTACGGGCTTGGCATGCCCAATTACTTGAATAAAAACCCAAATCCATCCAGATTATGGTTTCCTAGAGTGTACCAATTGATATTGTGGTGTTAATAGGTTAGTGGAATCCAAATAAGAATTATAATGGGAACCAAATAATGAAAAATTAAATAGTTATAAAAGAAACAAAATTGGTTTTTTAATATGGAAATGGGGTCACGGTTTGGCCCAAATCATGAAAACACACCCTTCCCTAAAAAATGTTTGGGAAACCCCCACAAGAAATAAAAAATTGAAATTAAATGAAAAATTAATATTATAGAAGTCATGGATGTGGAATTTTTCTTCTATAAAACATTAATCAAGTGAGTGGTCTTGTGTTGTAAAACATTTTCAATACAATCTAGAATCTATTTTTGTTGTTTTTTATAAAAATGTTCTTGATCCAATAGTAAAACATCTATGTTTAATATAAGTGAAGGATAATGTATATATATTCTCAAGATAGATACATGGAACACATAATGAATTATGGGAGAGATTCTTTGGAAGAACCCATTGGTATTCATCTTTCCTAACACGATCTATAATTTTAAAAGGACTGATATACCTTAGGAACATTTATATCAAAATCTCATTACACTCATTGAAGGATATATTCATAGAAACGCTTAGTCTCTAACTTCAATATCTATGACTATTCTTATCTTTTTAACATTACTTTTCTGTTGACTCTGAGCTGATCATATGTGTTATTGAATAGATCTATCATTTTCGTCAATTTCATCAACTAGATCATGTCATAATTTATTTCTTTCCCCAACTTCATCCCAGAAAGATGCATATCTGTACTTACATCCATATTGGTCATCATTAAAAGCTATCTAAATACTAAATAGATAGCTATTGTGGTATGAATATTCAACTAGAGGTAGGTGTTGATCTCAACAATGTTTGAAATTTATAGTGAATGATCACAACTTGTATTCTAGAGTTTGAATTGTCCTCTATGAATGACCATATGTATGTTGATGAGAATCATTACCGACACTTAAATCAATATCCAAATCCTGTTGAAGAATTTTATAGAACATTGTGGTAATCATTGGATCCCGATCAGATATAATGGAATGATGTAATCTATGTAATTTTATCACTTTCTTTACATATACCCTATAAAATTGATCAAGAGTGATATTCTATTTAATATCAATGATGTGTGTTGAATTCATAATATTATTAACTATATCCCAAATAACATTATGGACTTTATGTACTTTGGGAGGTTTGATGACAAAATATATAGTGATTTTTCCCATTTCTATACATGTATGGGTAATGGATGTAACATCACCTTATACTTATGTCTCTTATCCTTATCTTTCTAAAAAACCATGAACAGAGAGACATATTCAGAAACATATCATTTCATGGAATCTAATATAAATAATATATCATGTACATGTACATCTATGTGGTACTAAGATGAATATGGAATAAATAACTTTCATTCATAATCCAATAACTCATTATTAATTATTTTATAGTAGGAATATAAAACAAATTTTTGAAACTTATTATTCCATCTCAATTCGGGTTCTATTATAGAAAATTTATCACCTTCTTTCATAGCTCTACATCTCCCTTATTTGAGTCCATATTCTCCACTTGTGTATATGTTTGAAAATTCTTTTGTGAAAGATAAAATTTATCCCCACTATTTAAAAATTCATGATCCAACCTTTGAAATTCCATAAATATTAGATCTTTTGTAATATATTTCATGGATATGATAGCATAGTCATTTTGATTCAATGTATCAACCACCTTGTTAACTTTTTCTAGGGGTTAATGTAATGTTAATTTGTAAACATTAATCAACCCCAACCACCTAATTTGACTCATATTCAACTTCTTCTATGTGAAAATATACTTTAAAAATTTATAATAAGTATAAATATCACACCTTTTACCATAATGATAATGCCCCCATATCATTAGTAAATTTATTACAACAAATAAATCAAAATCTTTAGTTGGGTCATTTTTTCTTATGAATTTTAAATTGTCTTCAGAAATAATCTATCATCATATCACTATGCAAGGGAACACAACCAATCCTCTTCATAGAGGGATCACTATATATTAAAAACCTTTTCCCAATTAAATGTAGTGTGAGAACATGTTCACCTTCTAACCTTATTTTTATATCATTGAATTTCTCTTCACATTCCTCCATCCACCTGAACATAACTCCTTTCCCAAATCAACATGGTGAGTGGATTATATAATGTTGAATTGTTTTTTTAAAAAAATTATAATTTCAATCCAAACAAATAAATATTCAGATGAAATTTTTGGTTGTTGGTCTCTACCTACATTAAATAAACATTAGTTTTTACTAGATCCGCATATATCCCATCTATTATGATTAGGTATCCCAAAAATGAATGTTTATGTATAAAAAACAAGAACGTGGTAAATGTTTTATAGAGATACTTTTTTCCCAAGGTATTTAGTATAATTATCTAGTGATTTTCATCATATTACATGATCTTAGAATACAAGAATATCCTTATAAGGACTACCAATAACTGATCAGGATAGTCTCTAAAGACCCTATTATTTAGATCTATGAAGATATTGGGGTCATTAGTAAGAAAAAAATAAACAATAAAAATTCATTGTTTCCATACCCTGTATGGAATTATCACTTTGGTATATCCTATTTCTTGACCCTTAGTTGATGATATCATGTATGAAGATCAATCATGGAATGGTATTCAACTCTACGTAGTTGGATAAATAAGTCATAAATATAAGAAAAGGGAAATATTTTCTTTATTGTGATCTTGAAATATTATTGATAATCAATACAGAGTCTCATTTATCCATATTTATTGTTAAGAAACTGAACAAGGGTACCCTAATGTGATTTAGTAGGGAATATGAATCCCTTTCCAAGATTCTCTTAGACTTTCTTCTACAATTCCTACAACTCAATTGGGTCCATTCTGTATAATATTTTTGAAATATTCACATCACCCTATATTTGTTCTATAGAAAACTCTACCTCACGATTTTGGAGAAGACCAAGAAATCCTTAAAGAAAGACATCATCAAACTCATTTACGATGGGTGTATTCTTAATTTCATGTTTCTCCACAACCATTTGAGATTAATAACCACAATTTAATAAAATCGATACCCATTGTATGGAAGAAATTTCTACTAGAAAGTCATATTCATCCTTACATTTATATATAATCGTAGATTGTTCTAGAATATGAAATTTTACTACCCTTCATTGTCTCCCACTTTTTTCATCATAACTACATAGATTTTTAAAATTTCATACATAATACCCTTATTCATGACCTAGAAAAAATAAGTATATTAATGGGTGAAATAAAATTCTCATTATGGGTAAAAAAGGGTGGTATAAATCATATCATAATCATAAGAACATTACTTTTGATAATTTTATCTAGTATATGATGTATCGGGATATCATTCCAAGGGATATATCATAAAAGAGCATAAGAATCAATGATGGAAATCCCATAATTCATTACATAATACATGAAATTTTTGGAATACAAATTAGAATATAAAATCATTTCATATTAGTCAAAGGTCATTTCTGAGACCATCATAGTGGAAAACATCCATTACTGAACCACATTCACTCCTCATTCTAGCCATATACTACTAATCCGAGATCATTTTATATTCCATCAATGCCTATCTAATAAGATATAAATCGTTAACCTATAAATTGTATTAAGATATAGGTCCCACCAATATCATAATTAAATCATTCTTTCGTCTTCTATAGCAACAAAAATTATTCATCATAACCCATATAATAAAATGGTTTTCTTTAAACATCATTCCACTATTACATAATCCATTGTAAAAATAAATTTCATTAAGTTTATTCCATCATAATTATAATAAAACCATAGGAAAAATTAGGATATTATACTTGTAACATAACCATATTAATGAATTACCTCTTATATGGAAAATATTTTTGATATACCACATGAAATTGATTCTTGAGGAAAATATAATTTCTTCTTCAAAAATGATTTATTTTCTCAAAATTTCATTCTATTTTAAAAGAAAAAAAATTTATTTGAAAATAGACGTGATGTTTTGGAAATGAGGCTTCTTGAAAATAAGGAAATATGAAAACATAAATTTTATTTCAAGTCATGTAAGTTAAAAAACAATATCCCCATACTTTTTCCAGAAAAGTCAAAAAGTATCTTGTATTAAAAAATAGAGAAGATTAATTTAATATTATTAATAAAAATTATACAATGGTAAAAATTGACTCTATAAAATTGTATAAGAATTGATATAATATTTTGGAATACAAAATTATGAATCATGGACATGGATGACAAATATAGCTCTGTAAATACATATGTATAAACAATCTTTGATAATAATTAGATTGTGAAATTATCCCTTACACAGGGTATGATTTTCATTGTATGTATCCAAAACTTCTTTATAATTATTTACATAATTTCATTGAATTATTTCATAATCATTGTTATTTTTATTGTATCATATATGATCATATTTTCATCTGTTTTTGAGTAACATTATTACTCATCCATTGGGTGTTGACATCATTATTTTCTTATGCTTGTTTTTTCAAATAGTTTCATATTACTATTCTTATGTTATAGTTATATAAATTAAAAAATTATATTAATATAATTTATATCATATTTATTCATTACATTAATTTATATAATCATACTTTAATTAATATCATCTTAAATGAATCACATAGCATCGTGGTGACGTTAGGTCATATGTACACACAAGAGATGATATCATTTCAATATTTGTTGAATAGTAATGAATTAAATGGTTTAAAAATTTTTATAATAAATATAATTCCATAATAATCATATATAGTTATTATTTTCATCATTATACCCATTCATGTAAGGTGTTGCTGAAAAACACATTACACCACGACATGGAAACCAAAACCATACATATGAATGCATGGGGATTTCATTTTTCATAGGATGGATAGAATATATAATATGTTTGTTTAATATTAGTAATAAAGAATTCAAATTATATAAGGGATACTGTATTTATTAATTTATAATGAAACAACTCATTAAGAGGAAGTAGAAGAAGAAGTATGTTTAAAATAATCAGTAGAGGAGATTTCCAGTTCTTTGACATTCACCCTCAAAATGTCTTCATAAATCATAATAGATGGTATTTTATGAACACATAATATTCTAAAATGTAACTACTAAATTTGGGAAAATAAATGAGCCTAGTATGGATGAGATTAAAGGGCCAATGTGAAGTGAAAGAGTGAGGGAGGAGGTGACCTTTTATAATTGAGGTGAGGAGAACTTTTAGGATCTCCAAAAATAATAATTTATTATAAAATAAATCCCTATCCAAAAACCTCAAATATGTATGAATTTTGTATATGACTTTATATTATGATGTAATTTTATCATCCTGTATATTTTGGACAAATATTTCTATCAATTTTAACTTTATCATTTTAATTAACACATAGTTAGTCAATTTAATTTTTTATTGGGGTAACACATGTTTTAATAATAAAAGGGTAAAATATTTACTCCACTGAAATAAATTAAACGAAAAATAAATATCAAAGAAAATTTTGAAAATATCATAATTATTAGAAATTTTTTTAAATGCTTTATGATTTTTAAATAATTTAATAAAACATGATTTTTATAAATAATAAATAGTGTCAATTTGGAGACTATTTCATTTATGGATTTTTTAAATTATTAATATAACATGTTAACATCAAAATAATATGTTATTGTATTAATAAGAGTTCATGGTCATACAAAAAATTAATTGGAAATGTTAATTAGAAAAAATTATATTTATGTGAATACTTTTAATAATATTTACTTGATATTTCCATTAATAGAATTATTAGTATAGTAGTTTTGTTATGTTATTTAATTTTGGAAAAATCATTTATATATATGTTTTAATGGTTTTGGATCCTTTATGTTTATTATAATATCTATAATAATTATTTTATTGATTTCTCCTAAATTAAATAATTTTTGCATCATTAAATTATATGTCTTTAAGTTAATTGTTTATTACATAAAAATTACAAATAAATTCTCATGATAAATAAAAAAAATTACTTTTCAAATTATTATTTACAATATAATTTATCTTTGTTATAAAATTATATTAAAATTGATTTAGTCATTAAATTATGAGTCAAACGTATATAAATTTTAATTAAATGAAATATATATAAATGTCATAATCTCAGCCATGATTCCTGAAAAAGACACCATTTTTGATCCAAAGATGATTAAGGTTAAGAAACAATAATACCTTGATATTTTTACTAGTATTAGGTTAATTTCATAATATAATTTTTACCCTTAATTAACCAATATTTTCTTTTACAATACTAAAACAATTATCAATGTTAATAATTATAATGCCCAAAAATAAAAGTAAGTTATTTACATAATTTTTAATTAATGATTCCTAATATGGAATTCATTTTTAAAATGTCATATTTGTGAAGTTCCATTATTTTATTTAAAATTAATCCTGTTTTTGGAAAAAGAGAACGTGTTTTAAAAGTAAAAACATTACAAAAGATGGAAATGTTTTTACATCTGAATTAATTGTAAAATTAATGATAATTACATATGTTATATTAAGTGATAAAAATTTATTCTATTTAAACATTAAAACCATTCAATACTATAATTTTACCATGTCAATTATTTTAATAAAGAACATTATTTTTAATTAAAATTTAGTATATTTTTTCTATTCCTCAATACTTGAAAGTTAAAATAAAATATAAAAAATTAATCCAAAGTAAATTTTTATATCCCACATCCAATGAACATGTGTATTTCTTCATATTAAAATTATTAATGTGTCATAATTGTAATTTAAAATGAGTTCTTTATTAAAGGGTGAAAATTTAGCCTTTTGAAATATAGAGGTTTTTATACATCAAATAGGGTATATTCATACCCTATGATAAAATATCTATTGGATGAATATAAAAGATATTTTATTTGGTATATATCATATAATTAATTAATTTAATTTATTAACAATAATTCACTCAATTTATTATTAAAAATATAAATATGTAATTTATTTATATTTTTTTCACAAATTATTAGTATATAATGAATTTAGCATATATTTTTATAAGTTATTTATATTTATTTATTATATCCAAACAATTATTGAAAAATTGTGATTTTATACAAATGAGTATCATGAATTCTTTAAACTCATGATTGTTTTAGATGAAAACTATTGAAGAATTAAAATTATTTGAAATATTTCATAAAAACATTTTGGTGTTACATTCATTATCTTTTATATATTTGTAACTATTTTTATTATCAGTTTTAAATGAGGGATATTTGGGGTGTTAAGATATATCTGATCCAATCTTGTTGATTAAGTGTTCATGTTAATAAAAATCATAGAACTTATGATTTTATTATCAAGGGATTTCATTCATAAGGGAGATAATAAATTATGGTTTGGTAAAATCCACAGATACAAAATTTCATGGTATTTGATAACCCTTACATAGATGGTAAATGTTTAGATATAATTTATCATAGTTTGTTATGTTTTCTTATAGACATTAAATAGTATCATTTTAATAGTTTTTACATGTTTATATTTCTACTATGCATTTCATTAAGGGAATTTTTATTTTTTTTATAAAATTCTATTAACACAAGAAATTTTAAACAGGTAGATTATTTAACTAATTAAACTACATAAAGAGTTTAAGAAAAATAGTTTTCTATAAACTAAAATTAACCTCCACCTCTTATAGTGTTTCTACACACTCTAACAATCCTACAGATAGTATTTGAGAAATTTACGAACTTTATAATATATTTTATAATCTTTTTTTCATAAAAACTAGTTTAAATATTTATTATTTAAATTTTACACTAAAATAATTTTGTGAAATATTATATTTTTTTAATATGTTATCTTTAAATGTTGTAATATTAGAAACATGTAATACCAATAACAAACTAGTCATTTATAGTCAAAACTATGAGTATTGGAGAGATCGATGATGAAATACATTATATATAATAGGGAAGATAACTTTTTCATTTTTAATGGAAAATTTATGATTACTAAAAGTGATATTACTAAATTTAATAATGATTTTCAGTTTGAATATCTACTGAATTACAGAGTATGAAATAAATTTTTGAGTTTCCTGTGTAACATCCCCATCGTGGAATCCACTGAACTGGTGCCCCGATCATGGTCACCACATTTCCTCAAGCCCACCTTCATGTATGCCGTAGGTTTCCAACTAGCAGTAACGGTCTGATAGATCATAGGGGGTGACTATAACCTCTTTATTAGAGTACTTCATAGCAGATATCATATTAAATAAAATAAAAACAAAAACATAAAACATAAATGTTGGGCAAAAATACTTTAAGGTAACATTGGAGAATTTTTGGGTTGATTGTGTTTGTTGACAAAGTAGGTTTCCATGGTGAATTGTTGAGTTTTAGAGATTTTGTTGACAATCAATTTTGACAATGAACCATGAAAAAGTAATGGACAATCTCGAGGTGTTATAAAATAATAGATACAAGGTGGTGCCGTTTTCCAGTTTTTGCCAAATTTTTGGGATACAAAATTGGGAGTTCGGTGAGCATTGTGAAAATATTATTTCCTTGAAGATCTATTTTAAACATGGAAAAGTCATGAGTTTCACAAAGATAGTCTTCATGAATTAAATTTTTGAAAGGTTATAATAATGTTGATGGTGTTTCTTTGAAATTACGACGAGCTTCTCAAATGGATGTATTGAAGAGTATTGGGATGACGAAGGGCATTGAGAGTTGAGCTTCGTAAAAAATGTGAAAAGTAATTGACAGGATGCTCCGCAGTTACGATGAGCTCCGCAATTGGAAAATTGTTTTGGTTCTTTGTGATTTTGAGCAAATTTCGGTGGGAAATTCAGAGCTTTTATATTTGATCTGACGTGGAATTAACTTCATGTAGAATGTTCGAGGGTCAGTAGAATCACATATAAATAGGCCTCAACCCCCTCGAGAGAAGCATAGAGAGTTTTCGAAGAAATTTTTTTTCTCTCGGCCTGCGAAGGAGGTTCGCGAAGACAGTGTTCTTCACGAAAGAAGGGCTTCACGACGAAAAATCTAGCTCTGTGAAAGTTGCGAGGTCCACATTGGTACAATGAGCTTCATGAGGGAAGTTGCTCTGCAATGACATGAGCTTCACGAGAGTGTTTCCAAAGTGTGTTTCGTGAAAAGGCAGGACCTTCGCAAAGGCTTTATTGAGCTTTGTGAAATTGGAAGCCTCACAAAGTAGGGTGATTGGTGAATTTATTTCCAAAGGAATTGCCCAGTATTCATAGGAAAATAGGTATTCATCAATTGATGAATGTTTGAATTTAACAGGGAATCTATCAATAGTTGAGGATGCATGTATTCATGGAAATGAAGAGACATACAGGTCTATAAATTATGAGTGGATCTCTTCCATGTGTAGTGAGAAAAGGAATAGGAATAAGGTTATCCTTTCTACCAAAAGTGAGCGAGAGAGAGAGAGGAAAATGGAATGACCCTTGGGAAAGTAGTGAGATAACCCCAAAACATTGTAAAGATAGTGATCCTGGGCATAAAAGTGATCTATCCCAAACATTATTGGTAGTGAGCTTTAGTGGATTTGGTATAGTGGTACATCTTGGTTGTTTTCTCCTTGGATGTAGTCCAGTGAGGGTGAACCAAATAAAAATCTATGTGTCTTCCTGGTTGCTTCCCTACATTATTTCAAATAATAATCATCAGATAAAGAAGAAAAGAAGTCATCAACATAAACTCATAAGATCAAACAAAGTGACCCTTATAATATAGAGGTTATGATCCAGAGGTGAAAAAAGAATTTTGAAATAGAATATCCATTCCATGATTCACCCCCCTCTCAGGTATCTAGGCCCCTATTGGTCCTAAAAATAAACATTCATTAAAAAATAGTTCCCAAATACTGGGTACAAACCGCAAAAAAATAATAAATATTTAAAGTCTTGCTAACTGTGGCACTATGAATAAAATACAAATGAAATATAGACAAAAAACCCCATAATTTTTCCTTACACTAAGGTCAGATCATCATCCATGCACATCCCACTCTCAAATAAACCCACTAGAATTCAGTCATTTTCCTTGTATGGACATGAATTAATGAAAATGATTTATCTAAACAATGGATGACCAAGCATGGTGTTAGTAAAACTTATTAGGCCACCAAAAATGGTTTCTATAAAATATCCAATCTAAGAAGATTGTGTGTGCATGCACTAATATTTAACAATTAAACAAGGTGTGATAAGATTCTATTTTAAAATATTTATTTTACTAAACCATTATCATCATTTTACACCATGAGTGAGGTGTTCCATTTCTTTCACAATGGTCAATGACCATCAAACACTATTCTAAAGTTAATATATCTATATCCATATATAACTAGTAAATCATCACATGAGAAAATTCATTACACATACAACATAGTATCAGTCCTAGTAATATTATCAAATTTAATAACAGTTACCATGGATACTCAGTATAGTAAAGTGTCCCATGAAACCGTTATTGGCTAGATTAATAGTTTGTCTCCCTAACCAGTGCATTCTAGTGGTGGGGTTTAGATCCTCAATCGAAACTAACCCATGGGAGAATAACATCAGTCAAAACCCCCCAACTAAAAATCCACGTGAACAAGGTTCCATTAATCATTAACCACATTTACCATGTCAAAAATTATCATTTCACATGAAATTTAAAAAATTCTACTTAATCTACACATCTATTTATCATCATTCCATAACTCACTAGCATAATCCTATTACATGAAAAATCCATATTCGATAATCTATTTAATTAATTTAACCCATTCACGATTTCCCAATGAATCCCATATACCATTATCAATAACTAAACAAAACCACCATTATTTCCTTTCAAAATTTAATTTATGTTGACAAAATATATTTCATGGGCACTATTTAATCATGATGATTCCATGTTAAACATCACAATTTCCCATGATCGGACGATGTATAACCTGACTAGTGGCCACAAAATAATTTTAATCATGTTTATTGCATACCAAATTTAACTTTAAGGGTTCAATTAATCATTTATCCAACCATTTTTACATATAATATGAATAGAATAAAAATCACAACAAGAGATAACTGAAAAAAATCGCACATGAAAAATTAAATGTCAATAATATGGTATATAACTTTTAGAAAACACACATTTATTCCAGATACAATCACAAGCTTACTATTTTCCATTAATTTGGATTTAAGCACCCCTTGAAATTCCAACAGACGATCCTATGGAAAAATATTGTTTTAGTGCTTCAGAACATGTAAAATGAAACCAAAAATCCTAATTTTAAAAAGAGAAGTAAGAGGAACATTATACATACTAGGTGATTTTTTCTTAGTCAAACAAAACTATAATTAAGAAATAGAGGATATTTATAAATGTGAATCCTTATACAATTTGGATCATCACTAGGTTATCTAGAAAAGAAATGGGGGAAGAAATCAGTTAGAAGAATTAAAATAGCATGGATAAAAAATGGTGAATTCCTTTTTTAAATGAGGCACACGTTTTTTCCATTTGTTTTTCCCAACCTTTCTCCAACTGTGCGCCTGCCTCAGTTTTAGAGGGGTCTATATGGCATGGTTACCATGGGAGCCCGCATGTTTGATAAACATTGTGCTATCCATGTGGAATTCCTCTTTACAAATCCTCATTCTTTTTCCTCCCCACTATCACGGGTTATTAAAATATTAACCCCAAATATTAGATTTAATGGTTTCGGTACAAAGTTACAAATAAAAATTCTCCAACCATTCACCAAGTACAAGATGATCTCCTTAATTTTTATTCATTTCCGAAACCCCTGGGATACCGAAAATCCTCTTCATACTTGAGATAAAAATTCCACTAACCAAAATCATGATATTCAAACAAATATTTATTGAAGGACATACCGCTATTTATTTTTGAATCATAAAACATCCCCACCTTATAATGTCTCATACTTGATTCATACATCCATGAATCAATGTTCTATCATGGTTAAACGCTCTAGACACTAATCCCACACATCTGTATCTATCTCCAAAATGATTCTTGACCATTACCATGCTTCCACAAATCCTGAACCAGAGCAACAACCCTTCCAAAATTACATTGTAATTATTATTCATAAAACACAACAGATGTTCCTCAAAGGATGAATTAGACTCATGATACACATTATCAACATTAATCATGTTAGATAGGTCATGGTGATACATTAAAATCTATGAAACATGCATAAGATCATTCAACCACTTTACTACTATGGTAGTGAAAAATCAATATTCCATCGGTCTGATCCTCCCCATAAACTCAAACGGCCTGACATACATAGGTTCCAATGAACACTTTCTGTGCATCCAATAGTGACCCAACATTATTGACACCCAATAAAAACATGGTCACACTACAAAAAATCAATAGATCTAGGATATCAATCCATATTTAAATTCTACATAATTTGTGTTATTATAATAGGTTTCCAAATCAAATAAATCGATTCTAACATCTCCTACAAGATACTCGGTCCCAACTGCATTAATTCCCTAGACAACAACCAATTAAACGAAGATCAACATGGTTTAAAATTTAATTCCTCATAGGGTTGGATTTGAATTGTATCATGCTAAATATATTTATAGGAAAACTAAATAACTAATATGAGATTCCACCACAATCCACCCAAATACTGGATAGAATTTCTAATTATGTCTTCTAGTACCAGAATAATATGTTCTAAATACTCTTCCATCATTGGGTGGACAGATCTACTAAAAAACACACGTGTAACAATAGATCTCATTAATCCCTACTAGAAGCATGATGTAAAACATAAATCATTATACAAAACTATAGTTTGTAGTACATTGATTAAACATACTATTCTTTAAACATATAGGTCACCCAATTGATCCATGGTCAATACATCTCAAATCTGCATGAAATGGGAAAACATGGACAATACATCAACAACTATCTAGATTGATTATTTCTTCATGAGCCATCAACGAGTGAATCAAAATTAAATCCATATTCAAATCATCGTATTTCTATTCCTAAATGGGTACTGGATTCAACAAACCACTTGACCACTAAAGCTAATCCAACAGCTGCTGATATATAATGTATCAAACCATGAAACCTACCACCACATTACTCATCCTTGGCTAGAAATACTCCCTACAAAGATCACAATACAACATTTTCATTCCAAGATGAACTGACCATTTTGATTCATGAAACTCTCTCTAAAAGTCTTCATGCATACTCATTGGAAAATAAACACATAGAAAAACATAAATATACTCATCATCACCAATCATAGAACCAAAAGGTGATATACAACATTAAAAATTTACTTCAATGATAAAAATTATGGTTCCCCATGCTTTAATTCCTTAATATTGCTCAAAAGCATGAAATAAACTACAAAGGATCTCATGTTAATCTTTTCATGCCCATATTTCACGTCTAAATACATCTCATCAAACAAAACCATCATCATAAACTCAGAACTAGAATCCTTATCCAAATGATTTTTTTATTCTGACTCATGGAATCTGCATCACTGATCCCATTTCCATGTTTGTATGCAAACTTAAAGTCAAAATAGTCCTTATACTCAACCCATATTCACTTCTAAATATTCAAAAAACATTTAGTGAAATTTTAGTTAAGTATTTTAGGATCCTTATACAACATTAACTATTATCTTATAACATAGTCTCACTATGACTTGAAATCATAAAACACCATAGAAAATTCAAGACTATGTGTAGGGTAGTAAATTTGGTGATGAATCAATTTTCGTGACCCATATGTGACTACCATGTCATCCTATATAACAAATTCCCCATTCCCAACACCGTCCACATAAAAAATAATATATAACCACTTTTTGAAATAGATATAATCAGAATGAGTGAAATAATCAATCGATTATTTATCTTTTGGAAAACATTATCTCATGCCCCATACCATTCAAAATGGACCCCCTTCTTGGTCAATTTTGAATGTTGTACTCCCAAATGGGAATAGTTTATAATGAAACTTCAGTAATAAACCACAATCCTAGGATTATATTAACATCATAAAAATTCGTGGGCTACTCCAATGATACAAATTAATTCACTTTTTTCATTTCGACAAACTCAAATTCCTCAAAAATGATTTGGCCAAAGAAAATAAACCTAAAAATATTGAAATGAATCTTGGATAACATGTTACATAACCAATGATCTCTTTGGAAAATTAAGATGATTTCAACATGTTTTTTATGATCATCACGAGTTTTGGAGTACAAAACGTTGTCCTCAACAAATAAGACTATGAACTAATCCAAGTACGTGTGAATGATTTAGTTTATTTGAGCCAAAAACACTACTAAAAAATTGGTCAATCCAATGATAATAAAAAAATGATAAAACATATACCTACTTTTGAATGAACATTGTAGTACATCGGACATTATAACCATTAGATGATGATACCTTGATCTAAAGTCAATCCTATATAACACAGAAGAACCAATCAATAGGTTTATATTTTCATCAATTTGAGGAAGAGGGTACCTGTTCATAACCATCATCTAAATATACTTTCTATATTCAATGAATAACTATAATAATATGTCATCCTTCTTGGTAAAAAAACTTTAGATATCACCATGGTGGAACACTAGGATGGATGATCTAATTATTCTTCAACTAATCCAACTGAGTTTAATGTTCCTAGAAACGTTTGTGTACCATTTTGTTTGGAGGAATTAAAACTACTTCTTCTCCTATGAGAAAATATATTGTGAACACACATATCTATTGGGTGGACTCTATGAGAAGTCATCAGGACAAAAATACTATAATCAATACATCAGTGGGTGAAAGAGAAGCTTTCATAATCCCTCATTGTCAGTCCTATGACATTCCACTTATGTTGTGGGATTAACCAATTGATGAAAAAATGACCCTTCACAACATTCTTAGAAGTACCATTCTCCATTATGGGAATAATTATCACATTCAATCGAAATTAATGTTACCCCGCAATAGTAACAATAAATGTGTTTCAGGTACATCACCATTGAATATACACCAAAAAGTAGATCAAAACCTGATATCATGAACATAAACAAGTTCCATAAGAAATGATACCCACTAAATTCAACAACACACACTTTAAACTAGGGGATATTTTCTTCTCAAGACCTAATGGTTTATCAATCATCATAACCCCACACATGTGTTCCACTATTATTCCAAACATAAACATGAAATGGTTAGAAATAAATGAATGTGAGGTGCCTATATCGAATAAACCACAGGAAAGCATAGAGGATACAATAATCATACATCAAAATGGTGATCATCTGGCCTCACCACCTCCATTGGTATTATGAACTTCTTGTAGATAACATATCACTCATCCATGGGATTTAGTTTGAGTTCATATAGATGCAATTCCACATAAAAAGGATTCCCCTTTATTGAAGCTCAACGGCCACCACCATTACTAACCCAGCTAGTAGAGCTCTAACTTACTTCTGGATATGGTGTAATGTCCCCCCTACATGCACTCTAAATTGTAATCATCCCTCCATTATTCAAAACTATCATGGTTTTTACAAAAAATCTATATATTCCCCATCCTTACATATGCTCGACACCCAATTGGTTTTTGGGTAAACTGACAAAAAATGTGTTTGGAACTACCACAATGATAATTAATGAATCAATCACATCACTGAGAAACTAATTTCCTATTTATACTATAGTATCCACCACTTCCATAGTAGGGATTCTCAAAATTGCACTTCACAACATCATAATTTGCACCACAAGATCATGTGACAGAAACAAGATATCCACCACCAGAACCCTCCTTATGGTTTCCCTCCGATATAGGGGTCTAATTGGTAACCTCCACAATCCTATTTATGTATAATATATTTAAATGGGACTTGATTTCATATCTATGACCACCCAAGAAATTTCTCTCTATAGTTTTCTTATCCCATTATAAATGTAGAAAAAACATTTCATTTTGGGGAAATGGAATGCATAATCTGCCACTGACATACATCCCTATGGATTCCTCATAAATTTCGCATCATTTTCATGCCTTAAGGTGTATTTATAGTAATTTTCTAGAAAAAATTATTGGTATCACTTCCACATCATACACTCTACCTTTTCAATATGATCCTATATTCTCCACTATTTCATTGTATAACATCACAACATATACATTTCCATCTTGAATCTATTCTTGGGTGGAGTTTCTATTTGAACTCGAATTGTATAGATGGAATCTATCAAGAACTAAAATACCTCTGGAACACCCACTATGATAAATTTCATAGGGTTTTGTATCTAAAAAATCTCTAGTTGGCTCAAAAATTCTTGGTACAAACCGTTATTCATCACATTAAATCATCTTCATAAAATGAGAGAAATTATCCAAGAACTACTCCTCTCCTATATTTCCCTGAATCACTAAGGGATATTTCCCCATTATTTGAAAAACATTCATGGTGATATCATGTTTTTTAAAACTAGAACACAATTTCATGGTGTCATTTATAAATAATTCCAATAATGTTTCTTATAACACATTACATAAAGAATTCATATTTTACTTAAATGAAGGATATCCTCTAGCAAAAAAAAAATCCCATTTCACACATGATTACGAAACTAGAGGTGCCACATCTATCATACTAACATAAACCTTCCCAACAGATTATCATGGTCAACATGGGGTAAACCAGCTTACAATGTCACGATCCTTATATTAGAAACCCTTTCTATTGCACATCTTAATAAAACCAACTTTTTATATCATGTTTATCATTTCATTAAACATAATTATTTATAATCCCTTCACATTTCATCCATTTTACAATTTTCACCATCTTAATTAAAATCCATTCTCATATATTTTTTAGAGATGTAAAATTAAATCTACATTTCATGTCCCACATATCCATCCTATGTGTACATATGTTGATGTATACCACCTACATCACTAGGTGACTATAATGATATATTAATGCATATCATCAATCCATTTTTTTGAAGAGTAAAATATCATTAAACTACCACATCACACAACAAGTGAATACCCTAATGGTGATATATCATTCAAAAATAAAAATCCTCAATAAGAACAACTATTACTAACCCTGGTACATGGGTATCCCTCTAACATATGTCTGGTACTACCATGAATGAGTTCATTTCCATGCCCCAAAAATTCTTAATCTCAATTCTACCATTCCAAAATAGAAAATCCATTAAAACACACTCTTTGAAACCACATCGTAATATCCACATCTAGTAAGACACTAAATAGGTTCCCTGACCTGGTCCCCCACATGACCTCATGCATGCCTACCCCTATTCCATTGGTTTTTGACTAGTAGTAACATTTTTATAGATCACGTAGGGAGAATATACCCTCTTTATCATAGTATTCCATAGAAAATAACATATTAAATAAAGGATACAAAAATCGGTAAACCCAAAAGACACATTTCCAAACATTTCCCAAATACTGGGTGCATACCAAAAAAAAAACAAATATTTCATGTCATGAAAAACATTCTACGATAATGAAAAACCAAATTAAATATAAACAACTAAAACCCCACACCATTTCATAAAATTAAATAAGGATCCACATCCATGCATATCCCGAGACAAACTAAACCCTCTATCAAAGAGAATTTTTCCAATTTCTAACTTACAGCCATGAAATCTTCTCGGGTACCTAATGGAAGACTGATAAGGGTGTGAATATAACTCCATAGGCCACCACCAATAGTGTTTAAAAAATATCTAGTATATGAATATAATGTATGAATGAACTAATATAAAATATGTAAATAAGAATTAATATGTAACCATTGGTAAATAATAATTATGATAGACCATTATTATAATTTTCATCCATGAGTTAGGTTTTCCTTTTATTGCACAATGACCTATGCTATCCATCCACAATTCATAAGGAAAAAAATCTGGTTCCCTATATCACAAAGGAAACATCGCAAGTGAATCTTCATTACACGTACCTTAGAGGGTCATTCTAGTTATTCATAGAAAATTTTATCACACTTACCTTAGAGACTCGGTCCTTGTAATCATCCAATGAAATAGTTATAGGCATATGGAATTAGTCTCACTCCCAAACTTGTGCATTCTAGTGGTGGGGTTTAAATCCTCTGTCTAACCCTACCTGTGGGAGTAGAACATCAGTGAACACCCCATAAATACTAATCCATTTACACATGCTTCCATTAACCATGAACCAAATTTACTGCATCACAATGAATATACTATCATTTCACATGACATTCAAAAACAACTATATAATCAACCTATCAATTTATCTTAATGACATAATGCTTTAACATTAAATGATTTAATTCCATAAGCCATTTTCTCATGATCATGTTAACTATTTTACTCATTCACAATGTCTGAAAAATTCCCATATACCATTTTCAATAACTAAACAATACCACGATGAGTGTGTTAATCCATATAAACTAATTTTTCAACACATATAACATGGTTTCTATTTCATCATGACGTTTTCATGTTCAAAATCACTATTTTCAATGATTGTATGATAGAAGACCCCACGCATGTCTATAAGACCAATCCAATCATCCTCAATGAATCCCATAGCGATAATGAGGTGTAAATTAATCATTTTCCCAACCATTTAATGAAAACCTATCTTATTAATTTAATTCAAAACAATAGATAACAAAAAACACAACCTCAAATTATAAACTACAATTCATGATAATGGGATATATATTTTAGATCACATCCCTCATTTTGGACTGTGGTTGCATGCTTAACCATAGCCTTTAACTCTGATTCATTCACCCCTTGAAAAATTAACCTAATATCCATTGGGGAACAGGGATCTTAGGGATTTGGAGGAAGAAAATAGAAACAAAAATCCTAATTCTATAATAGATATGGAATAGGAAAATGAGACCCACCCAGATCATTGATCCACACCCAAAGACACTCTAATTGGACTAGAAATGATGGAGATTGATCTTTGGAAATCCTTCGTCATTTTGTGTTCTCACTATTGTTATAGGAAAAAAATAGAGAATAAATTAGGTACAATACTTTCAATAATATGGGTGATAATAGTAAAAATACACTTTTAATGGGGTTCAATGTTTGGCCACACAATTTTCGAAACTTTTCTCTAACTGTGATACTTCTTCTTTCCAACAGGGGTCTAAGCTGCACAGTTACATATGGATCCCACACAAATTGAAAAACCATTCACCAAATTTATGGGATGCATCAATCCAATGATTCATGGTTTGGCATACCTTCTAACACATACTATTAATCCATACACCTCTCCACCTGGAATGAATGGACTGGATTCATAATTACACCTAACAATGCTTAAGATGTGCTACAAGAACATTAATGCCCGATTCTCATTTCTTTAATATCTCAAAACCCAAAGAAACCCCCAAGAATACTCAAAAAACCATTAAACATTCCATTTACTAAAATTAAGTTATTAAAACACAAATTTAATTTGGTTCATATCTCATTGATGTTTGGGAACTTACACTATGAATAAAAATTTGATAAAAAATTTATTCTGGTGAATTATATAATAATATTAGAAAATATCAGGAAGTTAATCAAATAAGAACATCTATTATTATTGAACCATTATATTTATATTAATAACATTTTATCAATCTATTTAATTTTTTCCTAGAGAATCATTTTGAAATATCCATTATAGATTTATGAAAATGTAGAGTTATTTACAATATATGTGATATAAATATATCACTTATTATATTTTGGTACAAATTATTTTTGAGATTATTCCTAGTGGACGGAAATCTAAAATAAAAACTCTATAAAATACTATGGACCTATAGAAGGCTATTTGGTAAGGCCTTATTAAAAATATTTTGTTGTATGAGAGCTGATTAAAATGAGATGTTGAAAAAAAACATGATAAAAATGGAGTATATCTTTCTTCTTCATAAAGTATTTCTATGAAATAAATATCAGCTAAAACAACTTCATAATCATTGGTGATGAATAATTTTAATGATGATAATGGTTGTACTTCAAGATAAAATGGTCAATATAATCTCACTAATCAATTTAAGGGGATGAAAATATTATTGGTAAGAATTTTATTTTTCATGAATAAAAATTAGCGTTTATAATTAATTTATAATAATTATTCTTTCAATAAAATATTCTAGGAAGGTATGAAATTGGTACATATTATAATATACAGTCTAAAATATAAGATAAATTATAAAGAAGAATTATTTTTTAAAAATGTTTCTACATGAATAAAGGAATGAAAAATATGACTATTACAAACACTTGCAGTGATAATAGTAGAGATAGTTCATTTCAATATTCATTTGACGACCATTTTGAAATTTTAAATACATGGGATTTTTTGTTCGAATTCCAAAAAAAGTCAATTCTTCTTGTAAAACGAATTTTCAAAATAACTTTTGATTTATTCTTAAAATGAAATTACCTTAAATGCTAGGATGAATGTGATTCAACTACATCAGAAGAAGAAACATCATGCTTATTTTATGAAGAGGATTAATTACCTATCATTTAATAAAATTCATGATTTTTTTAAATTTTTATAGGAAGACAATAATGTTTCAATAAATAATTATTCTATGGACTATAGAGAAAAATTGAATACAATTATTTCAAAACCATCCTAAGATGTTAATTTCATTATTAAATAATTAGATAATATATCTACATCTAATTATTTTGAGGAAAATAATAAATATATGTTAAGCTAAATTATGATATTTTGTGTAGGAAAAAATACTCAAAAATTTTGCATCACGATGGAAAACATTTGATAACATGTATAAAAATATTACACTTTATATGAATTATTTCAATGATATGTTTTAGTAATTCATTACCACGTCTTTAAAATAATTATATTTATAAAAAATTTGATCCTTTTTTTACTAAATTTCAATGTGGTGGATATTAAAAATTATGTATTAAAAAAATAGAGTAATTATTTGGGGTTCTATAAAACACAATTTTATAAAAAATTAATAGTACTTCAACACAAAATAGTTATACAATGAAGGATTCCTAATGATATATTTTTTCATAATGTTGGACCTAATAAATTTTCTGTACAAAAATAAATACGCTATCATTTTCCTGAAATTAATATGACAATCAATAAAAAAACCATTGGGTACATAAAATGTGGTTATTCACTTCATATAACTACAAAAATTATGGTATTTAATAATATTTTAATGAAAAATGGTGGGACTATAAATTTGGTGATAATTCTCAAAAAGATATATATGTTATAGGTAATATTGTTCATTTTAAAAATTAATTAATATGAATTAGTTTATTCATCTTATCACTTCAAAAAAGTCTCCTTCCTATAATTAAATTAAGTAATTAAGGTTATATTTTTATCTTTATAAATGATAAATCAACTATTCGATGTTAAGAATAAAAATTCATTATTTATGATGAAAAATATTATAATTTTTACACACATAATGTATATTACCTTAGGGTAAATAATCTACCTAGTATTAGTGTAATAGAACAACAATATTGGTTCGAAAAATAATACAATAAAAATATAATATAAAAACTTTATCCCAACATTCATGTAAAGGAATAAATAAAGTTATATATGAGGTAAGGACTAATTATTATAATAAATTTGATTCTTATCAATTTAGAAAGAAACATTCATAGCGTTATAAATCTATTACTGATGATTCAAATTATGATGATTTACAGTTATTATCCATGGATCTATTTGATCTAACATAATGAAAATTATTTGTTTAAAATTCAATGTATATGTTTACATTAATGAATAATCTAAAAAAATTGTACCATTTTCTAGAAATAAATGTAGAATGATTTTTCACTTCATAAAATATTTTTCTCTATTTTAAAAATGAGAAACTTTTAGCTTTGGTAACTATTCATATTGATCATTTATGGGGAATTTGTAATGTAAAAATATGAATAATTTTGTTGAAAAAAGATATAATACATAATGATTGATCTCTTAAAACACCTCAAAAAATGGTGAATTTTAAAGGAGTATTTTTATTTAGAATACTACTTGAACTATATTGAGTTAATAATAATTTCCTACAAATTATTGTATAGGATCTATTAGTAATACCTATAATAATAAAAATAATTTTATACATATACTTTTTATTAATAAAACTACTTAATATTTTTATAGATGAACAAAACCAGATATCTATTACTTTTAATATTTTTAAAAAAAATTATTCATTTTGATTATTGCAGATAATTTATATAAATATTCAATAATATATGATGAATTAATTTTTCATTTTTATTATAAAAAAATTATGTATTATAGTGTTTTTAATAAAAATAACAGTATAATTGAATAAAAAATAAATTTAAAATTTTATGAAATGATCCCACTTTTTCAAAGAATATAAAAATAATTACAAGTTTTCATTGAGACATATTTTAAAACTATATTATAAAATTATCCTGATAAGAATATATTTGAAGAAATAATTTATGAATTAATTCCTAAAAATGAAAATAAAAATTATGTTAATGTAAATAGTTTTAAAAATACATTGGAAAAAATTATTTAGATTCATCATATTGATAATATCATTGTTAATGTCGATCATATGGCATAAACATTAAGTTTATTAAGAAATTAATGTTAAAAATATTCCTTTTTACCACAATTTTAATCAATGAGTCCTGATGAGGATTTTCTTGATTATTATTGGACAACATACTTACATAATAATTTCAATTTGTTTAAAATAAATCATGTTTGGACTTTGGTTGGATTATCTAATTATTTTTCTATATTTTGTTTAATATGGGTTTTCTGAAAAATAAATTATGATTTAAATGGAGTTGTTTTTGGAAATAGAGATATACAATCAACAATTGGATATAATCAATAGAAAGTAATAGACTATGCATAAACATGTAAAGACCCTTAAAATTCAAGGGAAATTTTTTCTTAATTTTATTTGGAATTTTACAAGAGCGCAGTTTCTGACGGAACCTGATTCCGAGGCCCGGTGTGCCCGGAATCAATTTCCGAAGTTTAGCTCGGGTACGTTCAGTGAACGAACGATCATGAATTTCTAACTTTTAAACCGGTGCCCGGAATCGAATTTTGAGGGCACCGATGAAATCGTAGCGCCGATATTCGCTTAAGGAGACCTTTTTCGAGGTTGCGTTTATTTCTGGTTGAAATTTAGTTTTGGGAAAAATTAAAAGAAGTTAAATAAAATGTGGAAACACATTTTATTTTTAACATGTTGGTTAACTCCTCCCAAAGGGAGTTAGGGGTGGGACCCACATCCACTTAACCTCCCTTGAGAGGATTAAGTGTGGTGGGGCCCACACGAACCCTAACACTTCATCTTCCCTTTTTAAACTCCCTATAACTCCTCTTTAATTAACTTGAAAACTTGGTTAATTAATTGATTTGAGTTGTTTGAATTACAAACCTTTGAAATTCAAACCTTTGAAATTCAAGTTGATAGTTGTGTAAATAAAATAAGCCTTAGCTTATTTTTTTTTGGTTGGTCTCCTTAGCCATCTTGAGAGAATTTGAGAGGTTCTCTCCACCTTCTTCAAATTTGACGAAGAACACGAAGAACACTCAAGCTCCGACGAAGAACACCGCTTCTCCCTTCTTCGTAGCCGGTGTGTTTCTAAAGATTGAAGACGCCACTTCTTCGATATTGTTTCCATGTCAACGAAAGGAGACGTTGTTTCCTCCTCGGACTATCTTCGTCAGCTTATGAAGATTCTCCAGCGACGTACCTCTTCGGATGCACCTCGATGACAATGGAAACGACGATCGGTTTCCGCGACGCCTGGCCTCCGCGACGCTAGTCTTCCGCGGTTTGTTGAATTGCTCCGCACTTGAAACTGAGGTAGGGGTTATTTTATTCTTTTATTCATGATTTATACCCGTGATTATTTCTTTGTGACAGTTGATGTATCAGCCTCTCGGCTTGTGGAGCGGACCCTCCCGAACGAGCTTGCTGTATGCGGGAACCCTAGAGCTGGCTGCGACTGCTACTACTACTGCTACTGTGACTGCGATGATGACAGTATAGAGATCCTTAGTGGATTCGACAATGACGACTACAACACTTAGCGATCCTGTGTGGATCAGTGCTACCGATCCTGTGTGGGTCTGATCCTGTGTGGGTCTGCGCTCAGTGGTCCTGTGTGAACCAGCGCCTACAGATCCTGTGTGGGTCCGATCCTGTGTGGGTCTTTGCGGGGGTTAGTACCTATCGATCCTTTGTGGGTCTGACGACTTAGATGGATCAGTGATCATCTCTATCGTCTTTCGAAGAAGTATACCTGTGTGAGCTGAATCCTGTTGCTTTCTTGTGTGGATTGTGTTGTGCTATCCTGTGTGGATTTCGTTTTGCTTTCCTCTCTGGAATACGTATACTTTCCTGTGTGGACTGAGTTGTACATGGGCTCGGAGGTTGGAGCGTATTGGAATTGATGACTTAGGTATATGTATGGGCATATACCTAAGCAGTGTCGGTTGTTACTTCGTGATTGTATCTTTCCTTTGTGGACTATCCTTCGTGGATTTTGGGAGACCTTCGGGGGTCTCGGGGTCCCTACAGATTAACTTATACTCACCCCTGCACGGGCTATACCCGCACTACATTATGTTGGTTGAAGACGACGGACAACGTTGATCGTGGTTGAGGCTTGCTGAGCAGGACGGTACCTAGAGGTGGACCACTGGGCGGGACGTGCTCGGAGCAGACGGCTGGACCCGTGGAGCAGTGGAGCTATCTGTACCCACCCTTCAGGTGGGATCTCAAGTGGACAGCTCGGTGTAGCGGCTTTTACTTTACAATTGATATTTTCCCTTTCGAGTTTTACTTTACTTTCAGTTTGGGTTTTTATACTGTCCCATTTTCTTTTACACACTTTCAGTTGTACTCTGTTTTTACTTAGTGTTTACTTTTCCGCTTTCTTACTCTGTGGTGCTTGTTTACTTTTCAAAGGCAATGCCTTCCCTTTTTACTGGAATTTACAACTTGGTGCTAGTTGCCAGCCCCTGGCCTATGGAAGGCGGGCTTGGGGTAGTCACGGAACGGGCCCCGAGGACGGGTCGTGACAAATTGGTATCAAAGGAGTTCGGTTCTACCACGAACTCTGATCTTTTCTATGTGAAGCAATAATGTTTAGCGTATTGAGTGTGGTTATCAGTCCAGGGAGTCCAGTGTTGGTGCAGCGGCCGACGTATCCGTACACCAGGACCCTGACTTCTGATTTCTGACTTAACGAAAACATTGATTGCGTGTGTGTTTCAAATTTTCTTTGTGATTACTTGATAACAGCTCACCAGGTATACTGTTCTGACCGTGGCGCACGTGTTTCCTTTTCAGGATGGCCCCACGACGGCAGCCATCGAGGGTTCCGAGAGTCGAGCGTGACGACAGCCCACCGAGCGACGAGGCCTCGGTGTAGGGACCTTTTTCAGCAGTGGCACCGGCGGTAGCACTACCCACCGAGCCACCGATGCTTCCAGTACCAACCGCTGACGATGCACGTCGCCTCAGCGCACTGCATGAGTTTCAGCGCCAGCGACCACCCAGGTTTTGTGGGGAGACGGACCCCCAGGCAACAGAGGACTGGCTGGAGGTAGTGGTATGAGTTTTTAGGCTAGTGAGGACACCTGAAGACCTCATGGAGATCCTCGCTGCGAGCCTACTGCACGCAGCAGCGGGCCGATGGTGGAGCTTGATGCTCCAGGTGCACGATGAGACATCTCTACTTTGAATGGACTTTGAGATCCTCTTCCGCTCGGAGTTCGTCCCAGCCACCCTCCGTGCGGTGCGTATCCAGGAGCTTCTTCAGCTATGGAAGGGAAGCATGACGGTCGCATAGTACTCGGCGAGATTTACTGATCTCTCGTGCTACTTGACTGACATGGTACGAGACCCATTCTTCCGGGCCCGAAACTTTGAGCAGGGTTTGAGACACGAGATCATGGCAACACTGATCTCCCTCAGCATTCTGACTAAGACGGGAGTACTGGAGTGGGCCCTTTTGACCGAGAGCTTCCTTGCTGAGTCTACACTAGCACCGAGACCCACCACAGGGTGGCATGTGGCAGATTCATCTATAACAGGCAGTCGACAGATGACTCAGGGGTCCAGGCAGACCAGACCTTTAGGCAGACGACCTCAGGACACTGGCTCCGTAGTGCGGGGCACACAACGCAGAGCTAGTCTTTCGAGAGGCAGACATTGCTACTCGTGCGGCGGGCAGGGCCACATGGCTCGTGACTGCCAGACCCTCCATGCCGAGGAGCAGCAGATGGTTGAGGTACCACCGAGGCAGAGGCAGAGGATCGACCGTGGCGGTCCGCAGGGAGGAGGTGGATGAGGCAGAGGAGCTGGCCGAGCAGCAGGTGGTGGGAGACACTTTGAGGCTCTACCACAACCACCACCAGGAGGTCCACCCCGACCACAGGGAGCTGGCGGGCAGAGACAGGCACAACTCCAAGCAGCAGAGGCCTACGACCACGGCGCACCCGAGATGATTCGAGGTACCATCTATGTCTATTCCACCCTTTCTGTAGTACTTATAGACACAGGAGCGAGTCACTCTTTTATAGCCGCTGCCCTTGTTCGATGCTCGGAGATTCCGACAGAGCCGTTGGCTCGATCCTTACGGCTAGACACTCCTACGGGATAAGACTCAATGATTACATACTGGTGCCGGCAGTGTGAGATTACTCTAGGAGGCGAGAGCTTCGGCTGGGATCTTCTTGTAGCAGCGTCGAGGCCTTACGACGTCTTCTTGGGCATGGATTGGTTATCTATGGTCCATGCCCAGATTGACTGTTTTAGGCGTAAGGTGCGATGTGTACGCACCGACGGAAGCAGGTTCACCTTCACCGGCGAGAAGGGAGCCTTCGCAACACAGGATGGACTTCCGCAGAGGAGAGGACAACCCATCACTCATCAGTTGGCTAGCCTCATCCTTGGAGTAGTTGACGTGCAGAGTCCTAGTTTTCTTACAGTGGTGGATCAGTTTGCAGATGTTTTTCCCGACGACATTCCAGGGCTACCTCCTCGCAGAGAGGTAGACTTTTATATTGACTTGTACCCCGGGACAGCCCTGATATTGACCCCAACATATTGGATGGCCCCCGCCAAGCTTCAAGAGCTACGGTTACAGTTGGAGGACTTGCAGGGCAAGGGGTTCATCCGACCCAGTGTTTCACCCTGGGCTTCCTCGATATTGTTCTCCAAGAAGGCGGACGGGAGCTTGCGAATTTGTGTTGACTATCATCGCCTGAACCAGGTGACAGTGAGGAACAAGTATCCGCTACTGAGGATTTATGACCTCTTTGATCAGCTCAAGGGAGCACGGTGGTTCTCGAAGATAGACCTCAGGTCAGGCTATCATCAGCTCAGAGTCAGAGACGAGGACGTGCAGAAGACGGCCTTCAAATGTCGGTATGGCCACTATGAGTTCCTGGTTATGCCTTTCGGCATAACCAATGCTCCAACAGTGTTCATGGCCCTCATGAACTGGATCTTTCAGCCATACCTCGATCAATTTGTCGTGGTCTTCATCGATGACATTCTGATTTACTCTACGATTGAGGAGGAGCACGCCTACCACTTACGGGTTGTACTAGACACACTCCGAGAGCACCAGCTTTATGGTAAGCTCTCGAAGTACCAGTTTTGGATACGTGAGGTCCATTTCTTGGGACATGTAATCTCTGAGGCGGGAGTTGCATTAGATCCTGCGAAGATCGAGGCAGTGTTAGCTTGGGATCCACGCAGGAGCATGACGGAGGTTCGGAGTTTCTTGGGACTAGCCGGATACTATCGGAGATTCGTGCTAGACTTCTCCAGAGTTGTGGCACCACTCTCAACTTTGACGAAGAAGGGGAAACCCTTCGTGTGGTCAGACAAATGTCAGCAGAGCTTCCAAGAGCTGAGACAGAGATTGACTAGCGCACCTATCTTGAGGTTGCCTGAGGAGGGAGTAGGGTACATAGTTTACTGCGATGCATCAGGGACCGGACTCAGATGTGTCATGATGCAGGAGCGGGAAGTGATCACCTATGGATCACATCAGTTGAGGCCGCATGAGCAGAACTACGCTACCCATGAACTGGAGTCAGCAGCAGTGGTCTTCGCTCTAAAGACATGGCGACACTACCTGATGGGCGAGCGCTTTACAGTCTTCTCTGACCACCAAATACTCAGGTACATCTTCTCGCAAAAGGACCTGAACCTGAGACAACGGCGATGGCTCGAGTTCCTCCAGGACTATGACTTTGAGATAATCTATACTCCTGGGAAGGGGAACGTAGTGGCCGATGCCCTCAGCAGGAGGACGAGCATTCAGCTACTTGAGGAGGAGACAGAGCAGCTAGCCTCTTTGAAGTTATCCTTTGTGGATAGAGATGGAGCATCCTTCCTTCAGTCTCTCACAGTCACTCCTCCACTTCTACAGCGGGTCAGAGAGGCACAACGTGGGGACGCTGATTGTGAGACGCGACGTGCACAGATATCCTCAGGACAGGCACCTGATGGTTTCTACTTTGGAGCAGAGCACGGAATCCTTTTCAAAGGATGTACCATGGTACCAGTTGCTTTACGTGAGGAGGTGCTGAGAGAGTTTCACACTTCTCCCTTGGCGGTACATCCCGGAGTGGCGAAGATGTACCAAGATCTCAGATGACAGCACTGGTGGCCGGGCATGAAGAAGGCTGTGGCAGAGTTCATTTTTCGATGCCTCACCTGCCAGCAGGTGAAGGCAGAGCATCAGGTACCAACAGGCTTGGTACAACCCTTGGAGGTTCCAGAGTGGAAGTGGGACAACATATCTATGGACTTCGTGACTGTACTTCCACACACTTCCAGAGGTCACGACTCCATTTGGGTGATTGTCGACCGACTCACCAAGTCGGCACACTTCTTACCCATCAGAGAGCAGGGCTCAGTGGAGAGCTTGGGATGTATTTACGTTCAGGAGATTGTACGGCTTCACGGTGTGCCATCTTCTATCATCTCCGATTGAGATGCTCGCTTTACTTCCCGGCTATGGAAGGGATTGTAGGAGGCGTTTGGGACGCAGCTACGTCTGAGCACAGCCTTTCACCCTCAGATGGATGGTCAGACAGAGAGGACTATTCAGACTCTCGAGGACATGCTCCGCGCATGTGTCCTCGACTTTGGTCGTAGCTGGGAGGACCACCTACACTTGGTGGAGTTTGCGTACAACAAAAGCTACCACTCCACCATCGGGATGGCATCGTACGAGGCGTTGTATGGCCGACCTTGTAGATCTCCTTTGTACTTGACAGACCCTGGGGAGTAAGCACTTGTGGGACTGAAGATGGTCCAGGCCACGACAGAGGAGATCCAGGTCATCCAGGAGCGGATGAGGATAGCTAAGAGCCGGCAGAAGTCATATACTGATAGGAGGCGGAGGCCAATAGAGTTCGAGGATGGCGACCACGTCTTCTTACGGGTCTCACCTCGACGTGGTATACAGAGATTTGGCCGTGGCGGCATGTTATCTCCATGCTTCATCGGACTCTTCCAGGTCCTCAGTAGGATTGGCGAGGTGGCTTATCGCCTGGCTCTACCCCCTCAGTTGCACCGGGTGCACGACGTCTTCCACGTATCTCAGCTGAGGAGATACGTGCACGACCCGACACACATAATTGACCATGGAGAGCTTGACGTTGACGATGGGGCGACTTTTGCAGAGGTCCCGATGGAGACTGAGGATCGACAGAAGCGGGTCCTACGTGGACGGTCGATTCCCCTAGTGCGCATCAGATGGCAGCACGGGAACCTCCAGGAGAGCACTTGGGAGCGGTAGGCTCAGATGCGTGCTTAGTACCCTCATTTGTTTCCCTACTTTTGATGTATCTTTACGGGGACGTAAATCCCTGAGGTGGGAGTAATGTAAAGACCCATAAAATTCAAGGGAAATTTGTTCTTAATTTTCTTTGGAATTTTACAAGAGCACGGTTTCTGACGGCACCTTATTCCGAGGCCCGGTGTGCCCGGAATCAATTTCCGAAGTTTAGCTCGGGTACGTTTAGTGAACAAATGAGCGGGAATTTCTAAATTTTGAACCGGTGCTCGGAATCGAATTCCAAGGGCATTGATAAACTTGTAGTGCCGATATTCGCTTAAGGAGACCTTTTCCGAGGTTGCATTTATTGTGGGTTGAAAGTTAGTTTTGGGAAAAATTAAAAGAAGTTAAATAAAATGTGGAAACACATTTTATTTTTAACTTGTTGGTTAACTCCTCCCAAAGGGAGTTAGGGGTGGGACCCACATCCACTTAACCTCCATTGAGAGGATTAAGTGTGGTGGGGCCCACACGAACCCTAACACTTCATCTTCTCTTTTTAAACTCCCTATAACTCCTCTTGAATTAACTTGACAACTTGGTTAATTAATTGATTTGAGTTGTTTGAATTTCAAACCTTTGAAATTCAAGTTGATAGATGTGTAAATAAAATAATCCTTAGCTTATTTTATTTTGGTTGGTCTCTTTATCAATCTTGAGAGAATTTGAGAGGTTCTATCCACCTTCTTCAACTTTGACGAAGAACACGAAGAACACTCAAGCTCCAATGAAGAACGCCGCTTCTCCCTTCTTCGTAGCCGGTGTGTTTCCGAAGATCGACGACGCCGCTTCTTCGATCTTCTTCCTGTGTCAACGAAAGGAGATGCTTTTTCCTCCTCGGACTGTCTCCGTCAGCTTACGAAGATTCTCCAGTGATGTACCTCTTCGGACGCACCTCGACGACAATGAAAACGACGATCAGTTTCCGCGACGCCCGGCCTCCGCGCCGCTAGTCTTCTACGGTTTGTTGACGTTCTCCGCACTTGAAACCGAGGTAGGGGTTATTTTATTCTTTTATTCATGATTTATACCCGTGATTATTTCTTTGTGACAGTTGATGTATCAGCCTCTCGGCTCGTGGAGCGGACCATCCCGAACGAGCTTGCTGTGTGCGGGAACCCTAGAGCTGGCTGCGACTGCTACTACTACTGCTACTGTGACTGCGACGACGACAGTACAGAGATCCTTAGTAGATTCGACGACGACGACTACATCACTCAGCGATCCTATGTGGATCAGTGCTACCGATCCTATGTGGGTCCGATCCTGTGTGGGTCTGTGCTCAGCGGTCCTGTGTGAACCAGCGCCTACAGATCCTGTGTGGGTCCGATCCTGTGTGGGTCTTTGCGGGGGTTAGTACCTATCGATCCTTTGTGGGTCTGACGAATTAGATGGATCAGTGATCATCTCTATCATCTTTCGAAGAAGTATACCTGCGTGAGCTGAATCCTGTTTCTTTCCTGTGTGGATTGTGTTGTGCTATCCTGTGTGGATTTCGTTTTTCTTTTGTATGTGGAATACGTATACTTTCTTGTGTGGACTGAGTTGTACTTGGGCTTGGAGGTTGGAGCGTATTGGAATTGATGACTTAGGTATATGTATGGGCATATACCTAAGCAGTGTCGGTTGTACTTCGTGATTGTATCTTTCCTTTGTGGTTTATCCTTCGTGGATTTTGGTAGACCTTCGGGGGTCTCGGGGTCCCTACTGAGTAGCTTATACTCACCCCTGCATGGGCTATGCCCGCACTACATTGTGTTGGTTGCAGACGACGGAAAGCGTTGATCGTGGTTGAGGCTTGCTGAGCAGGATGGTACCTGGAGGTGGACCACTGGGCGGGACGTGCTCGGAGCGGACGGCGGGACACGTGGAGCAGTGGAGCTATCTGTACCCACCCTTCAGGTGGGATCTCTAGTGGACAACTCGGTGTAGTGGCTTTTACTTTACAGTTTCTATTTTCCCTTTCGAGTTTTACTTTACTTTCAGTTTGGGTTTGTATACTGGCCCATTTACTTTTATGCACTTTCAGTTGTACTCTGTTTTTACTTAGTGTTTACTTTTCCGCTTGCTTACTCTGTGGTGCTTGTTTACTTTTCAAAGGAAATTCCTTCCCTTTTTACCGGAATTTACACCTTGGTGCTAGTCGCCAGCCCCTGGCCTATGGAAGGCAGGCTTGGGGTAGTCACGGAACGGGCCCCGAGGACGGGTCGTGACAAAACATATACTCTAGTATCAAGAATTTAATATATTTAAATAATTTTATCATATGAAATTTTTTAAATTTCAAAATTTTTCAAATGGATGTGAAGTGCGCTTTAATTAATGGATTTGTAAAAGGATGAATTTTATCTACAATATCAACTTGGTTTTGAAAACCAAAATTATGGATAATTTTTAGACATAATATGGTACTTATATTTAAATAATCCCCAAGTTCCTGATGTGATTGATTTAGTGGTCCTCTGTTACACAAATATTTTTTGTTAACTATGGATAGATATGTTTTTATTAATAAAGTATTCAATGATATAATCATTATGTCTATTTATGGATTCTTCCATTTTTTTAGTTCAACTCAAAAATCAACTACTAATTCTATTGTTAATGATATGAAAAATGATAATGAGATGAGGTAAATGGGTGAATCATATTTTTTGTTTGGTTTTAAAGAAATTAAAAAACTAGATAGAATATACATACCAAAATAAGTGTATTGAAATGAAATTCATAAAATGTTTAAATATCCCAATTATAAAATTATTATTCATACTATTAATACCTAAAAACTATTAATATTTATTAATTTGGTAATCTAGTTGATCAAAAAACATAGTCGATAAATATGTTGCTTACTATATGAAACAACTAGTCCATGAGATATTTTCTATTATTTTTTTTATATATGCAATATTAAAATAAAATCCTAATGAAACTCATATTAAAAAAGGGAGTGAGTGGTTTGTTATCAAGAGATAACTATTGATCATTGAATATTTTATTAATCTATAAAATATTTGGATTTAAATTTTTATGTTTCTTATGGATTTTCCATGTTTTGAAACAGATAGAAAAAGTAAATATAGAAAAACAATTCACATAAGAGGCTTTAATTTCATGGAATTATAAGAAGAAAGACTCAATTAAAAATTACACTACTAAAGCTAATCATGTAGATGTTGGATGTTATTTTGCACAAATATTTTTGATGCAATAAGCAATTAATGATTTTGGTTTGAGTATTTGTAAACCTCCAAAATATTATGATAAAAAAGTGTAATATATTTGAGGAAAAAACCAGCACATCACAATTGAGACATTCACATTTATATAAGACATTTTTACCATTGCGATCACATTAAATGAGGATATAATATTTTACCATTCATAGTAATGAATGAAATATTTGGTGATATTTTAACAAAAACAATTAATTATAATAAATTATAATATATTAAATAGAAAATTGGAATGAAAAAAAATAAAATTATCACTAATTTATAATTATTGTTTAATCTTTTTCATAAACTAAAAAGTGACTACATAAGGCGAAAAATTATAAAGGTTTCAGACCATCCAAAGGGCTTTATAGGTGTGATGATGTGAGGGGGGTGATTGTCCTTTTATAGTGGAGGAGGAGTGGAATTTTTTTAATTATAAAAATGTAATCAATTTGGATATTTTCCACAAATAATAGCCTTTCCAGTTTCAATGAAGGTTATAAACTATATATGGACACAAAGTGTATTTTTTACAACTGTAGAACAATTTTTACAACCTAATTTTATATTTAGACAAATAATTAATTATGTGTATACCTAAATCATTATATTTAATTTTAATTACATTCACTAATGTTATTGTAAAAAAATAAGTTTACAAAATTAGAAATTAGAAATTATTTAATTTCTCATAATATAATGCATTTTTACAAATTCTAATCATATAATTGGATGAAATTAATTTAAAATTAATACAGTAAATGTGATGGGAAAGCGTGGTTTGAAGAAAATGAATTAAAAAATTTTAAAGGATTTTATATCCCATTTTAATTTTAAAATAGTTTAAATGATAAAAATTCTATTTATTGATGTTTAAATGAAATAATAAAAATTTTAAACCAGTTAAAAATATATTTTAAATATATAAATAAATTATATTAAAAATAAAATTTTCATTAAAATTCACGGTTTTTCCTTATTCCTTAAAAAATTAATCTTCCCAAAAAAATACCAAAATTTAACCCTAAGTAATTTTTTATATTTATATTTTAAAAAATAATTATGTTTTTTAAAATAAAAACTATAAAATTTTAAAAATATGTTATTTAAAATAGGTTTGGAACTAAATGGGAGTAAATTTACTATTTAGTAAAATACAACTTTTTATTCGTAAAATTTGATTTATTCTTATCTTATTACTATAAAATCTATTAGATGAGTTTAGAAAATTCGTTTCAATATATAATATATATATTTTATTATAAATATTCACGAAATGTGTTTTTTTAATTTATTGAGATAAAATCGTGTTTGTGCATGTAAATATAGTTTTCTTACAATATAAATACGCATATTTTCTGGTAGTGCTTACATTTATTTGAATCTAATTTATTACTAAAGAATTAATTTTATATCTGTGTAAATAATTTTTTCTCCATTTTGTAAATCTTATTTGTAACTTCCATTAAAATGGATATGTGTTAGCTATAATATTAGTTTAATATAAATATTAATAGTATATTTTATTGTTGTAAGGCTCTTCCTTTCGTGCATTGCAAGAAATCGAATAAAATCTGCGTTGTGTGTAACAAAAGTCAAAATTATTTTTTCATGTACCTCAAAACAATATATGGGATTTTTAAGTTCAGGATTAAATTTTGTTAGATGATATGAATTCAAGACATAGTTCTTTCAAATTATAAAATATATATTTATTGTTGTGTGAAATGTATAATATTGTAAAGAATAAATTAATTCGAATCAATTTTTCAAAAAATCATTTGATTTAAAAAACTCATTAATGTTTTTTAATTCAGAAACCCTCTAAATCCATTTATATGCCACGATACCAGGATTTATTTTGATTCCCTAAGCCCATTATTTCCCATTTTACATTTTAATATTATCATTTTGAGTATAAATGGAACACCCAGTGGGTTTCCATCAAACCCATTCTCATAATCACTATCATATCAAGTAGGATCCATGTAGTGGATCACTATACCAATGAGATTCAATTCAATTTTCATATATTAATTTATTCTATAAAATGAAAAATAAACTACATATATACAAAAATATGACCATATAGAAGACTATGTGAAATAGAATATATACCACCTACATTGGTATTATTTATTATTTCTCATACAACCATCCCCCTTATTTTGATGTATAATGGATGATGTCACAATTTAAAAGGGGTTATATGATCAAACCATAGCATAATGATTAAATTAAACAAGATATTTTAAAAATAAATCTAAAACATCAAAAATATATTAAATAATTACACTTTAAAGGCATAGAAAGATGTGAGATATAGAATCATAAAAAAGGTAGATAAAATTGACTACATGAAATCATAATTAATACAATGTATCTTTGAGTGGAATGGAAAAGGGTTATAGAGGCCATCAAAATTTCTAGAGAGTGTCCCAAATAAAGGAAAAAATAAATAGGTTAAAATAGTGTTATTAGGGATATAAATTTTGAGTTCTAGAATATTAATTAAACTTTTAGGGATTAAATTTATGTTCACATGGTTTCCTAGATAGGCCTTAAAGTTAGATGAAATTATTCACCTTAACCATATTCCCTACATAGATATTATATTATCAGTGCATGGTTTTTTCTACATGGAGACTTTAACTATGCACCAACCGGGTATTTCCCTACATTCCAAGTACCAGATATAGAGGTACAAGGTATCTTGAATTTTTTTTGATGTTTTATAGGGAATGAATATCTATATTCTAACATAATGGGGTATACCCATTGGGATGGGGATCACAGAGTATCCATCATTTCTGGAAAAGTACCAGATGATTATTGTTCATTTTCTTAGAAATTTATATTACTTTATTTATCTCCTATTTACCACTTATGCCTTCCTCCTTCGGCTATAACTCAAAAATAAACTGTTTTTATTCTCTTTGTCTTAAAAAATTTCTTTATTCCTCTATACTATACATAACAGATCCATTCCAATTTAGATGGATTTTATATGAATGTTTAATCTCATATAATCAATATATATTTACCCCATTAATAATTTCCACTCTATCCGTAGTTAATCCAAAATTATATATTTTTTTTCTAATTTTATGTATTATAAGGATAGGTATTGAATATTTGGAGGTATCTTATATATTTTTCACCCATAAGCCTAATGTAGGAATTACTGAACATGATTAAATGTTTTTATGTGAATTTTGGGTATGTTTTTCTTATAGGTATCTCTATTATATTTTTCTCACTCAATTTATAAATCAATTTTTATGAATTGGTCAATATGATATATCGGGCCTTGTGAGAAACATTTTTGTGTTTTATGGTATTAATGTTTCCTAATAACGAAAGTTATATAGTAAATGTACATGGATTCCAAACATATGTTATTATGATTGAAGTCTATTTTTTTTCTTGGTCAATATATTTGTATTTTTTTCATGGATTTTTGGATTGGGTAATTTTTTACATTAATTTTGAAGTTCTATTAAATTATAATGGTTAGTATGAATAGATATCATTTGGATGATTTAAGAGGGATCATGGGGACATTCATAGTGATAATTTGTATTTTAGTGATGGATTATCAGGGAATATAATTAAACTACGTACTTAGGTTATGTATTGTTGATAGATTTACTAATTATATATCATTATGGGATAAAAGATATGGTATTGATAAAATATTTTCTTTAATGGAATATTTCTAACCAAGCCCTAAGTGAAAGGGTGTTGGTAGGTGATTGTGATCGTGGGGAATATCATAACATGATAAAGTTTTATCCAGGGATGTTTATGTGGGGATATACCATGAGTGGAGATGTGTTAAAAAGATGAAATAATTTATAGACTCTCCCTGAGTAAATATTTGTGGCTCTAAGAATCAACCTTGGGTTTGACATGAGTGAACGTGGAAAAAAATGTTATGAGTTTTACCTAAGGGATGAGATGTCTATTATAATGGCATGGAGATAATGTCGATATGGCCCAGTATACTTATGGTTTGGAAACTACATGATAACTTGACATTTATGGACTCTTAGTTCTTAATTCATTTTATGTTAGTGAATAAGCTCATGTATATCAGACATACCTATGGTAGGGATGTGATGGTGGTGTCATACTAGGTTGTAGTACTAACAAATTTCACAGCAACCCCTATGGTAATTTATTTCTTTTAAGGAACCTATCCACAGAAAAGGGACCTATATTTGGGATTTATGGAGATGGATTAGGGAATGGACCGAGATGACACCAATAATTTCTTTAGGATCATTATTTTTTGTGTATATTTATTCCTTTAAAATTTTTTATTATTTTTGGTATTGATCTCCAACCTATAGATACCTTATTTAACTACATGTAAGAAATAATTTACATATTGGGTTATTGGTTATGAAATATTATATATTTTTAAGTATCCATTGTTATTCGAATATGTTTATTTATTGAATATTTATACATTCAATGTTCATGCTATTTATGGATAACTTATACTGAGGAAAATATCATCCCAATGTATGTTTCATGAAATTTATGCTATTTGGTAGCCTATTACATATGGGGGAGGTGCACATGAGGCTAGATATTATAGTATCATAATATCAGTGAACAAGGATAGGTTGTAACAATATGATATTAGATACTACATGGTTTTTTCATTAATAGTGGGATTGAAACAACCTAAAAAGTGGTAATTAAAAGACCTAATTATATAACCTATGTCAATATGGTTTATATTAATTTTTTAGAACCATTTGACTTTAAAATATATATTACTGTTTTATTCATTTGGATTATTGTTAGTGTGAGTGACATATAAATATGTTTCCTTGGGTGTGTGAGGTAAAATGAAACCAAAATAAGTCATCATTATGGTAACAAAACATTATGAATTTGTTTGGGATTAAAGACCCGATGTTTTATTTCTATGGAATAATTGGAGTAGCATGCATTTTGAAGACCCTAGCACCGTATTGGATCGTGAGGGAATCTTTGGTCAAATGATATGAGTTAGTGTTTATAGAGTAAATTATTTAAGGGTAATAGATCATTATATATTCCCTTCTAAGGAGTTTCCCTTGTGTGAAATCATTATTTGATACAAGGTGAATTCAAAGGAATATGTCCAACCCCATAGAAGGAGGTCCATAAATCTCATAGGTTAATGTATCTACAATATTATTGGAATTGATACCTCAGTGGTGTACATGTATAGATTTTTGAAAAAAAAATTATCCTTGAAAAATGTAATGGGGACCTCTTCTGGATAGAAGGGGTTGGTGGAAAAGGGATGATATAAGGAGCTATTAAAAGATTGATGTGGTGGAAATAAATAATAACACATTGGGAATTAGTTTCTCAAGTGATTTAGGGATCATTTGTTGTTGTTTATAAACCAATGTCTAAAAGTTATTATTACATAATCTAATTTCTATCTGATGGAAAACCCATATTTACATTATAAGAGGGAAAATTTTAGTTTCTTAAAAAAATATTTTTATTTAATTAATAAAATATTATATAATTAATATATATATCCTTCTAATATAACCATTTTGGGGATGGTATTGGAGTTCTAACCATGTGTGTTGGAACATTATATGCCTCTATGGTAATGGTAGGATTATATACATATTTTCCCTAGGAGAGTCACAATGATTGTTTGATATGAAAACCTGTTTGATTTCTTAAATAGTTTAATTGTGATATTTTTTATAATATTTAGGATAGAGTAGATGATATTTATTAGGGTTTTCATTTATTGATATCATACATGGGTGAAATTTTCATACTTTATGGTAGAGGATAATGGTATTTGTTGCGAATGGGTTGTGGATTCCACTAATGAAAAATTGTACCTATGTTTGATCAGGAAAACATTAACACATATAACTGGAATTGTCAAAATAAATGATTTACTAATGGTTCTAGAAAAATTTCCATCTATATTAGATTTTTTCATATAAAGTTTTTGAATTATTTATCATGTATACCTCCTTATAAAAATATTAATTTTAGGGTAGATCTCATATGGATTGTATATACTATATCATTATAATTATATCATAATGTGTTTGTTTAGTTTGAATAGAAAAAATTGATGTTCTAGGTCCTAGAATTATTCTTTTTCATTCATCCAATTATACATATGTACGGTGGTTATATTTTATTTTTCTAGATATGTGATTGTGGAATATAGTTTTCTATGAATATTAGAAGTTGGACTGGGTTATGGTGAAAATAAAATATAAATTTCCATGGAAATATGATCTATTTAATCAGTTCATGGAATATTTATTTCATTATATGATTAACCGATGTTGGGGATATGGCCAGTTGTAGGTTAGTAATGAATATATATTGAAGATGAAATTTTCATATTGGTATGGGTTATATGAGTACATTAGGATAATATTCAATCTAAAAAATTTTGTGATAGTGTTCATGGGTATCATGAACCATATTATTTATATCAAAACACATTTTATAATTATGATTTGATTTTCCTATTAATTATTTTAATAAAGGAATATCTTACCATCTATTATGGGTCTTGTTCCCAATCCACTCCGAAGATAAATTACATAACAATTGAAATATAATTATAAATAGTATTCCATGGATTTTATTTAATTCAACATTGTCCCTTTTTTGAGAGTTCAATCATCTATATTAATTTTATGTTCATATGATATATATTCTCTAAGTTGGTAATGAAGCTATTTAAGTGGAAATTTAGTTGAGTATATGTAATTTTTTAATTCTCATAAGGTACAAACACCAATAAAAACGAATAAAATAGATGAATCTCTATGAAGGAATTCATTTGAGTTTGTGGTAAAATTTTAGTTGAGTTGTAGAAGTAGATGATATTTTTCACAATGAAGCATCTGGATTGGAAAATGTTTATAAATTTATTACCATTTGTCCAGTTTTTATCTCATCGTTATCATAAAAGGTAATGTGTATTTCAAAATTCAGTGGATTACTTTTCTATATTCAATTTTTAGTTATAATAGACATTAGTAAAGATTATTTTCATTCATTATTCTCTTAGTAAGAGGATTCATGAAAATGTGGTTCAAATATATAGTGAAGAGTGGAAACTAATGAGATTTTTTCAAAAAGTAACATCTATATATAGAAAAGTGGTAGGATATTATGGAATTTTTACTAAATGTTTACCCTTGTGTAAAAAATAAAATGGATCGTCATTATTTTTTTGTTTTTTAATTTAGAAACAGTTAATGGGGTATATAATAGTTCCAACATTTCCTTTGGATTAAAATGTTTTTATTTTTTCCATCGTATGGTGGTGGTCCCTAGATTATTGATAGATGATTTCATATTGTAGTTATATGCATCACAATGGGTTTTACACTAAGGAATGACTTTGTTGTTCCATGATATAATTTTCCACATCTGATTTTATGGAATGAGGACTGAAATCATTTTATTTATAGCTCTTTACCTTTCATTTTAGAGAGTATTGTGGGAACATCATCAACCAGGTGGTCTATATCAGTACCATCAAGTGACAATTTGAAAATAGTATGAGGTTATAATAGTTTTTTTAATGACTCATACATACACAAAATTGTTCATTAAGTTGTTTCTGTAGTTTTGTATTGGTTGATGAAGGTCATCATTTCCATAACTTATCAATATAATTGGTTGGTTGATGGACTTGTAAAGAAGTGTGTGAATGTGATAACATTGTTTCATAGGATACACATGAGAATAATGTTGGTATATAATGTGTATTTCATCTCATTTTTCTCAAAGTAATTTATTAAATTCTTGGTATTTAAGATAATTCAACTTAAAACATACCAGATATAGATATATGGGTAATCAAATGGAATGAAATTTTTTTAATTATGATATGGTAACATAATTTTTCATTATTTTGGGGGTATTTGAGATAATTATATTGTATACGAATAGAATTAATATAAATATAACTTCTATGAATTAATCTCGATGTCAAACTATGAGGATTTATATGGTTGACCATTTATATCAACCTTATGAAAGTTATATGAATGCTATTCAATAACTATATTACTAAGATTTGAGAAAAGATCAAAGGTCTATAGTCATTTTATATAAAACTGTTGGTTACAAGTCAAAGAATGCATCATTTATATCCTAAAAGTTTTTAGTGAATACTCATATTCACCATCGAGGATTTGGTATTATTTTTTGATTCACATCAATTGTGAAATGAGAGACAATAGAATCTGTAAATGATCCCCTCATTATTTGATATCTCATTCTTGATTTCGTATAGTATATTTATAATGAATTACTAATTGAAACATTATCAATGACATTAGGTCATGAATGATGTGATTAGTGTGTCACATATCCAGGAGACTAAGCCAAAACCCACAAAATTGATTTAAATTGATAATGTATTATTAGAGTGGATTCAGCATTTTAGGAACACTATATTCTTATTTTGAATTTTATATATAAGGCTCTACATGGTAATAGAAAACCTTTCATATGTGTTTTATGATAACTCAGACATATCAGGAAGGATACATAAGAGTGTTAGTTACATGTGTGACCATCTTTTTGGATAATTTATATGTATATATCTAATAATTATTCTTAATAATTTTGGTCCCTTTGAGATATTTATTAATGAAAATTAAATTAAGACTGTGAAATCAAGGAACATTTTTTCCTCGAATTGTGTATTCGTGTCTGTTTTTTGGTTCTTTGGGATGGTATCAAGTATAATGTGTGGGATTTATATGGGAACTTTATCTCTTACTAGAAATGCAATTGTATGGAAATTGGGAAGTAGTTTGTTAGAATCATGACTTATTGGGTAAAGAGAAACACCATCTGGCCAGTGAAACGATAGGTACCTAGTGAATATTAATTATATAATCATTTGCTTCATATATTTTTAATGGAATTTTTAATAATAATATCCATTATTTAATTTTTTTACATACCTCATCCTACCATGAAACCACTTAATAATAACCTCATTGTAACATTCTCCTCAAAATATGATAGCTCATCAATCATATAATATTCATAGAATTCATCATCCAATGCAATTTTATAATTCTATAGGTAAGTGTAATTCCATATAATCTGTATATGTATCTCTATTTCATTATTTATTATCCTTCCTTGGTAAGTACATAATTTAGAGTGATTTTTAAAAATCTATGGAATATATGAATTTACATTGATTTTTGTGGCATATATTGAGATGTTTCTCACTTATAATTAATGTAGGAGGTCCTAAACATGATTTGGTGTTTTATGGGATTATAATTACTATTATGTTTGTCAATGAATTTGTTTTTTTTACTCGACATCCTTATGTAGTAATGTGGTGTGAAGGGGTCCATATGATATAATGATACTTGAATAAGGATTTTATCAACATGATAGTTTTTTCATGGACAAACCATTTATATTATTTCATATGTTTATAGGAATATGCATCATGGATTATTTAGATAAAATTGGTCGAACTAAGAATTGCAATTCATTGGTGTTCTTATTTTATTTTGTATTTTTTATGGAGTAATTTTCTATATATTTTGAATATTTCATAATGTGGGAATGGTTAGTATGAGTGTCTTTAATTGTTTATCCTTAAGGGTAATCTTATAGTCCATCCCTATGATTTTTTTTATATCAGCGATGGATTATCAAAGAATGTTTTATCCTTTTGAAATATGGTGATGGTGTGGTGAATCTACTGGTTATTATAATTCATGATAAGAGAAATGATATTGTTGAATAAATCTTGAGTTATACAATGGCATATCCTTTTTTCGATATGTGACCATGCCCTAAATGAATGTGTGTTGGTGCAAGATTTTGATCATGTGGGCCCACCTTGGTAAATAGGGTGTCGAATTGTGATGATGATGTGTGGGATTGCCCTATTTGAAAGGGTGTTAAATTGGGTTTCCTAGGACCAAATTAATGTATATTTATTACATGTGAAATTTATATATTGAATATAATAAAGAATTTTATTTAATATACTTCATTTTTTCAGCATGGAATTTATATATTATGATCTTATATTGTTTTTCTCATTGATACGGTCATAATAGTACTCCAATATATTGTGTACCTTGATGTTCTATGATGGATTCTTTTATAATTTTGTTGTTTTATAATATACTATTAATGGAAACATTGTATTTAAGTAGTCATGTGATATTACTCATCAGTGAACGAGGTTTCATTCCATGAATTTTGATATTTTTAATCTCTATGATTAGATATTATGTGTACAAACCCGCAATTATAATTCTTTATGTTTTCATTCATCGGATATTCCTATTAAAGATCATGTGTAATGGTCCATACACATTTTTATTATAATTAATACATTTCATGAATCATTACTTCATAAAAAACATCGGATAGTAATTTTCCCAAAACATGGTTGTGATGGGGTATGAATGTGATGAAAAACTATTCACTTTAGGGTTTACTGTGTTTACTTCTAATATAAAAACACAATGGTTCCCATATCCATAACTAGATATGGACAAAACATCTAGAGGAAGGTAGAAAATTTGGGTTTCAGACCCAATGATTCTTAAGAAATCACATTAGTATATATGATGAGAGGTCCGAATCAACACACCCTTTTCGGGGGAAATTGTTTCCAAATCTAGGACCCTCTTATAGATTTATGATATGTTCCTGAATATATTCTTAATCATGATACTGAATTGATAACCTTTTAAATGTTACCATTTTTTAAATATCATACATTTTTTAAGGTAAATATATTTTTTCAGTGCATTGGTATATATTTGAGGTTCGCCATTAATTTCTATCAATGGGGTTATACTTATATGTAGAATCATTATTGATAATCACTTAGGAATATGACTCCATGAAGGGAGGTAGTCAATATGATGAGGATGGGATTGAGCCATTATGAGGAATCTTATATATCATTCATATATAAGGACTCAATATCCATTTTGTTGGTTAAAATTCTTCTTCTTAACATCTTGTGGAAAGGAATTATGTATGAGGGAATATTGGCATTAGATATTAGATATGAAGTGTCTGGATGTGTTCCCGCATATACTGGTCATGGTAGGAATCCTTATTATTATATTTCATTCATGACCATGTGACTATCCCCTAGGTAGATTCCATTTTATAAGGGAATCCCTATATTTTCACTCATTAGGTATTAAAAGCTTTAGAATTCATGACTAGTGGAGATTCATGATGTGAGTGATAGGATTATTGCAACTTATTGAGCCCACATGATCCATTATTTGTGTGAGAAAAATGGGATATAATGTAATCCGTATAACTAAATATAGATTTGTGCATTATGTAATGGTATTGACCTTCGGATTTTTAAAAGGGATCTTAGACATTAGGAATGATTCTTACATGTCATGATTATTATTGGAAATAGTGTTCTCTTTCTTTATTTGGATCCTCATTCCACAGATGGATTTAGTAGAATGGTCATCCAATGAGAATGATTTTCTCATTATGGAAAAAATATAATATACATGGGGTGACATAAAAATAATTATATTCGCATTTGAGTTCAGGAATAATGAATTCATCAAACGTATCCCAGTTATTGAAGGAATCTGTGTTATTAAAAACTTGTTAATTGGGGTTGACACACTATGTATTCCCTAGTATGTGGAACATATATTATTATATCTCTTTTTGGGGATTAGAAACTGAGGAATCCATTTATGAATTATATGAACATTGTGACTCCCAAATCCCACATGAGCTATGTTCAGTATGGGAAAAAAGGGATAGAAACAACTTGCCTTATTTATTATGAATGTGGGAAATATATTTTCTAAAATTCCTTTGGAATCATAAAAAGTAGATCATGCCATAAGAAGATGTCCTATATATCTGGGTAATTAGTAGAATCATGGTTCTCAAAGTTCTTTTATTTGGTTCTAAAACACCAAGGGTACTTTGGTATGGAGGACATAGAATGTTATCATTTCTTGGGAGACCTGCATGACCAAGCTTGGTTATAATCCCTGAAATTCATGATTGTCTTCATGACATGTCTTGATTGTATATATTAAACATCTATTGATATCATGTACATGCCTGATTATATAGAATAAATGTCCCAATATTATAACTTGATCATGTTTTATTGTCTGAGGGAAGTCACATAATCTGAACGACATGTTTCAAGGTAATTACATGATCATGTCTTTCTTGTCCAACAGACATCACAAGACATTTCCTAATTTTCAAGGAGACTATCATGTGATCATGGAAGACATTCCTGGAGTTCATCACATGATCTGGCTGTCATGCCATGGTTTAATCTCTATAGTTGGATTTCATGATTGGGGGGTGTTGTAAGAGTTTGTTTGACATTTCTGGAAGGTGATGTGTGTCATAGATGGATAGTAAAAAGGATTTTGGATGATCTGAATGGAATGTATAAAGTCTATGAGATGATAATAGATGACTTATCCAAAGGACTGAGTGAAATCATGGTTTACATGGTCAGCTTCCACCATGAGACCAAATTGATATTCACAAGTTCCACCATAATATTTGTGAGATTTTAACAGTGAATATAACATGGAAAAGGTGGATAGTTCAGAGGGTTTGATGAGACACAAGTCTTGTGCCTGAGGACGCCCTGTGAGTTTCATAGATATGTATAGTAGACATCAAGTGATCCAAATTTTTTACCCATGGAGTTTCATATGAACTATGTGATGTGTCATGGTGTTGTTGCGTGACCTTAATGGTCCATCTAAAATGTATGGAAAACATTTTATATGTAATTTTCATATGTCTCTTGTAATTTTATTCATTCTTCTAGAATTTTATTTTTTATATGTATCAGATTTTTTAGTTTTATCATTTTATTATCTTCTGCAATTCCATAAATATATGGTATGTCCCTTGCATAACCATCCCAAAGAACATTATGTGATATATGAGTGATCATAAGAAGATCCTATGAATAAAACGTTATGACATTGTTTTTTCCCTAAACATTACCAGATGGAATACAATTCTTGTCATGAAATTGGATGCTTTAAGAAATATTATCTAATTGTTGGGTGCATTAGTTTGGGGATCCAAAGATTAATTTTTTCATGATGGTGTGGGTGATTTATATGTATCTGTTGATTATTTATATTCCTCTTTATGTGGAACATATTGTGGAAATTTGTCTTGTATTGGGGGAGTGCATTGGTGTAACATATTTTCTCTTATTCTATCCACAGGTTATTCAAAGTCTGTCAGGTTAATTTAAATGACTGTGAGACCACATGTTCAATTAATCTATTATATTTTATAATAGATTAATGTGGACTTTATTAACAATGAAGATATCTCTAGGAAATTTTATAAGGATAGTTTGACATTTCATGGGACATTTTCGTGACTAGCATTCCTTTGGAAAGGACATGTCATGATCTAAGATTCTTTGTACAAGACCATCCATGAGATAATTATGTCTTATCTTGGGGTCTTTGTGAGATCAATATAAAATATGTAGAGGGATTCAGTGAGATCATGCTATCATTTCTTTGGGGTTCTATGAGATAAATTTTGATAGTATAGGACAAACAACCCCATTATCATGATATCCACATAAAATCCCATTATAAGATGCTCACATAATTCCAATTTTTATTTCAATTGGTTATTTTACAAAGGTTAGGGATCTCATAATGTTATACAACTATTGTCAAAGGAATCCACTCTACCCTTTGGCGATGCTTCAAATTTTCCAATAGGTGGTCCTGTGATGATTCCTGAGTAGGGAAAAAACATTTATTTGTCTTTGGAGATGAAGGGAGTGTTAATGACCTCCATGAGATGTCCGAAACACTTTTCGTGGTGAGGGTGACAAGATAGTGGGATTTTTTTATAAAAAGTAGACATGTATTCGGGTAATCCATTGTTTTTTACTGGCTAAATGGGAGACATCTCATGATGATTGAGACTGAAAGATACTACTGTCATTTAGATATCTTTCTCCTTAAATTTCTTGGAATTTTGGATGGTTTTCAAATGCATGCTGGTTGACAAGTCACATGACATGAGGAAGAACCTATAGTTGTTTAAAAGTGATCATAGAGTTTCTTGAATGCCTTAATGGGGGAAAATGGTTTCAGCAATAGGGCTCCAAGATATATTCTTTAGGTTATGTGATGTAAATAATTGTCTTCATGAATATCTGAGGGTTATTCGTTTGAATTTATTTTTGTAGGTTCAGGAGACCTGAGAGGTATTTTTTACCTTATTATTATTATTTACATTGAAAATAATACCCATATGCATGTATTTATTACCATTTTTATTTTCAAATATCATTTGGATAGTGTGAAAAAATTCTCCCCTTTATAGTGACATCCATGGGGAAAATGTCATGGTTATGTGGAAAATTAATGCTTGCCTAATTAATTTCCCCTATTACTGATCACTATCTTTGGTAATACTATTCATCCAAGAAATGTTATGTATTCCATTTAATTCCCTATAAATTGGGGAATAGTGGGTGGATCAACAATAATATACCAAACTATTTTTATCTCCTGAGATCTACCCTAACCATGTGACCCTCCTTGTATAATTAATTTCAAGATCAATATGCTAGTATATTTCATGTGAAAAACCTAGAAACAGTTATTTTACCTAGGTTCATGTTAGAATCATATGAAGATATATCATTAATATTGGGTTGTAATTTTGATCTAGTTATAAAATAGACATTTTAGGGGTTTATATGATCTACTAAATTGATCGTATCATCCTACTTCTTTTATATAGTTTGTGTGACCGTGCCATGGTCATGAGATCATGAGTCATTAGACTAATTGTGAGATCATTCAATCATTCTATGGATTTATGTGGTCTATGTTATATTTTATGAGCTAGTATATTCATGTATCCTTAATGTGATCATGAATCCTTAGAATGGCACATGTGATTTGGATCAGGATTCTATAGTTTACCATTTATTTTAACAGGACATTCACTTGTCTAACATATGATTCATTCTTTTATGTATATGGATTCCAATCCCCATTATACGTCTTCTTATAAAGCTAACTAGAATCCTATGATTTTTTGGATCCATTATTTCAACCCTCTATATCATGTGCACACATAAAATGATCCCTTAAAAGGGATTCTCCCATTCAAAACCCATACCTAACCATCAACAATTTTTTTACCTGTATCGGTTTGGTCTAATAGATGACATTTCAATATCATATATGGACTACAATCTACTAAAACTTTATGTTAAATATTCCCTTGATTGCATTCAGATGATAATATGTGATGGAATTATATTGGTCATTGAACGATCACAGTTTTTGTGTTATAAATTGTATAACTCTATTATAGGTCATTATTTCTATGAATTTTCCAACATTCCTATCACTCAGAGTAAGTAGGGAATATTTTTTCTCTTATTTAAAAATTTTAGGTGGTGTTTAGATCTCACAATGGGATTTTTATCCTAATGGTAATTTCATTGATTCATTTTAATGGCCATTCTAGGTCAGGACGTGTTACTTTTATTTTCCTCACTATATTTACACTATCCATCTTTATGAATCTTTATGGGATTCCCAATTTAAATTTTATTTCCATTATAACATCCTCTAGGAACTGGTTTGTATTTAGTTCCCTACAAATAACTCATTCCATTTGTCATAAGAAATGGATGGAATTATCCACTAGTTTATTTATCAACTGGGTAGGATGACCGATATGGGGGATATTTTTGAATATTTCCTTTTGGAAATTGTTTTGTGGGATGACCATTACAAACTCATGTCTTACTAAGGGATATCCTCATCATCATTAATGAAAAATATAATGATGAAGATTAATATGAACCCTCTCATCTATATAAATTTTCAAATCAATATTTTCCTTTAATCTAGTAGAGCTATAATGTCTACAATTATCCCTCATCAGTTACCTTATTAGAAGGTTTGTGACAATGCTAGTTCATATTATGCCATCTTAAAAGCCACAGATCATAAATCATGGGGAAACTGGGTGAGTCGATAAATATCATAAAATGATATACATGAATGTTTTAGGTCTATGATCATTAATGGATTGACTTTATTGGTTGGGAATTCTTGTAAGGGATTCTAGGTTGGTTCATTGGTGAAAGAAGCACAACTCGAATATGGATTTTCTCTCAATTTGGTGGTACTAGTTTTTGCGTCCTATTACTATCTATTGGACCACATTCTGTAGGTAATTATCCCTTATTTTATTAGTGTACCTTTCTAGTATTTATTTGGTTTGTAGGAGAGTATTTTCACTATTAAGGATACTAAAATACCATCAATATCACTGATTCCTTATTTGATCATAGGTTGTTAAACACATCTTGTGTTGGGTCCATGTTACTAGGCCCTAACATGGTTGATGATGTGTTAATCTTATCTGACCACTTCGATTTCACCCCATATCCTAAAACACCGAGCCAATAATTGATAATAGTGGAAATTATCTTGATGATAGGTTAGATAGGATTTCCCTTCACTTGATGTTGTTATCCAAGAATTATCCAGATCATTTGAGATATGTATAATCCATACCAATTTTCTTTCTGGTTCTTTTGCACCGAAAGGTTTTCCCCTATCTCATTGACTGGTGTTTGGGGAGAGTGAGATCTTAGGATAATTCACTATTTCCGGATAATAATAGTGCTTAGAGATACCAATGAATATATTATTCAAACTCTTGATAGAACTCTTTATTTACTATCACATGATTATTCCTTCTCTTGGATAGTGGTCTACCAGGGAGGCAAGATAAATAGAATGATCCATCATATGGACAATCCATTTTCCGTATAAATACCCCTATTTGTAGAAATCATGGAGTTTATTGATAACTTTAGGGAGTCTTTGATGAAACATTCTCATCTCAATGTCTATCATCCTAATAATATGGAATGATCTAATGGGGATTTTTTTACTTCTATGAAATTTATAGAAAAATAATATATTTAGGGAAGAGTATATGGGAATTATTCTCATTTTTCCATTCAAACTCGTCTATTTGTTCCTTCTTCTGAAATACAAATTCTGTAAGACATTAAATCTTAGAAACAGTCTATGATGATTAAGCAGTATATTTATACCATGATTTATGATTCTTCCATGGAAATTATATGTGACAAATAATAAATTATTCACCATATATTTCATTATTTGGGGGGTAAAAGGCTTTGATCATCAATTTTTATATGAAATAACATGATAAATAATCCTATAAATGAATGAAATGGATGCCAATGACAGGGAAATACATGTTTTGGTCGATGGTTCTGCATGAACAAATTGATGATGGAATATTTTAAGGTATTGGAATATATCCATCAATTCGTATTGGATGTTCAATCCCATATAAACATATTACCCATATTGATATGTAATTATGTGGAGATTTTGGATCAATCCACTACTACCATTTCTGTGCAACCATCATCTATAGCATCCATTCAATATAAATAATTAGAAGCTACCAATTTTGATATATACAATTCACCTCAAAGAGAATGTAGATGAAGCAGGGCTAAGGGACCTTCAACATTCAATCTAAGTATCTGACTAGACTCATACTAACATGCCCGACTCATTTGATTGAAAATTATTGTTGTGAAATCATTGATGTATTTGAAGAAGTTCCTGAAGAGATCCCAAATTGGGGATGTCCTAAATTTTTATACTATCAGTGAATGGATCATATACACATTATATTCTTCTATCAGTTCACTATTTTTCTTTTGTTCATGATATTTTGAGGAACTATGGTTCCACGAATAATCAATTATATTAATACATTGTATAATATTAAGTAATTATAATTGTAAATAATTTAATATTTAAATCATAGTATATTTACCTTGATAAATTCTATTGAATTCCCACCAATCAAGATATTCACCACCAATGTATCTAACTCAGAAATCATGAGATTAATAGTAGCACAAAATGGTATTATTTGGATTATATATGTACTATATGGAAAATTATGTATCATTTATGAAGTCAATAGTCATAGTGAGTAAAAATCAATTTTCATTGAGGCTATACGGGGGGATTCACAAGTTTTTTATAATTTTTCTTATGCTTCATATAGTGTAATAATTATAGGACATGAACATGGATATCACATTGGTGTCCCTCTTATGGGTTTTTGACATGAAAAGAGTTACACCTTCTCTACTTTTTCATACCAAATCATTGATGTGTTATAGTCTATATTCCCTAGCTCAAACCGTTTATCACTTGTAGTTTAGGGTATTTTATCTCAAACCTTACATTATTATAGGTTATGGTGCTTTATAAAGACTGTAAATCTCTATTGTTTATGGTCTTTTAGTGCCATCATTTTATCACCGGTAGCTTGGGGATTTTATGTCAGGCCTTTTATGGATATATTTTAGGGTGTTTTGTCTTAGGGCTTCAGTTGATATGTATTTTAATGTCTTGAAACTAGGAACCGAATATGGAAAATGGTATAGACATTATGAAGATGAACTGAATGTCTCTGGTGTGTTGTGTTCCACTGTGGGATTTTTGGGTATCAAAAGGACTACAATTCCTTTATAGTAAGGAGGTTATGCCTCAGATTTCTAGGTCAAATCCCTTATGCATTAGTATCATGGTTAAATAGAGGTGAATTCAATTTTTTCCTTGGTTCATGGATGATTTACATGGGTAATATTATTAGATTTTGAAATACTTTGGAATAATATCCCAACATAAAATATGGAATGTGGATGATTTTATTCAAAACCCAAAATCTTTAGTCAATTCATATGACATGGGGAGAATCTGTCAAGGATGACCCATAAAATCACAAAGATACTTGTATCTATATATTGTTACTAGGGATCAAATGGATTGGGGATCATGTCCAACAAGGTGGATATTAATCGGTCTGGAATGCCAAATCCCTTATGTGTCTGTATCATGGTCAAATATAGGTGTCCTCATATTTTTCAATGGTTATGAAAAAAATTGACGACTCAAGCATTTTAATAATGAAGATGGATTTAGAGTGAAAACAATACAAGATGGGTTCTAGAACCCTATGCATTGTTTTTCATTACTTTTGATGCATGGTACCTATTCCATTTTATTTTAGCCATGTGGTGGGGATCATAAAAATATTTGGTAATGGAGCATCACAATAATTCTTTGAAAAATGGTACAAGACAAAGTGATGCAATGTATAGGATATAATTTCTTCTTTAATAGTGTGGTTTTGGGGATTTAAAATCATGGTCCAAAGCAATCAATTCATGAGGGTGTTGTGATACCAACATATTGTGGATGTCCTAGAAAATTATTTAGGTGTTGGAATGTTCCACAAAGACATTAGACTAAAACAAATCAGAATGATCTTTATATTGGTTCAATATTTCCCAAGATGGCCAGCATGAGACTTTAGGCGTCGTTATCAAAGTCAAATTGAGTTATCTAATTTTTATTTTAAGGGAAATGGAAGGATTGCATTTAATCATGAATATCAAATAATGAAGTTAAATTTTTAGACAATGAAATATTCATTGAGGGTTCAATCATCCTAAAATATGTTTCTTCTTATTACACATGTCATTGTAGTGAGGGGATGAGACAAACCATTACTCTAACATTTTCATGGATGAGAGGGTCTGCTTATCATGAAATTGATTTTACTAAGGGACATAAATAAGACCATATGTACATTTTGTATCATTTATTTTTACCTTGATTTTTTACTAAACACTGAAGATACAGATTTAATCAGGTGCACAATTGAATTTTTCCCAGGTCACCCTATAATGGTTTTCAACCTGAAATGTATTGGTAATATTTTTTTGTAGGTTAATGTCATTCAATTTGAACCACGAAATGATATATTTTAGGTTAATATATATTTGACCAATTTTTATGGTAGTTTAAGTTCCTGAAACACATTGACCTAATATGAGGGAAATGTTACACAAGAGCCTAATTAGGATACATAGGGTCATGCGTATTCTAAAAACCTTTTGAGTGGGAGATGAAAAAGTTTTATATCCTAGCATGGGGTTATCAGGTCAGGAGAACTACTATTGAAAAATCATAATAGGGGTGCCCCAGATTAGCCTCAAGTGATAGGTTCTTCCATGGTGATTTCAGGTTCAAATAAATTATAATGCACTATATATAGGGCCATGATGTCTCTAGTTGATCAGTATGATTCTCTATGTATTCATATAATTTTCAAATATATATATATATATATTGCATTAAAATATTTATGAATGGTTTATGGAAACCCAAGTTACTCATTACATGAAATAAGATCTATAAATTGAGGTACTCAATATTTGAAAGAAGTTCCCCATACTCTGGTTGAATGAGGTAAATCCCTTATAGTACTTTGATAAGGAATTAAAATAGGTGATATGCTACACATTATTACATAATGTACTTGGGACTTATCAATTTTTCAGTATTAATCTCATCAGTATAATATAATTTACATATAGTTTACCATCATGCACTGAGGATGTATTTTTTCCCACGAAGTTTAACATCAGGAAATAATGAAAGAGGAACCGACACGAGAAATGGTCTAAGATTTATTATTTTTATAAGAAATACATATGGGGATCTCACTCATACATAAAAAAAATTGATTTTTTATGACTCATGAACATGTAGTTGGGGGGATGTGGAATGCACAGGTCCTACATATATATATGGATGGGGGAATATTAATTCTATTCGTGGTTGGACCCAAGAATTAGTGATCTGGGCATCACAACATATCATGTGAGGACAAGAATCAAGAAACATATAGTTTGTTAATAGAAACACTCTACACAAGACATACCCATATAAAAAGGGGGAAATTTCCTCAATAATAATTATAAGAGGGATCTGGATTTATGATTTTGTTATAACTGAATATCTTTTGATAGAGGAAATAAATCTATGTGATGTACTTTAAGAACCATTCAGTTTTTTTCATACCAAAAGGACATGGGATCCATGATGTGAAAAATTGAATATTGCTGAAGGGACATTGAACTGTGATCATAGAATCACTATGTACCCCTTGATGATTTGAATTAAACCACACCTAGTTCAATGAATGAAGGATCCATGACGAAGTATGATATATATGTAAGAAGGGGGATTTTACTGTGTATTTTTTTCTAGGATGAATATTTGATATATTTTTGTAGCAACATATCTTGTGATGATAGGAATCCATTCCCATGTATCACTTTAAAGGTTTGTAGATTAAGTCCTATGGAAAGGATATAAATAGTGCAGTTTATTTTCACGAGGAAAGGAATAACGATGTTCCTTTTATGTTATTTCAGTCAAGACACCCTATTCTGAATTTATATGTCTTGGTTATGTGGGGAGAGCCCCTACCAAATTTCTAAGATCACGTGAGATATGATCAGTGTGATAAACAATAAAGGTAATAGGTTACTCATAAAACAGATAAAATTAGGGGATACATAGGGTAATTTTGTACCATGTTGTGGTTAGTCAAGGATATAGGATCCAGGAATCCATATATATCTTATTAATGTTAGAATACATCTATAAATAGTTTCAAAAACATATGATTTTTGGTGTCGTTTGTCAAGAAAATTATACATGTATAATAATTTCATGTGATGAGGTTATGGTTCACCTAACATGAAAGAAGATAAATACCACATCTAGGATTAGGAATGGAGGTCTGGGTGTCAATACATTTCTTGTGAAGGAAGGAATCATGAAATATGTAGTTCATCAATGAAGAGAATCCCTATATGGATATAACTCTGACATGGGTATAATGGAATTTAATCTTTAATTCATATAATTATAGCTACTATGTAGTGAATCATCAAAAAAATGATTGTTGTGTACATTAAATACATGCGGTGAGGATATCTTCCATGAAATATTAACATCATACAGTCATGATGAGATAAACCTTACAGTTTAAAGTATATCATCCATGGATGGTTCTATATAGATTAAAATCACGTTCTTAGGAAATATTTGTGATTTTAAACATCATATAACCATGAAGAGCGATTATGTGAAGTTTAACCTCTTGCTGATGGAAAGAATTTTGGCAGTTTTCCATCCAACAACCAAAATGTAAGACTCTATCCATTTTAACTTATTTTTTAGGGGATGGGTTTTATTAGTTTATCAACGTAGAACTGAATTATAAAACATTATGGTTTCAATGACATATATTTCATATGACAACTCTAATTGGTAGGAGGGGGCATGGCATGCTCCCCATACATTGTGGCCATTGTGTATATTCAATTGTGATAGGCCAAATGTATGATATATATGACCTTGCCATTTTGTTTCCATCTATAGAGGATACATTCCTAGTATCATTAGGTTGATAAGAGTAAATAAAAGTCACATATTGAGGAATTAATGGAGTAATACCTTTTCATTGATGGCACATTCAATCTGTATATTATGAACGTAAAGTATGTAAAATGTGGAAAACTTGTTCTCATCGAGACACACCAATTAATACAACCACTTTTTTGATTTCTCATCATCGAAGATTTATCAAAAAATATCTATATAGAGTGAATTATCTAGAATTATATTAGTAGCACTACCATAGTATATGATACCAATGAATAATGATTTTATTATGTAGTAGTACATGTGGTGGTGTGGTAGGCCCATAAGACATGAAGGATATTGTTTGTCTTGGAATTTTTTGATTTATTACTCATATTAAGAAGTAGATTTGATATATTATTATTGAAATCCAATATCATACCTTCTATCACTCCATGAGAGATGGATGAATGAATGTACTCAATTTGATTCACCAGGTATATTTTCCTTAACATTGTAGAACATATGTTTGTGTCATTTTCCATCAATATTATACGACTAAATCTAAACATTTTGATGATATGTGACATTAAAAAGTACATGATGTTATTTTTTTCCAACATCTCTAATTTGTATTTCCAAATCCCATTTGTAGAATATGTCAGTACCTATGAAAACATACATAAACATCTTGGTTGTGTATATGGGCATGACCCCACAATAAAATTATCTATTTGTAAAATACACATGAATATATAGCTATATGTAGAAATTATGGAGGTTTATATTTGTTTTTTTCGTGGATATGAAATTCATGGAATTTATTATTGAATTACACACATTCCTATAACCTAGCATTATATTAGTAACCCATCCTCATAATTTGGTGGGAGAGCCTTGACTGAGAATCTTCATAGGTATAAGACCAAGCTTGGACTTCATTCATGATTGAAAAGATCTCTCTCTATTATATTAATATGAGGAGGAATCCTTCAAATCCTCATTTTTATGGAATTTCTTCTCATTTTGGTTTTACTATAGTGTAATTGTTACTTCTCGTCATGGAATCGATTCCCTTTTCGGCTATGTCATTCTAGTTGATTCTAATTCTGAGATAACTAATTATGTCTTCTATCCATACAAGGGTGGATTTTGGATCATAATGCTATTGGGATTTGTGGACTAGGTTTATTTATTCTATTCTTAAAATGGTGATCAATGTGTCCACACTTTAGTGTATGATATGGAAGATTTCTTCCTCTTGATTAGGGTCATCCAATATTGTGGCCACGTTAGAAAATGTGTCGTCGCGAGAATTATGTGATTGGGGAAGATGATTCAATATAGGATAAAAAGGTAACTCTTCCACTATCCCCCTCATGAATACTAGGATAATGTCTAGTTATTCCTCTTTGATGGAATATTCTCCATTGATTTACTTTATCGCTAGCTCAGAATCTATTTTTATGTTCAGTTAGGCTATTTGATGTTGTATATCTAGTTACCAGATAACAATATGGGCTTTGTAATTGTCCTCATTATTCACGGACCTTTCAGACATTGAGAAATAATACATAAAAATTTCTTTTCCTGAAGAAAAAAACAATACTTATGCCAACATGATTGAGTATTTGGATAAAAGGACTCCAGGAGGTTCCATCAAAATACCTCTCCCTTGAATCTAGAGTGTCATAGGAATAGAAAACTTCATTATTAGAAAGCTCCAGATCTACTTTTTTACTAACTAGGTTTGGATGTGCTATGAGGAAATTAGTTTGGGATTACCTTTTAAGTGAACTCTTTGATATAAACTATATTTCATATATTTATATAATTATGACTCATCATTCCAACAACCCTATCAACATGGGATGGCCAAAGATGAATTAGAGTGAATCAAATGAGATAATAAAAAGAATTCATGGTGCTTCAAGTAATTCACTAGCTTCTAAACTATAATGATGAGTGTGAGGAAGTCCTTCTCAACATATGAATATCAGGTACTAGTACCGACAATCATTCCAATGAGGTAGTTGAAACTATTATCACTCCCCGTATCATTCTTCTATATGATGATGAACCTAGTTAGAATTATAATGTGTCCACATATATGATGATTGGATTTACATAAACTAGTGGCATCTGGAATGGAGGCTAAAGTATGCACTGCATGATGCTTTTGTAGGATTCATGGGAGTCCCCATCCACTGATAGGTAATACCCTTCATCATATTTAGGGATATTCAGAGAAATTTTCAATCCAAGTTGCCTCCAAAATTTTGAAATTAAGAGATGTTCCCCTACATCCCCATAATATTATTAATAATTATAAAGGGTGACATTTATAAAATATCCTAGGTCTCTTCAGGGTCAGCCTTGAAGTCATAGTGGCCCCACATCCAAGGAATTGCACCAATGTTACCCAAAAGCATATTTCAATAGATTTATATTATTTTTTTTGTCATAATTTTATGAAGAATGTTTCTGTAACACCTTGAGATTTTATGAAAAATATTCTTTTAATTTAATTAATGTCTTGTGTTGTATTCTACACCAAGATTATCTTGCGCTATACGCAACACCGTATTAGCTTGCAGTATACGCAACACTATTCTTGGATCGTGTTACACACAATTTTGATAATAGTTATTCTACGCAACATTGAATATATATATATATATATTCAATGTATAAATGAAATATGGTTGGATTATGTTATATGAAACAACGAAGGATTATTTCACAACACGCAACCCAGACTTGGTTTGCATTACATGAAAGCGCGACCTTCCGCGATAGCGTGTGTTGTACGCAATACGGAGTTTCGCTAAACAATGATATGCTATTAAATTTTATTAAAACTAGCCGTTATGAATAGTAATAACCACTTTTTGAAATTTTGTAATTTTTTTTCAAAATGGACTTCATTTTTGGATTTGGAATATCAAAATTTGCGTAGGGTGAAATTTTGGAACTTTTTGGATAACTTTCATTTTCTGATGAATAGTGAAAATTACTAAATTTTAATTAAAAACAACCTTTTTAATCGAAATAATTAATAGTGATAAATTATTAATTTGAGTGGTTTTAAAGTATATTTAGAATATATTTTTACAATTTAATAAAATATTGGTCATTGGATGTAATTTCACATTTAAACTAGACATAAACAAGTGTCAATCTTTTGATAGTTATTATCTCTTAAGAACACGCTATTTGTTTTGACGATGAGAATTAATTTTTAAATTAAGTAATGAAACTGATATGTTTTGAATTTGGTAAAATAGACATCATTTTTGAGTTCATAGTATCAAATATTGCTTAGGCCTAATTTTTGGTATTTTTATGGAAACTTTCATTTTTTGATGAATAGTGAAACCACTAAGTGGTAGTTAAAGAATTTTTTTTTCATAAAACTTAATTTTACCGCTTCTATGAGTGGAATTTCAAAAATCCGAGAGACACGGTTGATGTCAGTAAGTAATATGTGGTTCAATAAGATGGAAATAATTTTTGGTGAATAGTGACGTTTTACTTTTTTTTACCACGGTTAAAAGTAAATAGGGTAATTAAGGGTAAAAATGATATTATTATTATTATCCTAACACATGTTATAATTCTATTGGATAAGTGTAATTCGACCAAAAAAAACCTTAGGAATAAAATATGACCATTTAGGCCCACTTGGATTAGATTAGGACATTTATTATTAATTTATTTAAAGAAGGGTTAAAATAGTTAAAATCAAAGTTTAATAAGTAGTTAATTTTTAATATAGGGTTATACATAAGATAAATTCGACAATAAATATTCATTATAAATCTATAAAGATTTCCTACATAAGGATAGTTTATTTGTAATTTTTAGAATTCAAATAATTTAATTTATTTATGACACAAAGATGATGCAGTAATTATCTTATTAATGAAATATTGACATAAGTGATGTTATACATACCCAAATAAATATAATTTGAGACTTTTTATGAATTACAATAATTTTATAGGTTACTATGATAGGTTAGTATTGATTTAATTAAATATATTCAAACTAATAATTCTGTTATGATTTTCACAAAAATCAATTACTAAATATTGTCACAATTGACATAAAATAGTTTTTTTAAAAAATATTATATTATTAATTGTTATTTTATTCCTAAAAAACTAAGGTTAGTCCAAATGACTTAGATAAGGTTATATATATTAACAATAAACATCTTGGGGTTCGTTTGTGTTGTTATAGTAAGTTTATTTACCTTATAGTGTAAGAACACAAAAAGACACGGTAAAAGTAAAATTATCTAACTTAAAGTTAAACATAAATGATAAGGTTAAAATAGGAACCTAAACTTGTCTAAATTATATTGGATGAAAGTATTTAGACCCATCCCCACCTTAGATTCAAAATAAATCAATTTGGAGCTATTTAAAACCGAATTTGGCTTTATAATAAAATAATATTTTTTGTTATTCCAAAGGTGCCCCTCTCCTCCCTTATAAAAGGGCACCTCCTCCCTCTCTTCCTCACACCACTTTGAACCTTCAAGATTGGAAAAAACCTGCCAAATTATCTTCTCCACTTCCCTAGAAACATCCTAGAGGTTCTGGTCTTCCTCAAAAGACCAATTTTAGTGCCCTAAGAAGAGGACTCAAAGAGGTGCTTCAAAGAAGAGGTAATGTCCGTTACCGATTCTTTCAACATTATTTCTTATTCCACTTCTTCTTATTAGGTTGTTTCATTATGAAGTAATAACATCATTACCACTCATATAATTATATGTTATTATAAGTATGAAACACCCCTATTTCACCATCTATCCATCCTACGTAAAATGAAATCACCCCGCGTGCGTACGTAAGGAATAACGTCTCCACGCCGTGGTGTAATCTATTTTCCACCACCACCTTACTTGGATGGGTATAATGGTGTAAATAATAAATATATATTATTATTTTAAATTGATATTGATTCTGAAATAGTATACATACACTCCAATACAATTCCACGATCATGGGAATGATATCATTGCTCGTGCCTACGTACGGAATACCGTCTCCACGATGTGATGCGACTCGTTCTACATGATCTTCATTGAATAATGACTATATAAATGAATTGAATGAATGAATATGATATATATTACACTAATACCATTCTGGTAATGAGGTATCTATAATCTAAAAATAAGAATAAGAATTTATTCGAAAAAACACGCATAAGAACAAAAAGTAATAAACACCCGAATAACAAGTAGCAATGAAATATTACTAATAATAATCTAATAATATTACCATATATGATAAAATAACAATGTGTATGATTCTGGAATAATTCAATGACATTATTTAAATCATTATAAAGGAGGTTTGGACACTTACGAAGCAAATCGGACCTAAGGTAAGGGACAATATCACAATCTCATTTTTATCCGAGATTTTTTATACTTTGGTATTTACTGGGTTGTATTTTATCATCCACATCCATGTTCCCTCAATATTTAATATTTTTTCCATCCACCTAAAATTTTTTAAATCCAAATTTACCCTTCGGTGAGTTTTTAGTAAAGGATATTAAAGGAATCTTTTGTCGTTTTTCGTACGAAGTACTTTTTGTCTTTTCCGACAAAAGTACGAGAAGAATGTTTTCTTAACTTATACGGCATGAATGGATTTTTAAAAACTTATTTCCAAGAAGATTCCTTTATAAGTTTTCATGTTTATTTTTAATCAACTTCTTTTAGGTTAGAATTGTATGACATGTTAAGAAAAGAAAAGTGTTTTTTTGAAGTAGAAAGGATATTTTCCTCAAGAATGGAGTTCAAGTGTTTTATCAAAATTATTTTCCATTTAAGATAATAAAGGGTTCTATTTATATCCATATTATTACATTGATTTGATTATTTTGTGATGAAATTATTTTTATTAATTCCTTTATCTTATATGAATTGTTTTATGATGTCACAATGTTTATGATTCCCATTTTTATTACATCGGTTATGCTATGATGTATGGTTTATGATTTTGTGGCACACATAATAATGGTATCATTATGAGATGGGTGGGACCTATATCTCCCTCCAATGCATTGGGTAAAGATTTTATATCTCATGAGATAGACATGGATGGAACGGTAGGTTAAACCGGATCAGTGAAATAGGACTGAAACGAGGAGTGAACTCGGTTTAGAAATGGACTTTGTCCACTAAGATAGTCTTGGCAATGAGTCTTGACTAATAAGAAATGATTCTCTATGATTATGTGTGTACGCCACAAAGTTTCATGTTTTAAGTTATGATTATTGGGATTACATTTCACTACTATGATTTATCCCATGTTATGATATTATGATCGCTTTTGCAGGTTAAGATTTCCAAAATGTTATGTTCTTATGAATATGATGTGATTGATATTTCTTTTGTTTACCCTTACTGAGCATTTGAGCTCACCATTTTATCTTTGCTTTTCCCCAGGATATAAAGAAAGGTTTTAGGTAAAAAAAGGGAAGATCTTTATGGGAGATTTTGAAGATATTTCACCACGATTAGAAGATTATATTCTGAGTTTCAAAAGACACTAAATTATTACGGTCCTTGTGTGTGTGTTTTTGTTATGCACTAAGTATTTCACAAAAGTAATGTAATTTCCATGTATGTTAAGCTTCGGGTCTCTACAATTGGTATCATAGGAAAGGTTTAGTCAACATTTGGAAACTAGGATGTGAGAACTTTAGTGAGATCCCTATAGATATTTCTAAGGTATGTCTAGGGATGTCCCTAAGGTTAAGTATAATTATAGGTTATAGTACTAGAATTACGATAACCCAAGATGTTAGATATTGAAGGTACTACTCCTTTATTGTGTTGTTTTCCCTAGCATGATTTTTGCCTCTCACACTATTCTTTTTGGGTTTTAGACGATGGCTGGAACCCGAAGGAACCATGTTGATCAATGTAATGGACAATGAAATGATTGTCCTCCTGAACAAACAAATGTTATGGGATATGGAGTGCAAAATCTTATTGCTATACTTACAAAAGTTATGAATCATTCTGGACTTCCAAATGAGCAGAGAAGGGAACAATATTCTATTGAGTCCTTCATGAGGCAATGTCCACCTTCTTTCAGTGGGTCTTCCGGTCCACTTGTTTCTGAACAATGGATCAGTAACACTGAAAATATATTTTCAGTTCTTCAATGTTCTGAACATGATAAAGTCATCTTAGCAGTATATTTTTTGGAAGGTAAAGCTGATCAATGGTGGAATCTTATCAAGAATACGAGGCCAACAGATGAAATTGAGTCCATGGAATGGGATGAGTTCAAAAACTTATTTTTCAATAAGTACTTCCCTCGTATTCTTCGAACAAAGATGGAGAAGGAGTTTATTGAACTAAAGCAAAAGGATGATGAATCTGTTGGTATATACGAAGTGAATTTTACAAGGCTTGCAAGGTATGCATCTAGATTTATCATCCAACCTGAAAGTAAAGTTGATCGATTCTTCAATGGCTTAAAACCAAATCTTCGAAGGTAATTAGATATAAGAGACTTCAGTATCTATGAAGAAATTGTGCGTTGTGCTATCAAGGTAGAAATGGAAGTTGGTGTTACTTATCCATCTCATAGGTTTGACAAGAAACAAAAGATGGAGTTCAAGGAGAAATCTCAGAATAATGGTGAAAAGAAGATGAATATTTCATTATGCTCAAAGTGTGTAAAGAAGCATGGTGGAGATTGTCTTAAAGGGACAAGTAAATGTTTCAAATGTGGAAAGGAAGTTCATTGGGAATTTGAATGCAGTAATGATGGGAAGAAGATGTCTAATGATGCAAACAAAGTAAGGGATACACAGAATGAACCTACAACACTTCAATGCTTCAAGTGCAAGGAAATGGGGAATTATGATAATAAATTCCCTAATCCAAGGGTTAGTTATGATCGACATGAGCAACCACTTAAGGCAAAGGACAAAGGGAAGTCACATGAGATCACCATTGGCAATGTTGAATATGAAAACGATGTGGTGGAATGATTAAGTGTTTATGTAATGGGATTCAAAAATAATGTTGTATATAGTATCGTGGAATATTGGAATATTTATGTATTGATCTATTGTGGTTTTCAATAATTTTATGGTACTGGTAACCATGGAAAGTGATTGAGATATTTGTGGAAAAAAGATGATATGCGCATAATGAAGGGATAAGGAAAAAATGAAATGTTTGACAGTATTCATGAGCTCATGACCGATATAAGAAGAAGGTTATATCATGGTTTGAGTATATAGAATTTTTGGATTTTGGTATGTGGAAAGAGTTAACTTTTGACTGCATTCATGTTTTCACTATGGTTCAATTAATGGGTATTAATTCTTCAAGAGAATACATGATTAAGGTATTCACATGTTTTTAATTTGATTGACAAGATATATCTTATGATATATGGGGGATAAATGATGGTGTTCACGTGATTGAAATGTGACATTTCAAGTAATCATTTTATTTATACTATCAGCTTGGACCAAAGTATTTTAGATAAGCCTAAACATTGGAATGGATTATGTTGGACATAAGTTAGGATATAACTTTTTTCGTTATTATTGATGGGATGGTATAGTAATATATCTTTAGAAAAAGGATAACCTGCAGGACGAGCGACATCCCATCGCGTCATACAAGGCTGTGGGAATCGAACCCACAACTGAAGTGCGACTGGCCTTTATCGCCTACCACTGGCCTACAGGAAGTCCCTGGTTAGTAGAAACTAGTTTTATTTTATTATGCGGTATGATATATGAAGTATAAGTTCATTTTTGGAATCTTATACGATTAACCTCACCATAGATGGACTTATGTATATTTGATAACCTTTTCTAACCTTTTGTTTGAAATAGATGGAATGACCCATCATTCTATCACATGATCTATTAACACTTCATGAATAAAAAATTCAACTTCATTTCTTTAAGAGATGAAGTGGAAATTGTTCAAAGCATGAACAACAGTGAAATTGTACCAAAATTATGTAAGTATTTCTTTTAATTCACCAACTTTAGGGAAATGATCTTGAAAACCAAAAATGTTGTCCTAGTGCCCTTATATCTGATGAATCAGATGGTACCTTAGATCATCTCAAATCTATGGCTTTGTGGTTGTTGGCTATTTCATAGCCATGTTCTCTACCACTCTCCATCAAAACTTGATGGTTAAATTTATCTTCCATATCCATATTTTCACCTATGTTCTCCTACGTGGAAACCCAGTGATGAGTTAATTTGGGTAACCGTTACATTTCATACTTTAATTTTTAAAGCCAAGTTTGGGTATTCCTTTTTACGATGTGGGTTTCTATTAAACAAACTTTCAAGTAGTAAACCATTTATAACCCTGACGAATTTCGAGGGCGAAATTCATTTTAAGGGGGGTAGAATGTAACACCCCGATATTTTATGAAAAATATTCTTTTAATTTCATTAATTTGTTGTGTTGTATGCTACAACAAGATTACCTTGCGCTATACGCAACACCGTATTAACTTGCAGTATACGCAACACTATTCTTGGATCGTGTTACACATAATTTTGATAATAGTTATTCTACGCAACATTGAGTATATATATATATATATATATATTCAATGAATAAATGAAAAATGGTTGGATTATGTTATACAAAACAATGAAGGATTCTTTCAAAACACGCAACCCTGACTTGTCTTGCATTACACGCAAACTTGACCTTCTACGATAGCGTGTGTTGTACGCAATATGGAGTTTCACTAAATAATGATATGCTATTAAAATATTATTAAAACTAGCCGTTATGAATAGTAATAACCACTTTTTGAAATTTTTTAAATTTTATTTTTCAAAATGGACTTCATTTTTGGATTCGGAATATCAAAATTAGCTTAGGGTGAAATTTTGGTACTTTTTGGATAACTTTCATTTTCTGATGAATAGTGAAAATTACTAAATTTTAATTAAAAACAACCTTTTTAATCGAAATAATTAATTGTGATAAATTATTAATTTGAGTGGTTTTAAAGTATATTTAGAATATATTTTTACAATTTAATACAATTTTGGTCATTGGATGTAATTTCACATTTAAACCAGACATAAACAAGTGTCAATCTTTTGATAGTTATTATCTCTTAAGAACATGCTATTTGTTTTGACGACGGGAATTATGTTTTAAATTAAGTAATGCAACTGATATGTTTTTAATTTGGTATAATAGACATAATTTTTGAGTTCATAATATCAAATATATCTTAGGCCTAATTTTTGGTATTTTTCTGGAAACTTTCATTTTTTGATGAATAGTGAAACCACTAAGTGGTAGTTTAAAAAATGAATTTTTCATAAAACTTAATTTTACCACTTCTGTGAGTGGATTTTAAAAAATCCTAGAGACACGGTCTATGTCAGTAAGTAAAATTTGGTTCAATGAGATGAAAATAATTTTTGGTGAATAGTAACTTTTTAATTTTTTTTACCACGGTTAAAAGTAAATAGGGTAATTAAGGGTAAAAATGATATTATTATTACCTTAACACATGTCCTAATTCTATTGGATAAGTGTAATTCGACCAAAAACAACCTTAGGAATAAAATATTACCATTTAGGCCCACTTGGATTAGATTAGGACATTTATTATTAATTTATTAAAAGAAGGGTTAAAATAGTTAAAATCACAGTTTAATAAGTAGTTAAATTTTAATATAGGGTTATACATAATATACATTCGACTATAAATATTCATTATAAAGATACAAATATTTCCTACATAATGATATTTTATTTGTAATTTTTATACTTTAAATAATTTAATTTATTTATGACACAAAGATGATGCAGTAATTACCTTATTAATGAAATATTGACATAATTGATGTTATAAATACCCAAATAAATATAATTTGAGACTTTTTATGAATTACACTAATTTTATAGGTTAATATGACATGTTATTATTGATTTAAGTAACTTTCTTCGAACTAATCATTCTGTTATGATTTTCAAAAAAATCAATTACTAAATAGTGTCAGAATTGACATAAAATAGTTTTTAAAACAAATATTATATTATTAATTGTTATTTTATTTCTAAAAATATAAGGTTATTCCAAATGACTTAGCTAAGGTTATATATATTAATAATAAACAACTTGGGGTTCGTTTGGCTTGTTATAGTAAGTTTATCAACCTTATAGTGTAAGAACACAAAAAGACATGGTAAAAGTAAAATTATCTAACTTAAAGTTAAATATAAATGATAAGGTTAAAAGAGGAACCTAAACTTGTCTAAATTATATTAGATGAGACGTTTTCGACCCACCCCCACCTTATCTTCTAAATAAATCAATTTGGAGCTATTTAAAACCGAATTTGGCTTTATAATAAAATAATATTTTTTGTTATTCCAAAGGTGCCCCTCTCCTCCCTTATAAAAGTGCACCTCCTCCCTCTCTTCCTCACACCACATTGAGCCTTCATGCTCGGACAAACCCTGCCAAATTATCTTCTCCACTTCCCTAGAAACATCCTAGAGGTTCTGGTCTTCCTCAAAGACCAATTTTTGTGCCCTAAGAAGAGGACTCAAAGAGGTGCTTCAAAGAAGAGGTAATACCCGTTACCGATTCATTCAACTTTATTTCTTATTACACTTCTTCTTCTTAGGTTGTTTCATTATGAAGTAATAACATCATTACCAATCATATAATGATATTTTATTATAAGTATGAAACAACCCTATTTCACAATCTATCCATCCTACGGAAAACGAAATCACCGCGCATGCGTACGTACAGAATACCGTCTCCATGACGTGGTGTAATCTATTTTCCACCACCACATTACTTGGATGGGTATAATGGTGTAAATAATAACTATATATGATTATTTTAAATTGATATTGATTCTGAAATAGTATACATACACTTCAATACAATTCCACAATCATGGGAATGATATAATCGCTCGTGCGTACATACGGAATACCGTCTCCACGATGTGATGCGACTCATTCTACATGATCTTCATTGCATAATGATTATATAACTGAATTGAATGAATTAATATGATATATATTACACTAATACCATTCTGGAAATGAGGTATCTATAACCTAAAAATAAGAATAAGAATTTATTCGACAAAACACGCATAAGAACAAAAAGTAATAAACACCCAAATAACAAGTAGTAATGAAATATTAATAATAATAAGCTAATAATATGAACATATATTATATTATAACAATTATTATGATTCTGGAATAATTCAATGACATTATTTAAATAATTATACAGGAGGTTTGGACACTTACGAAGAAAATCGGACCTAAGGTAAGGGAAAATATCACAATCTCATTTTTATCTGAGATTGTTTATACTTTGGTATTTACTGGGTTATATTTTATCATCCACATCCATGTTCCCTCAATATTTAATATTGTTTCCATCCACCTACAATTTCTTAAATCCAATTTTACCCTTCTGTGAGTTTTTAGTAAAGGATATGAAAGGAATCTTTTGTCGTTTTTCGTACGAAGTACTTTTTGACTTTTCCAACAAAAGTACGAGAAGAATGTTTTTTAACTTATATGACATGAATGTATTTTTAAAACATTATTTCCAAGAAGCTTACTTTACAAGTTTTCAAGTTTATTTTTAATAAACTTCTTTTAGTTTAGAATTTTATGACATGTTAAGAAAGGAAAAGTGTTTTTTTTTGAAGTAGAAAGGATATTTTCCTCAAGAATGGAGTTCAAGTGTTTTATCAAAATTATTTTCCATCTAAGATAATAAAGGGTTCATTTTCTATCCCTATTATTACATTGATTTGATTATGTTGTCATGGAATTATTTTTATGAATTCCTTTATCTTATATGAATTGTTTTATGATGTCACAATGTTTAAGATTCCCATTTTTATTACATGGGTTATGCTATGATGTATGGTTTATGATTTTGTGGCACTCATAATAATGGTATCATTATGAGATGGGTGGGACCTATATCTCCCTCCAATTCATTGGGTAAATATTCTATATATCATGAGATATACATGGCTGGAACGGTAGGTTAAACCGGTTCAGTGAAACAAGACTGAAATGAGGAGTGAACTTGGTTCAGAAATGGACTTTGTCCACTAAGAAAGTCTTGGCAATGAGTCTTGACTAATAAGAAATAATTCTCTATGATTAGGTGTGTACACCACAAAGTAACATGTTTGAAGTTATGATTATTGGGATTACATTTCACTACTATGATATATCCCACGTTATGATATTATGATCTCTTTTGCAGGTTAAGATTTCCAAAATGTTACGTTCTTATGAATATGATGTGATTGATATTTCTTTTGTTTACCCTTACTGAGCATTTGAGATCACCCTTTTATGTTTTATTTTCCCCAGGATATAAATAAAGGTTTTATGTAAAAAAAGGTAAGATCTTTATGTGAGATGTTGAAGATCTTTCACCATGATTAGAATATTATATTCCGAGTTTCCAAAGAAACTAAACTATTACGATCCGTGTGTGTGTGTTTTTGTTATGTACTAAGTATTTCTAAAAAGTAATGTAATTTACATGTACGTTAAGCTTCGGGTCTCTACAGTTTCAATATTTGTGATGTCATTATATAATTTTCATTATTTAACCACCAGATCATTAACATAACATTGTATTAAAATACAAAATATTGGACAGATGATATGATGTGTGGTGTGTTGATAGGTGGTTAGACTATTCTTAAAGTGGAAGAGGATATCCTAGAAGAAAAATATCCCCCAAGGTTCTAGGAAGACAATGGATTCTTCATCATCTTAGACTATATTTATCTAATTATTCCTTGAATACCCATCCATGAAACTGAGATCCTAGAAGCTAGCAATTTCATTGATCATGAGTTTTCAGACCGGTTGTGGGGATTCATCATTTTGTAAATATTAATAAATGTCTATGAAATTGATGATGAATGTAATATTTTGATTATTATTCAGAAAAAGGATTATTTTTTAGCCATATTTGGTATTTCAAATCTTATATAGTGTAATCAATGATAAATTTTTGAACTTTAACCACTGTGGGTTATCATGAGAGGGGTGCACCCACCTAGATTCCTATTTGAATCCTCTATGATAATCATGAAAATTAGTATGGATTGGATCCAATTATGGATTTAGAGTAGTTATTTTTTAAAAATTCTATGAAAATCTATATCAGTGTCTATTTAACAATTTAATGTACATGTCTTGGTCCTTGAGTGGTATTGAGGCACTAATTAATATATGTCTTAGGAAATATTATGTTCTTTTATTTAAATAACTAAGAAAATAGATATTATTGGATATTCCTTCTTTTAATAAGGGATAGTAATTCCTAATTTTATCCTCATTATCATGTACCACTATTTATGTGGATTCACTCTCAGAAGAATTTCAAAATATTGGGTCATCTCTATCACTATCCTGGTGAGGGAGGCCACAAGAAAAAAATTATCATAGCCAACTAAAGAAGTCTTTATAGAAGGTTTAAAGATCCAATTTTCATTTACATTCCCTCTAAGAAATATGATTAATAGACATCTAGGTTTCAGTTTATTACCTCATCTAGATTTATGGGGAACACATTGTCACTATATAGAAAATTCATGTGATTTACAGGGAAGGTAACCATATATTTGGGGCTACAACCTATATATTATCGTCCACTAACGGGTTTTTCATCCCTTTTGTAGAAATGAGATTCATCATATGTGGCATCACAAACCTATAAGGGGAAAATACCACCATGTATTATATTGACCTATCCATCAATGGTGTAAAACAAAATCGAACGAAATGTGGAACCTAACTCCATGTGGATATAGATATGGGTCCATATTTGAAATAAATATTATGTGATGTCTATTTGGTTAAATATAAACTCTATGATAGATGTGAGGTCCTCGAAGTGATCTTTAAAAATAATAATGCTAATATATCATTGGTCACACTTTTCATACAATTTAATGTAAATCTTTGTGGGAGTTAAGACACCTAATATATATACCAAATTTTAAGAGGAATGAATAGGCATGTGGTCCACTAGAAAATAATTTTAATTTAGAGGACTTCATAAATAGATAGTATTGAGTGTTAATAAAAAATATAGGGACTAGATTTTTCCTCATATTACTACTTCGTTATCATTCTCTATAAATGAGGTGGATATATTGTAATTTTTTTGGCATGGTTTCCACTTGAAAGACCTCGAATATAATGAAAACTATTTAAAACAATTATGGGATCTATAGGGATTCAAAAATTTACTCACTGAGTTCTTTTGAATAATAGAGCACATCCAAGACAGAGATAATTTCCTAGAAAACCTTCATTGTTTTACGAATTTGAGAATTTTTCACCAAATATTATAGCTTTATGAAGAGGGGTTGTTCTTTATTGTGATTATAAGGGGACAATGTATAATTGTTTGATATGCCTAGTTCTTTTGAAGAGGCTAATGTAGCATCTTCTTCTAGTGGCACCGATTATGATGGTGTTTCTTATTGTCTTGTATTATCAAATAATCTCACCCATGATATGTATTCATGTATGAAGACGGAGAATTGATGACCAAAAGAGTATTTAAAGACTCTTCAATGCATATTTTTGGATTTTGTATAACTTTCCCAGGGTCCTCATTTATATATATATCCTCTATGGGTACATGATTGAAATATCTAGTCCAACCACAACCATCATGTCCCCTCTATCCTTGGTCGCTTCCGATGTAGCCTTCTATTCCACAATGGGGTGTATAGAATTTATAATCAAAGTCATATTCATCTTGAAAGATGTGTAATTACATTTTTATCACATTAAGAGACACAAATAGTAGAATATTATTTGATGATTTTCCCATTTGGTGAGGTGGATCCCATATTCTAAATGTTAAAGGAAAGAAATATTCATGGATTGAAGCTTTATTTATATCTAAAAATGACTCCCCCTCCCATGCTTGTTCATGAATCTGATTATTGTGTTCACCTATATGACATGTATTTGATGTAACATCCATATCATAAGGATTAGTTAAAGGACTGTGATGTTTTTCTCTTAGTACAATTTGATATGATCCCACATTATTTTTAGTCATCCTATTATTGAGATTCTAGCCATTCTTGGATGGAAATTCATTAAAAACACCAACTTATTCAGAATAGGGGAAGGTTATGTAGGTCACCAAAATTTAAGTGTAATCCAATTTCAGCTATCTGGAATAATCCATTCTTGGAGGGAATATTTGATGACGAATCAATCATTAATGTTATGACCCAACGGTCAACAAAAATGGTATTTTTCAAGAAGATTAGTGAGGATGACCTCATAGGGCGTACAGTGCTATGTAATATAGACAAATTTATTCTCTACAAATGAAAGGAAATAACTATATACATGGTAATCTAATAGAGATAATTTATTATTCATCCATTTGTCAAATATAAAGTAACTCTTGTATATATTTTCATCCAGTTGATAGACATTCTATTGTTTTTTCCACTCGGTAGGAGGAACTGGATGGTTCAGTACACACAAATTTGATTGAATTGGTACAACTATTAGTTTGAGGGTAATGGCTGTGGTTTCTAACTTATCGATCCATTTTACCTTCACTAAGGGAATGAGTTTTGATTTAGCTTATGTTTTATGAATGGTGTGATCCAAAAATTGCATAATTTCTGCAAACTCATAGAGCCCACCTTGATAATTCATTTGGATTAGGGGACTCTTATGCTCATCTTGCAGTATTTTATCAAAAATTTAAAATAATTGTTCTTTTGAGGGAGGGATGTGGATTGAATAGGATAAACCATTCCATATGAAAATGGAGTGAGATACCCTATCATTCTCATGTTTCTTATAGTTATTTAGGTAAACCATTTTCATCTTCCAAATCATCGAGAAAATATGGTATGTGAATTGACAATAAAGGTCTTACCATCCTATAATAGGTTCAAATCATTGGATATTTACGAAAAAGTGGATGTCCCTACAAATCCTTTAAAAACACCTTAGCTTGGTCACCTCATGATGATCTTCATGGCCCATCATCCACCCATATCAGGTTATGGAGTTTTTGAGATGTTTTTCTCTGTCTCATGTACTATCATTGGTGGAGAAAGTAGGATTTTTGATGTTTGTCCAAGGAAATGTTGGATCAAAATATTCATGATATTGATTTATACCAAGATGAAATTTTTTCCTATCTCCCTTCCAAGGATTCCAATTCAGTAGCCAAGGACTCAATTACATTAAACAATTCTAGAGGTATGAATTTAGGATACATCTATCATCTATAGAGAGTAAGAAAAGATTAATAACGTGGAACCATTTTTATATATTTCAAATTCTAAATCTATACAAGGATTGAATGATTACCATAGTGATGGATATGTTATCTTTTAAATAGAGAAAATCCAAAATCAATTTGAATATCCTCTTTTATATAGACTAAATCCCTAGATATGGATCTATTTTATGACCATATTCTAATAATAGAGGTCAATCAACATAGGGAGGGATAATATTTTTTGTCTCCTAAGGACAATTCCCATTGAGAATGTTTCCCTGGGTATCTCCTCATTGATTTGTTTCAGTGTTTATATCTTAGTGATAAATTGTGACAATTGTTCCTCTGAGGAAGGACATCTTATTCTACTATGAGTTGATATGGATGATGAAAAAATTTATATTTATTTATGTTTTTTAATACATAGGTAAAAAAACTATATTTAGTGGTTCTATATTTTTTATCCTCCTCTAGTTATGGTTTCATACAGCCAAAGTCGGTTCATCTAGATCCTACACTCAAGGTAAATTTTTGGTATTACAACCCTATGAATTTTCATCATAATACACATTATCTATTTCATTGATAATGAACACATTAATATAGATGAATCCTTAAATGGTCAATAATATGTTACATTAAATACAATAGGATGATTATTCAATGCCTATACTAAGGATTTTTATTGAATCGTTGACCTTATTTGGTCATTTTGGCATGTGAACCTGGTATTGTTTTATTATCTTGATTGTATGTCTGTCCCATATTGGTCTATGAAAAGTGACCACAAGAGATTTTATAGTAATGTTTTTTAAATAAGCCATAAATATTAATGTTTTTTCCAATGTTGGGTGGAATGGATAGGATAACGATCATCTATATTTACCTCCCAACTAAGAGATGCATGATTCCCTCTATGGTGATGATGATTATGAGGAATATTCTACTATATTTTTATTAAAATATCCACTTGTTGAGAATCCAATCTTTATTATCATTGATTTTTGTATTCATGAGATATAAATTGAGATTTCTTTTCCCTCATCCTCATGGGTTGGGGTTGATCTATAAATTTTATTGTTTTCCTTAATACCCTCCAGGGGATGATGAACATGTTGATGTAGATTGAGATAAAAACACCCCTAACCTAGTGTGATGGGATTGTTTTCATATCCTACCATAATATATTAAACCATCATAGTAATTCAGGATAGAAGTGGTGGAGGTGGAGGTAGCTATTTTCCATACATAGTGGTAAATGTTCTCTACCAACCATCTATTATGGCAGTGGCTATTGCATCTTGTTTGGTGTGGCATAACTATGATTATATAAGCGATGGGTGTAATGTAAACCCATTATGGGAGAAATATTCTATTGTAATTTTCTGATTTGATCTCATGTTTGGATTCCATGTTATTAAATAATTATCACTACTTCAAGGAGAATTGTTCCATGATTTTTTTTATCCTCTTCCTTCATTCGTGAGGTTTTGGAATCATTAAAGCTAGTAAATTCTGTTATGGTGACCAACTAGCTACATCTTTACTATGTCTCTTGATATCTACAATGGATATGAGATTACATGGTGTCATATATGATGTGATTTTCTATTCTAGGGATGTGTTGAAGTGTAACATTGAATACATTCCCCATTCTCAAATACAAATGCATGAAATTTATTTAGATATTTTTTTGGATGATTTCTGAAGAAATGGTAGAAATCATGTTGTATATTTATAAATAAATTTTCTTGATTGTTTTCCAAGGCTATGGATATAGAAGGGAGATCATGTTGAACATATGTTATATTTATTTTCTAAATATGACGATTAAATCTTAGAAAAGGTAGGTGTCTATCAATAAATCACTAATGTGTATCCAATATATTTCGAAATAGATAAGACATGTGCTCATGTTTTAGCTTATTTGGGGTCTCATAGTATGAAGTGGAGAGGGCCATAAATATTTTGGGAGGTTGTTTCCAACTATGTTTCTTAATATTTCAATGTTGGCCTCTTCATCATCCTAAATACAAGCCATCATATGTTTAAACCATCAACATGTTTCTTAGGATTTTTTACTAACTAGACATGGTAAATAATATATGGTTGACAATGATATTTCAAGAACCGCTCATTATGAAAGTATTTTTGTTTTAAGAACCTATATATATATAGTATCCATTTAATGGATATTATTTCCATATACATAGGAGATATATAACCTTGTATAGGTAGAACACATAGGATGTCAGATGTAGAGAGCCTGTATTCCATATCAACACTACCATGAGGAGGACTACCATGGAAATGATAGACTTCTATGTCTATTGAATAATCGATAAACCCTTGGTGTGTTAAGATTGTTTCTCAAAATACATCAAGGAAACTATAATTGAGATTATTATGTATATGATCCTCTATTATAATTATGGACCACATATTCCCACCAACCTATTGAAACTATGAATGAATATGTGAATTATACATGATGGGTGCCAAAATATATTGATAACCATCCAGTTCTAGGAAAATATGTTCCCACTATAATAAAGATGATATAATTTTACAATAAGATTTTTCATTATTGTATGTAATATGATACTACCCTGAGGAATTCTTCAATATCACTTTACGAGCCATCATAATAATGGATATATTGGCTTGATAATGTGCCTTTGAAGAATAATGGTAGTATGTAATTAAAGAAATATGAGTCTATCATGGGGAATGTGTTTATCTCACGTGGTGAGCCATGATTGGAGTGGGAATCATATCATAGTCAAAATATGAATTCCACCCTAAAATACGCTTATTGTCATATTTACAGGGATAAGGGTTGTGTTACTGCTCCTATGTAGATTATGAACAATAATGATGTTGTCTTTATTCAGTGGTGGTATAGTTTTGTTTTTGGATTCTGTGATCTTCTTGAATATTTATGGTAGATTCAATAAAAACAATATGAGCATGTCACTAGACATGTTCCACTCTTACATGGAAAGAACCATCTAGAACATGGATATTAGCCAGATCATGTTCCATTGGAGTATGTAACTAGTCTTATTTGACATGAATATGACCATGTCCAGTGGTATGATCCACTCTAACATGGTGATACCTTCAAGAACATGAATTTGAACATCGTCCAAGGCCTTTATAATATGTCACTAGTATTTTCTGATAGGAATACCCACATTTAACGAGGAATGTTACTCTCTCACTTTGTGATCCCTAGTTGGAAAGGGGATATGAGACTGGTGTGGTGCCTTTTTCATCACTAAGATTTGTGGATTGTCCTCTTGGATTGGATCAAGAATGCGTGCTTTATGTTTATCAACCACATTTTCACTTCGATATAAAAATTTTTCTTCCATGGAATTAGGGATAAGTATGTACAAATTTTCCAATATTTGTATGAGTGCTGGAATTAGCTGACATAGTTCATTATCTATGTCTAAAATGTAATGATATTTTATAAATGAGTGCACACAAATTTAACAATTCATATTTTCTATCTCCACTATATACTAGTATATATATTTATTTGGGGTGGGAATATGATCCCATGTCTCTTCTCCTTGTCCCATAGGAATACTCTAATGGACTTCATGTACGAAAGTAAAGATATGTGCATCCCCAATGACTGCTTCAATAATATTCCAATAGACATGTCTTGATTTAGCAGAGATATAATCAAGATCATTGTATACTTATAGAAGGTTCATAAATACATCTCCAACAAGAGTTGGGATATGAGACAACTCATAAATAGCTAAGCATTCCATACTCAATGTGTCTTCCTTGTTCTCTATGCATGGTTTTCAATGATGAATATGTATTAGGTGATATCCTCATCATGTGACTAAATGTTAACAGAGTGATGGTGCTAAAAAGGTGGTGGAAATGATCCCTCCTTGGTTTCACCTAACTATAAGGGGGGTTATAGTTGGTTCCTTGGTCCATTATGAACAGATAAATAAGGTTGCGATTTTCATTCTTTAGGGATAAGCACCATCAGAGGATGGTAGTGGAAATGAGTCCACTGTAATTTAGACAGATTGCAATAGATGATATGGTGTCATCAATTTCAACACTAGGAGACCCTCAATGTAATTCTCAAGGGTAGGTATTTTACTATGCCTATTTTATACCTTGACCATTTCCATGACCACCATACATTGAAAATGTTGGGTGGGTGAGGTAATTATGAGGACCACATGGGTTTATATTTAAAAAAGATTCTAGAACATTCATTGGTTGACAAAATATTATATTAGTGTTCTATTTTTTCAAAATAAGTATCTATGGTCCTGAATACAACAAGGAACAAGGTTTCCAATCATTACATCATCATAGGCGTGATATGTTCTCAATCAAATATGCATGTCTAACATAATTAAAACTTTATTCCTATTCCACCCATTAAGCTCATGTCGACTTTTCAAATATGGGATGTGATTATTTTATAAGAGCCTTGGTTATAGAGGGTAATATTTATGATTCATTACATGTTTAACATTCATGAATAGGTTATTAAAAAATAGATCTTCACATTTGGTAAAATGGGCACCTTGTTATTTGAGAAAGTCAAAGTGGATCCTTTGTTTGTGTTTGTATTAGAATATTCTTACAAAATTTCCCTACATATGTTTAATGAATAATTTTTTATTGGTTATATTAATGTCGGGTTAATAAAAATTTGGGGATCTCAAAAAAATGGACAAATTCATAGTAAAGCAATCAATTTTATATTTGACAGATTCATTTCGGGTTCACCATTTTTGTTTCCCAGTAGACTTGGTATGATCATTCTCCCAATTCATTGTTTTGAGGGAAGTTAAATATGATGTTGAACACTTCATGTTTTGTTTCATCATGTTTTTCTTTAATGAAAACTCCAAATGGTTCCCACATCCATAATAAGTTATAGAACATCTTTCCAAAGGAAGGTGGTCCTATGGGGTTTCAGACCTAATGTATCATAGAAACTGACATTTTTTGTGAGGATGAGAGGTTTGGCTCATTAAACCCTTTGAGGATAAATATTGTCCTAATATGGTACTCTATTATAGATTTTAGATATGATTATTAATCTTTTCATAATCCCAATACAAAACCATTTACCCTAATAAAGTGACCATATGTTAAATCACATTTATGTTTGAACTAGATTTTATTTTGGGAGTTTATAGGTATTTATTTAAGTTTCTTCAACCAATTACCATGATGGGTAGACACATATATGTTGAATTTTTATTTCCAATCACATAGGAATATGATACCATATAGGGAGGTGGTCATTATGCGGATGATGAGATTGATCCATTATGAGGTTTCCTAGTTATCCATAATATAGTTGAAATCAAAACCCATGTATTTTGTTAAACCATTGAAGTTAAACATAATGAAAAAATACATATTTATGAGGAAAAATATGCATTAGTTACTTGAGATTGAGCATCATGGAGGCATCATATTCATCTTGATAATGGTATAGCTTAGAGCTATCTTAGATTGTTCATTCCTTTATAAATTTCCTCAAGGTAGATTCCTATATATGGGGGTAGTAATATCATTCCACACATTGTGGGTCACACACTAAGGTTTTCAGGGCTCGTGGATATTTGTGGTAAAGATTTTATGAAATTGCAACTCTTTAATCCCAGGTGAATCATTCTCTTTGTGAGAAATGTGGAGTAATAACTAGTCAGTCCCACAACATATGGATGTTTGAATTATGTACTAGGATATCCATTTGAATGTCTAATATAGAGATGAGAATATTGGAATGAGTCTTATATATCTTGGTTATTATATGAAATAGTGACGGTGTAGTTCATTTATCTCCTCAGTCTGCTAATGGGTGAGTTACAATGGTCATCCATTGGGAAAGATTTGGTCCTGATCGATTTTTTTTATAGAAATGGGGGAATTAAACTGAATGAGATTCCTATTTGAGCACAATCGGTAGGATGGAAACATACATATCCTATTCATTTCATTAATTATAATTCTCATACATTACATAATTTTTTAATAGACAAGGAGGATTCTATGGTATGTTTTTCATATAATATTTTTTCCATGATCAGAGATTACATGTCAATGTATCCCTATGAGAATAATATTTCCATTTAAACTCCCTAGGAAAACATAAGCTATGATCGGTTTTGGAAATAATGGATAACATGCAATCATTCTCATTTGTTATAGATTTGGTAATTAAATTATAAGACAACCCATTGGTTTCTTAAAATGGAGTGTGGGCCTTAGGAAGTTCTACAATGTATAATAGTTATTATAGGAATCATTATTCTCATAGATTAGTTAATTGGGTTATACAAACACAAGATTCCCATATATGGAGGATGGAAAAAGATATAATATCATGATATTCATTCATATCCTGGATTTGTTTTCTACCTTGACATTCTTGATTGTCTTCTTGACATGTCTTGATTGTTTGGATGATGCATCTGAGGATATCCTCGACATGCCTGGTGATATTTCAAAAATAATCAGATACAATTGCATGATCAAGTTGGATTTGATAAGGGAATTCATGTAATATGAGTGGAATATCTAATGTTCATCGTACTATAAAGGATTAAATTTATAAGGAACATTGTACAACCTATTTTTCTTCTCTTGGAGGCCATTACGTGAGATTAGATGACATTCTTAGAGACTATTGCGCGATCCATCAAACATTACCATGAGATTTTAGAAAACATTGATGGCACACATAGAGGGTTTCATGAATGTATTTTTGATATGTCTGTATAATATTTCATGAATATTATAGCTAGTCAATAAGATGTCACATGATCTCAATCACATGAACAAATGATATTTCATCATTAAGGTTGAATTACCAATGAATTTCATGATATCCTGTTTGACATGATCTGGTGACATTATAAGACCTAGTTAATATGAGTTGGTGCCATTGTATGATTAGGGAGATGGGAATTTAGTACATCACAAGGTTTGTATAGAGTGTTGGAAGTGTTTCATGAGGTTGTGGGGGAATTACTAGGGGGTTCCAAGTGACTTTATCTAAAGATTCTGTTGGACTAATCATGATACAAATACTATACCAAGTGAAAATTTCATAATCTGTGTTTCATAGAATGGTGTTATTGTATGAAATTGGTGGTTCAATTGAGGAACATGAGGATTTGCTTATATGTTATTAACGAAAGTCTAACATATTTTTAGTCCTTATTCCAACAAATTATTTCACATGTTCCTCATATATTTTTTACTGTTATCTTGTTTATATCTTGTGTGATTTAGTAGATATGGAATATCTACCTTACATTACCCACCAATATTATTTTTCATGGCCTATAAATGATCAGGATACATACCTATTCATGATGTTAGCATGTTTATGTCTTGTGTGATTTAGTAAATATAGAATATCTACCTTAAATTACCCACCAATATAATTTTTTGTGGCCTATAAATGATCAAGATACATACCTATACATGATCTGTGATCTCTTATGTTGTTCCATAAAATGTCCATGATGAAAATGTTTTCTGATGATGAGATTTTATACTATGATAAATCTTTTTTATTAATGGGAGCACTATTATGAGGATCCTATTGTAAAATTTTTTCATTCTGGGGTGGGGGTTTATAGACCTCATCACCACATTAATACTCCACTTTTGATTGTTTATATTTCAGAAATACATATTATATTCGGTGGAGGGATTTCTTTTCTCATGTTTTCATATGGCCTTATCACATGTTATTCAGGGGGTGTCGCCTGATTTTCTATGACCACAAGTACATCACATTAACATCTGATTTATTAGATTTTGTCTAATTAATCAGGTCATCATTAACCATTTGGATAAAATAAGGGGATTTTATATTATTTGGATGATATGTGTAGGGACCTTCAAAATATTAGGATTCTTACTGAAAGGATTTCATGTGATATATGATTCATTAAATAGAACAATTTGTGAGATAAAGGTGGCTTTACTGGGGGACTTTGCGTGATTAATATTAAATGTGAAGATGGATTCTATGGGATAATTCTATCATGTCTATGGGGTTTACCCATGATCAATATTGATCATTCGAGATACACAACACATATCTGATTATATCAACATTTCATCCCTTTGTAAGAAACTCTGTTTATTTAAAATGATTTCAAATATTATTAGGTTGTACTAGTTTTTTCAAATAAAATCACTCTACCCATCAGTGATTCATAATGTGACCAATAGTGGTTCCTTTGATGATGCAAGATCATGGTAAAACACTACTGTTTGTATTTGGAGTTGAAGGGAGAGTGCCAGTCCAACAGGACATACTTGGAACCCTTCACATTGTGAGGGAGACATACCGGTGGGATTTTGTGCAATATAGAGGAAATGACATCAGGGAATCATGGGAGTCTTTCCATCCACATAGAATCAATCACATAAACATTACGACCATAAGAGTATCCAATAATTTTGACTTTTTTACTTTAATTTTAAATAATTTTTTGATGGTTGTTAGATTATTCTATTATATAAGATTCATTACTTAGATTAGCTCATACAGTTTCCATCGTGTGATCAAAAAACTTCCTGTACACCTTCAAGGGAGTATAAGGACAAATAAAAGGAGTTTAAAGAGATCATTCAAAATATATATACTGAAAATGATTTTTTATATGGCCTTTTGAAGGTTATGCACCCAACATTATTTAAAAGGATCAAGTGACCTATGTGGTCTTGGAATCCTTCTTCTTCTTATAATTTATGGAATAATAATATAAATATTCTACTATTCCTTCCCTTATAGATTTTTCAATTTTCATGGTGGGGGATTTAACACTCACAAACATTGATCAACAAATGAAAATCATCATTCCATATGTTATGGGGGAAGTAAGAAACATTGGGTTCATCATGATTGATAAGACATTAAATGATAATATGATGATGGATTTATCCTTCCTATCATTATGATATTTTATATATTAAACATTTGATTCGAACATTACCATCACATAAAATCCATAGGAATTGTGTAATGAAATTTTTATTTAAAAAATTCAATGAAGGATGTATCAAGAATATATGTTTATGAAACTAACATGAAACCCTTTGGATGAGATGATGTGATATAAGTATTATTTTGAATAGTTAGATATGAAAATAAATTATCAAAATTTCGACATTAAATTCTTGCTATTGGATTTCTAATACAATTACTAGACAGTAATCATGTAATTTAGGTAGGCCATCCTAATTCCAATGATAATTAATCTTAGAGTGTCATACACAACGCGTTTTTTTGATCACAGTTAAATTATTTTAGAATTTTATTAATAGAATAAATATTTTTGTCAAGATCAGGGAAAAATTTTATTCATGTTTTATTGATCACATAAATAAAATAAATATTTATTCACTAGATTGTGTATAAAAATATAATTTTATATTGAATATTAAATAAAAATTTATTTTCTTGTATGAGAATAAAATATTTATTTTTAAGAAAATATTAATTAAAAAATTCAATACATACTTAAGAGATTGAACGAAATAAGACAACATCTAGAAAAAAATAATTATTTACTTGATGGTAAATATTATTTATAAATTTTTGAAAGTGGGAACATTAGAAAATTATATTATTATTATTATGAGTCATGGATAATGTTTTTAAATGTTATTCAATTTATAGAGTGCCATTATATAATTGTTTAACCTAAACCCTAACCCTATAAAAATATGACAATGTATATTTGCTGTATCATCCATAATTTAAAATGGATAATTATTTTCCACTACTAATTATCTCTCTACTCCCTCTATATACCTCTCATAAATTTGAAATGCCAGAGATAATTCTTCCAGAACATTGAACTAGAATTCATGAATGAACAACAAAAGTCATTCGATTCACCATGCTTGCTCTTAAGATCAAGGGGTGTTGCTCATAGATCACTGGATAATATGTGGATCATTGCATGAGTGATTCTATCTTTGGATTATAATGGAATATGAAGGAAGTCCTAATGTTTCTTTTAAAATGTTCAAAATTCACCAATGAAGAATATTCTTAATGTCATGTATTTATTATTTTAGATATTTAATAATATAATTATTAATTTTAAATGCAATATTGTCAATCATGGTTTTCAGTAATTATTAGTAAATTAAATTATAATATATCACCCACCCCCAAATTCTTCTATTTTATGAAAAACAAACAAGTTATAACATATCAATCAAATTTATATTTATTATTAATTATTAGATTGTTGTTTTTTTCCAAATTTGTTGTTCTAATTTAATTTAATATTATTTTTTCTTTAATCTAGTTTTAATTAATATTTATTGACATATTTATCATATTTATTAAAGTGTTTTTATTTTATTATACAGTTGAGAGAATATGAAGAATAAAACAGAGTTTCCATCAGGAAACTACCAATTTTTGTGAGATACCACAAGGTTAAAAAGCATGTACTCAATACAAGACTTGTAAACTTTAAAATTTCATATAGATTCAACTAGGGAAACATGGTTTGACATACTGTAATTACACATGATGTACCCAATGTGTTGAGTATCAATGTAGGAAAAAAATTGCTATGTTACACAGTGTGAATCAGTGTCCACATTGTGTAGACTACATGGTTTGGTAGCATAAATCACACAATATATATGGTCATTATTAATGATAAAAATCATGTTATATTTAAAAAATAAAACATTTATTACACATGAGACATTTATTTTGTGTCCATCATATGTATTTCATCAATTTTAGACAACTATGAACACACTGAGGGGTGTAGTGAGAAAAACAGACACACATATCAATGAGATAGATGACATATAGCCATATTGTAAACGTCATGAAGTACGCTGAGATACACACATAAGACCATGTTTGTGTATCCAAAACACTAGAAAAAATAAACACATGGTGCGTAGTTGGTCAGTACACATTGTGTATCCCAGCCGAGGATGATGTCACAAACCGAAACGTGTACCCTTGATACACGAAAACTGAGCTACATGGAATGTAGCTGGATGTACACACCATATAGTCTCCAATTAATATACAAAATTAAAAATTACATTAAATTAGAAAATTTCATTATTAAAATACCATTTTATTAATGGAAGAAACATGTATTCATAAAAATATAATAATTTTTTATTAAAATTTAAATGTAAAAATAAAATATCGTAATATTTATTTCATTATTGGGTTGTCTGTTAATTTTCTAGGAATTTCATAAATAAAGGCTATATCTAACTGTTTTATAATTATTATTTGGAAGAACTGGAATTATATAAATAAATAAATAATTCATTCATTTTAATATTAATATCAATAATAAAATAATCAAATAAATACTAGCTAGTTACTTTTGGGTATTCATTTCTTGTGTCACCATTCATTAGCTTGAAAAATACATGTGTTTCTATAGTATTTTTTAATTTAATTTTTTTCATGGTTTTTGAATTATTAATTATTAAATAAAATTTAATGGACTATGATTTTTCCATCTATACATTAATATGTAGGAATTCTGTGTCTAAGTATATTTATGAAATTAACTTCTATCTTATCCATTAGATTCCCTCAGTAGCATGGTAGTCCCAAATAAATGTAATTAATGGATTATCATAAGGCATGTGGAAGTGTGTCAATGAACCATAATGATTAAATTTCAATTAATGCACAATTAGATAGATATAATGTTGTAACTCATGCCACTACTAGAAATATGAGTTATTTCACCTTCTTAAATGGTTTGTTTAAGGTTCACTCATTAAAAAAACTATCAGATAATTCTCATGAACTATATGTTTAATTATTTATTTATTAGTATATATAAAAATATTTATTTTATGGATGCAAGGTCATTAACACATAAATAAATGAATTAATTTGAAAACATAGAAATTGAATAAATGAATTATGTGTAAATGTTTATTCTATCTGTTTACATAATTAATTATGATCCGCATTTTAATAAATAAACATTTTAAGGTTAAAACAATTTAAAAATTATAAATTATGCCTAAAAATTCCCTCAATTAAATATTATTTCATACATGGCCTTCCATTACATGATTGTGAATGAAACTCAAAATTACTAAGTGTTTGTCGAACCCTTTATGGGAAACATACTTTTATAATGAGTTTTATTATAATTTTTTTGGGTCTAAATAACAATTTTTCATACATTGGAGTACCCCTTTCTATACATGGTGTAATTTTGAGGAATTTTTATCTAGAAATATATATCAGGATTCTAGGATAGGGGAGTTCTCTAAATAAATCATTGAGTTTTAATCCCATAGATGGAAAATAAATTCATACTTAAATACATTAAATTTTCTTGAAAAACACTTTATGGTGTAATTTAATGAGTAATGTGGATCACTTATACTATAATGTAATAATGAAGAGAAATTCTAAGCCTAATGGTGACCAATCCTTTGATGTTGAAAATTAATGTGATATTTAATAAAATAAAATAATTTAATTTATCTCACCCAATTTATAATTAAGAAATGTAAAAATAATATCATCTTTTAATTATATAATAAAATTTAATTCTATTCCTGGAAATTATAACTATGAACAATATTAGATAAAAACAACCTCTTTTTTGTAGTAACATATATGAATGGTACAGATTCCTTTTGGTTGTGCTACTCCACGAATATGAAATCTTATATACTAAAACAGTCATTAACTGATCTTCTTGAAATGGAGGATAACAATGAATAGTTCATAGCCTATGATAAACATATTATTGACATGGTCGATTTATAATGTTTTAATATTATATCAATATCTATTGAACAAATGATGTTTCAAATAAACCGAATGTCTATAGAATCCTTGAGTTCCTTCATGGTATTTACCAGAAGGGATCCAGATAGTAACATTTTTATATTTATAAAACCTTTTATTATAAATCATGGAGTGGGTATCCCAACTGGTCCTCATGTACTTAGTATCCTTATAGATATTGTGTTATTAGAGGTTTTATAGTTTAACGTAATGGAATCATTGGGAATAGATTTGATTATGACATCACTCCCTCAGTGATTTTATAGCATTGTTATAAATTTTAATATGAAAAAATATTTATTAGTTTCATCCAAAATTTCGTAGCCTTACCCAATTTGTAAATAAGGATATGAATCATTAAAAAAGTCATCCATATAGTAAAAACTGTGTTGTGAATGAAAATATATTTAATTAAAAAACATATTAAAGCCCTTTTAAAAAGTGAAAAATCAAGGGGAATGTAAAAGATAATGATGGTATCTATTCTTCATGTGGAACAAAGCTCCACTGGAAGAAAATTGTGCCAACTCAATTAATCAATGGGAGGATTATAGTGAATTTTTTTTATCATACTCAATTTATGTATTTCTAAAATATGGTTATCAGATACGAAATTTGGATATCACAATTGTATTTGAATAAAAAAACCTAGTAGATTCATAATTATTGATCAAGGGATGGAAGATCTGAGATCATCCAGAAAAGATAACATTATTGTTATAGATATCAGGGGTTACCCCCTCAAATTTCCAACTAGAATGATCTTAGTTTTGATATGTTGTTATTATGATCCATGTATTTAAAAAATTATTCTTTCTATAGCCACACATAATATTGATGGATTTATTTTAAAATATGGGAATGAATTTATAATCTTTTATAAAGATAGAATTTTTTCTGGTAAGTAAATTTTTAATAATTCTATTCATTTGTTGGGTTATGTGAACCATGTAATAGAAATCGATAACAATTTTACTTCAAAAGACTCATACTAAACCCATAATAGGCATCATGGATGGATATTTATATTATTTTTATCTAAAACCACATAGTATATTACACATATATTTACTAAAAAATCAACCAATTTCCCATTAAGTTGGGAATGTGATAGTGATAATGAGATTCGTGAATTGTTTTCATAGTGATGTGTGTGGACCAATTCTTAAAGAATCATGGGGATGATACTCATTATTAAAAAAATTTGGGGATGATATTCATATATATGTATATTTATACTTAATGAGTCTTAATTTTTAATCATTTTATACATTCATGTATGATAATAATGAATTATAGAACCATTTTTTAATATGATTAAGAAATCACTCTAAGAATGCGGTGAAAATATCTTAATCAAAACAACATTGATTACTTATGAGAGTTAGGATTACTATTCCAAATCTATCATCTATACACACCACTCTAGAATTATGTAATGGAATGAATGAACAACACCTTCGTGGAGATGTTTACATCAATGGTGAGTCATGTGAGCATTTTATCTTCCTTTTGAGGTTACACATTAAAAAAACAACACAAAATTAAAAAAAGGATACAGCTAAATCAATAAATGGAAATCCATATAAATTTTACTATTTAATGAAAAAAATCTTATCAATTTTACATGTTTGTGGGAAGAGAAGCATTAATTAAGGCCTCTTCAAGTAATAAAAATTCACCCCTAAGGACAAAAGTGTAATTTTATTTGATATCCAATAATAACGAGAGTATGTTACCTATACTAAACCTGTAAAAAAGGAAACAATGGAATAAAATTCCATATTATATGAGATGGAGACCATATATAAAAGATATATTTGGAGAAATAGATTATTTAATGAATTCTAGTCTCATGGAACAGAATGGTTGTAACCGGGATAGATTCTAGAAAGGCCCATGGTTGGAGAAACTATGGTGGATACACAAGTAATATGTTATAGTACAAGAGAGGTTAAATGAATATAATGTTATTATTTTCTAGTCAATGGATATTTTAACACCTTTTTTTGTTGATTATATTTATCCTATAACCAACAATGATGTAGTAGGTGAAGCATATTTTTTGAAGTGGAAAGAAACACTGAATTATTGAATGGATTCAGTATGAAAATAACAAGTTTGTATTTTGGTAAAAACAAACGTATATTTAATTCATGTGGTTTAAAATTATTATTAAAAATGAAACTATACATTTATGGACTTTTTAGTACCTATAAGGTGAAACTATATTCAAAAGTGGTTAAATAGTTTAAGTATGTGACTACGATGAATCATTTTCACTATTTTCATTATTGAAATCCATCAGAATTCAACATTGTTTTACATCATTCCATGATTATATACTTTTTAAAATTGATTTAGAAAAAACCTACTTTAAAAAGAATCTTTATGATTATTTCAATAGGAGAGACCCAAAGGATTTGTAACACTAAAGGATGCCAAAAATTATTGAAAATTTAAAATAAATATAATTGGATTAATGGAATCATCTTGAAAATGGAACATTCTTTTATGAGACCATAATGGAATTCAGTTATATAATAAATTTGTGTGATTCTTATATCGATAAATGGATTAGTGGTTGTACGAATGTTTTCATGACAATATATAATGATGAAATATTTCTTATTGGAAACAAAATACTTTTCATATACTTTGTTAAGGTGTGTTTGAATAAATGATTCTATATAAAGAACTTGGGAGAGGAATAATATATTACTTGGAACAAGAACAATCATGATTTATCTATGATATTTCATGGAATAAGTCAATGGACATAATGTTACAATAAACTGAAGAGAATCAAAATAGAAACATCCAAGAGGGTATAGTTTCTAGATTCACGCCAAATTCATATTTCTAGCAAAACATATCAAATTAAACATGAGGAAAGTTAATGAATTGCAAGGATTCTATAGGCATCACTCATTGGGTTAGTTTTTATGTTATGATATGTACTATGCCAGATGATTTCAATGCATTTATTGTCATAGGAAGATATCAAGTTGATCTAGGTGACCACTATTGGATGGATGACATGATTATACTTAAGTACCTAAGTAATACTAAGGATATGTTCATTTTAAATGGAGGAGATGAAGAACTAGTAATCATAGGATATACATATGATAGTTTCCTAACTGATCATGTTAACATGTTGTCCAAAATTAGATATGTCTCCACAATTGATAGAGGTTTTGAGAGATAAAGGATCACCAACCAAGTTGGGGTAATATATTATAAAATAATGTTAATGTATATTGTGGATTCCACGGTAGATAAGAATGTTGTAAGGATATTAAACATCATCCAATATCATGATGTGGTACATCAAAGTAAATATCATATCACACACTCTGGTATTAATACCACAATATTGTATCTCACAAAATAGCAAAATTCACATCAGAATATGAAACACATACTTCAAAAGAATCATCACATTAGATATTTTTAAAATAAATGTGAGGTTGTTGTAAAATATATTTAAATAGAAGACAACATTGTTGACCCCATGTTGAAATCCATTACACAATATAATCCTGATTATCGTGTGATCTCTAAAAGGAAAAAAGGCATAGGTAGTTGGATATAGTTCTTGTGGGGGTTGGTTTCAGTTGGTGTTGGAGGATCAATTGATTATACATGGTAAAATTTATATTTGACATTCTTAATATTAATAAAAATTATTTTTTCATATTGTTTATTATTTTTCATTGCATTATTGTAATATTTTCATATACTATTAGTTACATTGATATGGCCGGAGAAGTTCCCCACAATAATGAGATCCTTCAACTGTATTAAAAAAATTCTTAATAATTATTTATTTTTTTATAACATTCTATAATAGGAAGAATAGTATATAGAATGTTATGTCTGATTACCAGTATGTAGATAAGGTTTATTCACATAAATTTTGGACGTGGTAGTCTCTATAAAGATAGATTATAAAAAACACACACTAGTAAGAATTACACATTTATTTGTGTCAACTAAAATTCTTATATATGAGCATGTATAGTAGTACATAGAAGTTATGATTTTCATTAATACATTTTATGAACCATTCTATTTGGTTTACTACTAAAAAATTTCATTCCCCTTGTTGGTGGGTGAAGTGCACTGTGTTGCATTTGTTGTCAATGAGACATGTTGTTGTCTTAGAATGAATGGATGTCAAGAATTGTCAAGATGTGAATGAAAAAGGTTGTGATGGTGTTGGTGGTGAAGGAGAATGGCCATGGTACTTAGAGGAATGTCACTTAGGAGATTCACTAAGTGGCATTGGAGAATATGGTTGAAACATTCTCCATGAATATCTGACGATTGTTGAGCTGTTCTTTAAGTTCTCAGAACTTGTATCCTGATGATACAAAGTCACAAAAATGATAGAAGACCATGTATTGTATTGACAATGCATGAGGAGAAGCAAGAGATCCATCCACAACTTCTAAGTGGATGAAGTGGATTAAATAAGTCCATGTACTAACTCTTAGTGCATGTGAATCAGAAGAAGATCCAATTGATCTCTGATTAGATCAATAAAGCTCATTGAAGATTTTATGTGATTTAAGAGCTCGGTTGATGGAGAACCATCAAAGAATTCTCTCCTAATTAATGAATACACATTGAAGATAATGGAGGAATTTCAAATGAAGAAGAAGAGAGGAAGAAGGAGAAATGAGAATGATGGCATGGAAGAAGTGGCACTTGGCTTGCTTTATATGGAGGAGAACTTTGTTTTTAAACAAAGTCATTAGATTTTCCTTTGCCAAAAAATTGGCCAGCCAAGGCACCTTGGGGGTTCAACCCCAAGGCATGGGCACTAGGGCACCATGCCCGGGGGAACCCGTGGGGCGAGCCAGGGCGGCAGGGCGTGCACCCAAGGACACCGCATGGGCGCCTGGGGCACGCCCGGAGGAGCGCGGCAGGGGCGCATGAGTGCACCCGCGAGTGTCAGCTAGTGCATAGTGGGCGCCAGAGGCGCGCCCGCAGGGAGCATAGGTGGGCCCAGAGCGCGCCCGCAGAGAGAACCCGGTGCGGGGCGGCACCGGGAGGGGAGAAGTTCAACTGGCGTGTTCAGGCAGCGCCAGGGTAATAAAGCGGGGAGAATTCGCGGGCCGTTTCGATGTGGGACGCGCATTTTTCAACCGGAGCGAATCCTGGCCGTCCGTCTCATCGCGCGCTCGATCCACGCCGCACGATTCATCTCCGCGGCAATGATCAAATCCTGGCCGTCGCACATCACGATCCGACGGCTCCCGGCTCGTCTTCCACCTCGAGCTCGAGCCGAAGCCTCCCGCGAAGCCGCCGCTGAACCAGTGCCTCCCGACGACAGAATTCGAGCTCCCGGCCACCATAGTTTGATCCGAAGGCTCCAATGAGTTCGTCCGGCCCTACTGAACACAACCATGTATAAAAATGGGAGTGCATGCTATGTTTGGAAGAATTCGAAGAAGGCCGAGGCAAGAGAATCTGCCGAGGCTTTGAAGGGTTTATGGTTTGCATGGATTATCCTTAACCGAAGGCCGTGCATGCGTTCTAAGTCGCATGCACGTGAAGAAGATAATAAATAAAAGAACCCGCGTGCACCGAAGAGAAAACGCAAAAACTTGGAAAGATTTTGAAGATCCGAAATCTTCGGTGATTCAAGATTTTACACACGGATGAACCAAGGCTCTCCTCGCCTATAAAAAGAGAGGCCGAGCCCTCGAGGATTCTTGCTGATGCGCTGAATTTTTGAAGTCCCGTGAGCGCATCTCTCTGCCTCGCGATGTTTTGAAGCCCCGCGCAAGTATCTTGCGTGGCTGAAGTCCCCTGCGCGCTAATCCTTTGCGCGGCAGGAAGAGCTCGTGGCCGCAACACTTTGCGCGCCCGAGGCTTGTTCCCTCTCTGCCTGCACCCTTGCGCGGCAGGAGGAAGACCCCGCGGGTGTTGCACTTGCGCGCCCCGCGGGTAGGAGGTCTTGCGCGCCCCTGTGCCGTGCACCTTGCGCGCCCGAAGGCTAGGTAAAGACCCGAGGCTTGTTTGCCTTGTGTTCTACACACATTGTGTGTGTGCCAAAGAAGGCCGAGGCCTTGCCTCGTGTGTGTGGTAAGAGGAGAAGAGAAATACCCGAGGCCTTTAAACAAGTGGCCGTAGCCCTTATGTGGGTGCACACATTGAAGAAAAAATTAAAGAATATTATTTGTGTGTGCTTAGTGAAGAGGAAGAGCACACTTGGCCGTGTGTGTGCAAGAAGTGGAGTGAAGGCCAAAGACACACCTACGGGTGGTTTATGTGCAAAGCAACAAAAGGCCGTAGCCTTGTTTGTGCACACTTTGAAGAACAAACTTAAATAACACTAAAGTGTGTGTGTGCAACAAGAAGAGGAGGAGGCCAACTCATGTGTGTGCTAAAGTGAAACAATTGTGTGCAAATTAAAGAAGTGGCCGAACCTAGGTGTGTGCACTAAGAAGTGTGTATACACTTAGAAGAAGAAAAGGGAGGACATCCACACTAGTGTATAACACACATTTATGTGTGTAATCAAAAGAGAATAAAGTGTGTGAAGTTTAGTGAGAAGGTGTGTGCTTAAAGTGACTACACCCTTTGAGGGTTTATTGCACCAAGAGGAGAAAGAGGAGTGCATGCATACATGCATGCACGTGCACACGTGAACAGTGCTAAATCAGTGGTGTGCATTTGAGGAGTCCAAGACCAGGAGGTTCTTGAAGAATTGAGAAGGCCATGATATCAGTGCATGAGGATGAAGAGCTGCCATGCACTCAGTGAATGAAGTTGATGTGAACTGAGACTGGACCAGACTGAAGTTAAAGATATTATTTGTCTGAGTATTCAGTAGTTGGAGAGAAGCCGGGTCATCCTTAGAAGAAGGTGATAAAGCCCGAGCAAGACGAGAAGACCTGATCATCACAAGTGATCAGAGGTACAGAGCAAGGCCAGCAGTCTTTATCCCAGGCTTCTGAGGATACTTGAAGAACATAAAGAGGAGAAGAGCTACTCGTGCGACTCGAGGAGCCAGGAGAAGACCCTGTGGGACTCAGGGAGAAGAAGTCTTCAGTGGGATTCTGGAGCAGGCCAGTGGGACTCTGGTAACACTGTGGGACGCAGTATAAAGACCCTCCTGTGGGACTCAGGAGAGATACGGTGGGAAGCTGTATCGACCATTGTAATACTAACAGATTATAATGGGAGAATCCATGCTGGGAGAGCATGGCAAGGATGTAGGCCTTTGGTGCCGAACCTTGTAAATCCTTGTGTCCTGTGCCTTTTCATTACTGCATGATCCGGGAAAGGTTGAGAGATACAAGAAGAGTGGATCGAGGCTTTAACCAGCCATAGAGGTTTAATTGATAAGGAATCAATTAGTAAAAAGTTTTAAGGGATCACTGATTCACCCCCTCCCCCTCTCAGTGATTCACACTGATCTGGGCACTTCAATTGGTATCAGAGCGAGGTTACCTCTAAAAGATCCAAGAGAGTCTATATGGAGTGCAGATTTGAGGAAATGAAAGAACAGCCTCAAATGGAGATATCTGCCAAGACTCAGAAAAACAGAATGAAGAAACAGGCAAAGAAGATGAAGAAGAAGACTAGTGCAATCAGAGAAACTCCTTCTATGGAAAGAAATGTGAAAGTCACATCAAATGACAATTCCGTTTATCATTCTTCTGATGAAGCCTGCTCTAGCTGTGATGAAGATGAAGGAAACAATGATCTTCTAAATGCAATCAAATATCTTCAGAAGAGAGTCCCCAAGGAAGTTGCAATGTGTATAGCTACAGGCCTCCTTGATCTTCAAGAAGAAAAATTACAGCTAGAAGATGAAGCCAATTCTCTCGAAGTCCAATTGGCTAAAAGGGTTGGCATAACCAACACTCTCAGAAAGCTGGTAAATGCCAAAGATGAAACAGTATCTCTTTGCAATGAAAGATATGAAGACACTGCTGAAGAATTGCAAAGAAGCCTTTCTGAGAAAGACATCTTTATGATAATGATCAAAGATGTTTTCCATGCACTGGAAAAGAGGCACAAAGTGTCAATGAATGTCAGAGATGCTCAACTCGAAGACAAAGTCAAATTAGTGAAGGAGGTTGACAATTCATTGCAAGAAATGAAGAAGGTGCATGAAGACCAGATGAAGTAGTTGAAAGAAGATTGGGAAGGAAAGCTAAGAATTGTTGAGGATGAGAAGAACCCCCTTAACATGAAATGCTTAGAACTAGAGGTGATATTGAAAAATCTGCAATCACCCAAAGCTGAATCCTCCCAGTCAGCTGAAAGAAGAAATGTTTCTACTCAAGTGAGCTTTGAAAAGGATGATTCTAAAAGAAAGACATCCTATAATAAAAGGGCAACAACTTCTAGAAAGAAGGTACCATCCATACCATCTTGTACTGATGCTTCTAATTGTGTTTACACAAAAAGTGCAGGAAGGAAGAATAATTCCAAACAAATATGGATGAAGACAGTAAAGAAGCAGAGCTCTCCTGAAACAGCACAACAGGTCAAGAAAAGTACCCTACAATCAGAAGGACTGAAGAGGTCAAGATTTGTGGGTCAATGTTGGTGTTGTAACAGGTATGGGCATTGTGCAAAGGATTTTTGGTACAATCCACTGAATGCCAAAGCACAGAGGAAGCCCATGCCAAGGGGGAGCAAGCCAGAGGAAAAGAAGCAACATCCACAGGTCCAGAGACATCTGTTTACTGCTAACAGATTTGGATTGCTTGATAACATCTGGGATGTGTGCAAAAGTGGTCAACTAGATACATGTCAATCTCCAACTGTATCCAGAGCTCAAAAGAAGAAAAGATCACAGAACCTGGCTCAAAAAGATTCCTTGGGAATTAAGAAGAAAGTAGAAAATTCTCCCAAGAAGTGTTTGAGAAATGAAGAGAAGTCCTTGGAGTCTGAGTCCAAGAAGGGTGATGCATCCAGAAGGACCACCAAGAAATGCTTCTACTGTGGAAAGAAAGGTCATATCATGGATCTTTGTAAAGAAGCCATGAAACTAAATAGAAGCAGACTGAACTCCAGAAGACAATCAATTCAGAAGAAGAAGGGATTGATTGAAAACAAGTTGCCTAAGAGAGGTAGCTTGATAACATCAAAAGAACCATGTGGAACTTCCAAAACTGAGGCCACTCTTCCAAATGATTTACTTGTCATATGGCCAAATCAGTTGCAACTTGCCAAAGATCTGCAAAAAGCTGAAGATAAAGTACTGGCAATTGCTAAGGCAAAAGGGAAGAAGAAGATTTCACATGAAGATGTTTTGAGAACCACACCAGCACAATCATCAATGAAGATCAAATGTGCAAGTGTGAAGACTGGTGAAAATGGGACATCTCGGTTGAGAGAATCTTCTCAACCTTGTTGTTCACATTGATGAACCAAGGAGGTTCCATCTTATTCCCTTATACTATTGGTATTTACATGTGCTGACATTGCAGGGAATTGAAGATGATGATCATTCTCAACTGGAGGATGGTTTGAACAGAATAGAGTGCACCCCTTGAGGGGGAGCCAATCTGAAGAAGATGGGATTCTGAGATTAATACCATCTTGAGAAAAGTGAAGCTATTCCAATCATACTTTCATCCCTTGTTTCTTAATTGAGTTTATCTTGTCAATTAAGGGGGAGTATGGATTGAAGACAAATGGATGAAAGGGGGAGCTTTATCTTTGCACCTGAACTTTCTAATGAGTTTTGTGAAGTTGTGCAGGATTTAGCAAATTCATTGTTATATCTGAAAAATTTCAAACCCCTAAGCATGATCTCACATGTGTAGAGAATTATGGGCAGCTTTGAATTCCTTGGTCATATCACTCTTGTTTTCTACACCGGGTTTGCCCAAGTAGACTTAGAGCTGATTTACTAAAGGTTCATTGCTCAAGTGAACATGTGACATCATCCCTCTCTTAGTGATTTTCACGAAAATGCTTTTATAAGGGAGGAAGAGATTTTTGAAAGTGAACCACACCACACCTTTGCATTTGATTGCCAATAAGGGGGAGAAAAGATTGGGCACACATATTGACCCATTCATATGTGCTAAAGGAGTGTATTGACAACAAATACAAAGGGGGAGATTGAAGTGCAATGTGTTGCATTTGTTGTCAATGAGACATGTTGTTGTCTTAGAATGAATGGATGTCAAGAATTGTCAAGATGTGAATGACAAAGGTTGTGATGGTGTTGGTGGTGAAGGAGAATGGCCATGGTACTTAGAGGAATGTCACTTAAGAGATTCACTAAGTGGCATTGGAGAATATGGTTGAAACATTCTCCATGAATATCTGACGATTGTTGAGCTGTTCTTTAAGTTCTCAGAACTTGTATCCTGATGATACAAAGTCACAACAATGATATAAGACCATGTATTGTATTGACAATGCATGAGGAGAAGCAAGAGATCCATCCACAACTTCTAAGTGGATGAAGTGGATTAAAGAAGTCCATGTACTAACTCTTAGTGCATGTGAATCAGAAGAAGATCCAATTGATCTCTGATTAGATCAATAAAGCTCATTGAAGATTTTATGTGATTTAAGAGCTCGGTTGATGGAGAACCTTCAAAGAATTCTCTCCTAAGTAATGAATACACGTTGAAGATAATGGAGGAATTTCAAATGAAGAAGAAGAGAGGAAGAAGGAGAAATGAGAATGATGGCTTGGAAGAAGTGGCACTTGGCTTGCTTTATATAGAGGAGAACTTTGTTTTTAAACAAAGTCATTAGATTTTCCTTTTCCAAAAAATTTTCCAGCCAAGGCACCTTGGGGGTTCAACCCCAAGGCATGGGCACTAGGGCACCACGCCCGGGGGAACCCGTGGGGCGAGCCAGGGCGGCAGGGCGCGCACCCAAGGACACCGCATGGGTGCCTGGGGCACGCCCAGAGGAGCGCGGCAGGGGCGCATGAGCGCACCCGCGAGTGTCAGCTAGTGCATAGTGGGCGCCAGAGGCGCGCCCGCAGGGAGCATAGGTGGGCGCAGAGCGCGCCCGCAGAGAGAACCCGGTGCGGGGCGGCACCGGGAGGGGAGAAGTTCAACTGGCGTGTTCAGGCAGTGCCAGGGTAATAAAGCGGGGAGAATTCGCGGGCCGTTTCGATGTGGGACGCGCATTTTTCACCCGGAGCGAATCCTGGCCGTCCGTCTCATCGCGCGCTCGATCCACGCCGCACGATTTATCTCCGCAGCAATGATCAAATCCTGGCCATCGCGCATGACGATCCGACGGCTCCCGGCTCGTCTTCCACCTCGAGCTCGAGCCGAAGCCTCCCGCGAAGCCGCCGCTGAACCAGTGCCTCCCGACGACAGAATTCGAGCTCCCGGCAACCATAGTTTGATCCGAAGGCTCCAATGAGTTCGTCCGGCCCTACTGAACACAACCATGTATAAAAATGGGAGTGCATGCTATGTTTGGAAGAATTCGAAGAAGTCCGAGGCAAGAGAATCTGCCGAGGCTTTGAAGGGTTTATGGTTTGCATGGATTATCCTTAACCGAAGGCCGTGCATGCGTTCTAAGTCGCATGCACGTGAAGAAGATTATAAATAAAAGAACCCGCGTGCACCGAAGAGAAAACGCAAAAACTTGGAAAGATTTTGAAGATCCAAAATCTTCGGTGATTCAAGATTTTACACACAGATGAACCAAGGCTCTCCTCGCCTATAAAAAGAGAGGCCGAGCCCTCGAGGATTCTTGCTGATGCGCTGAATTTTTGAAGTCCCGTGAGCGCATCTCTCTGCCTCGCGATGTTTTGAAGCCCCGCGCAAGTATCTTGCGTGGCTGAAGTCCCCTGCGCGCTAATCCTTTGCGCGGCAGGAAGAGCTCGTGGCCGCAACACTTTGCGCGCCCGAGGCTTGTTCCCTCTCTGCCTGCACCCTTGCGCGGCAGGAGGAAGACCCCGCGGGTGTTGCACTTGCGCGCCCCGTGGGTAGGACGTCTTGCGCGCCCCTGTGCCGTGCACCTTGCGCGCCCGAAGGCTAGGTGAAGACCCGAGGCTTGTTTGCCTTGTGTTCTACACACATTGTGTGTGTGCCAAAGAAGGCCGAGGCCTTGCCTCGTGTGTGTGGTAAGAGGAGAAGAGAAATACCCGAGGCCTTTAAACAAGTGGCCGTAGCCCTTATGTGGGTGCACACATTGAAGAACAAATTAAAGAATATTATTTGTGTGTGCTAAGTGAAGAGGAAGAGCACACTTGGCCGTGTGTGTGCAAGAAGTGGAGTGAAGGCCAAAGACACACCTACGGGTGGTTTATGTGCAAAGCAACAAAAGGCCTTAGCCTTGTTTGTGCACACTTTGAAGAACAAACTTAAATAACACTAAAGTGTGTGTGTGCAACAAGAAGAGGAGGAGGCCAACTCATGTGTGTGCTAAAGTGAAACAATTGTGTGCAAATTAAAGAAGTGGCCGAACCTAGGTGTGTGCACTAAGAAGTGTGTATACACTTAGAAGAAGAAAAGGGAGGACATCCACACTAGTGTATAACACACATTTATGTGTGTAATAGAAAGAGAATAAAGTGTGTGAAGTTTAGTGAGAAGGTGTGTGCTTAAAGTGACTACACCCTTTGAGGGTTTATTGCACCAAGAGGAGAAAGAGGAGTGCATGCATGCATGCATGCACGTGCACAGGTGAACAGTGCTAAATCAGTGGTGTGCATTTGAGGAGTCCAAGACCAGGAGGTTCTTGAAGAATTGAGAAGGCCATGCTATCAGTGCATGAGGATGAAGAGCTGCCATGCACTCAGTGCATGAAGTTGATGTGAACTGAGACTGGACCAGACTGAAGTTAAAGATATTATTTGTCTGAGTATTCAGTAGTTGGAGAGAAGACGGGTCATCCTTAGAAGAAGGTGATAAAGCCCGAGCAAGACGAGAAGACCTGATCATCACAAGTGATCAGAGGTACAGAGCAAGGCCAGCAGTCTTTATCCCAGGCTGCTGAGGATACTTGAAGAACTTAAAGAGGAGAAGAGCTACTCGTGCGACTCGAGGAGCCAGGAGAAGACCCTGTGGGACTCAGGGAGAAGAAGTCTTCAGTGGGATTCTGGAGCAGGCCAGTGGGACTCTGGTAACACTGTGGGACGCAGTATAAAGACCCTCCTGTGGGACTCAGGAGAGATACGGTGGGAAGCTGTATCGACCATTGTAATACTAACAGATTATAATGGGAGAATCCATGCTGGGAGAGCATGGCAAGGATGTAGGCCTTTGGTGCCGAACCTTGTAAATCCTTGTGTCATGTGCCTTTTCATTACTGCATGATCCGGGAAAGGTTGAGAGATACAAGAAGAGTGGATCGAGGCTTTAACCAGCCATAGAGGTTTAATTGATAAGGAATCAATTAGTAAAAAGTTTTAAGGGATCACTGATTCACCCCCTCCCCCTCTCAGTGATTCACACTGATCTGGGCACTTCAGTGGGAAGTAGGTTAAATTGGTTAAAACATTATTGACATATCATTCATTGGAAAGTGGGGGAGGGATTTGTCCCTTAAATCTATATGGTAGTTGATATATTGCATATTTTATTGGCATATAATATTCTCATAAATTCCATGGACACGGTGTAATTACATTTTTATTTCATATAATAAAAAAATATATATCCAGGAAAAGTAGATGACATCGTTATATAACTTACATGATGAGATGTTGTTATAAAGAGATAATATTACACATTAATAATTCAAAAGTGGTTATAATCATTGCGACGTTATGATCTTTATCTTTGGAATACTTACCAATCGCAAGATAGTAATATTGGACATTATGAGAGGCTTCTAAATACCTAAAATAATGAATCCAGGATGTTAACAAAAAATAAGTATTTGTTTATGTTTATTAAATTATATTATAATCTATTTAATTTAATAAATATTATTCTAATAGAATTTATGATTTTTTTAGGTTATATTGATTGAATTAAGTAAATAAATATTTATTCACCAATATCTATTACAAATATATCAGTTTACTGAATTAAATATTTATAAACAAATAATTTATGATAAGTGAAAGAAATATTTATTTATAAATAAAATATTTTTTTGTGTATTTAATAAATAAAATGGAGATATTATTTACCAAGACTATATTTCGTGTTTAAAAATTTATTTACAAGTTGATAAATATTATTTAATAATTTGTGAAAGTTGATGCGTCAAAAAATATTCTTATTATTTTTATTTGGAATGAGGTTTCTAAATGTTCTAAAATTTTATTTAATGGATGGAGTGAAATTAAATAATATTTTAACCTAAAACATAAATATATAAATATATTATTTTGTATATTGTTTATTTCATCCAAAATTTATAATAGATATTTTTTTATAATCATATTATTTCTTGATGCCTCTCTCCCTCTCACTCTCCAAAATGAGAACTAAAAGATAGATTTCTTCTGGACTGAAGAGTGAGCGATCAATAATGAAAAATCCATGACATTTAATTTGGAATGCTAAAATGTGGAGATTGAGTGGAGTATCTCTATGATTATTTTAGAATGTGTGGATAACCAATTGAGAGATTTTATCATGTTATCCTCACATCACAATGAAGTAAATCAGGAAATGACTTCTTCAGATGATTACCATTCATCAATGAATAATGTTCATGAGACCATGTATTTATGTATTAATATTTTAACTTAATTAATTATAAATTTTACATGAAATATCAATAATTATTTTTTTTGGTAACAACTAAAAAATATATTTTAATTTATCCCCAACCACTACTAGTTTTTTATATATCCAAAACAAAGATAGTTTTTAGCATGACATGATGCATGGACTCTGACTAAGAAAAAGGGGTGTTTATTAGTCTCAATGTTTTATTTCACCATGAGTGACTGGGATCAATCCGTATTTAATATATACCCTGGCTTTGAGATGAAACTTCATCAATTATGAAGTGAACATATATATGGTTTGGGTTTGTGGTTACTTGATTGGATCACAATAACTAAATATTGATGTATAGTTTCTTGTTTATTTATTTTTACATTTTACATAAACTCATATATATATATATAAATATATAATTATTTAAATTATTTAATTCATGTGTTGTATTTATAATACTAGGGTTTATTTATTAATCCTTGCAATGAAACTGCTATGTAGGTGAATTATTTTTGGTTAATGATCTAGATAAGGGAATGAACTCTCTCTTGAAAACATTATTAGGTGGAGAATGGTAGGGATTAAGGTGGTTTCCTAATATCTTATGGGATCATATTAATGTTTTTATATGTAATAAATTTTTATTTTATTTTTATACATTTTGATCACTCACATTTGAGGTTGTACTTTGACGAGATGTGTGACTACCATGTAATCATCTATTCATTGAATTTCATATTATTTATCTGTTCATTTGACTCATATTGTTCACGCTTTTTAGTTATATCTTATTTTATTTTTTGATATTTATATTTTCAATGGTTATCTGATATCTTGCGTATAGTCTTGACAACATATGGTTCAAGATCATGTTTTTAGTCTGAAACCTCTTACATACATTGTGGTGTGAATGAACTATTATGGTGAACCTGATTAGTCCTATTGAACCCAACCAAAGTAAAACAACATATTGGATCGTATTTTTCCATTTCTTAAAAAGATATTATAAATAAATTTTCAATAAGAAAAATCCTTCCAAAATGATGGTTGATTCATAAACACATGGATAATTGAATTGGGATAAACTCTTTGGTCGATTCTCAGTGATCTCAAATAAATACATGATTGGATATAATAAACTTATCCCAAATTTCTATAAGGTATATATATTCTTCATTTTATGGTATTCAAGTATTTTTTTTAAAGCATAGAGATCATGGTTTATAGATTCATATAAAATTCATATCCAACAATAACACTAATCCACATACCTCAAAGCAAACCATTGTATCAGTTGAGCGATTGAAGGCCAATTAAAAACCGCAATAGCTGACACTGAAATTGAATTTCACATGTCCCAATTCACATATCACAAAAAATTATATAGACTAATTGATAAAATATGAATTTTTATATATAATAATGTAATGAAATATGACTTATAGCACAAAGGGTCGATGCTTTAATGACCATGTACCTTTTTTAACATCATTATAGGTTTGGAACTGTATCCTAAAATATGATATAGTTGTGTAAACAATTATAACAAAAATAAAAATATCGTTAAACTCAAAAAATGAAATTATTAATGGAATGAAAAATTTATAATGTATTTATAAATTCTATTAATGGAATTCCAGAATTTTTAATTTATTTATGTTGTAGCTATAATTGAATTAACTATAAAAATATTATAAATTATCATTAAATCAGAATGAAATTTTTTATTAATAAATTTAAATGATATAATTTTAATATTAAATGCATTCCATTTATATGTAATGACATATTATTTTTATAGATTGTATTTCTGTAAAATAATTGTTATTTTGGTGTTATTTATTTTAAAAGGATCAAATTAGTAGCTTTATTTGAGAAATTATTAACACTATATATAAATGTTTTTTTGATAATTGATATGTTTGTGGATCTAATTACATTTAATATTTACTTTTTTATATGTTCATGTTTTGACATAATAAATGAATTTTGATTTTAAAAGATAAATAAATTATATTTTATTTAAATATTATATGTTTAAAACATTTATATAATGGATAATATAAATAAATTAATATTTAATTAAAGATATAGTGTTTATATTTATTTATTAATGTAATTTCTATAATATGTGGATAAGTGACAGTGTTTTCATGATGTTTTATTATTATTCATAAATGATTATATATTATCAAAATTCAATATATGTTTAATTATATAGTTTTTCACTAATATATTCATGTTTATATATAATATATTATTAATAGTTGTATTCATTAGTTTAATGTTTGAATCATCATTAACATATTATTATAATTTAATTTATAGTTTTACATAATAACTATGATAATTTATTTCATTTACATCAGCCTTCATGTTTCACTAATCAAGTGTCGTGATCATGAATTTATATGAATATTATAGTCAATATATATTTGGTGTATCAATTTTAATGGAAATAAAGACTATATCACACAACTCTTTATCAAATGGAATTTTTTAAATTTATATGTTTTAAAAAAATTAAATGAAATGGATTCATATATTATATATATATATATGTAATTTTATTGGATACATGTAAGCATAATTTTCATTTAGTTTAGATATGTAATGCTTGATATGTGTTGTGAAATGAGATACATCATAACATGGATTTAACATATTTATTTAGTTGATGGAATAATGTTTCAAAATTATTCTTTTAGAATCATGTATACATTTTAATGGAACACATAAGATATTATGTTGATATTTGAGATCTAATGATAAAATTATATGTTATATTCCAGCTAATGTAATAACATTTGAAATATATTATCATCAAATAGTTCATGTTAGTTTTAAATAAATGTACCCATGTATTATCTTATCTATAGATTGATGGGAATGGATAAGTATAAGGTTTATCAAATAAATATCATTATGATTTTTTTCTCACATTAAGATTAAAAAATAAATGATCTAATATTCAATATTGATAAAGACAAGTTAATACATGTGATATATTAAGATAATTAGTTTACCAAACAAAAATCTATGATTCATATATAATATGATTGAAATTACTGTCTAAATATATATCAAATTGTTGAATATAACACTAATTTTTGACTCATTATGTTTTGGAATATACTTTTCAACCCACTATATGGTGTTATATAATAAAATATGATGTTATTATTTTAGTGGAAGTACATTTAATAAATTTATTAATTACATAAATATAAAACATGAAAATTATTAACATGAGATAAATATTTTAGATAAAAATTAATAAATATAATCAAATATAATATTGAGATGAATTAGTGTGAATGAATTGTTTATTGGAAGAATCATCATATACTATTATAAAATCATTATAATCACCCTTAAAATGAAGAAAATATCAATGTGTTTGAGTAACAAAATCATCAGAAGTAGGATTGTGGGGATATTTATAAATCAAATTGAAAATCTAATTTTTGAAATTTAACATATTAATTGGTTATATTAATAGTCATACTATTGTCTATGTATCCTAAATTGTAAAATAATATTAATAAAAATGATGTTTTCAAGAAGTTTGATAACTCGAAAAGGATCGATCAACAACAATATATATATGATAAGTATAGGGAATAAAAAAATTCAATGCAATAAATATAGTGGAAATTAATTCTATAAAAATTCAATCATTTTTAATGCATACATTAATGATCTATAGATACTGAGATCCTCATTCATGTTTGATACAACTGTGTTTTTTCATCGAATGATGTTGAAAATGGTCAAGAGGGGTGCATATTGACATTTATCCGATAATTTTTTACCACATGTCATAGTCATGATAATTAAAATAAAAAATTAATTGAAATTAAAAGAATTATTTTTTATATAATATCAGATCTAAATTAACATATTGTATTCATCACCTAACTCATGAACTAATACATATTACCACTACTATAATTTAATATCTGGCATATGAAGGATGATTATAACCATTTTATAGCTGCCTTTTTAGCCATGTGAGTCACATAATAAGATGATATCTATTTTCACACTATTTCTCTTAAACTGATTACCCTTCACTTTAAATATCTGTAGGAACAACCTAGAAGATAAATTATGAATGTGTCTTAGAAAACAAACCACCCTTTTAAATAATTTGATGTCATACTCCACACCTATAATCAAAGGTGTCATGGTGGAACCAGAATTCCTCTAAATTTATCCCATGCGGAGTCACAACCCAAAGGGTGAATTTTTTATTAGATTTAAAACCAACTATACAATCATATATTTGGTTATATAATATGTAAATACTATGAACAAATTATTTTTATATAATTGAAACCATATGAATAGATATTCAATTTTGGATTTCAATATCGAGGAAACAATTATGTATCCAAAAATTTGGACAAAATGATTCTTCTATTGTAGAGAGATGACGTTGATAACAAAATTATGTAGTAAATGAAATGTTCAATGATAACATCAATAATGTATATCTATTGGGGTCTTTCAAATAACTTATATATTGTTCCTCTATTCACCCCAAAATAAAATCTTGAAGACCATTATAGTATATAATATCCAATGAACTATGGGATTTAATTGTTGAATTCAAATGACAAACATACCCATGTGGTTCACTTTGATAATTTATAATTTTAATAACATTTAAAATGTGATACAATATTAAAATAAATAGTAAAATAATGGAAACAATTGATATCATTATTAATATACCTTGTATAAATCCCATAAAATATATGATATAATGTATTTAAATTAGATCCATATCAAATTTAGAACTCACATTATCCCAAGAAACTAGCGTCATAAATAAATAGAATTCATGATTATATAATTCAATATAAAATTATTCAAAATAAAATTCCTTAGTATTAAAAATGTAAATATGTATTTAAGGTATAATTATGAAAAGATAAACTTGTATAATGAATATGCAGTAATTTAAAATATAGATGTATAAAAAACAACATTATTTAGGTTAAATATGAAAAAAAAATTAAATTCTCATTGGTGGGGAATAAGTTAGGTTCAAACCAATTCCAAATTTCTACTTTCAATCACCTCAGTTTTGTTCATGCAATCACTACATTAATATTCACGTGTTCATGTATTTTTTTTACATAAGGTAAAATCATATTTTTCCCATGTGCTACATTTATTTTTATTTAGTCCATCACATAATTTCTGTTCATGTATTAACCTCAATTTTTTTTTCTAATAGTCTCTTCTAGCCCTTTTCAAATATTCAATCACAATCACTTCACTCGGGTTTTGTTGTATACATTGTAAAATATTATCCCACAATCACCGAATTCCAAGTCCCTTCCAAAAAATGTTAAATTTTAACTCATTGTAACTTCATTTAAGGTATCTTCCATGATTTATCAAATTTTCCCTCAATATCAAATCACTCAAGGAAACATCCATAATTTTTCAAAATTTCACTCAATGTCACTTTACAGGTTCACATGTCAAGGTCACATCGCAAGGTAACGAAATGATGTCACATGAAAAGGTGACATGAAAAGTACACTAAACATGATCACTTGATAAGGTCACTTTACTGTTTCAGTTCTATAGATCACATGATAAGGCCAATTTATAATCTCACATCCAAGGATTTTTTATTTCATATTAGAAAACGAATAATTGAAAAACTATATTTAAAATTACAAGCCATATTATGATTTCTTTTTCCATATCATTAATTACTTATATTTTATTTATCAAAACATAAAAAATTAATTTTGACCATGGATCCATAAAATATTCTTATCATTTTCAATAACTATAAAAAAATAAACAAGCCATTATTTATGCCCCTTTTTGAAATTAGTCAGAAAATATTTATCCCTCTAAAGGAACAAACATATGATCAAATCATCCCCCTACTGAAAATAAAAAATGGAAATATCCCCCTAAATTATTACTCTCAATGAAAAAAACCTCTCTAATGATTACATTTAACACATAACTACAATTATCCTAAATTTTTAAATTTTAAAATATATGTTAATTACGGATCCATGAAATCATATCAAAAGTTTTAGGTAATGAATGAATCTTTTTAAATATATCAATGGTTATAAATCTATTTAATCACATTTTAGTGTTCTAACCAAATCAAATTTATTCTTTGAGGGAAATTATAGAAGGGAATAGAATAATTGTTATAGATAAATGTATAATTCAGAATCCACCTAAGTAAATGATATATAAATAATCTTCCATCAACCATTGACCATATATCATATTAACACAATTAAGAATATATATGAATTTGGTAAATATTTCATTCTAAGGAGGGGACAAGCCTATAAGGGGCACTGCACACTAGGGTTTCCGCTCATCACCTCATCCTTACATCGTCTCAGGTTGGCATGGTGCCTGTCCCCAAGCTCGATGAGATCATGGTAGTAGATCCCATATTGCGGTGGTGTCATGCGACTTCATAGACTCTATCATATCAAATTTTTGCACTATTGTTGGTCTATTCCTCACACAAATTCTTCTTTCTTGGATAGGGTCTCCCATGGTGGCATGGTGATGGTTCATGGTCGAGATCCAGTTTCAGTGGCCTAATGGCTGCTGCCTTGTCTCTGTTATGTGTGTTGGGTGGTTTTTCATAGTCTATGAGAGTGATAGGGTTAGTGGAGATGTGATCTGGTTTGAGGAGGGACTACCTTCTAGAGTGTAGTTGGTGGTTTTTATGTCATTTTTTGTATTCATTTTTTGTTCTAGATGCATTTTGGTTGTTTTTGATGCTTAGATCATGATAGCTTGAGGTGTGGTCCTTCCACAAATTCATCCATTCACAGAAATATTCATTTCATAATTCTCACTTGGATTTAGAAAATGATATGTATATTTCACATGGGTAATTTGATTTTTCATTAATGTATTTTTTATGTAATTAGAAAATAAATTTGATGGTTTCAGGATGTCTTATCTCTATAGTGGAATGATTTTGGTTTTGTCCTCAGTGGTCCATTACTCAAGGAATTCTGCAACTGTTTTCCTAAAAGAATTTTCTTTAGATGAGGTTCAGGACATTGAGTTTTTAGTGTATCATGGATATTCAGACTTGGATGTTTGAGAGGGTATAGATTCAACAATCGTTACCATGACTGTACACTTTTGCACTGGAAAACTAGTCATACAACGATAAGACAATAGAATCAAGACTTAATGTTTTTTTGGTTAGATGAGATTGTTCCTGGTAGTTCATGTTGTTTTTTATACTGATATTTAGGTCCATGAGGGCCAATTTATTATTTATGTATTTTATGAGAGGATGGGTTCCTCTCAACCCTTAAAAGGTGGTCTATCTCAATGAAAAATTAATTTTCAGTAAGTCATTAATTATTTTCGCTATCTATTTTTTCATAATAAACTATTCTAGACTAATATTACACTAATTAACATGTCCTCTAATGAACTAACATATATCATCTGTGTATTTTATCCAATGGGAGATGAATTTTTTATTTATAACCATTATAAAATTGTTATCAAAATAAATCAGAAAATTATAAAAATTAAAACCATAGTAATAAATTAATTTTTTTTCCCTTGATACTCTGAAAAATAGGATTCATTACCATTACAGACAATTTTTGAAGTGTATAAATACACTATATTTTTATGAAATCAAAGAAACAATTTTTTTTGAAAAAATGATACATGTATGTTTTTTTATTCTTCTAATTTTACATAATGGAAAATTAAAATTAAAAAAACAATTTATCTTAAATGATTTATATTTTGGATAGAATAATAATAGATTAAAATATTTGTTAAAATTATTAGTTAACCATTTAATTTCTATTAAATTTATTTATTTGTGATTTTATTATCATATTCAACCTAAATATAATTAAATCCAGTAATATATTATAGATGTTGTAAAATAAGTCTTTCTACCAATAATTAAACTAATAATATTATAATTATCATGTTTTATATCTTTATTAAAATAAAAAATACAATATATACTCTTAAAATATTGATCTTTGATAACCATGAATAATCATATATCAATATATTCATTATAATATTTTAATTTATAATGAAATAAACCATATATTCTTCAAAGTATTTTCAAACACAAGATGAAAAAATGATCATCCATAATTATCCTATACTACATTAAAGGAGTAAAATTAGAAAACTAGTTTCAAATTGCAACACTTGATGAAAAAAATTTAATTTCATCAACATAAATTTTGAATATCCAAATATTTTTGTGACTATTATATTAAATAATATTGGATCAATTTACCTTTTTAAAAAAATTGTATAAATAAAATAAATAAAACCTCTAAATACAATCATAAGGATATTTTTTGACCATAAATTGAGTCTCAATGTTTCAAAACATGGTTATATTTAGATTAGTTCTTTAATCTAGTATGCTACATTACATGAAAAATATCATAAATAGTCAGATTAAATAATAAAACATTGAAACCCAAATAAAATTATATATTCATCAATGAAATGATTATTCTACAAAATTATTATAAATTATAATGGAGTAACCGCTGACAAAAATTCATCAAAATCAATTCCTTATTCCTTGTGGAAACATTGTATCACTAACCTAGTTTATTTCAAATTTTTTTTACAAGAATAATTTAACATGATATAAATATCCAACTATTTATAATAATAAATTTTTTCCTTAGTGTTTTCAAGAAATATCCCCATAATATTTCTGTAAAATTTATTTAATTCATCACGAATTCCCTAATCCAGTTTCAATCATATAAACATCTATAAATATTTTTTTTAAAAATAAGAAATAAATTCTTAGTAATACATAGAAATTATATAAAATATTTTGGTTTAAAACTAGTTGTTACAAACCCAATTACATTTTTTACTGTATGAAATTTATAAACTTATAATTTTTTTATGACATGTAATTTACACGTCAACAAATTTATCCACCTCTGAATTATTAGGTTCATTAAAATTGATGTCCCTAAATTATTTCTCATCCATTTATAAAATATATTTACATTACTTTATGAAATTTATATAATATTTAAATTAGAAATATTTTTCAAACTAGAAATTTTATTTTATAATAAACATTATATACCTTAATTGAAATATAATATCAAATAAAAATATGTTCCTCTGATTTTGGAACAAATTTTTCTAGTGATTATTTGGTATTAATAATGAAATATTTAAATCTAATTTATATGGAATACTGAAATCAAAATTCATTACACTCATGATTTTATAACGTTTCTCTTTAAAATCATACTAAATAAAAAATTATTATAAACATTATAATATTAATTAATATTTTATACCCCAAAATATTTTGTTATATAATACTCTTTTATTTGGATCATATGTACTTCTTGTAAACTCATATTTTTCCTTTCAACAACACCATTGTTTACTAGAGCCATTGAGGATGAAAAATTATGACGATACACATCATATTTGGAGATACAATAATGTTATATCTTTGGAATTTTTTTTCGTATATCACTTATAGTTGATAAAAATTAGTGATCATCTTCATTTTGGAACAATTTATAATATGATAAAATTTTAAATAAAGACCCAAATTTATACGGTTTAAAGTAAGTCTATGTAAATATAATTTGGTGACGAAGAATAATTCTATAATTTTTCATTGTGATAAATAAATCCAAATAATGAAGCTGATGTAATATATAATGGATTCTATATTTATACTATAAACATTTTATACATGAATCACACACAAATTCCCAATGTATATTTAAATCAGAAAGAGAAAACAATTTTTCCCATTATTAAGGATTTTTTAACATCGTTTAATTTTCATAGACTAACCATACATTCTATAAAATTTTGTGAGAGAGGATATCATATTAAATAATTTATTTTTTAAATAACTCAACCAAAATAATAGAATAAATATTTTATTTTATTCTTTAGAAAAAAAAGATAGATTATGCATCATTTTTTTTGATTTTCTTATTTTACATTCATATTATCCTAAATTTTTTTATAATTAATAAATAATAATTTGAAACATCACGAAATTAATCTGTTTAAATAATAAATACATTTAAAATTTCAACTTCCCCAACACCTTTTACCTTTGCGGTTGAATTATCAATGAATGTTTCAGTAGAACTGTCAATATTATTAATGGATGTTAACACTGTCATATCATTTGATATATGTAATGAATATTAAATATATATATATACCATATGTGCATTTTCATGTTTTTAAGACATGTTTCCTATAAAATATATATTTATGATGTCTTCATTACCGATTAATTTTTTTTACTACATATGAAAAATAAAGAACTATTATGAAAAAAAACATATTTCAAGAATATGTTTATAGGAAATCATTATGATATAAATTTTGAGGTAAAATATACAGTTTTGCCAAGAGATTATGGAAATTTCAGGGAATAATTATTCCTATAATGGTAATAAATATAAAATCTTAAACATGATAGAAATGTAAATTTTCAAATTAAACCATCAACAAAGGTGGTCATATATATTTATTATAGTTAATTATAAAAAAATCATGTCTTTAATTTATTTAATTGTTTGAATCTTACCATATTATTATAAATTTTCCTTCATTAAAAATTCTATAGATATCAATTTTCATCCTTTAGACGTCATTTATAATAAAATAATTTTCATCAAAAAAGGATTCGAATATAATTTATTATAATTAATTAAACTTTGAATGAAATGATTTAATTTGGAAATTTTCACATATAATCTTTTATATGTCCCCATATAATTTTCCATTAATTAATGATGTTATATTTTTTATTTTCATCATTTCTAGCAAGAACAACTATATATTTTCACTTTTTATTTTTCTTTATAATATTGTAATATTGTTAACATTATGATTGAGTATATACATCATGTTGTAAAAGGCCACTTTAGAAAATATGAATTTGAAATCGATGAATAATCATCTTCTCAGAACTAAAATCTTGAAGCTATCAACCCAAAGTCTTTTGTTTAACTTTTATCACATGATTCATTAAAACAAATAGAGTAAAATGTACACCTATAACTAGCTACCATTTCATTAAATTGTTTTTTTATATTTTACTCTTTTTGTTGACATTTTTTAGTAATTGATTGTTTTGATTGATGAGAATTCTTCCACTATAATTATAATTGAAAACATCTCCTTCACAATTTTACTATTTTATTCCTTTATTTATTGAGTTATAAATATTTTTCATCGTGAGATCCTACCATTATTCTTCATTGGGAAACCTGTAAAACAATGAGTCATTCCCCATAATGAAATTCAGAATTATATAGTTGAGTGCTAACATTATGTTCAAATTTTAAATAAATACATTTTATTTTTTATTCTCCTCATAGGAAATGTTTATGATTTATAATTTATATTATATTAAAGATATAAAATTTTATTATTTAAATTTTTTAATTTCATTTAATTTTAAATTTCAAGTATAGAATTAATTTGATCAGTATATTAAAAGTCATTCAACAAATATAAAATAATCATTTCTTTCCCTAAAATATCTCATTCCACTTATAGTACTCGTAAATATATGATACATTTCATTAAATTCCTCTTCACATCCAATTTTTAATTCTAGATAGTAAAATAATTATATATAGAAGTTATCAATTATATGATTATCAAAAACCATGATTAACATATTATAGTGTATTAAAAATTTCATGAAAAAGTTTTATATGTTAAAATATTATTATAAATGATACTATTGATTAAAAAGTATAGAATAATCATAACCATGTGCTTTAGAATATTATTTACTATATTATTACCTAATATTATTTTATGGAAAACAATAGGAGATGTGTTTCATTTAACCATAATTGTCCAAATTCCAATGATCATATGACTAAGATAATTCACCATGGGGGACTTCTAGTATCCATAAATAGTTTCATGAATAGAGGTCGTTGTAATGGTATGGTATTTTTGTAAGGTACATATAATTTTTTTCATTCATTCATTGCAATAATCCTTATGAATGTAATTCAAGAGTTTACGGAAGAAATGTGGTTTTCATTGGCATGGTTGTGGCTAGTTTACCTGATTATTTGAAGTATTAACTAGGCCACATAGTTAAAATAAACTATAAATCTCAATCTGTACATTTATAGAAAACCATGTGGGGCCTTTTAGGAACAATTGAATTTGACACGGTGAGACTCAAACCATGCGATGGACTCTTGGTCCAGGATAGTAAATGACAACATGTGAGAATGGTTATCCATTGTTTTTCTAAAATTACGAAGCATACTATGATGGGTGTACTTTCTTAATAGTGTGGTGTTCACTATTGACTCACTTTTCATCCAATATTCTGACCAAACACTATGAATTTTAATTCTATAGAATTATTAAAATTTAAACATATTTCATTTAAAAACCCCCATATAATTTTCCTTCTCCACCTAGACATAGAATCCATCACCTTCTTGATGTCTCCCCTTTATCTATTTTTAGGCATTGATTCCACCTCCACATATAGACTGTGTTTTATTCACTATCAGATGTATTGGATAACTAATGGTAAAATCTCTAATACTATTTATTCCATTCATAGTTTCTCTACCATATTTTTATATATTTCTATGTGAGATTATATGAATTGTTTTTATGAAATTTTTATTTTATGGATATATCTTCTATTATATTTTATCCTGATGAGAATACTATATGAGGATTAATCCATGAGTTAAATGTAGGTTTCCAGTAACATTAACTAAATTTGTAGGTGATTAGATTTAATTTTAGGTGGTTCCACATGTTATAACTTTACATTAGTTTACATCAAATCTACTTTACTATATATTTAATTTCACCATGTTACGATACTCTTGTAATCCCATTTTAATCCATTAAAAGATTCATTAATAACTAGTCTCCACCCATTGAATAATTTTTAATTAAATAACATCTTCGTTTTAAATTTTTAATTGAAGAAAAACCCATTTATTAGTTGTGGTTTCAATGAAAATTAGTATTTCTTAATTTCTAAATTATACGATTTAAATTAATTATTTTAAAATTAATGGTAGGGCCATGTCACTTTTTATAAAATTATAATGAAATTTTATAACATATGATACAATGGAAAATATGGGATATTTTTTTTTAAAAGATATAAATGGATATAAAATATGATTATCATTTTAGACCATTGATATTGTTCCTTGAGAAACAATTAATGATCTAGTTTAGAATTGCATCTTAGGCTCACATTTATTGAGTGTTGGGGACGAAATCTAACACTATCTACATGGATAATAGGAATGATGTTCCATATTTATTTTCATTGGGTATTGGGAATGATGAATCACACCACTATCGTGAGTGACATGTATAAAATCTCACATTTATATAATATTGAGGGATAATAAAATTATAGAAGCATATTGGTCCCAAGACTCTGTATGGATTCCTATGTTATGCCACTAATAATGCTAGAACCTTTTATCTACGTTTATTTATACATATTTATTAACATACATAGTGTATATTCATATATACATATTATATACATAACTAATTATAAATTTATAAACATGGTAACCTGAGATCAATGATATTCGGGTCAATACTATTGTAGGTAGAGTTATTCAGGTGATAATTAGGAACATGAGTGTAACACCCCTGAGAATTTAGGAGATAAATCTGTTTTAATCTAATAGATATCTTGTGATATATGCTACACCTATATTACATTGAGAAAAACAAAACACTGTATTAGCTTGTAGTATATGCAACACTATTCTTGGCATGTGTTACAAACAATTTCAAGATCATTAGATACGATTAATTTCACGCAACACTAAGTATATATTTTGTTCAATGTATTGAAAAATATGTTTGTATTACGCTATACACAACATCAAAAGAATATTTTACTACATACAACACTGACATGGCTTGAATTACCCACAAGAGCGACATTAATGGATAACTTGGATTGTACACAATACTGAGTTTCAGTAAACAATATTATATTATTAAAATATTTTTTTAATGGGATATAAAATGGCTATTACAAAATGTATTAACCAAATTTTTAATTTTATATATCGTTAACATTCATCTTATTTATTTTCTAGAACATAACATAAGAATAAATTTAATTTTTTCTGATCAAAGAATTATAATTAAAAAAATATAGTTTTCCCCCTTTTGATGGTTCACACATTTTATATCATGTTTTTTACACTTTCATAAATTAAATTTCACAAAATAAACATCTTCATTTAATTTGGATTAATAAAATTTATATTGGTTTACTTTTTTATATTTTTTTGATAAGTTTAAATTTTTGATAAATAGTGAAAATACATATTTTTATTGAAAAAATTATTCTCATTTAGAGTAATTACATAGTAAAATTATTTTTTGTATTTTTTTTAATTTCAATTATTTAATTATAATCAAATTATGGTTTTTTGAAAATGATTTCTTACATGACTTTATTTTATAATCATTTTCCATTAAAAAAGGGGAATTTTTGAAGAAAACATTTTTTGTGACATTGTAATGGTTTTATGTTAAATTTAATTATTCTACTTCTGTATATTGAATTTAAAAAAATAGATGTCAAATTTTTATTCTAAATGTCACAATATGGTATGTATGTCCCCTTTATTTTTCGCAAAAATTAATAGTTACCATATTAAATTTTATTACGAAGGTAAAGGGTAAATTATGTATTTTAGGTTGAAAATAAAATTATAATGAATATAAATAGATCAAAGAAAATGAAACAAAATTATTTGATGAATGTAATTTGACCCATAACACATAATTATAGAAATTATGTTATTTAATGGACACTTTCCCATGAAAATGACTTAAAAAGAATTTAAATCAAATAAAGACACAAAGTGTCATTTTCATTATTTTTAATAACTATTATGTATCCACATATGACCAAATGGGTGGTATCAACAAATAATTTTTTTAATGTTTTACTAAATTAACATATTTCTATTATATAAATTTATTTTTTACGTTTTGAAGCCATTTGGGAGATATTATGTTATTTATAATATTTTATTTATTTAAATTTTAATGATGTCACATTCAGTATTTAAATGATTTATCATTTTCAAAATAAGGTAATACAAAATATAAATTACACTATAAATGTAATGACTCAGAAATTTCAAGGAAATTTTTTTCTTAAATACTTTGGAATTTTTCGAGTCTGCGGTTTCTGACGACACTTGATTATGAGGCCCATTGTGCCCAGAATCAATTTCTGATGTTTTTTTCTAGTACGTTTAGTAAACATACGTGCGGGTTTTTCTATATTTTGAACCGATGCTTGGAATTGAAATCTGAGGGCACCGATGAACTCGCAACGCTAGTATTCGCCTAAGGGGACCTTTACCGCGGTTACATTTTATGTGGGTTGAGATATAATATTTGGGGATTTAGAATAAAATAAATAAAATTTATTGTGTACAAATTTTATTTAAGGAGGTTGGTTATTTTCTCCCATGGGGAGTTAGAGGTGGGTCCCACAACCACATAACCTCCCATGAGAGGATATTTGTGAGGTGGGTCCCACACGATCATAATCCCTTCACCTCCCCATAAACCTCCCATTAACTCACTTCATTTAATTGAACAACTCCTCACTTTTGAATTTTAAAATTACCCTTCACCTTCTTCTCTCTCAAATTAATTTTGCCAAACCTTGGTAAATTAATTAGGTGATTCACTTAATTAATTAAGGTGGTTTGAATTTTAAATTACACGATTTAATAAAATAATATCCTTAGATATTATTTTATTTTGGGCACTTATTGTGTTGAGAGATTTTTGGGAGAGCTATGGAGAAACGTGTTCCTCTCTTCGATGATGAAGGCCTCCAACGAAGAACGACTTTCTCCCTCGACGAAGAACGCTCTACGATTCAATGAACGCAAAGTCTCCAATGACACTTATTCTTCGGGTGCACTCCGACGTTGACAGAATTGATGTTCTTTATCCGCAACGCCCGACCTCTGTGGTGCTTGTATTCTGTGATTCGATGATGTGAGACATCATTCTCGAGGTAGTGGGAGTATGTTCAATTTTAATTGATTAAAATTTTTCTTGTTCTCTATTGAGAAACATGGGTTGACTTTGGACAATATCTACCGCATAACGTGAAGGGCACGAGCTGAAAACACATGTCCTGACTACTCTCCGTAGTGTCTTTGTTTGCGATTGAGGCGCGTTGGAAGAGGCGGTGACAGGAGATGCAATGGCCGTGCTTCGGACGCGTGCAGAAGAACCGCAGCCCGCAACTGCGGGATGCTCGGCCGAAGAAGAACCGCCTGACCAAAGATGGTCAGGCCGAAGGGAGACCGTAGTGCCTCAAGGGGTGCCGCGCTGCAGAGGACCACAACCCACAATCCACAGGCCGCTTCAGTGGCGAACCGGCTAGCTCGTCGGCCTACAGGGTGAAGAATCTGTGGCTTCCGAATGTGCTATGAATCCAGATCGTGGCCCGCCCGAGTTGGAGGCTTGCGCCAGGTAGGCCTGTCAGCTTCAGCCAGACCGGTTGGGAGGGCGGTGCCGCTTGGTGCCGCTGGTTCGGGAAAGTGGGGGCCTCCCCCCTAGATAGCTCGGCCCTTCAGGTCGTGCCACTCCAGGCTGCGCCGCATCGGGCTGGGCCGCGCCGGCCCGCTCTGTACCGTTCTGGGCCAGGCCGCTCACTACTGAGCCGGGCCACGCCCCCCCGGCCGAACTGCGTGATACACTAGGTTGGTCCGACCCTCTGCCAGGTTGGACCCACCAAAACCGGATTGACCCGACCCGCCAACCCACTGTGCTTAACGGTCCAGGCCCATTATCACTTAAACATGAATATCATTAAGACCACATGTCCGATCGACGTGCCGTCTACAACACTGGGACCCTTGCGACGAGGCAGTCCTTTTCTGATACTCTAAATGAGTACTGGACAACATTGGAAAATTTCCAGGTTTGGAACAAACATATTTCCAACTAGGCCTCTGAAACGGAAAAGCCAATATCTTTCAGATCGGGCGTCCGATTGACGCGCTGTCTGTCGCGTTGGGTTCCTTTTGATGAGAAGGAATGTTTGGATAAATAAAATCTATACCTGTTGATAGTTGATGTATCGACCTCCTTGGATCGAGGTGAGGACCCTTCCGGAATCGAGTGTACTGTGTGCGAGAACTCTAAAGATGGTCATGACTACGACGACTACGGTACATGAATCCTCCGTGGGATCGACGACGACGACAAACCTAATGGAATCCTCAGTTGTTTCGGAGATGAAAAATACGATACTGGAATCTTCTGTGGGTTCAGTGATGAAGACTACTATACTAGAATCCTTCGTGGGTTCGATGATGATGATTACTGTTCTTGTATCCTACATGGGTCTGACAATTTGACATCAGTTCTAGTATCCTACGTGGGCCTGATAGAGTAGCTGGTGTAGTATCCTACATGGGTCTGAAAACGTTGCGGAACTAGTATCCTACATGGGTCTGCCATCTTAGTTTAATCATTGACTACATCTGATCATCTCTTTCACTTTACAAAATATGTATACCTGTGTGAGCTGAGTCTTGAATTTCAATCATTATCATCGATGTGATTGAATTTTTTCCTGTTTGTACTGGGTTGTGCTTGGTCTCTAGAGTTGGAGCTGAAATGGGATTGATAACTTAGGTATATGTATGAGCATATACCTACGTAGAGTTGTTTGATACTTCATGATTATATCTTTTATTTTGTGATTTATCCTTCGTGGATTTTGAGAGACCTTCGGGGGTCTCAGGGTCCCTACTAAGTATTGTTATACTCACCCCTGCACGGGCTATACTCACACTACATTGTGTTGGATGAAGATGACTGATAGTAATGATCGTGATAGAGACTTGTGGAGCTGGACGGTACCCAGAGGTGGACCACTTTACGGGATATACACGGAGCAGACGGAAGGACCCGAGGTACCGAGAGACCATCTGTACCCACCCTTCTGGTGGGATTCCCAGAGGACGACTTAGTGGTTTCTTTTTTACATTTTTTCTGTTGTACTAGACTTTATGTTGTACTGTACTTTTCAGTTGGGTTTGTATTCTGGCTCATTTACCTCTCAGCACTTACTCTATATTCAGTATTACTTTGTGTTTACTTCAACTTGCATTCTCTGTTGTGTTTTTTTACTATCATAAATGCAATTCCTTCCCTTTTTATCGAGATTTACACCTTTGGTGCTAGTCACCAGCCCCTGGCCTATAGAAGGTAGGATTGGGGTAGTCACAACACGGGCCCTGAGGATGGGTCATGACAAATTGGTATCAAAGGATTCAATTCTACTACAGAACTGAGGACTCTAATCATTCCATTCTGTGAAGCAATAGTGTTAAGAGTAATCAGTGCGGCTTTCAGTCCAGGGATTCCAGTGTTGGTGCAGCAACCGACATATCAATACACCAGGTCCCTGACCCTTGATTTCTGACTGTGTGCATGAAAACACTGATTGCACGTGTGTTTCAAAAGTTTTCTTTGTGATTACTTTGTGTCAGATCACCAGGTATACTGTTTGACTGTGGAACACCTGTTTCATTTCAGGAAGGCCCCATGAATGAAGCCTTCTAGGGTTCCGAGTCACATGCGATATGGTATCCCACCGAGAAATGAGGCCTCAGTGCAGGGCCCCATCACAGCGGAAGCACTGGTGGTACCACTACCCACTGAGCCACATATACTACCCACCACAGCAGCATAAAGTGCACCCCACCTGAGTGTGTTGCTCAAGTTTCAGTGATAGAGGCCGCCTAGGTTTCACGGAGAGATGGACCCTCAAGAATCTGTGGATTGGATGAAGGCTGTCTTCAGAGTCTTCAGATTGGTAGGGACACCAACCTACCTTATGGTGATCCTTTCCGCGAGTCTCTTGAATGCATCAATAGGTAGATGGTGGATCTTGATGCACTAGGTGCATGGAAAGGCATCTCTACTTTGGAAAGACATCGAGAGTCTCTTCCACTTGGATTTTGTTCCTACCACCCTCCATGTAGTACGTATTCAATAGTTACTTCACCCGTCATGAAAATGAGTAGTATACAGTGGGGGGACCTCCCAGGAAGAGGAAAAGTTTTGACCGTGGCGGTCCGTAGGGAGCATGCAAATGAGGCAGAGGAGATGGTCGAGCAGTGGGTGGTGGATGACATTTTGAGGCTCTACCACCACCACCACCACCTGGAGGTCCAACCTGACCACAGGGAGCTGGAGGGTAGAGGCAGACTCAGCTCCAAGCAGTAGAGGCATACGACCACAGAGCACCTGAGATGATTCAAGGTACTATCTGTGTCTACTCCACCCTTGCTTCATTACTTATAGACACATGTGAGAGTCATTCTTTCATTGCCGATGCCCTTGATCGGAGCATAGAGATTCTGATGGAGCCGTTGGCTCGATCCTTATAGTTAGAGATTCCTACGGGAGAAGACTCGACGATTACGCACTGGTGCTGGCAGTGTCAACTTACACTAGGAGGAGAGAGCTTCAACTGGGATCTTCTTGTAGGGGCGTTGAGGCCTTACGACATCATCTTGGTTATGGACTGGTTATCTAAAGTCCATGATCATATTGACTGTATTAGGCACAAAGTGTGGTGTACCCGCATGGATGCGAGCAGGTTCACCTTCACCGGTGAGAAGGGAGCATTTGCAGTGCAGGATGGACTTACACAGAGGATAGGGTAGCCGATCACACATTAGCTGGCTAGTCTCATCCTCGGAGCAGTTGATGTGCGGAGTCCGAGTTTTCCTGTTGTGGTGGATCAGTATGCGGGCGTTTTTTCTGAAGACATTCTAGGAATACCTCCTCGCAGATAGGTAGACTTCTACATGGACCTATAACCTAGAACAACACCGATATCTACTCCAGCATATCGGATGCCTCCCGCCGAGCTTCGTGAGTTGCGGATAAAGATGGAGGACTTACAGGTGAAGGGATTTATCTGACACAGTGTTTCACCATACACTTCTCGGATTTTGTTTTCCAATAAGGAAGATGGGAGCTTGCAAATGTGTGTTGACTACTGTCGCCAGAATCAGATGACCGTGAAAAACAAGTACCCACTCATGAGGATTGACAACCTCGTTGAGCAGCTCAACGGAGCACGTTGGTTCTCGAAGATAGACCTCAGGTCAGGCTATCACCGACTCAGAGTTCGAGACGAGGATGTGTAGAAGATGGCCTCCAGGTGTCGGTATGGCCACTACGAGTTTTTGGTAATGCCTTTCGGTGTAACCAACGCTCCAGCAGTGTCCATGAGTCTCAGGAATAGGATCTTTCAGCCTTACCTCGATCGTTTTTTCATAGTCTTCAACAAAGACATACTGATTAACTCGAATACTGAGGAGGAGCACACCTACCACTTGTTGGTGGTACTAGATACACTATTAGAGAACCAACTTTATGGTATGATTTTGAAGTGTCAGTTCTAGATTCGATAGGTACACTTTATGGGACATGTCATCACGGAGGTAGGAGATGTAGTGGATCCAGTGAAGATCGAGGTAGTGCTTTCTTGGGGTACACCCAGGAGCGTGATGGAGGTGCAGAGTTTCCTAGTTCTGGCTGGATACTATCAGAGATTTCTTCCAGACTTATCCAGAGTTGCAGCACCAGATTCAACTTTGAAGAATAAGGAGAAACCCTTCATGTGGTCAGATAGATATCAGAAGAACTTTCAGAAGCTTAGACAGAGGTTGACCAGTGTACCCATCTTGAGGCTACCAGAGGAGGGCTTCGGGTACGTAGTATACTGTGACCCATTAGGGACTGGACTCAGGTGTGTCCTGATACAGGAGCAAGTAGTGATCACATATGGTTCACGACAGTTGAGATAGAATAAGAAGAACTATGCTACCCATGACATGGAGTTAACAGCAGTGGTCTTCACCTTGACAAAGTGGCTGTACTATCTGATGGGTGAGTGCTTTACAGTCAACCCTGACCACCAGAGTCTCAGGTACATCTCTTCGTAGAAGGACCTGAACCCGAGACATCAGTGACGGCTCGAGGACCTCCAAAACTATGTCTTTGAGATAGTCTATACTCCTGGGAAGGTGAACGTCGCATCTCATGCTCTCAGTAGGAGACCAGGCCTTCAACTACTAGGAGAGGCAACAGAGAAGCTAGCCGCGTTGTAGATATCCTTTGTGGATATAGATGTAGTGCCTTTCTATAGTCACTCAAACTCTCTACTCCACTCCTTCCGCGAGTCAGAGAGGCACAACATGGAGACATTGATATTGAGACACGACGTGCTCAGATATCTATAGGGTAGGAACCTGATGGATTTTCTAAAGGAGGAGAGCACGAAATGCTCTTCAGGGGACGTACCATGGTACCAGTTGCACTGTAGGAGGAAGTGATGAGGGATTTTCAAATTCACCTCTAGCGGTACATCTAGAAGTGTCGAAGATGTACTAGGACCTCAGACGACATCACTGGTGGCCGTGTATGAAGATGGTTATAGCAGAGTTTGTTTCACGATTCCTCACTTATTAGCAAATTAAGGCGGAGCACCAAGTACCAGTAGGCTTGGTACATCCATTAGAGGTTATATAGTGGAAGTGGGATGGGATATCCATGGATTTCGTGATGGGGATTTCACGTACATCAAGAGGTAATGAATATATCTATGTCATCATAGACCAACTCACCAAGTCGGCCAACTTCCTTCCGATCAGAGAGCATGGATCCGTAGAGAGCTTGGGACACCAATACATTCATGAGGTCATATGGCTTCATGGTGTGCAATCATCTATCATATCCGATCAAGATGCTCTATTCACATCATGGTTATAGAAGGGGTTACAGGAGGCTTTTGGGATGCAGCTACTTCTATGCATCGCCTTCCATCCTTAGACGGACAGCCAGACAGAGAGGACTAATAAGGCTCTCGAGGACATGCTCCGTGCATGTGTCCTTGACCTTGGTCGTAGCTGGGAGAATCAACTACCCTTGGTGGAGTTTGCGTACAACAACATCTACCACTCCACCATTGGAATGACACCATACGAGGCACTATACGGCTGACCTTGCAGATCACCACTGTGCTGGACTGACCCTAGGGAGTCAGAACTTGTAGGACCAGAGATGGTTCAGGCTATGATGGAGAAGGTGCAGATCAAGGAGCAGATGAAGACTGCACAGAGCAGACAGAAGTCCTATGCTGATAGGAGGTGGAGAGCACTAGAGTTCGAGGATGGTGACAACATCTTCTTACGAGTCTCACCTCGACAATGTCTAAAGAGATTTGAATGGGGCAGCAAGATATCTCTGCATTTCATCGGACCTTTCCATGTCCACAGTAGAGTAGGAGTGGTGGATTACCACCTGTACCTTCCACCTCAGTTGCACTGGGTGCATGATTTCATCCACGTATCACAGCTGAGGAGATATGTGCATGACCCGACCCACATCATTGATCACGTGGAGCTGGACATCGATGATGGGGCGATGTTTGCGGAGGTCCCGATAGAGATTGAGGATCGATAGGAGCAGGTCCTATGTGGATGTTCGATTCCTCGGGTGCGCATTCGCTGGAAGCACAGAAACCTCCAGGAGAGAACTTGGGAGCGGGAGGATCAGATGCGAGCTCAGTACCCCATTTGTTTTCCTAGTGTGTTTTGTATCTTTACGGGGATGTAAATCCCTGAGGATGGAGTAATGTAAAGACCAAAAAATTTAAAGGAATTTTTTTTCAAATTTACTTTGAAAATTTACAAGTCTTCGGTTACTGACGACACTTGATTCCGAGGCCCAGTGTGCCCGAAATAAATTTATGATGTTTTTTCTGGTATATTCAGTAAACGTACATGTGGGTTTTTCTATCTTTTAAACCGGTGATCAGAATTTAAATATGAGGGCACCGATGAAATCATAGCTTTGGTATTCGCCTAAGGGGAACATTACCACAGTCGCGTTTTATGCAGGTTGAGAGTTAATATTTGGGGATTTTGAATAAAATAAATAAAAGTTGTTGTGTAAAAATTTTATTTAGGGAGGTTGGTTGTTTCCTACCAAGGAGAGTTATAGGTGGGGCCTACACCCACATAACCTCCCATGAAATGATATATGTGAGGTGGGGCCCACACGAGCCTAATCCCTTCACCTCCCCTTAAACCTCCCCATTAACTCCTATTCATTTAATTGAAAAACCCCTCACTTTTGAATTTTAAAATAACCCTTCACCTTCTTCTCTCTCTAAATAATTTTTCCAACCCCTGGTAATTTAATTAGGTGATTCACTTAATTAAATAAAGTGTTTTGTATTTTGAATTACATGTGTTAATAAAATAATATCCTTATCTATTATCTTATTTTGTGCACTTGTTGTGTTGAGATATATTTGGGAGAGCTCTAGAGAAAACTGTTGCTCTCTTCGATGAAGAATGCCTCTGATGAAGAATGACTTACTCCCTTGACGAAGAACTCTCTACGACTCAAAGAACGCTAATTCTCCAATGACCCTTCTTCTTCGGGTGCACTCCGACGTCGACAGAATTGACGTTCTTCATCCGGGACGCCCGACCTCTGTGGTTCTTGTCTTTCACGACTCGACGATGTGTGACGTCATTTTCGAAGTAGGGGACTTATGTTCAATTTTAATTGATTAAAATTGTTCTTGTTCATTGTTGAGATACATGGTTTGACTTTGGCCAATTGCTACCGCCTAACACAGAGGAAGCAGGCCGAACACACATGGCCCGACGACCCTCTCTAGCCACTTTGTTTGCGATTGAGGCATGTTGGAAGCGGCATCGATGGGAGAAGTGGTGGCCGTGCGCCAGCTGCATGCAAAAGAACCGCCGCCCGCAATCGCGGGCCGCTCGGCCAAAGGAGAACCGTCTGGTCGAAGCCAACCGGGCCAAATGGAGACCATGATTCCACAAGGGGTGCAACACTAAAGAGGATCGTGGCCCACAATCTGTGGACTGCTTCGGTGGTGAACTGGCTGGCTCGTTGGCCGGTCGGGTAGAGAAGCTGCGGCACTCGAAGGTACCGCGCAGCTGGACCGCAGCTGACCTGAGAGGGACTCTTGTGCCAGGAAGGCCGGTTGGCTTCAGCCAGGCCATTTGGGAAGGCGGCACTGCTGGTTCTGGAAAGCGGGCCCCCTAACTCGGACTACTCGGCCCTTCGGGGCGAGCTGCTCGGCCAGCCGGGCCTCGCCCTGCCGGGCTGCACCGTGCCACGCCGGGCCGGGCCACGCCGTGCTGGGCCGGGCCGCACCCTGCCGGGCTGAGCCGCGCCCCCTCGATCCTGGATGTACCCCTTAGTTCGGACCGTACAATACACCAGGCTAGTCCGACCCTCTGCCGGGTCAGACCCGCTAAAACCGGGTTGACCCCACCTGCCAGCCCACTTGGCTTAACGGGCCGAGTCTATTATCACTTAAAGGTGAATATAGTTAAGACCGTGCGTCTGATCGACGCGCCATCTGCCGCACTGGGACCCTTGCGATGAGGTGGTAATTTTTCAATACTCTAAGTGTGTTTTGGATGAATTTGGAAAATGGATGGGTTCGGAACTAGCATATTTACAACCGGGCCCCTGGAACAGGAAAGCCAATATCTTTCAGACTGGGCGTCCGATTGAGTTACCGTCTATCACGTCAGGATTTTTTTGACTAGACGGAACTTCGGGATACATCAACCCTGGAAATCATGACCGTTGGTGTTTCGACCCCCTTGGCTCGAGGAGCGGACCCTCCCTGAATCGAGCGTGTTGTGTGCGAAAACCCTAGAGCTGGCTGCGACTACGATGACTACCGTATTAGAATCCTCCATGGGTTCAGCCACGACAAATACCATAATGGAATCCTCCGTGGGTTCGGCGATGACAACTATCATACTGGAATCCTCTGTGGGTTCGCCAATGATGACTACTATACTGGAATCCTCTGTGGGTTCGACGACGATGATTACTGTTCTTGAATCCTACATGGGTCTGATAGTTTGACTAATGTTCTAGTATCCTATGTGGTTATGACTGAGTACGTAGTCTAGTATCCTACGTGGGTCTGGCAGCTTAGCTGGACTAGTATCCTACATGGGTCCTCCATCTTAGATGAATTAGTGACTACATCTGATCAACTCTATCACTTTACGAAATATGTACACCTGTGTGAGCTGAGTCTTGACTTTCGATCATTATCACTGATGTGATTGACTTATTTCTTGGGTTGACTGGGTTGTGCTTGGGCTCGAGTGTTGGAGCTGAACTGGGATTGATAAATTAGGTATATGTATGGGTATATACCTAAGTAGAGTTGTTTAATACTTCGTGATTGTATATTTTCTTTGAGATTTATCCTTCGTGGATTCTGGGAGACCTTTGGGGGCCTCGTGGTCCCTACTGAGTATTTTTATACTCACCCCTGCATGGGCTATGCCCGCACTATGTTTTGTTGGACGCAGACGATGGACATCACTGATTGTGGTAGAGACTTGTGGAGCTGGATGGAACCCGGAGGTGGACCACATGGCGCGATGTACAAGGAGCGGACGGACGGACCTGAGGTACCGAGGAGACCATCTTTACCCACCCTTCATGTGGGATTCCCAGAGGAAGACTTAGTGGTTGCTATTTTACTTTTCTGCTGTTGTACTAGACATTGAGTTGTACAATACTTTTCAGTTGGGTGTGTATTCTGTCCCATTTACCTTTCAGCACTTACTCTTTATTTTGTATTACTTTGTTTTTACTTCATCTTGCGTTCTCTGTTGTGTTTGTTTACTATCATAAAGGCAATACCTTCCCTTTTTATCAGTATTAACTCCTTCGGTGCTAGCCGCCAGCCCCTGGCCTATGGAAGATGGGCTTGGGGTAGTCACGGCATGGGCCCCGAGGACTGTTCGTGACAAATTGTTATTAGAGGAGTCGGTTGTACCGTAGAACTGAGGACTTTGATCATTCCTTTCTGTGATGAAATAGTGTTAAGAGTATTGAGTGTGGTTTTCAGTCCAGGGTGTCTAGTGTTGGTGTGGCGACCGACGTATCAATACACCAGGACCCTGACCCCTGATTTCCGACTCAGTGCACAAAACACTGATTGCATGTGTGTTTCAAAAGTATTCTTTGTGATTACATTGTGTCAGCCTCCTAGGTATACTGTTTGACTATGGAGCACCTTTTTGTTTTCAGGATGCCCCCCTGAAGGTAGCCATCTAGGGTTCTGAGTCACGTGCAAATGGTAGCCCACCGAGCGATGAGGCCTCAGTGCAGGGCCCCATTACAGCGGAGGCACCAGCGGTACCACTACCCATTGAGCCACCGATACAACCAGCCCTAGCAACAGAGAGTGAATTCCACCTAAGTGCGTTGCACGAGTTTCAGTGATAGAGGCTACCCAGGTTTCGCGGAGAGACGGACCCTCAGGCAGCCGAGGATTGGCTAGATGCTGTCGTCAGAGTATTCAGATTGGTAGGGACACCGGCCTACCTTATAGTGATCCTTTCCGTGATTATATTACACACAACAACATGTATATGGTGGATCTTGATGCTTCAGGTGCACGACATGGCATGTCTACTTTGGACAGACTTCGAGAGTCTCTTTTTCTCGGAGTTTGTTCATTCCACCCTTCGTGTGGAGCGGAATCAGGAGTTACTTCACCCGTCATTTAGATGAGAAGCAGACAATGGAGGGACCTCACAGGAAGAGGCAGAGGTTCAACCATGGCAGTTTGTAGGGAGCATGAAGACGAGGCCGAGGGGCTGGCTGAGCAGCAGGTGGTGGAAGACCTTTTGAGGCTATACCACCACCACCACCTAGCAGTCCACCCTGACCACAAGGAGCTGGCGGGCAGAGGGAGGATCAGCTCTAGGCAGTGGAGGCTTACGACCACGACACACTTGAGATGATTCGAGGTATTATCTGTGTATACTCCACCCTTGCTGCAGTACTTATAGACATAGGTTTGAGTCATTATTTCATTGTTGCTGACTTTGTTCGAAGCTCGGATATTCCAACAGAGCCATCGGATCGATCCTTACTGTTAGAAACTCTTACGGGAGAAGACTCAACCATTACGCACTGGTGCTGTCAGTGTGATCTAACTCTAAGAGGTGAGATATTTATCTAGTAACTTCTTGTAGCGGCGTCAAGGCCTTACGTCGTCATATTGGATATAGACTAGTTATCTACAATCCATGATCAATTTGATTGTATTAGGCTCAAAGTGTGGTGTGTCCGCATGGATGTGAGTAGTTTCACCTTCACCGGTGAGAAGGGCGCCTTTGTATTGCAGGATGGACTTATGTAGAGGAGAGAGCAGCCAATCACACATCAGTTTCCCAATCTCATCCTCGGAACAGTTTTCCTATTGTGGTGGATCAGTATGCAGACGTTTTTCCTGAAGACGTTCCAGGACTACCTCCTCACAGATAGGTAGACTTCATACATGGACCAATACTCCAGAACAACACTGATATCTTCTCCAGCATATCAGATGGGTCCCGCCGATCATCGTGAGCTACAGGTAATGAAAGAGGACTTATAGGGGAAGGGATTTATCCAACCCAGTGTTTCACCTTGAACTTCTCCGATTTTGTTTTCTAAGAAGGCATATGGGAGCTTGCGACTGTGTGTCGACTACTGTCTCCTGAATCAGGTGACCGTGAAGAACAAGTACCCACTCTTGAGGATTGACGACCTCTTTGATCAGTTCAAGGGAACACGTTGGTTCTCGAAGATATACCTCAGGTCAGGTTATCACCAGCTCAGATTTTGAGATGAGGATGTGCAGAAGATGACCTTCAGGTGTCGGTATGGCCACTAAGAGTTCTTGGTTATGCCTTTCGGCATAACCAACACTCTAGTAGTGTTCATGACTCTCATGAACAGTATCTTCCAGCCTTATCTCGATCATTTTTTCATGGTCTTCATCGACGATATACTGATTTACTTGACTACTAAGGTGGTGCACACCTACCACTTCTGGGTTGTACTGGATACACTCCAAGAGCACCAGCTTTATGGTAATCTCTCGAAGTGTCAGTTCTGGATTAGAGGGTTACACTTCTTGGGACACGTTATCTCGGAGGTGGGAGTTGCAATGGATCTAGTGATGATCGAGGTAGTGATTTCTTGGGATCCACCCAGGAGCATGATGGAGGTGTAGAGTTTCCTGGGTATGGATGGATACTGTCAGATATTTTATCTAGACTTCTCCAGAGTTTCAGCATCGCTTTCAGCTTTGACAAAGAAGGGTAAACCCTTCGTGTGGTCATATTGATGTCAGCAGAACTTTCAGTAGCTGAGACATAGGTTGACCAGTGCGCCCATCTTGAGGCTACCAAAGGAGGGATTTGGGTATATAGTATACTTTTACGCATCAAGGAATGGACTTGGGTGTGTCCTAATGCAGGAGAAAGCAGTGACCGTGTATTGTTCCTGGCAGTTGAGACAGCACGAGCAGAACTATGCTACCCATGACCTGGAGTTTGAAACTATGGTCTTTGCCTTGATGATTTGGAGGCACTATCTGATGGGAGAGTGCTTTACAGTCAACTTTGACCACCGGAGTCTTAGTTATATCTTTTCGTATAAGGACCTAAACCCAAGACATTAACGATGGCTTGATTTCATCCAGGACTATGACTTTGAGATAGTCTATACTCCTGGGAAAGGGAACGTTTTAGCTGATGATCTTAGTAGGAGATCAGGCATTCAACTACTAGGAGTGGTGATGGAGAAGCTAGCCACATTGCATATATCCTTAATGGATAAAGATGGATCATCCTTTCTATAGTCACTCACAGTCACTCCTCCACTCTTTTAGTGATTCAGAGAGGCACAATGTGGGGACTTTTACTGTGAGATGCAACGTGCTCAGATATCCATAGGACATGCACCTGATGGATTTTCTAAAGTAGGATAGCACTAAATCCTCTTCAAGGGATGTACCATGATACCAGTTGCACTAAAAGAGGAACTGTTGAGGGAGTTTCACACTACCCCTCTAGCGGTACATCCAGGAGTGTCGAAGATGTACTGGGACCTCAGACGACACAACTGGTGGCCGGGTATGAAGATGGCTATATTAGAGTTCATTTCACAATGCCTCACTTGTCAGTAAGTGAAGGCAGAGAACCAGGTAACGACAGGCTTGATACAACCCTTAGAGGTCACAGAGTGAAGTGGGATGCGATATACATGGATTTAGTGATGGGGATTCCACATACATCTATAGGGAACAACTCTATCTGGGTGATCGTAGACTGACTCACCAAGTCGGACAACATCCTTTCGATCAGAGTGCCGAGATTTGTATAGAGATTAGGATGCCTCGACGTTCAAGAGATTATATGGCTTCATGGCGTGACATCATCTATCATTTCCGATCGAGATGCTTGATCCCCTTCTTGGCTATGAAAGGGGTTACAGGAGGATTTTGGGACGCATCTACGTCTGAGCACCGCCTTCCATCCTTAGATGGAAGACCAGACAGATAGGACCATTCAAAATCTCGAGGACATGCTCCGTGCATGTGTACTTAACATTGGTCATAGCTGGGGGGATCACCTACCCTTGGTGGAGTTTTCATACAACAACAACTACCACTCCACCATTGGGATGGAACCATATGAGGCACTGTACATAAGACCTTTCAGATCACCTCTGTGCTTGACTGACACTAGGGAGTCAGCACTCGTAGGACCAGAGATGGTTCAGGCTACGACAGAGAAGGTACAGATCATCTAGGAGCGGATGAAGACTAGACAGAGCAAACATAAGTCTTATGATGATAGGAGGTGGAGACCACTAGAGTTCGAGGATGGTGACCACATCTTCTTATGGATATCACCTTGAAGGCGTCTACGAAGATTATTTTTTGGGGAGGAAAGTTATCTCCGCATTTCATCGGACCTTTCCCGATCCTCGGCAGAGTAGGCGAGGTGGCTTTCCACTTGTCCCTTCCACCTCAGTTGCACCGTGTGCATGATTTATTCCACGTATCACAGTTGAGGAGATACGTGCAAGACCTGACCCACATCATTGATCACAGAGAGCTAGAAATTGATGACAGGGAGACGTTTGCAGAGGTCCCCGTAGAGATCGAGGATCGACAGGAGAAGTTCCTATGTAGACGATCGATTCCTCTGCTGTGAATTTGCTGGCAGCACGAAAACCTCCAGGAGAGCACTTGGGAGAGGGAGGCTCAGATGCGAGCTCAGTAACACCATTTGTTTTCCTAGTGTGTGTTGTAGCTTTATAGGGATGTAAATCCCTAAGGTGGGAGTAATGTAAAGGCCCAAAAATATCAAGGAAAGTTTTTTCTTGAATAATTTGAAATTTTACAAGTCTTCAGTTTCTGATGACACTTGATTCCGAGGGCCGGTGTGACCAGAATCAATTTATGAAATTTTGTTCAGGTATGTTCAGTAAACATACGTGCAGGTTTTTCAATCTTTTGATTCGATGTTCAGAATTGAAATATGAGGGCACCAATGAACTCTCAGCGCCAGTATTTTTTTAAGGGAACCTTTACCGCGATTGCGTTTTATGCGGGTTGAGAGTTAATATTTGGGGATTTAGAATAGAATAAATAAAATTTATTGTGTACAAATTTTATTTTGGAAGGTTGGTTATTTCCTCCCAAGGGGAGTTAGAGGTTGGTCCCACACCCACATAACCTCCCATGAGAGGAAATTTATGAGGTGGGGCCCACACGAGCCTAATCCCTTTACCTCCCCTTAAACCTCCCCATTATCTGCTCTTCAATTAATTGAAAAACCCCTCACTTTTGAATTATAAAATAACCCATCACCTTCTTCACTCTCTAATTAATTTTGCCAACCCATGGTAAATTAATTAGGTGATTCACATAATTAATTAAAGTGGTTTTAATTTGTAATTACATGTGTTAATAAATAATAGCCTTAACTATTATTTTATATTGGGAACTTGTTGTGTTGAGAGATTTTTGGGAGAGATCAAGAGAAAAGTGTTCCTCTCTTCGATGAAGACCGCCTCCGACGAAGAACGAAAATCTCCCTCGACAAAGAACGCTCTACGATTCGAAGAACGTGAAGTCACCAATGACACTTCTTCTTCAGGTTCACTTCGACGTTGATAGAATCGACGTTCTTCATCCGCGATGCCCGACCTCAACGGTTCTTGTCTTCTGTGACTCGACGACGAGCGACGTCATTTTTTAGGTAGGGGAATTATGTTCAATTTTAATTGATTAAAATTGTTCTTTATATTTGCTAAGAAACATGGTTTGACTTTGTCCAATTGATACCGCCTAATGTATAGGGAACATTCCAAATGCACAAAGCCCAACGACCCTCCGTATTCTATTTGTTTGCGATTGAGGTGCGTTGGAAGTGGCGGCGACGAGAGAAGTGGTGGTCATGCACCGGCCACGTGCGGAAGAACCACGGTCTGCAATAGTGGGCCGCTCGGCCGAATGAGAACCAGCCGAATGATGCCAACTAGGCCGAAGGGAGACCACGCCACCACAATGGGCTCCGTGCTATGTAGGACCACAACCCACAATCTGCGGGCGGCTTTGGCGGTGAACCGACCAGCTCGTCGGCCGGTCGGGTGAAGAAGCTGAGGCATCTGAAGGTGCCGCACAGCCGGACCATGGCCCGCCCCAGCTGGCTGCTTAATCCAGCAAGGTTGTCCGGCTTCAGCCAGCCCAGTTGGGATGGCGGCGCCGCTGGTTTGAGAAAGAGGCCCACCCCTCGGACAGATCGGCCCTTGGGGCCTAGCCGCTCGGCCAGTTGTGCCTCAGCCTGCCTGGCCGCGCCGTGCCACTCCGGGCCACGCCGGGCTGCGCCGCACCACGCCGCGCCCCCTTGGGCCAAACCGCGCAATACACCATGCCAGTCTGACCCTCTTTCGGGTCGGACCCACCAAAAATGTGTTGACCCGACCCGCCATCCCAATAGGCTTAACGGGCCGGGCCCATTATCAATTAAAAGTGAATATCGTTAAGACCGTGTGTCCAATCGATGTGTCGTCTGCGGCACTGGGACCCTTACGACGAGATGGTCCTTTTATGATACTCTATGTGAGTTTTAGATGACTTTGGGAAATGGATGGGTTTGGAACGAGCATATTTTCAACTGGGCCCCTGGAACGGAAAGGCCAATATCTTTCAGACCAAGCGTCCGATTGATGCTCCATCTGCCGTATCAGGTTTCTTTACGAGACGGAACTTTGGGATACATCATCTCTGGACTTCGTGATATTTGATGTATCGACCCCTTTGTATCGAGGAGCATACCCTCCTGAAATCGAGCATGTTGTGTGTGGGAACCCTAGAGCTGGATGCGACTACGATTACTATCGTATTGGAATCCTCTGTGGTTTCGGCGACGACAACTACCGTACTGGAATCCTCTGTGGGTTCGACGACTACAACTACCATACTGAAATCCTCTGTGGGTTCAACGACGATGAAAACTATACTGGGATCCTCTGTGGGTTTGACGATGATGATTACATTTCTTGTATCCTACGTGGGTCCGACAGTATGACTTCTTTTCTAGTATCCTATGTGGGTATGACAGAGTAGCTGGTATAGTATCCTACATGGGTCCAACAGCATAGATGGACTAATATCCTACGTGGGTCCGCCAGCTTAGATGAATTAGTGACTACATCTGATCATCTCTATCACTTTATGAAATATGTATAAATGTGTGAGTTGAGTCTTGACTTTCAATAATTATCATCGATGTGATTGACTTCTTTCCTGTGTAGACTGGGTTGTTATTGGGCTCGAGAGTTGGAGACAGACTGGGATTGATAACTTAGGTATATGTATGGGAATATACCTATGTAGAGTTGGTTGATACTTCGTGATTGTATCTTTTATTTTAGATTTATCCTTTGTGGATTCTGGGAGACCTTCGGGGGTCTCGGGGTCCATACAGAGTATTGTTATACTCACCCCTACATGGGCTATGCCCGCACTATGTTGTGTTGGATATAGACGATGGACATCACTGGTCGTGGTAGAGACTTGTGGAGCTGGAAGGTACCCAGATGTGGACCACTTGGCGGGACGTACACGAAGCGGACAGACGGACCCGAGGTACCAAGGAGACCATTGTTACCCACCCTTCAGGTGGGATTCCCGGAGGACGACTTAGTGGTTGCTTTTTTACATTACTGATGTTGTACTAGAATTTCAGTTGTACTGTACTTTTCAGTTGGGTTTGTATTCTGGCCCATTTGCCTTTCATCACTTACTCTGTATTTAGTATTACTGTGTGTTTACTTCAGCTATTGTACTCTGCTGTGTTTTTTTACTATCATAAAGGCAATTCCTTCCCTTTTTATCGGGATTTACGCCTTTGGTTCCAGTCGCCAACCCCTGGCCTATGGAAGGCGGGCTTGGGGTAGTCATGGAACGATCCCCAAGGACGGGTCGTGGTAATAAATACTAATTTTTAATTTAAAATATCTATCATTATCATGGTAATTTATTTTAGATTTTTAGGGAATAAATAATTATATTATGAATATATTCGTTATTGATGTTAAAATTAATTAATTGATGAGAAATCAGTATTTTTTTTATTAAAATCCTAATAACGAAAAAATGTCCCAACACATGACTAATTCTTATTGGTCAAGAATATCTATATCATAATCATCCATGGTTCAGGATAGTGATCATTGATCCTTATTTAGTAGATTAATAGATTTATATTATTTTATTTAATGTAATGTTAAAGTTGTCACAGTTATACTTTAATTAGTATAATAATTTTAATGTTTGATTTTATAAAATATAAATTATACTACATATATTCTCATAAAATATAATAAATTTATCTTCATTAATTTTTTTTTCTATTTTTACTCAAAAAATAAGTATATTAAATAATTATAAAATATCATTGTAGAAATTATTTTAATAATGGAGGTATCAAATAAATGTTATTCATAATATTAAAATAAATATATTTTGGGATTTTAAATATGTAAAATGAATTTTCTATATAACCATGACCACATATGAATTTAATTAAAAAGTTTTTTTATGATAAATTTTTACCTTTATATTTTTAAAAATCAATAAATTTAAGTGACAAAATTGATACTATTGTTTGTTTAACAAATTAATATTTTAATAAATTATTTAAGAATCATAAATAAAATTTAAAAAATAAATAAAAATTATCATACGATCTAAAATTATGTAAATTATATATTTATGATCGAATTTATATCAAATATGTTAATATTTTACGCTTTTAATTTTGAAATATTTTTTACCCTAGTTAAACTGAATAACATAACTAAGTGTTAAATTGAGAAGATAAGGATTGAAAGAACATAAGGGCTTGAATAAAATTTATAAGTTGATGCAGTTACAACCCTATGTAATTTCATCATTAAAATAGATACATTTTCGGAGGTTTTGGAGTGGGTTTTTGTGTTATTATAAGATAATATTTTTCAAGTTTCCAAAAGTGCCCCTCACTACAATTATAAAAGGGAACCTCCTCTATCATTTCTCCACAAATCATTAAGCCTTCATGATCATCCATCCCCTGCCTATTTCTCATCTCAATATCTCTAATGACATTCTTTAGGTTATGGTCTTCTCAAAATATGAAATCTAGTTCCACTAATAAGAGATCTAAAGAGAGCACACCATAGAAGAGGTAATCCCCCTACCAATTCTTTAGTATTTCTTTCAACTTAAACATAGAATTAATTATTTGTTTCATTATAGAATAATAACTCCATAGTCACATATATAATGAGATTTTATTATAATTTTGAAACAACCATATTCAACTTTTTATTTATCCTATGAAAAAAGAAATCACCACACGTGCATATGTACGACTTACTATCTCTATGTCGTGGTGTAATTTGTTTTTCAAAACCACCATACATGTATTGGAATAAAAATTTATGTAAGAAAAATATATTATTTTTATAAAATTTTGTTTTTTTACATTAATATAATAAAAAATTCAATTCATTACCATTGAATAATTATGGGAATGATATCGTCGCTTATGCCTGTGAACGACCAACCGTCTCCCCAAAGCGATGAGATTCATTCTCCATGTTAACCATTCAAAAATGATTATAAAGTACATATTATAAATATGAATAAAACATATGATATAATAATTCTACTCCTATTTATGTATATATATATTATTTACTTACTTCCATTCAATTCAATAATGAAACAAAAATAACATTCATGCATAAACACAACATACCATCTCCTAGAATAGTGTATTCCATTTCATTTATATATCCATTATATATATATATACTGAATATTAATTATATTTAAATTATTTTTTACATTCTATAGTTATTAAATCATGAAATAAGTAATAATATCAAGAATAATAATTTAAAACATGCATGATAAATAAAATGTTTATTACCCAGAACATTTCTTTAACAAGTAATTGAAAAATGAATAGGTTATATAAAGTAATAAGTGAATCATATATGAAATCATAGATATTATTATTGTTGATTTAATAGTTTATAATATGTTTAAAAATATATATATTAGTTTAAGGCACATAGAAAATAAATCATGCCTATGGTAAAGGATAATTATGCTATCTCATTATTATCCATGAATGTTAATACGTATGTATTTACTGGGGTATATTTATCACTAAAACCTATGTTTCCCAAATATATAATATTTTTTAGATTAATATAATATTTTTTAAATAAATTTTACTGATTGATGGATTTTTATTAAATGGTATGGAAGGAATATTTCTTTTGTTTTCTATACAAGGTACTTTTTTTCTTTTCCGGAAAAAATACGATGGGAATGTTTATGTGACATATATGACATGAACTAATTTTTACAACATAATAATTCCTTATTTTGATGAAAAATACTATACATGTTTTCATTTTTAATTTCAGCTAAATTATTTTCATTAAAATTTGCATGACATTTGGAGAATAGAAAACATTTTTAAAGAAGAAATGATATTTCACTTAAGAATTAAACTCAAGTGTTTTGTCAAAATTATTTTCCATATAAGATTACTTAGGATTATATTTATATCTATATTATTACCTTGATTATATTGTATTTATAATCTATTTATTTTTATGAAAACCATTTATCTTATATGGATAATGTTGTGATTGAACGATGTTTAAGAAACCCCTTTTTTGTTCTTTGGGTTATGTTATGGTGAATGGTCTTTGATTTTGTGGAACATGTGAGAATGATTTAATTTTGAGATGGGTGAGAGATATACCTCCATCCAATTCATTGGGTAATTATTAAAAACTCATGATATAAACATGATTGTAACGATATGTAAATCTGGTTTAGTAATAGAGGACATTAACTGTAGGTAAAACCTGTTATGTAATACATGGTTGGAATGGCAACTAAACCTGGTTCAATAATGGAATTTTCCCACTATGATGGTCTTGGAAGCAATTCCTTTCCTACTATGGAAATAATATTATGTTCATATTTGATTGCCACAATTCGACATTTTATGATAATGCTATTTTATGAGGGATTGTTTTCCAATATGATTTGTTCCTTAGGTACTGCCATGATTTATTTCATACCTCAAGATTATGATAATGAAAATTTATGTTCATATTTTAAATTATTATTAATATGTTATGTATTATTTTCCTCATCCTTATCTTTACTATGAATTTGATCTCACCCTTTTCAAATGTATCTTTTTCCACAATATATAATTAAATATTTTAGGTATGAAAACAGAATGGGAAGATCTTAATGGGTGGTGTTTAATATCATTCACCATGATATAAGATTATGTTTCATGTTTCTAATGTCACTATCATAACATGATATTTTGGTGTCTATTTGGGTCCTTTATTATGTATTCATCAAAACTATTGTAATTTCAATGTATGTCAAGATTAGTTCTCTACAGTTGGTATCAGAGTGAAGGTTTAATCAACTGTTGGAAACTAGGATTCAAAAACATTATTGATATACCTAGAAATATTTATAAGGGTATGTCTATGGATGTACTAAGGGTTATTACAATATAGGTCACAATACTATGGTTATTTTGATAATCATGAATAACCTTGCGATAAACTAAAGATATCATAGATTGAAATATTATATGTAATTTGAAAAACTAATCTGTTTATAATCTCTAATATGTATATCTCACATATTTTATTCTAGTATTTTTCAACAACCACAACTAAATATAACATAGATAAACATTGAATGTTTTAAATATATAATTTATGTGAATTAATATGATCTATTTACTATGTGGAAACATCATGAAGAGTATCCTGATGATGGTATGAGTATTGTTCATTCTGCTAAGGATAAAGAGATTTTAAATGACATGTGAAATGTATGTGATTTTTTCTAGTATTTATTACATTAAATGTAATAACTATGTGGTTAAGAAACCTTAACACATGATTCAAATTTTTGGAAGGATGAAGACGATGGATCCTAGGTATTGATTTAACAATAATGTTGGATGACTAATGAGTACATGTTTCAGAATTAAGATAATATGTTATATAAATAAATAAATATATATGTATTTTTAGTATAGGTTTTTAATTATTATTTTGAAAGTATATGTTGAATTGTTCTAAGGTTACAAAAATAGATTTATGGGTAAGGTGATATACTTGGATAAAACATGATTAAGGGAAAACCCCTAATATGTCCCATATGTCAAGATAATGTTGTTTGGATAATGATATGTTGGATTTGAATAAGTAAATTGGGTGATAATATATTCTTGGGAACTAATTATGGAGATGTTCACAATACATTAATGATATTAAGGATGAAGTATACAACTTTTTGGGACATAAGGAATATATCCAATGCATTTTGGAATAAAGAAAACATGCATGTTTTCATTAAAGATATATGGTAATTTAGATCAATTCCATGCCTCAAGATAATGGAATATAAATTCATTCGCACTTTTGGAATGTGACCTACAAGATATATCATATGATATATGTGGGATAAATGATGGTATTCAAATCATTTTTATATGACCTTTCAGGTAATTTTTTTTGTATTGTGAGTTTGGACAAAAGTATTTTTTATATGCCTAAATGTTGGAATGGATTATGATGCAGAAAGGATAGTATTTTTTAATGATAAAACTTTTTGAAACATTATTTCTGGAATGTTATAATATTATAGTTTTAGAAAAAGAAAAACCCATAGGACTGGTGGGAATCCATCACATCAGACAATGCTATGGGAATCAAACCCATAACTAAGTTGTGATATTGCTTTTTCACCTACCACTGGCCAATGGGAAGTCCCTGGTCAGTGTAAATTAGTTTTATTTTATTTAATCTGAATGAAATATGAAGTATAAGCCCATTTTGGGAACCAAATACAACTAATCACATCAAAGATGGACTTATATATATTTAATAACATGTGCTATGTTTATTGTGATAGAGATAGATGTAATGACCTAAAATTTTATTACATTATATACTCACACTTTAGGAATGACTAGTTTGACTTCATTACTTTAAATAAGAGATGAAGTGGGAATTTTTCATGGAATGAACAATGGCGAGATTGTACAAAAGTCAAGTAATTATTTATTCCCATGAAAAATTATTCAATATTATGGAAATGATCTTGAAAACCACAAATGTTAATTTAGTATCATTTAATTTGATGAATCATACAGCCCATTAAATCATCATATATATTTGGATTTTTGGACGTTAACATTCTCTAAAACCTATTCTCTATCACTATCCATCAGAACATGATCTATAGTTTTCTCTTCCATATTCATGTTTTCACATCACAAGTATGTTCTCATATGTGAAACCCAGTGATAACATAATTTGGTTAACCTATATGTTTCTAACATTCTTTTTTAAAATGAAGTTTTTATATCCCTTTTTATGATGTGGGTATTGGAGAATGATACATTCAAGTTGTAATCTATTTATAACTCTGACAGATTTCAAGGGAGAAATTCATTTTAAGATTTGTAGAATGTAACACCCCATGATTTTATGAGATAAATTATTTTTTAATTCATTGTTATCTTGTGTTAAACTCTACACCAATATTAGCTTGTGGTATACAAAACATCATATTAGCTTGCAGTACATACAACACTATTATTTATTTCTATTACACAAAAATTCATGTACTTTTGATAGAATTTATTTCACAGAGCACTGAATATAGATTGATTTCAATTTATAAAATATTATTGTTTGAATTCGGTTATATGCAACACCAAAGAAATATTTCACTACATGCAACAATTACTTGCCTTGAATTATAGGCAAGAGTGACATTTCTCGATAGCTTGCATTGTATGTAGTAACGAGTTTAATTAAAAATCAAAATATTATTATAATATTATTATTTAATACGCTATAAACTGGCCTTTATAAATATTATTAACAAAAATTTTAATTTTAAATAACATTAAAACCCATCTCATGTATTTTACAGAACATAATATAAGAACAAATTCAAATTTTCGGAAAAAAGAAGTATTATTCAAAATATGTAGTTTTGATGCCTTTTGACAGTGCATCAATTTTAAATCTATTTTTTTGACACTTTCTGATATTAAACATTACAAAATAATATTATTCCTTCAATTTGGATTAAAAAAATTAGTTTGGTGTACTTTTAGGTATTTTATAATAAGTTTAGTTTTTTGATGAATAGTGAAAATACAGGTTTTTATTGAAAACATTATTTTAATTTAAAGTCATTAAAAATTAAAATTATGTTTTGGATTAGTTTAAATTTTAATTATTTAACTTGTATCCAATTGTGTTTTTTGAAAATTATTTTATACGTGAATTTATTATAAAATCATTTTCCATTTAAAAAGGGGGATTTTTTGAAAAACTGTTTTCTATGACATTTTAACAGTTTTATATTAAATATAATTATGAATCTTCTACGTAGTGAATTTTGAATAATTAATTTCAAATTTGGATTTATGAGGCCCAAATATTTTATGTAATTCCCTTTTATGATTGACCAATATGAATTATAACAGTGTAAAATTTTATCACCATGATAAAGGGTAAATTAGGAAATATATGTTAAAAATTAAATTATAATGATGATAAAATGAACAGAAAAAGGAAAGAAATTTATTTTATGAATTTAATTCGACCATTAACACTTGAGGAACTAAATTATGTCATTTAACGGACACTTGTCCATGAAAATGACATAAATAATTTTTAAATCAATAAAAGACACAAAGTGTCATTTTCTTTATCTTTAATATGTATTATGTATGCACATATGAAAAAATGGTTCGTATAAACAAATATAAATTGTAATTTACAAATAAATAGACATATTTCACATATATAAAATAATTTTTGATGTTTTGGGGACATTTGAGTGATATTTTTGTAATTATAATATTTATTTTAATGAAAATTTTATTTTGTCACTTTCATGTTTTAAATAGTTTATCATTTCTAAATTTAGGTAATATAGAAGCTAAATTATACTATAAATAATTATTTAAAATTTATAATATTTATCATTGTCATGGTAATATTTTTATTTTTTCGAAATAAATAATTAACTTAATGTCTTATAAATGGAGGATGTAAAAATTAATTTATTGATGAGAAATCAATAAAACAATTTTTATTAAAATTCTTATAACCATAAAAAGTCTTAAGAACATGAAAAAATGTTATTGGTATAATATATCATGACCATAATCATCAAAGGTTAAATATAGTGACCATTTGAATCCTTATATAATAGATTAGAAAATTTATATTTTTTTATTTAAGTTATTGTTAACGTTGTCACATTCAAACTTTATTTAGTATAACATTTTCAATGATTGATTTTATAATATTTAAATTCTACTAAATATATTCCTATGAAATATATTAAATATATAGTAATCATAGTATTTTATTTTTTACTTCTTAATCGAAAAATAATAATATTAAATAATTACACAAAATAATTCTAGAAATTATTTTATTAATAGAGATATCAAATTTTTTTACTAAATATATAAAAATAAAAATATTTAGGTATAATTAATATGTAAAATGAATTTATTATATTTTCTTGACCATAAAGGAATATAATAAAATAGTTGGTTCGATGTTAACTTGTTATATTTATATTTTTAAAAATCAATAACTTGGATAGTGTTATATTTGACACTATTGATTGTTTATCAAAATAGTGTTTTAATAAATTATTTCAAAATAATAAAACAATTATAAAAATGTATAATTATTATTATATGCTAAAAAATATTCTAAATTATTTATTTATGATCAAATTGAATTCAAATAAGTAAATATGTTACCCTTTTAATATTTAAATATTTGTTACTCTAGTTAGAATGAAATATAATAACTAAGTGTTATATTCAAAAGATGGTGTTTGAATGGACATGGAAACAATACTAAAATTTATTGGTTGATAATATTACGACCCTATATCATAGCATCTCAGAAATTGATATATTGTTTGAGGTTTTTGAGTGGGGATTGGTTTTATTATAAATTTTTTGAGGTTTCCAAAAGTGCTTATCCCCACAACTATAAAAGGGAATCTCCTCCATCCGTTAATCACAACCCATTAAACATTTATGTTCATCCAAACCCTTATAATTTCTCTTTTAAACTTCCCTAGTTAAATTCTATAGGTTTTGGTCCTCTCAAAATACCATATCTAGTTCCATCAAGAGGAGATCCAAAGAGAGCACGTCAAAGAAGAAGTAACCTCCCCAACCAATTCCATCATATTTATTTCTACTTATACATCAAATTAATGAATAGTTTCATTATATAATAATAAATCCAGTATAAAATATATACTAATATGTTATTATAATTATGAATGATTGATATTATACTTTCTATCCATCTTAATAAAAAAATCACCAAAGATGCATATGTACCACTAACCGTCTCCATGCCAGGGTGTAATTTTTTCCCCACCACCATACTTAGATGGGTATAAAAATGAATGTAATAACTATATATGATTATTATAAAATGATATTTATTCTGAAATATATCACATATATAAATTCAGTACCATTCATGAATTATTGGAATGATATTGTTGGTCGTGCCTACATACAGCCTGCCATCTCCAAAACATGAAGATATTAATTCTCCACATTAACCATTCAAGAATGATTATAAAGTATAAATAATAAATAAGAACAAGATATATGAAATTATAATTCTACTTGATATATATATATATTATTTACATACTTTCATTCAATTCAATATGGAACCAAAAATAGCGTTCATGTGTACGTACGACCTGCCGTCCCCATGAACAGTGTATTCCATTTAATTTATCTATCCAATATATATATATATATATATATATATTTATGCTGAATATATATGATTTATAAATCATGATTTCAAATTCTATATGTAATTAAATCACATCCTATGTAATAATATCAATAATAAGAAGTCAAAACTCGTTCGATAAATAAAACGAGTATTACCCAAAATATTGATTTAACATGGATTGGACAAATGAACGGGTAATATAAAGTAATAATTGAATCATATATGATATAATAAATATTATTATTCTTCTATAACAAGTTTATAATATAATTAAACCCAATATATTGAACTTTTTGGCACAAACAAAAAAATCAAACCTAAGGTAAGGGATAATTTTATAATATCATTATTATATAAGATTGTTTATTTGTACATAGTTACTACAATATATTTATCATTAATATACACGGTTACTAAATATATAATATTATTTTTAATATTATACTATTATTTATGTAAATTTCACTCATTGGTGAATTTTTATTAAACGGTATGTAAGGAATCATTCTTTCATTTTTCCACATGAGGTACTTTTTGACTTCTCTGAAAAAATTACGAGAAGAATAATTTTATTTACTTGTAATGAATGAATGGATTGTTACATCTTCATAATTCCTTATTTCCATTAATCTTCCTCTCCATGATTTCTCATTTCTTTTCAACTAAATTATTTTCTTCTAAAATTACAAGGTATAATGAGAATAATTTTCTTTAAAGAAGAATGTATATTTTATTCAGGAATTAAGCTCAAGTGTTTTATCAAAATTATTTTCCATTTAAGATTATATAGGGTTATGTTTTTATCCCTATTATTAAATTGATTTGATTTTTTTTATTAGGGGAATTATTTTTATGAAACCCATTTATAATATATAGATTATGTTACAATGGAACGATGTTTAAGAAACACATTTTTTGTTCATTGGGTTATGGTATGGTAAATGGTTTATGTTTTTGTGGAATATGATTGAATGATTTAGTTATGAGATGGTTATGACCTATATATACTTCTAATGTGATGTTTAATGTTTTATATATAATGAGGTAGATAAGACTGTAATGACAGGTAAATCTGGTTTAGTAATACCAGACTGGAATGACAAGTAAATCTAGTTCAATAATATATGGTGGGAATGAAAAGTAAACCCTATGCAGTAATGGGATTTTTCTAAAATGATGGTTTGGGATGTAATTCCCAAGATACTATTGAAATCATATTATGTTCTTATTTTTTTTCCATAATTTCATGTATCATGCCAATGCTATTTGTTTTAGGAATAATGTTGCTTTATGATCTTTGCCTTACGTACTGGAAATATTTATTTCTTAACTCAAGATTTTGATATTCAAAAGTAATGTTAATGTTTTTACATTATAATGATTATGTTATTTATAATTTTTTAAAAAATTTTCCTTACTAAGAATTTGAGCTCACCAATTTCTTAGGATTTTCCCCCATGATAAAAAGAATGGTTTTAGGTAATAAAACAAAAGGATATGATTTTTATGGGAGATGTTGAAGATATATCACCAATATAGAAGATTATGTTCCATGTTTCCAAATTCAGTAATATAATATATTATTTGGGCATCTGTTTGTTTCATATATAAAATATTCTTCAAAAGTTATGTAATTTCCATGTATGTCAATATAGGGTCTCTAAAATGAGTAAACTAGTATATCTATATCATGATTGTTTATTATTTACTATATATTATAAATTTCATGCGATATTCATCAACTAAATTATTCTATACACTCATGGAAGTGGAAATCTAATTTTATCTCACACCCTGTTTAGGGAAATTATTAGTACTGAAATTGACATTTTGTTGGTAGGTATTGTCAGGTAAACGTTCCCAGTCATAGATGTTTGATATTATTTTCCTATACTATGGGATTTCATAAGTGGAGGACAAAAGGACCGAGAATATACCCAAGATTCTAGTTGATATGTATATTGTTTTATCTCTTTTTGTATTTAATGTTATACAATCATATACATTAGATTCCTGTATACCCCATTTTTATTCATTATCCTAACATGATATCATTTTATATATTAATTATCCTATTTAATTATTGTTTTTTTGTTTATGGGATGTTTAATTTCTACTATATGATAATTGTCCTTTAGACCATTGTGTTGCTTCTTATATTATACATCCACTATTTCTGTATAATTATTATTAACACAATTTCATTATGATTTTATGGGGTATATTCTCCCCATCATAGAACCATATATCCTTACTACTATGTGATTCCTTATGGTATATTGGGATTCGGTCATGAGGTCATTGAACTCACCAGATCAGTGCACTATTTAGTATTTCCTAGTTTGGTTCATTAGAATGTTGTATCATATCAATTTTTACTTCCGTCTTAATGTTTGGTATTATATAAGATACCATGATTTATTATTATTTCGTAATAAATATATGACTAGGAATGTCTACCTCATCTATAGGGGGAACAAAAAATTCTGGGGATGTGGTATTGTTGATTAGTTTGTGCATGATATAGATTTTCTGATTTCACGATTGGGTGATACAAAAGATATAGGATTTTATCATTATCAATATTATTGTGATGGGATTCTTATACCCTTCTCCTAGTATATAATGGAGTTAGTATATCATTTATCATGGTTGTAAATTTAGGACATATATTCTATGCATTTTTCATGACATATTTTCTTACAGTGTGAAATTGTATTCAAAAAATAGTTGGGTTTTGATATCTATTGTTAAAGTGATAGTGTTTCTTAAAGGGATAAAATAATTATATTAATGAATGTGTCAACATTAGTAACACTCTCTAGTTATCATATAGATTAATGATTGATCCTTAATTAAAAAAATTATATAATTTTTTATCCATGCACATTTGTTTTTAAGGGAAGAAACATTGGTTGATTTGATTGCTATAATGATAATGGCAATTTATAAAGAGAGTACATATATAAGTTATGATTTTTAATTATTTAAATTAATAAATATATTGTGACTTTCCACATCATGATATATATTTTAAGGTCTAGGTTTCTTGTACTTGTCATGCCAATTGATATTTATATGAACTATGATATTAACAAATTGGGAATGCAGATACATCTAACTAGAAAATAATATATATATATATATATATATGAGAGATTAAAAATGTAAATATATTTATTACATTTAAATAAAATGATTGCCATTAAATAGGGACTCAAATAAAATATTAAATGGTGTTTTCCTCTGGAACATGAATTTTAAACACAATATAAAAGAAACCCATAAATGTGGAATGAGACCAATACTCAATATAAGAATTATTATTTTGTAGTTGGGATAACTTATTATGATTTTTATTGACCCTTTATTTTTCCTTTTATCAACAAGAACTTGTTGATGAGTAGGTATAGATGTGTTAGTTAGTAAATAAGAACCCTAGTATATTTTGTATCATATTTCTATTATATTTTAACTATAGAATTACCTTATGAGGTACGCATTTGTCATTATAGAAACATGACTCCATGATGAACTCAATTTTTATGCCAGGAGGGTAGTGAAGTCCAAGATCAGGTGGATGTGGGCTACGAGATTCTAGTGTTACCTACCGTACTTCTACCTATGGAACCACCATCAATTATGATGTGTGGAGTGATTAATATTTTGAGAGGTTTTCTTTATTATGATGCATTTTATGTAAGAGATTCTTATCCTTCCATAAATATGGAAGTGTTGTAATTGGAGTTTGTTAGTGACACACACATATGTTTTTGGGTGGCAGTGGCTCTTTAGCTTCAGAGACATGTCTGGAGGCCATGATTTCAATTTTGAGTGATATTTAAAAACATCCATAAATGTGGGTAAATATCTCTATATTTATTTTATGATTTTCATCAAAGTGATGATAAGATGTCAATACACATGTAGACTAACATTAGTATATGATTTAGTGGGATTTATAAAAGGTATTCTATGATGAATTAATTCCACATACATTAAGATCTAACTGGACTACATATTTCATTATATTGTAGTATGAAGATATGTATGTGATGGAGTATTCATATCCGTTTATAGAGATTCATTGAATCAAAATAACATAGCTAGGGATACTATTATAGATGCGATGTGATTTGAGGATGGGATTTTACATTCCATATAATTAGAATATAATTTTGTTATTTTGACTACTTCCTTTTGAGATCATTATCTAGTCCATTATTACTATGTGAAATTCGAGGGGAGAGGAATGTGTGATCTAGGGATGTTGATCACCTAGAACTGGAAGGGGTTCTTCAAGGGTAAAAATGTATCCCCTGAGTAACTCACTTGTGAATTGGTAATAAAATAACTCATATAGAGATCATCATTATATGTGAGTACTATAGGAATCTAGAAAACATGAAACCCCATTGTATGAATGATATTTTTTCCTGAAATGTTTTCAATAGGATGTGTCATATTGAGAACCGATTTTGGAACATTGTTATAGTTTATCTAGAGATATGGTCTACAACGGCTTCATATTCTATGAAGGGATAATATTACATCACCATAAATGATGGTATATTACCACCCACTATTTAGGAAGATTTAGTGGTTGAGGTAGGGGAAACAAGACTCTTAATTAACTCCATAATATTAGTGGGCTCGATCAGGGGATTCGGGTTTTGATTCAAGGTCACGTTATGAGTATGTTACAAGCAATGAAACACGTCCAAGAGGAGTAGAGCACTATAAATTATAGTGCTTCAGGTACTATTCTAGAAGTCTCTAAATTAGTTACAGTTTTAATTAACAATGTTTCATCAAAATATTTTTTATTTTTGTCCATTTTGAGGAGTCTAGGACAGAAGAATAATTAAATTTATTTCCTCATTACACTAGATACCCTGTCAGGTATCTTATCAGAGAGTGAATGTAGATGTAAGAAATTCCCTCTTGAGATTTGAGATCATATGTTTATGTGGAATCCACTTTTACTTTACAAGACACATTTCAATGTAACTATTGGGACATACTTTTTTCCCTTATGAGTCCATATTGATTTAATTTTCTAAATGGTTATTTTTACATCATCATATTTTTTTAGACATGTTTATTGTGGAGAATTTGGAATTTGTGTGACTAGAGTCGGACCTGAGCACCAGAGGATGGTCATATTTATAGGTTAGATCACAATTCATTAGTTATATTACTAATAATTGTGACATATATATTCCCCTAATATGGTGGATAATTTCATGGATTCTATCATTGATTATTTTTCTAGGCTACCTATAGTAAGATCAATATAATTAACCATTGAGTTATTTTATAGAGTATATCTTGTGTCTATTCCTCCTAACATTATGTGACATATAGATATTTTGGGTCATAATAATTTGTTATAAGACTTAGAATATTATGTTTTCTCCATAAATAATTTCCTTGCTATGCGGTTTAACATATTATTATCGAGGAATGAAGATAAAACACTAATTCCCTATCTGAATTATCAATAGCTGAACCAAATCCATATTAATAATCGGTATCCACTTAATCAATATGAAAACCACTTTTATTATCCCTAAGGAATTATAGAGTTTTAAACTATTAAATTGAGATTGGGATAACATCAGGTTCATCAAAGGGCATCATAAAAATTTTGTAATTTTTTTAATGAAGGTATGGACTTTATGAATACACTATAATGTTGTTTGGTCTGAAGAATTTACATGTGGCATTTAAGGATATGATGAATTGGGTTTTACATATGAGTCTAGATTTTTTTTACAGTCCTAATGAATGAAATCTTCGCATATCCTCAAATGTGACATGACCATGCACAATATCATGAGATCTTTTTTGGCACACTAAGACAACATAGGGTTTATGCAAAGCTTACTAAATAATACTTTTTATTGAAAAATTCCAATTCTAGGGTCACATATTCTTAGAGTTAGAAGTATTAAAAGACCCATATAAAGATAGATGTATAGTTTCCTTGGAGTCCCCAGTGAATATCATTGGTGCTTCAATTTTATTGGCACTAGATGGGTAATATAGTTGTATCATCAATGATTTTTTTGAAAAAACATTTCCTCTTATAGGATTGACTAAGATGGGTGTAAAATTTATCCATTTAGAATTTGGTTAATGACCTATTCATGAATTGAAAGGAATGTTGACTTCATCATTGATCTTATTTATTTAGTACCTACGAAAGATTCATACTATTTATTATGACACAAAAGGCATCAGGTTGTTTGTAGATATAATGAAAGAATATGAATTCATGATTTATGGGTCTCATTAGTTAAGGGATCATGTGTGGAATTACTCCACGAATTACCTCTAACTTAAAGCATTGGTTCATTATTTATGTTGTTGGAGACATTAATTTTCTTCATGCAATTTTGTGTTGTATACGGATGAAAATATGGTTATGTATATTTTTATATAGCGTGATTTGAATATGGGGTAGTGAAATTGGGTTGAATATTAGTATCCATTCAATTTCAAGCATTCCTAACGTCGGGAAAAGGGAATTAAATAGTTGATTCATTAAGTAGAAATGCACCGACATATGTAGTTTAGGATCCTAGTGTAGAGAGCAAACAAATGAACTTTTTTTAGAGATTAATATTGAGGTTTTGGTGATTCACATTCAAAAAGATATATCTGTATTAGAAGTAACCTCTACCATTATATAATGGGTAATATTGAGGAAAAACTAATATCCTAAGAAACTATTCCAGAGGTATATAATTTTAGATGATGATTTATTTCTATGTTGGACTATAGAGGCTGATGAGACCCTATGAATAAATGGTCATGTGTGGGTTCTAGAAGAAATATGAGAGGTTTTAATTATATAGTCTCGTCAATCTACGTGGGATGTGTTTATCAAAGTTAACAATATATTTAAAAACTTTCCCCACTAGTATTTCTGGATGGGTATGACATGGATGTTTTTTAACTTTATTATTTAGTGTTGCACCTATTATTAGGTTTTGGAAGAACACCAACAAACACCTTGATTCTTACTTCCATTTCCCATTCATGGGGTGTAAATGGGATGATTTAACCATGTATTTCATTATTGGTTTTCTTATATATCTCTTAGGAACTAAAAAATTTTGGTTTATCATTGATCATTGAATAATGTCACACATCTCCTTCTAATTCAACAAAACTTCTCAGTAGATGATCTAGGAAACATATTATTCAAGTTCATCATATATCTTTATAGATATTAACAATATATCATATATAAATGGTACAAATTTTTCATTTAATTATTCTAGAAATGGTTGTGGAAACCATTGGGTAGACATGTGATTTTGAGCATGACCCATCACCCACTGACTAATGGATATAAGAATCACATGATTCACCTGTTAGAGGACATGCTCCGTTCATGTGTCCATGACATTAGTAGGTATGGGGATAAACATATACCCCTAGTTGAGTTCCCTTATAATATTGTATTTTATTCTACCATACAATAGTATTCATTTGAAGCATTTTATTGATGCAAATTTTGTTCACCTATGTTCTTTCTAGAGGCATGAGAGGTAGGAAAACATGGACAACGTCTTTTTTAAGTGACATTAGAGCAGCTATACTTGATCAGAAAGCTTATCATGAATTCATAGTCAAGGAAGTAGGTTTATGATAACTAACATATAAACCTCTTTAGTTTGAGGATAGGTATTGCGTTTTTATATATTCTTCATCAAGGGTGAAATATAATTCAATTATAAGTCTTGAATTTCAAGATACCTGATTCTTTGGACGGTCTGATATCATAGAGAGAATCATACTACTATTTTATCTTATATAAATACCTCTGAAATATATGTATATTCATGATGCATTAATGTTTCCAAACTATATTTTTATTATATATAAACATCTATTTTTTTATATTCATATCCTAATGAGTTTTATTTAGATTCTTTTTTAGGAGTACCCATTATATATCGTGGTTCGATCCATAAAGTGTCGATGAGGTAGGTTTATTCCTATATTATGGATGTAATGGTAGAATATCATATAATATATGAGACATAAGAGTGAGAAGATTTCATTCATTCTTATTGGCGGGATATTTTCATTTATGATCTGATACTACCCTCATAAGACCTACTCGGCGATGAGTTACATTATAAAGGGGTGGTTGTCGTGACCAATATTTTTATAAAGGTATGGATTGTTTGATTTTATTATTGTTTCCTAAAATTTATCCTTATTAATGTTTCTGGATGAAGTTATTTACTAACTTAGGGAATCTGTGGAATTTTTGGAGCCTAATTCCACAACTATTTAAATAAATATTTGGGCCTAAAGAATTGTAAAAAAATATGCAACCCAACACGCATGGTTGTAGAAAATCGTGTGGGGAAATTTTGTTAATATAGGAGGGCCACACAATTTGCCTCCAATAATTTTAGGGAGTCTAGGGTAATTCAAGGTTGATACAAAGGTTTTTCAATGGATGGACAATGTTTTTCTAACAATTTGATACTGACCCTACAAGGTGTGCTCCTAAGGATTTTGGGTGCACACTTTTGGGGGTACAGTTTGGAAAACTATATGGCCAATCCAAGCATCATGAAACTCTTGGGAATTATTACAATTTCCCCCAATACCATTTTTAGAACCCCTATACTTTCATTCTCCCACCATGAAAAGAATCCCTCAGCCTCATGATATTTCTCCCTTTTCCATTGCTAGGATTTGAATTAATATCCTCACGTAAACCATGTTTCCATCACCATTAGGTACATTGGTTAACTAATAGTAACAACTCTAATTCTCTCCATTTATTTCATAGCTATAGTATTCATATCATAAACTAATTTTATCATATTTTATTCAATTTATTCATGTTATTTATCAATTTAGAGGATTTAATCTATTCTACAACAATCCTAAAGCAGATAATAGATTTGTTGTCATCCATAGGCCTAAGATATGTGGTATTGTAATTTTCCATAATGAATTTTGGTTTTTTATAGAGTTTTTCATTGTTACACAAAATAGGAATTTCCATGTGTTGCCTTAAACTGTGTTTTTTCATTCAAATTAACTGCACCATATTATGATACTCATGAAAACCTATGTTAATCCATTAGAGATTTTCTACATTGTTGGACACCAACCACATTGATGTGTTAAATTAAATACCCTATTTGATATAAATGATTAATTGACCAATAATCCATATATATGATTTTTATTAAATTAAATGTTTCGTGCTAAATATATAAATTTAATTTTTTAATTGAATTATACTGAAGTCATCGAAAAGGAGACATTAAATATTGTTGAATGGTAAAGATTTTGTATAACTTTTGTTAACAATGTTATATGGGATAACTGAATGTATATGATTTAAATGAAAATTACATATGTTAATTATTATTAAAAAATAGATAATTTTAATTCGATAATAGTTATGGGAATTGTTATGAATGGTATTATATTCTCCATTATATGGTGTGTTGGGCATGGTGTCTCACATTATTTACATGGATGATGGTTATTTCATTCCATGTTCCATTGCATTGAGTATTTATAATGATATCTCAACCATCTATCTCAATTGATAGGAATGAACTCTTAAATTCATATGGGATTCAGGTATACTACACTTACTACATCATATAGATTACTATTCTATACATGGACACCAAACATATAGTGAGGGTCCAGATAGAACATAAAATCTAAGTATATTACTATATATTTATTCACATATTAAGAATGTATATAAATATTTTAAATATAATTACAAATAAATTTATGGGATAAACAACCTTTGATCCATATTATTTTTTATTATTCTAACATCGGTTGTGTTATCTATAAATCTATTAAAAAAATTTATTTATTAGGGGAAAAATTTCATTATTATTTGATTTTATATACCTATGCGCTACCTTTCTATATACACCATTCATGTTATTTTATACACAGTTGGTGTTTGAATATTGATTTTATCTTTCACCGTATTAGTTTCACTGATTGTCACCTAGTGTGATATTATGGTTATTGGTATTGATAAGAGAAATCAACCAAACATTTATGATAATCCTAATATTCATATAGAATGGGATTAGGTGATAGAAGGAATGATCATATTCATTCCATGCAAGTGAATATTTTTTTTTTCATTTTTCATTTTTTGTATAGGATGTAATATATTCAGTTTCATTATATTTTTATATATCTGATGTTTTTAAAATCATCATGACATGACATCATTTATTATACAACTCATACAATGTAATTATTATTATTTATATTGATTTGATGTTAATCTTATATTTCTTTATTATTTTTCTCTATTATATTATGTTTCCAGTTATATTATGCTTCATCTCTTTCTATTTAACTATTGTTACTACTGCACCACTATGATAAAAGAGGGTACAGTCTCCCCACCACACCACAATAGAGCCTTGATCATAGTCAGTAGCCTCTAGCATACAGGGAAGTGAACATGATTACTTGTGACCCATCATTTTGGGGGATAATTTAGTGTATCCCTTTTTGAAATTTAAATGCCCATAATGTTTCTATATATCAATCACATTCACTCTTTCTATCCCAAAATAGATATTTTTCACATTACTCTATATGTAAGGATTTTATTAGAAAATATAATATAGAATTATGTAATATATAGTTATGCTCATTGGAAACTAATTTTAATATGTTAATGACAATTATTGAATGGTCAATTTGGGGTGAGGGAGGGGTGACTTAACATTTTTAAAATAATTTCAACCCTTTTTCAAATATTAGTTAATGTACCATAAAAATGATGATAAATGAATATAATGATTATTATATTACTTAATTTCTAATTGAACCTATTATAATCTTAAGCATAATCATGAACTGAGAGAGATGTGAGACATTATAATGGACTCACTTATGTTTAAAGGGTTATAATTTGTTTTTGTCAATTTCATTTTGTAATGAATAGAGGCATAACCCAATATGAATAATATTTGAGAACATGATGTATTAACTGAATCACCATATATTTTTCTACATAGAGGCACAAACTATAATATTAATTTTGATGTGGCAGTAGTAACAAACCCCAACTTCTAAACTACCCACAAAAAAATTGAATCACCTTTTATTTTTTGTTGATGGAATAACATGAAATACCTTATATTTTGCTAACCATGATTTTTAACACTATTTATAAAAATTTAATTTTCATTAAAACATATTATAAAAACATTGAATGTGTGTTATAACCCAGTAAAATTATGCATATATACAATAAATAATAATTAAAACCATAAAACTAGAAGAAAAAAAATTTGGACCTATGGGTCACATTAGTACTATACTCTCCATTATCCAGGAATAACTAATTATAATTTAGATCAGAGATGTTCCTGATCACCAATGTTATTTTTATAATTTATTATTTAGAATATCCCTAACCTCATATCTCATTCATGATAATTCAACATCAAAATATTTAGTTCTTCCATGCAAAAGATATTCCATGTATAAAGCTCGTTGTAGTTTATCTTCCCCAATGCTGCATGTGATTTATATATTGAATGCAGATGATAAGCATACCCATGTGGGTCACATCAATAATCTGTAATAATAATAACATTTTTTAGAGTGATAAAATATAAAAATAATAATTACCATTATAAAAAAATAATTATAATCAATATTTAAGTCCCTTGGAATACTCCAATAATCAATACGTTATATACAGTTGAATTTCCATCCATATTAAATTTGGAACTCATATTTTCTGATTTTACCAACATAATGCATCATCCCATATGATGATCATTTAATACTATATATAATTATTCCATCTAAAAATCCATAGTATTTAAATAATTAATATTTAACTGAGGAAAAATTATGTTAATATAAACAAGTGAAACAATTACGAAGTAATTCAAAATATAGAATAATAAATTAAACAGCTAATATTTGTAAATAATATTAAAAAGGTATTTTGTTTTTATGGATATATTATATGGTGGGTTATAAAATATTTTAAATTTCTTCTTGTAGCCACTTAATTTATATTCATCAAATAAATTTATTTTGGGTCAGGTGATCTCTTCATTATAGTTCATGTAGTCACTTAATTTGATTTCAGTGTTGTAACTATATTTTTGTTCATGTTGTCACATAATTTATGTTCATATGGACTATTTATTATTGATCTCGTGACCAATTAATTTTATTTATTTTATAACTTATTTATTTTATATGTTCATGTCAATTTTGGTTATGTATTCATTTCATGACATTTTATATTTATTATTCACATTTACTTCACTTAGAGTAACTTCTAAACATCTTGAAATCACCACTTATAATTACTCTACTCGAGCTAACATCAATAATTTTTCATATTATCACCCATATTCACTGAAAATATGATCACACTAATATGATTTCAAATTTTCACTCAAAGTTACTTTACTTGAGGATACCTAAATAATTTTTTAAATTTTAACTCAAGGTAATTTCACAAGGTCACTTCCCAATGTCAAATAAAAAGATAAACATGACAAGGTCACATTAAATGCTCACTCAAAACAAATCATGAAATGGTCTCCCCACATAGTCAATTTACAATGTTACACCACATAGTTACATCACAATGTCGCTTCACAGTGTCCCTTATTATAGTCGCTTATAGGATTTATCTATCTGAAAATATCATTCTAATAATTGACTAATAATATATACAATAGTTTCACATACTATGATTGATTTTTTATGATATTAACTCATTATATTATAATTATCAAAACATAAATATACAATGTCAATAAAGAAAACTTTATTGAATATCAAACAGATAAATCAAGATGGCTGGGAAATATATAAATTATAAAAACAACATCCTATGAAGAAAAAATTATCATAATATCTAAGGGGTTGAATGTAACATAGTGCAGTGTTTACAACCGTTTGGATGTTATAAAAATCAATAAATTGATTTTTAAGGTTATATAATACGAAGTATACATTAATAAAGTGTAATAAATATGTATATGTGTTTGAATTTGAAAATTATATGAGGGTAAAATCATTATTATGTAATCATGTGATGCAGTATGAGATGATATAATATGCAGTTTGATAAAATAGACTACATAAATTATTTGACATATCTAGATAAATATTATATTTTTATTCATATTTCCCTCTTATTATATAAGTGGTATTATTCTAATAAATTGTGTTTACTAATTAAAATGATACACATGCTCATATTTTCTATGATTCTATAACCAAATTTGAAAGATGGAAACATAATAATGTTTTTCCCTCGACAAACAATGTTTTTAGATTAATTATTTTAATTTATGGAATTTACCTCCACAAAAAATTAAAAACATATTTCACATAAAATAATTTTAATTTTGAATAATATATATATGATAGGTTTTTAAATGGTTATTTATTAAATATTAAAATTGAAAAAATAAAATATTTTTATTGTACAATGGGGAATTATGTGTTTGTAAGATATATATTTTCAAGGAAATATTTTTTCCTAGAGTTAAGTTGTATCAATTTTACATCATAATTTAATTTAAAATGTTAAAATATAGTATATTTTATCATTATAATTTAATGTGAATTTAATTTTATATACAAAAAGTTATTAGGATATGTTGGTAAATAATCATAATGTAATTAGTTATTTTTTGATACCATAATAGATTAAATAAAATGATTAAACAAAAATATACTAAAGATTATTATGATGATGAACTTAAGAATATTTATATAAAGATCATAAAAGTTGTTAACATTAAAATATTTGATTCTAAAATGTAAAATATTTCATATAAATTGTTCAAGATTTCTAAATCTCATATAAGACTATTAATATCCCTATTATTTCAATTTACCACCATCATTTATATTAAATATTAAATATTCTAGTGAAAGGTAGTATTATATAGTAATATAGTGTTGTTATAGGATATATGGATATATTTAATGAGATTAAAGAAACCAAATTACATTAAACATAATTATTCTCTAGTAGTCCATCATATATGATATTATTATATTGGACCACATATATGGTTTTTTAAATTTTCTTAATGAAGGTTTATAATTTTAAATTTTTTATGATATAAAAATTTTACTATCCAATTTATCATTATTTAATATTGGATACATATAATTTATAATTTATGTGATAACTAACCTCTAAAAGTATGATATTGAGTTTTCCAAAAGGAATTCAACATTAAATATTTTAGGTTATGATGAAATATTTTTGTTAACTTTTATAAGATTTGAAGTAATGTTACAAAATATTATCATGTGAAACAGAAAAAGCATTATACTAGACTACTCACAAATCATACCACAAGGATTGTCAATCATAATATATTTGGTGTGTAGTGGTTCATGTTTCATATTAAGATTTCCCTATTACATTTTGTTAAACACAATTCATGTAAGAGAACCATCATTATTTGAAATAAATTTTCAATCATGAGAGTGAGTTAATTATTATACCTTAGTAATATTATCATCTTGTTTTCTATCAAGTTTAATCATTATGGGATTGTTTCTCTCATATGAAAAGTATTATATATAGATCCTCGATTTAGATAGACTAAAGGAGTTTAGAAATACCTAGGTAACTAACATATTTTGTGATTTCATATTAAATTATTTTTATGTGATATTCTCATGCATGATTAAGAATGTCATGTGATGTGTACATCACTTTTTCCTGTCTATACTTTGAAATTTTATAATTTATTGGAGAATATATGATATTGATATAAGTTTATTTAATGTTAACTCAATTTTTTTGGAAAGGAACATATTATATATATATATATATATATGGGTGTGTGTGTGTGATTCTTCTAATAAAAATAGGTACTATGATTCATGTGTTTGCAGGAGATCATGTGGGATCAATTTTTATATTGAATGGAAATGATTATTTGGATAGACAAATATTTTCTTTTATTTATGGCTTAAATTAATAATATTTATTATCAAAATTGAAAATTCTTATAGGGTCACACATATGGGTTTAAAAAATTTGTATAATGATTCAAAATAGATAAATATCTATTAAATTCTTGTTTGGTCAATTTAAATAAAATTAGATAGATATTAAAAAATTATTTTATATTACATAATATATGGTTACATGGATGATAGAAGTGAAAAATTGATTTTGAAATATTGATATGGGTTTTTGGATATGTTTTCAAAAATTATCACATTTGATGTGATATAAAGAATAATAGAGAAAATCATATTATGATTTAGTTTATATAAGAAATTAATTGAGATTCTCCTTGTATCCTTATATATATATGATTTGTTTTTATTATTTATAATGAGAATATGTTTTTTACTTATATGGAATTACATAACTAAAACACATTCATATAATATTCTTTCATAAAGGATATATGTTCGTTTGATATAATGATATATCTCCACTTTATTAACGATACATGAGGTATCATGTGGGTTAATTTGAGTGTAGAGGTATGTATCTTTTTGAACTAGAAAAATATTCACATAATAGGAATAAAATACCATTTATTTAGAAAAAAAATTATCAAATAAAGAGTATAATTTGAACAAAAAATTTTAATGGGGTGGAATCCATGAATGATGAATTGTTCCCGAGAAGCTCAATCACTTTGAAGACTACTATTTCACATGGAATTCCTCTACTCTATAAAGCACCCCATGAACAAAGTAGTTATTATGAAAAGATGGACCAAGAAACCCTTGAATGAGACCACATTCATTTGTAGGTTTAGATGGATTAGATATCCCATGAGTGAAACCAAATGAATTTTTACGGTTGGATGATGATTGTTTCATCCCTTAAAGAAATAACCCCATGTATGGAGTTATTCGAATGATGATAAAGGAATAAAAACACCTATGAATGATATAAAATCATTTATAGGTCCATAAGGTGATTTCTATGCCCATAAACGATGTACCCCGTGAAAGATATCATTTGCGGATGAGGGTTTCCTACAGTGGCGCCAATAAATGATTCCACATAGCCCACCATGAGTGATCTGCATTCTCGTATCTGGTCATGCCATTCTTCAATGAATGGACCCCTAGGGGGGTAAAATGAGATGATGGAAAAACTATTATTGTAGGAGGTGATCCCAAAATAGAAACATTTCATGGAGATTTCTATCCCCATTAGTGAAAAATATTCTGCATAGGATTAATGAGGAAATAATAAATTTCCCAACCATCCATGAACATAAAACCCCCTAGTGGAAACCAATCCATATGTAATAATTTTTTTCCCTTTTACAGCCTAGAACCATGCATGGAAAAATTTGGGTTCGGTGGAACCATTTCATGTATTGAAAAAAAATTGCAAAAAGAACCTAACCCCTCATTACAAAACACTACATGGGAGGAACCCTAACCTGCATAGAAAAATGATACACTAAAAAAACATGGACCCATGTAGAATCATTATATATGGGTAGAACCTAGTTCCACATAGAACAAGTCTATGGGGACAATACCCTCACTTTCATACAGAAATTTTTTACAGAGGGAACCATATCACACATAATAACATTGTACATGAAATTGGGCATCCAAGGGAATTCTACTCTCCAAACTCCCATCACAACTTTTGACATATCATTGGGTCCTTCTTTGGCACATCTATAAACCAATAAAACATTACAAGGATAAGGCCTCCTCTAATTCCACATGACATGTATGATAAGATCACATGTCTCATCAGGGTTTCCCTTCAAGTCTACTTACCCACTATATGGAGAGTCACACATGGAACCTCATCATAAATGGGGCCCTCATTGTTTTTTCATTTCTACATTCCCATGGTAATAAGAGGTCTGACCTTATAGGTCCTCATGTGAACCTGCAGTTGTAGGGATTGATCTAATTCATTGGCCTTTACCTTTGATGATAGTGGGTTCTAATCACTCCTCTCTTCCCAAGGGACTAGTCAGGAAAAAATATTAGATTATTCCCTTGGACATTCAACTGATAGGTGATTTTCTTGATCCTCTTCATCACCTTGGGATGTAGCCTGATAGATCAGTAGATGTGATTATCCTGGATACAAAAATAAAATAGAATAAAACCACTTCAATGCCTGATATTTCTCCCTTTTGTCTCCATCATCCATCCACCAGTGTAAAATATTAGATTGTGGGATATTTAGATATATTAATTCATCTTATTTATTACATCGACTATGACTCACAAAAAGATTATAGATTAGTGGTGAATTTGAAATCCAACTAATACCTAAAAATAATGGGCCTCATATATAGTATGATGAAAAATCATATTAAAATGGGAATACTCATAGTTTTAATCCCTTACCCCACACCTTCAATGGGCCATATTATTTATGATGTATAAAATTCATGGACTTCCACTAAGTGTATTATCCAACCATATCCACTAAATTGGATCTCATATATTGTATAATTCTTGTAACCATTCCAAGAATATTAAAATGGACATATACTAAATGAAGAGTATCCCTTTGAGCCTCCCTCTTGGTGTAATTCCCATCAATAATGAAAAATATGGGCTTTGATTCTCATATAATGGTTATGGGTACGATTCCTCACTTAAGTCCAAATCCAACACCCATATTCTCCCAAATTTTCTCTGGACCAGATTCTTTGTAGGTTCATATCCACATGGGAGACCATATCACTTTTATGTACAACAAGCCTCGTCAACACAACTATCCCAATATCCTTTAACATGATCATTTAATCTGATCATTCGTACCATATAACATTAAACATCATGGTTATTTCCTGTTCACATGACATTAAAAGGTGATGTGTCTTATTAAGTTGTACCAAACTACATGGGTTATGATTCCCCTCACATGGGTGTCTAGGAATCCCATATAATGTTTTTGATCATGACATCAATGAAAAATTCTTATCTCCTCATTAGAACATAAATTCTAGAGTGCCCTGCCTTATAGATTTAAACCAAAATTGTTATTGAGAATGACCAAAGAATCATTGAACCCTATTCATAAAAATCCACCACTGTTGAAGATCCTTGGATAAATACATATTCATCTTGATATAGAGAAAATCATATACATATAGATGATTCTGAAACCATTCGTGTTGGTAATTGTTCATTAACTATAGGAAACCTATTTATACATAATTGATAATGAACAAATGGTTTTTAAACATATCATAAATTGATAATACTGTTCTACAATAGTAAATAGTACCCCCAAAAATATTAGAGGATCCAAAATTACGACCCACTCGATTAATGTGTGTTCTTATGTGTTGTTCACCAAGATACCAAGTAGTCGCATGCCCTTGAGAATGAGGTCCATGAGTCATGCAGGTGAGATTCATTGTACTTTTTTGGATACGTAGAAAAACTAGTTTGTGTCTTTTTGAAAATTTGGTAACTAATGTCAGTGATTAAACCTGATTAAACCTCTTAAAATAAACCAACATGTGAAAGTGGTTTTTTAATGTAAATGGTGAAATCATCTGAATCCTTAACTACAGTGATGTTTTGACATTTCCATCATGCACCTATCAATCTCTTGACGAAAAATTGTAAAAAAATAATTAATGGAACACATGATCATTTATGGAGATATATCATTGATATGTATTCTTTTTGGTGATTGACATATATATTTCTGGAACTCTTCACAAAAAATCTCTTCAATCAAATGAAATCTCAACAGTTCATACAGACAAGTGCATTAGCCAATGAACATGATATATAATAATCCAAATAGAGACCCAACATCTTCAATAATGGGTTTAAAAGAATTTGTTTAGGAGTACTACAATAGTGGTACTATCGCGAACCTACATGCAACTCTACCTTCCCTATATTACATGAGGCCTTTTGAGTCATCTAACTAATGATGATCAATAATCCAAAAATACATGAACCTGATATCTTTCTCAAACCATTATGGGATAATGTCCCTAGAATGCATAAATGAGATCCACCCTTAACATATAGAGTCTATTACAATCATAGTAAATATATTTCATCTAAATAGAAGAGGGGTGTCATCTAGGTGGTCATTTCGTATATTCATTGTCATCAACACTATGTGACTTAGTATCCTCACCATGTAGAGGATATCATAACATGGTCCCCAGCTGATGTTTTTCGTACCTGGGTCCCTAGGGTAGACTGAAAAGGTAAAATAAAATATAATCAATAACATTCCATCACTATTATTTCTGATGAAGAGGAAAAACAATTAAATATAGATGAAAACATTAGAAAGTTGTATATTCATGACAAATATTATTAAGAATGTCATGTAAATAGGGTATAAAAATAGAGGATGAAAATCTCTACTCAATATTATCGAGCCCTCCATGAAAATATGACAAGAATTAACTACGAGTATGCATAAATTTCAAAATATTCAGTAACATATGGCATAATATAAAAGAATATGTATATCCCAATTAATTCATACTAATAATGTGTAGAACATATCATCGTAATAAATGAGAAAATTATAATTCATTCTTAATCATATAAAGCCCTATTGTCAAATATAATTAAAAATTATGAGAAGATTAAATTTCTCTTGGACAAATATCCAGACTATGACTCAAATAAAATTGAAATATGAGAATGAATATGGAATATCCTTGGTTTAAATCATGGTTATATTCATACGACTTCCACAGTATAGGTTGACTCTCAGTACATACTACCTGATAATGGAGGATTAAACCGTGCACTTGTTCTATCTTATAAATTATAATGGAAATATATTCACATTCCCATATTGTAAGTATCTCAAAATATCTTAAAATTTATAGATGGTCAAACATAAATCCCAATGCATATCCTGCAAAAATTCCCTGATGTAATCTGGCTCACGGAAATATAAAATAGTCAGGCCTAAAAACCAACCTCAAAAAGTGGCATGACTCATCCATACAACAACATGGTAACTAATGATGGGACTTGAATCCCTTCTCCCATATTAGAGGTTCATCAGAAAAATTATATAATAAATTGGAAAAACAATATCTGGGATAAATACAAGCACCAATAGTGGGACACCTTTCTACTTTAGTGGTTGATCCAAGGAAAACATGCATCCCTTCTATAATTCCTGATGCTTATCGGAATATCAAGGATTCCCCACGGCAGAAAATTAAATTGAAACCTATATATGAAAATCGTATCTCATATAAAGGGTCCCTGATCACCCACTAGAATGTTCCCAAAAAAAATCAATCCAAAGGAAATTATAAAATTGGGAGAAGACTCATAACCATGGAATGTTGGATTATAGAGATCTTGAGGCCATCAAAGGACTATCAATGGTGGATCAGGATCCTACCAATATATTAACAACATAAATAAGTAGATGTATCTGTTGTGATGGAACTCCCTACAACATTGTTACTGACATCTTTGGAGGCTTTCCCCAAATCATATAACATGAAGGTTCTATTCATGGAGACAAACCAATCAAGCAAATGATCTTATCTTCTAATGTGATTAACAGTATCCCTCCTCTTTAAGAGAATATAAAATATCATTAAAGACCTCCCCATTCTATTCTCTTTCCTAATGATCATCCCTAGGGATTACACTCTAGTAATTCTATAAGTAGTTGGACTTCGATCTATGATGGTAGTCATCTCCAGGATAGCAGCCAATGCCAAGTTCCTCACCATGGTAATATTACGTGTTGACAAGAAGGTCCCCCCATTTAAACATAAAATATGATAAATACATAATATTACGAGTAACATAGAAATATGGGACTTGACATTTTAGAGACCCTATCGATGAAAAGTGGAATATTTTCTTAGCCAGATGTCAACATGGGAAAACAATCATTTTCTAACCCACCCCAGACTATTCCCATGAAAATTTTAACACTATTATCCCTATACAAATAATAAATAATAATAAAACACACCAGATAGTATAGTAAAGTGAAATAATAACTAGAAGAATAATATAAGGTTGGGTTTCTCATGAGAAGACAATTGGACAAGGATGACATACCAATTTTGTTTTTGGCCATCATCCAATTTTCATTTCAACATCCAATTGGCATTGCTCGATGAATTCACACAAAACAACCATTTAAATTCGTGGAAATATATCTAGAACCTAATGGGGAAATTCCTATTTTACAATTTGTATGCAGAACATGTGAATGTATTAGGAGATATTAATCATCAAATTGATTAAGAAACCCCCCTTCTGAACAATGACAATTATCAGAGAAGTAGTAGAATTATCTTTAAATGACATGCCTTAATACATTTTATAGGTTGTATATTCTAATACAAAATTCCCCTCTTGGTGTTCATATATGTGTAATGGGGGTAATATGTATCTCTGTGTTTCAACTTCCTCCCATTTTAGTAGTTCTCACTAAAAATGGAGTCATTTAATTTCATTATTCCAAGGATGATATTAAGAAAAAACCTTACATTGGAATTTTGACAAAATCAACAGGAATAATCATTGAATATGTCTCAAAAACATTAGGACCAATGAGAAAAATCCTTCAAAAACTTTCTAAACTAGGAAAGAAAGAACATTTAATATGCTTCCATCTTAATGGATGGAAATCATCAGGAAATGATAATTTCTTCAGTAGAAAGTATTTTATGTGTAGAACTAAAATTTCACCAATATTAGGATCAAACAATGATCGATGATGTAATGAATGTAAAAATAATTTTAGTTTCCACTACAATAATGGATATCTTCCATCCTTCATGCATGGGGGGATTTGTAACACAAAATAACCCCAATGCACATAAATGAGGACTGAGGGACAACAATAAGAGAATTAGGGAAACCCCAACCATAGGATCTAGGTGAATTTTTATCTCAATAACCCCTTCAATAATTATAAGTCTTTTACCATTTATAGAGGAGGGGATTTAGAGTGGTCTCCCAGTTCATCCCACCTAAGAGCCCATTTTTCCTTGAATGGAGGCATAAGACCATGCTTTATAGTGGTTCCATCTGATTCACACTTCATAATGAATATCAATGAGGATCCCAAAAAGGAAGGAAGAGTTCCAGAAAATATCATAAACAACTCTCATATTATTCATCACTAAGAACGCTATAAAAAATGTATTATTTATCAGTGAATGTTGTGGGAGTTAATCTTAAAGATGGAATAGAAAAATATTTAAATGAAGATAAGAATGGAGAATATGGTTCCATCTATAATATGGTCCACAATGAGACTGAAGGTTTGTATACCCAAAACTATAGATTCTCCATAAATTTGGATTCCCCCTCAATCAATCTCACAATTCCTCCTTAGTTAATCTCTAAAAAATATAATAATATAGGGGAGATATAATAAAACCCACATCCTCATCCTATGGAATAATATTTTTCATATGCTTAAAAAATTATTAACCTTATATGAGGATGAAATGAAAGAGTAGTGGTACATCATTGTTGAGTTACTCTGAGGAATCATTAAAAATTAATATGCTCCCTAGACATAGCCTCAATGTACATGTCCAATTGGTTCTACTCAACTATAATGGTTTCCCCTAGGGACTAAAATAGGGATTAGACATCCACCCCACTATGTGCCTAGACAATCAGTTTACCTGGACCCAATTATAGATAAATATCAGGATTTTACTCCATTAAAAAGACAAGTAGTAAATGATTAAAAAAATACTTAAATGATTTATCTAGATGGACACCAGTCTTAATTAATGAAAAACATGAATATAAAATCATACCCATTACTGTACAATCCCAAGATCCTATTCAACTAAACACTCATCAAGATCATATTGATGACATTGAGTCATTGGATGAATGATTAGTGTAAGAACCCGGATCTCTTTTCAGGTATGGTTTCCCTTTTTATGGAGTTTTTAAGGAAAATAAATATTCTGGAAATATCAGAAGTACACACCGTGTAATTTCTGAGTACACGCCGTGAACTCTTCCCGGCTCGAAGCTGTGTGTTGGCCGTGTCCAGGCCACACACACGGTGTGTAAGGCTGAGGTGGAGGTCGATTAATTCGGAGTACGGAAAATTGAAGTACACGCCGTGTGCTCAAGAAGTACACACCGTGTACTTTATTTTTTATCATTAAACGGACCGGGGTCACGGATAAACCCCAAAATCATATTTTTCTCCAGATTTCATCCACCTGGAAGTGACTGTAAGGCCGAATATTCTCCGAGATCCCGACCCGCTATCCGTTCTATGATTTGAGCACGATCGATTGCATTGGAATCACAGCAGTGAGTCCTTCCTTCTGCTTTAGCCTTGTTTCATGATTCCTCCTCGTTTCCATTTTATCGTGGGATGAACGTTTACCTTGTTTTCTCAGATCTACATTGTTCTAAGAGGAATCTGTCTTCGTGGTTCACGTATATCGAACTCCTCAGATCGAGGTCGGTGGTTTGTGCCTTTCCAAAGAAAGATGATGAATATTATGTGCAAATTCCACAATACCCTTGAACGGGGTATTATGTGTTTCCTTTTTTGCCTCTGCTGTTTTCAGGCTTTGCTTGTTTGCTATAGTAGAGGTTATTGCTTGTGAGTAGAGTAATTTATTTTGTGCTCAAATTGATTTTCCATGATTTTTTTTGCATGTTGGGCATTTTACCAGTTTCCATGCCTAGTTGTAGGATAGCGGACCTGTTGTTTTGTTATTTCTATTGAGTCGTAGAATGATATCCACGTAGTTCTTGAGGTTTATTTGAACGATATACACGCACTGAGCATGTTTAGTTATACTCAGGACTGTGAGAACCTAGAGTAGTAGACCAAAAGGAGAATTGACGGAAGGGCTTCTCCAGAGTGTCTTTTAATTACGATGTGAGACCATAGGGGGAATTGACATTGAGTGCTTCCCCAGAGAGTATATATATCCACGACGCAGGCCATAGGGGGAAATGATGTTGAGTGCTTCCTTAGAGAGCCTTTAGCATGATACGAGACTATAGGGGGAATTGACGGTGAGTGCTTCTCTAAAGATCCTGCATAATTACGTAGATGAACCAGAGGGGTGAGACTGTGTGTGATTCTCAGAGGGTTTCTAGTACTGATAGGTTGAACCATAGGGGTTAGACTGTGAGAGCTACCTAGAGGGTTAACTATTTCTTCTTTTGTTGATGGCTATTTACTTGTGTACTTTGTTTGCTAGAATGTGGATTATTACTGACATGTATTCATAGAATGTTAGGCACAAATCAAAGGGTGATTGCCTACTGGGATTGTCTCTCACACCCAGTCTGGGCCATGATTTTAGGCCTAAGTAGACTATGTTACTATAGGTATAGAAAAGGGCAAGCGCCCTTCTACTTCAGGAACTTGATTGCACCAGGAGCTAAGGAGCATGGGACCGAGCCGTGGCTCGTGATGCTGAGGATCTTACTTTGTTTTTCTTTTGCACTTGGATTCAGTTGTATTTCAGCACGTTGTTGTGTTTGCTGTTTTCCTTAGATACGTATACCTGCTGTATCATCTTCATCATTGTTATGTATCTACATTGCTTCCGCTGTTTGGTTTCTGCTGTTATGCATGTTGTTTATTGCTTCCGCTGTTTATTGTTGTTTTCTTACCTTTTATACCATACCTAATGAGGGCATAGTTTCCCCACCAACTCCCCAAGGCCCTCGCTGCTAGTCGGTAGCCTCTGGCATTCGGGGAAACGCGCTTGAGGTCATGTGGCGAACCGAGTACAGGGCACCAGTGGAGGGGCTCCAGACTTGGGATGTTACAAAGTGGTATCAGATGAGTTCTTTTGTCTTGCTTTACTGTTTGGAGACTCTAGCTAGGGATAGGACGGTTTCAGTACTTGGTATTAAGCTGTTCTTAGGAGTAGCTAACCCGTGTACAGAGAAAGGCCATACTACCTCGTTAATTGTAGTTTTCTAGTTTTGGGTTTTATGGTTGATATATCTTCACCTAGAGTGATTCACATGACTTGTGCGGTGATTGTTTTAATATTTCAGTTTTATTTCTATCGCAACCCGATGAGATGAGGGTATGCCGTCTCATGTATCATATAGGCACTTGTAGAATCACATTCCATGCATTATTTCCATGCCATATAGGGTGCATTTGCAATTGCATGCTGTTGTGATAGACTTCGTTTAGATTATGCAAGCTGTTGCGATAGATGCTTGATATAATCTCTACTATTATGTTAAAGAGCTGTTGTTTCCCTTGTATGTGACTACAGGAGATGCCGAGCTTTGATTTGCAGGGAGTATGGGCCCTCAAAAATCAAAATTTGGAACCAGTTTCCCTTGTTTTAGTGTTTCTGGGAGTCTGAGTAGTTTTTGATCTACTGCCTAGAAAAACCCAGAATACACGGCGTGTACTTTTTGGATACACACCGTGTAGTTTTCAGGCCGTGTCACTGATTGTGTGAGCAGAACATGGTGTCGTGGGAGTAACTTCGGGAACACGCCATGTACGATTGGTACACGCCGTTTGAGTTTGGAGTCGTGTACCCGGTCATGTGACTAACAACACGGGCTGGGGAAGCTCAGGTAGAACACGCCGTGTCCTTAGGGAACATGCTGTGTAGTCCTGTCCAGGTACCCAACCGTGTCACGAACAACACGGGCCGATGATACCTTCTTTTACACACACCATGTTTGTTCGAAACACACCGTGTAGTCCTGTCCAGGTACTCGGCCGTGTCACGAACAACACGGGCCGACGTTACCTTCTTTTCCACATACTGTATTTGTTCGGAACACGCCATGTTTTCTTGTCCAGGTACCCGGTCATGTCACGAACAAACATGGGATGGGGTCACATTGCCTATGCATGCCGTGTTTGTTCGGAGCATGCCGTGTAATGTTTAGCCGTGTAGATGGTAGTGTGTTTCACAAACACGGGCCGCCGAAGCCTTGTCTAGTACATGCGGTGTGTGTTGAGAACACGCCGTGTAGTCTTGGGTTAAGTCGGACCGTGCGGGTTAGCCGTGTAAGGAGACTCGGGCAGGGGAACCATTTTCTAATACACGCCGTGTGTGGGTGAAACACATCGTGTAGTTTGAAGTGTACACGACTTGTAGGGCAGGAGTACACGCCCATGTCAGTGGGTTAAGAAGACATGCCATATAGTTCTATACACGCCGTGTAGTCATGTTTTGCAAACTTGAGTGTTTTCTTCCCCTGTTTCCGTTTTGTGCTCTTGTGTTTTTTGTCCTTGTTTTCCTGATCTAAGGTGTGCTTTTGATCTTTCAAAGCTATGCATCCCGGACGTACTCCGGTCATACATCTGTCATCGGGCAGTGATCAGATGCTAGATAGGGCTGATCAGGGACTTCCTGCCGATCCTCTAGTCGAGCCAGCCGTGGCACCTACTGTTATACCAGTTGTAGGTGCTGATGCGCAATTTAGGGAAGGTTTCATGAGGATGATGCATGCCTTACAGGGAGCTCCACTTCCTGCCACGTCTATGGAAGACTTGATGCGGGTCTTTCAGCAGCAGCATCCTCCCACGTTCACGGGGGAGGGAGGACCTCAGGCTGTAGAGTCATGGCTGGAAGCCATGCTGACTATCTTCAAGAATCTGGAGATTCCTCCAAAGAGGCAGGTTAAGATCTCCACCTACATGCTCCGAGACTCTTCCAAGAGGTGGGGGGATGTGATCTCATGCTATGTTTTTGGAGGAGTTACAGTGCATGTTCTATGGCTACTTCTACCCGGAGACCCTGAGGGCCGATCGATCCCGGGAGTTCATGAGCTTAGAGCAGGGTAATCTCTCTGTCATAGAGTATTCCTCTCTTTTCCCTGATCTGTAGCATTTTACAACCCCTTCGGGATGGGAGTGGGGTGTTCTTGGCGAGGAAGTTTGAGGATGGACTCAGGCGGGAGATCTGCTCGCAGGTGAAAATCTTCCAGTTGACTTCCATTACTTCCATCGTCAATCAGGCATTGATTGCAGAGCGCAATCTGAGAGACTCTGGACCTACAATCCAGGGCGTTTCTACTTCCAGAGTTAACCATCCTCCAGATGACAGCAAGAAGTGTCATAGGGAGCCTACGTGCGGTGATTCGAGGAAGCGAGACACATCATCAGGTAGCCAGGTGACATGCTATCAGTGTGGCTAGATAGGGCACACGAGGCCGCAGTTCTAGAGGGACCCCGTGGAGTGCCGATCATGGTGAAATATGGGTCACCTTAAGCGTTTCTTCAAGGTTTTCTCACCAGAATCTGGTGATCGGGGTTCTTCCATGACTCATCATTGAGGAGAAACACCGCCAGTTTCTCAACAGTCGGGGAACTGGAATTCTTCCGGCCATTCGGGCTGAGTTGGAGGTCGAGGCTATGGCGGTCAGCCACCAGTTCCTCCGCACCAGCAGGACAGTTGAGCTCAGAGTGGTCATCCAGGGGCGCAGGGCCGCGGTACAGGCCAGTCTTTTGCCGTGGAGAAGACTTATCAGGAGCAGGATCTCGACCCTTCTACTGTTTGAGGTACGATTTTAGTAGCCTCAGTTTTATCTTCAGCCCTTTTCAATAATGGTTCTACACATAGCTTTATCTCTGTTGCTGTTGTGGAGAGCCTTGGACTCTTTGTCTTTTCTTCTACCGACTCATTGACACTTGACACACCTTTGGGAATGAGGACATCTAGTGTACGCCAGTGTAGAGAGTGCCCTCTCGAGGTTGTAGGGTATCTCTTCTTATGGGATCTCTATGTCCAAGAGATGACAGGCTATGATGTCATCCTTGTCATAGATTGGTTGATTCCCTTTCAGGCAGTCGTCGACTGTTATCACCATAGAGTGAGTTTCGTTTCACCAGAGGGTGACTCTTTCCTTCATAGAGGCGAATGGGATGTTCGGGTGAGTTGGTCAGGACTCGAGAATCTTGGGCTAGGAGGGGTGAAAGCCCAGATTTGTAGTCTTTATCTGGATGATCAGGGGACTCCACAGTTGGACTTTCCTCTAGTGGTGGATCGCTTCATGGACATCTTTCCAGAAGACTTTTCAGGTTTTCCTCCAGAGTGTGAGGTAGACTTCTCTATTGAGCTCGTGCTAGGAGTGGCACCGGTGTCCATTCCTCCCTATAGGATGGCCACACCTGAGTTGCAGGATCTCAAGAAGCAGTTGGAGGAGCTACAGGATAAGGGATTCATTCGAACCAGTACTTCTCCTTGGGTTTCACCTATTTTGTTTGTGAAGAAGGCAGACAGAACCTTGCAGCTTTGTGTGGATTATCAAAAGCTGAACCAGTTGATTGTCAAGAACCGATATCCCTTACCACGAATTGATGACCTTTTAGATCAGCTTTGAGGAGCCCGGGTGTTCTCGAAGATCTACTTGAGGTCCGGTTATCATCAGTTGCACGTTAGACCATCAGATATACCTCTAACAGCCTTTAGGAGCAGGTATGGTCTATACGAGTATACAGTCATGCCGTTCGGTCTCAAAAATGCACCTGCAGTTTTCATGACACTGATGAACCAAGTGTTCCATCCTTACATGGACTCCTTTGTCTTCGTCTTCGTGGACGATATCTTGGTGTACTCTCACACTTGACACGACCATGCCACACATATTGAGATCGTTCTGAGTACACTAAGAGAGCATCAACTTTATGCTAAAATCTCGAAGTGCCACTTCTGGATGGATCATATTCACTTCTTGGGTCACATTATCTCAGAGATAGGAGTATCAGTGGACCCAGAGAAAGTGGGATCTGTAGTGTCCTGGGATCAGCCAAAGAACGTCTTTGAGGTATGGTGTTTCCCAGGGTTTTTTGGATACTATAGACGTTTCGTTCATGAATTTTTGCACATAAGAGCACCTTTGACAGGACTGACCAAGAAGGGGGTGAAGTTCTCATGGTCAGATTCTTGTGAGTCAGCTTTTCAGAAGCTGAAAGGGAGGTTGACGTTAGCACTGATTCTAGTCTTGCCGGAGCCAGGAAAGAGCTACAATGTTTACTGTGCTGCTTCAGGTATCGGGTTGGGAGCTGTGCTTATGCAGGGAGATAGAGTCGTTGCGTACGGGTCTCGGTAGTTATGGCCACATGAGAGGAACTACCCTATGAACAATTTGGAGTTAGATGTTGTTGTTCATGCCTTGGGCTGTTGGAGACACTATCTTCTGGGAGAGCACTTTGTGTTCTTCATTGGCCACAAGTGTCTCAAGTATATATTCACTCAGCGTGATCTGAATATGAGGCAGTGCAGGTGGGTCGAGTATCTTCAGTCTTTTGATTTCGAGCTTTCCTATACGCCGGGAAAGGGAAATGCCATGGCTGATGCGTTGAGCCAGAGAACTCAAATTCAGGAATATCAGGAGACCAGTAGTGAGTGGAAACTGATGGATCTGTTCTCTGAGATGCATCTGGTGGTGTACGACAGACGGGGACATACATTTCTATCTTCTGTAGCTGTTACCTCCACACTACTTGATCAGGTATGGATGATACAACTATCAGACTCGGAAGGCTTAGTCATATGGGAGAATGTGTTAGGAGAGGACCCTCTTCTTGGATGGACAGTGGGTGAGGATGAGATCTTGAATTTCCAAGGACGCATATGGGTGCCAGCAGACATACATGAGGAGCTGATGTGGGATTTCCATTTCTCTGTTTGGGCAGTTCATCCTGGCGTCACCAAGATGTATCAGGATCATCATCACCAATACCTTTTGCCAGGTATGAAGAAGGATGTCGCTGGTTTTGTTATGAGATGTTCTACTTGTCAGCAGGTGAATGTAGAGAATCGGCGACCAGTGGGGCTTTTACAGCAGTTACCCATTCCGGAGTGGAAGTGGAACGATGTTGTGATGGGCTTCGTGGCCAAGTTGCCGAGGTCACCTCGGGGAAATGATTCTGTTTGGGTTGTTGTTGACAGGCTTATCAAGGTTGCTCACTTCTTTCCGATCAAGGAGTCCTTCAGTGTCGATGATCTAGGACAACTTTACGTCAGAGAGATCGTTCGTCTACATGGAGTTCCACGCTCTATTGTTTCAGACAGAGATGCGTGCTTTACCTCTCGGTTCTGGAAGAGACTTCAGAAGGCCTTGGGTACACAGGTACTTTTGAGTACAGCATACCATACCTAGAATGATGGCCATTCCGAGCACATGATCTAGGTGCTTGAGGATATGCTCTGGGCTTGCATTCTAGACTTTGGCGGTTCATGGGAGAAGCATATACCTTTGGTGGAGTTCAACTACAACAACAGTTTCTAGGCTACCATTCAGATGGCGCCATACGAGGCTTTTTATGGTAGGCCATTCCGATCACCCTTATGTTGGCTGGAGGCATGAGAGGTAGCTTTTCTAGGACCTCGTCTTGTTTAGGAGACCTCAGAACAGATAGAGCTGATTCGGAAGAGGATGACTATGGCACAATCTTGACAGAAGTCTTATGCTGATCAGCGGAGACAACCTCTAGAGTTCGAGGTTGGTGATCAGGTTTTCCTGCATGTCACACTGAGGTTGGGACACAAGAGGATTTGGAGACATGGTAAGCTTTCACCGCGGTACGTCGGGCCATTTTATGTCTTGGAGAGAGTTGGGCCGATCGCCTATCAGTTGCAGCTACCTCAGAGGTATCGGGCCATGCACGACGTCTTCCACGTCTCTCAACTCCGACATTAATTTTCAGACCCATCTCATGTCTTTCAGCCCGAGGAAGTCAAGCTTGAAGTGGATGCATCGTTCAAGGAGCATCCTATCCGGATTGTCAATCATAGTACAAAGGTTCTCCGCGGTCGGTCTGTTCCTCTGGTACAAGTGCTATGGCAGCATGGGAAAGTACAGGACGAGACCTGGGAGAGGGAAACTGAGGTACGATCGCAGTGGCTGGAGCTATTCTGTGTTTCTCCTTCTCCGCTTTGTTAGAGAAATTCGAGGACGAATTTCTTTAAAGGGGAATGTTTGTATGAACCTAGATCTCTTTTCAGGTATGTTTTCCCTTTTTCTGGAGTTCTTAAGGAAAATAAATTTTCTAGAAATTTTAGAAGTACACGACGTGTACTTTCTAAGTACATGCCGTGTACTCTTCCTGGCTCGAAGCCGTGTGCTGTCCGTGTCCGGGCCACACAAACAGTGTGTAAGGCTGAGGTGGAGGCCGGTTAATTTGGAGTACAAAAAATTGAATTACACGCCGTGTACTCAAGAAGTACACGCCGTGCACTTTCTTTTTTTCATTAAATGGACAATGGTCGTGGAAAACCCCCAAAATCATCTTCTTCTCCAGATTTTGTCTGCCCAGAAGTGACTGTATGACCGAATATTCTCTGAGCTCCCGCCCTGCCGTCCGTTCTCCGATTTTAGCATGGTCGATTGCATTGGAATCGCAGCGGTGAGTTCTTCCTTCTACTTTAGCATTGTTTCTTGATTCCTCCTCACTTCAAATTTATCGTCGGATAAACGTTTAGTGCGTTTTCTCAGATCTACGTTGTTCTAAGAGGAATCTGTCATCGTGGTTCAGGTATATTGAACTCCTCAGATCGAGGTAGGTGGTTTGTGCCTTTCTATAGAAAGTTGATTAATATTATGTGCAAATTCCACCAAAACCCTTGAACGGGGTATTGCATGTTTCCTGTTTTTCCCCTTCTGTTTGCCTGATTTGCTTGTTTTCTTTAGTGGAGGTTATTTCATGTGAGTAGAGTAATTTATTTTGTGATCAGATTGCTTTTCCATGCTTGTTTTTCCTGTTGGGTGTTTTTCCAGTTTCCATGCCTAGTTGTAGGATAGCGGAACTATTGTTTTGTTATTGTTATTGAGCCGTAGAATGATAGCCAAGTAGTTCTTGAGGTTTACTTGGATGATATACACGCGCTGATCATGTTTAGTTATAATCAGGACTCTGAGAACCTAGAGTAGTAGACCAAAGAGAGAATTGATGAAAGGGCTTCTCCAGAGTGTCTTTTAATTACGATGTGAGACCACAGGGGGAATTGACGTTGAGTGATTCCTCAGAGACTCTATATATCCATGATGCGGTCCATAGGGGGAATTGACATTGAGTGCTTCCCCAGAGAGCCTTTAGCACAATACGAGACTATAGGGGGAATTGACGGTGAGTGCTTCTCCAGAGAGTCTGTTTATTTACGTAGATGAACCAGAGGGGTGAGACTGTCTGTGCTTTCCAGAGGGTTTCTAGTACTGATAGGTTGAACCATAGGGGTTAGACTGTTAGAGCTACCTGGATGGTTACCTATTTCTTCTTTTGTTGCTGGATGTTTACTTGTGTACTTTGTTTTCTAGAACTGTGGATTGTAGCTTCTTGTGCTTTTCTGTTTACTACATCTTGTTTTATTACTAACATGTATTCATTGACTGTTAGGCACAAATATTTGGGTCATTTCCTACTGGGATTGTATCTCACACCCTGTTTGGGCCATGATTTTGGGCCCAAGCAGACTATGTTGCTGTAGGTATAGACAAGGGAAAGCGACCTTCTACTTCAGGATCTTGATTACACCAGGAGTTGGGGAGCATGGGACCAAGCCATGGCTGGCGATGCTGAGGTGCTTACTTTGTTTTTCTTTTGCACTTGGTTTTAGTTTTATTTCAGCACGTTGTAGTGTTTGCTGTTTTCCTTAGATACTTGTACCTATTTCATCATCATCATCATATTTATGTATCTACATTGCTTCCGCTATTTGGTTTCTACTGTTATACATGTTGTTTATTGATTTCTCTATTTATTTTTGTTTTCTTACCTTGTATACCATACCGAATGAGAGCATAGTTACCCCACAAACTCACCAAGGACCTTGCTGCTAGTCGGCAGCCTCTGGCATTCGGGGAAATGCGATTGAGGTCCTGTGGTGAACCGTGTACGGGGCACCAGTGGAGGGGATCCAGACTCCAGATGTTACAATCATAACTCCTAGAGGTGTGTAATTAACCAGAGAAGACATAATGTAAACCTTACCCCTACTAGGTGAGTAAAACCCCACCACCTCCAAACATCGGGCGTCCAATAGTTTTTATATTAAATGGCTATGGAGACCCAGGAGAACATTTAGTTCAATATGTGTCCAATAGTAAACCCACAATGGGAACTAATGAGGAATAAGAAGTAGTTACCATCATATAATTCATGTAAACCATGCAATGTCCATCCATTGTATTGCACAATAGTTTTATAGATCTTCGAAAAGTGGTAACCACGTGTATTATGATGATGCACCTATTGTCCATGAAAAAATATTAAAATATTAAAAAGTAATATTATTACAATTCATCAATTCCACAAGTAGATAGTAGTTTTATTATAATGTTTGTGATTTTATTTTAATAGTTAAATCAGGATAAAATATATGGAAATTATAAATTTAAATGTCTAATTTTTATTATGAATTTTTTTAACATTTTCGCTACTGTTAAAGATGGTATATGGGTTGTATGTGGGTAAAATGTGTTCATAATTTATGTAGGAAGTATTATATAATAATTAAATGTGTAGCCCAAAATTTTTTAAGGATATTAAACGGTATCCTAGATAATTATATCATTGACTAAATTTATGGATTTCATACCCTAATAGTAAGATAGAGTTGCATAATGGTGTCATTGGTTTAACCAGCACTGTGTAATGATACAATTATCATTTCATAATGGTAAGGTAAGTACTTAATAATGGTAAGAAACATAATATAAGTGTATTTTATGCACTATATATGGCTCTCCCTTGGCTTTCAAGTTCCATGTAAGGTTGACAATTTATTTTCATAAATTTTGGTAAGGGTGTGAAATAAACAAGGATAGGGTCGCTTGACCCATGTGTATCAGTTTAACAATGCTATATGATTGTATCTCCAACCCCAATTACATTTTAATTCCACCCATTATAATCCTTAGGTACACTAATTAGGAAGAAGGGATAGTCATAAACACAGGATGTTCAAGCATATAAAAACATAAGATAATCCTTATTTTATGGAATCCACTAGAAGATGAATCGATGAAATTATTGTTGTGTAATGGATATAACAAATATGAAATTGATGTAAATAAAGAATATAGAAAACAAAAATATAAACATTGGTTTAAAGACTACACCATTTAGGTTAAAAAATATCACTGGTGAATTTTTTAATAAAGAAGATGTTGTCATTATTAGGTGGATGGCAATATTGTTTCTATGAAAATCCATGAAATTTAAAACCAATGTGAAATAGGGAATTCCACAATATATATTCTAATAAAATAGGGTGTCCAAAAAAAATTAAAATACCAATATTTTTTTACCATTCAGATGAAAAAAATATTGAATCTATGGAAGGAGAATAAATCCATAGGTATGTATGAAAAAATTCAAAATAATTATTCAGAGATAAAAATCTGATGATAAAAGATGGAAATGTTGACTTAAGAGAAAGAATCTAATCATTTTCATCTAATGTCTGATGGGTTGAAATATTCACTATAACATGAGGGGTGTTATTATATATATAGAGAGAAGGAAATCACATCATAATGGAGGAGGTTGATTAATAATTAAATTTTTATTATAGTTTTTAGTTTACTACTCATGTATATTATTATGTGTAATTTTATTAATGTGTTTCTTCCAATAATTTTTTTCTATCACCCTCCACCCCCCTCTATACCTCCACCATGATCCTTCATACTCATAATAATGTGTAACTAACATGAGTTATTTCTCAGAGGAGTAATCCATTTTTGAACAATATCCTATAGTTTATATAATTTTTAGGTTAATTAAAGAATGATTTAAAGTCAGTGAAATCTATGTTGAAGTTATCTAAATGATAACTTCTAATTAAAAAAAAATTATCCATCGATTTAGGATGTGGATATATGGTGTTATTTGGGTTTTTTCAATTCACAATAAATTCCTGACTGGGGAATAAGAATGTGTTCACACATATGATGGTAATTGTGAATTTTGTAAATTTAAAATAAGATGATGAATGCTTTTTATATATTAATCCCTATGGAGAAATTCTATTCAGCTCTAACATGAATAAAATTACTTTTTCATGGAATATATGTATATTGTTTCAATAAATTTCACTTAATCCCCTACATAAATTTATTTTCATTAAATATAAAAAAAATTAAAAATATGATTAATGAATCAGTGAGTGAGCAATAGTGATGCTCCTCATATGAGATAACCATGGCCATCCATAGTGCTTATAAAATAAAAATATTATTTGTTTTTTACCACATAATGATATTCATGTCAAACCATATTGTTATTTACAGGGAGACAAGTAGTTTTTCTTTTAATATTTCTATTAAATGTTCATAAATATATTTCTATTACTTATTGTAGAATATATATAAAATCAAATTTCCTTGATGTATGGAAAATATAATTAATTTTCATGGATTAGATACTAAAGGTAAAAGGATGTGTGCTTTAAATAAAAGTGTTGGTACTCAAAAAGGTGATTAAAAATCTCATCATTTCTCCTAGTATATTCTACGAGTCCATGTTATAGGTAAACCACATCATGAACTGATGGGAATGGTTAATAAATCAAAAAATGATTATCAGTTATTTATGTCTTCGGGGAATTAATGATAATATCTTCCCATTTTTTTCATTCACATTTGAGATTTTGAGGCCTTACATATATAATATACATATCCCAACCACATCCAGACCCATATCCAAACCGACAATGATGTTCTATAGGGGATTGATGAGGATAATTTTACTACTAATGTCCATATATGAGGTCAAATATATATATATATATATATATATGTATTTTCCATATAGTAAAAAAATTAATTTAATCTCTTCATACATTAAAAAGATGAAAAATTAACACCTATATACATATCCCTCACCCTTGAAGAAGAAGAAACCAACCAACTGGTGAAATTTTAAAAATTTGGGAGAATGCGGACTACCAATATGAATCTATTACCACTCAACTCCATGTGGTGGTTTAAATAGGAGAAATAATTAAAAATGAACCAAATTAGAGATATTATTTTTTTAACTCATAATCAAATAAATTTATTGAAATTGAATTTAGTATCCCCTATTATTGTTTAAAATTTTATTATCCATCAAAGTCATGCACTACCTCAGTGGAAGATGTTGAAAATGAAGATAAAATTTATGGGGAACATATGGAGCTCCCCAATTGTATTGTACACATTTATTAAATGATGAGGTTCAAGTGGTTCTTCCTATGAAAATATATTCACAATATAATTATAGTGAATTGAATTATTTTGATGTTGAATATTCATGGTTTAATTTTGTTCAAATAAAATTACATTATATATTTGTGTTTGATTATTCCATTGATGATTAAGACCTTCATAATGAAATGGATAGTTAAGAGTATGATGTCTAAATAACATCAAATAAGAAAGATGAATAATAAATCATCCTATCAAATCAGTGAAAAATATATATAATTTCTATGGGGTGTATTTTTATAATCTATATATTTTTATGATCTAAAAAAGGATGATGTTCAAGAACGATGGATATTTTGATGTTAGTTTTTATCTATCAAACTATAGAAAAATCAATCATGGGATGATATCTTGTACCAACCTTCTTGTGTCTGTCAAAAACCATTGACCATATAAGGGGAACAAACCATGATTTTTCTATCTTATCTTTTATTTTAATTCTATGATTTTATATTCCAATTTAGTTATTCTAAATATTTAATTGAAAGCTATTTAGATACAAACCGACCACATCTATTCTTTTAATAATCTCATGAACCGATCCACCATCACTGACATAATTATGTTATACCTCCACAATAATGGCATGAGGCATCCGAAAAATAGGAACATGGTAAAGGATAATTGTTTAGTTGAAAATTGTAATTTACATTAAAATTAAACATCTTTTCATGAGATATTTTATTTCAAATGTGATTTGATCATTAATGATTAATTAGTATACATAGTTATATACTTGATTATTAACTTCACTAATCTATGATTCATGAGTATCATTTGAATACCAAGATTCCGTGTTTTAGTATAATAAAACAATTTTATTGAATGAGTAATTTTGAGAGATAATTTATTAGTGTAAATTAAAGGAATTTATTTCATCAATCATGATTAAAGAGAATCTATTGATTTATAAAACTGAAATTTCTCAACCCATTTTATGGGTATGAATTTCAGTATATTTAAAGGATTTATTCATTGTTACACAATGACATTAGAGATTTGAAAAATTATTATGTTTTATTTTCATTATGGTTTATATACCAAATATATTGCATATCCTTCTTTTGAATATTTGATGAGAGTACTTATGGAATACCACCATAAAGAAGGTGGATTGAAATAAGTGAAAGTTATTACTATTAAAATTCATATTTAATATGATCGAGAAACTTTTATTGATTCATCCCTTAACCAAGAGGAGATTTTTTTTCTAAATACTTTTAGTCCCACTAAATCCATGATTGATATTATTAGTAATGTTCCATATTACATGTGAATTATATGCATTCTTACCCTCAACAAAGTGATTTTTATGAAGTTCAAGTGAATGGTTGATAGAATTCATGTAATAAGTGATTCAATAATTTGAAAAGAATATGTGTGGGGTAATATTTTTTTCATTGTTAAAAAACTTGATTCATGCATTTTAATTTTATTTTGCCCATCCATAAATATTGAACAAGGAAAAATTTAAAAATATGTGTAGTGACTTTGGTGGAAAAAACAAACATTTGTAGATTGATGACTTTTTATTTTTTTGTTAGGTGGTTTAGGTGAGTTTATTTATAACACAAAATTCTAAAAGTTAATAAAATTATAAAAAATTGGAAGAAATTTATAAAAATGTGAACATGTTCTAAAAATTCAAGAAGGTTTATTTCGTTTAGTATATTCATTTCTCATGACCTATGCATTGGTATTTTGGAACGAGGGGGTTTCCACCATATGAAAGATGGTATTTATATTGGGAATTTCCATTTTAAATAATTCATTATTTTTTATATGTAGAAAACATTTTTAATCAACCTTGTTTTGAACATAAATCACGACCAACTAAAATCTTTTAGGTCCTCAATACCTTAATTTCCATATCCTTGGGATTTCATGTGATTTTTTCCATTACATAGTTAATAATATAGATTCATTGTATGATTGTGAAAAATATAAAGTTCACATGGTATGGACAAAATCTAATTTAATTATCACAAATATTGATGACAAAATAAAATAATTATGTGTCAGAAAGGCCACAACATGGAATTTTTATTAATAATACACTAAGAAACTTGAAAGGAATGATGGAGAATAAATTCCATTTTTCAATGGAAAAAATTTAAAAACACTATTGATTGTTAGATTTAAATTGTTAATTTTAATTGATATTTTATTCTAAAATAGGAATTTTTGTCTAATATTGATTTTTTTGATTTCAATGATTTAAAATTAAAATGTTGGTATAAATGGTTCCGTATGATGTTTGTGGCTGGGATTAAATTCTTGAGTAGAAGATTCATTCACATATGCGGGTATTTAAATTCATTATTGTTCATGAATAAAAATTAACATTAAAATATTGTGTTTTAATTATTTTAAACATTATTACCATGTAATATTTTCTTAAAAATCATGGTTATTTTTATCTGAATAATTAATTAGAGAAAAATAGGTGTAAATATTTAATTTTAACATTATCTTTTCCCGAATAATGTTTTTAAGTCATTTTTACCCTTAAACATGGTATATTTTTTTATAAGGATGTTGTGTTTTATTTCTTTATAAAGGGATGGTTTTAGAGGCTATGTTAGGGTTTCCCATGGATTTGAAATGTTTTTAAGGGTTACCTATATATTTTGTGCATTGTATATAGGTAAATGTCGGAAAATATTATGTCCTTTTACCCTCTATTTTTAAAAGACTGTGTAAATTTAATGTTTTAGATATGTAATGGAATGTTTTGAACAACCTAAAGGATAGAAATAATTTTTTAGGTTATGGTATCTACAATGTATGGGTATCCCTAGGGTATATGATAAAAATGTTTCTTTTTATAAATGCTACAAACAATCTAGAGATGTGATATGTAAGGGCTGTATTACCCATGTATATAGGGTAACCAAAGATATATAATGGAAACTATTATACTACCTCTATTTCACATCAGACACTGCTACACAATAGGGACACCATTAAGGAATAATGTATAGCAATAATGACATGATTATAATGATAAACATTGGGGAAGGACATCATACATCATGGAAGCCACTATAAAATAAACATGTTTATATATTGACATATATAGAATTATTTTACCAACTATGGCGATATGGAATAAAATCATTTTGAACTTATATAATATGTTGATAAGTATCCATTTTATGTGAAAAAATTCATGTTGTCAATTTTTGAAATAAGAAGAGGAAACAATTGTGTGGAAGTTAGTTATTCCATATCCATACATAACCACACAAAGGAAAAACTAACTGTGAGAGGATACATAACAGAATCCATCATCATTCAATAGGTTTTGAACCATTGTAAATTTAAAATCAAGATACCCTCAATGTATCCATACAGTAAAAATATAAATATTCAAGGTTGAGTAAATCAATATGGATTCATGCCATCATTTATATTGAGTATAAGGAAATTAAAATCATAAAATAAATAATTGTATAATTGAACAAATAGAAAAAATATATAACGATTCAAATGATGAGATATGTTTAATAGGGGGATAATGGAAGATAAAGATATCTCTTGAAATCTAGCTGGAGGGAGTATATATATCACCATGGTAAAATGTGGTATCTCAGATACTGAGAATATTAGGAAGAGTGACACTTATATACAAGGTAGTGATGAATCACAGAATTAGACAATATGATTAGCTAGTTTCCTTCCATTACCTAATATCTACCAAGATTTTTTTTATAATGTGGATATACTTCTAATAATATTTGAGGCTATATTTAACCTCTTAGAGAATGAAAAGTTGAAATCATATGGGAAACCACTAGATTTATTATCATAACACACTGAATTCTGGTGATAGAGATACATATCATGTTTATTAAACATATTATTTTTCATGTTGGGTTGTATCATTATATTATATATCATCCTCATAACCTAGTAAGAAATGTGATTCTAAAAAAACAATAACTCCTTACTGTATCTAATATCAACAACGAAGTATGGAATAAGGATGGGCTAGTATGTAAATTTATGGTGATGTGTAGATGATCATAGAAAATAAAATGGTCTTATAATTGTGTGAGGTATTATCAATCTATATTTTAGTCTTATGAAACCCTTATATGTGACAATGTAACCCCTTTCATTTATTTCTTATCATGTATTTTATAAAATTATTTTACATGATGAGATAATGCCATATATTTTTAGAACATAAATGCATTAGATATAATGGGATTGTAACATAATTATGTGAGGAACATGTACTAGGGAAATTTCAAGGGATTAGTGTTTTTGGACCAAACTATATTTGGGATTCATATTAATGACATAATTTCTGTAATCAATTTCATGAGGTCCTTCAAGGAACATTTCAACTGTTGTGCAATGTTTGTGACATTAAGATCTCTATATAGCATTAAACATTTTTTATAGGATATTAAGATTAGAATGAATGAATAAAAGTAACATTTTTAATACTAATTGTCAAAATATTTTATCAATTTGAATCAGTTACATTGAAATCTATTCATGAGACCAAAATAAGATTCTCTCAATCAATCATCAACTAATTTACAAAATTATTTCATGAAAATTTGTCTAGGTAACATTATAAACGTGATTTAGAATTTATGATCTATATCTTAGGAGGGACCATTCATATTTATCTTAAATCTTATTGAATGAAACTAATATAATTAATTGTATTTAAATTACAGCTGTAAGAGTTTTAAAAGAAATTATTACTTCAACCATGAATATCGCCTCCAGTATCACCAGTTCTATTTTAGTAAAGTGGGTAAAAGAATATATTAGGATTTTGTGGATTATTATATGCTCGAGTGGTTGATGCTAAAGAATAGGTATCTTATTATAAGAAATGATATCATATTTGATCATTTGATGGGATATAATTTAATCTATAATATTGAATTGTGGTTAAACTATAACCAAATTTGATTTCAAAAAAATTATATTCTGATGAATATCTTCATGAGATTTTATAGAAACTATTGATGCAGGGTTATACCCTTTGGTCATACAATTTCTGTAAAGGTGTTTATAGTACTGATGAATCAGAGCTTCCAGATGTATCATGATTCCTATGTAATGGAATTCATGGAGGATATTATTTTTTATTATTAGACTAATGTTTGTAATGAGTACCACTTAGACATAGTGTTGTGTATCATGTCATAATATTTCAGTTTTTATAATATTTCAATGTGTGATTTCTAAATATAAGAGTTATGTTTCTAGGTTCAAGTTATATTAGAAAGTGGGTTTTCTATAATAACGCGATCCTTAATCAAACAGATAAATGAATCATAGAATATAATTAAAATTCTATTATTTTAATGATTTTTTTTTAAATTTTTGGTTATATAGAATTATTTCATTACTATTATAAAATATAATCATATGTATAAAGTTATAAAAATCATCTTTATATTAATTAATCCAAAAATTCCAAATTGTTTTAATATAATTTGTTTATATTAATGTATTTTTTTTACAATTTTCAACATTACTAATTCTTTGTTACTATTAATACTTTAATCCTTTTAAACAAATTTTCAAATGTGGGGTAATCACATTGAGATAAGTAAATAGTATTAAAAATTAAATAAACTCGTACTCTTTTTTAATAACATGATATCATAAAATAAAATTTCCATTTATCTTATCAAGAACTAATAGAAAATAATTTTTTACATACACATGAAATGAGAAATGTTGCTAAATATTTTTTCATAATTTTATTATGAAAAAATACTGTAAAAATGATAGACTTATGAGCTTTTAGATATAATGAATACCCAGGAAAAACATTTTCAAAAAAATATAATATTTTTTACTGAAAGGGTATAATTAATATTTCAAAACAAAATCATTATCATAACATTGGAAGTAAAACAACTTCTATAAAAATACTATTAAAGGAAAATAATGTTCATGTATGATATTGGTCTATCATATTTATAGATCAATTATAATAACCATTAAAATTCAGATATCATTTTTTAAAAAAATTCAACCTAATTCTCTAGAGAACCCAATAATTAGCCATTTTATGTGAGAGTTATATTGTGCACTCAAATCCTAATGAGATTTATTAGTTTCACCAATAACAATGATTTATATTTGTATCATCAATCTTCCTATGTTATATAAGGATAACCCATCAACATTATCAATTTTGATGCACTATACAATGAATAAATACTTTTTAACATTCAAATTTTCATTAAAAATCCATAAAAACTATTTAGATCATATATTATTAAACATTCAAATATAAAAATATAAATTTATTTAAAATAATTAATATAAAACATCCATTTTAAAAGAAGGAATATTTTTAAATTATTTCAATAAATTCATAAATGACATAGAATAATGCTTATAGTAGAGGGAAATTTCCTTTATGATGAATACGATAAAATAGATTATAAATTATGTGATTTAAAAAAAAGAAAAAATGTTACAAAAAAAGATTTCATTTGAATAAAATCATAATAAATAGTTAAAAAAACCTTTTATAATTCATTTATTCCCACATAAATTCAATAAAAATTAATTTCAAGAGTATGGAAATGGTTGAGAATTAATTAGACATCAATAAAAACATTTAAAATGTAGTTTTAAACTTAATATGTATCTTACCATGTTTCTAACTCTTTAGGTATGATGATTATATTCCTTAATAATAAAATAATAATAATTATTTATATTCATATAATCATTTTTAAATATGATTATTCATTTTAACTTATTCATTATCATGTTATATTTTATTATACAATCATTTATGTTTTCTTGAGAAGTTTTGATGATATTCAAATCATATGTCCAAAATGTATTTGATAAGTAAACTATGGATGAAAATATAATTGTTAAATAAACTCTATAAGATTAATCATCATATAATTATTATTTTTTCACATTAATTAGAATATTTTAATGAACCATGATTTTAGGTTTCGAAAAATCAACAATGATATATTTGTGAAGAATATAAGTCATATATACGCATGAGTAACATATTATTTTTTTACAATCATGATGAAAATAAGGTATGTGTTATAATATCATTAAATAATTATAAATATTTTGGAAACAAAAAATATTTTATTTAAATATACTTATATATAGAATCCATGTAATATGGTCCTGAGAAATGAATCACGTCTCTCTTTAGAGGTGGTAATTGAAATGTATGTATGAATGACATTATAAATTTTTAATGGATGGAGAGGAAAGAAAAAATAAGATATATATTATTTTAATAATTATCATTATTTAATTTATATCATATATATAAGAATATTATTCATCTTTATAATCATCTTTGAGAGGTGTTCATGTAAAATGAATTATTTCAGTTTATGAGGGTGAAGTATGTCGTACTACAAAATGATGATTTCATTTCAAATTGAATAAAAGAGGGTATAGATATAGGTTTTTCTACTAAAAAATAACAAACCATCTATATAATATACTTTTTCCCTTATTTTTTAGGAATTTTTTTATGACATAGAATAATAAATAGAACATTTGTTTCATAAAAATGAAGACTCCTACTTCAGAAGAGGTCCATTTATTGATAAGTAAATTTCTATAATCATTGAATTATTCATAGAAAAATATATATAGAATATTATAAAGGATTTTAGGAAGGTATTTCGTTATTATTTTTTCAAACCAAGGGTCTCATGATGTCTTTAGTGAAGAGGATTGAGGGTTTCCATTTATGAAGATGTGGGGAGAATTTTTGAATTTCATAAAATATTAAATTAATATAATATAATTATCATTTTAAATATATTAAGAATTTATATAATTAAAATATATTATTAGAATGAGTCTATATAATATCATCCAATAATAAATGGACATATTTTGGTGATGTTTTTACCCTTATTATTTTTTTGACCATCAAATAACCATTTTGACGAATTCCCTAATAACAATGGTTTTTTCAAATTATTTGTAAGAATAGTTAATAAAATATGAGAATTGGGTCCCAAATGGGCCCTGGTAGAAATTTCAAACCATATACTAATACCATGTCTAAGTAAGAGTTATTTGGAATTCTAAATCATTTAATAAAATATTATTAATTATTAAATATCATGGATTTCATTTTAGAAACTATTCATTTCATTAGACATTGAAATCAACATAACAATATAATTATTCAAATTAAATATATTAAGAAAATAATTATTGAATTTATTTATATTTATTATTTATGGGCCACTATAAGTCATTAATAATATATTACTTTTAATATTTTTATAATCATTTATTTTATTTTCCTTCTACTTTAATAAATACAATATTTCCATTGCATAATAATTTAATGAAAATATTTCAAAGCTAAATTTTTAAATAATTATTAATATAAAAAGTAAATTTTATATGAAGTTACTATTTATAAAAATTATACTTTTCTATCCCATTCAAAAAAAATTATATATCTTAAAAAAATATTGTCATTTTTTTCATTATCATTTATTTTAATATAATAAAAGACCAAATAAATGAAATATTTAACCATGTTTCCATAATTTGGAAATTTATATGGAAATATCTAGTCAATACTCATCAAGTAAGATATATTCATGGGTTATGGGCATCAATTAATCCATATTTTATTATTTTTAAAATTAATTACTCAATATACCCATATAAGGGTGAAAGTTATTTATTTCTGTTATGATTTATAAAGAACAAATGTAAAAGAAAAATATTGACACAACATATATATAATAAATATAAATATTACATCCATCATTCAGAATTAAATATCTATATTTTTGAAATGATAAATTAAAATTAAATGTAGAAAACAAGAAGAAGAATGTGTTATCTAAAAAATTATATTTTAAGTGTTAAAATATTTTTTTATACAAAATTCAAAAATATAATCCATTTAAAAAAACATAATTCTGTTATGTTTTTTAAAATTTGAATAATAAAATATTTATATGAAAAAAATATAATTTTACTTTTGAAATACATGAAAATAAAATACAATTTTTTAACAAAACAATTAATTCACAATTAAATCAAAATTCATTTTTTATAGAAAAATACCAAAATTAACCCAAAAGATAATTTTTATATATAGATTTCATCAAATAAATAAAATTTACTATAAATTTTTAAAATATTATAATTAATTATAATATTATATAATGAAATGTAATGAAACACAATTTTATGAAAATATTTATTTATGAATAAAATTATATTATTAAAAAATATGATCTTATTTTCTATGATATAATCAATAAATTTTTATTTATTGCAAGGCTTATTAATATTTTGTAATATTTTTAAACAATTAATTATCTATAATTTTTTTACTACGTTAGAACTATAATATTTATATAATTATATTTTTGTTTTCCTTTAAGCTCGATATTCCATATTTTAAACACTATAAAACATATCATTCCTTTGATATCTTAGGCTTCTATATTCTCAAATTCCTTATACAATTTTCAAAATTAATTTCAACTTGATCTATGTAATTAATGTTATGATATTTGAAAATATGTTTTTTGAAATCCCACAACCAAAATTTTATGAAAAAATGTTCCTTTGGAAAATAGAGAGATAATTATTAAGGTAAAATGGATTAAAATATATTTGGATTTCAAATAGGAGAGAAATATTGGGGATGAAGGAGAAAATTAATATCAAAATAATTATGTGATGAGATAGTTATCATTTACCATATAAAATAGAATGACCATGGGAAATGAAACGACAAAAATACCATTAACCCAAGACCATCTATCCATCATAAATGAAGGTAATAATATGTAATTTTTGTTTCAAGATCATTTGTCATGTTTAAAGGAATTAAGATACACTATTTACTATGCAAATATGGATTAACACTTACTTGAAATGCATAATTTCATCTCTTAATAATTTTCGACTACAATATTAAATTTTTCTCCAACAATATTATTATTGAAGATGATTTTTTTCCTGAAATAAGCGCTAAAATAAACATCAAATATATCAAAAAATTAAAAAAAATGTACAAAAAAATTCGAATAAGTTATTTTAGTTCTCGAAATTTAAAATCCTTCATAAAAATAAAATACAAAATTAGTCTCTAAAGCTTAAATAATAACACCCAACATCCAACTAATCATAAAAACATCAAAATATTACTAACAAAATTGAAAACCAAAAATTTAGAAATATTTTATCACATATTATTCTAATATAATATTGATATTTATTTATAAATAACATCAATCACTCTTAAAATATAATACAAAAAATGTAAATTCCATAATCATATAATATCCAATATTCTGCAGAAATTTATTTTAATAATATAAATCTCCATAAATACAGCATAGAATAATATAGGTTATGAGAAAAACATAAAATACTCTAATAAAATATAAAATATTTTTTACCTTATTCATATAATGTTCCCCGATATGTTATATATCCTATTGTGAAAAAATAGTAATCACATAATAAAAAAAATATTTTTTATATCATGATCATTAATATGATAAAACATTATTCCCAAAATCATATTAATCCTTATCTATTATATCATTTATGTAAAATATGGTATCATATAATCTTTGATAACTCATTGTATAATGGTTGGTGGTTCCCCCTTCACTTCACGCAATTTTTATTTCATGCCCCATGGCTTTTCCAAATGAAATAGGTTATTTCCTTGAATAGGGGTTGTCTATTTTAAAAAATATTTTAATATAATACATGTGATGTTCTAAAAAATATGATAAACATCCTAAAATATAACGAAAATAACATCATCATTAAAGAATGTTTTAACATCATAGTTCATAATAACTAATCAAATTATATTTTAAAAAAATTAATTGAATTATTTTTAATATCCATTCTGGTTAAAACTAAGGGTTATATTTACAAATTCCAAATAAAATATCTCTCAAAATATCATTAATCCCTTCAAAAAAATTCATCATATAAAACCTCAATATTTGGTTTATTCCCATTTGAACTTATCATCTACCATTAATTAATTAACCATTTATGGTCTTTATAACTCTTATGATATACTCACATGAAAACATAATAATCTCAAAAGTTATCTAATCCATTCATTTGATTTCAACTATAATGATATTATCCATATTAAATCATAAAATTAATACATAAAAAATAATTCAATTTCATAAATTTCGAGGATCCTTTTCAGTTTAGTGTTTTAAAAAATTATATTAAAACAATTATTTAATAATTTCATGAAATAGAAGTTAGAGACATCCACTTAGGGTCTATTATTCCAAAATACAAAACAATTAGAATAAAACACATTTATCTTCATGGAAACCATAAAAAATTTTAAAATAAATTACCCTTTCTTCATACTCAATATTTAACTCTGTGAGAGTAATTAAATCATCATATGATCATAAAAAGAACATGAAAGTATATAAAAAGTATCAAATAATCCCATTAGACCATTTTATGAAAATGATACATAAATGAGTGTATGCCTTTAACATATTAAAGTTTTCCCACAAATAATTTATTACACGCACATGAATCATCTTACTACCAATTTTATGATTCATCAAAAACTATATATTATAACATTAAGAAAATAATAATAAAAAAGAGTTTCTTATAAAACATGAAAACCCATGAATAATATTTTTATAAAAATGTACCATTTTACCATAAAAGGGAATAATAATTTCGTTATAACAAATAATATTTCATTACCTTTTTAAATAACATTGTTTATATGATTTTTATTAGAATATGATAACATTGATGGATAGTATGAATATATTCATCATATAACCCTTAATATAATACTTAAATGAACCCTTTTAATTAGAAAAACCATTATGTTCGATATACAACACAGTTTTATAGGGAACATAATCATTACTGAATGAATTAAAAAGAGGTATCAGAATCACCTTCCATCAAATGATATATTGGTATATCCCATAATCAAGATACATATCAGGATCACCTTCAATCATAGTATATATTAAGCTCACCCATTATCGTATACTATTACTAATGGCCATATAATTATTAACAAAAATTAATATTTCCTATTTTAATCATAAATACCAGGATAAAGTATTCTAAAACAATATATATAAAAAATTTAGAAAACATAACACACCATTATTAATAAAATATTTCAAAACTAAAATACCCAAAATAAATGGAAGGATTTATTTTTCATTGAATAATAAATGGAATCTAATAAATAAATCCAAAACATAATATATTAGTACCATTAGAAAAAAACCATTGACGATGTCTATGTTCATATAGAACTGTTATATTTTTCAAAAATTATGATGTCAAATTTTGTAAAAATAAAAAATTTTAAATTATTTCTGAGGGAGAGGAATAAAAATTTCCTTTATATTACATTTAAAATCATCAAAATGGCAGGTCGTGCATACACAAGAGTATTCTTTCAATTTCTCAATGATCATGATGGAAAAAAGGTAGGCATTTTTTTATATTTTTAAAATGACCATTTTTTCATAAACCCTGTATTATTTCTCTAAAATAGATTATATTTAACATAAATGTGAAGAGGTGTTGAAAAATGAATCATATCTCTCCGTGGTGGTGGTATTCTATATGTATACATAAATGGAGTTATTAATTTTCAATGAATGGAATAATATGAAAAAATAACAAATTATATTTGGTAAATTTTTATTATTTCATAAATATTATATATATAGATTAAATTTATAATTATAACTAGATATGAGTGTTGTTTATAGAAAATTAATTACATAGCATCAAGAGACTATATTCCATCGTACATCAGAATGGTTGTTCCATTCCCATTTCATGAAAGATTATAGGAATACAAGTTATTCAGTTAATATAAAAATATATTAGAATATATAATATACTTGGGTTATTATATCATCATGTTTTAATAATACTTAACAGAGATAGTAGAAGTAATAAAACTAAAACATTCATTGAAAACCAACAACTCTTCTCTAGAAAACAATTCTTATTTGATACCACAACCCATATATGTTTTATTTTCATTAAATAAAATACCCCAAAATGTGGAACTAGATTTTTGGAATGTATTTGGATTGGGAGTGGTCATGCTATGTGTCTAATTAAGTGTATTGAAATGTAGATAGGTAAGAATCTTTTTTAATCAGAGAACCAACATTATTAGAATTTTTTAATGTATTAATATAATATAAAATATTTTTTATAATTTTAGTTGTTCCAAATAGATATTATTTTAATATAATATGAGTATGAGTATAAATAATACTGTATAATAAATTCCAGATAAATTTTGGTGATTTTTTTTCCATTATCTGTGGGTTTTAACCATCCACTAAACCCTTTGAAAATTTTCCAAATAATAATCTTATTTAATATTCAAGGGTAAAGATAGTTAGTAAAAAGGTATATTGGACAATTAATAGACCATGTATGGTATTATTAACCATATACCTATCACATGTCTGATGATAGAATCATTAATAATTTAATATCATTCAATAATATATTATTTATTATTAAATATAATTATTATAATATTTGGAACCATTCATTTAATTTTAAATTATATCACATATGAAAATAAAGGCATTTTAAATTATTCCATTAAAACTACTATAATATTTATTATTTTTGTAACATATTCTTGTAAAAAATAAATTCATTTAAAATATATTAATTTTAAAAATATATTTAGTTTCTTTTATATTTTTCTACTAGCTATTAAATAAATAGTATATTATTTTTTCATAAGCATTAAATGTAATTATTGTGAAACTAAAATTATAAATAAATTACAATGATAAAAATAATTTATCGTTTTGATATGGTTTTTAAATGTATAATTTATTTTTCTATTTATACAAAAATTTATTATATATATATTAAAATAAAGAATGATTGATTTTTTATTTTTCCATTTAAATCAATATTAGAGCTTTAAAATTTTACAAAATATGGAACACAATTCATATATTTTAGAAAATTATAGAATTTCATAAATCCCACTCATAAAATAGGATAATGGAATGTGTTAGGTCCAATGTAAGTCCTTATCATGTTTTTTTAACCCTAATTATATGATATATCATTACCACAGGGACAATTATGCACTACAGTTACTATTCATAATGAAGAAAAATAGGGGAGACCTTTTTTCTAGCTTAAGAATTCATAATTATAAATTTAAAATATATTTTTAAATATTTAATTTATTTAAATTGTGAAAATTAATTTAAAAATAATCATGCAATTTTTTTGAAATACATGTTTCCATTTAAATTTATTTTAGATATAAAAATTGTTTTATACAAAATTATAGTATATAAATCAATATAAGGACTATAATCAGATTTTCTAAAAAACATGGATTAATGTTTTTTAAATACCTTTTTAATTTGTAAATATTTTAAATGAAAATACATTTTTGGATGAAATTTAGATATTTTCAAAATTCCTTGAAAAAACAATCTTTTCAGATACATACCAATATTTCACCCTAAGATAATTTTGAAATGTTTTTTTAAAAAATGTTAACCCTTTTGACAAATGAAACTTTAAAATGATTGAGTAATTAATTATAATATTTTCTCTCAATAATAAATAATTTTTTTATAGAAATTTATTTATAAATAATTAAAAGGTTTAATATAAGTTGAGTGCTTATTTAATAATAATAATTTAATATATTTATATTTATTAGGTCATTTATATATAAATTTCACAATAAAATTATTCATATCCATTGTTTCCCATTTAATGTCTATGTTATAACTTTAATATTAAAATAATAATATTGCATTGTAATAATAAGCTTAGAGATATGTGTTTTAAATGACATCAATCATAGAAATATTTTATAATGTTAATGATTCAAGGATTCTATCGATATTAAAAAGGAATAAGTAATTATCTCATAGAAACCACCATATAATGTTTCTCATATACATTGTTTCCTTCATATATTAGGATATTATCGATTCTCGGTTTGTAATTTTGCACAAGTCTATTTAATAATGATATTTTTGAAAAGGAATGTTATACCAATAAAATTGATAGATGACTACAATAAATTCATTAATGATATTAAGTTTTAGTTAAAATCAGAACTCATCCTTACATTTCAAGAGTTTTGACAAGGTTATGTGGACAATTTTTGTGCATTAGGATCCTGGTTAGGTTCTGTTCATATTGAGGTATATAATGTGTTGGCTTATGGCTAGATACAGTTATAAGTACATGATAAATACTGCCCAACACATGATATGGAATTATATATTGTAATTCATTCTGTAAATGTAACATCCTTGTTTTTTAATTATGTATTTCTCTTTCAATAATTATATTTCATTGATAACTTTGGTTGCGCACAACACCATGTTTTAAGGAACCATGATAAACTATTAAAATATAATTATTATAACAAGACCATTATATCATTTATCTTTAGTTGGAAGGGATGAATAGGGAATTTTTTTTAGTAAATATATTATTTTATTAATTCTTTATAAATAAAAACATAATTTTTTGTGTAGACATTTTATTCTTCATAAATATGTTTCCTTCAAAAAAATTATCTAATTTCATTTATAGAAAAATTAAGAAATATAAATTTTGAAAATTTTAGAAAATATATTTTATATAATAAAATATATTTTTTAATTTTTAATGTCAATATTATTTTTGGATAATATTTTTTGAATAATTTAAAAATATTAATATTTTATTTAATTGTGAAAAATACAGACTTATATTGGAAACTATATTTTCTTTTAAATTATATTAAAAATAAAATTGTATTTTTGATATGTTTTTAACATTAACTATATAATTTTTATTTTAAATTATCATATTATAGTATTTGATAAATATTTTCCACATTAATTCTATGTAAAATTTTTTTATACATAATAATGGAAATTTTCAAAAAATATATTTTTTATTGTGTTTTGTTAGTTTAATATTGATTAACATTCTTCCATATTCATGTTTTAATTTAGAGAAATGTAACCAATATTTAGAATCATGTGGAATGATGTTAGAAACTACACCCATTTTTTTGGTTATTTCAATATAAATAGTAACATTAATAATTTCTATTACCCCAGTTAAAGTTAAATCAGGTAATTATAAGTAATTGTAATTTAATAAAGATTACAAAATGACATTAACATATTCCAAAATTCTATAGAATTAATAATTTTCCACCATAATAATCTATGGGATGAATACATGACCTTTTGGAACCACTTGGTTGACATTATGACCCTAATATTATTTTACATAATGAAATGTCAATGATAAAACACTACACATTTTAATAAGTATAAGATTTTCAATATGTGTTTAAGAAATAATAAAATTGTTTTTTTAATTTTAATTAATTAATTTTTATTTTTAATGTCATTTTAATGTGTACTATCAAAATTTACAATAATTATATTTTATAAATATAATATCTCTTACATTTACTTAAAAAATATTAAATATTATATAATAATAATGGTAAAAATATATGGTCTAAAATAAAATTACCTTTTCATTAATGGTCTATTTGAATCATTTGGCTATAAATTAATCTTCATATATTAATAAAATTTCAAAAATACCAAAGTAACCCCTCTCCTACACATATTACAGAAAAAACTTACACCCACTCTCCCAGCATCCAATAGACTCTCCCAATTTATAATTCCTTTTGGAATAAAATGAATACGAATTCCTTTTTACTCAATATGTCATTTAAAGATCTGATATTTAAGAGGTAACATTATAAACCTACCTATTTTAATATCATTTCATCATCTACATTATCCACACCTATTTAATCCATAATATAATACTAAATTTAATATCATTTATATACTATAAATTTATATTTCTACATGAATAACTTATATTAAATACTTTTCCTCATCACATCTTATTCAAACAAAGGAGTCCATTTTCAAAATTTTGGAGGATAATATTCATTGTGGATAAGGAGTTTTTTTTTATTTTTGTTAACAATTTTAACTATAGAAATAAAACAAATTAGGGTTTAATTTTATTAGAATAAGTATAATACAACTAATATCATGATCTTTATATAATTTATTGTAATTTTATTTTAAAATAATTAATCTATGGTGTGACGGTAAGAAAGATGTCAAAATATGCTAAACATTTCTGATCATAGTTTTGTCAAATTAATCATCCTCATGTCAAAAAAATGAAATATTAAACCATTTAAACTTTTATAAGTGTACGGATACAAATTCATTTAACATATGTAATATTATTCCCAGTTTACAATAATTTCGATCATTAAACCCCAGTGAACTGACCATGGAACAATAAAATGAACACTACTTAGACAATGAAATTCGACATTATAACTATTCAAAATGACCATAAATGATCACAATAAAGTTATTATATATAAAATACTTGTGGAATAGGTTTTTAGTTATAAATTAATGGAATCTAATTTGACTATACAGGACATTTAGTACAAGGGTAGAATGCATTTTGACTTAAGGTATGTGATCTTTTTCATCCTTCATATTACCATTAGGATACAGTTTCTCTCTAATTGCCTCAATTTATCTTTAAAATATACCAATATAATTCTCCAAAACTATTATTCTATGTTCCATAAAAATTTATCTATCTTAATTATTAAATATTTTATCAAGAAATACTAGTTCTAATAGGTCCCCTTCTCAATATCTATTAGTTATCAAACACGATTAAAACAAACTTCTCTTTTTCGTAACCATTTTAATGTTGAAATCATAAAAAATTTCAAGATTCCAATATTTATTAATAATTACTAAATTTATCAATAAAAATATTCTTATTTTATTATTGGTTTTATACAAACATTTATTCCTTTATGCACTTTATGGTATCTTTATTATCTTCCATCTATCCTCATAGAAGTGGAGTATTTCAAATGTTACTTAATCATTATTTATAATGTATTAAATTGAGAAAGAAATGTTTATTCTTGATATAATATGATTTTTTTCTTTATTAATGGCTATTAATTGTTTATGTACCTTTTTCCTAGATACCAGTTTTATAGGCCAATTGGTTATCCTTAATACAAGATTACATGCCCATTTTATTCTATCAATATCACTTATTTTTATTTATTATGTTTTATTCTTTATGGGGGGGGGGGGACATATTCATTGACATGTTATAATCGGTGAACCCTGATACAGTTTCAATGATTTGGTTAATATTACTTTTTCAAGACATTCTATTTTAGGTATTATAGTGTAAACCTGGTCAATTAGGAGAAAATTTTCACAATTTGATATAGTATTGGTAGTTTTAATTGACTAAATACTATGTTATATAATATATCGGTAACAATTTTATATTTTATAGGATTATATTATTCCACATTATTTAGTTATGGAATCCATATTTTTATTCATGAACCATGCTTCTTTATTATAATGTTTTCCCTTATTACTTATAAGATATAAATAATTCTAATATATATTTTTTTACTGGGTTTTTTAGGTCATCCAATTTTTCTATGTATTCCCTAGGTTATCTAATATAGTAGTAAGAGAAAAATGGGAATTATGAGCTCATTATGTAGATTAAAAATGTTCTTTCATTCTGTTATTATGTTTTTTAATTATATACATAGTCTTTGAAATAAAGTATACATTTTGAATATTCATTTTTATATAATGGATAATTTTTTTAAAAATCATGTAAATATACGTGTATGTGTATTAGTTATCTATAGTTGCTATCAGATTATAGTTTTGATATTTTTTTTGATTAGGTGTATAAAAATCTTATAATAACTCTAAGGATAAATTTATCATCATTGATATGATGGTGATATTTTCAGATAATCACAAGTTAGGATAAAAATTTCATTTATAATTCTATCCTCTAATATTCATGGTTTACTTTCTATATTATTTTTATCTTCTTCATAAAGATTCATAATTTTATATTAATTTTTAATAAATGGATTGAAAAAGTATAAACCATTCCAAAAACCTATTTGAGAGGCGATGTTATGATTTCCATAATGAGACTTCGACCATGTTGGAAATGAGAGATAATAAATTCAATACAGTACTCGCTCAAATTTCTACAATTATGAATAATATCATGAATCCTATAGAATTTCCACTTTCAAATATGAAAGGTCATGTTCATATTGATTCCATTATGTGAAAATAAATCTTATCTCTACTGGATATTCTGATTCCATCAAAAAATAATAATGGATCAAATCCCTTGAAAATATATTTATTACCACCAATGTTATAAAGTTGATAATTCCATGATGGACGTATGAAATTTTAATAGATATGATTATCAGTGGTGGACACTAGAAAATACCCTATGCCTGAATAAGAATTCTATTTCATGGATTGGTATGGATTCAATGAAATAGGTTTAAATTAATATTTTCTACAAACTCATAATCATAAGATGGATGGTGTAAAGTCCAAACCCCAGTTATCCAGAGTCAATGAATTATTACATAACATTGGCATGATACAAGGAATCATGTCCCAAAATACCGATCGGTTTAGTAGCCTTGTAAGTACTAGATAAACTCATATGTTTTGGATTATATCATGAAATAAAATCTTCAACAACATTTTGTACACTTTTTTGACACATTTATATCCCTATAATATCCCATTAGGTCAACTATAAAATATTTCTTCACATTATGTGAAATATAAAACATTGAAAGGGGTGAGCTCAGATGCTTAGTAAGGATAAAAATATAGTAGAAACTTTCATAAATTAACATAAACATTTAAGGAAATGTATAATAATAAAACAAAAGCATTTTAAACATTAACTTAAACATAATATGGAAATGATAAAATCAAATATTTCTATTTACTTATTCACATGGATATTCTACTAGTCAAATAATCACATGCAATATCAATAGCTACTTTTTTAATGATGGAATGCCTAATTCCAGACGTCATACCCACATAATCAAGGCCATGTGCCAAGACTTCAAATAAGATTTTGTCAAGGCCTTGTTGAAAGACACAATTTTCTCTTATGAGACCTACCGATGCATCGAGGAGCTATAGCAGTCTCCACCCATCACTTACTAATTCCAATGCATTCCTCATATGAAAATGTTTAAACATAACATCAACATTCGTATTAAAACTAGCATATGTAATGTCAATACTTTATCCATAAACAATGAATGGTATAAAAATAACACATCAACATTCAAACATAACTCATTAAATACAATATTGAAGATTTTATTTTAAAAAATCAACCTCAATTGTGAATAATGAAGGATATTGACATAGATGAAAAAAATATCAAAACTATTGGAGAGAAATATCTCCGTTTTTCATTAAAACATCTAAAAGTCTCTATATTTATCAAAAATCCATTTAAAATAGATTTTTTAAACAAAGTGTCCCATGACACATTGGAACTATTAAAATCCATTTTAATTTTAAAACAATAATGTTCATATAAATAAAATTTTATAACTATTTTTAAAATATGGACATTAATAAGAAATATTTAGAATAATAAATTTTTAAAACATTTAAAATGATATTTTAGTAAAAGATCCTAACTAAGTGAGAGATACTTGAATATAAATAATTACAGATATCAAAACTTTATAATATCATGTGAATAATGGGATTCATGATATACTATGTCAAAGTATAGTATATACACCAACTAAAAGTGAATTGGTGCATGACAACAAAGAAATCTCAATGGAATGTAAGATGTGATGAATTCTTATATAAAGACAGTATCCTTAGGATAAGGATAAATAAATGACATAATTATGTGTTACCAATATATATAAATTCAATATTATTGGACATTCAATGTAAATCAATCAGAGTACATTCACACATATTATAGTAAAAACAACACCAATGGATTGGATGTTTAAATCAATGAATAGAAATCGAGTTGAAATTACTCTTATCAAGTTTATATCGATGAATTGAGAATTTATCAATGGAGTGATTAGGTGTTTCAAAATTAAATCCACAGAAAGGGGAGGGTAAATTAATAAATATGTAAATAAATAGTGATTTCACTCATAATTTTCGGGTAAAGTAATCAAGGAAGTTTGCTTAAAACTGAAAGGGTGGAAATTGATATTTGAAATTACCTTACCATTTTGATAACTTACGAAACATACAACCCATGAATGAAGGATACTACATTGATGATGTCAATAACCTTAAATTAAATTATATTAAACAATCAATAAAATTATTGGCAGTACAAAAACCACACAAGAGGTAGCAGTGACAAATATAGAATGAATCTCATGGGAATAAAAGTGAGATGAAAACACCTTACCTTGTACTTTTCCTTAGTTGAGGGTATGTTAAACTAATTTATAATAGTAAAATATTTGTTATTAAATTATAAAAAAACTAATATATAAATTTGATATCATATATAATTACTTTTTATTTATTTGTTAATAATATTTTAGTAGTATAAATGTTTCGGGTGTTAAATGATCTGTTTTCATTTATATACTCGGTTACGTAAGCCATTTTTTTATGGATAGGATGTCTTTTATTCATATACAGAATTATATTAAGTTCATAAAAATTATTTTTAATGATAAAATGAAAATTTTTCTTGAATGATTACAACGGGGAATGAATCTCATCGCGTTCGTGGAGAGGGCAATTCGTACGTACACACGAGTGAAAATATCATTTTATTAGTTGTGAAATATTATGTAATTGGATGGTATATCATATATAAAAAATAATAAACCTATTATATTTATCATTTACATCAGTTAAACTCATTATTATACTCATCCAAATAATGATGTGTTTGAATAGCAAACTACACCACGACGTGGAGACTGTAATCTGTACGTATGCACGTATAGTGAAATTGTCATTTATAGGATGGATAGATTATGGTTATACCATTTTTATAATAACATAACATTATATATAATACACATGAGTTATTATTTTATAATGTAAACAACAAAAAAAGAGGAAGTGGAAGAAGCAAAGAACTTGAAAGCTATGATAAAATATTTACCACTTCTTCAGGTTCTTCCTTTTGATTCTATCAAAAAGGCTCTATAGGTATTCCTTTTGACCAATGTAAGGCCTATAGAATAAAGGTATGAATATTGGAAGGAAATTTAGGCTGAGTACGTCCGATCCAAAAGGCTTTAGAGTATTGAAAATAAGATAAGAGGATGTGCCCTTTTATAAGAGAGGTGAGGGTCGCTTTAGGAAAAGAATGAAATATTATTTTATAATAAATTCATTTTCGGTTTCTAATTTCTAAAGAAAAATTATTTAAAGTATAAGGTGTCAATGGGTCAATGAACTCTCAACCATTAGGTTTTATATAGGTTGATGTCATTATATTAAACTTATCCTTTAGATTTAACTCTTACTAAAATAGTTTGACATTTACCATGTCTCTTGGTAATTTTATATTATATGGTTATTAAACATACCAAAACAAGACAAGCAAACCCGAATTGGGTTTTTATTAACATATATAGCATATATAATTCCATTGGATGAACCGTAGATTTTTAGGAATAAAATATCATTTAATAATATAATATTTGTTTTAAAAAATATTTATTGTAAATTTTGATCTATTTGGTATTTTGTTTTTGTGAAATTTATAACAGCATTATTACTTCAAAAAATTTCATTTAATAAACCCTAACATGTCATATTAACCTATAAAATTAGTTTAATTCATTAAAAGTCTCAAATTAGAATTATTTGGATATTTATAATATCAATTAGTTTTTTCAAACATTAATAAGGTAATTACTACATCATCATTATGTCATAAATAAATTTAATTATTTAATATCTAAAAATTATAAATAAAGTACCATTATGTAGGAAATATTTTTATCATTATAATGAATATTCATAGTAGAATTTATCTTATATATAACCCTATATTATTTTTTTTATTTAATAAACTTTGATTTTAACTATTTTCACTCTTCTTTAAATAAAATAATAATAAATGTCCTAATCTAATACAAGTGGACCAAAGGGGAACATATTAAATTCCCAATATTTTTTTTAATTGAATGATAATTATCCAATAGAATTAGGATATGTGTTATGGTAATTATGATATCATTTTTACCCATAATTACCCTATTTACATTTAACCGTGTTAAATAAAAGGCCAAAGTTACTATTCACCAAAAATTATTTTCATCTTATTGAACAAAATATTACTTACTGATATTAACCATGTGTCTTAGATTTTTGAAATTCACCTCATTGTAGCTGTAAAATTATGTTTTATACAAATTTGCAAATGCTCCTAGGTGGTGGGTAAATGACGGTAAAAAGTTCGATAAAAGTTTATATTTTTAAACTTATTATAAAATGACTTGAATTAATTACATTGAAAATATATATTTATTATGTATCTATTTTCACTTAAAATAAATTAAAATTAAATAAAAAATTATTTAAATAAAATGTTGGTTTTATCCAATAACGCAATGTTTTTTCAATATTCATAAAAAATTTATGTTTTCAGAAAAATACCAAAAATTTACCCTAATCTAATATTAATATTTTGAATTCAAAAATGAATTATATTTTACCAAATTAAAAACATATAAATTTCATGAATTAATTTAAAATTAATTCTTGTTGTTAAAAGCAAAAAGCAGGTTTTTAAATAGTAAAAACTATTAAAAGAATGACCTACGTTTATGTCAAATTTAAATGTGAAATTACTTATAATGACCTACACTGTATTGAATGATAAAAATATAATGTAATTATACTTTAAAACCATTAAAATAAATAATTTAACACTATAAATTATTTCAATTAAAAACGTTTCTTTCAATTAAAATCAAAATATGAATGTTATCAGAAAAGTACCAAAAAGTTATCAAAAATAAATTGTTATGTCCCAATTCTAAAGAAGAATCTAATTTCATTAAATGGAATATATAAAAGTATAAAATATATGTTTCAAAATGTTTTTTCCATTAAAATGTGGTAAAATTTCTTTTTATGAAAAATACTTCTTTAATCTGAGAAGATGAATTTGTTCTTATATTATGTCTAAGAAAAAAATATGGATTCTAAGATTTTATGGACTATATAAAATTCAAAATTCAATTCATACTATTAATATCCACTTTTGAACGACTAGTTTGGTAATTTGTGGTGCGCTCGAACTCGATGTTTATTGTAGCACAAGTTATTGAATTACCTTAAAGAAAATAACATACTATGAAATCTTGGGGTGTTACATTTTTCCCTCGTTTTTTAAATTGTGGCCTCGTAATATTAAAATTGGTCTTGGGAACTTCATTGAAAGTCCAACATTGGAAAAAGAGTCAATAAAACTATCTATTTTAAAGATAGAAAGAAAAGTACATAGGTCACCTGAGATAACCCATAATAGGATTCCTTGTAGGAAAACATGGATATGAAAGATAAGCTAAGTGTCATGTTTTTTTCTAGAGTTATGTAAAACATGATCAGGAGAAAGTTAACCACAATAAAACCACAAAATGTTTATGGGATAAGTGGTCGTTAGTTTCCTAGTAGGAAAGGTAAATGGATAACGTTTTTGGTATCATGTTCCATTTCATAAAGTTGAGGAATTTATTTATGATATTGACGAAGATCATAAAGAGATATACATACTTTTTTAAGTAGAGTTTCATCCGTTAATGAATTTATACCACTAACTCATCTATTTTTTCAAACGATGTGTATTCAATATGACATGGTCACACATGAAGCACTAGAATCAACATCTAGAGAATCACATAATAGACAAATAATATAAAATATATATTTACCTTGTCCTTAGAGATTAACCAAAACCAAAATTATTAGTATAAAATCAGATGATCGCCAAAAAGGGTAATCCTTTAGAAAAAGAAATACTAATCTTAATTTTTAATATTAATACAATTATACCCAATGTTCAATAAAAACAAATCAATAAACAATTGTCCTTTAAATCCTTCAATACAATCCATACTAATATTGAATTCCAAAACATAGAAGAATTGGATTACACAGTCTTCCACGTTAAATTGTATCTCTAAATATCATCGACTACTCTTAAAGTCACATACATAAAATTATTTAACCTAATCATATATTCTCTTTAATAGGTTAATCATTTACATAAATAAACCACACTGTAAATCCATAATAAAAACATAGATAAAATTCCACCATTGCTCATCAAATGAAATCCAAATGTATTCAATTTTCCCTATGCATATAGTATTCCCAATAGAGAAAAAATCTTCCAAAAAAACATTAATCACATAATCATCAAATCATTTTCCTATACTCAGGATATCCATTTGATAAGATATAATATCTAAAATCAACTTTTCATTGATCAATAATATAATTTAACTAAAAGGAATTAGTCACACTAACCGGGGACTTCATGTAGTCGAGTGGTAGGCGATAAATCCAAATAACATTATGGTTATGGGTTCAATTCCCACATCTTTGTCCAATTAAGCGGGTTCTCACATGGTGTTCATGTTATCCTTTTTCAAAAACTATATTTTATAACATTCCTAAAATGAGTTAAATTCCAAAAAATATCTATAACATAATTCCACCCCAAATGTTATCTCATTCCACGTATTTTCATCCCAAAATTTAATAACTTGTAATTGCATCAAATTCAAGGATCATATAAACCCAAATGGTTACATATAACTATATCAACAACATAGAAGAAAATTATTCCTAAAATAGAATTTTCACATATCAAACTGCAGAGTTATACATACAAGAGAAAAGTCTTCCAAAGTAATCCCATCAATAAAGAGCAATAATTCTATTAAACATTTCACCAAACATTTATTTCCATAATGGTTTTTCCTTTACCAAATGGTTATCCTATATAATAGGGCATTCACTATGGTAATTCTTAGGTCCCAAAAATTTACAGAAAATGATAGTAAATTGAATTTTGGGATCATTTTTATTTTCATACATATTACTCTTAATTTTTTCTCTGAAATTATTTACATTTTGTCCTTCTTTCCCACACATATATCATTTCTTTGATCCATGAAGACACTTACCTAGGTGTATCATTCCACATTTTCTACATGAAGGAAATTGAGATTTATTTTCTCCACGGTCTCCACTGCTGGTGCTCTTATTATTCACCACCTTTATCTCCTTTGTTTAGTCCTAATATTGTTTAATATATATGTTATTGATCATATTTTTGGAAAAATAATTTGTAATGAACATGATATCCATTACTTCTATCAAAATTCCATTTCGTTTCTCATTTCCCCTACTGTGACCACCTTGTACATCATTTTCAATGTTACTGTGGCTTTATTGGAATCTAGCCATTGAATTACACAAGAAAGCATAGTGTGATTCATAAAATAATATATAGAATATCATAACACCTTATTTTAAATCTAAAATACATTAGCATTAACCAAGTTTATTTATTATCATCTTATATTAAAATCCATCAAATAAATATGTAAAGAAAATGTGAATTATCCCTTGCATATCCCGTGGAGTATTGTAACCAAGAGTGTAGCAAGGCCTATTGATGTGAACCAATTCTTGTTCGACTCTAGCTCAAAGTGGTGTCTCTAGGTTTATCCCTTGGTATATCTATGTCAGAACCACCTCTACCTACTTGTATCCAGACATGGATGTGTTTCTTGGAAAAATCACAAAATCTATATAGTACCAAAATTATAGGAAGTTATTCTATTAAAATCCCCAAAGACTATCTTTGGGTAATGGTATCTAATCAAAGTTATTCTAAATCTAGCTTCTAGGTTTTGTACTAAACTTCCTATGATACCCATTGTAATGCCTTGACCCCAGTTTTCCAGAGTCGGTGCATTATAACATAACATTCTCATGATATAAGGAATCATGTCCTGAAAGACTCATCCGTTTAGTAGCCTTGGAAGTACTAGATACACTCTTTAGTTTTTCATATCATCATGAAAAAAATCAACATCATTTTCTCCCCTTTTTAAACACACTTATATATATAGCCTATCCCTTCACGTCAACCATAAAATATTTCATCACATCCTGGAAAAAATAAAACATAATAAGGGGTGAGATCATATGATCAGTAAGGATAGAAATATAGCTGAAACATTCATAAATAAGTTAAAAAATTTAAGGCAATCTATAAAACTAAAATAAAATAATTTTAAACATGAAATTCAGAATAATATGGAAAATATAAAATCAAATAATTCTATTTAATAAATGACATGGATATTCTACTATTCCAATAATCACATGAAATATCAATAGCTAATTTTATAGTGATGGAATGCATAATGCAACACATCATAACCACATAGTCAAGGCCTTGTGCCAAGACTATAAATAAGACATTTTCAAGGCCTTGTTCCAAAAAAATAGTTTGTATCATGAGACCTACTGATGCATCTAAGGGATATTGTGGGCTCCACCTATCACTTAATAAGTCCAATTCATTATTCATATGAAAAGGTTCAAAAATAACATAAAAATTCATATTAAAACGAGCAAACGAAATGTAAATTCATTATCCAATAACCTTGAATGGTTTAAAATAACATATCCACATTCAAACATAACTCATTAAATACAATAAGGATGATTTCATTTTAATAAATCAACCTCAATCAAGAATAATAAAGGATAATGACATAGATGATAATAATCATCATAAATATTTGAGAGAAATATCCTCCTTTTTCTTTAAAAAATTTAAAAGTCTCACTATTTTTCAAGAAGCCATTTAAAATAAATTATTGAATCAAAGTGTCTCAAACCACTTTCAAACTTTTAAAAGGAATTTTAAATTTAAAACGTGAATTTTAAATAAATAAAACCTTAAAATCATTTTTAAACCATGGACATTAATAATAATGATTTAGATGAATAAATTTTAAAAACGTTTAAAAATATATTTTAGTTAGAGTTCCTAACCGAATGAGATATGCTTGAAAACAAATAATTAAGGTAATTAAAATATTATAATATCATATGAATAAAGGGATTCATTTAATATTATTTTAAATTACAATATATACATCAAATAAAATTTAATTGGTGCATAACAACAAAGAGGTCTCAGTGGAATATAAGATTAGATGAATTCCTTTATAAAGACTGTATCCTTAGGTTAAGGATAATTAAATGAAATAATTTTGTGTAAAAAATATTAATACAGTAAATATGATTGGATACTCAGTGTAAATCAATCAGAGCACATTCACACATATTCTTGTAAAAACATCACCAATGACTTGGATGTTTAACTAAATGAGTAGAAATTGAGTTGAAATTACTCTTATCATGTTTATATTGATTACATGGGAATTTATCAAGGGAGTGATTATGTGTATAAAAATTATATCCACACAAAGGGGAGTGGAAATTACTATATAAGTAAATAAATATTGATTTCAATCATAATATTGGGGTAAATTAATCAATAAAGTCTAAGTAAAACTGGATGAGTGGAAATTGAAATTTAAAATTCCATTACCGATTTGGTAACATACAAAACATAAACCCCACGAAATAAGGATCCTCCAATGATGATGTAAATACTTATAAATTAATTTATATTACACAAACAATAGAATCATTGGCAGTACATACACCACACAAAAGGTAGTAGTGGCAAATATAGCATGAATCTCACATGAATAAAAGTTAGATGAAAACCCCTTACCTTGTACTTTTCCTTGGTCAAGAGTACGTTAAACTACTATATATTAGTTAAATAAATTTTATAAAATTAAACAGTAACTATATAAATAAAGATGATATCATATATGATCCTCTAATATTTCTTCGTTAATAATTAATTAGTAGTATCATCGTTTCAAGTGTTATCTGGTCTTTTTTTATTTATATAATCGATTATGTAAGAAATGTTTGTTATGGGTATGATGTATTTTCATAATATCTAGAATTATATTAAGGTCTTAAAAATTATTTTTAATCATAAAATAAAAATTATTCTTGAATGATTATGATTGGGAATGAATTTCATCGTGTTTGTGGAGATGATAATCTGTATGTACGCACGAGCGAAAATATCATTATATTGGTGGTAAAATAGTATGTAATTGGATGGTATATCTTATATACAGAATCAATAGAATGTTGTTTTTATCATTTACATAAGTTATAGTCATTATTATACCCATCAAAATCCTCCAATGGCCCGAAGGACTTCATTTTTTTATTGATTTTGATAATCCAGGGTGAGGTGGAACCCTTACAAGGCCTGTAGGCGTAATTATTACATGGCCCATAGGCCTTAGAGAAATTAATTGCCCTTAGGCTTCAAACATTATATAAAACCCAGACTAACTACTTGGAACTGCTCCTCCCCAACAACTTCGTCGTGAAATCAACTCTCCACCTTCAAATGGTTGTTCGGCTAGGCATTCCCATGCATGCACAGGCTTTTCCCGATGGCAGGTGACATACTCTCTCATTCTTTCAATCTGTTTAGCTTCTACTGTGGTGAATGCGCTTTAATCATCCTATTTGTAGAGTTTGTTCCTTTTAGGTTGTCTGGTTTGCATCTGTACTTAAGGTGGCCTGAAGGCCTTGAGGTGGCTCAAAGGCCTTACTGACCTGAAGGCCTGGGTGGCCCGAAGGCCTTACAGGACTAGGGGACCTAATCGGTGGCCCGAAGGCCCAAACAGGGGCATATTCCCGGCTTCTACAGTGCCGAACAGTGCCTGCTACTACTCCCGCTATAGTACCTGCTACTGTACTGCACAGTTCTGGCTATAGTACTGAACAATTCCTACTACAGTACTGCACAGTTCCCACTACAGTACCTGCTACAGTTCCCGCTACATTACCTGCTACAGTACTGCTACAGTACCCCAGAAATTCTACCTCCACCTGGATTTGATCCCTGGTCATTTGGATGTACTTACGAAATCCTTACCAACCGGGCTAAGTCTCATGTGTACCATCCAAGTAATGAAGTGTTTGAATAACAAACTACACCACGACGTGGAGACAATAATCCGTATGTACGCACGTAAGGTGACTTTTTCATTTATAGGATTTATAGAATGATGAACATGGTTGTACAATTTTTATAATAACATCATGGTAGATAGAATATAATTGAGTTATTATTTTACAATGGAAAAAAATAATGATGAAGTTGAAGAATAAAAGAACTTGAAAGAGGTGATGAAATTTTTTCATCTTCTTCAGGTTCTTTCTTTTGATTCGATCAAACGGTCTACTTATGTTGGATTTATGACCAAAAAAGGCCTCTAGGATGAAGGGAGTAATTTTTGGAGTATATTTAGTAGGGTTTGGCTGAGAAAAAATTCTTTGGAGGTGTGAAATTAATAGAAGGGGAAGTTCCCTTTTATAGGAGAGGTGAGGGTCAATTTAGGAAAAGCGTGAAATATTATTTTCCAATAAAATCATTTTCGGTTTCTAAGGGCTCTGAAATAAATTTTTTAAAGGCTATGGTAGGGATGGGTCATAAAAATTTCATCCAATATGATTTAGATAGGTTTAGGTCATCATATTAACCATATTTTATAGATTTAACTCTTAGTTAAATAGTTTGACATTTACCGTGTCAATTTATATTTTTATATTATATGGTTAATAAACATATTATAAGAAGCCAAGAGAATCCCATGTGGTTCATTATTAACATATATAACCTTATCTAATTAATTGGTCCAAACCATAGATTTTTAGAAATAGAATATCAATACACAATATAATATTTGTTTTAAAAACACTTTTATGTCAATTTTGACACTATTTGGTATTTTGTTTTTGTTCAATTCATAATGGAATTATTACTTTGAAAAAAATTCAATTACTCCACCCTAAAATATAATATTAACCTATAAAATTATTTTAATTCATTAAAGTATCAAATTAGATTTATTTTGATATTTATAATATCAATTATTTCAATCAATCATTAATAATGTAATTACTGCATCATCATTGTGTCATAAATAAATTTTATTATTTAAGGTCTAAAAATTATAAAACAATTTCCCATTATGTCGGAAATATTTTAAGCTTTCTAATTAATATTTATAGTCTAATTTATCTTATGTATATCCCGATATAAAAATGTATTTGTTAATAAACATTGATTGTAACTCTTTTAGCTCTTCTTTAAATAAAATAATAATAAATGTACTAATCTAATCCAAGTGGATCAAAGGGGATAATAATTTATTCCTAATGCGTTTTTGGTCTGATGATACTTATCCAATAGAATTAGGATATGTTTTAGGGTAATTATGATATCATTTTTACTCTAAATTACCCTATTTACTTCTAACGGTGTAAACTAAAAGTCAAAAATTACTATTCAAAAAATTTATTCTCATCTTATTGAATCACATTTTACTTTATAATATTAACTATGAGTCTCAGAATTTTGAAATCCTAATCATAGTAGCGATAAAATTAGGTTTGATACAAATTTGAAAATGCTCCTAGGTGGTAGGTAAAAGATAGTAAATAGTTCAATAAAATTTTTATATCTAAACTTATAATAAATTGAATCCAATGAATTATGTTGAAGAAATATAGGTATTATGTATCTATTTTAACCTAAATTAAATTAATATAACAAATAATTGTTTAAATAAAATGTCAGTTTTAACCAATAACGCATTGTTTTTTTACTATTCATAAAAAAGATAATGTTTTCAAAAAAATACCAAAAATTAACCCTAATTTAATTTTGATATTTAAAATTAAAAATTATATTATATTTTACCAAATTAAAAAAATATAAGATGAATTAATTAATTTATAATTAATTCTCATTGTAAAAACTGAAAAAGTGGGTTTTTAAAAAGTAAAAACTATCGAAAGATTGACAATCATTTTTGTCAAATTTAAATGTGAAATTAATTATAATGACTTTATTGTATTAAATTATAAAAATATAATCTAATTATACTTCTAAACCATTCAAATAAAAAATTTAAAACTATAAATTATTTCAATAAAAAAAGTTGTTTTAAATTAAAGTCAAAATATAAAAGTTATAAAAAAAGTACCAAACATTTATCCCAAATAAATTTTTATGTCCCAATTTTAAAGAATAATATAATTTCATTAAATTGACTAAAAATTAATTTTTTTAAAGAACCAAAACACTTTTGAAGGAAAAGTGAGAAACCCCAAATCCTAATAACATGTTTGAGAAACCATAAAACCAGGAAAAAACTAAAGGAACCACCCCTCCCTAGCCATCAAAAAAGATATAAACCCTCACCTGGACCTGACCATTCAGCAAGCTGTCCCATGAATGAATACACGATCCCGAAACTGATGGTGTGGTCATACCCTCACAATCAATCAATTCCAAATGGCATGCACATGTGAAGGTTAAGCTCTAGTCCAAATCTGGAGTGGCTCCTCTAAAATGCTGGTAGAACACCACCAAGCAACATGAAAAAACATTATCTTCTCTAAAAATTTACACATGCCAAACCAACATAATTCACAATAACTTAAAAAGTTCCACACATTTCATCAGAATCATTGAAATAAAATTAGAGATTACCCATAACCAGATCCCTAGACAACATCCAATATATGAAGGATACCTGGGTGCTTGGAACAGATAAAAATAGGTTTTCAAGATCATAAGCCAGCTGGTCCTAGGACTGTAAGTACTCCTCAAGGCTGATCATACCTTTTTTGAAACCTCCAACAAGAATTAAATCCTGTTTATCAACCCATGAGTATTCTTCCTCATTGAGAAACACATTTAAATGTCTCCCCATCATCTTAGCAGCATCCTCTTCTGACACATTCAGCAACAAAACCTGTTCGACCACCTCTTCTTTAGAACATAACAGTAATTCCAGAGTTGATTATCTCTAACCTCTAATTCTAATCTCATGGAATTTAGATTTTTTTCAGACCGAGTCACCAAAAGAGGAGGTAACTAGGAGTAATCTTTTTTACTTTTCCTCCTCCTATTTCATCTGCTACTCCTCAGGCTTTCATCTTCACCAACCAAGAGAGTAGGATCAGTTCCCATTGTTTCAACCATGTGTTCCCCCAATCTGCATCAATCAGACTACTGAAATCAAAACATGAGCCAGCCTCTGTATGGACTTCAAAGATGTTTGACATCATAAATGTTTTGAGGGACCCTAAAGCAGCATCCCCTGCACAGCCAAAACTGACATGCAAATCTAGTTTCTACTTCCCTTTACCTACATCATCCTTACCTGGCCTCATAACCCCCACATAATCATCAACCGCCTCACCCCCCTCTCCACTATCCTTCTGTTATATTTCAGTTAAACCCCCAAAATATGGTTTATCCACATGAACTTCCTTATAAAAAACCAAATCCTCCACTACTCCTACACCATCAAAAGAATTTGGTTCCTTACCACAAGAAGGATCTGCAAGATCCTGCTTCATCCTGTTAAAAACATCTGAAACTTTCTGGTTAACCTGAATTTACAGTGTCTTCTCCACCAAAGTTTCACATTGATTAGCCTCCAAATACCCCTGTAAATCATAAGGTGGTAGCCGGGTCCCTCCAAAACCATAAGTATCATTGCCTGAGACACATCCACCCCGTTCAAGTTGTAATTGGTGTCCCCATTCCCACTACCTTTTGAGCCTCTAACCACCTATTCCGGAAAGTCAAACCAATCCCGGTTCTCTGGAACCATACCACTAATTTTTCCTCTCTTACTACGAGGATCAAGATCACCCCGACGACAATTACCTGTAGAATGACCCAGACGATGGAAAGTAGAACAATAGTCCATACAAGACTCATAGAGAACCCACTTCTTGCACCTGTAATCCTCCCCAATGGTAACCCAAACAAATTTTAATGGATTCCTTGAACCATCCATTTCCACACAAACCCATTGTTTGATGGGGTGACATACTGTTTCAGTTAGACTATTAGTGCATTGGAATCTACCCACAATATTACCAAGAATCCTAATGACATAAGGATTTTGGAACGAAAAAGGTAAATTTGGAATGCTTACCCAGAGTGCAGCAGAAGAAGAGTCGCGCTTCATATGGAAATTGAACGACCAATGGAATAATATGAAATGGAATCCCAAAATGAAGTGGGGGGCACTAGACCAGGCACGAATGAGATCCTCCTCTGAAAAAAATCGAACCATGATGTGATGATTATCCAGTAGGCCCACCATCACCCTCTCCTAAAAATTCCATGAGACAAAGATGAAACGGTCAAAGGAATCAATTGGAGGCCACCTCTGAATGAACCGAGCCACCAAGGTAAGGATGAGAAGAGTTGATGTTTCTGTAAACTTCGATGTCGACAACTAAAGATTTGGGAACCCATCAAAAAGATCCTGTACTTTAGGGTATAAGGATGCCTTTGGGAATAGAGGCGGGAAATCAGGGTTAGAAAATGTCTTGAAAGATGATTCGTCTCTCATGGTTGTTGTTGAAGGTCCCTCACCCGCTGGGAGGGGAGTAACCGACATGAATGCCACCATCGTCACGGAGGGATCATCATTTTCGCGCTATGGTAGGAGTGTACCTCTCAAACAAATCAGTCTAATTTCATTAATTTGAATATACAAAAGTGTCAAATATTTGTTTTAAAAACCTTTTTCAATTAAAAGGTGGTAAATTTTCATTTTCTGAAAAATTATTCTTTTATCTGATATGTTTTTTCTTATATTATGTTTAAGAAAAACATAATATGGATTCTAAAATTATATGGAGTATATAAAATTTAAATTTCATTTAATAATATTCATAACCACTTTTTAACGGCATGTTTGGTAAGTTGTGGTGTGCTAGAACGCGGTGTTCCGTGTAGCGCAATCTATTGAATTATTTTGATGAAAATAACCTACTACGAAATAATGGGGTGTTACAGATATGGAGTACGTTAACCAATGAAATTGATGATGAATGTATCATAGAATATGAGGTGAAGCTTACAAGTCTTTTATGATATGAAATTAATATTTCAATTAACACCAAAATCAAGTTGGATCTCTTAATAAGTGTATTAATTTCAATTCTACCCAAGTATTTGGTGATTTGAGACATTAATATCTGTGAGGAGATTTAAATTTTCATTCAATAATATTAGGGTAGAGATTTATGACTACGGGGGATCTCATTGGAATGATTTTAAAAACGGAAACTATGGAGTATACTATGCAAGTATAAACAAGTAAATCCTATGTTCGAAAAAACACGACATCCCACATGTAATATTTTTTGGAATAAGAATATTTGGAACTATCTAATGGGAACCACGATATGATTCAATTGTGGAGGAGGGAGAAATTTGGATAATCATTATCAATGAGAATTGAATATTTACAGTAATTTAGAATAATTATGGAAGGTTCATACCGACACTCAACATCTATTAATGTGTTCAAAATATAAATAACATGGTAATTATGTGATAATTTACTTATGGCAATTGTTTTCAGAGACAATGAAATGTAAAAAAACTTAAAGTCATCAAGGAAGTGAATAAGCTATCACTACTGCTGAGGAGGAGATTGAAAATTATGTTATGACAATAATAATGGTTATTAATTAAAAAATATTAAATTAACTATTTTATTCAATTCCAATACATTATTTTATATCATTCATGTTTAGTTCAACTATCTAAACACCACCTAAAAATATGGAGGATGAGTTTTCTATGAGAATAGAAAATATGGTTATTGTTTCATATAACCTATATAACTCCTCCTCAATCATGTTTGTTTGGATAGAACAACCCTGAAAATATATAATACTTCATTGGTGTATTTTGATTCAAAATTTGCCTTATCTTGGATATAATTATACATAGACAACATCAACTATCATGGGAGGGGAATCAGTCATGAAATCTTATGGCATCCTCCAATTCTTTACAAGTGTATGAAATAAGATGAATGTACTTCAAAATCATAAAAGAATGTGTGGATATTATTTCATCATATGAATTAATATCTAGATAAAATTATTTAGATAATGAATTAGATTATTCGTGAAGTCATGAGTGTAGTGAGGTACAACATCGATGTTCCCTTAGAAGAATTTCCAAGTCCTCCTCTTTAAAGAGATGTGTTTTTCATAATTGAACTTGAAACTCAATTTATTCCCATAAATATGACTCTTTATATGATGGGCACTATTGAGTTTGAATAATTGATGATGTAGTTACAATAGAATCTATACAGGGTTTTCATACTTTAGAGTGCTTCACTGTGGGGTGTTATAGTCCTCTTCATCAAGAATAATGATGGATAAATGCACCTATACATTGATTATCAAGAGCTCTACAAGATCATAATAATGAATTAATATCATCTACCACAAGTAGATTACATTATCAACCAACTATTGGAGGATAATAATTACTATATATTTGACCTTTAGTTGGGATATCACCAATTAATGAAAAATAATAACGATATTCCAAAGACTCCCTTTTGTATGTGGTATATACACTATGATTTTAAAGTGACTCCCTTTAGACACAATAATCCTCCAGAATTTTTCATGTACATAATGAATTTTTTCATTATAGAATACCTAAAATATTGTAGTAGTCTATGTTGATGATTTTGTGATATACTCCACATAAAATTGGGATTGTGAGGAGAATTTTAATATTGTTCTAAAGATATTGAATATGGAAAAAATATATGCAATGTAAAATAAATGTGAGTTTTGGATAGTTGATGTATCATCATTGGGTATACCATTTACGAACTATATGTTATGTTTATATCCCACTTAAAATACTTAGAAGGAGGACGGTATCATCATCTTTCACTAGTCAAAATATCTTACATAAATAATTACAACTTAAATATCCAAATATATACATAGGAAACTATTTATGGGAAGTTATTTATAACACATGAAATCATGAATGAATTTAGGTAAAATTTGTTTCTAGACATAAAATAGTTGAAGAATTTTTAGAAAAGGTGTAAACCATTCATAACCACATCATGGATTTCCAAAGTCGACATGAGAGCTAGGTAGAAAATCATTGATAGGAAATAATGTTTGAGAATAGAGATTAGGTATAACTCAATATATAATCATGTATGTAATTCATGATATTTTGGATTAATAAAAAGATATATCCTAGGAAAATTTCCCCATTTTATATTTTTCATCACATTATAGATGTGGAATATCGACTAGAACGTCCACCAACCAGGTCTCAAGTAAAATATGTATTCTATGTATCCATATTTTAGAAGTATATAACAGATCCCTCATAGGTAATAAATTTTTAGGTGATTCAATAATAAAATGAAACATATTATGAGGATCATCTAGTCAATATCTTGGATTATTGGTATAAAGCATTTGTGAAACAAGACCACTCGACCTGTTAAATTACTAGGGAGTAACCAAAAATGTGATGAAGCGATATGGGAACTAGAGGAAATGTTGAAGGAGAATTATCATAATATATCATTCCCATATATGTACAATGAAATTTTGAGGTAAAAAAATTCACAGTGGGGTAATAATGTAACATAATAATAATTTTGTTAAATATTTCCCCATAAAAAATTAAATATCATTAGGAACCTAAATTACACACATCACCGAGTTTAAATGGACCATGAATTACTTTTAAAATATTATTATTATAACATAAAAATTATAAAATAGTTATTTAAATGAATGGCACGAATATGAAAAAACAAATCATGAAATATATCCATATATTAAATCAATGAAAATACATACATATATTTTGGTAAATTCATTCAATTCTTCGAAAAAATGATTTCTTCAAAGAAACAACTTTGATGATATATATGACGAAATTAATATTCATATCTTTGAAACATTTAGAAAATTTATTTTAAAAATTAAATTTCTTTCTTCAAATCACCATTTATAAATTATATTAGGATAATGTTTTATTAATTTTAAAAAAAGTGTCAAATTTTAATGAATAGCGAAATTTTTTGATTTTTATTGAAAACTGTATTTTATTTTAATGATGTTTCAAATAAAATTTTAGTTCAGAAAAATTAAAAACAATTAATTAAATAATTTTTTCTTTAAATAGAAATATTATTTAATCATAAATGAATTTTTACATTAATTTAGTCTAAAAATATTTTATATTTACAAGGGTTTTTTTAAAAATGATTTTTTGTGTATTCTAATATTGAATTAAATTCTACAACGTCTTTATTTTAAAAATTTATAAATGGATTAAATATTTGGAATAATTAGGTAAATATTTATTAAATAGTCCCCTTTTATTTTTTTGGTCAGTATGAATAGTAATATTATAAATTTTTGTTATCACCATAAAAGATAAATCTGTCAATTAAGGGTAAAAGTAAAATGAAAAAGTTTCAAAAATGACCCATAAAAATTATTCAATTATATTGGATGAGTACATATAGTCCATAAAATATATTTTTTAAATTTTTTACCTTTTGGAACTACACAATTGATATTCACATTATTATAGTATTTACTTTAACGAAAATTCAATGATATCACACTATTATTGTTAATAATTTTTACATTTATAATTTGTATTTTTCTAGACAATATGTTTAATAAGAAATAATATTTGGAAATATAAAATATTTATTTTCAAAATGGTAAATAATTTTAATTTTTATAGAAGAAATAATTACCTTAAATGGTTTCTAAATGATGACGTTGTAATTAAAAAATTAACAGAAAAATAAAACATATGATATTCACAAAACTAAAAAAATTGTTTTTGATATTTATGTTTATACATGATTTTTTTATCTTCCGCTGACATGTTTAGGATATATTGAAACATTTGTTTTCAATTTCACTTGTTCCTAATCTATTTAGAACATAATATTAATTAATAGTGGAAAATTGACAATAATAATATTTCATGAGTATAATCATTTATTTTCTTATTTAAAAATCATAAAATATTATATAATAAAAAAACATTATTGTGTATGGTACAAAATTTAACCCCCTTTACATTTATAGGCCATTTGAAAACATTTGGATCCAGAATTTTCCTATTATATTTAAATATATTGACAAATTCAAAAAAAAACACCCATCTACTACCCTTATATAAACCTCCCTTCACAAACCATTTTAGTCACACCGTTTATTCCGTGAACAATTAAAAATATTTTCTAAACACTGTACTACCCACTATACCTACTTCCATGATCTACCATTCATCCAAAATTACCAATTCTATGTTCCTCAATTGGTCTTTCAAAGTGTTGATATTCAAGAGGGGACATTCTCAAACTACCTCTTTTAATTTCAATTATTCTTCCTTCGTCTACTAAACTACATACCCATAAATGAATAATACATTTTGTATCAATTATATACTAAATTCTCATATTTATAATGTAATATTTTCTATCTATCCCTTTTTTCATATCATCTTATTCAAATTATTGAAACCATTGTCTAAATTATTGTGGTTAACCATATCCTTGGATAATAACTTCTCGTATTCAAATACATACTTCAAGGATGTCTATAAAAATATTATTATTCCTAAATAATATTTTATTAAGTATATAATAACATATTTAATGTCATTTAACTAATAAATAAATATATTATCAAATAAAATGAAACTAATGTGGGATGTTCTGAAAAGTGGGAAAAATAAACAAATCATTTCTTATTGACATTTTTATATAAGTCGTCTTCATGTGAAAAAAAATTATATATCAGAAAATATAAACATAGATAAGTTTATGGATAAGATTTAATTACACTTATGTAGTATAATTTCCATTATATAAGAACATCCATTATTATACACAAGTAAATCGACTATGAAACCATGAAATGAACACTCCAAGAACAATGATGGTGAACATTATAACTCATCTAAAGGGCTATAAATGATGATAATAAAATTACAAGAACTGTTCATAAGAATATTTGAGTTATCAAATTAATGAATTTAACAAAATTATCAAGGATATTAGGTGAACATGTATAACATATTCCGACATAATGCAAGTGAACTCTTCTAACCGCCATATTTTTTTTGGGAAAATGTTTATCTATGTTTTCCTCAAAATAGATATTAATTATTCATATCAAATTATATATATTCTCTATATAGTTTCCATACATATTTATCTCCATCAATTCATATTTATGTTTTGTGGAAATATATTATTTAAATGGAGCCCTTCTCAATTCCACTCGATTAAAAAACCTAATTAATGGAAACATATGAGTTTGGTGCCTATTTTAATGATTGTTTTATACAAGTTTTTATTATATAAATATTTTTATTAAACAAAAAATATTATTTAAAAAAATTTCCCATTTTTTATTTATGAAATTATATATTTATCCTATATAATTTCCCATTATTCTTTTCCTTGAAACCGCACATAAATGGATCATTTATAATATTTCTTAACCACCATTTTTAAATTTTATCAACTATGTTGGAGTTCATTATTATTTTTCTATTATTATTGGTTCATTTGTGAATAATAATGATTGATTTAAATCATCCCTTAAAGGGATACCATTGTAAAACTCCCTTTATTATGCCTTATGACATTATTATGATACCTATATCTTTTCATGGTTAACCCTTACTATTATTACTCATGTTTGATTCTTTATCTGGAAAACACATACATGAACACTTTTTTTTATGGGTGTTCCTAGATATTTCTTTAATGCACTGGGTAATTTTTATGTCTCATAATATTTTTTGTATGTTATTAGAGAGTAAACCTAAAAAATTATGGTACTTTTAATCTATATGATATAGTCTTTTTGGTTAGCCCTGACTTATTTTAATACCATGTTATATGTTTTTTCGACATTCCCATGTTGAAATGATCATACGATTCCATGTTCTATATTTTATTTTTCTATATTTTTATTCATGACCAATTATTTTTATGATTTCATTTATTCCTTCTAACTCATGTATTGCGCTTCAACCACAATATTATTCCCTTACTGAAATTTCTAGCTCATAATGGCTGTCTATGAATTCCATATGTTATCTCAAGTATTTGTAAACGCTCAAAGGGTATTATGAGTTCATTATTAAGACAAATAAAATGATTTTTTATTCTATTTTCATGCTTTCTAATTAAATACTTATCCTTCAAAAACTATAGACATTTGAATCATTATATTGTATTTCTTGGATATTTATTCTTAAAATCATGTAATTATATGTTTAAATGTATTATGTTGTTATATTAATGAATTAGTGTTGTTATCTTTTTTTAAAATAGCATTATATATCTCACACTTTATAATATCGTGGTACATGTTTTCCCACAAATGGATCTAAGAATTATGAAACACATATTAATGAAATATCTATAATCATTTGACAATGAGTTATTCTATACACAAAGAAAAATAAATTATCATGAGGATGTGTTGAGAAGTATGTCATGTTGTTAGTAGGCCATTGATGCTTTAGATAAAGGGTTACTATTTTTTAACTGATATGAATCTTTTTTTGTTTTTATCATTATCATAAAGATATTTTCCTTCCAGTTACCCTTATTTCGGATTTATCTGAGTAGGTTAGTGAATTTTAAACACTAATTAATGAATAATTGAACATGATATTGAAACTGAATTGTGGGAATACCATTGAGGGTTGTATATTGAATTGGAGAACTGTGATGGGTTTAGATTATTGTTTTTCCAACAAATTATGAATAATTTTTCTTTACCTACTTCCATTCAATATGGGATATTAGTACTATTATTGAAATGATGTATAAATAATTGAGAGTATATTTTTAGAAGAGTGGAATACAAATCAATGTGTTGATTGTTTTCTCCAGATTCTTCACTGTTCAGATGGTCAAGCGAAAGCACTAAATTTTTGTTTATGTGATATATTCTAGGGAAATTCCATTGTTAAATTTTTTGAATATGACTATGGAATTTTTTTAATGTTTATTGAAAAAGATATCATATACGTGATTTTGGATCAATTTCTATGTTTTGATCACTTCATCACTATATGAAAATCAAATAAATTGAAAACATTGTCAAATATTAACATTTAGGATGTTTCAATGATGAATAAAAATATTATTTTGATTCTATTAGACTAGGAATTCATTTTTACATCATAGATTTGGATGTCCTTAAAGAAATCATATGGATCCCTATAGAACATAATCATAATTTACCATCTTAAAACATATGGAAAATCTATATGGATGATCAATATATTTAAAGGATTTCTAAGAGATGTTTAATAGATTTTATTGTTTCATGGGGTGTGAATATACATTTGGTTGAATTATTATAAAAAATAGTTATCATGAGTCAATAAGTATGTTTCCTTTGGACTAATTGTATATAATTCTTTTCCAATATACATTTATGAAAAAAAATTGGTGACATGTAACTCGTCAAACTGTTCCATATGATTGATACAATTGGAAAACGTTATATGATTATAAAGATTATGGAAGTACATTTAGAGTCACAATAAATTGTATATAGATCAACATAGATAATAGTTATTAATTTATGTGGATGTTCATGATTTATTGTGAATATAAACATGGATATAGAATCATCATTTTAGAAATTAATTTTGTAACCATAGTAATGATACTCTTTTAAAATACACAAATGAGTTGGTGATTTGGCATGTTAGTTGGATTTACTTCTAAAATTCAGTTTGAGGATAAATTTATATCATATATCTCATTTGGTGTGGTAACTCATGATCCGAACCATGTGATCTAATTGGTCAAAGTTGTACATGAAAATAATGGTTTGTTGATTCATATTATCAAATTGATGTATTATAAGAATGATAACCACTTTCATGGGAGAGCGCTCAGTAGGCGATCCTCGACCGACTGCTTCACAAACCCTAGATCCTTGCCCTCGTGCTATTCCAAATCGATTCTTCTCTAAAATAGCTTCTAATCTCTCATTGCAGGCTTTGATCATTCTTGGGAGACTAGTTTTGAAATCCCCAAACTGGTGTGCAAGATATCTGATATGCCTGATATTGGTCAACCAAAGGAAACTTATGCAGGGACATCAAAAGGGATCTCCATCATGGAATCTCTAACAGGTACAGATCTGAACTCCCCAAAAGTTTTGAATCCCTGTTTTTCAAGTGATTGGATGATGGAAAGTATTCTGTGGAAGCAGACCTAGATGCTCTAGAATAGATAGCACATATGGTCAGATTTTCACTTCTTGGAAGGATTTCTTATGCTAAAGCTGATCGTCCCTGGCCCATTCTTGATTTAAAAGCTATATTATCTCATTGATGGGGATTCTGGAATTGGAAATTAGTTCCAGTGGGTAAGGATTATTACCACTTGTTATTTAGCACCCAATAAAACCTCGATTACATGTAGAAAATTGAGAATTTTCCATTAAAACTAGGAAATCATAGAATTTATGATTGGGATTATGCGTTTAATCCCAACACACATAGAAATAATTTATCCCAAGTTTGTATTAGAATGCACGGACGAACTTGTATTTTTAGCATCCCAAAATCCTTAATGACATAGCCTCTTGCATTGGTTCCCAAATCAAAATTGTCCAATGAATTCTTAATGCTGAATTTGGGATCATTTCTCGGGTAATGGTAGAAGATAAACTGGTCACAATAATCCCTAATGATATATTATTCAGTTCTAATGATTTCTAAAGTAAGATCAAAATTTAATATGAAAAAATGCCACTATATTGTGAAGTGTGTAAAATAGTTAGGCATAACATAAATAATTGTAGGCTTATTAGGAAACATGTTATTCAACCTGTGGAAAATGATTAAAAAGAAATAAAGAATGATAAAAAAGGAATGGATCATGTAGCTGGTATTCCTAAAACTAATAAGAAAAAAAATTAAGTATTGGTTAAAAAGTAGAATACTTTTCCCCCCTGAAGCATACCTCTGTTAAATTTTAGACAGACACTGTCGTTGAAGAAGAAAGCCTTGTAAAAGAACAGGCTCTTTGAGAAGATCTTAAGACTATGGTATTGGAAATTTTCAAATGCCATAATGATCCTGAAACACATTTTGTTAACAAATCTTTGGATATTATGACGGTTCCTGCTTCTACTAACCCTGATGAAAAAGATAAGGAAGAATCCTCTAGGCATGGAAAACATAAAAAAGAAAAAGAGTTCATTCAGGGAAAATGGGAGGGTCTTATAGAAAATTACAAACACCAAACACCCACTATTGATGTGAAACTAAATGCCACTTCTGAAAGTCATCTGAATTCACATGTATGTGAAGCTGGTACTGCACACTTAGAACATTACTCAGACTCAGTTTAGGTAACTAGCAATGATCATCTTGATAAGTCTGAGAATGTTATCACTTCCACTTCATTAGAGAAAAAAATATCTTGAAAGAAGATGATATTCAGCTATCTGGTAACATAGATTTAATGGATTTTGATAATATTGTTTTACCTACATCTCAATGCAATTCATTTTCTACAAATTTCTTAAAAAGTAATTTTATTGATGTATAATGTACGCAGCCCCCCTATGCAATCTGATAACACAGTTTTACAGCATCAAAATAGTACTGACATAACTATCTACATCCTTTCCTGGGACCAAAGTTATATATTGGAAAATACTGTTAATCAACAGCCTGGTAACATAGATGTGCTACATAATATTAGCATAGTTTTAACTATTTATCAATGTAATGCATCATCTTATGATGGTTTAAAAAATAATTCAAATGTTATGCATTGTGTCCAGCCTCTTGTACATGAAACTATACAGGAAAAGGATACTATTGCTACACCTTCTTCTTTTGTGAAAATAGTTCTATATGAGACCCAAGAAATCCAAAAAACTGGACTACTAGATTCAAGTCCTGATTCTTCTTTAAATTTATCACAATGTGCCAACACTAGCACTATTAAATGTCTCATAAAAAAAGGATTTGAAAGATAATAACACTTTTTTGGCTTCTAATCTAGTATCCTTCTTGATAGACTCAAATTGTAAAACAGAGTCTGTTAGCACTCATGTCCCAGGAAAAAAAATGACCCCTTCTTATGAGGTCAGAAGATCTAAGCAGAATAAATGCTTGGGTAAATCAAAGAAAAGGGATTCTAACCCCAAACATCTTCCAAATGAATAGAATAGTTTGGAACTATTATGGTATTTCCAAATCTGACACGATTTTTGTTCTTAAAAGATTTTTAACGACACACAAACCAAAAACCTTTGCTATTACTGAACCTAAAGTTAAGTATTCCAGGAGATTTTATTACATTTGTTCTTATGGTTATATCTTCTTGGGTGCCTGAAAATATGTTACTTTATGGGATTTTTTATGGTTATTTTATCATAAATCCTTACAAAATGTTACTACTTCTAAAACATCTAATCAATTGTACACTTTCGATATTACCTATGTTAGTAAAAAAAAATTTTGCACCATCATTTATGCCAAGAATAGATACCAAGAAAAAAGGCCACTTTGGGATGGTCTTATAAATTTATCTAACACTATCCAAGACCATTGGGTCTTGATTGGGGACATTAATGATATTATTTCCCCTCAAGAAAATGTTGGCCCTTCTCATTCCTCCATTTCATATAATGGATTTAAAGCTTCCGTCGATGATAGAAACCTAGTGGAAATTAATCTTACTGGGGCTAAATATACTTTGTACAGAAGGCACTATAATAAAGTGGTTTCTAGCAAAATCTATAGATCTCTCACTAATATTACCACGATTGAAAATTGGGATACTGTTTTTAGTGTCACACTTCCTAGAATAAACTCTAATTACCATCCCATTCATGTTAACCTCCTTACTAAAAACACAAAACCCTCCCTGCCTTTCAGATTCAACAACGCCTAGTCTGAAGACCCTGACTGTGCTTCCTTCATTAGAAATTTCTGTAACTCCATGAATCATCAATATGATTCATATGCCTGAATTAATAAGCTAAAATTTATCAAACAAGCTTTAAATAGTTTGTGTAGAACTAAGACGAAATAAATTGATAAATACATCCTATCCTTGTAATGTGATCTTACACAAATTCAAAATAGAAACAAAATCTCTAGGTTTTCTCTAGATCCTAAATTAGAGATCAACACAAACTTAAAGCTCAACTCCTTACTATCTCTTAAAGATATCATGCACAAACAGATATTCAAATCTAAATGGCTCTCTGATGGAGATAGAAATACTAACTTTTACAACTCCTTATAAATAATTTGGAAAATTAATTGGCCTCTCTCTTTTCTTTTACATGATGAAATTATTATATATTCTGAATATAACATTTCTAATCATGTGGTCTCTTACTTTCATGACATCATTAATGGTTCTGATGTGAATAAATACCTTAGGCCTGATGTCATTCATCGAATGGTTGAGGAAGATGATAATTCATACCTATCTTCTATACCTTTTGACCTTAAAATAAAAGATATTGTGTTTAGTATAAATCATGATAGTGCCCCTAGTCCTGATAGCTTTAGCAATGGTTTCTTTCAACATCACTGGGACATCATTCACACTGATGTCTGCAAGCTTGTTAAAGCTTATTTCTCTACTGGGAATCTCCCACATGGACTTAATGCTCAATTTTTTTTTATTTAATACCTAAAGGGATAATGAATCTAAGATACATTTGTTCTGGCCCACCAACATTATTAATACCATGTACAAAATCAATACAAATAATTTTGCTATTCGACTTCCTCCTATATGAAATGAGACTGTTACCTAGAATAAATTTGTATTTATCAAAGGTAGCCATATTCTAGATTTCATTTTTCTTGCCTTAGAATGTACTAATATTTTAAACAAAACCAACAGAGGTGGGAATATTGCTATTAATCAAGACATTAGGAAATATTTTGATACTATTAATTGGAGTTCACATTTAATGTTCTTCAATGTTTTGGTTTTAAAGAGGAATTCATCAAGAAAATCAAAACATTATTTCATTCCTCACACATTTCAATTATGATTAATGGTTCTCCCAAAGGTTTCTTTAAATTCTCCAAAGGTGTTAGACATGGGGACCCCCTTTCAGCCTTTCTATTTTCTATTGCGAAAGATTACCTCAGTAAATTGCTTCTATAACTTGTGGATCAGAGAAAACTTAAACCTATTCAAGCCTTTATGATGTTAAATGTTCACACTCATCTTCTATATTCTGATGATATCATTTTGTCTCTACAAGGTGATAAAAAGAATATACAAGTGCTAAAACATAACATTCTCATCATGAGGAAGTTTCATGACAATCTATATAATGGAATAAATCCTTTTTTGGAAAATCATCCCATTGTGAATGATAAATATTATTATTAACAATCTTGGAATTAAAGTGGGTACTTTCCCATGAAATTATCTTGGGGTACCCATATTCTAGGGAAGACCCAAATCTATTTACTTTTCAAAACTTGTTGATCAAATAACACAGTAGGTTTCTACATGGAAAGGTAAATCGTTGTCTATGGCTGGAAGAATCTTCCTTGTTAAATCCACTATTGTTTATAAAATGTTTTACTCGTTGATGATATACAAATGGCCTTCCAGTACCATTAAAAAATAGAATACTTGTATTATGAATTTTGTCTGGACTTGAAATATTATTGAAAGGAATCTTGTCAGAATTCCTTGGAGGAAATATTGTAAACATTTAGAAAAAGGTGGTATTGGTATTAAAAACCAAGAGATGTATAAGGATACTTTTCATGCCAGGCTTATCTGGAGGATGATTCATAACAACTATGATTCTATTGAGTATCTTAAGAAATGATTTCTTAGTAAACATAAAAAATGAAACTTAAATTATATTTATTCCTCTATCTGGCCTTTTATTAGGAATATTTATCAAAAGATTATGATTAATGATAGATAGATAGTCAATGCTGAATCTTCTTTGAATTTTTGGACTGATAATGGGGCAAGTACCCCCTTAATTTTTTTATTACCCTCTAACACTTCTCCTGAAAATATTAATAATACCATTAAGGATGTAATAAACTCAAGAAGACATTATATTCTTAATAACATTAATCACATAATTGACAATTACACTTATTCGATTTTGGAAGAATTCAATATTTGGGAACCTGCTCACAATGGCATTCTCGACTCAATTTGTTTTACAATCATAACATCTTGAACTCTAAATCTGTTTTGGGTGGTTGAATTCCTATAATAAACCGTGGATTAAACCTTTGAGACTCGCTCTTATATGTCGAATCTCTCACAACAGAATTCCCACTGAAGTGTGTCCTCAATCATTTGGTATACAACTTTGTCCTAAGTTCAATCTATGCAATCAACACAGGGAAGACATTAACCATATTTTTCTTTCATGTGCTACATCTTGTGATTTTTGGAACTATATTTATGATATTTTTAATTATAGATGATCTTTTTCTGATTATATCTCCTTTTAGATAAAAAGATGTGTCGAACATGATGCCTCTCATCAAATTAAGAACGTGTTTCTCTCTGCTATTTCCAAGTTGATTCATTTGATCTGGTATGATAGAAATAATTTTTTTCCCAAAAAATGCTCATTAAATCTCAATTTAGGTAAATCTAGGATCCTCATTGTAGTGCAAGAAGCATCCTCTATCCCAAAAGTGCACTGCAAAAATTATATAAGTGTCTTTGAGATTCTACACAAACTTTGGATTAATGGAATCTATGGGAAACCCAAATACACCCTTGAAGTTTCCTATCAGGCCCCACTCCCTGGATGGATCAAAGTCAACATTGACAAGGCCTCGAAAGGAAATCCATGTCTTGTGGTTTGTCAAGATATCTTCAGAGACTACCTTGGCCATGGGAGCTTCTATGGTACCTGTGGTACAACCTCCTCATTGGAACAAAAAATTATGGCTATGATACATGGTGTCAAATTTGCCCATCAAAAAGGCTGGTGGGAGATTTGGATTGAGAGTGACTCAACCACAATTGTTCAAGCTATCTGGAATGGTGTGATCCAACTCACATGGCCTCTTACCACCCGCAGGATGAGATGTCTTGATTTTCAATGAGATATCAACTACATCATCATGCATGCATATTGAAAGGAGAATATGGTTTTTGATGCCCTTTCCCACAAAAGTCTCAATCAATACTTGACTTTTTCTGATACCTAGCTTCTTGAATTTCACCATTTGTATTGAAAATATTGTAAGAAAAGCTCATCCTTCAGACTAATGTATCTCATTTTTAATATATATTCATAAAATTGTGCCTTGGTCTTGGACTGAGGAACCACCTTCTTCAAAAAAAGATAAACACTTCCACGAGAAAAGAATAATTTTGGTATAGGTTTTATAGTTGTATTTTTCATATAGAGGAAGATATATTGGAGTTTAAAAGTTCAATGTTGGTGTAGTTGCAGGACATTGAACAAATTAATAGTTTTCTTATTCATTTTTAGATTAGAAATAGAATTTTTTGGATAATTTAACTCTCTTTGATTATGGTAATTTATATATGTAATTTTTATTTTCAAAGAATATAATACTTCATTTTAGTTAAGAGTTTTTCTACACTATTTAATTTATTTTTTAATTGGTTTAATGTAATAAACCTACTTTTTACAAAGGTATATTTTTTTAGTTTTAATACACTATTTTATCTTAATAAACATTCCCTATGGCCTATTGAAGGTTTTAAGACCATTTATGGATTTTTTATAGCCAGGTGTTTTGGACATTGGAATAAAAGTGTGGGATGAAAAAATATATAATAGTTTTGACTAACTATGAAAATAAATGGTGTGAGGTACCCAATTCATAAGGTGGACCTCATTGTTTTCCAGTAACCATGAGATGCAGTCTTAGTTACTGTATAGAGTTGCATATATTTGTGAATGTAACTTTTCACATGGCCTATGAATGGTTAGATGAACCATGTGCCTAACCCATGTGAGGGGTTCTTAAATAGTAGAGATGGTTGGCATTGTATTGGCAGACAATGTGTCCAAGTCATGGATTCTTGTTTTTAGTGTAATTTTACATTTCTTATATTAATTAATCCAAAAACATCCTATATTTTTTCATCCTCTATAGGACATTAAACAACCCTCATGACTAGGTGAGTTCTCCCTCCTCATTACATAGGTCTCTTGATTCATCATACAGTCGGACTCCATTTTCAATATATTTAAAATCATTATATGTGCAATGGTATAATCCCTAAACATCTTACATCATATATTAGTTTATCTTACCATTTATTTAGCTATTTTTGGGTGAGATCCTATGCATTATTTTCAAGACATTGATCCATTCTTCTATTTTCATATATTCTTCTTTAAATAAATTTTCTATAACTGATATGTGGTTATCTGAAAAACTAATGTAAGAGGCATGTCAATAAATTTCAATATTTTATGCGGCTCCATATCATTTTATTATGTGCTTCATTTTAATTAATTCAATTAAATAATTTAAATTGTGTTCTTTTGATATTAATTAATTAAACTATGAAGTGATACTCCCATATGCCCCTATTAATTTATTCAAGGATTTGTTTCCTCTTGATTGAACCCCATTTGGGTTTTCCTGATTGAATACCCACCTTTTTTTATAATGAAATGACCAAAAACATTTGAAGTTGTTTGAATGAACATAAATTAGAATATTCTTTCCTTGTGAATTGAAATGATCAATTTAAATAGATGGAAATTCATATCACAACCACAACACATGTTTTATAATTATGAAAATAATTTATATAAATTTTTATCCCATTGAAATTTTTTTAAATGGTCATAAATGAATTAGAGATGATATCTCTTGTTTTTTTGTTAGTATTATTACTATTTTTAATTTTTCATTTAATATTATCCGGTGAAAAAACGTTATGGGTTATATTAAGAATATAATTTTGTTCTCTTATATGTTGGGTGTTAGTCATGATGTTGCACACAAGTATACTACTATATGGATGATAGATAGGACAGTCAATATTATTCTTCCTTGGGTGAAGGGAATGATGAATCACCCCACTATGTAGAGTGATGGACACAATGTGATGCATTCATATAATATTATGGTCTTCTACCCTTTATGGAGATGTTGGATAGTTATACTATTTATGAATTCATGATTTACACCCCATGTCCACCTAGCACATTGTATCCATATATATGGCTCTAAAGATCTCCATGTGTTGTGTTTGTATACATTTATATACAATATAAACATATATATATATATGTAAAAGTATTGTATATATGGTTACTTACTAGACTCATTTATTCTTATTCCAAATCTAGTCGAGCCTTCAAGGTCTCATATATGAACCTAATCCATCTAGATTTTATTCATTTGGAAAGATTATATTTTATTTACATGCACACTACTATTATTATGGAAACTAGCAAGATTATTCAAGACAACGTTGGTGGTGGCCTACTGATTTTTCCTCCCACCCTAGTATGGAAGCGTTTTGTAACTAAGTAGAACATATGACTACATGTATGGATATTCACAAGCACATTTCTACTGATGATTAATATATTTTAATTATAAATTTGAGCATGATAAAATATAACCTATCAAATAATCATGATTATAGTGAAAATAATTTTTCATTTGTATTTTTTTAGTTTGTTGCTTATTTATGTCCCATGTATAACTTATTTACCATTTTTTATATATACATTCCATGATGTCATCATGTATTTGACTTATCCTTGGTATTTTTATTTATATTATAGTTTCTTAGTTTATTATGGTTAAACAATTATTTATTATACTTGTTTCAGCTATGGAACCTATTATATTATTCTTCTTTCATTCCATGTTAATTTACTATGTATGTTGTTACACTAAGTTATAAGGGAGTATTCTACCCATTGTACCACATTAGAACCAAGATTCTAGCCCAAAGAATCTGTATTATGTGGAGGGGATAATTAGTCCTTGTGACTAACCTGCTAGTTAAGGGGGATCCATGTTCGGGATGATATAAAGTGATATTAGATTATCGATTTTCCTTTTGTCTTGCTATTTGTGTCATATAATGGATACTAACGTGTAATAGAATTTTGAAATGAGCTTATTACTGTGAGTATCTAACACATGTATTTTGGAAATATAAATCACATGTGATTGGTTAGTACTGTAACTAGATGACGCCTATTACGTTTGATGTGATTTCATTGTTGAGTTATTCACATTCTTGTGATATAATTATTATTTTTGTTATTGATATATACATAATTTATTTTCTTACTACGACAATGAATTATAATCTCATGTATTATCATTGGAACATTAATACTAATATGTGTTGCGTTATTCCATGCCACAACTACATTCTACATGAATTTTCATTCTTAATATAGATATGGACATGATCTTTATATTTGTAAATGTATTAATATTTCTTTTAGAGATAATATAATTGGATTAATTAATGTTCCTACATTAATCTTTATGACAAATTCATATAGATATTGGTATTAAAACATTAATTAGTTAATTATACCATGTTATGTATTATGATCATATAGGTTCTATGGACCAAAACAATGTTATGTGATTCTATTACATGAATGTCAAGGATAATTTATTAAATAAGTGGCACCACAAATATTTAAGGTGTTTTATGTAATAAAATCATTTCATATTCCCTATAATAAAATGATGTTATATGTAAGGGTCAGGGTTCTATAAAATGATGCGCCAATTGTAATTTTTAAGGATTCTGAATTTTATATATTGGAAATGGAGAGAAATATAATTGGTTAAATAAATATATAAATATATAAATAATGTTATAAAAAATGAAATTAAACTCTTTAATGAAATTTCCCTACAAAATGGGAGTCCCCTTATAAGGAAAAGGTTGTTTCATTTATATCATGAAATTTTCTCCCCATATATCATATCATGTACTATGTTATTCTTTTCATTTACCCAAACATAGCCTTTTTATAAGGTATTCAATTTGACTTTCATGTTTTCAGGACCCATTATGGTTTTCATTGCAACCTAGTCCTGGATGCTTTTATAGGCAAATATGTGAGAATTTTTCTATATGAAGGTTGTGTTCTAGTAATTTTATCAATCTATGATATTTTCAACTATTAAATTCTTTTCTGATGTGTGAATGTAGAATTTTATATTCAAGATACTAGGAAAACCTCTAGTCATATGCTAGGAAAGAGGTGATGAACATAGTCTTGACATGGTGGGACCTAATCCACCAGTGATGCCCCCAATAGTTCAACCTATTTTACCACTTATTTTTAATACTATTGGAACTAACAGCCAGTTTTAAGATGATTTCACCCACACGATACTGAATATAAAAGGTGTTTCTCGACCATTACTAAATATGTTAGTGTTTTCTTGGGTGTTTTATTAGCATAATCATCCCACCTTGTAGGGGGATGAATGGACTCATGATACAGAATAATAAATTGAATCAATGATCAATATTTTTGAGCATCTGATGATGCCACCAGTGTTGTGGGTTGGTCTTTTTTTTCAATATGCTAAGTAAATATTCAATGATATGTTGGGTTGTCATTTCTAAGGATGAATGACAATGATATATGATATAGCCGGATATTCAGATAATAATTTTTCATTAATTTTTTACTATTACATTGTGGGATAACTATGTTATATAATTCAATTACACACAATTGAGATCCCCTTATTTCATGTAGTATTTTTTCTATTTAACTATGATGAAATATTTCGCACAGAACTTATTTGTTTATAATTTTACGACAACTAGTAATTTAATAATGGCCTGCTATAGGCCATCAGATCACATGCCAATGTCATTTTGCTGAATAATATTTTAGTGATAGTAAAAAATTTCCTCATTACTAAGAGAAATAATAGGGTTAAAAATTAGGGGTTCCTTGGCAGTTCAACACCTAGAACAACTAGCGGTTCATTTGGTTGAAGAAGAAACATATATTAGGATTGTCATAGACATAAAAATAGATAGATTGACTCCACTAGAAACTTTATTATATGTCATAATTGTGGGAATCAAGGACACACAAAACTTCATTCTATGCAATATCCAGTGGAGTGTAGGGGCTTCCTAAGGATGGGTCATATCTATCGCTTATGTAGTACTTTTTACCAGTTCATAGAGAGAGAGGTTCTACACCTACCATATATTATTTTGTGGTTCATGTAGTATCTCACCAAAAGGTAGTTGGAATACCACAAGCCAGTATATCTAAGGTTGTGGTAGGGGAAGTGGAAATCAGAATCCTGGTGTGTAGGACTCAAAAAGAAAGCCAGATTAGGGAAGCTATGATGTGATTCGGGGAAATGTTGTGGGCCACTTACAAGTAGTGAAACTTTTTCCAGAGGATATGAGAACAAGAACATTTATTATTCGAGGAATTATTCTAGTATCTTCTATTTTATTAACTTCATTGTTTTACACAGGTAGATATCACTCTCCTATAAATATTCCTGTTAATAGTTTATCATCTCTATAAATAAATTATGGAATAAATATTGTAATTAAAAAAATAATCTAATTCAAATGTCAATTGAAAAATATGTATAACATATAATATAATAACAAATTCCTACGTCAATAGTGGATTTTTTCATCCCTTAATATTTAAATTTATTATAGAATAAATATGGAATAATGGAAAACTAAATCCCCACAGGATACTAAAACAAAAAAAATTATCTAATATAAAATTAAATAATTAAAAATAATAAAAATTCATATACAAATAATTATATATAAATAAGTTACTCATCTCTTATTATTGATTATAAAAATATCAAAAATTTCTTACCAATCTTAATAAATGTAAAAACCATAATAGTTAAAGAGGAGATCTAAAAAACATACATTAGAATTGATAAAACTAAATATCTGTCGATTCCAGCCTTCCAAAGTAAAAGTCCAAAAATCCAAAGCCACTCTTTAATAAAGAAATATACCAAATTAATAAAAACATACAATTTTCCACCCTAAATAAAAAATATTTAATAATAAAATATTCCTGTTTAGTAATCATAGAGTAATTACACTCATTATGTCAATATACATGTTTAATTTAAACTCTCTTATGTATTATCAAATGTAAAAATTATCATTCCATTATATCTCTATATCTGAAGGTATTATATGATGAATGTGTTGGGTTGTACCATAATTTTCACATATATTAAAATCCTAATTCAAATATTCATATATCATAATGTAATTCTCTTGGATATTTTGTTATGATTCATTTTTTAAATATAAACCTCAAAATATGTTTGTTTTATTTGTATTAATGTTATATCCAAATAAAAATGCTGTATTTATACACATTTAAACCATTCTAATATGGTGTATTTTACTCCATAGTCCACAGTTGGTACATTGATGAATTCTCTAATTTCAGTCATACATGGTCACTCTAGCTCAATGAATCCTCATTATGAAGAAAATTTTTCTTCAAATTCCTTAATTATTTGATCGTATGCTATTATAGTTTTAGGATAATAATGTGTTGTGACATTATTGTTTAAAAAATTCGAAAATTAAATTTTTAAAAATAATCACACTATAATGGAATGACTTGAATCATAGATTATTATTTTCTACAATATTTTATTGAACATTTAATTATTATCCAAAAGATATATTTTACCTAGAATACAAAAATAAACTGATGAACTTACAATGGTAATTAAAATTAAAAATAAAAATCATGGGAAAAAATATGTAATATTTAGAGTTAAAAAATTCCTCCAAACGTGACCATTTTCATGAACCCGTGAAAAGTATCAACACCAAATCAAAAAAGAAATCATACATTAATAGGGAAAAAAATTGATCCATAATTCATATTAATATAAATGAACAATTGAAGTTTCAATAGATAGAAAACTCAACCAACTAAGAGTGCATCATCAAAATTTCCAATATAAATCTAATTCATAAATACTATCTTCTTCAACTCACATAACTCAATTATTTAGTACTATGAATGAAAAATATGTTCTATCTTATTAGAATAATGTATACCCCCTCATGGTTAGGGTTCCAGTTCATAATAGAAAATCCTTTTGCAATGTACTCTCTCCACAGGATGACTTCATTATTGAATAGTGAAAAAGTCCATGTTGTGTTGGTCAATGGAGGTTGTCTCTTCTTCAGTGGTATTTTGATTCTCATTTTAAAAAGGAGACTTCCAAGGCGATGACATAGATTCCTCTTACTATAGTTCCGCTTCATATTATGTCTCGTTGTTTTCTAAGTGAAATTGTGAATGCATGGGGTTCTTTCCTTGGTATTGATTAAATAACTCTTCACCAAAAAGATTCAAAAAATACAAGATCTATTTAGAATTGGATTTATCGCATACTTTTCCATTACATTTTCTTCTTAGAGTTGATGGGTTATTAGAGTGGTCTCAACTATTGGTTTACACTTCTCTACAGATCTTCCTCTCTAATTTCCAAGATCTAGGCCATTTGACCACTAAATGTTAGATGTCATGGTAATCAAAATGGAATTATAAATTTAAGGGCTAAAAATCATCTACAACATCCATGGAGAATGCTTCTTCACATATTCGGGTTATGCTAGATCTTAAAGCTAGAGGGATGTGCGTGTTGATTCTTCTCTCTCCTATAATTTCAAGTGCCTCTACATACTATTATTTTTCAATTATGATAGATTTAGACACTCACTGTAAACATTTTGTTTCAGTACATCCCCATGTAACTTGCATATCCCCTATGATCATCTGGTCCCACTAGTTGCAATAGCAATCTTCCTACTCTGATATGTTTATGGTGCCTCTTCTTTCTCCTCATATCTAGAAGCTCACCATCCTGTTCTTGAACCCATAGATCAAATACATTAAATATCTAAAAAATATCTAAATCATTTATAGGTCATTATTCACCCATTCGAGAAGTGAACATTTTGACCCCTTACCATATAAACAATCTTCATTATAATATAAAGTATGTGGTATCCAAAAGGACCTCTTCATCTCCTCAGCATCTATATATATCAAATGGTTTTGATAATAGATCACAATCTCAGGCATAGTCCAAATCCAAATTTATGATGGATAGTAAATTTCATCACCAAGAGTCTTTAGAGAGTGATAGAAAACTATTCCTTTGATGATTATTCTCCACCACTATAATGCCCATGGTTTAGGATCTTAGTTAAAAAATATTTTATCTCCAATGAGATTCTCCTTCAATCTATTTTGTTGGTTGCAGTGATGGAACCTATGTAAGTCCCATAAAAGATAAAGGTATTTTAATTTCATTTTCTAGAACATGTACTTATTAATTACCTTCCCTAAAATTCGCATCTATGTTTTTTTTGGAAACCAAGAACCTCAGTTAATTTAATATCATAATTTGACCAAAGTCTCATATCAAATCATTCTTGGAAAGATAAATTTATAATAATTTAAATTTTCTAAGATATATGTGATGATCAATCCCATGATACCGTTTGAGATTCCTTGATCTCCTTCAACCCAAGTTGTTTCCATTAGTTATTTGGACACGATTTCAATATTGTATCTAATTTGAAGGAGAAAAATTGTTGTAGCCCTTTTCCCAAAAGAGAATTTCAATACTTTATATCGTTCAAGGAAAAAAAATGGTTAATTGGATGTGGGTGTCTTGGGTGATCCTTTATAATGAAAAAAACCAGAATGGTTAATGAAGATCATGGAATTTTCTTTATCGATTCTTTGTTAATTGATTAATGATTTCTTCCTTCCCTAACATCAATGTTCATCATCTTGTTCATGGATTATCTGATCACTCCGCTCTATAAACTGCATTAAGTGATAGAAGTAATGATGATGATTTCTTCCCGCATTCATCATTATGTAATGAAAAACCAAAATTCATTGACATGGTAAGGAATTCCTAGAATATTCCCTTTAGAGGTAATGCATGGATTTCCTTCCATATCAATCTGAGGCATCTCATGGGCCATCTTCATTTTAGGAAAATCATCATTCTCTAAGTGATCATGAAATTCAAAATATTATCAGAGCTATCAAACAGCTAGAGTCATGTTTGGATAACATTTAGGATGATGAGGTCAGTGTTTATATGAAAAGTAATAAAAAATAATATGGATGATTTTTTTTTGAAATTGGATCATGTTTCATATGATAATTCTTGAGATAAATGGATTCATGATGGAGACAAAAACACATGGCATTTTCAGGAATGTATTAAGGAAAAACGAATATTGTTTATTAAAAACATTAATTCAGAGGATGGATCCTATACAAATGACTGATATTTGGTTGTTCATAAAGATAACACTCATTTAAAGTCTATTTTGTCCCCCTAAAAGCCATACATAGAAGATGGTTGTCTAATTGACCCCACTAATTTATTTGAATCTATCCTTGGTTCAGTGTTTGATGATGTTAATGAACGTTTTGGGGCTATACCTAATGGGGAGGATGTTAAAAAGGCTAATTAATCTATTAATATTGATAGAGATCCCAAGATGAATTATTTTTCTACCTCATTCTGCATAGCTTATTGGGTAATTGATAAGTGGACATTGATCAATGTGGTCCATGATTTTATCAAGGTGGTAATCTTCCCCATGTGACATGTGCTACTAAACAGGTGATGGTTCCCAAGGTATTAGATCACCACTCATTGGATTATTATAGGCCTATCAGTATGTGTAATAATCTTTAATATGTCTTTTTTTCATTCATAACGTTATCCTTCCAAAATTCCTTCAAAATTGAGGGGTTGAGGAGAAAAAAAGGTTTTGTAAATGGAATATCTATTTAAGTAGTAGTTTCCATGAACATTAAAATTATCCTTTATATTAAATTGAAAAATTATTAGAGAAATGTGTCCATTAATTATATATGAGAAAAGAATATGATAGAGTTTTATGGAACTTTATTATCAAGGTTCATAAAAGTACGATGTCTCGGTTTGGGTGACTCACCTCTTGTTTCATTATTTCATCTCACTTGGGATGGATTTTCCTTTTATGGGAAATAAATTTAGCATCTTAAAAATGTTTAGACGATTGAGACTAGGGGATACTCTCTCCACATCTCTCTCTATCATGGATCAATATTTCTTATAATGTTATGTAATACAAGGAAATACATTGGTAATGAATCTACCTTATCGTATTAAGTAGGTTAATGGGACCATTTCTTATCTTATGTTTGCTGATGACAATATCATTTCATCCAATGGAAGTAGAAGTTGAATTAATGGGATTTATGAGGCGTTATAATTTCACTTCACATAGACAAAACTAATTTCCAATGATAGAAAATTTAACTTCTTTGTCACTAAAAAATGATCAATGATAAGAATTAAATATTTGGAAGCTAATCTGGGCATGAAAAAGGGTCCTTAACAATTATTTACCTGGGTGCCCCTCTTTCCCATAATACCCTACTCATCAAATTGCACTATATGATCTTTGATTTAATTTTAATACATATCATTAATTAGATAAACCTATTCATATCATTTGAGGTATGAATCACATTGATTAGCTCGGTCCGACCCTCAATCCACTTGCATATCTTGTCCATTTTGAATGTTCAAAAAAAGGTGATTTTCAATAGTAAGATTATTTTTTTAACCTTCATTTGGGATGGTCACCTTCATGGTATGTTTTATTGGGATTCTTGGAAAAGTATGTCTAAACATGTTAAAAATGTGGGTCACAACAGAAGGTGTATTTCAGGTACCATGATTGGCCTCAAATACCAAACATACATCGAAGATAATTGAAAGATCTTATTTGTGTGGAATATATATGATTAAAACCTTTGGAATGAAAGGAAACATGTCACGCTTTAATTTTTTTTAAAATTTAGTGGTTGATATAGTGTCATTTATCATTTTTTCAGCTACACACTCATAAGATAATTGGCTTGGGTGAAATCATTTATTAGTTCCACGTGTGTTAGGGAAATATCTGGGTTTTTTTGGCTATCCTACCACAAATATCATCATCAATGAGGCTAGTTCCCACACCAATATCATTCATGACACCCTATACAACAACTAAAATGATCTATTTTTAATATCTTAATGAACTATAAGCAGAATAAAAGTGTTTTTACAAGATCTTCATTTGGTACTTTTTAAATCAAATCCTTTCTTAATTTACTATTTTCTAACATGCCAAAGGATAGTTGGGGTAAACCTGTATGGTGACAGGAACATCCTTATAAGCTCATCTTCTTGGTGTGTCAAGTTTGGAGTAATTAATTACCTTCAAATTCTAATATATGATAATGGGGTATAAGAATTTATTTAAGGGGTAACTAATATAGGGTGTCATCAATTGAATATACAGAGCATATCTTTTTCAACAGTAAGTGCTACTGGTTGATTTGGAGCTCGTTTAGGAAATTTAAATGCTGTTCAGAAAATCCATTTTCCACCAAAAAATTCTTTCATTTTTGGTTCCTTGGTGTCGATAGTTACAAAATGGAGTGAAGGGAATGCACAATGATTCTCAATACGTGATACATGATTATATGGTCTTATAGAAACAGTTTTCGGCATCAACAAGTTGTTTTTCATCTACAATTATCCTTTTCAAGACTAAAAACATTATTATTTATATATGAATGTATTGTAACGATATAGGCTATTCACCCATACTCTTCCACCTATTTCCATCTCATTCTCCACTCAATAACAACCCTACTTCCTTGGGCTCGAGGATTAGATGGAGGCTGATCTCATAGAGATTCATTATTCAATTCCACCCTTACACCGCTGTTTTATACTACTTTTGTAATGAATATTAAAAATATAATAATAAATTAAAATTATTGTTTTATTCAATTAATTAATGTTTATCAATGTTAAATAGTTAAATTATATTTGTTTTTATATTTTCATTGAAGGTAGATGTGATTTTGATGCCCGGAGATCATCCAGAAGAAGAATGGGGAAAACTGTTAGGCATCCAATGGACATCTGTCCACTATTTTGAACAGTACGAGAAATTATTGGATTCAAATGGGATGATATTTTGTGGTCTTGTACAAAATTTTCTAATCCACATTTCATCTCAATAACCCAATCCTGATTCGGAATCTAAGGGTCCCATTCGAACTGATATGACCAAACCACTGAATATATATAAAGTCAAAAGGGGCGTTATGTAATATGTCAATATCTCGAGTTGTGATTTTCCAAATAATGCCACACATTCTGTAGTGATATTAAAGATGTTGGGACACAACTTTCTAGTTTTAAAAAAAGGATATTCAACTATCTAGTAGTTGAAAACCATCCTCCAAGTTGTTTATCAAAATCTAGGAGCCCAAAACCACTTCCCATTTTGGCTATAAAAAGGAACCATGGGCACCCCATAAGAATGTTTGGCCATGAAGTGAAGATCTACCATTTTGGATTCATATAGGAGTCTCCTCCCCATCCTAGAAGTTATGGAGGCCTCTATCTTCATAGGAGGACTAAGAATGAAGTAAGAGTTCCACTCGAGCTTCCTCCTCCTACCTATGTCGAGCTAAACGATTGGCGTTCATTGGGAGGGAGATATACAAACATGTAAAGGGAGTTTTAGAACATGTAATACTACTTGTTTGATGTATTTTGGGTTTTAAAACATTTCAATTAGAAAGTATCTTACTTTGATTTGTCATTTTTTGATTTAAACAAATGAAATGATCTTTACTTTAAACCGACCAGTGTAATGTTTTGAGTGCTTCACTTGTGTTGTTCTGATTGGAAAACACAAGAATCCTTTTCTTCCCCACTTATTTTAGATTTCAATTTGTTTTGGAAATGATTATACTATTCATGTGATATGGACCTTGTCTATATAATTGTTATGTTAAGGTTTGGATCAATGTGCTTTGATATAAGAGCTTGGAAAGTTATCGAGATTCCGATTGATTTCAAACAAAGAATTACATCATACCTTAATTAATATCCAAGAAAAATGATCTTTAAATGTGTGTAGAGTACTCAATATGAACCCTTTTATCTCATAATTAAAAAAACCCCACATTTTTCCCAACTATTAAACTCTTTAATTATTCCATTTGATCATATAATTGTTTTCAAAACCACCCCCTATTTAATAACTTATTATAAAACTGCACCCTATAAACCCACCAAATCTACTATAGAGATGACCTAGGTTCTTCCATAGACTATAAATAAAACATAAAATCATAATAAATTTTCCACATCATGACAACTCAGTTAGATATTGGCACCATTTCCACAGATCGCTATGGTTTTTAGTGCCTGCTTTTGATAAGAGTTTTGTAATTTTTGTGAATATTTATTTGTTATATCTTATACCTTGTCAATCCCTTTTGGTTATTGTAGACCCCGGAAAACTCGTCCCCAAAATTTTCCAAATGCTTCCATACATGATCCAAGATCGTAGTCCATTTCGCAAGCTTCGATTGGGTAGGTCGTAGGGCCCGAACGGAGTTACGGATTATGAGTTATGGACGTTTGAAGTTGGGCTGGAAATCTGGATCATGAAGCCCATTCGCGAAGCCCCCCTATGTGATCGCAGAGCACCGCCATGAAGCAATGAGGTGAGAGGCTCGGCGAACCCATTTGACATTTGCGATGTGCCGCGAAGACCCCTCGCGAAGCACTGATGCGAAGCACCGATGCGATGCACCCGTGCAGCACGGTCCCGTGAAGCTCTGGAGGTGGTAACTCTCCGCGAACGCATTTGACGTTCACGAGCCCGCCGCGAAGCTCCAGAGGCGGTACCTCTCCGTGAATGAATTTGATATTCACGAGCATGCCGCGAAGCTCTTGAGGCGGCGCGAGAGTTCTGCTTCGCAGGGCCCCTACCTATAAATACCCAGCTCACCCCCTTCTCCAGGAGGACGACCACGGCCACTTTGCCCCTCAGGCGGCCGAGCGGAGCTCCGCATTCCGGCTCCACGAAGCCATGCTCTGCGAGCAGCTTCCTTCGCGCCGCTGCTCTGCGAGCCGAGACTCTGTGAGTCCATGCTCTGTGAGGACATGCTCCGCGAAGCTGCTTCACGAGACCAAGCTCCGCGAGACCCCTTTGCTCTACGAGAGACCATTGCTCTGTAAAGAAGCTCCGTGAGACCCCTTTGCTCCGCGAGACCCCTTTGCTCCGTGAGAGACCGTTGCTCTGCGAAGCTGCTTCGTGAGACCAAGCTCCGTGAGACCCCTATGCTCCGCGAGAGACCATTGCTCTGCGAGGCCATGCTCTGCGAAGATGCTTCGCGAGACCCGTTTGCTCCGTGAGAGACCATTGCTCCATGAGGCCATGCTCCGCGAAGCTGCTTCGCGAAGACCTATCCTTTGCAAGGATCCTACCTTTGCATCCACCGGTCCATACCGAGGGGGCTGCGCCCCCGCACCCCCACTCGGGCTCAGTGCCGGGCTGCGGTCCCGGCCCTCCGGGTCGGTCCCTTCGCTACCGTCATAGACCCCCATGACAAATGGAGAGTCGCACCGTGAAATTTTTAGGCTGGGATGCCGGGATTTTCCATTGAACCCTTATGCGCTCCCACCTTCCACCTATGGAACACCATGATTTGAGATACTCCTCCACACACAATGAAACACCTTGAGTTGACATATCCTCTTGGTTTCATTCCATGTCGTGAGTTGAGATTCTCATCATCAATTCCCTGGGTACCTTGAGTCGAACCATTCCTCAGGTAACTCCTCCAAACCCAATCACTTGGCTCCTATGCCAGGTTGAACCAGAAAGGGCCACCCTTGCGTAAGTCCCAACACCAACCACTTCTAGGAACCTTCTTCCCAATAGTCCTACCTACATGACTCTAAACTGTAGTACTCCCTATCTAACAAATGATAGAATGCCTCTTTCCCCATACAGGAGATGACTTATGCTCCAAGCATGAGATGCTAACAGTCCTTTCTTCATGACTATAAACTGTAGTAAACCCTGTGCTCCAAACATAGGATGCCTCTTTCTCCAAATAAGAGATTCCTCACGCTCCAAGCATGAGATGCCAACAGTCCTACCTACATGACTCTAAACTGTAGTATTCTCCAAATGATCCACACATAGGATGCCTCTTGCCCTATACGAGAGATGCCTTATGCTCCAAGCATGAGATGCCAACAGTCCTATATACATGACTCTAAACTGTAGTTCCCCCTATCTAAAAAATGATAGGATGCCTTGTGCTCCAAGCATGAGATGCTAACAGTCCTATCCACATGACTTTAAACCGTACTAATCCCTATGTTCCAAATATAGGATGCCTCTTCCATTAAACGTGAGATTCCTTATGCTCCAAGCATAAGACACCTAACGCCATGACTACAGTGGCCTGATTCCAACACCCCTTGGCTCTATCCCACTTGTGAACTAGCGCACAGGTTAAGGCCTCAATTCATCAGTGAGTTGGGATGCCCTCATGGCCAGACATGAGGAAGACATTACAGGAAGCATCCTTGCGTAAGCCCCATTCACCATTGCCGCTCCATGGTGGCATCTGGGCAGCATCCTACCGTAAGCCCCATTCACCATCACCGCTCCATAGCGGCATTCGGGCAGCTTCCCAGCTTAATCCCCATTCACCATCGCTGCTCCATAGCGGCACCCGGGCAGCTTCCTAGCGTAAGCCCCATTCACCATTGCCGCTCCTTAGCGGCACCCAGGCAGCTTCCTCGCGAATGCCCCATCCACTGTTGTGATCCCAATCAGCGGTAAGCCGTTGTGACCCCATTTAGTGTTAAGCCGTTCTGGGCCTCCATCCTGGAGTAAGTCCCAACACCATGGGCCGCCTAACGCCTAAGCCCCTCTTCGCTTCTCACGGACGCATCCTTCGCGACGTGATCGTCAAGTCCTTGCAACCTCTTGTTTCTCACACCGAGCATGACTCACGTGGGCTTAGAGTGAGCACCGACCCTGACCCCCTTTTGGAACTACGAGGTCTTTGATCCATGCCAAGGCATGGTACGTAGGAAGCCTCCCTGAGGTTCAAGCCCACCCGTCATCTATTCACGTCGGGTCTGATTCCCATCAAGCATGACGTTAAACTACATCCCGGTCCGACGGCAAGCCGTTGTGACTCATCCTCCTAAACTACGAGGTCTTTGATCCATGCCAAGGCATGGTACGTAGGAAGCCTCCCTGAGATTCAAGCCCACCCATCATCTATTCACGTCGGGTCCCATTCCCGTCCATCATGACGTTAAACTGCATCCCGGTCCGACGGCAAGCCGTTCTGACTCATCTTCCTAAACTACGAGGTCTTTGATCCATGCCAAGGCATGGTATATAGGAAGCCTCCCTGAGGTTCAATCCCACCTGTCATCTATTCACGTCGGGTCCCATTCCCATCCAGCATGACGTTAAACTGCATCCCGGTCTGACGGCAAGCCGTTGTGACTCATCCTCCTGAACTACGAGGTCTTTGATCCATGCCAAGGCATGGTACATAGGAAGCCTCCCTGAGGTTCAAGCCCACCCGTCATCTATTCACGTCGGGTCCCATTCCCGTCCAGCACGACGTTAAACTGCATCCCAGTCCGACGGCAAGCCGTTGCGACCCATCCCCCGAACTACGAGGACTTTGATCCATGTCAAGGCATGGTACGTAGGAAGCCTCCCTGAGGTTCAAGCCCACCCGTCATCTATTCACGTCGGGTCCCATTCCCATCCAGCACTACGTTAAACTGCATTCTGGTCCACTGGTAAGCCATTGCGACCCTTCCTAGCGAACTACGAGGACTTTGATCCATGCCAAGGCATGGTACGTAGGAAGCCTACCTGAGGTTCAAGCCCACCCGTCATCTATTCACGTCGGGTCTCATTCCCGTACAGCACGACGTTAAACTGCATTCTGGTCCAGTGGTAAGCCGTTGCAACCCTTCCTAGAGAACTACGAGGACTTTGATCTATGTCAAGGCATGGTACATAGGAATCCTCCATGAGGTTCAAGCCACATTGCTCGGTCGTTCATTCACGTCGAGTTTCACCCTCATCCAGCATGATGTTAAACTGTATGCCCCTCCCTTTGTCCTGCATGACATTAAACTGCATACCCATTCCCACCTGAACTACGAGGTCTTTGATCCATGTCAAGGCATGGTACGTAGGAAGCCTTCCAGAGGATCAAGACCACTACTCATTGGACCAAGGTCCACTATCACATCGGTTCGCCGACAAAGCCCCACCTGAACTATGAGGTCTTTGATCCATGTCAAGGCGTGGTACGTAGGAAGCCTCCATGAGGTTCAAGTCCACCCACCATCCGGTCATTCTGACCTCATTCACGTCGGTTCACCCCCGTCCCGCATGGCGTTAAACTGTATTCCACAACCTGAACTACGAGGACTTTGATCCATGTCAAGACATGGTACGTAGGAATCCTCCCAGAGGTTCAAGCCCATCTCCCGTTGGACCAAGGTACCTCATTTACATCGGTTTGCTGACACCCACCACCCATCGTTTATTCACATCAGGGTTCACTATCGTCCCACATGACGTTAAACTGTATTCCATCAACTTTGAACTATGAGGACTTTGATCCATGTCAAGGCATGGTATGTAGGAAACCTTCCCAAGGTTCAAGCCCACTACTAGTGGACCCCCGAGTCTATTTTCACATCGGTTCACCGATGAAACCCTTTGAACTACGGGGTCTTTGACCCATGTCAAGGCATGGTACGTAGGAAGCCCCCTCGAAGTTCAAACCCATCTCTCATTGGGGAAAGGTCCACCTTCACGTCAGTACGCTGACGATGCCCATCATACCAAGGTACACCTTCATGTCAGTTCGCTGATGATGCGCATCGGACCAAGGTCCACCTTCACGTCGGTTCACCGGCACCATCCCGAACTACGCGGACTTTGATTCCCCGCCACAGGGATAAGTAGGAAGCCTCTTCAAGGCTCAAGCCCAACTTCACTGTCACCCCTGAGATGGTCCCATTTCATTCCCCCTACACTTCATTCATCCATCCATCACCCATCCTGATTCTCACCCGGGCCACCACATCCCGGTGGGATCCTGCCATCCACCTCCTCGCTGCTCCTAGTGGCGCATGGGCCGCTTTCCACATGTAAGCCCCATCATATCTCTGGGTCGTTGTCCTCTGTGTACACCCCGATTCATCACCCTTTTCCCCTCTAGGGAGTGCACCACCTTGGATCCGTCCTCATTGGACGTTCTGATCACCCTTATTTTATCTCCTCAAGACGTTAAACTCGCGTACGACCTTGTGATAAACATGAGATGCCTGAGGAATACCTCGGATGACGCGCCTTTGGTGTAACCGTCTTCGCAAGACGTTTAACATGTTGTATACCCTTTGTTAAACATGGGAAGCTGAGGAAAACCTCAGATACATGCCTCGGGTTATGCACCCTTGAGATGCCCTCTCATGAGGAAGAATACAGGTTCCCAAGTGTCCATGCACCCAGAGATTCCCTGACATGCCTGATGTTGCCATCTACTTCGACCGAAGCTTTCTACCATGTCAAGACCCCATGGAATGCCTTGACGGAAGTATTGTAATTAACCGGCATCCATGAAGATATGGCACCAGGAATGAGATTCACGAACAACGTATTAAATCTATGAGGGAGACCCTGACTAGGTGACAAGTTCCGAGGAGGAATCCACAGAAGGCGTATTAAATCTATGAGGGAGACCCGGACTAGGTGACAAGTTCCGAGGAGGAATCCATGGAAGGAAGAACCGACATCCCATCATCCCGTTTCGATCAAGGAGCAGACGTACCTGAATAAGGAACGAATGCCGCCCGCCTTTGGAAAGCGGGAATGTGGGGCAACAAGCAGCGCGTCCTCCACAGACGGATGCGCGCGCCCCGACGAAAGTGTCGGAAACAGTTATGATATGTTTTCTGTGTAGGTTTTATACTTGATGTTTTCCACTATGGGAGATTTAGTAACTTTTGAACCTGAACCGGTGAGGACCCTACGTCAACGACACAAAGACACACAAGACAACACTTTGAAGGAGGACATACAACACATTGAAACTCTTCCTCACCCTTCATCTTCTTCTGAAACTGACATCAAAACAGAAATAAACTTGTATAACATGGTTGAAAACAGTATAACACTAAATGAAATAAACTCAATTGATGTTGATATTCAGCCCGCATAGATTCAATTATAAGGTGATGCACCTAATTTTGAACTAAAAACTAGTTTAATTCATCTACTATCAAAATTCCATGAACTTCCTAGAGCAGATACACACAAGAACATAAAAGAATTTCATACTATTTTTTCAACATTAAAACTAGCTAATGTGGATGAGGATCAAGTAATTCTTGAGTAATTTCCATTTTAATTTAAAGACACTGTGAAATATTGGTTATACTATGGTAATTAACCAATAAGTGGATGTGAAGACATGAAATGCCTTTTTCTTGAAAAATATTTTACAGCCTCTCAAACTAAAACAATAAAGAAGGATATATGTGGTATAAGATAATATCAAGGGGAAACACTTCATGAATGTTAAGAAATATTTAAAATATTTTGTTCAAGTTGTACACAAAACCAAATAAGTGAACAACATTTAATACAATATTTTTATGAATGTTTAATCCTTATTAATAGAAATATGATTTATGCTACTGCGGGTGGTGCTCTATTATATAAGACCCCAATTTCTGCAAGGACTTTAATTGAGAACATGTCAAAAAATACTAAAAAATTTGGTTTAAGGTGCAATGTACCCATTTGAGATGTCCATGTGTTGCAAAGTGATGAATTTGACATGAAGATGTACATGAAGTTTTAGGAGGTATGTACCCTTCTATGACAACTTGATCTCTCCCAAGGGAAATATCACTCTTCTCTCCCATCCATAGTGGAATCTGCTCTTCTGACACCCATTATTCTGACCATTTCCCCTAATTGAGAGAAATTTCTGAGATTTGTGAGCAAATATTTCCAGGACACCCCTATTATCAACCCTATAGACAAGAACCATACTATTCAACCAACTCTAGGGGGAAAGACAACCAGACCTATGTAAAGGTTGTATTTAAACTAGGCTCATCAACAATGGAACCAAAAAGGGCAGAGTAGCCATCCAACACCACCACCTAGAAATCCTCAACCACCCAAAGGCATTTCCAACAACCTCCTCCAAAACCTGAGCCTATCCTAGAAGATATGATGAATCAAATGGCTTCCAATAATATCTAGTTCCATAAAACCACCCAGGCATACATATAAATCCTAAAAACACAATTAAGCCAAATAGCTAACTCAGTGGGTGAAATTTAAAGTCATGGGTCAAGTGAACTTCTCTCTCAACTAGTAGTTAACCTTAGGGATAAAAGAAATGTAAGTTCAATCAACCTTAGGAGTGGAAAACAAATAGAAATTAAAATTTATCCTCTATTAGAGTCATCCCTGGTTGAGGAAACATTCATCTTAACAATTAAAAATGTTCCAAATGTTGAACAACCTGGTCCTAAGAGATGCCCTTACAATGGAAAGAGTGTGTACATTGATGAGTCACTTACCCAACCATTCCTCTCCCATTTCCTCAATGGGACACCCAACCATGGAAACCAGTGGAAACTAAACTAGATAATGATATATTGAAAATTTTAAAGAAAGTCCATGCTAACATCCCACTGATTGATGTTCTGAAGAAAATTCCATGGTACACATAGTTTTTGAAGGAGATGTGTACACACCGAAGGAAACTTTGAGGTGATGAGAAATTGGGCATTGGGAGTAATGTTTCAGCATTGATAGAGCCATCAATTCCCATCATGTGCAATGATCCTAGAACATTCTCAATTTTGTGCACTATAGGGGAGTATTATTTTTATATTTTTATGCTTGACTTAGGTGCCTCTATAAATATGATGCCTCCCTCTATTTACTCTACATTGCAGGTCAGGGAAATGAATCCCAGTGGACTTATTGTACAACTAGATAACCAAAGCATTGTAGACCCCTCTAGTGTGTTAGATATTGTTCTAGTGAGAGTTCAAAATTTAATTTTTCCTACTGACTTTTATGTTCTTGAAATAGAGGATTATTGGATGATTAGGCATTCAACGATTATATTGTTGAGACCCTTCATGAAAACTGCCAAAACCATAATTAATGTCCACAATGGTACATTATCAATGGTTTTTGGTGAGGTGATTTTCCACTTCAATGTCCTTGACGCCATGAAGAAACCCTCATAAGAACATTCCCTTCTCTCTGTTAATTCTATAAATGTAATCCCTTCCCGTAAAAATACATATTTTCATTCCCCTGATGATATTTATATGTTTTATTCATTAATAGAAGTGCTATAAAATGATTAATTCATTTATTTTTGTGGTGGTCTAGAATATTTTCATGCATGATCATTTATTTATAATTTCTTGAACACTAAGGATCCACTGACCATCGATGACACTACTAAGCTTATAAAAGCTCATTCTTCATTCGAGGAGGATACCATTACCAGTTAGATGAGATTTGTGATCTATCACATTTACACACACTCCCATCAATCCAAAATACTCCTAAAATTGAACTTAAACACCTGCATCAAGATTTAAAATATTCATATCTTTAGAATTGAAACATGTTTCTCATTATCATTTCTAGTTCACTACCTCCTAAGAATGAATTGAGGCTGCTTGAACATTTGAAGAAGTATAAAAAATCATTAGGATGGACACTTGAAAAAATTATTTGTATTAAACATTAACTTTTCACACATCATATTTTAATAAATTATGAGGCTATACCTATGAGGCAGACACAACATTGACCAAACCCAATCCTTTTAAAAGTTGTAAAAAATGTGGTAACCAAATTATTGGCAGTTACAATCATTTACCGCATCTATGACAACCAATGGGTCAATCCCATTCAACCAATTCCTAAAATAATTGTCCCTATAGTAATCAAAAATGAAAATAATGAATTGGTTTCATGTCTGCATAGACTATCACCGACTAAACCAACACACTAGGGAAGAACATTTCACTTTGACATTCATTGAAAAAATTCTATAGAGGCTAGAGGGTAAGTCCCAATATAGTTTCCTTGATGAGTATTCTAGTTAATTACATATCCATATTTTCCCTGAGGACCAGGAAATGAAAAACTTCACTTTCCCCTTTGGCACATTTACATATAGATGGATGTCTTTTGGTCTGTTCAATGCTCCTGGTACTTTCCAAAAATGCATGGTTAGTATTTTTTTGGATTACCTGTATAATTTAATGGAAGTATTGATGGATGATTTATCTTTTTATGGCTTTTAATTGGATGAATATTTTAGTAGTCTCCCTTTATTCTTACGTCACTGTATTGAAAAGAATCTTGTTTTAAATTATGATAAATTCCATTTCATGGTGCAGCATGTTATAGTTTTGTGGAAAGTCATTTCGGGGGATGGTATCCAAGTTGATAAATCAAAATTGGATGTCATTTAATCACTACCATTCCAAAACATTATATGGGATGTTCGGTCTTTCCTAGGTCATGTTGGATTTTACCATTGTTTCATTCATGACTTCTACAAAATTTCACTCCCCATCTCCTGATTACTCCAAAAAGAAAAAGAATTTGGTTTTGATAAAGAATGTGAGGAAGATATTAATATTTTAAAATGGAGTCTCATGTCACCCCTAGTAATCCAATGACCTCAGTGGGATTTACCATTTTAGCTCATGAGTGATGCCTCTAACTATGCGGTTGTGGTGGTTTTGTCACAAATGGTTGACTGAGCTCTACATGCCATAGCCAATGCATCATGTAATTCAGACACTGCCCAAGAATACAACACCAAAACTAAAAAATAATTCCGTTCCATTGTATTTCCTTGGAAAAATTCATATCATACCTTTTGGGGTCCAAATTAATTGTGTTCTCAGACCATGTTTCCCTTCGGTATCTCCTTAAGAAACCAGAAGCCAAATAATGTCTCATTCAATGGATTCTCCTCCTTCATGAATACAACCTAGAAATTAGATATTAAAAAGGAGAAGAGAATGTGGTGGCTGACCATATCAGTAGGATTCTCCCATCCTCGGAAATTGACTCATCCCCCTATATTATGATTAATGACATGTTTCCTGATGAGCAATTGTATCCAGTGAAAGATTTTATTCCTTAGTATACTGATATTGTGAATTATTTGGTAGCATCTTGTATTTCTACTGATTTCAATAAAAACCAAGCCAGTGGTCTAAAACATGAGCATTGTTGGTACATTTGGGATGACAACTACCATTTGAGCACCTGTAGTGATCATGCCCTTAGGCATTGTTATCCTGATAGTGACTTTCAGACCGTCCTTAGATTCTTCCACAGTCTTGCTTGTGGGGGCCACTTTGGTCCCCAATGGATTGCTCAAAAAATACTTGATTCTGGTCTCTTTTATTCAACACTTTTTTGAGATGCCCATGATTTTTGTAAATCATTTCCTCATTGTCAAATAATGTGTAATGTATCTAAAATAAATGAAATTCCCCCAAAACCATTGCTCTTTCATGACATTTTTCATTTCTAGGGTATTAACTTTATCGGTCCATTTACCAATTCCTTTGGAAACTTGTACATTCTTCTAGCAGTGGATTACGTGTCAAAATGGGTAGAGTTATGAGATATAAGGAATGACGATTCTAAGGTAGTTGTATAATTTTTTTAGAACTCAAATTTTCTCTAGGATAGGTTTTCCATGTTTCATCATCAATGACCAGGTTTCTAATTTCTACAACTGAACAATGAAATCACTTTTGCATCGGTATGGGGTCGATCATCATGTGTCTACTGCATATCATCCATAGACCAATGGTCAAGACAAGGTATCAAATAGATAGGTAAAAAGAATTCTTTAAGAAATGGTTCAACCCAGTAGAAAATATTGGAGTGTTAAACTTGATGACTCATTATGTGCCTACCATACTACATTCCAAACACCCATTGGAATGTAACCCTATCATCTTGTGTTTGGAATGAATTGTCACATCCCTATTAAGATTGACCACCGAGCCTAGTAGGCCATAAAACAATGCTATTCTAATAATTCTGGTACGGGTTCCCAAAAGAAATTGTAGATTCTGGAGTTAGAGGAAATGAGATGATATGAAAATGAAAACTCTAGGATTTATAAGGAGAAAACCAAGGCCTCCCACGACAATCTTATCCTTCATTATCAGATCCACATTGGGTAGAAGGTCCTATTTTACAATGTAGTGATGAAGTTGTATCTAGGTAATCTTTATTTTTGTAGGTTTGGACCATACACTGTTACTAACATCTCGCCATTGGGTGTTTTCTAGGTTCATATTTAAGAAACCGAGCTACCATTTACTATGAATGGGCAGCGCCTGAAGTACTTCCATAAATCCATTCCAGAGTCCCCGATGGAGGAACTCCAAGTTCAAACAACAGTCTATGAATGAAAATTACCGTGTTTTATCCTTTATTCTCACATTCTCTTTTATTACAGTGATGACACAGCACATTATAGTTGTGTGTGTGTGTGGGGGGGGGGGGGTGGATACATTCCTGGGTTCATTAGGATTTTTATTGTCATTCATCTTTCTTTCCTTGGTCCATTAGGATTTCCATTGTCTTTTTTATTTCTTCTTTCTTCCATTTTTTCCTTCTTTATGGTATTTTCATTTCTCCCAATCAAAAATTTCAATATAAATTTGGTGACCATAAATAGGGGAAATTAAAAATTCCACAAAGATGAGAAAAAGAATATTATTCTTAACATCATGGAGTATTTTTTTTGTGAATTGGTTTTATTATCTATGATATAAATGGTTGTATCTATGTGAATCCTTTGAGATGATTGATACCCCTTGTGTGAGTAGATTTTGGGAAACCTGTGTCATTAATGTCTGCACACATTTTTTCCCCAAACCACAATGTGTGAATATTTATTACTTAATATAAGGTAAATTTATGATAGGTTAATATTTTTCATCTTTAAATGATATCTCTCTATATTCATTCATTATCTGATCTATTTCATTACTCTACCAGATTGACCTATGTGTGTGCACCCAATGTCTGACGGTTGTACACCTTGAAAAAATTTAGTTTTGTCTTGGTCAGGTCAAAAACTCTTCCTCCTAATCCTTTGATCTTGTTATAACTATTTCAATGAGTGTCATGAGAAGATCAAACAAGGGTTGAAAGATGAGTGTGAGATTTGGTTAAAATGTAACTTCTAAAAAAATGAGGGGAGTGTTGAAATGTGAAACATATAGGGGTAACTAGGTCCGGAGCTTATGTTTTGACTTCTGGGAATTCTTAAGTGTGTGGGTCTTGAAATATGATTGCAAAGGTTGTAGGGAAGGTTCTGTGGACAAAATCATTTAAGTTGAAAAATGTTAAAATAACCTATATTTATTGGATATCAAGTGGAAGGAATCACAAAGAATGGTTTTTACACACACACATATAGATTTAGTGTCATGGATGACTCTGAATTCATTGCTCAATTTGGTATCATGAATCTTTTTGAATTTAACTATGATATGATTTAAGAGACATCTTTTTCTATTTTCACTCAGAAGAACTCCTTGGTGTGTTTCATGCATTGATCACATTGCATTAATTTAAATTTACTCAAATGATAAATATTCATTATGTTGGTAATATATACATGTATCATTCTTTATTTGGATATGTGACTTTTCTTCGGAGTTAAAATGTTTAGGTGTAGGGGTGTGATCGCATAGTGATTCATTATTCAATTCCACCCTTACACCATTATTTTAAACTACATTTTTAATGAATATTAAAAATATAATAATAAATTTAAATTCAATTTTTATTCAATGAATTAATGTTTATCACCATTAAAAAGAGAAATTATATTGGTTTTGATATTTTCATTGAAGGTAGAGGGTATTTGGAGGCCTGGATATCATCTAAAAGAAAAATTGGGCAAACTGCATGGCATCCCATGGACATCTGTCCACTGTTTTGAATATTAAGATAAATCCATGAATTGAAATGGACTGAAATTTTGTGGCCCGGTAGAAAATTTGGTAATCCAGATATCATCTCAAAGAACCCAATCATGATTCAGCTTCTATGGGGAAAATCCGAGCTACTCTGTCCAAGCCACCGAATATGCACAAAGTCAAAAAGGGTGTTCAGTAATATGCCAATATATAGATCTAGGTTTGTCCAAATGATACTAATCATTCAGTGGTGATATTCAAGACATGGGGCTACAAATTTTTAGTTTTGTTAAAGTGGATATTCGACTTTCTATTGGCTGAAATTCATCTTCCAAGTTGTTTATCAACATCTGGGTGCCCAAAACCACTTACCATTTTGTCTATAAAAAGGTACCTTGGGAACCCCATTTGGTTGTTTTCCCATGAAGTGAAGCTCTGAAATTTTGGAGTCATATAGGTGTCTCCTCCTCATCTAAGAAGTTTTGGAGGCCCATATGGGGATGAAGGATGAAGAAGGAGTTCCACCCAAACTTCCTCATCATCCCGATGTCGAGCTAAATGGTGGGCGTTCATTGTGATGGAGATACACACATGTAAAAGGAGATTCAGAACTAGTACTACTACTAGCTTTATTTATTTTGGGTTTGAAAAAATTTCATTTTAAAGTATCTTACTTTGATTTAACTTTTTTTGTTTCAACTAAATGAAATGATATTTACTTTCAACTGATCGGTGCGATGTTTTTAGTGCGTGACTTGGGTTGATCAAATTGGACAGTAGAAGAATCCTTTTCTTCCCCACTTATTTTAGATTTCAATTTGTTTTGGAATCTATTATAACATTAAAGTGTTCTAGACCTTTTATATATGATTGATATGTCAAGGTTTGGCTCAACGTTCTTGGATATTAGAGCTTGAAAAGTAATCGGGATTCCGATTGATTTCAACCAATGAATTACATAAAACCTTAATTATTTTCCAAGAGAAATGAGCTCTAAATTTTTGTAGAGAACTCACAACGAACCCTTTTATATCATAATTAAAAAACACCACATTTTCTTGCCAACTATTAAACTCTTTAATTAAGTGATTTAATCCTAAAATTGTTCTCAAAACCACCCCTATTTAAGTACATCTTATTAAAATCGCACACTCGAAACCCAACAAATCTCCTTGAGAGATGACCAAGGGTCTGCCCTAAACTATAAATAAACCTTAAAATCATTATCAATTATCCACTTCATGACAATGTGGTCAAATTTTGTGCCATTCTCATGGAGCGCTTTGGTTTGTAGTGCGTGTTTTTATAAGGTTTTTGTAATTTTTGTGAATATTTATTTGATTTATCTTATACGTTTTCAATCCATTTTTGTTATGATCTATTTGTTGTGTTGGTTTAGAGCATCATGAATTCTAATCCGTGATATTTAGAAACTTTTTATCCCAAACCGGAGAGGACCCTACGTCAATGAAACTAAGACACACAAGAAAATACTTTGAAGGAGGACACACTGCACATTGAAACTCTTACTCATCCTTCATCTTTTTCTATATGTAACATAAAAATTGAAATAAAATTGTATAACATGGATGAAAACAGTTAAACACTAAAAGAAATAACCTCACCTGATGTTCATATTCAGCCCACATACATTCAATTACTAGGAGAGGCACCCAATTTTGAACTAAAATCTGGTTTAATTCATCTATTACCAAGATTTCATGGACATGATGGAGAGGATCCACACAATCACTTAAAATAATTTCATATTGTTTGTTCAACATTAAAACCTACTAATGTGGATGAGAAGTAAGTAATTCTTAGAGAATTCCCAGTTTCTTTAGATGACACTGAAAAAGATTGGTTTTAATATGTTAATTCACCAATAAGAGGTTGGGCAGATATGAAACTCCTTTTTCATTAGAAATATTTTCCATCCACTTAAACTACAGAAATAATGTAGGGAATATGTGGAATAAGACGATATCAATGGGAAATAGATCATGAATATTTGGAAATATTTAAATGATTATGTTCAAGTTGTCCACACCACCAAATAAGGGACCAAATTTTAATACTATATTTTTATAAAGGTTTAGTCCCTATTGATAGAAATACGATTGATGATTCTGCAAGTGGTGCTCTAGTTGATTAGACCCGAATTGCTATAAGGATCATAACTAAGAACATGGCACAAAAAACACAACAATTTTGTTCAAGGTCCAATGTACCCATTCGAGGTTTCCATGAGGTGCAAAGTACTAAATTTGAGAATTAGGTGGTCACAAAGTTTAAGGAGGTTTGTACCCTTATACGACAACTTTCTCTCTCCTAAGGGAAATATCGATCTCCTCCCCCATCCACTGTGGAATCTGGTCTCCTGACACCCATTATTCTGACCATTGCCCCAAATTGAGAGAAAATTTTGAGAGTTGGGAGGCAATCTTCCTAGGATGCCCCTATAACCAACCCTTTATGCAGGAACCATACTATACATCCAAATATGGGTGGAAATAAAACCAAACCTATAGGAAGGGGGCGTATTCAAACCAACCTAATCAATCATGGAAACAAAAAGGGAAAAGTAACCATCCACCACTACAACCCAGAAATCCTCAACCACCCCAAAGGCCTTTCCAACCACCTCCTCCTATACCTAAGACTAGCCTAGAAAATTTTATGAAACAAATGGATGCCAAAAATCTCTAATTCCGATATACCACCAAGCATAAATACAAGACCTAAAAACCCAATTATGCCAACTAGCAAACTCAGTCAATGAAATTCAAAGTCACGAGAAAGGTAAACATACTTTCCAATAAGTAGTTTACCCTAGGGATATAAAGAAATGTTATTTCCATCACCCTTAGGAGAGGAAACCACTAGAAAGTAAAATTTATCATCCATTAGAATCGTCCCCCCTAAAGGAACCTCCATCCAAACCTTTAAAAATGTTCCAAATTTTGATGAAACTTGTCTTGAGAGAATCCCTACCGAAGGAAAGAGTGGGTACATTGAAGAGTCACCTAGCCCAACCATTCTTCTTCCATTTCCTCAAAGATACACTCAACCAAGAAAAAAAGGAAATTGAACTTGATAAGGAAATATTGGAATTTTTCATGAATGTGCATGTTAACATTCTTTTGATTGATGTTGTGAAGAAAATTCCATGGTATTCCAGGTTTCTGAAGGAGATGTGTACACACCGAAGGTGACTTCGAGGTGATGAGAAAGTGAGCTTGGGTTAGAAGGTTTTAGAATTGATAGAGCCATCACATCCCACATAGTTCAATGATCTTGTATTATTCTCAATTCTATGCACCATATGGGAGTATTCTTTTTCTAATGTTATGATTGATTTAGGTTCCTCTATAAATGTGATGCCTCAGTTTATTTAATGTAAATTGTAGGTCGGGGAACTGAATCCCACTGGAATTGTTATACAACTAGCAAACCATAGTACCGAACACCCCTCTGGTGTGTTAGAGGATGTTCATGTGAGGGTTCAAAATTTAATTTTTCATGCTGAATTTTATGTTCTTAAAATGGAGGATGATAAGATGAATGGACATGCCCTGATTCTATTGGGGAGAGCCTTTTAAAAAACTAAAAAAAAATAATTAATGTTCACAATGGTAAATTATCTATGGAGTATGGTGGTGACATTGTCAACTTCAATATCCCTAAGTCTATGAAGCACCTCTGAGAAGAACATTTTTCTCTCTCTGTTAATTTTATAAATGTACTCCCTTCCCTAGAAAAAACATCATTTCATATCCCTGATCTCCTTTCCAAGTTTTCTTCATTGATAGAAATGCTAGGAAATGATTCACATATTGATTGTTTTTGTGGTCTAAAAATTTGTCATGAATGTTCATTGATTGATAATTTCGTGAACACTGAGGATCCACTGACCATCGATGATACTGCAAAGCTTATAAAAGATCATTCTTCATTCGAGGATGATACTACTGAGTAGTTAGATGAGATTAGTGATCTCTCACCTTCCCACACACTCCCATCAATCCAAAATACACCTAAAATAGATCTTAATAAATTTACTCAAGATTTAAAATATTCATATCTTGATAATGGAAACATGTTTCCCGTCATCATTGCTAGTTCACTCCCTTCTAAGAATTAATTGTGACTGCTTGAACATTTGAAGGAGAATAAATACGAATTAGGATGGGCACTTGTTGACATTATTGTTATTTTCCATTCAATTTAAACAATTCATATTTTATTAAATGATGTGGCAAAACTGGTGAGGTAGGCCCTACGTCGACTAAACCCAAACCTTCTAGAAGTTGTGAAAAATTAGGTAACCAAATTATTGGCTACAAGAATCACTTGCCCCATCTCTGATAGCCAATGGGTTAGTCCCGTTCAAGTAGTTCCTAAAAAACTATCCTTACAGTAATCATAAATGAAAACAAGGAATTGGTTCCAACTCCTGTGCTGGATAGTTTGTGTGTCTTCATAGACTATCACTGACTAAACCAACATAGTAGGAAGGACCGTTTCCCTTTTCCATTCATTATCCAAATGCTAGAGAGGCAAGAGGGTAAGTCCCACTACTATTTCCTTGATGGGTATTCAGGATAATTTCTTATACACATTGCCCCTGAGGATCAGGAAAAGACAAACTTCACTTAACCCTTTGGCACATTTTCATATAGAAGGATGCCATTTGGTCTGTGCAATGCTCTGGGTACTTTCCAACGATGCATGGTTAGTATTTGTTTGGATTACCTGGAGAATTTCATGTAAGTATTAATGGATGATTTCAATATTTATTTATCTTCTTTTGATGAATTTTTTAGTAGTCTCTCTTTAGTCCTACATCGCTGTATTGAACTGAATCTTGTATTAAATTATGAGAAATGTCATTACATGGTGAGAAAAGGTATAGTTTTGGGCCATGTTATTTATGTGGATGGTATCGAAGTAGATAAATAAAAAGTTGATGTCATTTCATCACTACCATTCCCCAAAAATGTATGAGATGTGTGGTCTTTCCTAGATCATGGTGGATTTCAACATTGTTTCATTCACGACTTTTGTAAAATTGCACTCCCCCTCTCCGGATTACTCCAAAAAGAAAAAAAATTTGGTTTTGATAAATAATGTGAGGATTTTTTTAATAAGTTAAAATGGAGTCTCACGTCACCCCCGGTAATCCAACCTCTTTGGTGGGATTTACCATTTGATCTCCTTAGTGACACCTCTAACTATGCAGTTTGGGTAGTTTTGTCACAAATAGTTGACCGAGCACCACATGTCATAGCCTATGCCTCACGTACATCGCACCCTTCACTAGAAAACTTCACCACAACTGAAAAATAATTCCTTTCGTGTTTACCTTGGACAAATTGAGGTCACACCATTTGGGGTCCAAATTCATTGTGTTCTCCAACCATGTAGCCCTTCGGTATCTCATTGAGAAACAAGTAGCCAAACCATGTCTCATTCAATGGATTCTACTCTTCCAAGAATTCTATCTATAAATTAGAGATAAAAAAGGAGCAGATACTGTGGTCTCTGACCATATCAGTAGGAACCTCCAATCCTCAAAAATTGATTCATCCCCCTATATTCGCATTAATGACATGTTTCCCGATGTGCAATTGTACCGAGTGCATGAAGTTATTCCTTGTTATGCTGAAATTGAAAATTCTTTGTTAGCATCTTGAATTCTTACTGATTTCAATAAAAACCATGCCAGTCATCTAAAACATGAGCCTCATTGGTACATTTGGGATGAACCCTACCTCTAGAACACTTGTAGTGATCATGTCCTTAGGCGTTGTGTTCCTGATAGTGAGTTCTAGTACATCCTTAGATTCTTCCACACTCTTTCATGTGGGGGCCACTTTGGTCCTCAATGGACTACACGTAAAATCATTGATTCTAGTCTATTTTGGAAAACACTTTTTTCAGGATTCCCATGATTTTTTTAAATCTTGTCCTCGTTGTCATAGATTTGGCAATGTCTCTAAATGAAATGAAATGCCCTAACAACCATTGCTCTATTATGACATTTTTTATGTTTGGGGTATTGACTTTATGGGGATATTTTCCCAATTCCTTTGGAAACTTGTACATTCTTCTGGCAGTTAATTACATATCAAAATGTGTAAAGACACGACCTACAAGGACTGATGATTATAAGGTAGTTGTAAAATTATTGAGAACCCAAATTTGTTCTATTGTTGGTTACCTAGATTCATCATTAGTGACCAGGGTTCTCATTTCTACAATTGAACAATGAAATCACTTTTTCATCGGTATGGGATCGATTCTCGAGTGCCTACTGCATATCACCCACATACCAATGGTCAAGATGAGGTGTTAGATAAATAGTTAAAACAAATTCTTGAAAAATGGTTCAACCCAATTGAAAAGATTGGAGTCTTAGACTTGAGGATTCATTAATGGCCTATCATACTACTTTCAAACCACCCATTGGAATGTCCCCCTATCGTCTTGTGTTTGGAAAGAGTTTTCACCTCCCTGTTGAGACTGAGCACCGAGCCTACTATGCCATCAAAAAACGAAATTCTAATATTTCTAGTGTCGGTGCCCAAAGGAAGTTGTAGATTAAGGAGTTATAGGAAATGAGATGAGATGCATATGAAAACTCCATGATTTATAAGGATAGAACCAATGCTTCCCATGACCGTCTTAACCTTCATCGTTAGTTCCACATTTGGTAGAATGTCCTCCATTACAATGAAAGGATGAATTTTCATCTAGGTAAGCTTTATTCCCTCTGGTTTGGACCATAGACTATTACTAACATCTTTCCATTAGGTGTTGTTCAGGTTAAAAATGAAGAAACCACGAAAACCTTCACTATGAATGGGCTGCGGCTGAAGCACTTCCATAAATCTATTTCTAAGTCCTCAATGTAGGAACTACAAGTTCAATAATCGCTCTATGAATGAAACCTACCAGGTTATATCCTTCCATCAAACATTATATTTTATTACAGTGAGGACACTGCACATTTTATGAGTGGGGGGGGGGGGGGTGGATACATTCCTGGGTTCATTTGGATTTCCATTTTCATTCTTCATTTTTCCTGTGTTCATTAGGATTTCCATTTTCTATGTTGTTTCATTTATTTTTTTCCTTCTTTATGGTATTTTTATTTTTCCTCATCAAATATTTCAAAATACATTGGGTGACCATAAATGGGGGAAAGTAACAATACCATAAAGAAGGCGAAAAATAATATTATTCATAACATCAGTGAGTGATTTTTTAGTGAATTGGTTTTTTTGTCAATGATATAAATAGTGTTATCTATGTGAAACATTTGAGATGATTGATACTCCTTGTGTGAGTAGTTTTTGGGAAAACTGTGTCACTAATATCTCCACACATGTTTTCTTCAAACCACAATGTGTGAATATTTCTTACATAAAATAAGGTAAATATATGTGAGGTTAATATTTTTCAGCTTTAAATGATATTTCAATATGTTCGTTCCATATCTAATCCGTTTCATTATTTTACTAGATTGACCTATGCGTGTGTACCTAGAGTCTGATTGTTGTGAACCCTAAAAAAATGGGTTGTGTCTTTAGATGGTCATAAACCACTCCTACTCAACCATTGATATCTTTATAATTATTAAAATTAGTGTCGTGCGGAGATCAAACAAGGGTTGAGAGATGAGTGTGGGATTTATTCCAAAAGAAACTTCTAAAAAAACAAAAATCAATAAATGAGGGGAGTGATTAAATGTGAAACATATGGGGAAATCTAGGTCGGGAGCTTATGGTTTGACTTCTAGGAATGCTTAAGTGAGTGGGTCATGAAATATGATTGCAAAGGATGTAGGGTAGGTTCGGTGGAAAAAACCATTTAAGTTGAAAAATGTTTAAATAACATTTATTTATTGGATAACAAGTCGAAATAATAGCATGGAATGGTTCTTACACACACACATGGAGAATTGGTGTCGTGGTTGACTTATGAATTCCTTGATCAATTTGGTATCATGAATCTTATTGAATTTCAATATGATATTATTTAAGAGACATATTTTTTTTATTTTCACTAAGAATAACTCTTTGGTGTGGTTCATTAATTGATCAAAATATATTAATTAAAATTTCCTCAAATGATAATATTCATGATTTAGGTGTGGGGGTGTGATTGCATAGTGATTCATTATTCTATTCCACCCTTAAAATGCTGTTTTAAACTACCTTTTTAATGAATATTAAAAAAATAATAATAAATTGCACTTCAATTTTTAATTATTGAATTATTATTTATCACTCTTAAAAATGGAAATTATATTTGTTCGGATATTTTCATTGAAGGTGGAGGTGATTTGGAGGCCCGAAGATCATCCAGAAGAAAAATGGACTAAACGGAATGGCATCCAATGGAAATTTGTCCACTGTTTTGAACATTATGAGAAATAAATGATTCCAAATGGACCGAAATTTTGTGGACCAGTCTAGATATTAGTAAGACACATTTAATCTCCAAGAACCCAATCCTGATTGGGATTCTATGGGGCCCATTCGAATAGATATAACAATGCCCCTGAATATACACAAGGTCAAAAGGGGCGTTCTATAATATGTCCATATCTCAAGCTGTGGTTGTCCAAAGGATTCCAAACATTCAGTGGTGATAGTCAAGATGTCGGTATACTACTTTCCAGTTCTGTAAAAAAGTGGATTCGATGAACTAGTTGCTGAAAACCATCCTCCAATTTGTTTATCAATATCTAGGTGCCCAAAACAACTTCCCATTTTTGATATAAAAATGAACCTTGGGCACCCCATTAGGAAGTTCAGAATAGAAGTGAATATCTGACATTTTGGAGTCATATAGGAGTCTCCTCCTCATCCTTGTAGTTCTGGAGGCCCCTATTCCCATAGGGGGGGTCAAGAATGAAGAAGGAGTTCCACTCGAGCTTCCTCCTCCTCCCAATGTCAAGCTAAACAGTGGGTGTTTTTTGTGAGAGAGCTTAAAAAATGTAAAGAGAGTTTTGAAACATATAATACTACTAGTTTTATTTATTTTTCATTTGAGAACATTTAATTTAAATGTATCTTACTATGATTTATATTTTTTGATTTAACCGAATAAAATGTTCATTACTTTTAACTGATCGTTGCGAAGTTTTGATTGTGTGACTTGTGTAATTATGATTGGATAGAATAATAATCCTTTTCTTCCCCACTTATTTGAGATTTAATTTTTTTTTGGAATATATTATACCATTCATGTGATTTAGATCATGTCTATACGATTTTTATGTCATGGGTTTTCTTAACCTTCTTTTATATAAAATCTTGGAAAGTAATCGGGATTCCGATTGATTTCAACCAAAGAATTACATCAAACATTATTTAATATCCAAAATAATGACCTTTAAATGTGTGTATAGAACTAAAAATGAACCCTTTTATCTCATAATTAATATACACCATACTTTCTTGCCTACTATAAAACTCTTTATTTAGGTCATTTCAACCTAAATCTGTTTTCAAAACCACCCCATATTTAAGTACTTCTTATAAAAAATGCACACTCTAAACCCACCAACTCTCTTTGAGAGAGGACCTAGGGAAATCCCTAGAATATAAAACAACCTTAAAATAAAAATCAATTTCCCACTTCATGACAACGCGGTCAAAATTTTGCGCCATTGCTGTGGAGCACTTTGGTTTTTAGTGCGTGTTTTCTATATGGTTTTTGTAATTTTTGTGAATTGTTATTTGTTTTATCATATACATTTTCTATACATTTTTGTGATGATATATTTTTTTTGTGTAGTTTTTTATCATGATTCATTCTACTCTAGGAGATTTAGCACCTTTCAAACCTGAACCGAAGAGGACCCTACGTCAACGACACCAAGACACAGAAGACAACACTTTGAACGAGGACAAACCGCACATTAAAACTCTTCCTCACTCATCATCTTCTTATAGAACTGACATCAAAACTAAAATAAACATGAATAAATGGGATGAAAATAGTATAACACTAAATGAACTAACCTCTCCTGATGTTGATATTCAGCCAACATACATTTAATTACATGGTGTGCCACTAAATTTTGAACTAAATTATGGTTTAATTCATCTATTACCAAGATTCCATGAACTTCCTAGAGAGGATCCACACAAGCACATAAAATAATTTTATATTGTTTTTTCAAAATTAAAACTCTCTAATGTGGATGAGGAGAAAGTAATTCTTATAGAATTCTCATTTTCAATAGAAGACACTGCGAAAGATTGGTTGTACTATGTTAATTCATCAATAAGAGGTTGGGGAGACATGAAATTCCTTTTTGTTGAAAAATATTTTCTAGCCTCTTGAACTCAACCATAATGAATGAAATATGTTGTCTCAGACAGTCTCAAGGGGAAACAATTTATGAATAGTAGGAAAGATTAAAAGATAATGATCAAGTTGTACGCACCACCAAATAAGTGACCAAAATTTAATACAATATTTTTATGATGGTTTGATCCCTATTGATAGAAATATGATTGATGATACTACAGGTGGTGCTTTGGTAGATAAAACCCCATTTTCTCCAAGGACCATAATTGAGAACATGGCACGAAACACTCAATAATTTGGTTCAAGGACCAATGTACCCTTTTGAGGTGTCTATGAGGTTCTTAGTATTGAATTAGAGAAGAAGGTGGACATGATGTTTTAAGAGGTAAGTACCCTTCTATGAAAACTTGCTCTCTCCCAAGGAAATTTTCAATCTCCTACCCCCATTGATTGTGGAATCTGCTATTCTGACACCCATTATTTTGTATATTTTCCCCAATTGAGAGAAAATTCTAAGAGTTGGGAGGCAATCTTCCTAGGATGCCTCTATAACCATTACTTTTGGCAAGAACCATACTGTCCATCCAACTCTTGGTGGAAGTAAAACCAAACCTATAAACAAAGGGTGTATTCAAGCCAGCCTCATCAACCATGGAACCAACAAGGGCAATGTAGACATCTACCACCACCACCAAGAAATCCTCAACCACCCCAAAGTCCTTTCTAACCACCTCCTCCAAAATCTGATCCTAGCATAGAAGATATGATAAAAGAAAAGACTGCCTACAATCTCCAATTCCAAAAAACCACCCAAGCATAAATACAAGACCTAAAACACCAATTAGGCCAACTAGATAACTCGGTGGGTAAAATTCAATGTCACGGGAGAAAAGTTGAATGTAATTAACCCTACAAATAAAAGAAAATGTTAGCGCCATTACACATAGGAGTGGAAAAAAAGTTGAATGTAAAATAGATCCTCCATTAGTGTCGTCCTATCTAGAGGAAACCTTCATCCCAACCATTAAAAATGTTCCAAATGTTGAAGAAACTTGTCCTAAGAGAAGCCCTTTCAAAGGAAGTAGTGTGTACATTAATGAGTCACGTAGACCAATGAATCCTCTCCCATTTCCACAAAGGGACACCCAACCATTAAAAAAAGGAAATTGGACATGATAATGAAATACTAGAAATTTTCAAGAAAGTGTAGGTTAACATCCCATTGATTGATGTTGTGAATCAAATTCCATAGTACGCCATGTTTTTGAAAGAGATGTGTACTCACCGAAGGCGACTTCGATGTGATGAGAATGTGATCCTGGGGAGGAATGTTTTAGCATTGGTAGAGCCATCAATTCCCACCAAGGGAAATGATCCTAGAACATTCTAATTTCCTACACCATAGGGGAGTATTCTTTTTAAAATCCTATGCTTGATTTAGGTGACTCTATATATGTGATGCCTCATACTATTTACTCTACATTACAGTTCAGGGACCTGAATCCCAATGGAATTATTATACAACTAGATAATCGTAGTACCACACACCCATCTGGTGTGTTAGAGATTGATCTTGTGAGGCATCAAAATTTAATTTTTCTTGCTGACTTTTATGTGCTTAAAATGGAGGATGATAGGATGAATGGACATGCCCCAATATATTTGGGAGACTTTTCTTAAAAACCATCCAAACCAAAATTAATTTTGACAATGGTATATTATCAATGGAGTTTAGTGGTGATATTTTCCACTTCAATATCCTTGATTCCATGAAGCACCCCTCAGAAGAGCATTCCTCTCTCTCTGTTAATTCTATAAATGTACTCCCTTCCCTTGAAAAAACATCATTTCATTCCCCTGATCCCCTTTATAAATTTTCATCATTAATAGAAATTATATGAAATGATTCATGAATTGATTGTTGTAGTGGTCTATAAAATTTCCATAAATGTTCATTTATTGATAATTTCATGAACATTGAGGTTCCACTGACCATCGATGATACTGATAAGCTTATAAAATCTCATTCTTCATCCGAGGTTGAAACCATTGAGCAGTTAGATGAGATTAGTGATCTCTCACTTTCACACACACACCCATATATCCAAAATCCAACTAAAATGGAACTTAAAAAACTTTATCATGATTTAAAATATTCATATCTTGAGAATGGAAACATGTTTCCTACCATTATTGATAGTTCACTCCATCCTGAGCATGGATTGTGACTACTTGATCTTTTGAGGTAGTATAAATAATAATTTGGATGGACACATGTGGATATTCCTAGTATTAGCTATTCAATTTTAACACATCATATTTTATTAAATGATGAGGCTAAACCAGTGAGGTAGGCACAACATAGACTAAAACAAAACCTCCTAGATGTTGTGAAAAATGAGGTAACAAAATTATTGGCTATTGGAATCATTTAACCCATATCTGGAAGCCAATGGGTTAGTCCCATTCAATTAGATCCAAAAAAACTGGCCTTATAGTAATCAAAAATAAAAACAATGAAATGGTTCCAACTCATTGGTAGAATAGTTTGCATGTCTGTATAGAATATAGTCGACTAAACCAACACACTAGAAATAACCATTTCCCTATGCCATTAATTGACCATATTCTAGAGAGGCTAGTGGGTAAGTCCCACTACCATATCGTTGATGGGTATTCTGGATACTTTAAAATCCATATTTCCCCTACAGATGAGGAAAAGACAACCTTCACTTTCCCCATCAGCACATTTTTGTATAGAAGGATTCCATTTGGTTTGTCCAATGCTCTGGGTACTTTCCAACGATGCACGGTTAGTATTTTTTCATATTACATTGAGAATGGCATTGAAGTATTCCTCGATGATTTCATTATTTATGGTTCTTCATTTGATGAATGTTTGAGTAATCTCACTTTAGTCTTACATCGCTGTATTGAAAATAATCTTGTATTAAATTATGAGACATTCAATTTCATGGTGCGACGTGGTATTGTTTTGGGGAATGTCATTTCTAGGACTTTTATCCAAGTAGATAAAGAAAATGTGGATGTCATTTCATTACTTCCATTCCCAAAAAATGTAAGGTATGTGCGGTCTTTCCAAGGTCATACTGGATTTTACCATCATTTCATTCATGAATTTTGTAAAATTGTACTCCCTCTATCCTGATTACTCCAAAAAGAAAAAAAATTTGGTTTTGATAATTATTGTGAGGAAGCTATTCATAAGTTAAAATGGAGTCTCACATCATCCCTGGTAGTCCAACCAACTCTGTAGGTTTTACCATTTGAGCTCATGTGTGACGCCTCTAACTATGTAGTTGGGGATGTTCTGTCAAACGTTTTTGACCCAGATCCACATGTCATATCATATGCCTCACATACTTTGGACCCAACCCTATAAAAATACACCACTACTAAAAAAATTCCTTTCCATTGTGTTTTCCTTGGACAAATTCATGTTATAACTTTTGGGGTCCAAAGTCCTTGTGTTCTCAGAACATGCAGCCCTCTCGTATCTCCTTTAGAAACCAGATGCCAAACCAAGTCTCATTTATAGGATGCTCCTCCTTCAAGAATTCAATCATGAAATTACATATAAAAATGGAGAAGAGAATTTGGTGGATGACTATATCAGTTGGATCCTCCCATCCTAAAAAATTGACTCATCCCACTATATTCCCATTAATGACAGGTTTCCTGATGAGAAATTTTACCGAGTGCAAGATGTTATTCCTTGGTATGCTAAAATTTTAAATTATTTGGTAGAATCTTCCATTCCTATTGATTTTGATAAAAACCAATCCAGTCATCTAAAACTTGAGTCTCGTTGGAAGATTTGGGATGAACCCTACCTCGGGCGCACCTGTAGTGATCATGTACTTAGGCTTTGTGCTCCTGATAGTGAGTTTCAGTCTGTCCTTAGAGTGTCTACTGCATATCATTCAGAGACAAATGGTTATGCCGAGGCATCAAATTGAGAGGTAAAACAAATTATTTCAAAAAAAATGCAACCAAATGGAAATGGTTGAAGTCTTCGACTTGATGATTCATTATGGGCCTACTATACTACATTCAAAACTCTCATTGTAATTTGATACATTCACCTTGTGTTTGGAAAGAGTTGTCACCTCCCTTTTTAGAATGATCACTGAGCCTACTGGGCCATTAAACAATGAAATTATAATAATTCTAGTGGGAGTTCCCAAAAGATGTTGTAGATTCAAGAGTCGGAGTAAATGGGAAAAGATGGATATGAAAACTCCAGGATTTATAAGGTGTGAACCAAGGCTACGTACGACTGACTTATCGTTCTTCGTCAGCTCCACATTGGGCTTAAGGTCCTCCTTTACAATGAAAGGCTGAAGTTACATCCAGGTAAGCTTTGTTCCCACTGGTTTGGACCATAGAATGTTACTAACGTCTTTGTATTTGGTGTTTTCCATGATCAAAATAAAGAAACCAAGAAAACCTTCACTATGAATGGGCAGTGGCAGAAGCACTTCCATGAATCCATTCTAGAGTCCCCGATGGAGGAAATCCATGTTCAAGAAGCATTCTATGAATGACATTTACCAAGTTTTGTCCTTCCTCCTCAAATTTTCTTTAATTACAGTTAGGACAATGCACATTCTAGATGTGTGTGTGTGGGGGGGGGGTTGGATACATTCTTGGGTTCGTTAGTATTTCCATTGTCATTCTTCTTTCTTTCCAGGGTTTAATAAGATTTCCATTTCCTTTCTTATTTCTTCTCTTTTTTCCTTATTTATAGTATTTTCATTTTCCCCATCAAAAATTTCATCATGCATTTGGTGACCATATAGGAGAGAAAGTAAAATTACAATAAATAAGGTGAAATGTTTTTACCTTAATATCAGGGAGTTATTTTTTAGTGATTTGGTTTTCTTTCAATGATATAAATAGTTTTATCTATGTGAATCCTTGAATATGATTGATTCCCCTTGTGTGAGTAGTTTTTCAGAAAACTCTGTCACTAATATCTCCACACATTTTTTCACCAAACTACAAAGTGTGAATATTTCTTACCTAACAAAAGGAACATATATGTTAGGTTAATATTTTAATTCTTTAAATGATATTTTCATATGTTTGATCCTTATCTGATTTGTTTCATTACTATACAAGATTGACCTATGGATGTGTACCTAATGTCCAACTATTGTGCACCCTCAAAAAAATTTGTTCTGTCTTGGGGGGTGGGGTAAAAAGAACTCATTCTAAACATTTCACCTTTTTATAACTATTGCAATTAGTGTTGTGGAGAGATCAAACAAGGGTTGAGAGATAAGTGTGATAATTGTTAAAAATGAAACATCTAAAAAAAATAAATAAATGAGAGGAGTGATAAATTCTGCAACATATGGGGATATCTAGGTCAGGAGATTATGGTTTGACTTTTAGGAATGATTAAGTGAGTGGGTCTTGAAATATGATTGCAAATGATGTAGGGCAGGTTCGGCGGATAAAATAATTTATGTTGAAAAATGTTAAAATAGCCTAGATTTATTAAATATAAAGTGGAAAGAATATCCTGGAATGGTTTTTACACACACACATGGAGTGTTAGTTGCATGGTTGACTTCTGAATTCCTTGCTCAATTTGGTATTAGGAATCATTTTGAATTTCACTTTGATATGATTTATGAGACAACTTTTTCTATTTTCACTAGGAAGAACTTATTGGTGCGGTTTGTGCATTGATCACATTGCTTTAATTAAAATTTCCTAAAATGTTAAATCATCATGATGTTGGAAATATATAAATGTGTCAATTTTTTTGGATATGTGACATTTCCCAGGAGTGAAAATGTTTAGGTGTGGGGGTGTGATCGCATAGCGATTCATTATTCAATCCCACCCTTACACCGCTGTATTAAACTACTATTGTAATGAATATTCAAAATATAATAATAAATTGAAAATTAGTTTTTATTCAATGAATTAATTTTTTTCACTGTAAAAAAGGGGAATTATATTTGTTTTGATGTTTTCATTGAAGGTGGAGGTGATTTGGAGGCCCGGAGATCATCTAGAAGAAAAATGGGCCAAACTGCATGGCATCCCATTGAAATATGTCCATTGTTTTTAATAGTACAAGAGTTCTATCAATCCAATTAGATTTAAATTTTGAGGGCCGTTCTAGAATTTTGTTATCCACATTTCATCTCAAAAAACCCAATCCCGATTCAGCTTCTATGGGGCCCATCCGTACTAATCTATCCAAGAAACTAAATAAGCCCAAAATAAAAAGGGGAATTATTTAATATTTACATATCTTGAGCATTTTTTGTCCAAATGATTCCCAACATTTTTGGTGATAATCAATATGTGTGGATACAACATTATAATTTTTTCAAAAAGGGGATTTGATTTTCTAGTACCCGAAAACTATCCTTGAAGTTGTTTATCAAAATACGGGTTCCCAAAACCACTTCACATTTTGGAAATAAAAACGTTACTTGGGAACCCTATTTAGAGGTTAGTACTAGATGTGACTCTCTACAATTTTGGAGTCATGGTGGAGTGTCCTCCTCATCCTAGAATTTCTAGAGCCCCGTATCCTCATAGGGGGATCAAGAATGAAGAAGGAGTTCCACCCGAACTTCCTCCACCACCCGATGTTGAGATAAACGGTGGGAGTTCATTGTGAGGGTTATACACACATGTAAATATAGTTTCATAACTTGTACTACTACTTTTTTTTATGTATTTTTGTTTCGAAAAAATTTAATTTAGCAGTATATTACTTTGATTTATCTTTTTTTGATTTAACAGATTGAAATGCTCTTTATTTTTAACTAGTCGGAGGGATGTTTTTAGTTCGTGACTTCTGTTTTTATGATTAGACCACATAATAATTCTTATATTCCCCAATTATTTGAGATTTCAATGTTTTGGAAGCTTTTTTACCATTTAGGTGATCTGGAACTTCTCTATATGATTGTTATGTCAAGGTTTGGCTCAACGTGCTTTGATAAAATAGATTGGAAAGTACTCAGGGTTCCGATTGATTTCAACCAAATAATTACATCAAACCATATCTAATTTACAAGAACAATGAGCTTTAAATGAGTTTAGGGAACTCACAATGAACCCTTTTATCTCATAATTAGTAAACATCACATTTTCTTACCAACTATTAAACTCTTTGATTATGTCATTTCATCCTAAATCTGTTTTCAAAACCACCCCAATTTAAGTACTTATTATTAAAAATGTACAGTCTTAACCCACCAATTCTCCTTGATATATGACCTAGGGTGTTCCCTAGACTACAAATCAACCATTAAATCATAATAAATTTATCACCTCACAACAACACTGTCAAATTCTGGATCCATTTCCAGGAATCTCTTTGGTTTTTAGTGCGTGTTTTTTATAAGGTTTTTCTAATTTATGAGAATATTTATTTGTTTTATATTATACATTTTCAATTATTTTTTGCTATGATATATTTGTTGTGTAGGTTTGTATCATGATGTGTTCTACTCTGGGATATTTAGCACCTTTAGAACCTGAAACGAAGAGGACCCTACATCAACAGCACCAAGACACACAAGATAACAATTTCAAGGATGACACACCCCACATTGAAACTCTTCCTCACCCTTAATCTTCTTTTGGAAATGACATAAAAACTGAAATAAACTTTTATAACATGGATGAAAATAGTTGAACACTAAAATATCTAACCTCTCCTGATGTTGATATTCATCCCACATATATTCAATTACATGGTGAGGCATCCAATTTTGAACTAAAATCTGGTTTAATTCATATATTACCAAGATTCCATGGAATTATTAGAGAGGATACACACAAAAACACATAAAAGAATTTCATACTGTATGTTCAACATTAAAACCTTCTAATGTGGATGAGGAGAAATTTATTCTTAGAGAATTCCCATTTTCATTAAACGACACTGTGAAAGATTGGTTGTACTATGTTAATTCACCAATAAGAGGTTGTGAATACATGAAATTCCTTTTTATTGAAAAATATTTTCCAGGATCTCAAACATCAACTATAATGAAGAAAATATGTGGTATAAGACAATATCAAGGGTAAACACATCATGAATATTGGTAATTATTTAAAATATTATATTTAAGTTGTCCAAACCACCAAATAAGGGACCAACTTTTAATAAAATATTTTTATGAAGGTTTGATCCCTATTGATAGAAATAGGGTTGATTCTGCTAGAGGTGGTGATCTGGTAGATAAGACCCCAATTTCTGTAAGGACCTTAATTGAGATCATGGCACAAAACACTCATCAATTTGGTTCGAGGGCCAATGTACCCATTCGAGGTATCAATGAGGTGAAAAGTACTAAATTCGAGAAGAATGTGGACACAATGTTTGAGGAGTTAAGTACCCTTCTAGGTCAACGTGCTCTCTCCCAAAGAATATCTCGATATTCTCCCACCCATCTATTATGGAATCTACTCTTCTAACACCCATTATTCTGAGCATTTCCACCAATTGAGAGAAAATTTTGAGAGTTGTGAGGAAATCATCCCAGGACCCCCCAATAACTAACCCTTTAGGAGAGAACCATTCTATCCATCCAACTATGGGTGGAAAGAGAACCAAAACATTAGGAAGGGGGGGGGGTATTCAAACTAACCTTGTCGACTATGGAACCAACAAGGGCAAAATAGCCTTCCACAACCACTACCAAGAAATCCTCAACCACCCCAATGACCTTTCCAACCACCTCCTTTAAAACCCGATCCTAGCCTAGTATATATGATGAAAAAATGGCTAACAAAAATTTCTAATTCCAAAAAACCACCCAATCATACATACAAGAACTACAAACCCAATTAGGCCAACTAGCGAACTTAGTGGGTAAAATTCAATGTCATGGGTTTGGTAAACATGCCTCTCAACCAGTTGTTAACTCATGGGATAAAATAAATGTTAGTTCCATCATACTTATTATTGTGGATAAACTAGAAAGTAAAATGTATCCTTCATTAGAGTCATCCCTTCCTGAGGAAACCTCCCTCCCAACTATTAAAAATTTTCCAAATGTTGAATAACCTTGTCCTGAGAGAAGCCCTTCCAAAGGAAAGAGTGTGTACATTGATGAGTCACATGGACCAACAATTCCTCTTCCATTTCCTCAAAGGGACACCCAAACTTGAAAACAAAAGGAAACCTAACTTGATAAGGAAATATTTGAAATTTTCAAGAAATTTCATGTTAACATCCCATTGATTGATGTTGTGATGCAAAATTCCACACTACGACAAGCTTCTGAAGGAGATGTGTACACACCAAAGGTGACTTCAAGGTGATGAGAAAGAGAGCTTGGGGATGAATGTTTCATCATTGATAGATCCATCCCTTCCTAATAAGTGAAATGCTCTTGGAATATTCTCAATTTTGTGCACAATAGGGGAGTATTCTTTTTCTAATTCTATGATTTATTTAATAGACTCGATAAATGTGATTCCTCACTATATCTACTCTACATTTCAGGTCAGGTAATTGAATCCAAATGGAATTATATTACAACTATCTAACCAGAGAACCGCACACCCCTATGGTGTTTTAGAGGATGTTCTTGTGAGGGTTCAAATTTAATTTTTCTTGGTAACTTTTTTGTGCATAAAATGGAGGATGATTTGTTGAATAGACATGCCCCAATTATATTGGGGAGAGACGTATTGAAAACTATCAAATCCAAAATTAAAGTCCACAATGGTACATTATCTATGGAGTTTGGTGGTGACATTATAAACTTCAATATCCTTGATTCCATGAAGAATCCCTCAGAAGAACATTCTTCTCTCTCTATTAATTCTATAAAGGTACTCTTTTCCATTGCAAAAACATCATTTCATTCCCCAGATCCCCTTTCTGAGTTTTCTTCATTGATAGAAATGCTATTAAATGATTCATGCATTGATTTCTGTAGTGGTCTAGAAAATTGGCATGCATGTCCATTGATTGATATATTCTTGAAGCTTAAGGATCCACTAACCATTGATGATACTTCCAAGCTTATAAAAGCTCATTCTTCATTTGAAGATGATACCATTGAGCAGTTAGATGAGATTAGTGATCTCTCACTTTAACACACACTCCCATTAATCCAAAATCCACCTAAAATGTATCTTAAACAACTACCTCATGATTCAAAATATTCATAACTTGAGAATAGAAACATGTTTCCCATCATCATTGCTAGTTCACTCCCTCCTGAACATTAATTGTGACTACTTTACCATTTTAAGGAGTATAAAAAAGCATTAGGATGTACACTTTCATACATTTATGGTATTATCAATTCAATTTTTCAAAATAAAATTTTATTAAATAATGAGGCTAAACTAGTGAGGTAGGCATAACATCTACTAAACCCAAACCTCCTAGATGTTTTTAAAAAGGGGGTAAAAAAATTATTGGTTACTGGAATCATTTACCCTATCTTTGAAAGAAATTGGGTTAGTCCCGTTCAAGTAGTTCCTATAAAAACTTGCCTAACAGTAATGAAAAATGAAAATAATGATTTAGTTTCAACTCGTGTGCAGAATAGCTTGCATAACTGCATAGACTATCATCGACTAAACCAACTCATTAGGAAGGACCATTTCCCTTTTCCATTCATTGACCAAATGCTAGAGAGGCTACTAGGTAAGTCCCACTACCTTTTCCTTGATGGGTATTCTGGATAGTTTCATATCCATATTTCCCCTGAGGATCAATAAGAGACAACCTTCAATTTCTCCTTCGACACATTTTAATATAGAAGGATCCCATTTGGTCTGTTAGATGCTCTGGGTACTTTCCAACGATGCATGGTTAGTATTTTTTCGGATTCCTTGGAAAATTGCATGGATGTATTCATGGATTATTTCATTGTATATGGATTTTCCATTGATTTATGTTTGAGTAATCGCGCTTCAATCCTACGTCGCTGTATTGAAAAGAATCTTGAATTAAATTATGAGAAATTTAATTTCATGGTGCGACAAGGTATTGTTTTGGGGCATGTCATTTATGGGGATGGTATCCAAGTAGATTAATCAAATGTGGATGTCATTTCATCACTACCATTCCCAAAGAAATGTATGGGATGTGATGTGTTTCCTAGGACATGATAGATATTACTGTCGTTTCATTAATGACTTTTGTAAAATTGCACTCCCACTCTCTCTATTAGTCCAATAAAATGGGTTTGATAATGATTGTGATGAAGCTTTTAATAAGTTTAAATGGAGTCTCATGTCACCCCCAATAATCCAACCACCTCAGTGGGATTTACAATTTGAGCTCATATGTGACACCTCTAACTATGCAGTTGGGGTGGTTTTGTCCGAAATGGTTGACCGAGCTCCACAAATCATAGCCTATGCCTAATGTAATTTGGACCCTACTCAAGAAAACTACACCACAACTAAAAAAGAATTCTTTTTCCATTGTATTTTCCTTGGAAAATTTTAGGGCCTGAATTTTGGGTCCAAAGTCGTGTTCTCAGACTGTGCATCACTCTGGTATCTTTTTAAGAAACCATAAGCCAAACCTTGTATCATTTGTTGGATGCTCTTCCTTCAAGAATTAAATCTAGAAATTAAAGAAATTAAGGAGTAAAGATTTTGGTGGCTGGAAATATCAATAGGATCATCTCATCATCAAAAATTGACTCATCCCCCGATACTCCCATTAATGACATGTTTACTGATGATAAATTGTAACGAGTGCAAGACGTTATTCCTTGGTGTGATGAAATTGTAAATTATTAGGTAGCATCTAGAATTCCTACTGATTTCCATAAAAACCAATCCATTCATCTAAAACATGAGTCTCGTTGGTATATTTGGAATGACCCCAACCTATGGTGAACCTGTAGTGTTCATGTCCTTAGGAATTATGTTTTCGATAGTGAGTTTTTTTCCATCCTTACATTCTTCCACACTCTTTCTTGTGGGGTCCACTTTTGTCCCCAATGGACTGCTCGTAAAATCCTTGATTCAGGTATCTTTTGGCCAACACTATTTTGGTATTCCCATGATTTTTGTAAATCTTATCCTCAATGTCTATGAATGGTTAATGTCTCTAAAATAAATGAAATTACCCAACAACCATTGCTATTTCATGACATTTTTAATGTTTGGAGTGTTGACCTTATGGGTCCATTCCCTGATTCCTTAGGACACATGTACATTTTTCTGGTAGTTGATGACGTGTCAAAATGGGTAGAGGCACGAGCTACAATGACTAATGATTTTAAGGTATTTGTATAAATTTTGAGAACCCAAATTTTCTCATTGTTCAGTTTACATAGGTTCATTATCAGTGACCAGAGTTCTCATTTCTGCAACCAAACTATGAAATCATTTTTTTCGGTATGGGGTTGGTCATCGAGTGTCTACTATATATCACCCACAGAGCAATGGTCAAGACAAGGTATCAAATAGAGAGGTAATTTTTTTTTTGAAAAAACTGGTACACCCAATAGAAATGATTAGAGTCTTCGACTTGATGATTCATTATGGACCTACCATATAACTTTCAATACACAAATTGGAATGTATCCCTATTGTATTGTTTTTGGAAAGAGTTGTCACCTCTCTTTTGAGATTGAGCACCGAGCCTACTAGGCTATCAAACAATGAAATTATAATCTTTTAGGTGTGGGTTCCCAAAAGAAGTTACAGATTCAAGAGTTGGATTAAATGAGAAGATATGAATATGAAAACTCCAAGATTTATAAGGAGAGAACCAAGGCTTCACACGACCATATTATCCCTCATCGTTAGTTCCACATTGGGAAGAAGGTCCTCCATTACAATGCAAGGATAATGTTGCATCCAGGAAAGCATTATTCTCACTGGTTTGGACCATATAATGTTACTAAATTCTATCCATTTGGTGTTGTCCATGTTTAAAATGAAGAAACCAGTCAAACCTTAACTGTGAAAGGCCAGCGGTTGAAGCACTTCCATGAATCCATTCCCGATTCCCTGATGGAGGAACTCCATATTCAAGAAGCAGTCTATGAATGACACTAACCTGGTTTTATCCTTCCTTCCCACATTCTATCTTTATTATAGTGAGGAAAATTCACATTCTAGATGTGAGGGGGGGGGGGGGGGGGTGGAAACATTCTTGGGTTCATTAGGATTTCAATTTTCATTCTCCTTTCCTTCTTGGGTTTATTAATATTTTCATTGTCTTCATTCTTTATTCATTTTTGTTCCTTATTTATGGTATTTTCCTTTTTCCCCATCAAATAATTATACATACATTTTGTGAACATAAAGGGGGGAATGTAAAAGTACTATAAAGATGCATAAAATGAATATTTTTCATAACATCAATGAGTGATTTTTTAGTGAATTGGTTTTTTTCCAATGATATAAATGGTTGTATCTATGTGAAACCTTTGAGATGATTGATGCCCCTTGTGTGATTAGTTTTTGAGAAAACTGTGTCACTATTATCTCCACACATTTTTTCACAAAAAATTGTGAATATTTCTTACTTAATAAAAGGTAAATATATTTTAGGTTAATATTTTTCAACATTAAAAGATATTTCTATACCTTCATTCCTTATACGATCTATTTTATTACTGAATCAGATTGACCTATGTGTGGGTACCTAATGTCCAACTATTGTACGCCATAAAAAAATGGGTTGTGTCTTGGGCAGTTCAAAAACCACTCCAACACAACCTTTGATCTTCCAAAAACTATTTCAATTAGTGTTGTGAGGATATCAAAAAATGATTGAGAGATGAGTGTAATATTTATTCAAAATGAAACTTCTAAAAAAACAAAAATAAATAATTGAGGTGAGTAATGAAATATGCAAAATTAGGGGATATCTAGGTCGAGATATTATAGTTTGACTTCTGGGAATGCATAAGTGAGTGGGCCTTGAAATATTATTGCAAAGAATGTAGGACAGGTTTGGTGGAAAAAATCATTTAAGTTGAAAATGTTTAAATAACCAATATTTATTGGATAGAAAGTGTAATGAATATCATGGAATGGTTTTTACACACACACATGGAGAGTTAGTGTCTTGGTTTAATTCTAAATACATTTCTCAATTTGGAATCATGAATCATTTAAAATTTCACTATGATATGATTTATGAGACATCTTTTTCAATTTTCACTTAAAAGAACTGTTTGGTGTGGTTCGTGCATTGATCACATTTCCTTAATTTAAATTTCCTAAAATGATAAATATTCATGATGTTGGGAATTTATACATGTATAATTCTTCTTTTGGATATGTGACTTTTCCTAGGAATGCAAATGTTTAGGTGTGGGGGTGTGATCACATGGCGATTATTTATTAAATTCCACCCTTACACCACTATTTTAAACTAGTTTTGTAATGAATATTTAAAATACAATAATAAATTTCAGTTCATGTTTTATTAAATGTATTGATTTTTATCAATGTTAAAAAGGTAAATTATATTTATTTTGTTATTTTCATGGAAGGTAGAGGATATTTGGAGGCCCAGATATCATCCAGAAGATAAATGCGCCAAACCTCATGGCATCCCATGGAAATCAGTCCACTGTTTTGAACATTACATGAATTTTGGGAATCAAAATGGACTGAAATTTTTTGGTCCAGTCTAGAATTATTTATTCCATATTTCATGTTAGATAACTAAATCCTGATTCGGCTTCTAGAGGGCATATCTTAACTGATCTGTCCAATCCCTCGAATATGCACTATATCAAAAGGTGTGTTCTGTAATATGTCAATATGACAAGCTGTGTTTATACAAATGATGCAAAACATTTGGCGGTGATAGTCAAGAAGTGGGTATACAAATTTCTAGTTTTGTCAAAAAGGTTATTCGACTTTCTAGTGGCCGAAAACCATCCTCCAATTTGTTTATCAAAATTTGGGTGCCCAAAACCACATCCCAATTTGGCTATAAAAAGGAACCTTGGGAACCCCATTTAAAAGGTCGGCCTAGAAGTGAATCTCTACCATTTTAGAGTAATAGAGGAGTCTCCTACTCATCCTATATGTTCTGGAGGCCCTTATCCTCATAGGGGGATCATGAATGAATAAGGAGTTCTACCCGAGTTTCCTCCTCCTCCCGATGTCGAGCTAAATGGTGGGAGTCCATTGTGAGGGATCTACAGACCAGTAAATGGGAGTATCATAACTTTTTCTAATACTGGTTTGATTTTTTTTTGAGTTTAAAAACATTTCATTTAGAAGTATATTACTTTGATTTATCTTTTTTTGATTTAACAGAATTTAAATCTCTTTACTTTTAATTAATTAGTGCGACGTTTTGTGTGTGTGACTTGTATTGTTATGATTGGACGACACAAGATTCCTTTTATTCCTCAAATATTCACGATTTGAATTTTTTTTGGAAGCTGTTATTCCATTCATGTGATCTGGACTGTGACTATACAATTGTTATGTCAAGGTTTGGCTCAATGTGCTTTAATATAATATTATGGAATGTAATCGGGATTCTGATTGATTTCACCCAAATAATTACATCAAACCTTAATTAATATCCAATAACAATGAGCTTATAATGTGTGTAGAGAACTCACAATTAACCCTTTTATCTCATAATTAATAAACACCACATTTTATTTCCTACTATTAAACTTATTAATTAAGTCATTTCATCCTAAAACTGGTTTAGAACCACCCCCTATTTAAGTAATTCGTATTAAAAACACACACTCTAAACCCACCAAATCTCCTTGATAGATGACCTAGGGTTTTTCCTAGACTATATATCAACCTTAAAATCACAATCAAATTTCCACATCATGACAACACCGTTAGAGGCCTCCATATATTGGGTAAAAAATCATCACTGATGGATCTTGTGGTTTGGCTCTAATGTGTGGCAGTGGATTTGTTCGATATTACAGAGGCTTTTTATGGATGCTTTTTAAGAAATCATTAAGAGTGGCAATACCCTTCTAGTTGTGGAACATTCCATGTTAACAGGCCTACTCATTTCAATTCATAGAAGCATTCATATGACATAGATTGTGACATATTCATCTACAGTTTAAAATTACTTGTCTCGTAAAGGTCCTTCTCATTGGTCAATTGAGTATTTAGTCAATAGATGGAAGTTATCAATGAACAAATCATATATAGATCTTTCATACATGACATGTGTGTAATATTTTGGAAGACTATCTTACTTATAGTGGATGTCATTATGGACATATTCCCACTTTTATAGTATGTGATCCATTCTAATTGACGATAATCACATTGCTCGGGATTATACTCTTAGGTTTCATTATTTTAGAACTCCTTAATTTGTATCTTTTTAGGATTTTCAACCATTTTCCCTTCTAATAAATAAAAATAATTGTATTTTTGTGGTAATCATAAACTTATATGATATCTAAAACCAGGAAATAGAAATCAATACAAACCAATTATGAATAAATAATGGATTTTTAGAGGCTAGATATTTATTATTAGGGTTGCTAAAATAAAAAAAAAATCAAATAAGTAGATAAATCCATGAAGTATATTCCAGGAATTTTAATTAAGCATAGTAAATAAATAACCATCCATTATGTGATCAATTATTCTAATTATTTATTTTTTCCCCTTTTATCTCATTTGTATGTAAAAATGAAAAATCAAGAAAATTATTTTTTTGTTCACATTATAAGAAATTCATTCATTCATTTATTAATTATTTTTTGAATGATATATTAACTATATAAGAATAAATAATTATAATATGTTTAAACTATTATCCCAATAATAAAGAGTGGATTATTAAAATAATTTATTACAATAAATAAATTAGCAACTATACAATAAATAAAACCATTATTCCTTTTTGATCTAAAATTAAATCACGTAAAAATACAAAACAATATAGATATGAAGGATAAAGTAGATTATGATGTGGATTCATTAAATAATTTTTCATGATTTCTATGGGATTAATGAATTTTTACAGAAAGGGTGCATATGAATAGAAAAAATATGATAAACATTATTCATAAAAATTATATAATATATAAATGTCATTAAAAATAAGATTTTTAATAAAATATAAAAAATGATGTTCTAATAGATTTATGTATCCAAATAACATACCAAGAAATAAATTATTAGAATGAATCATTAAATATTATTAGAGTACCTATCATGTATGATATTTTGATTTTAAATATACCATTTCATGGATGTTTGTATAATAATTAGTATATATAATAAAAAATTCTATGCAAAATATCAAAAATATTAACCATATAAATAGCCCTTGTAAAAGTATGACAAAACCAAATTTACCATACAAGATTCAAAAATTTAAACCAACATAACCTTCATTTAACATAATGATGAATCAATATATTATGAAAAAGAAAAACTTATCTGCATATTTATGATATCTTAGATATTAAATGTGTAAAAAAATTTGATCTAATTTTTGAAAACCACAAGTATTTTAAAAAATGTCCCTAATGATTATCCATATTTAGAGACATGTCAAAAAATAATGTATATAAAATTAATATATCAGAACAATTTAATAAAAAATGTAATATTTCCTTATTAAATTAATCTTTTTGTCCTTAATATTTATATTGAATTTAATTCATTGAAATCTATTTTAAATGATGAAATTTTGTATTATTACATTCATGTATAGAAAAAATTTACACTTTAAAAATTATAAGAAGTTATATATATATATATATATATAATGGAAAGGGGGATAGTGAAACCCAAGTTAATATCATATCAAAATTAATTCACAAGTATCTTACTTGTAATCATATTAAATAACATTAAAGAGAAATAGTAAACTCTTGGTCTAAAAAACAATTGGGAAAGCATTAAAAAATGGGTAAAAAAAGAAATAGTTGAATGGTGTAACCTACGACTCTTGTGTTTCTTCATCATCACACCCAAAAATTTTCCTGCCAATACTCCCCTAAAAAGTTATGTTTTTCAAACAGTTCATTCACATATACCTCTCATTACATATTAAAATTTTTTTATTCTCTCTCAATAAATAGTTTTTTTATCATAAATAGAATACTATTATTTGGGGGGGGGGGTACAAAAGATAATATATCATACTTATAAGAAAATATACATTTAAGTACCTCATTATTTACATTCACACTCTGGGTAGGTAGAAGTTTCCTCATTGTAGTTGGCTATTTTGGGGTAATATAAACTGTGTGGGTAATGAGTGAATTTGAAATCATTATATCCGATGGAGAAGGTTTCATTATTTTGGATTCATAAATTTTCGTATACATGTGATGATTTTGGAAAACAAAAATTTTTCATCATGTTTTACTTTTTCATTCACTCCCATATTAGGAGGAAATACTTTCATTTGTTCGTAGTTACGATTGATGGGATATATCTTACGAAATAACCGATCTTTCCCTTCCCATTTATCATGTAGACTATATAATGATACCAGTGTGAAATTGATAATGAATACATAGACTCTTGAAATCATAATACAACATCACCATGTGTTATCCTGATATAATCCTATTATTCTAGTTCTAGATGAGGGAAAATGTGGGTACTAAATAAAGATGGATGGGTGGGCTTGAATTCACATGTCAACAAGAAATTGGGTGTGGTCTTTTGGGGAAAGGTATGCTCATGTGATAGTGGTGGTGTGATGGTATATTTATAGAGTAACAAGGGGTGGCTCAAAAAAATATTGTTATCATTGAAATTCTTTTTCCTAGATTCATAGGAATTAGAGCAGTAAATCCTCTATAGATTGATACTTCTCTTCATAAGTGTTAGATGAAGGTTGCATTAAGGTTATTAAATATTGGGATAATGGTGTATGAGTAGGATGATAAAGGGATGTATCATTTTAATATTTACATCCATTCTTATCCTATCCATAGTTGTAAGAATACTTTTTATACATGACATATATGTACCCATCCTTGTGTATAATTTCTATAGTTTATAATAGTCTGAAAAAAATCAACAGTATCATTCCAAAAGATACATGTTTAATAGAATAAACAAAGGTTCCGTGATTCCTAACTTGATATATAATAAATTATCAACCTTGATCAACCACTTAACCATCTCTCCCAAGAATTAAATGAATGGTTAGAACAACTTGAACATGAAAATGTTTTCCCCATATATCATGGAATACAGAATACAAATATATTGTTATTCTATAGTTGACTATTTATCATCAATATTGTGTATTAGTACGTAGTCAATATTTTGGTGAGTATACCGAGCCATAATTGGTTGGATATGGAAATACCAAACTACAAGTTTAGGGGTATAAAAAAATCTTTATAAAATTGTGTTGATATTTCCCCCATAATCATGTTTTTTGGTAGTATATTTGGAAAAAAATCAACAAGAAATTTTCTATCTAAAAAAGAAAATATCTATATCATGGGTTGATTAGGATGTTAAAAATTGAATATAATTCAGTTCCTAGATGATATACTAGAATGGATTTTATTTCATATTGGGGGATGTGTAAATTCCATATTATCGGATGATCTGAATGATGTATAGATTGATCATATGGTTTTGATACCTCATCCATCATAAATCCTTTTTTGGAAAAAATAGTAGAAAATAATCCATGTTGTATATTCTGAAATAAATCAGTGTATCAAGATCATGGATGGTCTATTCTGTTATAGTTGGGTGATTATCCAAATTAATGTACAATGAATAAGGATAATTACTTCAATTCTATTCTTATTCATTAGATTATGTGTCCTTATATTATAAGAGGAAAAATATTCATATCTTTAAAAAAGAAAAATCCTATATTACTTTATAACGAACTCAATATATTGATGGTATTGACAAAATCGTGGCTATATATTCCCAATCCCACATTAAAATTAGAAATTGTTTTTAAAATATTTCCTAACAAGGAAAAATAGTATACCTTTTAGTTTATACTACATCATGAAAATGAAATCCAAAGAACACTCACATTATACCCCCTTTCACAGAAAAATAATATTCTTTATACACATTTCTCTGAGTGCTTATATTATAGTATTTTCAATGAAAATATTTTCATTAGATGGAATATCTAAAAAATATTTTTATTACTATTTTCATCAGGACTAGCCTTTTGAATTTCTCCAAGTTCTATTTTTATGAACAAAATAATGGAGGTTAATTAGGTCTATTCCTTATTTAAATAATAGTGGAAGATGGTGGTATAAATATTTTCGATTTTTTTGGGATTGGTATTGTCTTCTTAAGACTCATAATTGATAGTTTTGGTTGGGATTTACCTACATAGTGTGGTAAAGGGGTGTGTTTTTAGGAAGCATTATTAATTTTTTCCAGATGGAAGGATACATTTTTTTCTTATTACATATTAATTTTATTGAATTGAAGTAGTATTATGGGGTTGAAGTGGGTGTATTTAGTGAGTTTTTTTAAATTAGATAATTTTTTTTTGGTATGGGTGAAATTTATAGGAACTATGATTTTAGATAGAAATGTGATGGTTAGTGACATATAATTGGTATGTGTGGAATCAAAAGGAGAAAATCATGATATAGAAACTATTAAATATTACATGTATATAGTTTATTTTAGTTATAGTAAGAAATTATGTAATAATAACCATATCATATCTTCATAAGTGGTTCAAAAATTTTAGGATGTCTTAATATATAATTTATTGGGATTATAGGATTTATAGTAAAATATATTGTAATTTCACCATTATTTTTTATCATGAATTATTTTTTCATAATGAGTGTAATTATATTTGAACTAAAAATAATTATTAATTAGTTACATAATGAAATTATTGAAATAATTTTGACTATAAAATTAAAAAAATTGACCATGATAGTAAATTATTTTGGTAAAACATATGGGTTTCATTAAATTATTAAATGTTTATTGAATGGGGTTGTATGTTCTAACATTAAGATTATAGTGGATATGTATACTGTGATTTATTCATTGAATCTCCCTTGAAATATTATATTTGTAGGTTATATTATATAGGAGACTCTATGAAAATATGTATACCATATACATCAACATGCATAGAGTTATTCGCCATGAATGAAGCCCTTAATTTCAAAAATGGATATCCATATTTGGATAAAATATTATGTTCTGGGATGTATAAATCCACTTAAAAGTTATCAAGACATTCTTCTAATTAATAATTATGAAAAAATCCATTATTAAATATAAATATTTCCTCATAAAATTATCCTTATTCTATCCTAATAGTAGTTGAGATGAAACTAAAATCATGACATTTCGGTTTTTGGTTCATTTTCAATTTGTAAATAGTTCTTGTAATGATATAAAATCCCTAAATCCTCTTCATTAATCTCAATAAAAAGTTTTAAAAGGTTTTTCTTGAATAATTAATCAATATCATCTACACTCAGAACCACGAAAAGATGATTTTGTTATGATCTTTTACTGAAATATTCACCATGTAAGTAAATATGTCTTCAACATTAACCAATTTTGGCAAATAATATATATAATCCTAGATTTATATATATATAAAATAACTAGGATGAGAAAAAAATAGTAATTCCCCAAAGCAATTAACACAACATGATATGTTCATTAAATATTTCATACATTTATCCTAATATGTTTTTATGTAATTGAATACTTGTAGAGTTGGTTGTTAAAATATCATTCATCTAGTTTGTGTAAATTATCTATAAAATATTATTTTTAATGAATAAATTTGATATGAATATTATTATTTTTTCTAATTTTCAATACTTAAAAATATTCAAACTCAAAAAATTCAATGTGAAGTTAATCATTTTGGATTTTTAAATGTATTTTTATAGGTTTGTCTTTTTTGGGAATGAGCTAGTGAAAATAAGTAATTTGGAATTAAAATAGAAAAAATTTATATCGGACATGGATTATGTAAAGGATCCCATGTAATTATATTCAAAAAAATTGGGATCTATCATGTATGGGGATCTGTGAAAAGGAAAAAACATATGAGATCAATGTAAAGTAAAAATGCAGCACCATGATTAATTGGCATAAGGGGATTCACATAATGTGATTCATGCCATTTTTGAAGATCACCATAATAGTGGGAGACGATATATGAAAATTAATTTAATTTTAAATCATTATACAAAGGAATATAATAAATTTTCATTAAAATAATGCTGATCATGTGATAAACATCGACATAGGAAGCCACCATAAGGGGATTAATTTTTCATTATGTTTTCACTATAATTTTAAGAGTTTATATTTTGATGAAAACACTAAAACTGACGATCAAAAGTGAATATTTACTTCAGTGAAATAAATTTCATGATAAATGATATTTATTTCTTATAATAATTAATTAGACCAATCCATATGGAGAGTTTTTATTTGATATAAATGAATAACCTCATGGAAAAGATGAGAAAATACTCAAATGGATTAAATAAAATTATTTTTATTGGACTCTAATGAAAATGATGCATTTCTAAAATATTTGGATTAATAATGAAAATTATCATTGAATATTATAGGAAAAAATTTCAAACTATACATATAAAATCAATATATATTGGAAAATGGGAGAAGGATTTAGGATTGGATGACCTGAGAGAGGCACAAGGGAGGAGATACTGTGAATTTGGATAAATTATTTTTCGGACTAATATTCATCATTATTCAGTGAATTTAAATTTTAAATATAAATAGGAAGAAACTAGTCAATAAAATTTTAGGCAAAATTATGGATTATAGTGTTGAACATCATCTACTTTGAGATGAGAGAAAATGTAGATGAAAAAGATGAATGAAAAATTCCTCTTCGTAATGGTGTAATAAATATAATAACTAGATGAGTAGACTTATGAATGTTCATATCAGTGGGAAGTATGTTTCATAATAAAAATGTGAACATTGTCTATAGTAGTGTAAGGAATTCCTTTTGTAGTAAAAATTATATAAATTGTTATTTTTGTGTTCACAATACATATACCATTAAAAAAAATTTTGTATCACAATTTTATCATGATCTCATGCATCCTGTAATCCATAGAATTTTTAGAGGATTTTGAATTTGTTCTGTAGAATGGTTCCCACTGATTTGATCCCTACAATTCAGCGGGGAAAATCAATGTGTTTCATTATAGGTCATGATTTAAAAATTAAACTGTGTTCTAATAATTATGAATAATTAACATTAAATGACTAGTAGGTGAATTAAAATGTTTTACTATATGATTTTCACATTTAAAGGATATCATGTTTCTAAATATATTATCCTTATGTTGGAATATTTTTTTGGACATAACTGGTTCATTAACTCCTAATACAGAAAGTGATTCCATTGAAAAAATTATTGAAAAAATCTTGAGAATAATCATGTCATGACCGGACCCAATCTATTGATCGAGACATAACTACCACAAGTATTCCCCCGTAGTCAGTTGTGTGATGAAAAGTGATAAATGAATATCTTAATCATTGAGGCCTTTAACTACGAACCCATATACAAAAACATAGCTGGCCCAATTAAAAGGGGTTTTGGGAAAGAAAAAATATTAATCACTATAATAAAATAAACCAAACATGCCTGAAACTGTAAAAAATATAGAAGTAGAATAGTTTAAACAAAATCCAAATAATAAAATTAAATTACCAACTAGAAATATTACCCACCCAAATAAAAATGTAAATTAAAATAGTTGAAAAATATCATCACTCCCGAATCACAATCTATGACAATTGTATGCAGTCTAAACACCCATAATACATAATCTTATCTATAGTCACGATCAAATTGATTATTGCCTGCATAAGACATGACACTTGAGGGAAAATATCTTTTAGGTTTGAGTATATAAATACATAGAATAACACCCCCACAAATATGAGGGGGAGCAGTAGGAGATTCAAATAGAAGATAAAGACTATACATTCACAGGGTACAACGAAATAGTACATCTCACCCAAACAAACAATGAAGTTAGTCTCATCCAAGAATAAGGGGATAACCATGGTGATTAAATATACTACCTATTGATCCATAAAAACATATGATATGAGAGTATACTCATTGGACCATGAGATGACATACACAAAAATAATTTGCCATGCCCAACAAGTCTTCACCTCTCCTTGAAGGAGAGTAACCATCCCCACAGAGTCGGTGCAGATGGAGGATATATATTCACATTTAAGAATACCAAACAATGGATTAAGGGGTAATACATATAATATCTCATCCCAAGAATAAGAGTAACCTATATTTTAATAAGATTAACAAAAATTCCAACCATCCGATGTGTCTACCATAAACTCACATCTCTAAGGAACTCATTCACCACAACGTGATATTATCCATATTGACAGACACTAACATTACCGAAAGTTTTTTCTGTATCACTCAAATATGTCTCAATATGGAAAGCATTCCTCTTCCTTATGATTCCAAATAAACATCAAACAATGTCTCATCACTGTGTGGCATAGTCAAGGGGAAAAACAATATGTTGAGGAACCATTCCCTGGTAAAATAGGATGGTTTCACTCTGATAGTTTATAGAAGACCCAAGAACAACCTATTTGGAGGGTTCCTATAGTGACCCTATCCTTTTACACATATAAATTCATGATTTTAAACATAATTCATCATCAGAGTACAAGCCAAAGATCGTTAAGTCTAATGTCTTGGAAGACTAGGTACATAAAACATAAAACATGGGATAAACGAACACTTCATTATTTAATCTTCATAATGAAATCCTAACTTCCGTTGAGCCCTAACATCTTCACAGGGTACCCTGGGGAACACATGAACAAAGGGATGATATAAATAGCCCAGTAAGGGAAAGAACGTAAGAATAAACTTTAAGCACAAGAGTTAAGAGGCTTGACATAATGATATTAGAAGCATGAAACATATGGAATCATAACATATAAACATGGGATCATAAAAACATGGGATAAAATAATAATGGGATCACATAAGAATGAGATTATATATTTATAGTTTCATAGAGAGGTTCCAGAATGTTTAAACAATACTTTAGTACGGGTCAAGGCTAACCGCCAATCTTGTTTCTCATAGTAGCACAAGCCAAGGCTAACTGCCCGAACCATTTGCCCATAATATTCTCATGAGAAATTAACATTTCCCAATGCATTGGAGGGCTATCTGGGTGCACCCATCTATGCTTATTCATGTATATGCTTTCCACATAAATAACCCCAATTATACATAAACAATAGAGTACACAAGGAAAGAAATGGGCACACAATCCCGTCATGAAGCATAATTAAAAGGGTCGTAACATACAAGAATACATGAAACAAAGGAATTAAATAATAAATAGACATTAATAAATTATAAAGGTTTAAATCATGAAAAGAGATAATAAACTGAAGTGATAACATGTAAAAATAGTTTTTAGGAATCGTTGAGTCAAATCATTTTATTGTGGTTTAAGAAAACATCGAATATCTCTTAAAACGAAAAGTGGAAAAATATTTTTTATAAAAACAGAATTAAACCAGGAGGTTTTTAATAATAGAAATACTGATTTTATAAGGAAAATGGTGAATTAAAATAGAGTATAGAGTACACTTGATAATAGGAATGTATTCTGGAAGTTCACTTAAAATGGGTTCACTTATCAAGAAGTAATGAGGAGAGAATCACTTAAAATCATTCATGTACCTGAAATAAATTGATGAAAGAGTCTTGATAAATAGACTTGGAACATGTAAAAAATATTTAGAGTATTCACAAGAAATTATAAGATAACATAATTTTGGTAGAAAGGTAGATAAGACAACCTGAAGGAATAAAAGAGGTTTGGGTAGAATTCTTTACGGATTATCGGCATGGTATCGAGAGTACTTGAGGGGGCTTAGTGAGAGATGAAATGGAATTATAATCACTTATACATAAATAGGTCAGTATGGGGGAGTTTTGAAATCATACCCCACAATTAATAATTACACACAACATGTCTTAACAAACTGAACAATCTTGAATAAGGGTGAAATTGAGAGGATCCCTTACCTTAGGCCTGTTGCAGTTCTCCACTTGATATTAATGACCTGAATAATAAAATTAGGTTTTTTAATCAATAGTTAAACAACAATATCTAAAATTAAAAGATTAATTATAAACTTTTTATGTTCATTTATACCCATCTTGGTTGATTATGAGGTTCAATTTCATTGTTCGGGTCCGTTTGTTTCATTTTTTTTAATGATCGATTCAATTGTATTTAGGTTCAAATAAATTGTAAGATGAAAGTGGTTGTCCAAAATTGAATTTATAACATTATTGGACATCAAGTAGGTTACATGGTTACAAAATTAATTTGGTTATTTAGAGTGGAATAGAACCTTTACATTAATCATTAATGATAAACACTTGAATTAACTTTAACGATTTTTCCCATAATTGACTTGTTCTGTATTATTGTTTTATATCATCAGTGTATGAGGATAATGGAAAATTAAATAGGAAATATAAAATATATAATAATCTGGTTCAACCATTTCATAAATTATTTCATTACCCAAATCAATATGATAATAGAATTTGAAAACACATTATCCATGATGTCGGTAATTTGACCCATCATGGATGATGTTTAATTCTAGAATGTGAGGGAGAGGAGGAGAAGTATGATGCTTGAAATTTTCCATAAACATTATTAGCATCCAGAATATAAGAGATTATGTGGCTTTCATTCCTTTTGGATAATGGAAGGGGAATATGGTATAAGGAAAGATAGAAAATGAAAACAAAACACTTGAAAACAAAAGAGGTTTCTTACCCTTTGATCTCTTCTCATTGTGACTCCTTTTAGGGGATTTGTTTATGGTATTTTGGAAAGAACAGAAATCCTTGGACGTGGAGAAGGAGATTGGGAGGGTATTTGAGCATAAATTTGGCTATGCACAAGGCTTGAGATGTGTGAGGGAAAGAGGTAAGTAGAGAGGGTATTTGTAGTGGAGGAGAGAGGGGTTTCCATGATATATAATTCATTAGTTTATTATTTCCACACAATACAAGTAATAACGAGTCTTTCATGACCAAGTATATTAATTTTAAAATTTAATCCCAAACCAAGTGGGATTACATCAGCATAAAATCACACATGACTCTATAATTAGCTTATTTAGCTTATTTTTCTAAATTACGGTATTTCACTATTCATCAAAAATTCATTTATTTCAGAAAAATCCCAAAAATTTACCCCAACATAGTTACTACAAGTAGAATCCAAAAATGAATTCCATATTTCAAAAATAATTTTCTAAATATGATTATTCTAATATTTAAATAAAATATTAATTTATTATCAAAACCATCTTTAAAGCATTCATTAACTCATTCTAAACTATAGGTATATTGATCTTCCAACATGAATATTATTTTTGTACCACCATAGGTAAGGTTAATATTCTTTATGGTATATAACTATTCATAAGGGTATGTTACTATTCATTATGGAAGGTTACTATTCACCAAAAAATTATTATTTTCTATTAGACAACAAAAAAACATCTTGAACACAACCGTGTATGCAAGATTTTCGAAATTTCATACACAAGTGACAAAATTATGTTTAATGATCACTTATCACTTAGTAGTTAACTATTATGTGATTTTATGGAATATTTATAAGAAGGGAAATTCCATTAAAAACATTGGGTCGTTACATTCTTCCCCCCTTACGAAATTTTGCCCTCGAAATTTCATTTTACATTGTAGGCCAAAAACTGATGTGGGTACTTTTCCTTTATTGATTCCTCCAGCTCCAATGTTTCTTCATCAAACTTATGGTTCCTACACAACACTTTGACAAGATGGGTTTTCTTGTTGTGTAGAACCTTATCTCTCTGATCCAAAATCATTCCTGGCTGCTCCTCATAGGAGAGATCATCTTCCAGCTGCATCACCTCTGAGTTTAGTACATGTGAGGGATCAGGTATGTACTTCCTCAAGAGTGATACATGAAAAACATCATGAACTCTGGCCATATTCGGTGTAAGTGAAAGTCGATAGGCCACAACTCCTATGTGGTCAAGGATCTCAAAGGGTCCAATATACCATGGTATTAGATTCCCTTTCTTCCTGAATTGCATGACTCTCTTCCATGGAGATATTCGAAGGAAGAATTTATCTCTAACGTCAAACTCCATATCCCTTCGAAGGTTGTCAGCATAGCTCTTTTGCCTAATTTTAGAAGCTTTGATTTGTTTTTGGATGACTTGAACCTTCTCTGTCATCTCTTGAACAAGATCGGGTCTAAGTAGATTTCTTTCTCCAACTTCATCCCAACAGGTTGTAGTTCTAAATTTCTTTCCATACAGAGCTTCATATGGAGCCATCTGAATACTCGAGTGGAAGATATTTTTTATGAGAACTCAACCAATGAGAGATGTTGATCCCATCCACATTTGAATTCTAGAGAGTAGGCTCTAAGAATATCTTCAAATGTCTGAATAGTTCTTTCCGACTGGCCATCAGTTTGGGGGTGATAGGCCGTGCTAAAATTTAATTCAGTACCGAAAGCATGTTGAAGACTCTTCCAAAATTTAGATGTGAACTGTGGATTGTGGTAAGAGACAATTGAGAGTGGAATGCTGTGCAGTATCACCACATCCTTCACATATATCTTTGCAAGTTGTTCAGGCGAGAGATCTTCCCGAATAGCGATGAAATGGGATGTCTTGCTGAGTCAGTCAACCACAACCCATATCACATTATTTCCCTTAGACATCTTCAGGAGACCCATGACAATGTCTATAGTAACATTTTCCCATTTCCACATGGTTATATGCAATGGATGCATCATACCTTTGGACTTTTGTCACTCAGATTTAACTTGCTGACATACCAAGCACCTGGATATATATTCCGTAATCTCCTTCTTCATGTTATCCCTACCAGAAGTGTTCTAAGAGATCACAATACATTTTGGTACTCCCAGGATGGATATAGAAGATCAATCTATGTGCATCATTCAATAGATCTTTTTTTATCTGTGGATCATATGGTACACATAATCATGTCCCAAATCTTACAACTCCTTCTTCATCAATTTTGAAATCAGAGGATTTCCCATTTTTAACAAATTCCACCCTTTTCTTAATTTCGAAATCCTTTCGTTTAGAAACCTTTATTTTCTCCAAGAGGGATGGCTGAGAAATAATTTGAGAAAGGATTGATGATGTTCCTCCCTTAATTATTTCCTTGTCCATCCATTTCAAATATAAGAAGATCTGATTCTTTTCAATTCACATCACTGATAAAGATACATGATCCTTTCTACATAGAGAATCCGCCACATTGTTTGCCTTACCGGGATGGTAGTGGATTGAGCAGTCATAATCCTTGATGAGATTTATCCATATTAATTGGAGAATCTTAAGCTCTTTCTGTTTGAATATATACTTGAGACTCTTGTGGTTAGTATATATCTCACATTTCTCCCCATAGAGATAATGCCACCAGATTTTCAAGGCAAAGATCACTGCCGCTAACTCCAGATCATGCATTGGATAGTTTTAATTATGGAGTTTCAGCTGCCTTGAGGCATAGGCTATCACTTTATCATTTTGCATCAGTACACATCCTAAGCCCTTCTTAGAAGCATCACTATATACCACAAAGAGTTCACTACTGGTAGGGAGTGTGAGTACTGGCGTAGTGATAAGCCTCTTTTTCATCTCCTTGAAACATTCTTCACACTCCTTTTTCTAGAAAAACATTACTCCCTTCGGTGTTAGCTTGGTTATTAGATTTTACGATCATTAAAAGTTCTTCACGAATCATCGATAATACCCAGCTAGACCCAAAAAGCTACGGATCTCTGTTACAGAAGTTGGCCTCAGCCACTCTTCAATTGCCTTCATCTTGGAAGGGTCCATAGATATCCCTTTGCTGGTGATAACATTCCCCAAGAATGATACTTCCTCTGTCTAGAACTCACATTTACTCTACTTTGTATACAAATTCTCCCTTTGAAAAGTCTTTAACACAGCTTCCAAATGCTCCTCTTATTCCTCCTTTCTCTTGGAGTATATCAGAATATAATAAATAAAGACCTCCACAAATTTGTCGAGGTAATCACTAAAGACTCTATTCATCGAATCCATGAAAATTGCTGGAGCATTAGTGAGTCCTAAGGGCATCACTATGAACACATTGTGTCCAAACCTCATTCGAAAGGCATTCTTTGGAATATCTTCCTTCCTCACCTTTTGTTGGTGATATCCCGACCGATGGTCCACCATAGAGAAATAACTGGCCCCATGTAGTTGATCAAACAATTCATCTATCTGTGGAAAGGGATACTTGTTCTTTATCGTGATTTTTTTGAGATCATGATAATCAATGCAGAGGAGCATCAATCCATCATTCTTCTTGACAAAGAGGACTAGAGCACCGCATGGTGAAGTACTCGGGCATATAAAACCCTTCTCCATATTCAACTGTAACTGCTTCTTCAGCTCTTACAGCTCTATGGTGACCATTCTGTAAGGTGTCTTGGAGATTGGCAGAGATCCAGGGATAAGTTCAATTGAGAACTCAACCTCTCAGTCAGGAGGAATACCAGAAAACTCTTCGGGGAATAAATCAGTGCAATCCCTCATGATGGACATGTCTTTAATCATGATTCTCTCCTTTGTCTCAATCATTTGAGCTAGATATGCTTTCTCACAAGGAAGAAATATCGAAACTTGAGAAAAATATTCTAAATAAGATTAATCTTCCGCCTTGATCATGTAAAGAATCATAGGATTCTTTGGGATGTGAATAGTAATATCCCATTCCCAGCAGTTGATGTTGGCCTTGTACAAAGATAGCCAATCCATGCCCATGATAGTGTGAAAATCCACTAAAGGAAGTATGACAATATTTTCTAGGAGGTTCAGTCCAAAAAAATTAATTGGGGAGGAGTTATAAACCATGGATGAAATAATTTCCCCATTCACTGTTCTCACTGATAACTTTTCCTCCAAATTTTGTTGTGGTGTTTGAATAGTTCTACTAAACTTGTAAGATACGAATGAATGCGTAGAACTAGAATCAAATAGTACATTCTATATTCTTGAATGAATAACAAACATTCCTATCACCACATCATTTTATGGCTCCACATCAGCAGTAGTGATAGCATAAACCCTTCCTTGTTGCCTTGGTGGTTGTTGCTGATTGCCTCCGACAACCCTTATCTTAAAGAAATTGTTCACATAATGCCCAAGCTCCTTGCAGTTATAACACTGCACTGTAGGTTGAGTGTTGATCTGAACATTCCTTTATTCTTCAATATTAGAGGGATTTTTCATATCCCTTCGGTAGTTCTTGGCCAGATGACCAAACTTTCTGCATTTGGTGCAATTTTGGGTTCCCTTAAGACAGTTACCAGGATGCTTCTTCCAACACTTTTTGTAAAGGGGAATGTTGGGATTCTTCGCATCATGGGATTTGTTTAATGGACCACCCATGTTGTTTTCCATCTTCCTCTTCTTGTCACTAGGCCCATGAGGCCATTGAGAGTCTCCAATCTCCATTTCAACCTTGAGGGCACAACGGAAAATCTCCTCCTAGCTGTTGAAGTCTCAAATCGCCAACACTTTTTGTAGACTCAGCTTTAGTCCACTAAATAAGAGATCCACCTTGCTTTCGGAGTTCATGAAAAAGCCCGAGGCATAACTTGCAAGCCTGGTAATGTTTTCTTCATATGCCCCAATAGACTCATCATCCTTCTGCTTGAGTCCGAGGAATTCTCTTTCCATATTGAGATGGAGGGTTCGAAGAAAATATTTGTTGAAAAACATCCTCTTGAATTCCTCCCAATCTATGGAATTGATTTCCTCTTGGGGCTTTATATTCTTGATTAGTGTCCACCACTGATCAACTTACCCATCAAAATGATAGACTTCCAGCACCACCATCTCTTCTTCCGAGAACTGGAGGATGGTGAATATATTTTCAATGGAGTTAATCCATTGTTTCGCAAGGAGGGGATCAGAAGATCCGCTAATCATGGGAGGCCTTTTCCCTATGAAGGATTCTACAGAAACTTCCTCTTTCTTTGGAGGTGGGGGATGTTCCACCTAATTCAAGTTATTATTAAAAACTAGTTCCAGTTGAGCATGTATTGTCATGAAGTTTTGAGCACCCGCTTCCATCACATCAGGCATGTCATTAGGGAAATCATCACATTGCCTATCACATTGGTTGTTGGAATATGTTCTTCTATTTCTCTCCATTAACTAAGAAATAGAACGTATAATTAGAGGTCTTGAATACATAGCTACTGAACATAGAATGGAAACTTTGAACATAAAAGGATAAACTTATAAAGATTACGTACACCCAGACATGTGGTTCCTTAGGTTTATATCTAGGTAATCCTCAATCTATTTCTTAACATATATTCTTATGGTCTTTTTCCCTAATAATGGTTTGTACTAAGCTCATGAATCTACCAAAGAATATCCCTTGGGAGTGTCGTAACCAATAATGCAGGAAGGCCCGTTTTCAGGCACCAGTTCCCGTTCGATCTAAGCTCAAAGTGGTGTTTTCGGGTATTACCCCTTGGATACATCTATTCCAGAGCCTCCTCTACCTGCTCGTATCCATACATGGATGTATTTTTTTGATAAAACACTTACTCAATACTCACCAAAATTTGGGAATGTTTTCTAATACTTAGTTTCATCCTTAAGGTTCTCACTAAGGTGCTCTATTCCTAATCTCCAAAAATAACTAGACCATCCTATGATACCAACTATAGAAACCCTAGACTTTTACACATTACAATTCATGATTTTAAACATAATTCATCATCAAATTACAATCCAAGGATTGTTAATTCTAGTGTTTTGGAAGACTAAGTACATAAAACATAAAACATGGGCTAAAAAAATTCATTATTTAATCTTCATAATGAGCTCCTAACTTCTTTTGAGCCCTTACATCTGAATTGGTTACCCTGGGGAACACATGAACAAAGGGATGAGCTAAAAATCCTGGTATGGGAAAGAACATAAGAATAAACATTAAGCACATGAGTTAGGAGGCTTGACATAATGATATTAGAAGCATGGAACATATGGAATCATAACATATAAACATGGGATCATAAAAACATGGGATAAAATAATCATGGTATCATATAAGCATGAGATTATATAATCATAGTTTCATATAGAGGTGGAAGAAACTGTACACAAGACTTTAGTATGAGTCAAGGCTAACCACCAATCTCATTTCCCATATTAGCACAAGGCAAGGATAATCGGACAGACTATTTGCCCATAATATTCTCATGATACATTAACATTATCCAATGCATTGGAGTGCTATCTGGGCACACACATCTAATCTTATTCATGTATATTATTTCCACATAAAGAACCTCAATCATACATAAACATAAGAGTACCCAAGGAAAGAAATTGGCACACAATCTCGTCATGAAGCATAATAAAAAGGGGAAAAACATACAAGCGTCCATGAAAGAATAGAAATAAATCATAAATAGACATTGATAATGTATAAAGGAATAAATCATGACAAGTGATAACAAACTTTAGTGATAAGAAGTAAATATTGTTTTTAGGAATCATTGAGTCAAAACATTTTAGTGCGGTTTAAGAAAACATCGAATATCTCTTAAAACGAAAAGTGGAATAATATTTTTTATAAAACCATAAGTAAACTAGGAGGGTTTTTATAATAAAAATACTTATTTTATAAGAAAAAATGTGAATTAAAATAGAGGATAGAGTACCCTTTGTAATAGGAAAGAATTCGGGAAGTTCCCTTAAAACGGGTTCACATATCGGGAAGTAATGAGGAGAGAATCACATAAAATCATGCATATCCCCAAAATAAAGTGATTAAAGAGTCTTTATAAATAGACTTGGAACATTTTTATAACATTTAGAGTATGCACATGAAAATATAAGATTACATCATTTTGGTAGAAAGGTAGATAAGACAACCGGAAGGAATAAAAGAGGTTTGGGTAGAATTATTTACAGATTATTGTCATGGTATCGGGAGTACTTGAGGGGGATTTGTGACAGAGGAAATGATATTCTCATCACTTATTCATAAATAGGGATGTATGGGGGAGTTGTGAAATCATACCCCATAATTAATAATAACATAGAACATGTCTTAACATACTGAACAATCTTGAATAAGAGTGAAATTGAGAGGATCCCTTACCTTAGGCCCATTGGTGTTGTCCACTTGATATTAATGACCCGAATAATCAAATTAGGTTTATTAATCAATATTTAAAGAACCATATCTAAAATTAAAAGATTCAGTATAACCTTTTGATGTTCATTTATACCCATCTTGGTTGACTATGAGGTTCAATTTCATTGTTCGAGTCCGTTTGTTTCATTTGTTTTAATGATCGGTTCAATTGTATTTAGGTTCAAATAAATTGTAAGATAAAAGATATTGTATATAAATGAAGTTATAAAATTAGTGTACTTCTAGCAGGTTACATGGTTAAAAAATTCATTTGGTTAATTAGAGTGAAAGAGAACCTTTACAGTAAACATTAATGATAAACACTTGAATTAACTTTAATGATTTTTCCCATTATTGATTTGTTTTGTATTATTGTTTAATATCATGAGTGTATGAGGTTTACAGAACCTTAAATAGGAAATATAACATATATAATAATATGTTTCGACCATATCATAAATGGTTTCATTACCACCATCAAAATGACAAGAGAATTTGCAAAACACATTATCCATGTTGTTAGTAATTTGACCCATCACGGACGACGTTTAATTCTAGAACGCGAGGGAGAGGAGGAGAAGTATGATGCTTGAAATATTCCATAAAAATGATTTGAATCCAGAATATATGAGATTCTGGGGATTTCATGCTTTTTGGATAATGGAAGGGGAAGAGGGTATAAGGAAAAAAAGAAAATGATAACAAAACACTTGAAAACAAAAGAGGGTTCTTACCCTTTGATCTCCTCTCTTTGAGACTCCTCTTAGGGGATTTGGTTTTGGTATTTTGGAATGACCAGAAAGCCTTGGACGTGGGGAAGGAGGCAGGGAGGGTATTTGAGCATAAATTTGGCTAGGAACAAGTACTGAGAGGTGTGAGGGAAAAATAGGTAAGGAGAGAGGGTATTTATATTGGAGGAGAGAGGGGTTTCCTTAATATAAAATTCATTAGTTTATTATTTCCACACAAGAAAAGGAATAGTGAGTCTTCCATTACCAAGAATATTAATTTTATAATTTAATCCTGGAAGAAGTGGGCTCACATCAGCAAAACATTACACATGACTCTATAATTATCTTATTTAGCTTATTTTTGTAAATTACGGTATTTTAATATTCATAAAAAATTCAAGTATTTCAGAAAAATCCAAAAAAATTACCCCATCAATTTTTCGACGTGTAGAATCCAAAAATGAAGTACATTTTTCAAAAATAATTTTTTGAATATTATTATTCTAATATTTAAATAAAATAATAATTTATTATCGAAACCAGCTTTAAAGCATTCATTAACTCATTCTAAACTATAGGTATATCGATCTTCCAACAAGAATATTTTTTTATACCACCATAGGTATGGTTAATATTTATTAGGGTTTATCACTATTCAGAAGGGTATGTTACTATTCATTAGGGTATGTTACTATTCATCAAAAAATTATTATTATTTTTTTATTGGACTGCAAAAAACATCTTGAACACAACCGTGTACGCTAGATTTTTGAAATTCCAAACACAAAAGTGAGAAACATATGATTAAGGGTCACTTATCGCTTAGTAGTTCATTATTATTTGATTTTATGGAATATTTATAAGAAGGGAATTTCCATTAAAAACATTGGGTCGTTACAGTTCCACTCCAATGGTCGAGTTCCCATGACCAACCCAACTGGAGGGTACACCCTAAATAATCTAGGACCCATGCCCTAATAACATTGGTGTGTTCGACTCAGAATCATGAGGACCCATTGCCAACCCAAAATGTAAGTTCCACATTAGTATTCATTGAGGATCAATGCTTAGCCCAGCTGGATGGTTCCACTCAAAAGTCTATAGAGTCCCACATTCTCTTCCCAACTGGAATGTTCTAAACTAAAATCCATCGAGTACCAATTCCTATAACAGCTAGTGGGTTTCACTATAGAATAATAATCCAATGATCCTTCCTGAACACATTCATAATCAAGGTAACCTCAGAAGGCTTTTTTGTGGAACATTTCACATTGTATATGTAAATCCAAAAATGAAGGAACCATCGTGTTCTACACATAACAAAACATAGGATAGGTTACTCGTAGGGATAAATCTGATTTGAAACTAAGGAGATATGGGAAATAGATGTTCTATAAAAAGGAACCAAGGTGTACATGGTGTGTGATGGGAACCAAATGGTGTGTTACCCCACATTAGAGTTAGTACATTTCCCTATTCGACACATAACATCATCGCATGTAGTAGTACATTACATTTAGGTAGACAACATAGCATGACCGTACTATCTTGTACGAGGTCATGTGATTCTCTTTAGGTCCATGTATCGGTCCCCTGTTCATGTACTTCAGTAAACAATGTGATAATCAACATAGTGTACCACTTGTTCGATCTTCTCGTTATGTGTAATTAGAACATATAATGTTCTTAGCCATTTGACCCATCACATAGAATACTCACTTTGGAATGTGGTACATATGAAATTGGTGATGTACAACCAATTACATGATTATGGGATTCCAAAACCCTAGCACCACTGCTACGGCGGATATATGTCATGTGTATTTTTTTTTCCAGAAATCTCACGTCTCTAGATTCGGTCATCAGGCCACAAATTAGGCCATGCCACTGTATATTCCACCTCTATTCCTTTTGAAATCCTAAAATCCATTAGTGGATCATGCTTGATATCCATCGATCACCAGAAATTGTCTTTGGTTCATCAATATGGTTTTTCCACATGTACCTCATGCCAGTTTGAATTAGTTCATCAAGATATTGACGTTTAAACATCTGATAAATCATTATTTCCACAGTACAATCCCATATCAATTCATATTTCATTAAAAAAATTAAATTTTTTGACCCATAATTGGTTTTGAGTTTTGATCATGCTCGGTACCAACAAGAACAGTAATGTCGGGACTACGAGGATTTAACCTGAGCAGAACACAAATAACAATGAAGAAAAGCACCGAAAACCATTGTTTAGACATCATTTCACAAGTGTTCATGGAAAATGATCAAGAAGTGACATTCCCGGGCTAGATAAATTTTTGAACAAAATGAAATATAGTAAATAGGATTTTGAAGAGTCCATAATAGGGAATAGATAGAAAAAACCATAAGGATCTACTCAATCATTTAATTATAAGGGCATAAAACCACATATTATTGGTCCTAACTTTGGTTTGGATCGATAATTGGTGAATAATGATTCTCCCATTAATTCAAATTAATATTTCGGGTTCATTTCATCTGATATGATCTGATTTTTGAGTTTTTCATTGTTGGAGAATATCTACCTAAGGAAGGACAAAGGATAGATTCAACGACAATTTTTTAATTAAGATCCAATTCTAGAGAATTTTCCATGACGAAATTTTTTAAACATATGATTAATTCATATTATTTAATTATTATAATTAAATTAATAAATTAATCATCATAAATATTTCTCCAATAATAATGAGGTATGAACATCACACACTAACTCCTAAAGTCATGCATATGGTAAGCACCATTTTTTGGATCTAACCATGGTATCAAATATAAATTATAAATAACCATTTAATATTATTCCATAATCATTTATGTTTCATGTTAATTCAATATAACATAATTTAATATTTTAATAAATTTTATTTTGAGAACATTGGGTCTTGTAATTGCATTTTGTCTCAGTACATTTCTTGGGAAATATATATAGAAATTTTTAAATGTCTTATAAGAAAAAACCAAGGTCTTAAAATATTATATACATCACGATTTTAATACTAAAAAATAAAAAATACGGAAAGCTCATGAAACTAGGACCATAATTGTCTCTCCCTCTCCCAGTAACTCTCATGTGTGTTTCCAATAAACCACATAACGTAAACCCATGGGATGGTATGTCCATGTATATTCTACTACTAAAGATTTTCAATCTCCATTAGTTGATCCACAAGGTGGATCTATCCTTTATGTCCATCTCTCCTAGTTTGATGATTTGTGTAGTTTTATTTGTTTATCCCCTTAGATGTGACACATGGATGACATCATGCACCCAATCAAGCTGTGGTAGTAGGGAGAGGCGGTAAGTATCCATGCCAATATAGTACACGATCTGAAGTGGCTTAATGAATCTCATGATAGCTGGACACCCTAATCAAACCTCAGAATTCCACTTCATGGGGAGACTCATAATAAATCATGGTGTCTCCAATCAAGATCAACATGCCTAATATGGTATGTGTATAAGATTTTTGTCTACTCAATGTTATCATCATCCACTCATTGATGACTTGGAATTTTTAGGTTGTCTCCTGCTCCATCTCTGGGTCCACCAGAGATATATCACCATTCTCCATCTAGTACAAGGGAGGCCTTCTGATCCTCATGTATAGGGCTTCAAAAGGATTCATAATAGTGGTAGAGAGGTAGTAGTGTTAGTATAAAAACTATACCAAGTGGATTTGATCTTCACATCTCTAGCTGATGTCCAACACCCCTGCCCTTGGATTATCCTCTAGCATTGGGATATTATTCTTGGTCCACCCATCGGTCATGGGGTCAAATTCTATACTCATCAACAAATTGGTCTTGAATTCCTCCAATAGGACTCCCAATAATTGGGACATGAATCATTCTTCATGATAATATAAAATCATCAATCACAGCCTGTGGAGGTGAATGATATCCCATACATAAAGTTATCAAAAACTATCTACTAAATTCTACTCCCTGATAGAAAAGAAGTGTCTTAACTTCACGAGTTAGTCAAAATTACCCCTAATCCCTTTATGGACCATAACTTTGTATGGAATAAAAATGAAAATTACATCTATATTCTATCCCACATCGACTGCAATATCTCAAGAGGTGTCAAAAAACCATTCAAAACATCGTGCTCAACCATTAACTGTGATATATAAGGCACCAAGAGATGAACTCACCTATGGTGTATCACATGACAGGCTAAAAAAATGCCGCTAAGAATGTCTATAAATATTCCCCACACCAGGTTGTATGACATTAGGATATTTTTTGAAGTCTCATATCACCTCCTCCTATATCATGATTGGAACAAATGTTATCCCCTAGAACTAGATGACATAATTACCTCATGTAGAATATGCATATATTGAATCACCAATGAGTATCTGATAACATAATACCTTTCATTAATTATCTCTTAGGTGGGACTATCTCAAACACTCAAGAGTTGAAGGATAAAACATCATCAATTGAAGAAAAGTTGTACCCTCCTACTCCACCAGCATCAGCTACTGGGAAGCCAACTTCTATGAAGCATCATGCACTATGCATGATTTGGAATTCATATTAATGGAATTTTCCAATAAATTTCCCTTCCCTAGTGTATTGACAAACCCAATGTCATATTCCTAAAACAACTCTAACATGTTTCATTGCCTTAGGTTCAAGTCTCTCTGAGTGAAGACATACCTGACTCTTTGGTGGGATGACTAATGTACAAATATATCCCCTACAAGGTTGTGTCACCACATCGATATAGTGTAGACTACCAACTCCAACTATAGGTGATAACATGTATAGTTATTCTCATGGGGTTTTAACTTCATTGGCCCACATGCGATAACTTCTAGTTTCAATAACAACAAGAAACCGAGCCTAGCTCACGAGGAATCACAATACACTATGAACTTATAATAACACTGCTCTTTATGTCACACATTAACATAATTTATTACATTAAATGATCACATGATTCAAGATAGAAGATATAGAGGTCAAGTTTCTTTGGGTCTTAGGGAAATTACATAATAACTTAGAACATAAAACACAACTTCTTTATTGAAAACTTCATTTACATGAAAACAAAATTATTTGTACTTAGCATTGCATGGGGTAACCTAAGAACTTGCATAAGAAAAGGGTGAGATAAAAATTCCAGTAAGGTATTAAACAAGGCATAACAAGAAAAATGCAGTACATGTTAGTATATAGGGATTACAATGAATCATAATAGAAAAATGAACATAAAATCATGATATAGAATGGTTATCATAACATAAAAATGTGGAAACTACATTTAACAAGATATTACCATGATCTAAGGCACATTGCATATGGATCATTATTAACCACTCATTGAACATTAATTTTCATGAGTAAACCCCCATTCTAGTTGACATATCATGATATTATTCTTTACCCAATTCGTTGGAGCGCTATCAGGTCACACCCTTCTTAATCATTTCATTTCATGCATTAGTGTGCCATATGGATCATATGACATGGATTCATTAAACATCTTCATTTATTCCATGATAAAGGAATGTAAAATTCATACATTAAACTCTTTAATAAATAGGTAAATGTGAATAATGGTGAATACCATAGATAGATAAATGGGTATGGTATTCAATACACAATGACATTGTCTTGGAAAATCATGTTGTAATTTCCCCAGCATAATGATGTGACAATAGAAAAAAATGGATGATGAAAGATAAATGGGTGTATAATTATATGTACATAAAATAGACATTAATGTGTTTAAATAGATACATTTCCCAACATGTGTAATGGAATTTATATTTATAATACAAAAGATTTTCTTTAATTTAAATGAGAAGAGAGAAATTAACTATGGAATTTCTACATGGTAACAGGTGTGCATGGGAGGCATTAATAATAGATAATGGGGTCTCACATTATTAAAACATAAGGAGGTAGATATAAGGGAGGTTCTAAATCATACCCTAACATATTTAATTGAAATTAAAATGGTATAAAAACAGTAATAAACATGGATGAAAATGAGAAAGGAAGAAATCACTTACATGGAAGTGTGATCCCAGTTTGTGCTTATTGCTTAAGAATTTTCCTCAAAATTTGATATGGAGGTTCTGTTATGAAGAAGGCAATGGAGTTTTTGGTTTAATCCATTCAAGACATGGATGAATTTTTTGAGGATTCCATAACAATTGAAAGATGTTAACAGGAGGCGATGTCAAACAGGTTGAGGAGGATGTAATCACATCTCTGAGGTTGGAATGGGACAATATTTCTTAAAGGTTTCTTGATGTGATGTTGTTGATTTCCTTACATTGTGGACTGATGTTTGTGGTAATGTATGTCTTGTGGCCCTACGGTTTTCTAAATGCGGGGACCTGGTTGTTGTTTATGCCGTGATGTCATGTTGGGTTCCCCTCATCCCTTAAAAGAGGGTTTATGATAATAAAAAAAATTAATTTTCAGTCAAGGTCATGTTAAATAACAACTTATAACACCAATATATGACATGAGATTTAGGTGTGTGATGGTGAGAGACTCTTGGGGTGGTTAGGATAACATCGCTCATGTGGTAATCTCTATCAACTTCCTTCTCTCACGTAGGCGGTTCTGTTTGAGCTTAACGTTTTGAAACTCATCTTGGGCTTGTTTTAGAGTGAATCCCAATGACGCCACCTCCTTTACAAGATAAAAAATGGGCTTCGTATGGAGAAATTTAACTGGATTATGTCATCACTTCCTTTGTCGAAGTAAATTGGATTAGTGAAATCTATATATTTATAATAATATTATGATAACTGTTTAATGGATATATGAGCAACTGTAAAAATTTGTAATGATATTTTGATATAAAAAAACATGAAACCGAATAAGTGAATATGTTATATAACCATTTTAAAAAATGAAATCATTTTATAAGATCAAGATTAATTTCCATTAATAAAGATTTTGGTGGTTAAAATTTTCACCCATTTAGAAATTTCACCCTCAGAATTTCATTTTCCCACACTAATACTGATGCTGGTAAATCTACCGCATAATTTACCCTGATTCCAACATTTCTTCTTCAAAATTTTGGTTTCAACACAACACCTTGATGATTGGAATTGTGTAACACACTATGATTTTATAGTATGTTATCTTTTCAAAATATTTCTACAACTTGCGCTACACGCAACCACGACTTCGAGCGCACCACGACTTACCAAACTAGTCATTCAAAAAAGAGGTTATGATTAGTATTAAACACATTTTAAATTGTATATATATATATCTTATAAATTTTCAACCTTCATCTTTTGTGTTTCTTAGACATAATATAAGAAAAATTCAATTTTTAAGATAAAAGTGGTATTTTTTAAAAAATTTAGTTTTTCCGCATTTTAGTGGAGAACCTTTTTTAAATTCAATATTTGACACTTTTAAATATTAAATTTGAAAAAATATTGCACTTCTATAGAAGTGGGAAAAAGAAGTTTGTTTTGATAAATTTTTGGTACTTTTCTGATAACTTTCATATTTTGATGAATAGTAGAAAATACCATGTTATAATTGAAAACATCTTTTTTAATTGAAATAATTTATAGTGTTTAATATTGAATTTGAATGTTTTTTAATTATAATTAGATTATAATTTTATCAGTTAATATAATATAGGTCATTATATGTAATTTCACATTTAAATTTGTCATAAACACATATCAATCTTTCGATAGTTTTTACTTTATAAAAACCCGCATTTTGGTTTTGAAAACAAGAATTAATTTTAAATTAATAAATGAAACAACTATGTTTCGAATTTGGTGAAACATTTTTTATTATTGAATTCAGAATATCAAAATTATCTTAGGGTAAAGTTTTCGTATTTTTCTGAAAACTTACAATTTTTGATGAATAGTGAAAAACACTGCGTTATTATTTAAAACCAAATTTTTACTTAAATAATAATTTATTTTATTCAAATTTATATTAACTCAAAGTAGATATATAATACCTATATATGTTCAATTTAATTCGTTGGTGTCATTTTATAATAAAATTAGAGTTATAAAATTTTATTGATCTTTTTCATGTTTTTTACCCACCTTCTATTAACATTTTCAAATTTTCATAAAATGTAATTTTACCACTTATGTGAGCTGAATTTCAAAAATCTGAGAGACATAATTGACATTAGTATGTAAAATGTTGTTCAATAAAATAAAAATATTTTTGGTGAATTGTAACTTTGGTCTTTTTTCACACGGTAAAAAGTAAATTGGGTAATAAAGGGTAAAAATGATATTGTAATTACCCTAACAAATTTCCTAATTCTATTGGAAAAGTGTAATTAGACAAAAAAAATCCTTAGTGAAAAACTATGATCCACATTGATCCACTTGGATTATATTAAGACATTTATTATTATTTTATTTAAAGAAAAGCTAAAATGTTAAATTTAAAGTTTAATAACTAAACAATTTTTATATAGGGTTACACACAATAAAAATTAGACTATAAATATTCATTAAAAATATAAAAATATTTTTTACATAATGATATTTTATTTATAATTTTTATACATTAAATAATAAAATTTATTTTTGACCCAATAAGGATGCAGTAATTTCCATATTAATGAATGAGTCAAATAAATGTTATTTTAAATATTAAAAGAAATATAATATGAATGTTTTGATTCCATAAACTAATTTAGTTGGTGAATATAACATGATAGGAGTGATTTAATGTATTTTGTTCGAAGTAATAACGTTTTGATGACTTTCACATCAACCAAATACTAAATAGTATCAAAATTGACATAAATGAGTATTTAAAACAAATATATTATTATTAAATTATATAATAGTCTTAAAAATCTACGGTTCTTCCAAAGAACTAATATAATGATAGTTATATTAATAATGAACCACATGGGGTTCACTTGGCTTTTCAGAGGGTACTTCCCCTTCTCATAATTTCACACCTTCAAAGCGATTTTTTTTGCCAACCCCAGTCCAAATATCATCTCAACTATCATCCCTTCAACCTAGAGGCCTTACTTAGATCATAATGGAAACCTATATATCCTTTATTATCAACTCAAAAGGAAACACCTGAAGAAGAGGTAATAATTTCACCACCCTCTTTCCAGTTATTTTCTTCTTCCACTTCAACTTTCTTTGTTGTTTTCATACGAAAATAATTACTCTATTACATTCTACATACTATGTTGTTATTATAAATATGGTACAACCATATTTGTTATTCTATCGATCCTATAAATGAAAGAGCCACTATAAGTTTGTACATACAGCTTACCGTCTCTACATCGTGGTGTTGTTTTTTATTCAAACACATCATTATTTGGATGGGTATAATAATGACTATAACTGATGTAAATAATAAATATAACATGTTAATTATTCTCTCTATATTATATGCCTTCCAATTACATATGATTTCTCCATCAATATAACGATATTTTCACTCTTGCGTACGTATGGATTACCTTCCCCATGACACGATGAGATTCATTTCCATGTTCACCCGACAATGATGATTGTAAAAAATAAATATTATTAATAAGTATATAACATTTGACATAATAATTATACTGGATATATATATATATATACTTACAAATATCTTATTCACTTACTTCAGTTCAATACGATATAAAAACGAAGACTGTGTTTATGCATACATACGACCAATAGTCTCCATAAATGATTCCTTCCATTTCATATATCTATATGTTATAAATATATATATATTCTATATATATATTATATATAAATCGTGGTTTACATTCTAAACGTATTTAAATAGTGATCTAAATGATATGATCTAGAATAACATGTTAAAACACGTTCGATAATGAAAGTGATTATTACCCAAAATGTTAATTTAACATGAAAATCATTATTAAATGGGTATTACAAAGTCATAAATGAATCATGAATTATATAATAAATATGAATACGGTTTTGGTATAATTTAACAACAAACTATGGTCATTATACAAGAGTTTAAACATACCCTCAACCAAAGAAAATTGCAAGGTGAGGGTTTATTCTATAATCTCTAAATTATCCGAGGTTGTTTATACGTGAGTATATACTTAGACATATTTATTTTCCATGGACATGTGTCAAAAAAGATCTTTGAAATGGATTATTTTTAAGTGATTTATTTACAAAAACATTATTTTAAATGTTTTAATGATTTATTCTTCTAATCCTTTCCCATTAATGTCCTTGTTTTCAAAATGTTTTTTATGGTTTTATTTATATGGGCCCGAATGTTATTAAAATGTTAATTCCATTCAAATGATTCAAAGTGGTATGTGACACTTTGATTAGAAAATATCGTAAATGTCTTCCTTTCTAAATTGTGAAACTTTTAATTGTTTTCATGAGAAAGAGATATTTCTCTCGAATAGTTTTACAAATCATTTCCATCTATTCCAACATCCATTGGTGGATTTTAAACATGTTTAAAGTTGATTTATTATGATACAAATCTTCCATATTTTATTGAATATTTTCTGATGTTTTTGACTTTGGATGTGTTATTTTTATACCATTCTTGATTTAAGGATAAATTATTTACTTTTCGTATGCTAGTTTTATTATGAATGTTTATGTTAAGTTTCAAACTTTTAATATGAGGAATGTATTGTATAAATTAATTAATGGGTAGAGCGCGCTATAGCTCCAAGATGCATCGGTAGGTATCATGATACAATTAGATGTGGAATTGGATGAGGCCTTTCCCAATTTGATATATGGTTTTTTCCAAGGCCATAATTATTTTTAGACGTCATGGATGAGGCCTTGAAAAAATGTTTCAGAATGTCTGTAATTATACATTCCCTCATTATGAAAATAATATTAATGGTTCATGTGGTATTAGCCTAGTATAATACCCATGAAATTATTTTAATATGGCATTATTTAATCATTTCATATTTATACCATAAAGTGTTCTTGTTTATTATTTATAAAGGCCTGTGTTTTCAATTATTCACCATGCCTGTTGTTATGTTTTCTTGTGATAAATTAGTTACCCTTACTGAGCATCTGAGCTCACCCCTTTCTATGTTTTATTTTTATGAAGATCTAAAGAAGTATATAATGACCAAAATGCAAGAATAATCTAAGGGATATGATTGGGGTCAATGGAGACAATGTTTTTTTTGTTTTTCATTCTATAATGTAATATAACGTTCATGTATGTAATCTATTTTCTAAGAACACAAAACTGATCTCTCCTTTGGGACATGATTCCATGTAATCATGCCAAAGTATTCAAATAATGCATCGACTCTGGGTAACTGGGATTGGGGAGTTATAGTTGGTATTAGAGGATGTTTATGAACAACCATGGAAATATATTTAGATAAACTCTAATTATAGAACATTACCCTAAGATATAATTTGAAGATTAGTATAGAGGAACATCCTAGAATTTTTGTAATGTAGAGATTTTTTTATTTTCCAAGTAATACATCACTGTTTGGATACGAGCAGGTAGAGCCAGATCTGGCATAGATTTACCTAGTAGTGAAAACTGCGACATGGAGTTTCGGGCTTGACCTGGGGTATCCTGGTATATGATAATTGGCCTTACTGCATTATTGGTTATGAAACTCTTGGGGGACATGATTAGGATAATTCAAATTTTCATTACAAGCCATTATGAAGGATTTAAGAGTAAATACATCCTCAAAGAATGCATTTTTATGATTATATATTATAATCATATTTTTTTTTAATTTAAGTTTGGTATTTTACATGTTTAGAATTATGCATTGTGATTCATAAAAAAACCTAGTGTATGCAACTATTTATAAATGGATCCCAGTAGATGGAATGAAAACTCCAGTAATACGAATGATCCAAATAGAAAGAAGGGTGATATATTTCATGGAATTAATCCAACATTTAGAAATGAAATAGTCTCTCATGTATTATCATCATATGATTAAATAGTATCATGTGTTGATAAGATAAGTAAAGAATTATCTATGTCCTATGGCTTGGAAGGGAAGCCTAAGAAGAAATGGATAAAAGAGGGAATGATGGATAAAGGGAAGAGGGGAAAGAAGTATATTCCCATATTTGATAACTACAGAAAGAATCACCTTGGTAAATTCCGGAAGGGAGTTGGAGTTTTTCATAAGTGTGGGAAAAAAGGACACCAAATATGCTATTGTAATGGTAAGAAAAAGGTTTCAACTTAACTATGCTTCATCTGCAATGAGTTGGGACACTATTCAAATCAATTTTCCAATCATTAGAGTATATCGAAAATGATGATGTTGGATAATAATAATGTTATGATATTACCACAGATGAAGAGTAATGCCCAATCTTCTTAAGTTGATATTAAAGAATTTTGTCATTTGAGTTTTGTATCAACAATTTATAGATCAAATGGCCCTAAGTCCTTCATTTTTATTGAATTTTGATAATCCCCCTTTCAACGGATGAGCTGGAACCCTTACACGGCCCGTAGGCTCTGAAATTACAAGGCGCGTAGGATTATGAGATTTCATGACCCGAAAGTCTTATATAATTCAGCCGGACTATCTACAAAGAACCACCCCTCCCCAGCATATGCATCATGATTGTAGCTCTCCTCCTTTTCATGTCCATCTGGTTAGGCATCTCATGCAAGTACTGGCTAGTCCCGATGGCATATCCACACCCTCTCATTATATCAAATCCATTTGGTTATGCTCTGGTAAGTTCACTTACTCTAAATCCTTTTCTTGGGTTGTTCTATTTTTATAGTGTGTCTGGGGAAACTGCATGTGTCCTGAAGGCCTTGAGGTGGCTTGAGGGCCTTAAATGTGTCCTGAGGGCCTTAAATGTGGCCTAAAATACCTACTGAACTGAAGGCCTTGTTGGCCTAAAAGCTTTAAGGACTCCATTCCCAAACCGGTGTCCCAAGTTGAATAGTTATAACTGCTACATTATCGAACTTTACATGCTACAGTAATTGCTACAGTGCCTCCTATAATACCCAAAAAGTGTACGGTTCTACTAAAGTACCTGTACAGTGTATTATTCTATTACAGTACCACACAGTGTACAATACTGCTAATGTAATACTATAGTACCATAAATATGCCAATGTCTAGTTTTGAACCTGGGTCTTGTGGATGCCCTTAAGGATACCTTAATAAATGGGTTAAGGCTCATGTGCTAAACGATGTACAGATTATAATAATTATGGAGTATATAAGGATTATACTGTAGAACTATTACATAAACGAATTTAGATTGTTTGGAACCAAGAAAAGTGAATCAATTACAGGTTAATTTTTTTGAAAAATATATGGTTGAGAGAATGATAAACCATAATATGGTTCTGATTCTGAGGTAGTGATTTTGGAATAATATATGATTGATTTGGATAAATTTTATTGGATATTCTTTACTACCTTGAAAATGTTTAATGATTTGTATAGTACATCATAGTGGAAGTTTACAAAATTTTTGGATAGAAGGGGTATATACAGTATTCTATAAATAATAGTTGTGGATTAATTTAATCAATAAGGTTTATGGTAATTTAGGATGTTATAGTGTTTTTATGGAATACATGATGAAGGTATTCACATGTAATTACATGGAAAAAAGGATCTTCATTGTGTTTACTTTCCTTATAAATTTGGGACTGTGAGATTGGATAGAAGTATTTTGGATTATTCTAATGGTTGGAATCAATTAAGATTGGCATTGGATAATATTGTTAAGGTTAAATCATTTCATGAGATTATTTTTTGATTGTCATAAAATGGACAACCCGTCGGTCAGGTGAAAACTCATCACGTCCATCTAGGCCACGATACATGAACACGTAACTGAAGGGCGAGAAGTGTGCATCACCTACCACTAGCTTACACGATGTCCTGGTTTTTATAATGTAGTTTTTTAAAATGGGTTGATAGATGAATTATAAATTCATTTTATTGGAACCTGATATGATTATGATAAATAGAATATTTTTCTATTCTATTATAATTGGGAGTGAAAGACGAGTTTCTGGTAGAAATTAGTTAACGGATGGAACTCTTCTTGTAAATTACTATTTTCTACTTATTCTATGAATAAATTAATTATAAACCTTTAGGGAAGGTATCGTAAAACCAAAAATGTGTTATCCTAATACCTTAGGTTTTGTTGAACATATGATATTTTAAATCATCATATATTGATGGATTTGAGGCCCTCAATTTTACACAAGTTTGTGATTGATGACCTCAAACACTCCTTATAAATATTTATGTCTTCCCTCCAATTAAGTTTCTCTAATTTTCAAAAATATCCTTTTAATAGAGATCATAATTTGGTGGTGACATTTTTATTTCCCTTTCTTTCTTATTAAGAATAAAGTTTATTAACCCAGTTTCTCATGTGGGTTTTTACCCAAAGGTATTTTTCTATTTTAACCATTTATTTAAAAAAAATCTAATTTCGAGGATGCAATTTATTGAATTATGAGAGAATGAAACACACCATGATTTTATAGCATGTTATCTTTTCAAAGTATTTTAATAACTTGTGCTACATGCAACACCGAGTTCGAGCGCACCATGACTTATCAAACCAAACATTCATAAAATAGGTTATTAATAATATTAACTAGATTTTAAATTTTATGTATATATCCTATATAATTTTTACATTCATTTTTTTGTTTCGTAGACATAATATAAGAAAAAAACAAATTTTATGATAAAAGAGGTATTTTAAAAAAATGCAGTTTTTTCACCTTTTAATGGAGAACCTTTTTGAAATTCTATATTTGACACATTCATATATTAAATATGACAAAATAAACTTCTTCTATAGAATTGAGACATATAAATTTAGTTTTGATAAGTTTTTGGTACTTTTATGTTAACTTAATTATTTTGATGAATTGTGAAAAACACAATTTTTTAATTGAAAATAACTGTTTTAATTGAAATAATTTATAGTTTAAAATTATGAATTTGAATGGGTTTTAAGTATAATTAGATTACATTTTTATCATTTAATACAATAGAGGTCATTATAAGAAATTTTACATTTAAATTTGACATAAACAGATGTCAATATTTTGATAATTATTACTTTTTAAAAACCCACTTTTTGGTTTTTACAACGAGAATAAATTTTAAAATAATAAATGAAATATCTATGTTTTGAATTTGGTAAAATGTTTTTCATTTTTTAATTCTAAATATCTATATTATGTTAGGGTAATTTTTTGGTATTTTTTGGAAAACGTTCAATTCTTGATGAATAGTGAAAAACACTGCGATATTATTTAAAACTGACTTTTTATTTAAATTATTATTTATTTTATTTAAATTTAAATCATGTAAACATAGATATATAATACATATACAATTTTAATATTATTATTGGGTTCATTTTATAATATAATTATATGTATAAAATTTTATTCAAATTTTTAACGTTTTCACCCACCTTCTAAAAGAATTAGCAAATTAGCATAAAACTTAATTTTACCGCTCATATGGGTTGAATTTCGAAATTCAGAGAGACATAGTTGACATCAGTATGTAAAATTTTGGTCAATGAGATTAGATTAATTTTCTATGAAAAGTAACTTTGGACATTTTTTACCGCTGTTAAAAGTAAATTGGGTAATTAAGGGTAAAAATGATATTATAATTACCCTAACTCATTTCTTAATTCTATTGGATAAGTGTAATTTTACTGAAAACACAATTAGGGATAAAATATGATCCTCTTTGATCCACTTGGATTAGATTTGAACATTTATTATTATTTTATTAAATGAAGAGTTAAAATTGTTAAATTAAATGTTTAATGACTAAACCATTTTTTATATATCATTACACACAATATAATTTCAACTAAAAATATTAATTAGAAATATAAAATGATTTCATACATAATGATATTTTATTTATAATTTTTAGACAATAAAAAAATTAAATTTATTTCTAACACAATGATGATGTAGTAATTTCCATATTGATGAATGAAACAAATATATGGTATTGTAAATATTAAAATAAAAATAATTTGAATGTTTTTATGCCATAAAAAACTTTTCTAGGTGTATATGATTTTTTATTATTGAATAAATGTATTTTTTACTAAGTAATCAATTTGTAATGACTTTCACAAAAACCAAATACTAAATAGTTTCATAATTCACATAAATGATTTTTTAAAACCAATATTATATTATAAAATTATATAACAGTTGTAAATATATAAGGTTCTACCAAAGAACATATATAATTATATTTATATTAATAATGAACCTCATGTGGTTTTCTTGTCTTGTTATTGTATGTTTATTAACCACATAATATAAAAATACAAAGAGACATTCTAAATGTCAAACTATTTAACTAAGAGTTAAATCTAAAAGATAATGTTAATATGGTGACCTAAACCTGTCTAAAACTTATTGTATGAGATTTTTTCATCCCATACCCACCTTATAGTCTAAATAAATTATTTTTGTGCCATTAGAAACCGATATTTATTTTATTATAAAAAAAGCATTCATGCTCTTCCTAAAGTGACCCTCACCTCTCTTATAAAAGGGCACTTCCCCTTCTCTTAAATTCACACCTCAAATCAATTTGGTTAGGCCATCCCCTACCCCAATTTTCTCTAAAATATCCTCACATAATCCTAGAGGCCTGAAATTGATCAGAAAATGGAATCTGTGGATTCTTTTTGATCTAATCCAAAGGAGACACCTTAAGAAGAGGTAATAATTTCACCACCCTCTTTCAAGTCGTATTATTCTTCCACCTCCTCTTTCTTTATTGTTTGAATACCAAAATAATAACTCTAGTACATTCTACATAATGTGATATTATTCTAAATATGGTACATCCAAATTAGTTATTCTATCCATCCTATAAATGACAATGTCACCATAAGTGTGTACGTACCACTTACTGTCTCCACGTTGTGGTGTAGTTTGTTATTCAAACACTTCATTATTTGGATGGGTATAATAATGAGTATAAAGAATGTAAATAATAAATATAACATGAAAATTATTTTTTATATATGATATATTATCTAATTACATACTGTTTCTCCATCAATATAATGATATTGTTTCTCGTGTGTACGTACAGATTACCATCTCAATGACGCGATGAGATTCATCTCCACATTCACCATGAAATGATGATTATAAAAATATATATTATTAATAATTATGTAATATATGAAATAATAATGCTACTATATATCTATATATATGTATATAAACTTACATATATCGTATTCACTTACTTCCGTTGAATACGATATGAAAACAGAAACAACGTTTATGCATACGAATGACCAACCCTCTCCATAAACGGTGCCTTCCATTTCATATATCTATTTGTTATAAATATTTGTATTCAAAAAATATATGATATATAAATTAAGTTTAATATTCTAGAATTATTTAAATCCTTATCTAAATGATACGATCAAGAACAACAAGTTAAAACACGTACGATAAAGAAAGCGATTATTACCCAAAATGTTAATTTAAAATGGAAATCATTATTAAATTGGTAGTATAAAGTCATAAATGAATCCTGAATGATATCATAAATATAAATATGGTTCAGGTATAATTTAATAAAATACTATGGTCATTATAAAGGATGTTAAATGTACCCTCAACTAAAGGAAAGTGCAAGGTAAGGGTTTATTCTACAATATCTTCATTATTTGAGGTTGTTTATATGTGAATATATATTGGAAAATATTTACTATCCATATCCATGTTTCCTAAAAGAGTTTTCAAATGAAATGTTTTTAAAGGATTCTTTTTAAAAATATTATTTTAAGTGTTTTAATGATTTATTTTTCAATAGCATTCTCCTTAATGTCCATGTTTTCAAAATGTTTTTAAACTTTTATTTATATGGACATGATTGTTTTCAAAATGTTAATTCCCTTAAGAAGTTTCAAAGTGGAATGGTAAAATTTGAAAAAAAATATCTATTTAAATGTATAATTTTCTAAATTGTGTGACTTTTAAATGTTTTCGTGAAGGATGGATATTTCACTCCATGAGTTTTACAAATCATTTTAATCTATGTCCAAATCCTTTGATGGATTTTAATGATGTTTGGAGTTTTTTTATTATGATTAATATATTCCATATTGTATTGAAGGTTTTGTGATATTTTTGACTCTGGATATATAATTTTTATTCCATTCTAGGTTTATGGATGAAGTATTGACTTTACGTATGATAGTTTTAAGACGAATGTTTTTGTTATGTTCTAACATTTTAATATGAGGAATGTATCGGACATAGTAAGTGATGAGTGAAGCATTATATAGATCCTTGATTCATCAGTAGGTCTCATGAGACAATTAGATGTGGAATTGGCCGAGGCCTTTCCCAATTTGATATATGGTGTTTGCTGATACCTTAATCATTTTTATACATATTGGCACTGGCCTTGAAAAATGTATCAGAATGTCTGGTATTATAAATTCCATTATTATGAAAATAATATTTATAGTTCATGTGATTATTCGACTAGTAGAATATCCATGACTATGTTCAATTAAGGCATTATTTACTCAGATCATATATCTTCCATAATGTGTTCATGTTTATTTTTTGTAGTGGAATGTGTTTTAAATTATTCAACATGCCTATTGATATGTTATATTCTTATAAACTATTTATCCTTACTAAGAATCTGATCTCACCCCTTTCTATGTTTTAATTTTCTCTGGATGTGAAGAAGTATATAATGACTGACCTACATGAATAATATAAAGGATATGATTGTTGTCAATGGATAAAATGTTGTCGTTTTTTCATTTTATAATCTAATGTAACATTCATATATGTAATCTATTTTCCAAGACTAATAAATTGATCGGTCCTTTGGGAATTTATTCCTTGTTATCATTCTTAATGTACTAAAACAATGCACCAAATCTAGGTAACTGGGGTCAGGGTGTTACACATTGTCTTATTTTGTAGAAATTTTCCCCTATGATTTAAAATCTTCACTGACTTTTTTTCAAAGGATATTTCATTCTCCAATGGTACCACCTCTGGATTGAGTATATGCGATGGGTCATGTATGTATGTCCTCAAGAGTGATACATAGAGTACATCATGTACATGAGACAGGTTCAGTGGCAGTTCTATTTGATAGGTCACAACTCCAATGTGACCAAGGATCTCATAATGGATGATTTACCTTGGACCAAGCTTTCCCTTCTTCTAAAACATCATAACTCTCTTCCAAACTGACATTCAGAGGAATACCATGTCTCCAAAATAAGTCTCTATGTCTTTTAGATGATTATCATCATAACTCCTCTGTCATCTTGGAGAATCTTTAATATGTTTATATATGTTCTTATCCATCTCCACCGTTTTGTCGACCATTTGTGGACCTTAGAGATTTCAATTCCCAACTTCATCCCAACATGTCAGGGGTTATCACCTCTTCCCATAAAGAGCTTCATAAGGATCCATTTCGATTATTGAGTGGAAAATGTTGTTGTAAGAAAACTCCAATAGAGGAATATATAGATCCCATCTTCCTTTGAAGTTCATTGAGCTTTCTCTCAACATGCCCTCAAGTGTTTGGATAGTATACTCTGATTAGCCATTAGTTTGTGGATGATAAGTCGTACTGAAGTGCAACTCAGTATTCAGAGCATGATGGTGACTCTTCCAAAACATATAGGTGAATCTTGGATCTCGATCTAATACAATAGATAGTGGTACCCCATGTAGGCTTACCACATCTCTGATATATATCCATGCTACTTGATCCAATGATAAATCCTCCCAAACTGTAAAGAAGTGTGAAATCTATGTAAGAGGATCAATAAAAGCATAGACAGTATGGTTTCCTTTGGATATCTTTAGAAGTCTGTGGATGATGTCCGTTATGATGTTCACCCATTTCCATGCTGGTATGGGTAATGGTTGCATAATCCCTTTAGACATTCTCCCCTCATACTAAACTAACAGACACACCAGGCATTTTGATGTATACTCAGTGATCTCCTTCTTCATGTTTTCCTATAAATAATGATCTTGGAGATCTCGATACATCTTTTTATTCCATTGGTGAATAATTAAATTCAAACTATATGCACCATCCGAAAGTTATTTATTCAACTCTAGTTTTGATGGAACACATATTCTTGACCCAATGATGAAAATTACTTCTTCATTTACATTTAACTATGAGGATTTATCTTTTCTAATAGTTTCCACTTTTTTATGAAATCTTAATTCATCTTATTGAACATCCTTTAAACATTATAAATGATAATGTTGAGAAATCATTTGTTAAAGGATTGGTGATGTTCCCTTATTTATGATTCAAATTTATATCTTCATCAAATATAAGAATATTGGTTCCTTTTAAATTCTCATCAATGATATAACTGTTGGGTCATTTTTACTTAAACCATCTTCCTCCTTGTTCTCTTTCCCAGGGTGGTAATGGATTGAGTAATCATAGTATTTTATTATATCTAACCATATTCATTGGTGCGTATTCAGATATTTATATGTGAATATATACATATAGTTCTTGTGGTCCGTATATATTTAACACTTCTCCCCAAATAGGTAATGTCGCCATATTTTAAAAGAGAAGATCACCACAACCAACTCCAAATCTGGTGTTGGATAGTTCTTTCTCATGAACATTCAAATGATTTGAGGCATATGCAAGAACATTTTCATTTATCATTATTACACAACCAATTAAATTATTTTAAGAATAACTTAATGCCATAAAATGTTCTTCACTTGTTGGTAGTGTGAGCATAGGTACAGTGATAAGCCTCTTTTTCAACTCCTTGAAGCTTTTTTCACATTCATCACTCCAAGAAAAATTGACTCCCTTATGATTTATCTTGGTAAGGGGTTTTTAAATTGCTATAAATATCTCCAAAATCTTTGATAATATCTGGATAACTCCTCGAATATACAGATATACATTACCGATGTTGTCCTTTGTCATCCCTCAATTTTAGTTATCTTGAAGGAATCCGAATATATCACATTTCTTGTAATGATATGACCCAAGAATGAGACCTCCTTCAACCCGAACTCATAGTTGATTTACTTTTCATAGAGCTTCCACTTTCTCAAGGTCTCTAGTGCAGTTCCCAGATGATCCTCGTGATCCTCCTTGGTTTTTGAGTATATCAGTATATCATCTATAAATATTACAACAAATTTTTCGAGATAATCTATCAAAACTCTATTCATCAAGTCTGTCAATACTGATGGATAATTATTGATTCGGAATCCATTGCTATGAATTCCTAGTGCAAGTATCTTGTTTTAAAGAAGTCTTGGAGATATCCTCCTTCTTCACCCTTACTTGGTAATATCCCAACCACAAATCCACCATAGAGAAGTTTTGTGATCCAAATAGCTGATCAAACAGGTCATCAATTTTGGGCATAGGATACTTGTTATTTTTTGTGATTTTGGTGAGATCACGACAGTCAATGCAAAGGATCATTGATTCATACATCTTCTTGAAGAATTGGACAAGTGAACCTCATGGTGATGCACATGGTGAATAAAACCTTTATCTAGATTCTCTGGTAGTTGTTTCTTCAGCTCCTCAAGCCCCACAACATATATTCTATATGTATTCTTGGATATTGGAAACACCCCTGGTATAAGATCAATTTATAATTCAATATCTCTTCTAGGAGGAAGTCTAGAAAATTACTCATAAAATACATCAGTGAATTCCATCACAATAGTCATGTCTTAAAAGATGGTCACTTCCATGGACTCAATCATCTGAGCTAGATACATTTTCTCATAGGGAAGTAATATAAATTATTGAGATGATGGTTCTAATGAAGATTCATCCTCCTCCTTACACTCCTACATAATCAGGGGTTGATTCTCCATTTGAGGAGTGATTTCCCTCTCATGGAAATTTAAGTCGTCTCTATATAAGGAAATCCAATCCATACCAAGAATTGCAAAAAATTCAATCAAAGGGAGTATGAAGAGGTTTTCTAGGAAGTACAATCTAAAAATTCTGACATTGGAGGAGTTATAATCATGGGTTTCAATGATTTTCCCATTTGTCATACTCACCTATATCTTTACTTCCATGATTCGTGGTGGTGTATGAATTATTCTACAAAATATTATGGATATAAAATAATTTGTAGTACCAAAATCAATAATTACATTATCTATTAATGAATGAATAACTGGGGTACCTAACAGCACATCATTGTCAGGGTTCACATCTGCAGTAGTTATGGAAAAGGCATTCACTTTCTTCCTTGTAAGTTGTTGGTTTCACTTAAATACCCTTAGCTTAGGGAACTAGTTTGGAATGTCCCCTGGTTCATTGTAGTTTAAAAAATGAACAATTTTTTGAGTGTGGAATTGAGTGTTCCTATCATCTATTGCATCTACAAGTTTCTATTTTCAAATATTAATATACATGTTTCTTTCTCTTCCACTCTTAAAGAATTTCTGCATCATCTTTAGGAATGTTCTGGGGTGCTTTTTTCCGCACCTTTGGCTTGTGGGGTGATAGATTTTATTTGAACCATTTGATTTACCCATCAGACCATCAGAATTGAAGTCCACCTTATTCTTTATATCCCCATGATACCCCTAATATTCACTGATCCCTATTTTGACATTAAGGGCACATCAGACAATTTACTCATAGATATCGATGCCACAGATCGCTAGGTCTTTCCATAGCCTAGGTTTTATCCTACAAAAGTATCTTCCAAACTTGTATTCGGGGGTATGAAAAAGTCAGAAGCATATCATGAAAGCCTTGTGATGTTTTCCTCATATGCTCCGATGTATTCGACGCCATTTTTCTTGGGGGATAGAAAGTCACATTCAATCTTAAGTTCGTGGGTGTGCGGAATATATTTATCAAAATACATCTTTTTGAAATCCTTCTATTCCAAGGCCTCGATCACGACCTCAATATTTATATTTTTTTATCAATTTCCACCATTGATAAACGTCACCCTCAATACGATATGCATCCAGATGAACCTTCTCTTGTTCGGTACATTGAAGGAGAGAGAAGATCTTTTTAATGGTATTGATCCATTGTTCAGTGATCAAGGGATTAGATAATCTATTAAATTTTTGATGTATTTGTCTCATGAAGCTCTCGATTATGACTTGTTCTTTCATAGGGGGGTTGAATTTTCCTATTGGCCAATGTTTCTATTTAAAACATGAGTCATATGAGAGTCTATTTGGACAATGTTCATGACTCTCAAACTCATCGGATTGTGAATCTCATTAGAATAGTCATCAAATTTAGCATTGCATCAATTGTTAGTTCGAGTCCTCCTATTGCTATCTATTGGAAAAAATGAAATTCTGGGGGTAACACTTAAAGGAATATACAAAGACAAAAATATATGACATATAAATTACTTTTAATTCTTAAACTTATGAATTTATAGGCTTCGATCTAGGTTATCCATGAACTACTTCCCAACATATATTCATAGGGGAATATATTTATTCCCTTAATAATTATTCATAATCTGATTATAAATTTACCAAATCATATCCTTGGGGAGTGTCATAACCAAGAGTGTAGAAAGGCCCATTGTCGTGCACCCGTTTCTATTCGAGTCTAGCTCAAAGCGGTGGATTCGGGGATTTCCCTTAGGATACATCAATTCTAGAGCGGACTCTACCCACTCATATCCTGACAGGGATTTATTTTCTTGATAAACCACATACTCTATACTAAAAAAATTAGGGATGTTTATAGTATTATTTGTCTTATCCTAATGAATTTCACTGGGGTTTTCTAATTCTAGTCTTGAAAATAACTAAACCCATCCTTGGATACCAACTATAAAAAACATTCTCTTTATTTCACACATAAACAAGATTTATACATAAAATATTCTATTCATAAAATATATAATATTGATAGGTCAAGTTTTATTGGGGATTAGGAACATTACATAAAACGTTAGAACAAAAAACACAACATCTTTATTGAAAACATGTTTTACATGACCACAAAATTTCTTCGTACTTATCATTTCATGAGATAAACTGAAATCATTCATAAGAAAAAGGGGAGGTATAAATCCCCATAAGGGTGTAAAAAAGGCATAACATGACGAATTTAGTACAAGTTAGTCAATAGGAATATCAATGGAGCATAAGAAAAACAAGAACACAAAGTAATGACATAAATGATTATCAAAACATGGAAATGTGGAAACAACATCTAACATGATATTAGCATTATCCAAGGATCATTACACATGAAGAATGAGTAAACACTCATTAAACTTGAATTAGTATGAGTTAACCCTCATTTCACTTTATGTATCATGATATTATTCTTTACCAAATGCATTGGAGCTCTATTAGGGAGCAACCTTATTAATCATTTCATTTCATGCATATGTTTTCCACATGGATCATATAACATGGATTCATTAAACATCATTGTTTATTAAATAATAAAGGAACAAGTAATTCATACCAAAAACTCTGTAATCAATATTCAAATGTTTATAAAGGTGAATACCCATGATAGATAAATTAACATGATATTCACTACGCACTGACATTGTCTTAGAAATTCACCGTGTAATTTCTGCAGCATAATGGCGTGACATAAGAAAAAAATTGTTTATGAAATATAAAGGGGTATCTCACCATATTTACATAAAATAGAAATTAAGTTGGCCATATATTTATATTTCCCAACTATTGGAATCGTCATGTGTTTATCATGTTTTAATGATCAAAAATCATATTAAACCTAATTAACTCCTAAAAATTATATATAATCATGTGTATTAATGTTTAAAGTATTATCATTCTTTATGAAGATCCATTCACGATATTAATTTATTTACATTCAGTTTACTTACTTTATACTATCTTTGATCTACTATCATAATACCTTCTTTGACAAATGCCAAAGTCTACTCCATTCTATTATCATCATTTCTTAAGTCTGAACACAATTACTTTGAAAAGTTTGAGACACCGTGAGTCTACCACTGGTTATGTCTTTCCGGCACCATGAACTAGACACCGTTAAGCAAGTCATGGTGAAGCATGACACCGTGAGGAATCAGACACCGTGAAGAATCAGTCACCATGGAGAATTAGAAAGCTTGGAGAATTAGAAACTGTGAAGAAGAAACTGTGAACAACACACCGTGAACAAGACACCGTGACTGCAAGACACCATGACCACAAGACACCTTGACCAATACTGACACCGTGTGAAAGAGAAACCATTTCCATGACTTACTATGACACCGTTTCCTAATATTTTTTTTTTGTATTTTTCAATTTAATCTCCAAAGGCCATATTTGATGAATTTAATGCACTTACATAATTAATGTTTCTTTGTAGACATATCATCAGACAGTAAGAGGTACGAGGTGCAGAATACATGCAACCTGTCGGGTCCAACACATTCATTCCATGATAAAAGTGATGTGTTGCCAAGAATCAAGACACACGATATACTAAATGAAAAACAAGGATTTGAGCATGAAAATGAAGAAAACTAAGAGAATTTCAAAAGGAAGGATTGAAACATTCTTACAAACTGACTCTATTGAAGAACATATGAAGTACACTAGATTCTAGAGAACATCATCACATTGTCTAACCTCACAAAAAACAGAAGCTGAATTGTGACACTCTGTTTTACTAATGAGGACTCGAATTCTGCATCGGCTTCATATCAGGAGTCGAAATATACAAATACTAACACTCAGAGAACTTCTAAACCCATATATATATTTGTGCTTTTTTGTGTATCTGTTTATTAACTTTTGAGGAGAGTGTGTGATTATTTATAATAACACACTCTATCTCCTGTGTTAAATTGAAGGATATAATATATCATTACTCAAACCTCTATTTAATATTGGATAACCATGAAAACTATGGAACATGTCTTTGTGTGGACTGATATTTTTGTACAGATAAAAACTGTGGAAGAGGTCCCTGTGTGGCATGGTTATTTTGTACCCACGAGAATGGTAGAAGAGGTCCCTATTTCGCCTGGTTATTTTTTTACCCATGAAAACTATGGAAGAATTCCCTATGTAACCTGGACAGTCCCTGTACTATTTATAACCCTGATCCAGGATATGGATCAATGTTTATTATATGAACTGCTTGGTGGTAGGTGATCACCAAGTGGAGTGGATTGGGTCCCTGCTTGAGACTGATCCACTTTTTTCATATCTATTGTGCAACTTAACATAGTTTTCTCTGTTTCATTGCATTACTGTATAATTCAGAAATCACTAATTTCACTTTTATAGTTAGCCTTAGAAAGAAGTAATAAATAGGTTGTCTTAGTAGTTAAATTCAAAAGTAATATTAATGACACAAATTAAGATTATTGAGAATTAATCAATCATCTAAGAAGTTACTTAAACAGTCAGACTCTTATAACAGAAAAACCATGATTAACTAGGCTGTATTTAATAATTGTGGAAACCTTTTTAGAAATACCTTTTATAGAAATCTTTATAGTTAATCAATTCAACCCTCCCCTCTTGAGTAATAAAATCGGTCCAACAATTGGTATTAGTGGTTTTTTATTAGGACTCTATTTAATCTTAATCAACTGTGATTGTAGTTGAACCATACAGATCGGTAAATTTTTGTTAAATCGAAATTGCTATCTCTTTTAAAGTAATAATCTATTATGGATAGCATATTGGAAGGTGCAACAACAAACAAACCACCATTCTTTAATGGAACCAACTATGCTCAATGGAAAATAAAAATTAAAATGAATTAAAAGAGTACGTGTTTTGAAATTTGTTCATCCATTATAGATGAATACAAAATTCCTTCTACTAATAGAATCACATTGGATGAACCTACCAAAACTGCCTATAATAACAACTGCAAATCTGTGAATGCTTTATACTTCTCCTTAAGAGATGTGGAATTCAATTGAATTTATTCTTGTAAAACAAACCATGAAATTTAGGATACCTGGTCTATCTCATTTGAAGGAACATATAGTGTAAAATAAATGAGACTTAATACTTATACTATCAAATATGATAATTTTAAAATTTAACTTGATGAGCGTATTTCTGACATGTATCTTAGGTTCACTGAGATTGTCAAAACAATTATTTCTCTTGGCAGGGAAGTCACTGTCAAGGAACAGATCATGAGAATCCTTAGACGTCTACCTGACATATAGAGGGGAACCTCTGTCTCTATTTGAGAATCGTGTGACATTAGTAAGAAACCTATTTATGAACTCATTGGGAAACTGATGATGTATGAAGAAGAGATGAAACTCATCAAGGAAGAAGAGGATGAACCAAAGAGGAAATCTATTGAATTCAAGAACACCACATCTATGAACAACGACAAAGGGAACTGGAAGCTCTGTAGAAAGCTCCAACAGTAAAAAATAATCCCCTAATAGTGATGAGGAGATGGGTCAACTAGCCAGAATATTCAAAAGATTTTAAAAAAATAAGAGATTTTTAAGAAAGAATAACTTCAAGGAGAAAATGTAACACCTCGAGCTTCCACGATATGCTTCTCTTTCAATAATGCAATAGCTTGCATTCAACGCAAGTTCGAGATTCTAACGCACTACAACCAATCAAAATAGCCATTATGAATATAAATACACACCTTTTGAAATTATATATATTTTATATTTCAAAAGGGACTTCATTTTTAGATTCTGAATAACGAAATTAGCCTATGTTGAATTTTTGGTATTTTTCTGAGAACTTCCAATTTTTTATGAATAGTGAAAAATACTTAAAAACAAATTTTTTATTCAAAATAATTTATAGTGATAAATCATAATATTGAGTGGTTTTAGAGTATAATTAGAATATATTTTTACCATTTCATCCAATGGTGTTCATAAGAAATAATTTCACTTTGAAATTGGACATAAACAATTGACAATCTTTTGATATATATTGTTTCTTAAAAACACGCTAATTGTTGTGACAGTGGGAATTAATTATAAAATTAATTAATAAAACTAATATTTTTTTTAATTTTGTAAAATAGACATCAAATTTGAATTCAGAATATCAATTATAGCTTGGGGTGAAATTTTGGCATTGTTCTGAAAAACTTCAATTTTTGATGCATAGTGAAACCACTAAGTGGTAGTTAAAAAACTGATTTTTCGTTTAAATGACATTTTACCACCTCTGTGATTTGAATTTCAAAAATCCAACTTACATGGTTTTCATTAGGATGTAAAATGTGGTTCAATGGGATTAAAACAATTTTTGGTGAAGAGTAACTTTTAAGTTTAATTAATCGCGATTAAAGGTAATTAGTGAAATTTAAGGTACAAATGATATTATAAAAATATGAAAATACCTTTACACTTGTCCTACCCCTTTTGGATGAGTCATGGAAGACCAATAAAATCCATGGGTCAACTTGGGGACCCCATGGAGCCACTTTGGTAGGAAAATGACATTAAAAACTCTTTATTTAATGTTAAAATAAAAATGTCACAAATATGAGTTATTTCACTAAAAAACATTTAAATAGGGATATAAAAGTCATATTTTTGACTATAAATTTTCATTAGAAATATAAAAAGATTTTCTACATCATGATAATTTTTTTTATAATTTTTAGACATTAAAACAATTAAATTATTTATGACACCATGATGATGCATCGATTACCTCATTAATTAACGATTTAAATAAAATGAAAAGATAATGTAACATATAAGACTTAAACATGTCAAAAACCTATTGGATGAGTATATTTTTAACCCTTATCACCTCAGACTCGAAATATATAAGTTTGGGACCTTTAAAATACGAAACGCATTATATAATAAAGTAACATTTCATTATTTTCCAAGAGTGACCCTCCTCTCCTCTTATAAAAGGCCCCCACCTCTACCACCTCATTCACACTTTCAAAGCCTTTTGGCTCGTCCAAACTCCTCCCAAATACTCTCCCAACTTCCCTCCCTTACTTATAAAAGTCTCACTTTGGGAAGAAGTCTTCCCAAGGAAGCCTTTGGCTCAAATCAAAAAGCGTTACCCGATTTTTAGGTAATGTCTTCTCTAATGTTGTTTTGTTTTATTTTGATTCTCCAATCCCTTAAACTCTTTTTATTCCTTTATTTTGTAACAAAACCAGTATCTAAAATATACTAGGATTTTTTTATGATAATAATTTGGTTTACACTTACACAAACCTTCGTCTAATGGTTAGAGAACATACTGTTTCTGTGGGTGGCGAAATACTACCTCACAAAACGATGATTGTTCAATATTCTTTTAACACCTCTAATGGTGGAAATTTTTATGACGCTATTTTCATATATGATATATATATTATGTTTATGTTTTAATTATTATTCTTTATTTCTCATTTATGGCATACATTATGATTTCCATTATGGGTAAATGCGATAATTTAATTTTAGGAAGTGCGGACTACCGCCCCCTCAAAGTGATTTGAATCGTTAATGCCATATGTGGGATGTATAAAGGATGGAGTAAATGGTATTATACATTATATTATAATGGAATTATATTATACCTTTATATAATTATAACTTTATTCCATTAAATACGAAATAGAAATGAAAGTAGCGTTCATGCGTACGTACGACTTACCGTCTCCATGAACGGTGCATTTCATTTCTTACCTCTAAATGTTATGTAATATTATAAATGAATGTATATACTGGATATATATGATATATATGATATATAAATCATGAATATAATTATGGATATAATGGATATATTACCACATGAACAATGTGTAATTATAAGAAGTTTATTTTTGACTCAAGTACAAAAGATCGACAAAACGACTATTATTAACATAAATAATTACATAATTTTCGTAACATTGTAATAAGTGATATAAAAAGGGATAATGAACTTGAAAAAGGTTCTTAAGCATGTATAGAATAACTCTTGTTTATTATTCAAGAGGTTAAAGAGCGGTCGAGTCAAGTCGGACACGAGGTAAGGGAATTTCTTAACCCAATTTCCATTATTTGGGTTAATCCCCTACTTTCAAATTACGTCAGGTTATTATTATGTCATATCTTTTATTTGTACTTTATTTATTCTTAATTATAGTGAATACACATAATATATCAATTTTATCTAAAAAATGATCTTTTTTAAGGAAATTTCCTTACACAATTTCCATTCTTTCGGTCAATCTCCTACTTTCAAATTATGTCATGATATTATTATGTCCTATCTTGTATGTGCACTTTTTTTATGTGTACTTATAGTGAATACACATAATAGATATATTTTATTAAAAAAAATGATCATTGTAAGGGACTTCGTCTCAATCTCCTTTTATTGAGGCATATTTTGTTTTATACGCAACTTTCTTTTATACGGTGTATAAACCCCTTTTACTTTTACTTTTATTCAAAAGGAATCTTTTTATACCAAGCGTTTTTACTAAACGACAAAAGAAATGTTTTTTCTTATGTATGTAGCGACAACGACTTCTGCACCACCATGACTATTATTTGAGTTTTGGATTCCTCTATAAGCCATAACTTTTTTTAAAAGAAAAATAAATACCATGTTTTACTTTTCTTTTATTTTGGTATTGAAAATGGTTTTGATAATGTTTTTATTATATCAATGTTTTGTATTGATATCCAGTGATTAAAATGTGGAAATGTTATGTTTCTTTTATGCATGTTTTATGTGATATGATTATGTTATGGTCTATGATATGTTTAAACCTATTCATATGAGGAATGAATTGGACATAATAAGTGATGGGTGGAGCTCGGTATAGCTCCTCGATGCATCGGCAGGTCTCATGAGACAAACTAGTGTCTTGGCACGAGGCCTTGAAAAAATCTTATTTATAGTCTTGGCACGAGGCCTTGGATACGTGGTTATGATAGTCTGGAATTATGAATTCCATCATTATGAAAGTGATTATTGATATTTCATGTGATTATTCGACCATTAGAATATCCATGTGAATATCTAAATGGCATTATCTCATTTTACTTTTTCCATATTTTGTTGAAGTTCAAGTTTAAAAGGCTTTTGTTTTAGTTATACATTGTCTTAAATGTTTATGTTTATTTATGAAAGCTTCCACCATATTGTTATCCTTACTGAGCATCTGAGCCCACCCCTTTCAAAGTTTTAATATTTTCCAGGATGTGAAGAAGTATTTTATGAATGACCTGCAGGGATAGTCAGAAGAGTATATGAGTGTGGACTATGGAGACTTTGTTATTGTAGTTTTTCACTTTATGATGTAGTGTAAGACTTATGAATGTATCTAGTGTTTCCAAGGCTACTAAACTAAACGGTCTTTCGAGACTTGATCTTTTGTGATCATGCCAATGTTATGAAGTAATGCACCGACTCTGGGTAACTGGGGTCAGGGAGTTACAGTTGGTATCAGAGGCAATTTATTATTAACCTTGGAAGCTAGATTTCTATAAACTCTGATTAGAGCACATTGCCCAAAGATAGACTTCCAGGATTAGTGTAGAAGAACTTCCTAGAATTTTGGTATTATAGAGCTTTTGTGAGTTTTCAGAGCAATACATCCCTGTCTGGATATGAGCAGGTAGAGGCGGCTCTGGCACAAATGTACCAAGGGGTAAAACCCGAAAACACTCCTTTGAGCTAGACTCAAACGAGAACTGGTGAATGAAAATGGGTCTTGCTGCACTCTTGGTTACGGCCCTCCAGGGGGATATTCTTAGGATAATTATCATTTTCTTTACAAACCATTATGAAGGGATTATGAGTACATAATACCTCAAAGAAAACATTTTTATGATTATGGATTATATCCATAAATAGTTCAATTTATGTTAAGTGTTTTACAAGTATGGAATTATGTATTTTAATTCATAAACTAATCTAGTTTATGCCATTGTTTAAAAATGGCGCTTAGTGGGAGGAATGGAAACCATATCAATGCATGAACTCTGTGTAGGGATTACCCTCCTGCTCAAGATAATTATAATGGAGCTAGTGATACAACTGGTGCTGATTAGCTTATCACCATACTGGGACAACTCACTCAGGCAATGAATAACAACCTTACTCGTATGGAGCACCCTGATCCGCAACGTGGAGGATCAATGTTAGACCGCTTCATGAGGCAACAACCATCAACATTTAATTGGGGTACAAATCCATTAGTAGCTGAGGAATGGATAAACTCCTTAGAGAAAATATTCCATGCCTTGGGGAGTAGCGAAAGGGAGAAGGTTGTCATGGCAGTTTACCGCCTCACTAGAGATGCCGATCAGTGGTAGTCACTGATTCAAAACACAAATGAAGATAATGAAGTATCAAATATGGAATGGAGGGAGTTAAAAGAGCTTTTCTTAGAAAAATATTTTCCTTGTGACCATCGAGCAGATATGGAAAGGCAATTTATGAGTCTAAGACAAAAGGAGGATGAGAATGTCGCAAAGTATGAGGCCAACTTTACAAGGTTAGCGAGACATGCTGCAGATTATATACATAACCCAAGAAGTAAGATTGATCGTTTCATTGATGGGTTAAAACCGTTTCTCTGTCTATCCTTAGTCACACAATCTTTCTCGTCGTATGAAGATATTGTCTCATGTGCTATCAAGACAAAAAAGGAATTTTCTATATCTTATGAAAATAAAGTAAAGCAAGAAAAGAAGAGAACAGTGGAACAAGAGATAGATAAACGGAATAAGGGAAAGAAGGATTTTCCATTATGCAATAATTTTGGGAAGAATCACCTCGGTACTTGCCTGAATGGAATAGGAGTTTGTTAGAAATGTGGAGGAAAAGGTCACCAGGCTCGTGATTGAAAGGGAAAGAAAGAGGCTATCAATGTTGAATGCAACAATTGTAGGGAAATGGGGAATTATTCAAATGAATGTCCTAAGAGTTAGGGAAACTTACCTCATAAAAGGCCAAGGGATCAAGGACAATCTTATGTTGTTACTACAGTTGAAGAGGAACAATTAATGTATTGGTGCTTTTGGACTCAAGGATTATATTCTGGTTATAAAAATAATGTGATATATATAAGGATTGTACTGCAGTACTTGTTGTTTTCATTAAGGTTTTAATATGATGAAGGAAATAATATTTTTAGTATGTGATAATAAGAGAGACTTTACTTTGTTTAGGGAATCTAATGTTACAATTGATTTTGGAAATTAAGGACCCTTTAGAGAAAGTCTGGATGGAGGTATTTTGGATAACTATAAAGGTTGGAATGGATTAAGTTTAACTTTGGATAGTATATTTTCAGGTTAAAACATTTATTAAGATTATTTTTGGAATATTATAATACTATAGTTTTAAGAAAAGGACAACCTGCAGGTTGGGGGATAACCCGTCGCGTCGGACAAAGCTGTAGGAATCGAACCCACAACCATAGTGCGACAGGCCTTTCTTACCTACCACTAGCCTATAGAAAGTCCCTGGTTATTACAAAATAGTTTTCCTAATCTAAATGGTACATGTTAATATTTTGAACCTTGTACGATTAGGACAAATATAATATTTTTGATTTCTGTTACCCTTTGGGGTGAAAGATGGGTTTCTGGTAAAAATTTATTAAAGAATGAAAGTCTACATGACAAGTAAGAATATTTCCTTATGTTCTTAGCAAATCTCCGAAATAAATTCCTCAACATTATAAAAGGTATAATAAAACAAAAAAATTGCCGGTTAACTTTTCCAACTGGGGATTCAATGATTGTTTAACCAATCACATGTTTGCGATTTTCTTATGGTTAAATTTCTCCTAATCCAGTTTTCTACAACTCTCCATCAGACCTTGATGGTTTTTTCTTCCATATCCATATTTTCATAGAATCCTAGTATGGGCTATCTCGGGTGACCTTTGTACTTATCTTTCTATCTTTTAATGTTATATTTTTATTAACCTTATTTCTGATGTGGGTTTTCCACAAAGGTATTTTCTATTTTCAACCATTTTTTTTTAAAAAAATTTTCAAATTGCGAGGATGCAATTTATTGAATGAGGGGAGAATGTAACACCCCATGCTTCCACGATACGCTTCTCTTTCAATAATGCAATAGCTTGCATTGAACGCAAGTTCGAGATTCTAACGCACTACGACCAATCAAAATATCCATTATGAATAGATGTACCCACCTTTTGAAATTATATATATTTTATATTTAAAAATGGACTTCATTTTTGGATTCGGAATATCGAAATTAGCCTATGTTGAATTTTCGGAATTTTTCTGAGAACATCCAATTTTTTATGAATAGTGAAAAATACTTAAAAACAACCTTTTTAATCAAAATAATTTATAGTGATAAATTATAATATTGAGTGGTTTTAAAGTATAATTAGAATATATTTTTACCATTTCATCTAATGGCGTTCTTTAGAATTAATTTCACTTTGAAATTGGACATAAACAATTGTCAATCTTTTGATATATATTGTTTCTTAAAAACACGCTATTTGTTGTGACAATGGGAATTAATTATAAAATTAATTAATGCAACTTATATGTTTGTAATTTTTTAAAATAGAAATCAAATTTGAATTCGGAATATCAATTATATCTTAGGGTGACATTTTGGCATTGTTCTGAAAAACTTCAATTTTTGATGAATAGTGAAACCACTAAGTGTTAGTTAAAAAACCGATTCTTAGTTTAAATGAAATTTTACCACCTCTATGATTTTAATTTCAAAAATCTGACATACATGGTTGTCATTAGGATGTAATATGTGGTTCCATCGGATTAAAATAATTTTTGGTGAATAGTAACTTTTAAGTTTAATTAATCGCGATTAAAGGTAATTAGTGAAATTTAAGGTAAAAATGATATTATAAAAATATGAGAATACCTTTAAAAATGACCTACCCCTATTGTATGAGTCATGGCCGACCAAGAAAATCAATGGGTCAACTTGGGGACCCCATGGAGCCACTTTGGTAGGAAAATGACATTAAAAACATTTTATTTAATGTAAAATAAAAATGTCACAAACATGAGTTGTTTCACTAAAACAATTTTTAAATGGGGTTATACAAGTCATATTTTTGACTATAAATATTTATTATAAAGATAAAAATAATTCCTACATCATGATAATTTTTCTATAATTTTTAGACATTGAATAAAATAAATTATTTATGACACCATGATGATGCAGCGATTACCTCATTAATTAACGATTTAAATAAAATGAAACGATAATGTAAACTATAAGACTTACACTTGTCAAAAACCTATTGGATGAGTCGATTTATAACCCTTATCACCTTAGCCTTGAAATATATATGTGTGGGACCTTTAAAATAAGAAACTCATTATATAATAAAGTGACATTTCATTACTTTCAAAGAGTGCCCCTCCTCTCCTCTTATGAAAGGCCCCCACCTCTACCACCTCATTCACACATTAAAAGCCTTTTGGCTCGGCCAAACTCTGCCCAAATACTGTCCCAACATCCCTACCTTACTCCTAGAAGCCTCAATTTGGGCAGAAGTTCTCCCAAGAAAGTCTTTGGCTCAAATCAAAAAGAGTTTACCGATTTTAAGGTAATGTCTTCTCTAATGTTGTTTTGTTTTATTTTACTTCTCCAACCCATTAAACTCTTTTTATTCCTTTATTTTGTAACAAAAAAAGTATATAAAATATACTAGGATGTTTTTATGATAAGTATTTGGTTTACACTTACACACACCTTTGTCTAATGGTTAAAGAACATACTGTTTCTGTGGGTGGCGAAATACTGCCTCACAAAACGATGATTGTTCAATATACTTTTAACACCTCTAATGGTGGCCATTTTGATGAAAATATTTTCATATATGATATATATTATGTTTATGTTTTCCTTATTCTTATTTATTTCTCATTTATGGCATACTTTATGATTTCCATTATGGGTAAACGTGATAATTTCATTTTAGGAAGTGCGGACTACCGCCCCCTCAAAGTGATTTGAATCGTTAATGACATATGTGGGATGTATAAATGATGGATTAAATGGTATCATACATTATATCATACTGAAATTATATTACACCTTTATATAATTATAACTTCATTCCATTAAATACGAAATAGAAATGAAAGTAGCGTTCATGCGTACGTACGACTTACCGTCTCCATGAATGGTGCATTTCATTTATTACCTCTAAATGTTATGTAATATTATTAATGAATGTATATACTGGATATATATGATGTATATGATATATAAATAATGAATATAATTATGTATATAATGGATATATTACCACATGAACAAAGTGTAATTATAAGAAGTATATTTTTGACTCAAGTACCAAAGATCGACAATACGACTGTTATTAACATAAATAATTACATAATTTTCGTAACATTGTAATAAGTGATATAAAAAGGGATAATGAACTTGAAAATGGTTCTTAAGTAAGTATGGATTAACTCTATTTTATTATTCAGGAGGTAAAAGAGCGGTCGAGTCAAGTCGGACACGAGGTAAGAGAATTTCATAACCCAATTTCCATTCTTTGGGTTAATCTCTTACTTTCAAATTACATCATGATATTATTATGTCCTATATTGTATTTGTAATTTATTTATGTGTACTTATAGTGAATACAAATAATATATATATTTTATTTAAAAAATGATCTTTGTAAGGGAATTTCTTAACCCAATTTCCATTCTTTGGGTCAGTCTCCTACTTTCAAATTATATCATGATATTATTATGTCATATCTTGTATTTGTAATTTTTTTATGTGTACTTATAGTGAATACACATAATAGATCTATTTTATTTATAAAAAAGGATCTTTGTAAGGGACTTCTTATCAATCTCCTTTCATTGAGGCATATTTTGTTTTATACACAACTTTCTTTTATACGGTGTATAAACACCTTTGACTTTTACTTTTATTCAAAAGGAATCTTTTTATATGAAGCGTTTTTACTAAACGAAAAAAGTAATGTTTTTTCTTACGTATGCAGTGACAACGACTTATCCACCGCCGTGACTATTATTTGAGTTTCAGCTTCCTCTATAAGCCATAATTTTTTTTAAAAGAAAAATAAATACCATGTTTTACTTTTCTTCTATTTTGGTATTGAAAATGGTTTTGATAATGTTTTTATTATATCAATGTGTTGTATTGATATCCTGTGATTGAAATGTGGAAATGTTATGTTTCTTTTATGCATGTTTTATGTGATATGATTATGTTATGGTTTAAGATATGTTTAAACCTATTCATATGAGGAATGCATTGGACTTAATAAGTGACGGGTGGAGCCCGCTATAGCTCCTGGATTCATTGGCAAGTCTCATGAGACAAACTAGTGTCTTGGCATTAGGCCTTGACAAAATCTTATTATTAGTCTTCGCACGAGGCCTTGGATACATGGTTATGATAGTCTGGAATTATGCATTCCATCATTATTAAAGTGATTATTGATATTTCATGTGATTATTCGACCAGTAGAATACCCATGTGAATATGAAAATGGCATCATCTCATTCTACTTTTGCCATATTTTGTTGATGTTCAAGTTTAAAAGGCTTCTGTTTTAGTTATTAATTGTCTTAAATGTTTATGTTTATTTATGAAATCTTCCACTATATTGTTATCCTTACTGAGCATCTGATCTCACCCCTTTCAATGTTTTAATATTTTCCTGGATGTGAAGAATTATTTACGAATGACCTGCAGGGATAGTCAGAAGAGGATATGAGTGTGGACTATGGAGACTTTGTTATTGTAGTTTTTCACTTTATGATGTAATGTAAGACTTGTGAATGTATCTTGTAACAGCCCAAGATTTTATGAAAAAATATTCTTTTTAATTTTACTAATGTCTTGTGTTGTACGCTACACCAAAATAAGCTTTCACAACATGCATCCTTGACTTGCCTTCCATTACACGCAATCGTGACCTTCCTCGATAGCGTGTGTAGTACGCAATAACGAGTTTCACTAAACAGCGATATGCTATTAAAATATTATTAAAACTAGCTGTTATGAAGAGTAATAACCACTTTTTGAAATTTTGTAAATTTTATCTCTCAAAATGGAATTCATTTTTGGATTCGTAGTATCGAATTTAGCCTAAGGTGAAATTTTGGTACTTTTCGGATAAATTTCATATTCTAATGAATAGTGAAAATTACAAAATTTTAATTAAAAGAATCTTTTTAATCGAAATAATTAATAGTGATAAATTATTAATTTGAGTGGTTTTAGAGTATATTTAGAATATATTTTTACAATTCAATACAATGTTGGTCATTGGATGTGATTTCACATTTACACCAGACATAAACAAGTGTTAATCTTTTGATAGTTATTATCTCTTAAAAACACGCTATTTGTTGTGACAGCGGAAATTAATTATAAAATTAATTAATGCAACTTATATGTTGGGAATTTTGTAAAATAGAAATCATTTTTGAATTCGGAATATCAATTATAGCTTAGGGTGAAATTTTGGCATTTTTCTGAAAAACATTAATTTTTGATGAATAGTGAAACTACTAAGTGGAAGTTAAATTTTTTTTTCATAAATCTTAATTTTACCGCTTCTGTGAATGGAATTTCAAAAATCCGAGAGACACAGTTGATGTCAGTAAGGAAAATGTGGTTCAATGAGATGAAAATAATTTTTGGTGAATAGTAACTTTTTACTTTTATTTACCACGGTAAAAAGTAAATAGGGTAATTAAGGGTAAAAATGATATTAATTTTACCCTAACACATGTCCTAATACTATTGGACAAGTGTATCTCGATCAAAAACAAACTTAAGTGTAAAATATTATCATTTAGGCCCACTTGGATTAGATTAGGACATTTATTATTATTTAATTCAAAGACGAGTTAAAAGAGTTGAAATCAAAGTTTATTTATTAAAACATTTTAATATGGGGATATACATAAGATAAATTTGACTATAAATATTCATTAGAAAGATAATAATATTTCCTACATAATAGTATTTTGTTTTTAAATTTTATACTTTAAATAATTTAATTTATTTTTGAAACAACAATGATGCAGTAATTACCTTTTTAAGAAAAATTAACATAATTGATGTTATAAATGCCCAAATAAATGTAATTTGAGAATTTTTATGACTTAAAATAATTTTATTGGTTAATATGACATGTTATTGTTTATTTAAGTAACTTGGTTCGAACTTATCTTTCTGTTATGAATTTCATAAAAATCATGTACCAAATAGTGTCAAAATTGACATAAATTAGTTTTTAAAACAAATATTATATTATCAATTGTTATTTAATTCCTAAAAATCTAATGTTAGGACAAATGACTTAGATAAGGATATATATATTCATAATAAACAACTTGGGGTTCGATTTTCTTGTTATGGTAAATTTATTAACCATATAGTGTAAGAAAACAAAAAGACACGGTAAAAGTTAAATTATTTAACTTAGAGTTAAATCTAATTGATAAAGTTAAAATAATAACCTAAACTTGTCTAAATCCTATTGGATAAGAGGATTTCGACCCATCCCCACTTTATCTTCGAAATAAGACCATTTGGAACCACTATAAACCGAATTTGACCTTAATATAAAATAATATTTTGAGATTTTCCTAAGATGTCCCTCTCCTCCCTTATAAAAGGGCACCTCCTCCCTTTCCTCCTCACACCAATTTGAGCATTCAAGCTCGGAAAACCCCTGAAAAAATCTCTTCTCCACTTCCCTAGTATCATCCTAGAGGTCCTGGTCTTCTTAAAAGACTAATTTTAGTGCCCTAAAAGGAGGTCTCAAAGAAGCACTTCAAAGAAGAGGTAATATCCATTACCGATCCTTTCCAATTTATTTCTTCTTCAAATTCTTCTTATTTAGTTGTTTCATTATGAAGTAATAACATCAGTATCACTCATATAATGATATGTTATTATAATTATGAAACAACCCTATTTAACCATCTATCCATCCTACGGAAAATGAAATCACCGTGCGTGCGTACGTAAGGAATACCGTCTCCACGACGTGGTGTAATCTATTTTCCTCCACCACCTTAATAGGATGAGTATAATGGTGTAATGAGTAACTATATATGATTATTATAAAGTAATATTGATACTGAAATAGTATACATACACTTCAACACAATTCCACGACCATTGGAACGATATCATCGCTCGTGCGTACGTACGGACTACCGTCTCCACGACACGATGAGATTCATTCTCAATGATAAACCATTCATGAATGATTATAAATTATATATAATAAGTACTAATGAAATATATGACCTAATAATGATACTGGAATTATTTATATGTATGTCATCTACTTAATTCCATTCAATTCAATAAGGAAACGAAAACAGCATTCATGCGTACGTACGGACTACCGTCTCCATAAACAGTGTATTTCTATCCATTTACTGATTTATTATATATGTATATTCTGAATATATATATATATATAAATCATGTTTTATATTCTGTAATTATGTAATCCTGATCTAAGTAATCATATGAATAATTACAAGTTAATAACACGAACGACAAATGAGACGATTTTACCCAAAATGCCACTTTAACATGAATTTACAAAAGAATGGGTAATATAAAGTCATAAGTGGACCATATATGATATAATAACAATGAATATGATTCTGGAATAAGTCAATAACATGATTTAAACCATTATACAGGAGGTTTGGACACTTACAAAGAAATTCGGACCTAAGGTAAGGAAAATATCACAATCTCATTTTTATCCGAGATTGTTTTTAATTTGGCATTTACTGGGGTGTATTTTATCATCCAAATCCATGTTACCTAAATATGTAATATTGTTTCCATACAATTACAATAGTTTAAATCCAATTTTACCCTTCGGTGAGTTTTTAGTAAAGAATATGAAAGGAATCTTTTGTCGTTTTTCGTACGAGGTGCTTTTTGACTTTTCTGACAAAAGTTCGAAGAATGTTTTTTTAACTTATACTGAAAGAATGGATTTTTAAAACATTATTTCCAAGAATCTTCCTTTATAAGTTTTCAAGTTTATTTTTAATCAACTTCTTTTAGTTTATAATTTTACAACATGTTAAGAAAGGAAAAGTGTTTTTGAAGTAGAAATGATATTTTCCTCAAGAATGAAGTTCAATTGTTTAATCAAAATTATTTTACATAGAAGATAATAAAGGGTTCTATTTTTATCCCTATTATTACAATTATTTTAATATGTTGTGATGGAATTATTTTTATGAATTCCTTTATCGTATATGAATTGTTTTATGATGTCACGATGCTTAAGTTTCCCATTTTTATTACATGGGTTATGCAATGATGTATGTTTTAAGATTTTGTGGCACACATAAGAATGGTATCATTATGAGATGGGTGAGACCTATATCTCCCTCCAATGCATTGGGTAAAGATTTTATATCTCATGAGATAGACATGGATTGAACGGTAGGTTATACCAGTTCAGTGAAACAGGACTGGAACGAGGGTGACTCGGTTCAGAAAGGGACTTTGTCCACTAAGATAGTCTTGACAATGAGTCTTGACTAACAAGAAATGATTCTCTATGATTATGTGTGTATGACACAAAGTTTAATGTTTTAAGTTATTATTATTGTGATTACATTTCACTGCCATGATTTATCCCATGTTATGAAATTATGCTCTCTTTTGCAGGTTAAGATTTCCAAAAGTTATGTTATTATGAATATGATGTGATTGATTTTTATTTTGTTTACACTTACTGAGCATTTGAGCTCACCCTTTTATGTTTTCTTTTCCCCAGGATATAAAGAAAGGTTTTAGGTATAAAAAGGAAGATATTTATGGGAGATGTTGAAGATCTTCCACCACGATTAGAAGATTATATTCCGAGTTTCCAAAGACACTAAACTATTACGATCCTTGTGTGTGTGTGTTTTTGTTATGTACTAAGTATTCCTTAAAAGTAATATAATGTCCATATACGTCAATCTTCGGGTCTCTACAGTTGGTATCAGAGGAAAGGATTAGTCAACCTTTGGAAACTAGGATGCGAAAACGTTAGTGAGATCCCTAGACATATTTCTAAGGTATGTCTAGGGATGTCCCTAAGGTTAAGTATACAAATAGGTTATAGTACTAGAACTACGCTAACGATCATAGAATTAAACCTAAGATGTTAGATATTGAAGGTACTCCCCCTTTATTATGTTGTTTTCCCTAGCATGATTTTTTCCTCTCACACTATTCTTTTTGGGTTTTAGACGATGGCTGGAACCCAAAGGAACCATGTTGATCAATGCAATGGACAATGCAATGATTGTCCTCCTGAATAAACAAATGTTATGGGAGATGGAGTGCAAAATCTTATTTCTATACTTACACAAGCTATGAATCATTCTGGACATCCAAATGAGCAGAGAAGGGAACAGTATTCTATTGATTCCTTCATGAGGCAACGTCCACCTTCTTTCAGTGGGTCTTCTGATCCACTTGTTGCTGAACAATGGATCAGTACCACTGAAAAGATATTTTCAGTTCTTCAATTTTCTGAACATGATAAAGTCATCTTAGCAGTATATCGTTTGGAAGGTGAAGCTGATAAATGGTGGAATCTTATCAAGAATATGAGGCAAAGAGGTGAAATTGAGTCCATGGAATGGGACGAGTTCAAGAACTTATTTTTCAATAAGTACTTCCCTCGTATTATTCGAACAAATATGGAGAAGGAGTTTCTTGAACTAAAACAAAAGGATGATGAATCTGTTGTTATATACGAAGCGAATTTTACAAGACTTGCAAGGTATGCATCTGGCATTATCATCCAACCTGAAAGTAAAGTTGATCGATTTTTCAGTGGCTTAAAACCAAGTCTTCTAAGGGCATTATCTGTAAGAGACTTCAGTAGCTATGAAGAAATTGTGCGTTGTGCTATCAAGGTAGAAATGGACGTTGGTGTTACATATCCATCTCATGGTTTTGACAAGAAACGAAAGATGGAGTTCAAGGAGAAATCTCAGAATAATGGTGAAAAGAAGATGAATGTTTCCTTATGCTCAAAGTGTGGAAAGAAGCCTGGTGGAGATTGTCTTAAAGGGACTAGAAAATGTTTTAAGTGTGGAAAAGAAGGTCAGCGAGCAGTTGAGTGTCGAAGTAATGGAAAAAGGGTTTCTAATGATGTGAATAAAGCAAAGACTATAGAGAAAGAACCACCAACACTTCAATGCTTCATGTGAAAGGAAATGGGGCATTATGCTAATAAATTCCCTAATCCAAGGGTTAGTGATGATCAACATGAGCAACCACTGAAGGCAAAGGACAAAGGGAAGTTACATGCGATCACTATTGGCGATGTTGAATATGACAACGATGTGGTGGAATGATTAAGTGTTTATGTAATGGGATTCCAAAATAATATTGTATCATGGAGTATTGGAATATTTATGTATTGGTATAATGTGGTATTCAAAGTGATTGAGATATTTTTGGAAATAATATGATATGCACATAATGAAGAGAAAACGAGAAAATGAAATGTTTAACAGTATTCATGAGCTCATGATTGATATAAGGACTAAGTGATATCATGGTTTGAGTATATTGAATTTTGAGGATTTTGGTATGTGGAAAGTGTTAACTTTTAACTGCATTCATGTTTTCACTAAGGTATTCAAGAGAATACATGATTAAGGACTTTGAATGTTTAGAATGTGACCAACAAAACATATCTTATGATATATGGGGACCAATGATGGTATTAAATATCTGGTAATCGTTTTCACTATGAGAGTGGACTGCAGTATTATGGATAAGCCCAAAGATTGGAATGGATTATGTTGGACATAAGTTAGAATTGTTTAAGGATATAAGTTCTTTCGATATTATTGATGGGATGTTATAGTAATATAGTTTTAGAAAAAGGTCAACCTGCAGGACGGGCGACAGCCCATCCCGTCGGACACGGCTGTAGGAATCGAACCCACAACCGAAGTGCGACTGGCCTTTATCTCCTACCACTGGCCTACAGGAAGCCCCTGTTTAGTAGAAACTAGTTTTATTATATTAAGAATTATGATATATGAAGTATAAGTCCATTTTAAGAACCATTTATGATTAATCTCACTGTAGATGGACTTATGTATTTTTTGATAACTTTCCTAACCTTTTTTTTGAAAGATATGAAATGACCCATAATTCTATCACATGATTTGCTAACACTTCACGAATAACAAATCCAACATCATTTATTTAAGAGATGAAGTGGAAATTGTTCAAGGCACAAACAACAGTGAGATTGTACCAAAATAAAGTAAGTATTTATTCTAATTCAAATTTTCAACTTTAGGGAAATGATCTTGAAAACCAAAAATGTTGTCCTAGTGCTCTTATATCCGATGAATCAGATGGTACCTTAGATCATCACATATTTATGCTTTTGTGATTGCTGGATTTTCCATAGCCATGTTCTCTACCACTCTCCATCAGAACATGATGGTTAGATTTCTCTTCCATATCCATATTTTCACCTATGTGGAAACCCATTGATTAGTTTATTTGGGTAATCGTTAAATTTAGTAATTTAATTTTTAAAGCCAAGTTTTGGTATTCCTTTTTACGATGTGGGTTTCTATTAAAGAAACTTTCGAATAGTAAACCATTTATAACCCCGACGAATTTAGAGGGCGAAATTCATTTTAAGGGGGGTAGAATGTAACAGCCCAAGATTTTATGAAAAGAATATTCTTTTTAATTTTACTAATTTCTTGTGTTGTACGCTACACCAAAAGAAGCTTTCACAACATGCATCATTGACTTGCCTTCCATTACACGCAATCGCGACCTTCCTCTATAGCATGTGTAGTACGCAATAACGAGTTTCACTAAACAGCGATATGCTATTAAAATATTATTAAAACTAGCTGTTATGAAGAGTAATAACCACTTTTTGAAATTTTGTAAATTTTATCTCTCAAAATGGACTTCATTTTTGGATTCGTATTATTGAATTTAGCCTAAGGTGAAATTTTGGTACTTTTCAGATAACTTTCATATTCTGATGAATAGTGAAAATTACTAAATTTTAATTAAAAAAAACTTTTTTAATCAAAATAATTAATAGTGATAAATTATTAATTTGAGTTGTTTTAAAGTATATTTAGAATATATTTTTACAATTCAATACAATGTTGGTCATTGGATGTGATTTCACATTTACACCAGACATAAACAAGTGTTAATCTTTTGATAATTATTATCTCTTAAAAACACGCTATTTGTTGTGACAGCGGAAATTAATTATAAAATTAATTAATGAAACTTATATGTTAGGAATTTTGTAAAATAGAAATCATTTTTGAATTCAGAATATCAATTATAGCTTAGGGTGAAATTTTGGCATTTTTCTGAAAAACTTCAATTTTTGATGAATAGTGAAACTACAAAGTGGAAGTTAAAAAAATTATTATTATTATTATTATTTTCATAAATCTTAATTTTACCACTTCTGTGAATGGAATTTCAAAAATCCGAGAGACACAGTTGATGTCAGTAAGTAAAATGTGGTTCAATGAGATGAAAATAATTTTTGGTGAATAGTAACTTTTAACTTTTATTTACCACGGTTAAAAGTAAATAGGGTAATTAAGGGTACAAATGATATTAATATTACCCTAACACATGTTATAATCCTATTGGAAAAGTGTATCTCTACCAAAAACAACCTTAAGTGTAAAATATTATCATTTAGGCCCACTTGGATTAGATTAGGACATTTATTATTATTTAATTCAAAGAAGAGTTAAAAGAGTTAAAATCAAAGTTTATTTACTAAAACATTTTAAATTGGGGTTATACATTAGATAAATTCGACTATAAATATTAATTAGAAATATAAAAAGATTTCCTACATAATGGTATTTTATTTGTAATTTTTAGACTTGAAATAATTTAATTTATTTATGACACAACAATGATGCAGTAATTGCCTTTTTAAGAAAAATTAACATAATTGATGTTATAAATGCCCGAATAAATGTAATTTGAGAATTTGTATGACTTAAAATAATTTTATTGGTTAATATGACATGTTATTGTTGATTTAAGTAACTTGGTTCGAACTTATCATTCTGTTATGAATTTCATAAAAATCATGTACCAAATAGTGTCAAAATTGACATAAATTAGTTTTTAAAACAAATATTATATTATCAATTGTTATTTAATTCATAAAAATCTAATGTTCGGACAAATGACTTAGATAAGGATATATATATTCATAATAAACAACTTTGGGTTCGATTTTCTTGTTATGGTAAGTTTATTAACCATATAGTGTAAGAAAACAAAAAGACACGGTAAAAGTTAAATTATTTAACTTAGAGTTAAATCTAATTGATAAAGTTAAAATAATAACCTAAACTTGTATAAATCCTATTGGATAAGAGTTTTTCGACCCATCCCCACTTTACCTTCGAAATAAGACCATTTGGAACGACTATAAACCGAATTTGACCTTAATATAAAATAATATTTTGAGATTTTCCTAAGATGTCCCTCTCCTCCCTTATAAAAGGGAACCTCCTCCCTTTCCTCCTCACACCAATTTGAGCATTCAAGCTCTGACAACCCCTGCCAAAATATCTTCTCCACTTCCCTAGTATCATCCTAGAGGTCCTGGTCTTCTTAGAAGACCAATTTTAGTGCCCTAAAAGGAGGTCTCAAAGAAGCACTTCAAAGAAGAGGTAATATCCATTACCGATCCTTTCCAATTTCTTTCTTCTTCAACTTCTTCTTCTTTAGTTGTTTCATTATGAAGTAATTACATCAGTATCACTAATATACAGATATGTTATTATAAGTATGAAACAACCCTATTTAACCATCTATCCATCCTATGGAAAATGAAATCACCGCGCATGCGTACGTACGGAATACCGTCTCCACGCCGTGGTGTATTCTATTTTCCACCACCACCTTAATAGGATGGGTATAATGGTGTAATGAGTAACTATATATGATTATTATAAAGTAATATTGATACTGAAATAGTATACATACACTTCAACACAATTCCACGACCATGGGAACGATATCATCGCTCGTGCGTACGTACGGACTACCGTCTCCACGACGCGATGAGATTCATTCTCAATGATCAACAATTCATGAATGATTATAAAGTATATATAATAAGTACTAATGAAATATATGACCTAATAATGATACTGGAATTATTTATATGTATGTCATCTACTTAATTCCATTCAATTCAATAATGAAACGAAAACATCGTTTATGCGTACGTACGGACTACCGCCTCCATGAACGGTGTATTTCTTTCCATTTACTGATTTATTATATATGAATATTCTGAATATATATATATAAATCATGTTTTATATTCTGGAATTAATAAATCCTGATCTAAGTAATCATATGAATAATTACAAGTTAAAAACACGAACGACAAATGAGTCGATTTTACCCAAAATGCTACTTTAACATGAATTTACAAAAGAACGGGTAATATAAAGTCATAAGTGGACAATATATGATATAATAACAATGAATATGATTCTGGAATAAGTTAATAACATGATTTAAATCATTATACAGGAGGTTTGGACACTTACAAAGAAAGTCGGACCTAAGGTAAGGAAAATATCACAATCTCATTTTTATCCGAGATTGTTTTTACTTTGGCATTTACTGGGGTGTATTTTATTATCCACATCCATGTTCCCTAAATATGTAATATTTTTTCCATCCAATTACAATAGTTTAAATCCAATTTTACCCTTCGGTGAGTTTTTAGTAAAGAATATGAAAGGAATCTTTTGTCGTTTTTCGTACGAGGTGCTTTTTGACTTTTCTGACAAAAGTTCGAAGAATGTTTTTTTAACTTATACTGAAAGAATGGATTTTTAAAACATTATTTCCAAGAATCTTCCTTTATAAGTTTTCAAGTTTATTTTTAATCAAATTCTTTTAGTTTATAATTTTACAACATGTTAAGAAAGGAAAAGTGTTTTTGAAGTAGAAAGGATATTTTCCTCAAGAATGAAGTTCAATTGTTTAATCAAAATTATTTTACATAGAAGATAATAAAGGGTTCTATTTTTATCCCTATTATTACAATTATTTGAATATGTTGTGATGGAATTATTTTTATGAATTCCTTTATCGTATATGAATTGTTTTATGATGTCACGATGCTTAAGTTTCCCATTTTTATTACATGGGTTATGCAATGATGTATGTTTTAAGATTTTGTGGCACACATAAGAATGGTATCATTATGAGATGGGTGAGACCTATATCTCCCTCTAATGCATTGGGTAAAGATTTTATATCTCATGAGATAGACATGGATTGAACGGTAGGTTATACCAGTTCAGTGAAACAGGATTGGAACGAGGGTGACTCGGTTCAGAAAGGGACTTTGTCCACTAAGATAGTCTTGACAATGAGTCTTGACTAACAAGAAATGATTCTCTATGATTACGTGTGTATGACACAAAGTTTAATGTTTTAAGTTATTATTATTGTGATTACATTTCACTTCCATGATTTATCCCATGTTATGAAATTATGCTCTCTTTTGCAGGTTAAGATTTCCAAAAGTTATGTTATTATGAATATGATGTGATTGATTTTTCTTTTGTTTACACTTACTGAGCATTTGAGCTCACCCTTTTATGTTTTCTTTTCCCCAGGATATAAAGAAAGGTTTTAGGTATAAAAAGGAAGATATTTATGGGAGATGTTGAAGATCTTCCACCACGATTAGAAGATTATATTCCGAGTTTCCAAAGACACTAAACTATTACGATCCTTGTGTGTGTGTGTTTTTGTTATGTACTAAGTATTCCTTAAAAGTAATATAATGTCCATATACGTCAATCTTCAGGTCTCTACAGTTGGTATCAGAGGAAAGGATTAGTCAACCTTTGAAAACTAGGATGCGAAAACGTTAGTGAGATCCCTAGACATATTTCTAAGGTATGTCTAGGGATGTCCCTAAGGTTAAGTATACAAATAGGTTATAGTACTAGAACTACGCTAACGATCATATAATTAAACCTAAGATGTTAGATATTGAAGGTACTCCCCCTTTATTATGTTGTTTTCCCTAGCATGATTTTTACCTCTCACACTATTCTTTTTGGGTTTTAGACGATGGATGGAACCCAAAGGAACCATGTTGATCAATGCAATGGACAATGCAATGATTGTCCTCCTGAATAAACAAATGTTATGGGAGATGGAGTGCAAAATCTTATTTCTATACTTACACAAGCTATGAATCATTCTGGACATCCAAATGAGCAGAGAAGGGAACAGTATTCTATTGATTCCTTCATGAGGCAACGTCCACCTTCTTTCAGTGGGTCTTCTGATCCACTTGTTGCTGAACAATGGATCAGTACCACTGAAAAGATATTTTCAGTTCTTCAATTTTCTGAACATGATAAAGTCATCTTAGCAGTATATCGTTTGGAAGGTGAAGCTGATAAATGGTGGAATCTTATCAAGAATATGAGGCAAAGAGGTGAAATTGAGTCAATGGAATGGGACGAGTTCAAGAACTTATTTTTCAATAAGTACTTCCCTCGTATTATTCGAACAAATATGGAGAAGGAGTTTCTTGAACTAAAACAAAAGGATGATGAATCTGTTGTTATATACGAAGCGAATTTTACAAGACTTGCAAGGTATGCATCTGGCATTATCATCCAACCTGAAAGTAAAGTTGATCGATTTTTCAGTGGCTTAAAACCAAGTCTTCTAAGGGCATTATCTGTAAGAGACTTCAGTAGCTATGAAGAAATTGTGCGTTGTGCTATCAAGGTAGAAATGGACGTTGGTGTTACATATCCATCTCATGGTTTTGACAAGAAACGAAAGATGGAGTTCAAGGAGAAATCTCAGAATAATGGTGAAAAGAAGATGAATGTTTCCTTATGCTCAAAGTGTGGAAAGAAGCCTGGTGGAGATTGTCTTAAAGGGACTAGAAAATGTTTTAAGTGTGGAAAAGAAGGTCATCGAGCAGTTGAGTGTCGAAGTAATGGAAAAAGGGTTTCTAATGATGTGAATAAAGCAAAGACTATAGAGAAAGCACCACCAACACTTCAATGCTTCATGTGAAAGGAAATGGGGCATTATGCTAATAAATTCACTAATCCAAGGGTTAGTGATGATCAACACGAGCAACCACTGAAGGCAAAGGACAAAGGGAAGTTACATGCGATCACTATTGGCGATGTTGAATATGACAACGATGTGGTGGAATGATTAAGTGTTTATGTAATGGGATTCCAAAATAATATTGTATCATGGAGTATTGGAATATTTATGTATTGGTATAATGTGGTATTCAAAGTGATTGAGATATTTTTGGAAATAATATGATATGCACATAATGAAGAGAAAACGAGAAAATGAAATGTTTAACAGTATTCATGAGCTCATGATTGATATAAGGACTAAGTGATATCATGGTTTGAGTATATTGAATTTTGAGGATTTTGGTATGTGGAAAGTGTTAACTTTTAACTGCATTCATGTTTTCACTAAGGTATTCAAGAGAATACATGATTAAGGACTTTGAATGTTTAGAATGTGACCAACAAAACATATCTTATGATATATGGGGACCAACGATGGTATTAAATATCTGGTAATCGTTTTCACTATGAGAGTGGACTGCAGTATTATGGATAAGCCCAAAGATTGGAATGGATTATGTTGGACATAAGTTAGAATTGTTTAAGGATATAAGTTCTTTCGATATTATTGATGGGATGTTATAGTAATATAGTTTTAGAAAAAGGTCAACCTGCAGGACGGGCGACAGCCCATCCCGTCGGACACGGCTGTAGGAATCGAACCCACAACCGAAGTGCGACTGGCCTTTATCTCCTACCACTGGCCTACAGGAATCCCCTGTTTAGTAGAAACTAGTTTTATTATATTAAGAAGTATGATATATGAAGTATAAGTCCATTTTAAGAACCATTTATGATTAATCTCACTGTAGATGGACTTATGTATTTTTTGATAACTTTCCTAACCTTTTTTTTGAAAGATATGAAATGACCCATAATTCTATCACATGATTTGCTAACACTTCACGAATAACAAATCCAACATCATTTATTTAAGAGATGAAGTGGAAATTGTTCAAGGCACAAACAACAGTGAGATTGTACCAAAATAAAGTAAGTATTTATTCTAATTCAAATTTTCAACTTTAGGGAAATGATCTTGAAAACCAAAAATGTTGTCCTAGTGCCCTTATATCCGATGAATCAGATGGTACCTTAGATCATCACATATTTATGCTTTTGTGATTGCTGGATTTTCCATAGCCATGTTCTCTACCACTCTCCATCAGAACATGATGGTTAGATTTCTCTTCCATATCCATATTTTCACCTATGTGGAAACCCATTGATTAGTTTATTTGGGTAATCGTTAAATTTAGTAATTTAATTTTTAAAGCCAAGTTTTGGTATTCCTTTTTACGATGTGGGTTTCTATTAAAGAAACTTTCGAATAGTAAACCATTTATAACCCCGACGAATTTAGAGGGCGAAATTCATTTTAAGGGGGGTAGAATGTAACAGCCCAAGATTTTATGAAAAGAATATTCTTTTTAATTTTACTAATGTCTTGTGTTGTACGCTACACCAAAAGAAGCTTTCACAACATGCATCATTGACTTTCCTTCCATTACACGCAATCGCGACCTTCCTCTATAGCGTGTGTAGTACGCAATAACGAGTTTCACTAAACAGCGATATGCTATTAAAATATTATTAAAACTAGCTGTTATGAAGAGTAATAACCACTTTTTGAAATTTTGTAAATTTTATCTCTCAAAATGGACTTCATTTTTGGATTCGTATTATTGAATTTAGCCTAAGGTGAAATTTTGGTACTTTTCAGATAACTTTCATATTCTGATGAATAGTGAAAATTACTAAATTTTAATTAAAAAAAACTTTTTTAATCAAAATAATTAATAGTGATAAATTATTAATTTGAGTTGTTTTAAAGTATATTTAGAATATATTTTTACAATTCAATACAATGTTGGTCATTGGATGTGATTTCACATTTACACCAGACATAAACAAGTGTTAATCTTTTGATAATTATTATCTCTTAAAAACACACTATTTGTTGTGACAGCGGAAATTAATTATAAAATTAATTAATGAAACTTATATGTTGGGAATTTTGTAAAATAGAAATCATTTTTGAATTCAGAATATCAATTATAGCTTAGGGTGAAATTTTGGCATTTTTCTGAAAAACTTCAATTTTTGATGAATAGTGAAACTACAAAGTGGAAGTTAAAAAAATTATTATTATTATTATTATTTTCATAAATCTTAATTTTACCACTTCTGTGAATGGAATTTCAAAAATCCGAGAGACACGGTTGATGTCAGTAAGTAAAATGTGGTTCAATGAGATGAAAATAATTTTTGGTGAATAGTAACTTTTTACTTTTATTTACCACGGTTAAAAGTAAATAGGGTAATTAAGGGTAAAAATGATATTAATATTACCCTAACACATGTTATAATCCTATTGGAAAAGTGTATCTCGACCAAAAACAACCTTAAGTGTAAAATATTATCATTTAGGCCCACTTGGATTAGATTAGGACATTTATTATTATTTAATTCAAAGAAGAGTTAAAAGAGTTAAAATCAAAGTTTATTTACTAAAACATTTTAAATTGGGGTTATACATTAGATAAATTCGACTATAAATATTAATTAGAAATATAAAAAGATTTCCTACATAATGGTATTTTATTTGTAATTTTTAGACTTGAAATAATTTAATTTATTTATGACACAACAATGATGCAGTAATTGCCTTTTTAAGAACAATTAACATAATTGATGTTATAAATGCCCGAATAAATGTAATTTGAGAATTTGTATGACTTAAAATAATTTTATTGGTTAATATGACATGTTATTGTTGATTTAAGTAACTTGGTTCGAACTTATCATTCTGTTATAAATTTCATAAAAATCATGTACCAAATAGTGTCAAAATTGACATAAATTAGTTTTTAAAACAAATATTATATTATCAATTGTTATTTAATTCTTAAAAATCTAATGTTCGGACAAATGACTTAGATAAGGATATATATATTCATAATAAACAACTTTGGGTTCGATTTTCTTGTTATGGTAAGTTTATTAACCATATAGTGTAAGAAAACAAAAAGACACGGTAAAAGTTAAATTATTTAACTTAGAGTTAAATCTAATTGATAAAGTTATAATAATAACCTAAACTTGTCTAAATCCTATTGGATAAGAGGGTTTCGACCCATCCCCACTTTACCTTCGAAATAAGACCATTTGGAACCACTATAAACCGAATTTGACCTTAATATAAAATAATATTTTGAGATTTTCCTAAGATGTCCCTCTCCTCCCTTATAAAAGGGAACCTCCTCCCTTTCCTCCTCACACCAATTTGAGCATTCAAGCTCTGACAACCCCTGCCAAAATATCTTCTCCACTTCCCTAGTATCATCCTAGAGGTCCTGGTCTTCTTAGAAGACCAATTTTAGTTCCCTAAAAGGAGGTCTCAAAGAAGCACTTCAAAGAAGAGGTAATATCCATTACCGATCCTTTCCAATTTCTTTCTTCTTCAACTTCTTCTTCTTTAGTTGTTTCATTATGAAGTAATTACATCAGTATCACTAATATACAGATATGTTATTATAAGTATGAAACAACCCTATTTAACCATCTATCCATCCTATGGAAAATGAAATCACCGCGCATGCGTACGTACGGAATACCGTCTCCACGCCGTGGTGTATTCTATTTTCCACCACCACCTTAATAGGATGGGTATAATGGTGTAATGAGTAACTATATATGATTATTATAAAGTAATATTGATACTGAAATAGTATACATACACTTCAACACAATTCCACGACCATGGGAACGATATCATCGCTCGTGCGTACGTACGGACTACCGTCTCCACGACGCGATGAGATTCATTCTCAATGATCAACAATTCATGAATGATTATAAAGTATATATAATAAGTACTAATGAAATATATGACCTAATAATGATACTGGAATTATTTATATGTATGTCATCTACTTAATTCCATTCAATTCAATAATGAAACGAAAACATCGTTTATGCGTACGTACGGACTACCGCCTCCATGAACGGTGTATTTCTTTCCATTTACTGATTTATTATATATGAATATTCTGAATATATATATATAAATCATGTTTTATATTCTGGAATTAATAAATCCTGATCTAAGTAATCATATGAATAATTACAAGTTAAAAACACGAACGACAAATGAGTCGATTTTACCCAAAACGCTACTTTAACATGAATTTACAAAAGAACGGGTAATATAAAGTCATAAGTGGACAATATATGATATAATAACAATGAATATGATTCTGGAATAAGTTAATAACATGATTTAAATCATTATACAGGAGGTTTGGACACTTACAAAGCAAGTCGGACCTAAGGTAAGGAAAATATCACAATCTCATTTTTATCCGAGATTGTTTTTACTTTGGCATTTACTGGGGTGTATTTTATTATCCACATCCATGTTCCCTAAATATGTAATATTTTTTCCATCCAATTACAATAGTTTAAATCCAATTTTACCCTTCGGTGAGTTTTTAGTAAAGAATATGAAAGGAATCTTTTGTCGTTTTTCGTACGAGGTACTTTTTGACTTTTCCGACAAAAGTACGAAGAATGTTTTTTTAACTTATACGACAAGAATGGATTTTGAAAACATTATTTCCAAGAATATTCCTTTATAATTTTTCAATATTATTTTTAATCAACATCTTTTAGTTTATAATTTTACGACATGTTAAGAAAGGAAAAGTGTTTTTGAAGTAGAAAGAATATTTTACTCAAGAATGAAGTTCAATTGTTTAATCAAAATTATTTTCCATCGAAGATAATAAAGGGTTCTATTATTATCCCTATTATTTCATTGGTTTGAATATGTTGTGATGAAATTATTTTTATGAATTCCTTTATCGTATATGAATTGTTTTATGATGTCACGATGTTTAAGATTCCCATTTTTATTACATGGGTAATGCAATGATGTATGTTTTACGATTTTGTGGCACACATAAGAATGGTATCATTATGTGATGGGTGGGACCTATATCTCCCTCCAATGCATTGGGTAACGATATTATATCTCATGAGAAAGACATGGCTGGAACGGTAGGTTATACCGGTTCAGTGAAACAGGACGGGAACGAGGGTGACTCGGTTCAGAAAGGGACTTTGTACACTAAGATAGTCTTGGCAATGAGTCTTGACTAACAAGAAATGATTCTCTATGATTATGTGTGTATGCCACAAAGATTCATGTTTTATGTTATGATTATTGTGATTACATTTCACTTCCATGATTTATCCCATGTTATGAAATTATGCTCTCTTTTGCAGGTTAAGATTTCCAAAAGTTATGTTCTTATGAATATGATGTGATTGATTTTTCTTTTGTTTACCCTTACTGAGAATTTGAGCTCACCCTTTTATGTTTTCTTTTCCCCAGGATATAAAGAACGGTTTTAGGTATAAAAAGGAAGATCTTTATGGGAGATTTTGAAGATCTTCCACCACGATTAGAAGATTATATTCCGAGTTTCCAAAGACACTAAACTATTATGATCCTTGTGTGTGTGTGTTTTTGTTATGTAATAAGTATTCTACAAAAGTAATATAATGTCCATGTACGTCAAGCTTCGAGTCTCTACATATCTAGTGTTTCCAAGGCTACTAAACTAAACGGTCTTTTGAGACATGATCTTTTGTGATCATTCCAATGTTATGAAGTAATGCATCGACTCTAGGTAACTGGGGTCGGGGAGTTACAGAAAATATGAACCAAAAATAAACTGGAAGAAGGATAGGAAAAGAAGTGACAATACTGATGACATTTTCTGCTATGAATGTAAGCGTAGAGGACATATAGAGGCTGACTATCCAGAGCTCATGTACAAAAAGAAATTCGGGGAAAATGATAAGAAGTACATAAAGTCAATGAAAGAATCCTGGATTTATTCTGAGGGTAGTTCAAGCGACTCAAATACATCACATGATGAATAGTCTAACAAAGCCAATATGTGTTTTTTGAAAAACACATCTGATGTAACAGTTGACTCTTTTGTAAATAATTGACACTATTCTGGAGATGAGAGTGACTCTGAAAATATAAGTAATGAAGAAATGTTTAAATACTGTAACATTATTGAGAAAACATGTAATAAACTAAAACAAAAATATAATCATTAACGAAACTAAATGCTCTTAACAAAACTATTAAATGTTAACTGACAACTGAGAAGGAGAAAAATCTCAGCTGCTCAACAAAAATAATGAATTTAAAACGTCTAATGAGAAATTAAAGAGTTATATAGAAATTTTTACAAATGGGGAAAATACTCTTACCCAAATTCTAGAAAAACAAATTTCCCCTAAATACAACACTGGCATTGGTTATCAACTTGGTAAAAGAAACCTTAGTAGAACAAACATGTTTCAAAATCCAGGACATACATTTTTACTCCTAGTTCTGGAATCAAATGAACTAATTCAATTCAGGATACATATTCTACTGTTTCATGTTTTCATGGACCAAATACAATTTATTTTTCAAATACATTACTCAATGATTATAGGAAAACTATGTGGAAAATATGGGTTCCTAATGCACTTATTACTAATATTTATAGATCCAAACAAGTATGGGTACCAAAATATTTTTTTTCTTAATCTATTTTAATGAAATCTTCTTAAAGAGATCCTACAATAGTCTATGGTACTTGGATAGTGGATGTTCGAGTCACATGATAGAAGACTACTCATGCTTCAAGAACCTGATAAAAGTAGATGGAGGACATGTCACATTTGGTGACAATGCCATGGGAATGACTATTTTCCTCAGTCAAATCGGTATCTCTATCTCAGTTTTAATTTCTAATGTACTATTTGTTGATGGTTTAAAATATAATATGTTTATTATCTCAAAATTATGTGATGATGGATTTCATGTTAGATTTGAAAATTATGCTTGTAATATCTTTAATTCTAAATATGAATTAGTATTTTCTTAATTAAAAAATGAAAATGTTTATTCTCTTATTTTATATTCTTTAGATTCTCAAAATACTTCATGATTAAGTATATTTCATAAAGAATCTTAGCTCTGGCATAGTATACTAGGACACTGTAATGTTTACTCCCTTAGAAAACTAACAAGAAAAATCCTAGTTAAAGACTTACCCAACCATGAGTTTCCAAATGACAAAGTGTGTAATCCCTATCAAAATGGAAAACAAAACAATGTTTCCTTAAAACCAAATAAAGAAGTTTTCACTTCTCAACTGCTTGAAATAATTCAAATGGATTTGTTTGGACTATCTAGAGTTTCTAGTTAAAATGGGAAGCACTACATTTATGTTCTTGTAGATGACTTTTCTAGATATACATGGACCTCCTTTATGGCTCAAAAAAGTGAAGCCTACTCTTATTTTACCAAAACATCAATTCTCGTAGAAAATATCTATTGACATTGAATTAAATCATTAAAAAGTGATTGTGTCCATGAGTTTGAAAATCATGAGTTTCAATCATTTTTCTCACAAACTTTTTGTAGTCACAATTCCACTGCCCCTGGACCACCTCAATATAATGAAGTTGTAGGGAGAAAAAATATAACCCTGCAGGAGATTGCTAGAACAATGCTTAGTGAATATGACCTACCTAATTATTTTTGGGCTAAATCTATCAATACATCATGCTACACAATCAATAGAGTGTTGATCAGACCTATTCTTAAGAGGACTCCTTGCAAATTACAGAACAATAGAAAATCCAATGTTATCTATTTCAATGTTTGTGGTTGCAATGTCTATATTATTAATACCAAAGAAAATCATGACAAATTTGCATCAAAAAGTGATGAAGGTAACTTTTTAGGATATTTCATGTCTAGTAAAGCATATAGACTGTTCAATAAAAGAACTAAATGTGTGGAAGAATATGTTCATGTAAAATTTGATGAAACAAGTCCATATGAGCCTAAAACCATCCTAGAGAATCTGGAGGATGATGTATCAAATCTGAACATCATTTCAATATCCTCAAATTCTTCTTCGAATGAATCTATGAAAACTTCCACCTTCGGAAATTCCATAGAATAAAGTCACCATGAACCTGAATCTGTTAATGAACCTAAAATCACTTGTTCCTCTTTTTCTTGAACTGTTAGAACCCTTATGAACCATCCCTTATATGATGTTGTAGGAGACATAGACAAAGTAACACAAACTAGAGCTTCTCTTAGAAATCATGTTGAACATCAAGAATTCTAGTCACAACTCGAACCTAAAAACATTAATGATGCTATCAATGGTGAGTTTTGGGTGATGGATATGAAAGAAGAACTTAATCAGTATTAAAGGAACAAAGTTTGGAAACTTGTGGAATGACCCAAGGAAACATTCACCATAGGCACTGAATGGGTGTTTAGAAATAAGGTTGATGAAGATTTTAACATAGATAGAAACAACTCTAGATTAGTTGAACAAGCATATAGTCAAGAATAAGGAATTTACTATGAGGAGAACCTTGCACTAGTTTCCAGAAATGAAGCCATCAGAATCCTGCTAGCCAATAATACACATCCAAATTTCAAACTATTTCAAATGGATGTTAAGAGGAAATTCTTAAATGGGTATATATCTGAGGTTGTTTTGGTTGAACAACCCCCTAGATTTACAAACCCCCGTTTTCCAAATCATATTTTTAAACTATTAAAAGATTTATATGGTTTAAATCATGCTTTGAGAGCTTGGTATGATAGATTGAATACTTTTCTTATTTCCAAAGGTTTTACAAAAGGAATATATGATCCTACCCTTTTTATAAAACAAATTTATAATGCTGTTTTACTTGTTCTAATCGATGTAAATGACAATATTTGTGGATCTTTGAAGAATTATTTCTTTACTTATTTTTCTAAAATGATGGAAAACGAATTTGAAATGAGTTTAATGGGTGAACTAAAATTCTTTATTGGATTTTAAATCTTACAAAAAAATTATGTAATTGTTTTTACTCAATATAAATATACTAGAGATCTTCTATAATGTTTTGGATTTGATATCACTAAATGTAGTGACACTCCCATGAGTACCACTTGTATGTTGGATCTTGACGAAGATGGAAAATCTGTTGATCAAACCACTTATAGAGGAATGATTGGATGTTTACTCTACTTAACTTCTAGTCATCCGTACATTATGTTTAGTGTGTGTATGTGTACTCATTTTCAATAAAATTCTAAGGAATCTCGTATAAATTATGTAAAGGGAATTTTCTAACACCTCAATCATACTCCCAATATAAGACTATTTTATCCTAAAGGACATTCATTTGAATTAGTTAGTTATATTGATTCTGATTTCGGTGGCTCTGAGTTAGATAGAAAAATTACCTATAGAACATGTCACCTTTTAGGCATGTCACTAATATCATAGTGTAGTAAGAAAAAAAATTCTATTGCATTATCTACTACAAAAGTTCAATATGTAGCTGCAGGCAGTTGTTGTGCACTAATTTTGTGGATGAAACACACATGACTAGATTATGCATATCAATTCAAACATGTACCCATAAATTGTGACAACAAAAGTGCTATTAACTTCTCAAAAAATCATGTTTCACATTCTAGGACAAAGCACATTGATGTAAGACATCACTTTTTGAGATATCATTATCAAAAAGGTGATACCACTTTAGAATTTATTATTACTGAATATCAGCTTGTTGATATATTCACCAACCCATTAAACATTGAAAGAATAGACTAAATCATTCATGAACTAGGTATGATACGCCTCAAATAGATATCTTACTATTTTAGGTCTTACTATTCGATATCTTACTGTTTTAAACATTACTATTTCATGATTACGGTTTCTCAGCTAGTGTTTCAGATTACTGTCTCACCGTAATTCTCAGTTACTGTCTCTCAGTTTACTATCTCACTGTAAATTTCATGTTTACTGTCTCACAGTTTACAATCTCACCGTGAATTTCGTTCACTATCTCACCACAATGTGCATTTACTATCTCACGGTAATAACCAGACACGATCTCACTGTAAAAATTCTTTATATTTTTTTTTTGTAAAAACACGTATCACAGTAATTATCCCCTTCACATTTTTTGTTTTCCTTCACTTTTACTTTTGCGACGTTTGGTATTCCTAAATGATAAAATAAACAAAGTATCACTTGATTCTTCACTCAGGGTTTCTTCTACTAACTCATTTCGAACCCTTCTTTATCCATGCAACCCTTCTCAATCTCGAAACTTCTATGAATGCCATGAATGAAACATCCTTAATCATCGACACCTGAGAATTACAGCTCGAAGAAGAAGAATATTTCAACTAAGATACCACCTGACGGACCTTTAAATACAAATATGGTAAACCGCTATGTTGTACCTGAGAAAGATATTTTTCCCAAATTGATTCTGTATAGTAATTTTTGGGTATTGAAATTGTTAGAACATCAAGGCTAGTAAAATCGGGTTTTGAAAGAAGATAGACATATCTACCCTAAGTTAGTGGATCCTTTTTACCAGTACATATAGTTCTCTATTGATTCTAATGATATTTATGTAATAAGAAGCTCAATCAATGGCAAGAGATTTTCATTCTCTTTGAGGTTATGGGCTGTATGCCCTAGGATACCTCACAAAGGAATCTATGAGGATTATCAGAGAGGACCTCCACATTAAACCGAATTATTTGTTCTTGTAGACGCTTTGAAATCCTTAACTGTAAATGGCGCCCAGTGGAGAGACATTGCTGTTGAAATAGATAGAGAACGAATACTTCTGTTCATGTTTAAACATAATTTGGTTATTCCAAGAAAAAGTGATTTTTCTATTTTGAAATATCAAGATGTGTTTCTGATCCACCTTATAAAAAATGGGTATCAGATCATCCTGTGTAATAATGTCATAAACCATATATGTGAGCTGATAAAAGTCACATCCACGTCAACTTCCCTGCTTTACTCTTGGTTAATCTCAGCCATTCATCTTACCAAAGGTATGGTTGGACCTAATGAGGAAGTGATTAAGGATTGTGAATTCTTCCTCCCAAAAGCTAGTATCAAAAGAATGAAAATAAAATGGAATCCTTGGAAAAAGGAATGGGTGGAATAAAGTGAAAGTGTTTAAGTGAAATTCAATCATGTGGATTATCCCTCAAGACCAAGAGATATTTATAATACTTGTTTAGAACCAGATGAGATTGTTGAGTATCACGAAGAAGAGGAAGAAGAGGCTGATGTTCCACCTAGGGAAGGTGTTTTTGTTGAGTAAGAAATGTATACTGTTCCTCACGTAGTTCTTGAAGAAGAAGTACTTTCTCATAAAGAAGCTATTAATCTGGAAACTCAAACCGAGGCAGAAACAGAAACAGTTGCAAAAGAATCTGAAAAGCATTCCATGGAGGAAACTACAGTGAAAGAGCTATGTTATAGAAGAAGCCAATCATGAGGAAATACCTATAGAAAAATATGTTTCTGAAATCATCCCTTCAGCTAAAGAATATATGGAGCTAGAATTTCATTTGGCTAGGCAACAAATGAGTGAGGAACTTAGAGCTGAGTCTATGAAATTAGACTGAGATCCTAAGCTTCTCAGTCTTGAGAAGGAGGCACCTATTGAGGGGTAGCAAACCCCAAATCGTGACTCTATTAATGATTCGCATTTTACTAAGTCAATACCTATAGATTCTCTATATAAGTTCCCTAGTTTCTATGATATGGATGACTCTCATTAGGTTTCAGAAATCAGACTAGATATTTCTGCTCTATTCTAGTTGAAATCAGTCTCCAATATCACACCTAATAATGACCCTGAGCCTGTACTAGTCTCTACTCATGAACCTTCATCTGAACAACCATCGTTTGTGAGTAAGGATGATATGAAAGAATTGTGTACTACCCTCTTGTCTAGAGTTGAAAAACACATGAATACCCAACCTCTTCCTATGAAAAATTTAAGTGAGAGAGATGACTAACTATTATTGGAGAAAGTTATTTGGAAAATACAACCTAAAATGATTCGTGAGATTTAGGAAGTAATATTTGAAAATAATCTACTTAGTAATGAAGTGAAGACCATAAAATGTATGGTTGAAGACATGAAGAGAGCGATGCATTCAAGATCAGAGATTGTTTCTCCTTTTGTAGAACTGGGTGTTTCTCAAATCCTACAAGTTGTTGTGTCTCAGATTTAACCTTATCTGGATTCCTTAGATAAAAAGGTCGCTGAAAGGAACAAAACAATTGTGAAGGAAATGAGAGATCTTATTTTCAATTTTAATAGGATTACTAATGAGTATACCACGTGTCTTCAAAAGGTTCTAAATCAACCCAAATCTCTAACCATAGTGGTTAATGCCTATAAAGCATCTGGTCAATCCTTTTAATCCTTCTTTGACAGTTTTCTAATCAGAACGGTAGTAAAATAAGAGCTTTAAAATGTTCTCAGTGGTTTAAATATGGCTTCTCTATCTGAATTTTTGAAAAACAGTGATAGAGTTCTTGACCTAGTACAAATCCACTAAAAAATTGCTAATGATTCTCAATAAGATATTACCAGGAAAGTGGATTTCTAATTCAATAGAATATTCTCCAAGACCAATATGACAAATCATTTTATGTATCTTATAGAAAATATATGGATTCCTATCATGACTCAAGCTTTCAAGACCGAATTCCAAAAGCTCACAGAGTTTACTTGATTTTTGGTGAAGTTTATGGAGAACTAGGATGATTTGGAGAAAGCCATAAAGTGTGGTGGAGAGATCATTCCATATTTCATTAAACTCTTGAGGTCCTATCTTAATGTGCAGAGTATATCCATTATTGCTCTAGTGGCTGAACCTCTAAGACCTAGGATGTCGACCTTCACTTCTTCCTTATCCTCTACTACAATGTCTGTAGGCCAAGCACTAAGTCAGATCAGGCCTGTGATTCTTGATAAACATCTACCTAGATCTTCAACTGCTTCTAATTTGGCCCCATCAGTCTTTGAAGTCTTTCCTTTACCCTCTTTATCAACCAACTTAGTCCCTTATTCTACCTCGACCTATACTGTTATGGCTTCCTCTTCGGATGCTGTGAAAGGCAAAGAGAAAGCCAGCCCCTGAAGAATAATGGCGATTACTTCTTTTTGATAGGGATGTTATTGCTTTTGTTTTTATCTTTTGTATTTGTACATAAAATTATTTTCTATTAATGGAATGCGCACTTTTGACTTCTCTTATTCCATATTTTTTATAATCCCAATAGGGTGAGAAATTTCAATATCGTATTCATTTATCTATTTAGTAGAATCAAATATACAATTTAACTTCACATGATTTGTGATCATCAAAAAGGGGGACATTTTTGGACTCCTCCTGTGTTAATCATGTTTTAATGATCACAAATCCTATTCAACCTAGTTAACTCCTGTAAATTATATCAAATCATGTGTATTAATGATTAAAGTATTATAATTATTTTAAAAGATCAATTCAAGATCTTAATTGCTCTAAATTCAGTTTATTTACTTTATAAAATATTTTACCTAGTATCATAATACATTCTTTGACAAATGTTTATGTCTATTCCATTCTATTATCATCACAGCTTATGTATGAACACAGTTACTTTGAGAAATCTGAGACACTATGAGTCTTTCACTGGTTATGTCTTTCTGGCACCGTGAGGCAGACATCGTGAAGAAAGACACTGTGAAGCAAGGCACCGTTAAGAATCAGACACCATGAAGAATCAGACACTGTGAAGAATCAGACACTGTGAAGAATCAGACACAGTGAAGAATCAGACAACATGAAGCAGAAACTGTGAATAAGACACAAATAAAATGACACTGTGAATAAGATATTGTGACTGAACCCGACCACAAGACACCATGACCAATCTAAACACCTTGTGATAGAGACACCATTTCCATGACATATTGTGACACCATTTCTTAATAAGTTTTTTGATGTTTTTCAATTTAATCTCCAATAGTCATATTTGAATATTTTAATACTCTAACATAATTAATGTTTCTTTGTAGACATATCATTGGACTGTACAAGGTACGTGGTGCGGAATAAATGAAACATGTCGGCTTTAACACATGCTTTCAAAGATAAAACAAAAGTGATTCCAAGAATCAAGAAGCGCGATATACTAAACGAAAAATAAGGCTGTGGGAACGAAAATGAAGAACGATGAGATAATTTCAAAAAGAAGGATTGTCATATGCGTGCAACCCAACTCTGTTGATGAACATATGAAGTACACTAGAATCTGGAGGACATCTTCACATTGTCGAACCCCATGAAGAAAAGAAACATAAATGTGACACACTGTTTTACTAATGAGGACTCTAATTCTGCATCTGCTTCATCTCATAAGTCCAAAGATACAAAGGATAACACTCATAGAACTTCTAAACCCATCTCCATATTTCTGAATTGTTGTGTATCTGTTTAATACATTTCAAGAAGTTTGTGTGTTTCTATATAATAACACACTATGTCTCCTTGTTTAAACTAAAGGATATAAGATATCCTCACTCAAACCTCTATTTACTCTTGGATACCCAAAAAAACTATAGAAGAGGTCCCTATGTGGCCTGGTTATTTTATACCCGCAAAAACTGTGGAGGAGGTCCCTGAGTGGGCTGGTTATTTTTTACTCACAAAAACTATGGAAGAGGTCCGTGTGTGGCTTGGTTATTTCTGTACCGATGAAAACTGTATAAGAGGTCCCTGTGTGACCTGAACAGTCTGTGTACAGTTGTTAACCTTGATATAGGGTGTGGATCAATGTTTATTATATAACTACTTGGTGGTAGGTGATCACCAAGTGGAGTGGATTGTTTCGCTTCTTGAGACTGAACAGCTTTTTTTATATCTGTTGGGCTGCATAATTTAGTTTTCTCTTTTTTATTATTTTACTATATAATTCTGAAATCACTAATTTAACTTTGATAGTTAGTCTTAGAAAGAAGTTATAACTATATTTTCATAGAATAGTAACTTTAAAAGTAATATTAGTAACACAAATTATGATTACTGAGAATTAATCAATCTTCTAAAAAGTTACTTAAATAGTAAAAATCTTATAACAGTATAACATTGATTAACATGGTTGTATTTAATCTTTGGGGATACATTTTTATAAATACTTTTTATATCAATTTATATAGTTACACAATTCACCCCTCCCCTATTGCGTAATCTAATCCGACCAACACAAACTTCTGTAATGGAATTTAAATTCATAATACAAATTGATTGCTTGATTGTAAATGATAAGAGATAAATTCCTTACGGAATTTCGGTAAGGTAACAGGTGTACCTAGGAGGCTTTATTGATAGGTAATGGGTTCTATAATCATTAAAAAATAAGGAGGACAATATAGGGGAGGGGTGAAATCATACCCCAAAATTTTTAATTAATATTAAAAGGGTATAACAAAAATAAGAAACTTGGACTAAAATGAGAAAGGAAGAAATCCCTTACTTGGAACTGTTGTCCGAAAGGCTTGGGAGTGGCTTGATAAAGGTTTTTGGGATATTGGGGAACCTTCTGAGAGTTCTAGGTAGAGGAGGGAAGATTTTGGTTGATCTCCAAAGGCTTTGAGTGAAGAGGAAGTCGTAGCTTGTGTTGGTTTATTTAGGAATAGAGAGGGGATTCTTTATTAACTAGGGTTTGGCCACAACACATTAATCTAATCAAAACCAAAAACCAACCTTTGGTTTTTCCCATGTTTTATTCCAAATGGTAGTGAAAAACATTATTTTATAAGACCAATATCTGAAGATCTTAATTGTAATTCCCCAACCCCAGTTACCCAGAGTCGGTGCATTATTACATAACATTGGCATGATCACAAAAGATCAAGTCTGGAAAGACAGATTAGTTTAGTAGCCTTGGAAATAGTAGATGCATTCATAATGATTACAATACATCATAAAGTGAAAACTAAAAAAACATCTTGTTTCCACACTCATATCCCCTTATACTGTCCCTGAAGGTCATTCAAAAAATACTTCTTCACATCCTAGGAAAAATAAAACATAGAAAGGGGTGACCTCAAATGCCATGTAAGGATAACAATATAGAGGAAGATTTTATAAATAAGAATAAACATTTAAGGCAATTTATAAATAAACAAAAGACTTTTAAACATGATCTTCTACATAATATGGAAGAAATAAAATGAAATAATGCCATTTACTTATTCACATGGATATTCTACTAGTCGAATAATCACATGCAATATCAATACCCACTTTCATAATAATGGAATGCATAATTCCAGACTATCATAACCACATAGTCAAGGATTTGTGTCAAGACAACAAATAAGATTTTGTCAAGGCCTTGTGCCAAGTCACAAGTTTGAATCATGAGACCTTCCGATGCATCAAGGATCTATAGCGGGCTCCACCCGTCACTTACTAAGTCCAATGTATTCCCATATGAAAAGATTAAAACATAACGTAAACATTCATATTAAAACAATCATATCAGATGTAAAAAATTTATCCATAAACCATGAATGGTGTAAAAATAACACATCCACATTCAAACATATCACAAAACCTTTAACATAATATGGAAGTTTTGTATCATAATAAATCAACTTCAAATAAGCTTAAAATCTATTAAAGGATGTCGACATAGATAAAATCAAAACTATTTGAGATAAATATCCCTTTTTTGAAATCATATAAAAGTCACATTATTATAAACCAAAACATTTACTTTGAAAATATTATTATAAGATCGTAAGGGAAGATTAAATGATTTTATAATGACAAAAAATAGCTACAACTGTCATATAAGTTATAAAGAACATTCTTACATTAATTTTTCCAAAAACGGTTAAAAAGGACCTTGTTTGGAAAATGACGAAAAGATTACTTTATAAAAATCTTATAAAAATTCAACAAGGGTATAAATTACTATAAAACATAGTCCATAAAATATTAAGAATGATTTGAAACGCATTTTTAAGAAACATGAATGTGGATGATAAAGAGGTCCCAGTAGATAATTACGTATAAATAAACTCGAATAATGAAGAGATTGTGAAATAAACCCTTACCTAGAAAATTTCCTTGGTTGAGGGTATTTTAACGTCCTGTATAATGGTAAAATAATTTTTATTAAATTATTAAAGAATAATATACATTAATATGATTTCAGATATGATCTTTTAACATTTCTTTGTTAGTAATATATTGGTATTATCATTGTTTTGGGTGTTAACTTACTTGTTTTCTATCATATGTTTTGTTACGTAAGACATGTTTGTTATGGATAGGTTGTATCTTATTCATATACATAAATATATCATGTACTTAAACATTATTTTTAATCATCAAATGAGAATTAGACCTTAATGGATATGATGAGGAATGAATCTCATCGCGTTCTTGGGGACGGTAGTCCGTACGTACGCACGAGCGACAATACCATTATTTTGATATTAAAATAATATATAATTGGATGGTATATCATATTTAAATAATCATTATAATGTTATATTTATTATTTAATTTAATTACACATCAATATCATACCCATCCAAATAATAATGTTTTGAATAACAATTACACCATGATATGGAGACGGTAAGCCGTACGTACACACATATGGTGACATGTCATTCAAAGGATGGATAGAATACAGAATATGTTTATAACATATTTATAATAAAGTCACAGTATATAGAAGATACTAGTGGTACTATTTGAGAATGAAAATAACAAAGAAAAAAGAAGTGGAAGAATAATGGAACTTGAATGAAGCTGGTGAAAACATTACCTCTTCTTCGGGTTCTTCCTTTTGATTTGATCAAAAGGGCTCCTTAGGTTAGATTTCTGAACAAACTAAGGAATCTATGTTGAATTTAAGGATGTTTATAGGATAATTGGGCCATGTTTGGCCGAACTAAAAGTATTTTATTGTATGAATTTGAGAGAAGGGGGAGTTCCCTTTTATAAGAGGGGTGAGGGGAACCTTAGGAAAAGCTAAACATATTAATTTATAATAAATTCATATTCAGTTTCTAATGGCTACAAAGTGACTTATTTCAAGGATAAGATTGTTATGGGTTGAAATCTACTCAAACAATAGTTTTTAGACATGTTTGGTTTACTATTTACCCTTATCTTTTAGATTTAACTCTTAATTAAATAGTTTGACATTTACCATGTCTCGTTGTATTTTAATATTATATGGTTAATAAACTTACTATAAACTGCCTAGGGAACCAGAAGTGGTTCATTAAAGAAATACCTATCATCATCCAAGTCCTTTTGGCGAACCATAGAATTTTAGGAATATTATATCAATTAATAATATAATATTTGTTTTAAAAACAATTTTATGTCATTTTTAACACTATTTAATAATTGATTTTTTTAAAGTCTTAATAACTTTATTAATTCGAAAAAAATTCATTTAATCAATTCTAACATTTAATATTAACCAATAGAATTAGTGGAATTCATTATAAGTATCAAATTAAATTTTTTTGGGTATTTTTAATATCAATGTTTTTAACATTTTACTAATAATATAATTACTGCATCATTATTGTGTCATAAATAAATTAATTTATTTAATGTCTAAAAATTATAAATAAAATATCATTATGTAGTAAATATATTTATCTTTCTAATTAATATTTATAATAGAATTTATATTAAGTATAACCCTATATTAAAAATGTTTTAGTATTTAATCATTGATTTTAACTCTTTTAATTCTTCTTTGAATTAAATAATAATAAATGTCCTAATTTAATCCATGTGGACCAATGAGGTTCATATTTTATTCCTAAGTTTTTTTTTCGAATTATACTTATCCAATAGAATTAGGACATTTTTTAGGGTAATAATAATTTCATTTTTACCCTTAATTACCCTATTTACTTTTTACCGTCGTAAATAAAAGTAAAATGTTACTATTCAAAAAATAATATTTTTATCTTATTTAACCACATTTTACTCCTTGATATTAACCGTGTCTCTCGAAATTTTAAAATTCCACTCATAGAAGCAGTAAAATTATGATTTATGTGAATTTGAAAATTCTCCGAGGAGGTGAGTAAAAGACTGTGAAAAGTTCAATAAATTTTTTTATATATCTAAAATTATTCTAAACTAACTCCAATGAATTACATTGAACTTATATAGGTATTACGTATCTATTTTAACTTAAAATAAATTTCAATAAAATAAATAATTATTTAAATAAAAATTCTGTTATAAACTATAATGAAGTGTTTATCACTATTCATCAAAAATTGAATGTTTTAAAAAAAATACCAAAATTTCACCCAAAGATAATATTGATATTCTGAATCCAAAAATGAAGTCCATTTTGAATGATAAAATGTATAAAATTTCAAAATGTGGGTATCACTATTCATAACGACTAGTTTGATTGGTTGTGGTGTGTGTTAGAACTCGAAGTTTCATACAGCACACACTACTGTATTATTCAAAGAGAAGCATACCGTGGAAGCATGGAGTGTTACATTATCCCCTAATTCAAATAATTTCATCCTCAAAATTTCGAGAATAATACCGCATGAAAAGTCTCGGGTGATTCTTCATCATATGATCCTCGGGTTCCCATGTTGTCTCTTCTATTTTATGGTTTCTCCATAGAACATTTACCAGACGAATCAGATGGCTTTTTAGCACGTGTTCTTTCGTATCAAGAATCCTAATGGGTTCTTCGCAATAAGACAGATTGGGTTCAAATTCGAATTCCTCATAGGTGAGTACATGTGTTGGGTCAGACATGTATTTTTTCAACAGTGATACATGGAACACATCATGCACTTTGGAGAGATTTGGCGGCATTTCCAAAAGATACGCTACAGTCCCAATTCATTCTAGAATATCAAAAGGTCTGATGTACCTGGGACACAATTTACCTTTCTTACCGAAACGTCTAACTCCCTTCCATGGAGATAACTTCAAGAAAACATGATCTCCTACCTAAAATTTTAAATGCTTCCTTCGATTATCAACATAGCTCTTCTGCCAAATTTGAGCTGCTTTGATGTGGTTTTGGATTACCTTCACCTTTTCCATCATTTCCTCCACCAGTTCAGGGCCTACAAGTTTTCTTTCATCAATGACATCCCAATAGGTTGGAGTGCAACATCTCTTTACATATAACGCTTCATATGGTTCATTCTGAATACTTGAATGGAAGCTATTTTTATAGGAAAATTATACAAGAAGAAAATATTGATCCCACATACCCTAAAAGTCAAGTGAGAAAGATCTCAACATGTCTTCTAAGGTTTGAATATTCCATTCTGATTGTCCATATGTTTGATGGTGGTAGGCAGTGCTCAAACAAAGTTTAGTATCCAAGGCCTTCTGAATACTCTTCCAGTATCTTAATGTAAAACGGGGATCAGAAACAATCGATAGGGGTACTCCATAAACTCTCACAACTTCATTAATATATTGTCATGCTAGATGTTCAAGTGGTAGATCTTCTCTTATATCAGGAAAATGTGATGACATGGTTAGACGATCAACAATGACCCATATTATATCGATTCTTCTAGGAGTCATTGGTATCCCCATGAAAAAGTCCATTGTAACATTATCCCATTTTCACTCAGGTGTTGGAAGAGGTTGCATGACTCATCCATGCTATTTCCTTCTAGCATTCACTTGTTGACAAACCATACATCTTGACACAAAATCAGAAATCTCCCTCTTCATGTTGTCACACCAAAAATGTTCCTTCAAATCTCTATACATTTTGGTGCTACCAGGGTGTATTGAAAAATTGGAAATATGAGAATCATCTAACAATTCCCTTTTTAGATCAGGTATATCAGGAAGACATAGCGTCTTCCCAAACTTCAAAATTCCATCTTCATACACAAAGTCACTCAATCTCCCATCATTCACTGCATTAATCTTCTTTTGAAACTCTTCTTCACCGAAATGATAACTCTTAATCCTTTCTATTAATGATGGTTTGGAAACCATTTGAAAAAGCATTGATGTTTCACAATCCATGGTTATTCCCATATCCATCTTTACTAAATCCATGAAAATAGGATCCCTTTTAACTCTCATCTTGTTAAAAACTCCATGATCCTTTCTACTCAAAGCATCTGCTACCTTATTTTCCTTCCCCGGGTGGTAGTGTATCATGTAATCATAATCCTTGAGTAATTCAATCCATCTCCTTTGCATAATGTTGAGTTCTTTCTGTGAGAAAATATACTTCAAATTCTTGTGATTGGTATATATCTCACAATTTTCACCATAGAGATAATTTCTCCATATCTTCAAAGAAAGGATTATAGCAGCTAACTCAAGATCATGAGTATGATAGTTTTTCTCATTAATTTTTAGCTGTCATGATGCATAGTCAGTAACCCTATCATTCTGCATAAGGACATAACCAAGTCCATTCTGCGATGCATCACTATAAATAACAAACCCATAATTCCCCAATGGTAGAGTCAATATCATAGCATTGACTAATCCTATCTTCAGTTCTTCAAAACATTCTTCACATTCTTTGGTCCAAACAAATTTAACCCCTTTACGTGTGATATTCATTAATGGGTTAGCTAATCAGGCAAAATTCTGGATGAAACGTCGGTAATAACCTGCTAAACCGATAAAACTACATACCTCAGTTACACTCATTGCTGATGGAAATTATTGGATTGCTCTTGTCTTAGATTGATCAATAGATACTCCATCCTTTGAGATAATATGTCCAAATAAGGAAATATCCTGAAGCCATAATTCACACTGGCTAATCTTCCCATATAATTCATGTCTTCTCAGAGTCTTCAATATAATGAAAAAGTGATTTTCATGATCTTAGTATCTTTTGGAGTATACAATGATATCATCAATAAATACCACTACAAAGTCATCAAGATATTCCTTGAAAACACTGTTCATTAGATCCATGAAAATAGAGGGTGCATTAGTCAGCCCAAAAGGCATTACTGTAACCTCGTAATGCCCGTACTTGGTTTGAAATGCTGTCTTCTGAATGTCTTCCTTCTTCACAAAGAACTGATGATATCTAGATCGAAGGTCAATCTTTGAAAAGTATTGAGATCCAAGCAGTTGGTCAAATAAATCATCAATGTGAGGTAGGGTATACTACATCTTTATTGTTATAGCATTGATCTCCCTGTAGTCGATACATAACCACATAGATCCATCTTTCTTCTTATCAAAAGGGATAGGGGCTCCCCATGGAGAAACACCAGGGAGAATAAATTTCTTATTACTCTATTCCTCCAGTTGTTTCTTTAGTTCCACTAATTACACAGTGGCCATTCTATAAGGGGTATTTGATATGGTCCATGAACCAGGAATTAAATCAATGGAAAACACAATTTTTCGTTCTAGATAATGTATATGTAAATCTTCCAGAAACACATCTACATATTCTTTCACAATAGATACATCCTCTATCTTAACATTCCTTTCCTCACCCATAGTCATTTCATTCTATTCCTCCACAATAATTGAATTTAGTTGAGCTATTGGGGGTGGATCTAGATAAGAATTATGTTGTGATGATTCTACTCTAAAGATAAGGTTTTCTTTATCATCATTATCTAAAATTGTAACCTCCTTCTTCTTATAATAAATATTCAAATCAAGGTTTTAAATCAAATCCATACTAAGGATTATATCAAACTCAATTATAGGTATGATGATGTGATCAACACATAATTAACATTTATATGATCTAATGAGAACTGATTCACAAAACATTGTTGCAATGATACTTCCCTTAGGGGTTTTAACTTACAAGTCCCTTGTTAAATCAAATTGGAAATATCTAATATTCATATCAAACTAGTAAGATATAAAACAATTCGATGATCTAGAATCAAATAATTCATTTTCTATACTTTTGGAAACCATTAAATTACATGACACCACGTCTTTCGGAGCTTCTACATTAGCAGTAGTGATAACATATGCTTGACCTTGATCCCTTGGCCTTTTCTGAGGTAAGTTCCCCTGACGCTTAGGACATTAATTTTTGTAATGTACCATCTCCCTATAGTTTTATCATTGAACATCGGTACCTTATTTCTTCCCCTTTCAATCACGAGCATGGTGGCCTTTTTTACCACACTTATAACAAACTCCCATTCCTTTCAAGAAAGTACCGGGGTGTTTCTTCCCACATTTACTGTAGTATGGATATTCATATTTTCCCTTCTTCCCCTTATTTACATTCCTAGAGTGATCAACATATCTATTTTTCTCTTTATTTTCCTTAAAGTTGTAAGACTTATCGAATTCCTTTTCTGTCTTGATAGCACATGAGCCAATATCTTCGTAAGATGGGAAGGATTGTGAGCCTAATGCTCGATGAAAAAATGGTTTTAACCCATCAAATAAATGATCAATCTTACATCTTGGTTTATATATATAATCTGTTGCATGCCTCGCTAACGTTTTAAATTTAGCCTAATACTTTGCGACATTCTCATCCTAATTTTGTCTCAGACTCAGAAATTTCCTTTCTATATCTGATTGATGGTCATGAGTAAAGTATTTTTCTAATAAAATAAATTTTAACCCCCTCTATTACATATTTGATACTTCATCATCTTCCTTTTTGTTTTGTATCAATGACCATCATTGATCCGCATCTCCAGTAAGGCGATAAACTGCCATGTCAACTTTTTCCTTTTCACTACTCCCAAAAGCCTGAAATATTTTCTCTAGGGAACTTATCCATTGCTCTGCTACTAATGGATCTGTACTACCATTTAATTTTTATGGTTTTTACCTCATGAGGCGATCTAACATTGATCCTCCGCGATGTGGATTAGGGTTCTCTATATAGGAAAGGTTATTATTCATAACCTACGTGAGTTGTCCCAGTATGGTTATTAGCTGATCAGCACAATTGCATCACCAGCTCCACTATAATTATCTTGAGCAGGAGGGAAATTCCTACATGTAGTGTGTGCATTGATACGGTTCATCTTCCTTCCACTAGTCATTGTTTCTAAATAATGGCATAAACTAGATTAGTTTATGAATCGAAATACATAATTTCAAACATGTAAAACACTTAACATAAATTGAATAGTTTATGGATATAATCCATAATCATAAAAAAATTTCTCTGAGGATGTATATAATCATAAACCCTTCATAATGGTTTGTAAAGAAAATGAGAATTATCCTAAGAATATCCCCCAAGAGTGTCGTAACCAAGAGTGCAACAAGGCCTGTTGTCGTGCACCAGTTCCCATTCATGTCCAGCTCAAATCAGGGTTTTTGGGTTTTACCCCTAGGTACATCTATGCCAGAGCTACCTCTACCTGCTTGTATCCAGACAGGGACGTATTTCTCGGAAAACTCACAAAATCTCTATAATAGAAAAATTCTAGGATGTTATTCTATACTATTCCTCAATGTCCATATTAGGTCTATGTGCTCTAATCAGAGTTTATCTAAATCTAGCATTCACGGTTTGTAATAAACTTTCTCTGATACCAACTGTAACGCCCCGACCCTAGTTACCCAGAGTCGGAGAGTTACTACATAAAATTGGCATGATCAGAAAAGATCATGTCTCAAAATACCGATTAGTTTAGTAGCCTTGTAAAAACTAGATACATTCATAAAGTTTAAAATACATCATAATGTGAAAGCTAGAACAACATCTTGTCTCCACACACATATCCCCGTATACTATCCTTGCAAGACATTCATAAAATAATTCTTCACATCCTGGATAAAATAAAAAATAGAAATGGGTGATCTCAAATGCCCAGTAAGTATAACAATATAGCAGGAACTTTCATAAATAAGAATAAACATTTAAGGCAATGTATAACTAAAACAAAAGCCTTTTAAACATGAACTTCAGCATAATATTTCATAAATAAAATTAAATGATGCAATTTAATTATTCACATGAATATTCTACTAGACGAATGATAACATGCAATATCAATAACCACTTTCATAATGATAAAATACATAATGCTGGACTGTCATAGCCACATAGTCAAGGCCTTGCGCCAAGACTACAAATAAGATATTGTCAAGGCCTTGTTCCAAGACACTAGTTTGTCTCATGATACCTACTGATGCATCGAGGATCTATAGTGGGCTCCACCCATCACTTACTAAGTCCAATGCATTCCCATATGAAGAGGTTTAAACATAACATAAACATTCATATTAAAACTAGCATACAAAATGTAATTACTTTATCCATAAACCATGAATGGTATAAAAATAACACATCCATAGTCAAATATATCACAAGAACATCAAAACAATATGGATGATTTGTATCATAATAAATCATCTTCAAATAAGCTTAAAATCCATCAAAGGATGTTGACATATATGAAATCAAAACTATTTGAGAGAAATATCTCTTTTTTGAAATCATTTAAAATTCACATTATTATAAAAGAAATAATTTACTTTGAAAATATTCCTATAGTCTTTTAAGGTATGATTCAATGATTTTATAAAGGAGAAAAATGGCCGCACCTGCCATATAAGTTAAAAAAACATTCTTACCTTAATTTTGTCGAAAAGGCTAAAAATGACCTTGTTTGGAAAACAACGGAAAGATTCATTTATAAACATCTTATAAAAATTCAATAAGGTTATAAATGACATTAACCAATAGTCTATAAAATAGTAATAATGAATTGATAAACATTTTTAAAAAACATGGATGTGGATGATAAAGAGGTCCCAGTAGAGAATTATGTATAAACAAACTCGAATAACAAAGAGATTGTGAACTAAACCATTACCTTGTAGTTTTACTTGGTTGAGGGTAGGTTAAACTCATGTATAATGGTTAAATAATTGTTATTAAATTATACAAGAATCATATACATTAATATGATTTCATATATGATCTTTTAAAATTTCTTTGTTAAAAATATCTTAGTATTATAGTTGTTTCAGGTGTTAAGTTACTCATTTTATTTTATAATTTTTGTTACGTAAGAAATGTTTGTTATGGATTGTTTGTATCTTATCATTTCCAGAATGATATCATGTCCTTAAAAATTATTTTTAATCATCAAATGAGAATTATATTTGAATGGATACAACGGGGGATGGATCTCATCGCGTTCATAGAGACGGTAGTCCGTAGGTACGCATGAGCGACAATATCATTCTTTTGATATTAAAATAACAAATAATTGGATGGTATATCATATATACAGAATCATTATAATGTTATATTTTTTATTTACTTCATTTACACCTCAATATCATACCCATCCAAATAATAATGTTTTCAATAACAATTACACCACGACGTGGAGACGGTAAGACATACGTACGCATGCATGGTGAAATGTCATTAATAGGATGGATAGAATACTGAATAAGGTTATAACGTATTTATAATAATATCACAGTATATATAAGATAATGGAGTTATTATTTTAGAATGTAAATAACAAATAATGAAGAAGTGGAAGATGAAAGGAACTTGAAAGTGGGTGATGAAAACAATACATCTTCTTCGGGTTCTTCCTTTAGATTTGATCAAAAGGACTCCTTAGGTTGAATATCTGATCAAACTAAGGCCTCTAGATTGAATTGAGGGAAGTTTAGAGGATAATTGGGTAGGGGTTTGCAGAACCAAAAGCCTTTGATGATATGAATTTGAGAGAATGGGGAGTTCCCTTTTATAAGAGAGGTGAGGGGCACCTTAGGAAAAGCTACAAATATTAATTTATAATAAATTCATATTAAGTTTCCAATGGCTCCAAAGTGACTTATTTCTAGGATAATGTGGGGATTGGTCTCCATATACTCAACCAATATGTTTTAGACAAGTTTGGGTCACTTTTTTACCCTTATCATTTAGATTTAACTCTTAGATAAAATGATTGACATTTACCATGTCTCTTTGTATTTTTATATTATATGGTTAATAAATATACTATAAACTTCCAAGATAACACCAAGTGGTTCATAAATGACATACTTATCATCATATAAGTCCATTGGCCGAACCTTAGATTTTTAGTAATATTATATCAATTAATAATATAATATTTGTTTTAAAAACTCCTTTATGTCAATTTTAACACTATTTAATAACTGGTTTTTGTTAAAGTATTAATTACATTATTAATTCAAAAAAAATTCATTTAATCAATCCTATCATGTCGTATTATCCAATAAAATTATTGTAATTCATTAATAGTCTCAAATTATATTTATTTGGGTATTTATAATATCAATTATTTTAATATTTAACTAATAAGATAATTACTACATCATCATTTTGTCATAAATAAACAAAATTATTTAATGGCTAAAAATTATAAATAAAATACAATTATTATGGAAATATTTGTATCTTTATAATTAATATTTATAATCGAATTTCTATTATGTATAACCCTATATTGAAAATGTTTTAGTTATGAAACATTGATTTTACTCTTTTAACTCTTCATGAAATTAAATAATAATAAATGTCCTAATCTAATCCATGTGGACCAAAGAGGTTCATATGTTATTACAATGGTTTTTTTGGTATAATTATACTTATCCAATAGAATTAGGAAATTTGATAGGGTAATAATAATATCATTTTTACCCTTAATTACCCTATTTACTTTTTACCGTGGTAATAAAAGTAAAAATTTACTATTCACAAAAAAAAAATATTTTTATCTTATTCAACCACATTTTACTCTTTGATATTAACAGTGTCTCTCGGATTTTCAAAATTCCACTCACAGAAGCAGTAAAATTAAGTTTTATGTGAATTTGCATATTCTCCTAGGAGGTGGGTAAATGATTGTGAAATGTTCAATAAAAATGTTATATATCTAAAATTATTCTAAACTAACTCTAATGAATTACATTAAACTTATATATGTATTATGTATATATTTTTAACTAAAATAAATTTAAATAAAATAATTAATTATTTAAATAAAAATTCGGTTTTAAACTATATCTTATTGTTTTCACTATTCATCAAAAATTGATAGTGTTCAGAAAAATACCAAAATTTTACCGTAAGCTATTTTTGATATTAGGAATCCAAAAATGAAGTCCATTTTGAAAGATAAAATTTATAAAATTTTAGAAAGTTGGTATTACTATTCATAACGGCTAGTTTGATTGGTTGTTGTGTGTGTTAGAACTCAAAGTTTCGTACAACAGACGCTACTGAATTATTCAAAGAGAAGCGTACCGTAGAAACTTGGGGTGTTACATTAATATATAATGTCTTCTTATGTGGAGGTGAGTCACACTCTCATAGAAATCATTTTAAAATGACAAAATGATTTATATGTTTTGGAGGGTCCACTAAGGCATCGTAAAATAAGTCAAACCAATATAAAATCAAATTATTGTAATGGTAAAAAAATATATTTTTGAACATACCATTTATAGTATTTTATTACATCACTATTCTGTCATTATGATGTCATAAAACAGCTTATATAATTAAATGGTATTTATTTTTTACCCAAAAATTCATCTATCTCAGAAAATTATGAGAAGTTCACCATTGGATAATATTGATGTCCTGATTCCAAAAAATAATATTCATTTTATTTAAATAATTTTCTAAATGTTTTAATATTTACTATTAAAATAAAAATGGTCATTTATCAAAATTTAATGGGGTTTGTCAAAAAAATGGATTTCAAACATTAATAATGATTAAAATTGTATTCATAAAAATTATAGGATCATTTATGTTTAATAAAAATAAATTTATTAATAATATTTTGTTAAAATATTATTTAATTAAAAAATCCATTAATTTATCAAAATAGGTTTCATAATTCAATATTAACTAAAAATACTATATGGGTTTTAACAATTATTTACAAATTAACAAAATATAAAGAATGTATATTCATTATTATATACAAAAATAATTCACATAATAATAGTGCTATAGTCTTGTTAAATAAACCCTTATAAAAATGGCATAAAACCTAAGGGTAAGGTGTGCGATGGTGACAGACTCTTAGGGTATCTAATATAACATCGCTCGAGTGGTAATCTCTATCAACTTGAACCTCTCGTGTAGACTATTCCATTTGAGCTTAACATATTGAAGCTCGGTTTGGAATTAGTCAAGATAGAAGCCCAATGAAGCTACCTCCTTTCCATGCTCTAATAAATGGGCTTTATATTGAGCAATTCTCTTGGATGAGTCCATCACCTCCTTTGTCTGAGTAAATTGGATTTGTTAAATTCTTATATTTATACTAATCATGTGATCACCATTCAACATCAATATTAGCAACAATAATAATTATTAACGGTATTTTGAACTCCAAAAACATAAAACCAATGAATTTCATATGTTATATAACCATTTTACATAATAATTCATTCAATTAGATCAAGTGGAGTTTCTATTAATAATGTTTTGGGTCGTTCCAGAACTCCATTCCCTCATCTGGTAGTCTCAACAGTAGATCACTCATCAACCTCTTCCTCAACTATTCAAATGACCTCTGTCACTACTCAAACTAGGTAAAATGATTACCTTTTCATGTCATGATAGTCAAAGGCGTATCGATACTAGGAAAATTATCCACAAATTATATATAGTACCCCACTGGCCCAAAGAATATCCCCACCAATGACATGTTAGGAGGTGAATCCCAAGTAAGAACTATATCAGTATTTTCTATATATATGGCTCAACCATTCATAGAAATTTTATGCCCTAGAAAATGAACCTCATGGATCCAGAATATGAACTTTGATCGCTTTCCGTAAATCTGGTACTCTATAAGAAGATCAAGAACGATATTTAAATTCTCGGCATTATCCTCCTTTATTTCCAATTAAAAGGGTCTATCATCGATGAAGCCAACAAAAAATTAGTCTAGGTATGACTGGAATACCAGGTTAATCATATACATAAACACAAAAGGGATGTCTGTCACACAAATGAGCATCATAAATAACCCATAGTTTCTATAGCGACACCAGAATCCCTAAATTAGAAATTAACATCATAAATACTCAACTAGTGGCTATCAGATCTGAGATGTGTCTTTTAAAACCATATCTCCCCTCATAACTATTCAAAGAGGTTTTCAATTATTGTAAAGGATTACATTTCATTTATTGTGGTCTCATTTTGGTTATGATAATACACGTAAAGTTGAGAGATTCAATCCTCCTATTTCATGGATAACCCTGTAGCTTCCCATGGTGGAACACAAGGTATGATGAAACAATTCTATTGAATTTTCCCCAACGAAAACCATAGATCCTTGATATCAGTTTGTTCCATCCAATATTAATAAAATTATTCTGGGGATGTATATGAATTTAATTCAATACAAAACCCTAGATCAAACCTCATAAGTATTCCTAAAATGTCTTATGGGAAGCTTTATATATTATCCACCACAATTTAATGAACCCATATACTAGAGGGGGATGATTAACTATGTAATATACTCATAAATATATTAGTGTTTGTTATTGCCTCATGCATAATAAACATAGTTTCCCTGCAATGCGATTTATCTCTCCAAAAAAATAGAATCTCATCCCATCAGTAAGAATGTATCTAACTTGTCGACATTGGAATTCAATATAGTATCAGACCACAAAACTCAAATACATTCCCAAAAGAAATCATAGGGTTTATCAAGATGATGAAAAGGTCCCACATGAACCAATCTCCACCTTGAGATAACTCACACTACCGACATATGGATGATACAAAAACATTCTTCCCTATAGAATCCTCAAGAAAAATCTGTTGTGGTAGATCCTCAACTGGGAGTTCCATCTCTCACAAAAGAAGATAAGAGATAAAGGAATTTGTGAATCCTCTGTATAATAACATTGAATGAAGAGTATAATAAACAGAGTTCACACCTATGATCATGTCCTCTATTGTGAGATCATATACATCAAATGACTGGACCTGTCTGTTGCCCTGACTGCCTGTTCCTAAAGCCTAATGCGGGTTTCTTGGTGGTGGGTTTGGAAAGACAGTATAACTTTACACTCCTCATTTATCTCCTCTTTCTACACCACAAGAATTTCATTCCTAAGTACCACCCACTTCAGGACTTTTAGAACAATAATCATGGTTTATCCTTTTTCATGGCCGTCCATCAACTATCTTACTGGAATATTTTTATTCCAAATCTAGTAATCATGTTCCATTTGACATCAGACGTCAAATGTAAAAAATTCCCCTCTTTGGTTTCCACAAGCACTCTATTGTTCCTTTTACCATGTACCTATGTGTGATCATGGAAGGACCACCTATGTTTATATCCTATTATCTGACATATTTTAGCTACTATAGATGACCTAGCTCTATGACACCCACTTTCAGATCCTCATGTCTGGCACCCCTCAGACATAAATATCCATGTAAATAGTTCCCACTATAGCACCCTAGCATTTTTGGGGATGAAAAAGGTCACTACGTTGGCTCAGATATCTCTTCATAGTCCCTTGTAAAACATATATAATCGGAAGTAGTTATCTCATATTAATTCAATATAGTAACGCATATTATTTTTGAACCTCACTAAATACTCAGCCACTATCATCCCTTTATATTTTTTCTTTATTATCTCATGGATCAATACTGGGAGTATGAAATATGTATAACAAACATACAGATTATACAACACATAGTCCTAATTTATTACATAAAAATTTCACTTGAAATAACATAGAAGATCATCATGTATAGTGTATTTGGTGATTAGTAACAATACATATAACATAAAACACGAAACATGACATCTTTATTAAAAACTTCTTTTACATGACCACTACATTCCCTCGTACTTAGCACTGCATAGGGTAACGTGAGGAAATGGATAAGAATAGGGAGAGATATGATGTCCGGTAAAAGATTAAACAAGAAATAAAATGAATAATACAATACATGTTAGGAAATAGTAATATCAATGGAGAATAAGATAAACTTGAACATAAAGGCATGATAAAGCATGATTATCACAACATGGAAATGTGGTAGCAACACTTAATATGGTATTAGCATGATCCAAGGCTCATTTCCAATTGTTAATGAGTAAAACCACATTGAACTTGAATTATCATGAGTAAACCATCATTTCACTTGCAATATCATGATACTAAACTTTACCCAATGCATTGGAGCGCTATGAGGGTGCACCTTTCATAAACATTTCATTTCATGCATAACTGTCCCACATGGATCATACAACCTGGAATCATTCATCATCATTTATTACATGATAAAGGGATTAGGAATATGGACATGAATATTTATAACCAATAAGTAAATTTTCATAAAGGTGAATACCCGTGATATGGAAATTGTTATGGTATTCACTACATAATGACATTGTCTTTGAAAATCGTGCTGCAATTTCGGCAGCATAACAACATGACATAAGAATTCATAAAAATGGTTGATGAAATATAAAGAGTTTTCCAATAATATTTACCTGAAATATACAGTAATGGGGTCACATAGATTAAATTCCCAACAAATTTAATAAAATTTAGACTCATAATAAAAAACAATTGCTTGATTCTAAAAGAAAAGTGAGAAATTCCTTATGGAATTTCGGCATAGTAACGAATGTACACAGGAGGCATTAATGATAGAGTAAAGCGGTATATCAGAATTTAAACATAAATAGGGCAGTATGGTGGAGGTGAAATATCATACCCCAATATTTATAATTTAAAATATAATGGCATAATGATATTATGAAACTACGATAAAATGAGAAAGGAAAGAATCCCTTAAATGGAATTGTTATTCTAAATTATTTGTAGGTGATTGAGAGATTCTTCTTAAGAGATTGAGGAGCCTTGGTAGGTTTTAAATGAGAAGATGGCATATTTTGGTCGATATCCAAAGGCTTTGAGTGAAGGGGGTGTGGGAGCATGGGTTTGTTTATATAGGAAAGGAGAGGGAATTCTCTAATATTTTGGTTTGGGTCACCACACATTAAACTAATTCAACCCACAAACCAGATTATGGTTTTTTCCCATAGTTTTTTCCAAAGGGAATTGGAAAATAATATTTTATACCTCCAATGGCCGAACTTCTTAAAATAATATTTTTTCTTATGTGAATGTGAGTCACACTCTCAAAGAAATCAATTTAAAAAGGTAAAATATTTTATAAGTCTTGAAGTGTCCACCAAAGTATTGTATAATAAATAAATAAAAATAAATCACATTATTTTAATGGTACAACATATTATTTTAGAAGATAATTTTAATATTATTTTATTACATTGCTATTGGGTCATTATGTTGTCATAAAACATATTATATATTTAAACGGTATTTTATTTTTACCTCAAAATTCAACTATCTCAAAAAATTATAAAAAAAATCACCATTAGATAATTTCAACATTCGGATTCCAAAAATAATATTAATGTTATCTAAATAATTTTTTATATATGTGAATTTTTACTTTTAGAATAAAAAACGATATTTATCGAAAATTCATGGGTTTTAACAAAAATTTCTTTCAACCCATAATAAAAGTCACAATCATATTCATAATAATTATATGGTCATTTATATTAAATAAAAATTAATTTAGTAATAATATTTAATAAAATTATTATTTAATTGAAAAATCCATTAATTCTACAAAATAGATTTCTAAATTTAATGTCAAATAAAAATACTATTTGTTCTTTAAAAAATGTTCACAACGTAATAATAATAAAATGAACATATATTCATTTTTATATAAGAAAATAATGCACATAATCATATTGATATGGTCTTGTTACTAACCCCTTATAACACCCACATAAGACTAAATGGTAAGGTATGATATGGTGACAGACTCTTGGGGTGGCTATGATAACATCACCCGGGTGGTAATCTCTATCTACATCAACTTCTCATGTATATAGTTCTGATAAAGATTATCATGTTGAAGCTCAACTTAATTTTGGTCAAGAGTAAATCCCAATGACACCACCACTTTTCTATGCTCCAAAAAATGGGATTTTTAAAGATCAAGTCTATTGGATGAGGTCATCACTTCTTTTGTCTAAGTAAATTTGATTTGTTAAAGCATTAAATTTATACTAATCATGTGATCACTATTCAATGACTATATTAGCAATGGTCACTATTATTAATGGTATTTTAAAATCCAAAAACATAAAACCAAGTATGTGAATATTCTATATAACCATTTTACAAAATGAGAAATTTATTTAGATCAAGATTATTTTTCATTGATAAATGGATGGGTCATTACAATCTTCCCCCCCTAGAAAAAATATTCCCTTGAGAGTTCCTTTTCCCACCATAACAAAGATATGGGTAGATCTGCTTCATCACTTCCTCTGATTCTCACATAGCCTCTACAAACATTTATTTTCTCCACAACACCTTGACAAGGGGAATTTTATTTTTTTGTAGAACATTTTTCCTTATGATCTAAGATCTTCACTGGCTACTCCTCGTATGAATGATCATCCTATAAATTTACTACCACTAAATAGATTACATTTGAATGGTCTCAAATGTATATTTTTAAGAGGGATACATGAAATAAATCATGTACTTTGTCCATGGTATGTGGATGTGCTAGTTAATAGGCTACAACCCCATCACGATCAAGAATCTCGAAGGGGCTGATGTATTTAGTACATTACATCCATTTATTCCCACACCTCATTACCTTCTTACATTGAGATACGCGTAGAAAAAGATGTTTCCAACATTGAACTCAAGTTCTCATTGCAGGTTACCTTTATAACTCTTCGGTTGGCTTTGGGATTCCATGATATGCTGCTAAATAGATTTCACCTTCTACCCCATTTCATTAACGATTTATGGTCCTACCAGCTTACGCTCGCCAAAAACATTCCAAAACGCATGTGTTTTGCACTTTTTCCATAACGGTTTTCATATGGTGCCATTCAGATGCTCAATAAGAAATGGTTATTGTAATATAATTCAACCTGGGGAAAATGTTGTTCCCATCATCCTTTGATGTCCACAAAACCTAATCATAACAGATATTCTAGAGTCTAAATAGTTTACTTAGATTGGCCATCATTTTGAGGATGATAGGATGTACAGAAGTGCACTTAAGTGCTTAGATCATGTTAGAGACTTTTCCAGAACATTGAGGTCTATCTCATATCATGATCAGATACAATATAGAGTGGTACTCAATGCAACCTTACCACTTCTATAATGTAAATTTGTGCAATTTTATCAAATGATAATTCCTCTCAAATCATGATAAAGTGAGTTGTCTTCATAAGATGATACGAAACAACCCATATTGCAATGTTTCCTCTAGATATCCTTGGATATCTAATGACAAAGTCCATGGAAACATTATCCCACATCCATGTTGGTGTGTTTTGTGGGTTCATCATCGCCTTTGAATTTTTCCTCTCATCTATCACTTGCTGAAATACCTGGAAGTTTTATGTATATTCAGAAATATCCCTTTTTCATATTGTCCAACCAAATGTTTTATCAGAGATCCTAATAATTTTTTTATCCCAGGGTGAATAGATAAGGTTAAGCTATGCGTGTCATTCCGAAGCTCCTTCTTTATCTCTGGATTGGATGGTACATATAATCATGACCCAAATATCACAATTCCATCCTTTTATATTCTGAACCCTGATGATTTCCTATTCTTGAAAGCTTTATCCCTTTTCATAATTTCAACATCCTTTGTTTGAGCATACATTATTTTCTCCATGAGGGATGGTTGAGAAATCATTTGATAAATAATTCATGATGTTCCTATCATAATGATAACCATTTCCATCCTCTATAAATCTAAGATGATTGGATCCTTTTCGATTCTCATCTTTGATAATGATGCAATATCCATTTTAGTTATATCATCTACCACCTTATTTTCCTTACAGGGATGGTAGTGGATTGGGACGTCCTAATCCTTGATGAGTTCTATCCTTCTTTCTTGGCACATATTAAGCTATTTTGTGTGAATATATATTTGAGGCTCTTGTAATCAGTATATATCTCACACTTCTCCCCATATAGATAATGCCTTTAGATTTTCATTGCAAAGATCACAATCTAAAACTCTATATCGCGCATTGGATAGTTTTGCTCAGGGATTTTTAACGGCCTTGATGCATAGGCTATCACATTATCATTAATTATCAACACACAACCCAGGACCTTGTTCTAGGCATCAATAAATAACATAAAAAGTTCTCCACTTGTGTGTAATGTGATCATGGGAGCATGATAAGACTCCTTTTCAACTCCTTGAATATCTCTTCATATTCATCACTACATGAAAACATTAATCCCTTCTGAGTTAGCTTGGTAAATGGTTGGACAATCATGAGAAATTTCTCACATATTAGTGATGATATCCAAATAAACCCAAGAAGCTATGGATTTTCTTTTTCAATTGTTTCCTCATCCATCCCTCAATTGCTGTTGTCTTGGAGGGATCCACAAATATCCCATTAATTATGATGATATAACCCAAGAATGAGACCTCCTTTAACCAAAACTCAAACTTGTCTTACTTTTCATAGAGATTCTCCTTTTGCAAGGTCTCTAGTACAGGTTTGGGATTCCCCTCATGACCCTCCTTGGTTTTAGAGTATATTAGAATATCATATATAAATACTACCAATAATTTGTCAAGGTAATCTCTAATGACTCTATTCATCATTTCCATGAAGATTTTTGGAGCATTAGTGAGCTCGAAAGGCATTACTATGAATTCATAGTGCCCGTAACTTGTATGAAAACTAGTCTTGGGGATATCATCCTTCTTCACCCTTCCTTGGTAATATTATTACCACAAATCCAATATAGAGAAATATTGTTCTCCATATAGCTGGCGAAACAAGTCATCAATTCGAGGAATAGGATACATGTTATTTATTGTGATTTTGTTGAAATCATGATAATCAATGAAAAGATGCATTGACCCATCTTTATTCTTGGTGAAAAGAACTAGTTCAACCAATGGTGAAGCACATCGGCATGTAAACCCTTTATTCAGATTATCCAGTAGTTGTTTCTTAAGCTCCTCAAGCTCTACAACATCTATTCTATATGGATTCGTGGATATTGGAAATGGCCCAAGTATAAGGTCAATTGAGAATTATATTTCTCTTCTAAGAGGAAGACTAAACAATTCTTCTAGAAACACTTCATTGAATTCCCTCACAGCATGCATGTCTTCATGGACTGTTTCTTCCTTGGACTCGATCATCTAATTTAGAGAATTGTGCTCATACATTAGTAATATTCATTCTTGAGATGATGGTGATAAATTATATTCATCCTCCTCCTGGTACATGTATAGAATTGGGGGTCGATTCCCCATATGGAGATTTAATTTCCTCTCATGGAAATTCTTGTTGTACCTTTATAAGGAAAGCTAATATGTGCTCATAATTGCACCAAATTCTACCATATGGAGTATGATGAGGTTTTTTGGAATGTTAAATCCACATATTATGACAGGGGAGGAGTTAAATTCATGGGAAGTAATGATGGTCCTATTTTCATTACTCACCAACCTGTTTACATCCGAGATTTTCAGTGGTGTTGGTATTGTTATACTCAACTTTTGGGATATATAATAATGTGTACAACTAGAATAAAAAACATATGATCACTATTCATGAATGTATAACTAGAGTAAAAGTCACCATGTTGTATATGGGGTTCACTTCAGTGGTAGTGTTGGAAAAAAATCTCTCCCTTATAGCCTTTGAGGTTGTTGGTTACCTCTGAAAACCCTTCTCTTAGGGAACTGATTTTCAATGTGATCTAGTTCATTGTAGTTGATGTAATGAATAATGCATTGAGGGTCGAACGGAACGTTCCTATCCTATGTCGTAGCCACATGTTTTTTTCGACTGTTAATGGCAAGGTGCCCTTCTCTTCCACACCTAATGTATTTCCTCATCCCCTCCAAGAGAATTTTGGGGGTCTTCATTCTGCACCATTGGTAAGTGGGGTGTTGGGTTTCCTTAGCAATATTGGATTTATATGTTGGTCCAACAAAATTAAATTCCACATTATGCTTCTTATCCCCTTAATACCCCTAAGAATCACTGATCTCCATTTCGAACTTGAGTGCACATTAGATAATTTACTCAATGATATTGAAGTCCCGAATATCTAGGGCATTCCATATGCTAGGTTTCAACCAAAAAAATAAGTGTTCAAAATTTAATTCGAGGTTAAGAACAAAGATGGAGGTGTGACATGCACGCCTTTTGAAGTTTTCCATTTACACTCTGATGAATAATATTACTTTTTGTTTTAGGTAAAAGAAGTCTCTTTCCATCTAATTTCGGAGGTTTCCCAAAAAATATCTATCGAAAAAAATATTTCCATAAATCATTTCATTCCAATGCCTCGATCTCCTCTAGATACATCACCATTTTTACAATGTCCACTATTGATCAGCTTTACCCACTCAACAATAAGCATCTAGAGGAACCTTCTCTTTTCCAGAACATTGATTTATAGGGAAGATGTTTTCAATGGAGTTGATCCATTGTTCGATGATTGAGGGATCCCATGATCCATTAAATGTAGGAGGCCTTTCTCAAATAAATCTCTGGATAGAGTCTTGTTCTTTCTTGTGGGAGGGGGGATTAATGTTCCTCTTGACCCATGTTTCTATTCATATCGTGATTAAAATAATATATTATCATGACAATGACCGTGATTCCTTCTCCCATCAGATTGGGCATCTCATTAGAATAATCATCACAATTGTCTTTGCATCAGTTCTCATCCAGAGTCCTCATATTACTAGCGATTGGATGGAATAAAATTAATGTTACGGCTAAAACATAAAGGGTAGTCCCTGGAAAAATGGAAGATTTATAAATAAAATTTATTTCCTTAACTTTTGAATCTATTGGCTTCAATATATGTTATCCATGATCTACTTTATATCATATACTCTTAGGGGAATTTTTTTAATTCTCTTGATAATGGTTCATACTAATCATGTTAATTTACCAAAGAATATCCCATGAAAGTGTCATAACCAAGAGTATAGAAAGGCACATTGTCGTATACTAGGATATCCCCTGTCAAACCAGAAACTCCTTGTCAGTGTTTTCACTCCTAGTTATATATGTGCCAGAGCTTCCTCTACCTACTCATATACAGACATGGATGTATTTTCTTGATAAACCACTTACTCAATACTAGCCAAAATTTAGTGATTTTTTTATTATACTTATTCTTAATTCTATGTCTTTCACTATGGTTTTCCAATCCTAATCCCAAAAATAACTAAACATATCCTCCGATACCAACAATAACAACCCTATTTTTTATTAAAAATATGACATGATTTCTTACCTAAAATATTCACATGAATGAAAGTATAATATCAATATGTCTAGTGTCATTCGATCTTATGAACATTATAAAAAAACTTAAAACATTAAATATGACATCTTTATTTAAAACTTCCTTTACATGGCCACTACATTCCCTCATACTTAACATTGTGTAGGGAAACCTGAGGACATTCATAAAAAAGGGTGATCTATAAATCCCAGTAAGTGATAAAAGTAGGCATAACATGAATAATACAATATATTTTAGGCAATAGGAATATCAATGGAGCATAAAATAAACATGAACCTAAAGGTATGGTAAAGCATGATTATCACAACCTGGAAATGTGGCAACAACACTTAACATGGTATTAGCATGAATAAAGGCTAATTGCACCTGTAGAATGAGTAAAACCACATTTCAAATGAATTAGCATGATTAAAACAACATTTCAATTGACGTATCATGATACAAAACTTTATCCAATGCATTGGAGTGCAATGAAGGTGGACCCATTATAAACATTTCATTTAATGCATAAGTGTGCCACATGAAATATACAACATGGAATCATTCATCATAATTTATTCCATGATAAAGGGATTTGTAATACATACATTAATCATTATAATCAATAATTAAATGTGAATAAAGTATAATACCTTGATAGAGAAATGTGTATGGTATTCACTACACAATGAAATTGTCTTGTAAAATCGTATTGCAATTTCTGCAGCGTAACAACTTGACATAAAAATTAATTAAAATGGTTGATGAGAGAGAAATGTATGTCTAATAATATGTATATGAAATTTAATATAAGGTGGACATATATATATATGTGTCTTAACATAGGTAAGGAAACCTAGATTCACAATAGAAAATAACTTCTTGATTGTAAATGATGAGAGAGAAATTCCTTATGAAATTTCAGCATAGTAATAGATGTACATAAGAGGAATTAATGGGAGTGAAAAGGACTCTTTAATCATCATAACATAAATAGGGTAGTATGGGTTAGGATATAAATCTTAACTAAACATTTATAATTGAAAATTAAAGGGCATAACATTATTAAGAAACATGGATTAAATGAGAAAGGATGGAATCCATTACTTGAAAGTGTGATCCTAAAGGCTTGGGGGGGGGGGGGGTTGAGAGAGGCTTCATGATGTCTTTGGGTGACTTGAGAGGATTATAGATAGATGAGGGTAGGCTTTGGTCATGCTCCAATGTCTTTGAGTGAAGAGGAAGTGGGAGATTTGGTGGGATTGTATAGGGAAGGAGACAGAATTGATTATTATTTAGGTTTGGGTCACCACACATTAAACTCATCCAAACGACAAATCCTGACATGTTTTTATCCAATGGTTTCATCCAATGGGGAGTGAAAAACAATATTATACAAGACCAATGCCCAGAAATCTTAAAATAATAGGGTTGCTTATATGGAAGTGAGTCACACTCATGGAAATAAATTCTAAAAGGTAAAATGTTTTATATGTTTCGAAAGGTCCACTAAAGCTTTGTAAAATAAACCAATCATAAAAATAATTCTATTATATTATTGGTGAAACAAATATTGGTAGAATGAAATGTTTATAGCATTTTATTACATCACTATTGGGTACTTATGATGTAATAAAACACATTATATATTTAAACAATATATAATTTTTAACCAAAAATTTGATTAACTCACAAAATATTGAAAAATTCACCATTAGATAATTTTGACATCCTGATTCCAAGAATAATATTCATTTTATCTAAATAATTTTCTAATATGTGAATTTTTTACTTTTAATATAAAAGAAATTTATCAAAAATTCACGTGTTTTTACCAAAATACCTTTCAAACCTTAATAAAAATCACAATCATATTCCTAATAATTATATTGTCATTTATATTATATAAAAATTAATTTTGTAATAATATTTATTTAAATTTTTTTTATTCAAATATATAATAATTCATCAAAATATATCTCTTGAATTGAATATTAACTAGAAATACTATGTGTGCTTTAAAATCTATTTACAACATAACAATAATAAAATTAATGTATATTATTAATTATTTACAAGAATAATGCACATAATAATAGTGATAATGTATTGTTACATATCACTTTATAACACCCGCATAAGACCGAAGGGTATGGTGTGTGATGGTGACAGTCTTTTGGGGTGGCTCGAATAACATCGTTCAGGTGGTAATATCTATCAACTTACACTTCTCTCATAGGTGATTATTCTCATGATTAACATATTCAAGATCGTCTTGGGCTTGGTCAATAGAGAATCCCAATTATGTGACCACCATTCCGAGCTCCGAAAAATGGGCATCGTATGGGGAAATTCTACTGGATGAGGTTTTCACTTCCTTTTTCTATGTAAATTGGATTTGATAAATCCCTATATTTATAGTAATCACGTGATCACTTTTCAACGACTATATTAGCATCGATCACAATTATTAATGTTATTTTAAATACAAAAAACAAAAATACAAGAAGTGAAAACTTTATATAACCATTTTACATAATGAGAAATTTATTTAGATCAAGAGGAATATTCATTGATAAATGTTTGGGTCATTACAAGAAGTGTACTACTCTTCATGAAATAGTTACTGGAAGACATCCCATGAGAGTTCTCACTCATCATGCATCAGCGTTACAAAACCCCACCTATGCCCATCTTCTCTATGGAAATTAGGGCTGGTATTTCCACCTCATGATATGTTAGGGCATGAACAAGACTAAATATATAGACCACCAACTCTAGCCAGTACTATACTGCATGAGGACCTTATTCACTATAAAACCTCAATGGTATTTGATTCATGAACATGTGCAGTGTGCTAAGCATGCGTGCATTGGAATCCATCCCTACTGGGATGATCTACTACTAAACATGTGGAGGTGCTAATGTGACACCTCAATATTCCAAGGTATGTTTCTCTTTGAAAAATACTATAGCTTGTGATATACACAACATAGAGTTCAAGCGCACCAAAAAATATCGAACTAGACATTAAAAAAGAAATATGAATAGTAATACCCACTTTTTGAAATTTTATAAATTTCATTTTTCAAATTGGACTTCATTTTTGGATTCAGAATTTCAATATTATCATAGGATGAATTTTTTGGAACTTTTCTGATAACATTCATATTTTGATGAATAGTGATAAATACTAAATTTAAATTAAAAATTACTTTAAATTATACATTTGAGTGGTGTTAAAGTATCATTAGATTATAGTTTTAGTATTTAATCTAATTTCAGTCATTGGATGTAATTTGTCATTTAAATTGTACATAAACATATGTCAATCATTTGATATTTTTTACTTTTTAAAAACTCTCTTATTGGTTTTGACAACATGAATTATATTTAAATTAATTTCTGAAACTTCTATATTTTGAATTTTTAAAAATTGATTCCATATTCGGAATAAGGAGGTATCAATTGTCTTAATAGGTACTTTTTATTTTTACATATTATGAATTGTTACATCAGTAAATATTTTATTCACCATGGGTAAAGGGTAAATCAATTAGTAAGAGTAACAAATACTTTTATAACAAGATTAAATTATCCCAACACATGTACTAACCCAATTATCACACACATTTTCAACCATGGGAATCTCTGGGTCTATTTTGGAACCATATAGAGCCACTTGTATATGGTAATGGAATTTTATATTAATAAATTTAAAGTAAAGAAAAAAATAAAATTAACAAGTATCATTTAGTAAAAAAAATTATATGGGGTTATATAATTGATTTATTAAACTATAAATATTAATTATAAATAAAATAAAATTCCATAAATCATGATATTTTATTTATAATTTGAAGACATAAAATAAATATATTTATTTATGACACAATAATGATGCAATATTTTCCTTATTAATGAAAGTATAAAATAAATGATATTATAAATATAAAAATAAAAATAATTTCATAGTTTTGATGTTATCCACAAATTTTCTAGGAGAATATGAAATTTTAGGTTTTATTAAATAATTTTTTTAAGTGATAATGTAGTTATGACTTTCACAAAAACGAAATACCAAATACTGTCAAAATTGACATAAATGAGTTTTTGAATGAAAATACTACAATACTAATTGATATAATATTCATAAATATCTAAATTTAGGAATCATGACTTAGATAAGGTTATATATTTCAATAATTAACCACATGGGGTTTTATTGGCTTTTCATAGTATGTTTGTTAACCATTTGTTATAATAATACATGAATTAATGATAAAAGTTTAACTATTTAACTATGAGTTATATCTAAAAAATAAGGTTAATATGGTGACCTAAACATGTATAAAACGTATTGGATGAGAGTATTTAGACCCATCCCCATATTATCCTTGGAATAAATTCATTTTTATCCATTATAAATCTAATATTATTATATAATCAATTAATATTTCATGCTTTTCCCAAAGTGACCCTCGCCTCTCTTATGAAACGATACTTCCCTTATCTAAATTTAACACCTCCAAATACATTTGGATCAGAAACACCCTTCTCAAATATATTCCCAATTACCCTCACATGAAACTAGAGGCCTTAATTTCTTCATACATCTGAACTATAGAGACCTTCAGATCAAATCAAAAGGAAGCACCCGAAGAAGATATAATAATTTCATCACCTCTTTCCATGTTCCTTTTCCTCATTCACTTCTAATTTATATGTTGTTTCCATAACAAAAATAGTAACCCTAGTAACTACTACATAATTTGGTGTTATTATAAATATAGTACAACCAAATTAATTATTATATCTATCTTATGAATTTCAATGTCACCATATGTGCGTATGTACGACTTACCATCTCCACGTCGTGGTGTAGTTTGTTATTCAACACTTAATTATTTTCATGGGTATAATAATGAATATTAATGATATAAATAATAAATATATAATTTTAAGGATTATTTATATATGATATACCATCCAATTACATATAATTCCATCATCAATAGAATTATATTTCTCTAGTGTGTACGTACGGATTACCGTCTCCACGAACGCAAGAAGATTCATTTCTCCATAGTAGCCATTAAAAATTTAGTTTTTACATTAGGATGAAAAATAATTTCTAAGAACATAATATCATTTTTTATAAAACCAAATAGATATTATTCATAAAAAACATGGCTTACATAACAAAACATATAAAGGAAAATGAATTAGTTAACACCCGAATCAATGATACTACTGAAATATAATTAACAAAGAAATATAAGAAGAACATATATGAAATCATATTTATTTATTTGGTTCTTCTATAATTTAATAACAATGAGTTAAATATTATATAGGATCTTAACATACTTTCAACCACTGAAAAATTATAATGTAATTGTTAGTTTTACAATCTCTTTAATATTTTAGGAAGCTTATACGTGAGTATCTACTGGGACCTCTTTATCATCCACATCCGTGATTCATTTAAATGTATTTCAAAACATTTTTAAGATTTAGTATATTATAGGTTAATTTAATTTATACCATTGTTTAAATTTTTATTAAATGTTTTTAAATGAGTCATTCTTTCATTTTCCAAACTAGGAATTTCATGGCATCTTTGAAAAATTACGGTAAGATTGATTTTTTAACTTATACGATGGGCACATATATTTTACTCCATTATAACACCTTTGAAAATTCCCACACATTCTTATAAGAATATCTTCAATCAAAATGAGTTATTTTATAATTATTTTACATTTAAATTATTTAAAATAGAAATAAATATTTATCTCAAAATGTTTAAATTCCATCTATGTCAATATCCTTTGATAGATTTTACACTTTTTTGAAGTTGATTTATTATGATTCAATATTACTTATTGAATTGATGTTTTTTTGATATGTTTTATTGGGGATCTGTTATTTTTGTACCATTCATGGTTTATGGTTAAAGTACTGTCATTTAATTTTCTAGTTTTAATACGAATGTTTATGTTATGTTTCAACGTTTTTATATGAGGAATGAATTGGCATAGTATGTGATGGGTGGAGCCCACTATATCTCCTAAATTCATTGGTATGTCTCATGAGACAAACTTGTTTCTTTGAATAGGTACTTGAAAAAATATTTTTTGTAGTCTTCGTACGAGGTCTGGACTATGTGGTTATGATGTCTGGCATTATGCATTCCATTATTATGAAATTTTCTATTGATATTACATGTGAATATTTTACTAGTATAATATCCATGTGAATAAGTAAATTGAATTATTTGATTTATCTTTTCTATATTATGTTGATGTTTATTTTTAAAAGTCTTGTGTTTTAGTCTCATACATTGACAAAAATGTTTATGATTATTTATAATAGTTTTTGCTATATTTTTATCCTTACTAAGCATATGAGCTCACCCCATTCTTATAATTTATTTTTCCCAAGATGTGAAGATTTATATTATGAATAACCTATAGGGACAGTCCAAAGGATATGAGTGTGTTAAAAATGGGTAAAAAATGTTATTTTCATTATTAAATGATGTAATGTAAAACTTATGTATGTATCTAGTACTTCCAATGATACTTTACTGATTGGTCTTTCAGGACATGGTTCCTCGTATCATGCCAATGTTATGTAATAGTGCATTGACATTGGGTTACTGGGGTCAGGTCATTAAAGTTTTTATCAGAGGAAGTTTAATAAAAACCATGGCAACTAGATTTTAAAAAAACTCTAATTAGATAACATTACACTAAGATAAACATTGATGATTAGTATAGAATAACCTATTAGAAGTTTGGTAATATAGAGATTTTTGGCATTTTCCTAGAAATACATCCCTGTATGGATACAAGTAGGTAGAGGAAGCTCAAAAAAAGATGTACCTAGGAGTGAAAACTTCGACAAAGAGTTTTGGGCATGACTCAGGGTATCCTCGTACACTACAACGTGCCTTGCGACACTCTATGTTATGACACCGCCGGGGTATATGCTCAGGATAATTCACATCTTCATTATAGACCATTATGAAGGATTCATGAGTATATACATTCTCAAAGAAAACATTTTTATTATTTTGGATTATATCCACAAACTGTTCAATTTATGTTAAGTGTTTTATATGTTTGGAATTATGTATTGTGATTCATAAACTAATATAGTGTGTGCCATTTTTTAGAAATGGTGACTAGTAGAAGGAATGGAAACTATATCAATGCACATAAACCATGTAGGGATTTCCCTCCTACTCAAGATAATTATAGTGGAACTGGTGATGCAACTGGTGTGGAACAACTTATAACCATACTAGGATAACTCACTCATGTTATGAATAATAACCATACCCGTATAAAACACCTTGATCCACAACATGGAAGATAAATGTTAGACTGATTCATGAGGCAACAACTACCAATATTTAGTGGGACTACAAATCCACATCAATTTGGGAAATGGATAAGTTCCTTAGAGAAATATTTTATGCTTTGTAAAGTAGTGAATGGAAAAACGTTGTCATGGCAGCTTACCACCTCACGTGTGATTCATATTAATTGTGTACATTAATTTAAAACACAAAGGAGGATGAAGAAATATAATATATAGAATGGATGGAGTTTAAAAAACTTTTCTTAGAAAATTACTTTCCTTGTGTCCATCAATCAGATATGGAATGAAAATTTACGAGCTTGAGGAAAAAGGAGGACAAGAAAGTTGTAAAGTATGAGGCTAACATTACAGGGTAAGGAAAAGAATGAATTAGATTATATACATTACCCAATAAGTAATATTGATCGATTATTTGATGGGATAAAACATTTTCTCCATCGAGCATTAGTATCACAATCATTTTCATTGTATGAAAACATAGTTTCTTGTGTTATCAAGATAGAAAAGGAATTCTCTAAGTCTTATGACATTAAAGTAAATCATGAGGAGAAAAGAATTGTGGAGAAAGATATAGAAAATGGGAAAATGGGAAAGAATTATTTTTCTTATGTGATAATTATGGAAGGAAACACCCTGGTACTTGCCTAAAAGGAATTGGGGTTTTCTACCTATGTGGAGAAAAAGGTCAGTAGGCTCATGATTGCATGGAAAAGAAAGTGGTTTCCAATGTTGAATGCTATAATTTTATATAAATGGGGCATTATGCAAATGAATGTCCAATCATCCATGTAAACTTACTGCATAAAAGTCCATGGGAGAAAGGCCAATCTTATGTTTTTACTAAAGTTGAAGTCAAATAATTAATGTATTTGTGTTTTTGGATTGAATAATTATTTTCTGGTTATAAGAAGAATGTGATATATATAAGTATTTTACTATAGTAATTTTTTTCATTTTGGATTTAATATTATTAAGGTAATCATATTTTTAGTGTGTGACAATAATAGAAACCTTACATTGTTTGGGGAATCTAATGTTACAATTGATTTTGGAATTTAGAGACCTTTTCGAGAGAGTTTGGACAGAAGTATTTTGAACAACTATAAATGTTAAAATGGATTAACTAGAACTCTAGATAGTATTTTTTAATGTTAAAAATATCTTAAAATTATTTATGGAATATTATAATACTGTAGTTTTAGAAAAAGGACAACCTGCAGGTCTGGCAATAACCTATCGCGTCGGAGAATGTTGTAGGAGTCGAACCCACAACCAAAGTGTGACAAGTCTTTATCACCAACCACTAGCCTTCAAGAAGTCACTATTTATTAAAAAATTGTTTTCTTTGTTTAAATGCTTTTTTATATTTTTAGCCTTATAATATTAGGAGAAATAGAATATTTTTGAGTTCTGTTATTTTTTAGAGTGAAATATGAGTTTGTGGTAGAAATAATGTAAAGGTTGTCAATCTACTTATAAAGTATTTTTTTTCTTATTCAATGAAGAAATTGATATTTAAAAATTTGGGAAAGGATATTAAAACCGAAAATGTTTTATCAAAATACCTTATGTATTATTGAATTGACGATATTTTCAATTATCACAGATATATGGCATTGAGGCCCTTATGTTTCCATTCAGTTGTTTATGATTGATGTCCTTAATCACTTCCAAAAAATATTAACATTTTTACTCCACATATAATTTTCACATATTTTCTCCTATTAGTAATATTAATTTGGTTCTAACTTTTTCATTTCCATTTCCCTCTTATTAAGTCTAAATTTTATTAACACAATTTCCGATTTGGGTTTTCCAGGAAAAGTATTTTCTATTTTTACAACCTTATATTTTCAGAAAACATATTTCAAATTGTGAGGAAAAATTTTATTGAATGAGGGAGGAATTTAACACACAAATCATCCATGGTACATTTCTCTTTGAATAATAAAATAGTGTGTGTTGTACGCAACATCAAGTTTAAGCGCACAACAACTTATAGATATTGCTATTTTAAAAACAGTTATGAATAGTAATAACCCATTTTAGAATATTTATAAATTTTATTTTTCAAATTGAACTTCATTTTTGGATTCATTATATCAAAATTATCTTTCGATTAATTTTTGGTACTTTTCTGATAACATTCATTTTTGGATAAATAGTGAAAATACTAAATATTAATAGAGAACATCTTTCTTAATTGAAATAATTCATAGTATTAAATTATAAATTTGATTGGTTTTAAATTATCATTCAATTACTTTTATATCATTTAATATAATTTAGGTCATTTTATTTCGTTTATAATTTAAGTTTTACATAAACATAAGTCAATCATTTGATAGTTTTTACTTCTTAAAAACACGCTTATTGGTTTTGAAAACAGAAATTAATTTCTAATTAATTTTTGAATCTTATGTGTTGCGAATATGGAAAAATTGATTCCATATTTGGATTCAATAGGTCAATGATTTTTTAATATGATTTTTTATACAATACGTATAGTTACTTCTGTAAATATTTTATTTACCACGGTTCAAGGGTAAATGTGGTAATAAGCGTAAAAAATAATATTATAATAATAATAAATTTCCTCAACACATGTACTAACCCTTTTGGAAGATACAGATCTGACCATAGGCATCCTTGGGTCTATTTTGGGACCCTATGGAGCCACTTGGGTGTCATAATGGCATTTTATATTAATTAACGTTAAGTAAAGAAAAAAATTACATAAAAATGTATCTTTTAGTAAAAAAATATTATATGGGGTTATATAATTTACCACGTCGACTATAAATAGTAATTAAAAAGATAAAAATATTTTCTATATCATGAAATTTTATTTATAATTTTTATACATAAAATAAATATATTGATTTATGACACAATATTGATATAGTATTTTCCATATTAATAAAATAATAAAATAATTAACATTATAAATATTAAAATAAAAATAATATGAATATTTTGATTCCATAAACTAATTATTATGGTTAATATTAAATTTTGTGATCGATTAAATAATTTTTTTATTTGATAATGTTTTTATGACTTAAAAAAACAAAAGTACCAAATAGTGTCAAAATTAACATTAATGAGTTTTTGAAAAAAATACTATATTATTAATTGATATAATATTTTTAAAAATATATGTTTCATCCAAATTACAATGATAAGGTTAGATATGTCAATAATGAACCACATGGGGTTCTCATTGTCTTTTTATAGAATGTTTATTAACCATTTTTTATAATAATACAAGAATACTTGGTAAAAGTTAAACTATTTATGTAAGAGTTAAAACTAAATGATAAAGATAATATGGTGACCTAAACCTATCTAAAAACTATTGGGTGAGTTGTTTTCGATGAATACACACATTTGCCTCAAAATAAATCTAATTATAACCATTATAAACTGAATATTATTGTAAAATAAATTAATATTTCAAGATTTTCCTAAAGTGACCTTCACCTATATTATAAAAGGTTACTTCCCCTTCTCTTAATTTCAAACCTCTAAAGATATTTTTATTAGCCAAACCCTACTCAAAATTCATTCCAACTACTCTCGTTTCAACATATATCCCTTACATAGGACATAAAGATGACCTACAGAGCTCTTTTGATCAAATCAAAAGGAAGTACCGGAAGAAGAGGTAATAATTTCCTCACATCTTTTAATGTTCTTTTATTCTTTCAATTCTTATTTATTTGTTGTTTACATACACATATAATAACTCTAGTACCTTATAAATACTATGGTGTTTTTATAAATATCTTAAAACCATATTCATTATTATATCTATCCAATGAATGTCAATGTCACCATACATGTTTATGACTGCTTACCTTCTCCACATCGTGGTGTAGTTTTTTATTCAACACATTATTATTTGGATGGGTATATTAATGAGTATAAATTATTTTAATAATAAAAATAAAAATTTAATGGTTCATTATATATGATATACCATCAAATTACATTCCATTTCTCCGTCAATAGAATGATCTTGTCGCTCGTGCGTACGTACAAATTACCGTCTCCACGAACGTGATAAGATTCATTTCCCCATAACAACAATTAAAGAATAATTTTCATTTTATGATTAAAAATAATGTATAAGAAATTAATATCATTATCTATATCAACCAAATACCTCCTATCAATAAAAAACATGACTTACGTAATAAAACATATAAAGTAAAATGAATCAGTTAACACCCAAAAAAATGATACTACTGAAATATTATTAAGAAAATAATATTAGAAGATCATATATGATATCATATTTTTGTATATAGTTATTGTATAATTTAACTAAAATAATTTAACTATTATAAAATAGGTTAATGTACCCTCGACAAAGGAAAATTACATGGTAAGGTTTAATTTTACAATCTCTTTATTATCCAAGGTTGTTTATACATGAGTATCTACATGGACCTCTTTATTATCCACATGCATGTTTCTTAAAAATGTATTTCAAAACATTATTAATCACTACTATAGTATGAGTTAATGTAATTTATTCCCTTTTTTTACTTTTAATAAAATTATTTGACTGTAATCATTTCGTCGTTTTCCAAACAAGGAAATATATGACCTTTTCAAAAAATTAAGGTTAGAATGTTTTTTAACTTATACGGGGGGTGAAGCTATTTTCTACCTTTATAAAACCATCAATGTTTCCCTTAAATGTTATAAGAATATTTTAAAAATATATGTTTTCTTTTATAATTATGTGTCTTTTAAATGATTTCAAATAGAAAAAAATATTTCTCTCAATTTTTTTATTTCATTTATGTCAATATCTTTGGAAGGATTTCACACTTTTTTTGAAGATGATTTATTATGATGAAATATTCCGTATTTTATTAATGTTTTTGAGATATGTTTGACTATTTTTTGTTATTTTTTTACCATCCATGGTTAACGGTTAATGATTTTAATCTTCGTATTCTAGTTTTAATATGAATGTTTATGTTATGTTTCAAACCTCTCATATGAGGAATGCTGAAAGTGTGGAATGTTTCTTTATGCTGAATGTGTGGAATGAAGAATGGTGGAGATTGTCTAAAAGGTACTAGAAAATGTTTCAGGAGTGGAAAATAAGGTCATCGAGCAGCTGATTACCGATGTAATGGGAAAAAGTTTTCAAATGATGTAAATAGAGAAAAGACTACACAGAATGCTCCACCGACACGTCAATGATTCATGTGAAAATAAATGGGGCATTATGATAATCAATTCCCTAATACAAGGGTTAATTATGATCGACATGAGAAATCTATTAAGGAAAAGGACAAAGGGAATTCACATGCGGTCACTATTGGCGATGTTGAGTATGACAAATATGTAATGGAATTATTATTTGTTTATGTAATGGGATTCCAAATAATGTTGTGGAATCTAATATATAGTACTATGGAATATTGGAATATCTATGTATTGGTATATTATGGTTTTCAATAATTATATGGTATCAGTAACCATGAAAAGTAAATCAAATATTTTGAAAAAATGATGGCATGCTCATAATGAAGGGTTAAAGTGATAATGAAATGTTTGATAGTATTAATGAGCTCATGAATAGTATAAGGAGAAAGTGATATCATGGTTTGAGTATACAAAATTTTGGGATTTTGGTATGTGGAAAGAGTTAACTTTTTACAACATTCATGTTTTCACTAAGGTTCAATGGGTACTCATGTTTCAAGAGAATACATGATTAAGGAATTCACATGTTTGGAATGTGACCAAAAAGATATATCGTATTATATGGGGGATAAATGATTGTATTCACATGCTCGTTAGATGACATTTCTAGTAATTATTTTATTTATACTATGATATTGGAAAGAAGTATTTTGGATAAGCCTAATCATTGGAATGAATTAAGATAGACATAAGATAGTATTGTTTAATTCCAGAACTTTTTTCGATATTATTTCAATGAATGTTATAATAATGTAGTTTTAGAAAAAGGGACAACCTGCAGGACGGGAAACAACCCATCACGTTGGACAAGGCTGTGGGAATCAAACCCAAAACTGAATTGTGACATGCCTTTATCACCTACCACTAGCTTACAAGATGTCCCTAGTTAGTATAATCTTGTTTTATTTTATTAAGAGTTTAATAGATGGGGTATAATTCCATTTTAGGAACCATATACGATTAATCTCAGCATAGTTGGACTTATGTATTTTTAATAACATTGTATAGAGGCAGATGGAATGACCTATATTTCTATTTCATGATCTACTAACACTTCGAGAATGAAAAATTCAACTTTATTTCTTTAAATATGAGATGAAGTGGAAATTGTTCAAGGCACGAACAAGGTTGAGATTATAACGAAATAAAGTAATTATTTATTCTAATTGAAATTCTTCAACTTTAAGGAAATGATCTTGAAAGAAAAAAATATTTTTCTAGTTCCCTTATATACGATGAATCAGATTGTACCTTAGATCATCACAAATGTATGGCTTTGTGATTTTTGGCTTTTTCATAGCCATGTTCTCTACCAGTATCCATCAGAACATGATGGTTTGATTTCTCTTCCAAATCCATATTTTCACCTATGTACTCCTATGCGGAAAACCAGTGATGAGTTAACTTGGGTAACCGTTATGTTTCAGAATTCAATTTTTAAAATTAATTTATAGTATTCCTTTTTACAAAGTGGGTTTCTATGAAAGAAACTTTCATGTAGTAAATCATTTATAACGCCGATGAATTTTGAGAGCAAAATTCAATTTAAGGGGGTAGAATGTAACAACAAGAGATTTTATGAGAATTATTCTTTTTAATTTCATTTATTTCTTGTGTTGTACACTACAAAAAAATTATCTTGTGCTATATGCAACACCGTATTAGCTTGCAGTATACACAACACTATTCTTGGCTCATGTTACACACAATTTCAACTTCGTTTTGTAGAAATTATTCTATGAAACCTTAATTATAGAATTTGTTTAATGTATAAATGAAATAAGTTCTGATTATTTTATACGCAAAAACAATGTGAGATTGCACTACACACAAACCATACATGGATTGCATTACACGCAATCATGACCTTACTCAATAGCATGTGTAGTACACAATACCAGGTTTCATTAAACAATTATATATTGTTATAATATTATAAACTAGCTATTATGAATAGTATTAACTAAATTTTTAATGTTATAACATTATTATTAATCTTACACATTTTCTAGAACATCGGAAGAGAACAAAATAAATGTTTCATGTAAAATAAGTATTTTTCAAAAAATAAAGTTTTGCCGCCTTTTGATGGCGTACCAACTTTAAATCTAGTTTTTGAGATGTTTATAAGTTCAATTGTACAAAATAAAATTATTATTTGGAATCAGGATATAAAAATTTACATTGGATAAAATTTTAATATTATTATGTTATCTTCCATATTTTAATGAATAGTAAAAAAACACGCTATATTTTAATTAAAATCAACTTTTTTCATCGTAATAATTTATATAGTTAAATTATAATATTGAATGTTTTTGAAGTATAAATAGAATATATTTTTACCATTTAATATAATTAATTTTATTAGTTTTTATTTTACATTGAATTAATAGGTAAAATCATTTCAATCTTTTGCAATATTTTAACTTTTAAAACTCATTTTCGGAATTATGGGACTATTTTTAAATTAATTTCTGCAACATATTTGATTATAATTTGTAAAAATGGATTCCATATTTGGAATAAGTAGGTCCAAATTATGTTAATAAGCTACTTATTAATTATAGTCATTATGAATAGTAATTACTGTAAATTTTATTTACCATAGTTAAAGGAAAATCATGTAATTAAGGGTAAATTTAATAATATAAAATTAACCTAACATTATCCATAATATAATTGGATGATTATAATTTGTCATATTTCATATTATGGTCGAACTGGATTCCATTGAAACCCACTTGGATGTGATTAAGACCTCTAATTAATTTTATTTAAAAAAAGTGAAATATGTCTCACTCAAACTTTTATAATTAAACTATTTTTAATATAATGTAATACATAATTTGAATTCGGTTATAAATACTCATTTGAAATCTCAAATATTTTTCTATATCAATGTAATTTATTTGTAATTTTTAAGAATTATTAATTTACCTTATTATCTTATACATTAATAATGCAGAAATTATTTATTTAGTGAAAAATCAATAATATAGTTTCTATTGAAATAATAATACACATCATGATGCCCAAAAACCTGACCAAGACTTATTGGTAGTGTATATATAAACCCTAATCATCCAATTTCCGAATTCGTGACCATTTGGATCCTTATAAAGAATTTTATGACACTTATATTATTTTATTTCAAATGATTCCAAAGTTGTCACTTTCATAATATAATAAATATAACAATTTACATGTTGTGATTTTAAGAGGATAAATTCGAGTTAAAGTATTATTATAAAATATTTGAGATTTATTTTCATCATAGTATTTTATTTTTAATTTTTATGCTACAAATAATTATATTAAATAATTATACATAAATGTTGTAATAATTATTTTATTAAGAGATATACCAAATAAACAGTTTGAAAAATATTAAAATAAATATTATATTAACTTATTAATGTTCTCCACGAATTTTATAGACCAATTTGACCTTTTTTGAATCTATTAAATATTTTGGTTAGAATATATCCTCTTTTTAGATTTTATTTAAATTTAAATAAATGAATAATGTAAAAATTGACACTATTGTTATTTTAAAAAAATAACATTTTATAAATTTTTTTAAAACTCACAAAAATATTGAAAAATTATAAATTAAAATTCATATGGTCTAAAATGTCATAAATTATCCAATTATGGACAATTCACAACACATAAGTAATTATTTATTACAATTTAAAAATTAGAATCTTATTACCACAAATAAAATTAAATAGATTAAATAAGGTTAAATCAAGTTAATAATGTTTAAAATAAATTCCCAACATGTCTAAAATTTATTTCTTTAATGATATTACAACCCTATACCTTCTAATATTTATATTTGAGTCATTTTTGGTGTTTTTTAATTGAGGTTGAATTTATTATAAATTAATATTTCTTATGTTACAAAAGGTGCCCCTCCCCTCCCTTATAAAAAGGGCACCCCTTCCCTCTACTCTTCACACCCTTCTAAGCCTCGAATCTTGGACAAACACTTCCAATTACTCTTCTAAACCTCTCTAGTTATATCATATAGGTTCAGGTATTCTCAAAATACCAAATCTAGTTCCATAAGAATAAGTGTAAAGGAGGTGCGTCGAGGAAGATATAATCTCTTCTACCGACTCATTCAAGTTTCATTCTTCTTCAACAAATTCTTCTTTAGTTGTTTCATTATAGAATAATAAAATTAGTATCAATAATATACTGGCATGTTTTTAAAAATATAAAACAAACCCATTTCACCATCTATCCATCCTACAGAAAACGAAATCACCGTGCGTGCGTACGAACGGAATACCTTCTCCACGCCGTGGTGTAATCTGTTTTTCCACCACCACTTTACTTGGATGGGTATAATGGTGTAAATAAAAACTATATATGATTATTTTAAAATCATACAGATTCTATGATATTATATCATCCAATCCAATTCCATTCAATAAATAATGGAACAATATCATCGCTCGTGCATACGTACGAATTACAGTCTCCAAAACGCGATGAGATTCATTTTCCATGTTAACAATTCAAGAATGATTTTTATGTATGTATAATAAGTAATAAAAAAAATATGACATATTAATCATATTGTATTTATTTATATGTTATTTACTGAAATCTATTAAACTTAATAAGGAAGCGAAAACAAGGTTCATGCATATGTACAACCTACCTTCTCCAAGAACGGTGTATTTCATTCCATTTATCATTCTATTATATATATGTATATTTGGAATATATATATATATAAAATGTTTTATATTCTGGAATGAAATAATCATGATCTAGGTAATCTTATGAATAATTACAAGTCAAAACACGGATGATAAATGAAACAATTTTACCCAAAACGCAACATTAACATGGAATTGTCAAAAGAATGGATAATATAAAGTAGTAAGTGAATCATATATGACATCATAAATATTATTATGGTTCTTTTACAAGTTAATAATATGTTTAATCCCACTATACAATAGTCTCAGACACAAATGGAAGAAATTGGACAAAAGGTAAGGGATAATTTTTCAAATCTCATTTTTTATCTAAGATTTCTTATACCTAAGTATTTACTAGGGTTATATTTTTCAGTCATGTCCATAAAACGTTATTTATAAAGTTTTTAATATTCTTCCATGTATGTATAAATTCATTTTTACCTCCCTTTTACTGTTACTTTGTGTTATGGAAGGAATCTTTCTTTTGTTTACCATACGTGGTACTTTTTGAATTTTCTGATAAAAGTATGTGGAGAATGTTTTTTTAAAACTTATATGGAATGAACAAATTTTTACCGTTTCATAACTCCTAATTTTCATGAATCATACTCTACAATATTTCATGGTTATTTTAAATAAAATCCTTTTCTTTTATAATTTCATGGCATTGTCTGAAAAGAATATGATTTTTATGAAGAAAGGATATTTTCCTCATGAATTTTTTTCAAGTGTTTTATCAAAACCATTTTCCATCTAAGATGACATTATTTCATATGTGTATGTTTCAAGTGTAATATCTCTATGATATACATGGTTTTACATTTCTTATGATTAAATGATATCCATTTGTTTTATATGGATTATGTTATGAGGGGATAATGTTTATGAAACCCATTTTTATTCTTTGGGTTATAATGAAAGATTGATGATTATGTTGTGGCACAAGTAAGAATGATTTCATTATGATATGGTTTGGACCTATATCTCGATCCAATGCATTGGTTAAAGATTTATATCTCATGATATATACATGGATGTAATGGTATGTAATCTGGTTCAGTGATACAAGACTAGAATGAGGAGTGATCTCGATTCAGAAAGGGATATTGTCCACTAAGATGGTCTTGGCAGCAGTGCCTTAGATACTATGGAAATCGTAACATGTGCTTAATGGTTGCCACAATTACATGTTTTATTACCATTCTATTCTATCATTATTGATTTTCATTTATGATATATGCCTTACGTACTTCCACGATTTATGTCATTGCTCAATATTTTGATGTTTATATTTTATGTTCATGTTTCAGCATTCAAATGTTTATGGATTGTTTTATGTTCTCTATGTTTACCCATAGTAAGAATTTGAGCTCAACATTTTAATGTTTTATTTTCCTAAAATATAAATAAAGGTTTTAGGTAAAAAAAGGGGATGATCTTTATGGGTGATGTTGAAAATCATTCACCAAGATTAGAAGATTTTGTTCAATGTTTCCAAAGATACTAAACTATTATGGTCCTTTGGTGTCTGTTTTTGTTATGTATTAGATATTTTGAAAAATTAATGTAATGCCCATGTACGTCATGTTTGGGGTCTCTACAGTCCCAACAAATGTAATGGAATTTAGATTCATAATACAAAAGAATTACTTGGATGTAAAAGAGGAGAGAGAAATCCATCAAGGAATTTCGGCATGGTAACGGGTGTACAAGGGATGAATTAATGAGAGAGAAAGGGGTCTCCCATAATACAAACATAAAAAGGATAGTATGGGGGAGGTTATAATTCATACCCCAACATTTTTAATTGAAAACAAAAGGGCATAACAACTTAAAGAAAATTGGACAAAAATGAGAAAGAATGATATCCCTTACATGGAAGTGTGACCCCAAAGGCTTGAGAGAGGATTGAGAGAGGATTATTGGGAGAATTGGGCACCTTTAGAGGATTTGAGATAGTGGAATGAAGGGGTTTTCAAACTCAAATGTTTTTTGAGAGAATAGGAAGTGGGACCTCAGGTGGGTTTATATAGGTAGGGCGGGGGAATTCATTATTATTTAGTTTTGGGACACCTCACATTAAACTAATCAATACCAAAAACAAGTCCATGATTTTTACCATGGTTCTTTTCAAAATGGGATGGGAAAAAATTATTTAATAACGCTAATAGATGAACTTCCGAAAATAATTGGTTTTTTATGTGGAGATGAGTCACGCTCTAAAGGAAAACAATTTAAAGAGACTAAATGTTTTATAAGTCTTTGAGGGTCAACAAAATCTTTGTAAAATAAATAAAACAAATATAAAATCACATTATTTTAATGATAAAACATATATTGGCGCAAAATAATGTTTATAGTTTTTTATTACATCACTATTGGGTCATTAAAGAAGTCATGAAACACATTATATATTTAAACTATATTTAATTTTTACCCAAAAATCCGGCTGTCTTAGAAAATAATAAAAATTAACAATTGGATATTTTTGATGTCTTGATTCCAAAAATAATATTCATTTTATCTAAATAATTTTATAAATATGTGAATTTTTTCTTTTAAAAAACCAATATTTATTGAAAATTCATCGGGTTTGACAAAAATAGATTACAATCCTTAATAAAAATTACAATTACATTCATAAAACAATATGATCATTTATATTTAACAATAATTAACTTAATAATAATATTTTTTAAAAATATTATTTTATTCAAACATCCAATAATTCATCAAAATATATTTCTTAGTTGGGTATTAACTAAAAATCCTATTTGTGCTTTAATAACTATTTACAAAGTAACAATAATAAAATGAATGCACATTATTTATACAAAAATAACGTACATCTCCAAAGTGCTAGGTTATTTTTACATAACCCCTTATAAAACCTGTATAAGACCAAAGGGTAAGGTGTGTGATGATGATAGAATCTTGGGGTGGCTCGGATAACATCGCTCGGGTGGTAAACTCTATTAACTTCCAATTCTTGCATAGTCGGCTCCACTAAAGCATAACGAGTTCAAGATCGGCTTGGGGGTTCTCAAAAGAGAACACCAATGACGCAAGCTCCTTTATGAACACTGGAAAATGGGCTTCGTACGGGGAAAGTCTACTGGATGAGGCCATCACTTCCTTCGTCTTAGTAAATTGTTTTTGTAAAAGCCATGTATTTATATTAATCATGTTATCATTGTTCAACATCTATATTAGGAACCGTCACAATTCATAATAGTATTATAAATACCAGAAACATAAAACCAATTGAGTACACATTTTATATAACCATAATAATACATATAATTAGATCAATAGGTATTTTCATTAATGAATGTTTGGGTCATTACAATCACCCCCCTTAAGAAATTATACCCTTGAAATTTCATTTTCCCATAATAAAACAGATGTTGGTAACTTTTCTTCATCACTTCCTCTAATTTCCATGTTTCTTATTTAAACTTGTTGTTTCTCCACAACACCTTGACGAGGGGCATTGTCTTATTTTGTAGAACTTTTTCTCTTCGATCTAAGATCTTCATTGGTTGCTCCTCGTAAGAAAGATAATCTTCTAGTTTTCCAACCTATAAAAAGAGAACATATGAAGTGTTTGGTATGTACTTCTCTAATAGAGATACATAAAATACATCACATACTTTGGCCATGGTAGGTGAAAATGCTAGTCGATAGGCCACACCCCAACACGATCAAGAATCTCAAAGGGGCCGATGTACCTAGGACTTAACTTCCACCTCTTTCCAAACCTCATAACCATATTCCATGGAGATATTCCTAGAAATAACATGTCTCCATCATTAAACTCAAGGTCTCGTCGATAGTTTTATGCATACCTCTTATGTTGACTCTGGTCTTCCTTGATATGAATTTAAATGGTTTTCACCTTCTCCACCATTTCATCGACCATTTCTGGTCCTAGCAGCTTACGCCCACCGACTTCACCCCAACATGCTAGCATTATAATACTCTTTTTATATAGTGTTTCATAAGGTTCCATTAGAATACTTGAGTGGAAACTGTTATTGTAGAAGAATTTAACTAGAGGAAGATGTTAATCACATCCTCCTTTAAATTCCATTGAGCATGCTCCCAACATATCCTCAGGTGTTTGGATAGTCTTCTCAGATTGTCTATCAGTTAGAGGATGATAGTCCATACTGATGTTTAGTTCAGTATCCAGAGCATGTTGAAGACTCTTCCAAAACATATAGGTTAATCATGGATCTCAATCAGATAAAAATTATAGTGATACTCCATGAATCATTAGCACTTCTCTAATGTATATCTGTGTTATTTGATCCAATGATAAATCCTTCCTAATTCCAATGAAGTGTGAAAACTATGTAAGATAGTAAAAAACAACACATATTGCATTGTAGCCTTTGGATATCCTCATAATTCTAGTGACAATGTCCATTGTGAGGTTCTCCCATTTTCATGCTGGTATGGGAAATGGTTACATCATCCCCTTAGACTTCTTCCTCTCTGTCTTTACATGCAGACACACCAGGCACACTAATGTATACTAATAAATATCATTCTTCATATTATCCCACCAATAATTCTCTCAGAGACCTTGATACATCTTTGTGTGTCCTGGGTGAATAGATAAATTTGAGCTACGAGCATCATCCAAAAGTTACTTCTTCATCTCTGGACATGATGGAACACATAGTCTTTTCTCAAATCTCACAATTCCTTCTTCATTAATAGTGAACATAATGGATTTATCTTTTTTGATAGCTTCCACTCTCTTCTGAATTCCCACATCATCCTTTTGAGCATCCTATAACCTTTTCAAAACAGGCAGTTGAGAAATAATTTGTGAAAGTATTGATAATTATCCCTTTTTATGATTCCCATGTTGATATACATCAAATCATAGAAGATTGGGTTCTTCCCAGTTCTCATCAATGATAGAATTTTTGGGTCCTTTCTACTTAGATAATTTGCCACCTTGTTCGCTTTCCCACGTTGGTAATAGATTGAGCAGTCATAGCCTTTGATCAGCTCTAACCATCTTCATTGGAGCATGTTCAACTCTTTATGTGTGATTATAAACTTCAGACTTTTTTGGTCTGTATATATTTCACACATCATTCCAAAGAGATTATTCTACGAAAATTTTAAAGAGAATATCACTACAACGAAATCCAATTCATTTGTTGGAAATTTTTTCTCATGAATGCTTTGAATCATAGGTAATGACTTTGTCATTTTTCATCAACACATAGCCTAGGCCCTTCATTGATGCCTCACTGAATAGCACAAAAAGTTATACACTTGTTGGTAATGTGAGAACAAGCATAGTGATAAGACTCTTTTTTAACACATTGATTCATTCTTCGCATTGATGACTCCATGAAAACTTTACTCCCTTTTGAATTATCTTGGTAAGAAGAAAATTGTGATAAATCTCTCCCAAATCATCAATAATATCTAGCTAACCCAAGAAGCTACAAAAATCCATTTCTGAAGTTGGCCTCAGTCATCCATTAATTGCATCTATTTTGAAGGGTCTACAAATATCCCATTACTTGTGAGGATATGGCCCAAGAATGAGACCTCCTTCATACAGAACTAACACTTTATGTACTTTTCATAGAGATTATCCTACCTCAAGGTCTCTAGTAAAGTTAATAGATTCTCCTCATGACCCCCATTGGGTTTGGAGTATATCTGAACATCATCTATAATAAGTACAAATAATTTGTCAAGGTAATCCTTAAAGACACTATATATCATGTCCATAATGATTTTTTGAGCGTTAGTGAGTTCAAAAGGAATAAATATGAATTTAGAGTGTCTGTATCTTGTACGAAAATAAGTCTTGGATATATCTTACTTCTTCACCATTACTTGTTAATATCCCGACCAAAAAATCCACCTTGGAGACGTATTATGCTCTATGAAACTAATTGAAAAAATTCATCAATTTGGGGGATATGATACTTTTTCATTATCATGATTTTGTTAAGCTCACGACTATCGATGCAACGCCGCATTGACCCATAATTTTTTTAACGAGGAGGACTGGTGCACCCCATGGTGAAGCACATGGGTGTATAAACCCTTTATCCAGATTCTCCTATAGTTGTTTCAATATCTCCTCAAGATCCAAAACAACCATTCTATATGGTTTCTTGGATATTGGAAATACCACAGGTATAATATCAATTGAGAATTAAAAATCTATTCTTAAAGGAAAACCAGTAAATTCCTTAGGAAACACTTCAGTGAACTCTCTCACCATTAGAATGTATTAAAGGATGGTTGCCTCCATAGAATCAATCATCTGGGCCAGATATGCGTGTTCATTGGGAATTAATATCCAGGCTTGAGATAATGGAGCTAATTAAGATTCATCTTCTTCCTTGCACTTGTATATAATCATGGGTCGATTCTCAACTTGGATATTGATTTACGTCTAACAGAAATTTATGTTTGATCTATATAAGGAAAGACAATACATGCCAAAAATTGCATAAAATTACACCAGAGGGAGTATGACGTGGTTCAATTGCAAATTCAATCCACAGATTAAGATAGGGGAGGAGTTATATTCATGTGATGCAACGATTTCCATATTTTATGTACTCACTGACATCTTTACTTCCATGATTTTTGGTGGTGCTAGGATTGTTCTACTAAACATTTGGGATATAATAAAATGCATAGAACCTAAATCAAAAAGTTTGTTTGGAATTCATGAATGAATAAATATCCTACTAGTCACCACTTTGTTGTCTGGGTTCACTTCGGTAGTAGTGATGTCAAAAGCTATCCCATTGCTGCAATGGAGGTTATTAGTTGCCTCTGAAAACCATTTCCTTTGGGCACTAATATTCATCATGCCATGGTTATTTGCAATTTAAGCAATGAACAACGCGTTGAGGTTCGAATGGAGTGTTACTTTCCTATGTTGCAGCCGTGGGATTTTCTTTTTCGACGTTCATAGCTAGGTGCCCTTCTCTTCTACACCTAATGCATTTCGTATTCCTATTCATACAATTTTTATGGTTTTTATTCCTACACCATTGGAAAGTGGTGTGTTGGATCATCTTAGCATTGTTGTATTTATCCATCAGACTGCCAGCATGGATGTCCACCTTATGCTTCTTATCCATTTGATAGCCCTGAGATCCTCCGATCTCCATTTTTACCTTGAGGGAACATCATAACATTTACTCATAGCATTCGATGTCACTGATCGTTGACACTTTCTATAGGCTAGGTTACATTACACCAATGTAGTGGTCAATGTTGAATTTGGGGATGACGAAAAATCCTGACGTGTATTGTGCAAGACATGTGTTGTTTTCCTCCAACGCTTCGATAGATTAGTCATGTTTTTTCTTGAGGTAAAGAGATTACCTTTCTATATTAAGTCGGAGGGTGCACAAAAAATATTTTTCGAAAAATATCTTCTGGAAATCATTCCATTCCAATTCCTAGATCTCTTCCTCAGGCTTCATTTTTTTTATCAACATCCATCATTGATCAGCTTAACCCTCCATATGATAACCATCTAGGAGAACTTTCTCTTGATCAGAACATTGAATGATTAAGAATATATTTTTAATGGAGTTGATCCATTGATCGACGATTGAGGGATCTGATGATCCATTAAAATGATGAGGCCTCTCCTCATGAAGCTATCGATAGAGACTTTTACTTTTGTTGGGGGTTGAACATTCCTATTTACCATTGTTTCTATTAGATGCTTGAGATAACTGAGAGAGAAGATTGAAAAAGTTCCCTATTCTTCCTCCCATTGGATTTGGCATCTCATTATCACAGTCATCAGATTGATCTTCACATCGGTTGTTTGTCCGAGCCACATATTATCGTCCATTGTATGGAATAAATGGAAAGTTAGTGGTAAGACATGAAGGGTATTCCAAGGAGAAAACTGATGACATAATTATAAATTTTATTTCCTTAACTTATGAATCCATAGTCTTCAACCTATACTATTCATTATCAACTTTCTAACATATATTTTTCAAAGGAATATTTTCATTCCCTTAATAAGGGTTCATAATATGCTTTTGAATTATACATAGCATATCCCCCGATAATTTTGTAACCAAGAGTGCATCAAGGCCCATTGTTGTGCACATGTTCCCATTCTAGTCTAGCTCAAAGCGGTGTTTTCGGGTTTTACTCCTAGGATACATCTGTGCCAAAGCCGCCTCTACCTTCTAATATACTGACTGGGATGTATTAGATAGACAAACCACTAACTCAATACTCAATAATAATTAGGGATTTTTTATTATAATTATTCTTGTCTCTAACTCTTAACAGGGTTTTCTAATCCTAAACCCAATAATAATTAAACCTATCCTCTGATACCAACTATAAAAACCCTGTTTTTTTACTCAACACTTAATCCTGATTTATTATATAAAATCATCACTTGATACAACATAGAAGATCGAGAGGTCTAGTGTCTTTGGGACTTTGGAAAATTATAAAACATCTTAGAAAATAAAACAAACAACATATTTATTGAAAAATTCCTTTACATGCCCACCACATTCCATCATGCATAGCATTTCATGGGATAACTTGAGGACATGCATATGGAATGGGTGAGAAATAAAGCAATGTAAGGGAATAAACATGGAATAAAATGAGGAATAATTTACATGTTAGAAAATAGGTATATTAATGGAGCAATAGATAAACATGAACATAAAGCAATGATAATGAATGATAATCATAACATGGAAATGTGGCAACAACACTTAATATAGAATTAGCATGAACCAAGGCTCATTGCATACAAAGCTTTAGTAAACCCTCATTGAACATGGACCAGGAGTAAAACATAAATTCACATGAATTAGCATGAGTCAATAGACATTTCACATAACGTATCATGATACTATACTTTACCCAATGCATTGGAGTGCTATCCGGGTGCTTCCTTCTAAAACATTTCATTTCATGCATAAGTGTGCCACATGGATCATGGGATCAAACAACATCATAAGTTATTTCACGATTAAGTAATGAAGAATAAATACATGAATGTAATATTCAATATGTATATGTGTATAAAGGTGAACACCCTTGATTGAGACATGTGTATGGTATTCACTACACAATGATCATGGATTGAAAAAACCCGATGCATTTTTGGTAGCATAATGGCGTGACATAAGGATTCATGAAAATGGTTGATGTGAACAAAAAGGGTGTATCATAATACATACATGAAATTGATAGTAAGGGGGTCAAATATAATCATTTCCCAACAAACGTAATGGAATTTAGTTGCATAATACAAAATAATTACTAGGATGTAAAAGGGGAGAGAGAAATCCCTTAAGGAATTTCGGCATGGTAACAAGAGTACTTGGGAGTAATTAATGTGGGAGAAAGGGGTATCCCATCATCCAAACATAAAAGGAATAGTATGGGGGAGGTTATAAATCATACCACAACATTTGTAATTGTAAACAAAAGGGCATAACAACTTAAAGAAAATTGGACAAAATTGAGAAAGGAATAAATCACTTACTTGGATGTGTGATCCCAAAGGCTTGAGGGAGGTTTGAGAGAGGATTCATGGGAGAATGGGGAACCTTAGGAGGAATCTAGAGAGAATAGGTAAGGAGTTTTTTGATATCCAAAGGCTTTGAGTGAAGAGAAAGTGGGATATTGGGTGGGTTTGTATAGGAAATGAGAGGGATTTCTTTATTATTTTTATTTGGGACACCTCACATTAAACTAATCAATACCACAAAACAACCCTTGGATTCTGCCAATGGGTTTTTAGAAAGGGGAGTGGAAAAACATATTCTATAAGGACAATGGCTGAACTTCTTAATATAATATGGTTTCTTATGTGGAGGTGAGTCACACTCTCAAGGAAAACAATTTAAAAATACAAAATGTTTTATAAGTCTTGGAGGGTCGAAAAAAGCATTGTAAAATAAATAAAACAAATCTAAATTTAAATTATATTAATTAAAAAAAATATATTGGATGAAAATAATGTTTATAGTATTTTATTACATCACTATTCGGTCATTATGATGTCATAAAACACATTATATATTTTAACGGTATTTAATTATTAACCAAATATTTGACGGTCTCAGAAAAGTATGAAACATTCACCATTGGTTAATTTCGACATCCTGATTCCAAAAATAATAATCATTTTATCTAAATAATTTTATAAATATTTTAATTTTTACTTTTAAAATAAAAACATTCATTTACCGAAAATTCATGGGTTCTGACAAAAACAGTTTTCAAACATTAATAAAAATTAAAATTCATTTCAATGAAATATATGATCATTTATATTTAATAAAAATTAATATAATGATAAAATTTTATTAAAATTTTATTTAATTCAAAAATATATTAATTCATCAAAATAGATTTCTCAGTTGAGTATTTAAAAGAAATTCTATTTGTGCTTTAAAAACTATTACAGAGTAATAATAATAAAATGAATGCACATTCGTTATACAAAAATAATGTACATAGTCTTAGTGCTAGGATCTTGTTATAGAACCACTTATAACACCCACATATGACCAATGTGTAAGCTGTTATATGGTGACATACTCTTGGGGTGGCTCGGATAACATCACTCGGGTGGTAATCTCTATTAACATCCACTTCTCCCATAGTCTGTTCCACTCAAACTTAACATATTCAAGATAGGCTTGGTCTTAGTCCAGAGTGAATCCCAATGACACCACATCCTTTACAAACTATTAAAAATGGGATTCTTATAGTGAAAGTCTACTAGATGGGTCCATCGCTTCCTTTTTCTGAGTAAATTGGATTTGTTAAAGCCCTATATTTATACTAATCATGTTATCACAGTTCAACCACTATATTATTAATGACATGAATTCATAATGGTATTTTAAAATCTAGAAACATAAAACCAATGAAGATCACATTTTATATAATAAAAATAATACATTTAATTAGATCAATAGTAATTTTCATTAATGAATGTTCGGGTCGTTACAGAAAATGAATCACCTTTTACTATAATGGGAACTAGTGAATTAGCTAGGAACAGTGCTCGATAATGGGTAAAACTTCATGATTCCTAACGATGTAATTAACATTGATATTATTGATTACTATAATAGATTATCCCCTCACATTTTGGTGGGGAACAGCCATCTAGAGATCTAAAATGAGACTAGTGATGAGTGTCTAATGTTCTGCCTCATTGTCTGTGTATGTTGCTAACATTAAGAATGAATAGGGCAAGAAAACATATATAGTAATGATGAAGATGATTCTTAGGGCTAATATATTGATACTGAGATCATTGAGTTTTCTTCTAGTGGTACACTGATAGGCACCATCGTAGTAAATCTACCATCTTGTAATATCATTATCCAATGATATAATTGCCTCATTAAGAATGTAAACATCCATGGAAAACTATTTAGTGGATGAATGGGTGCCCTGAAGGCCATCAAGATCATGACCCATGATGGCCTTCTATGGGATGAATCTGAAGTTTAACTACTAAAGGATTATTTCCCACTGTGCTATAAAACCAGTCAATATAGCGCAATTTAGGATATACATTAGCATATCCACAGTAGAACCCAATTATATCTCATGATGTTTTAGATAGTGTCACAACTTCTGCACTGTAATAAACTAGCCTAAGTTATCTCATCTCTATAAGGAAATATTTGGTCTTTATGTTGAGGAGCATGGAAATTTATATAGTAAAATTTTTTCATTAACCATTCATTATTCTTTTGGGTGATAAGGGTGCTGATGAATCATTCCTAGATTTTCACATAGAGGACTTTTTGCTTCCCAAAGATGGGGGGAATTATAACCATACGTATGAGTAGATAATGCATGATCTCTTCAAAAGTAATCTAACATTCTTTATCCCATTGGTAGACAACAAATTTATGTATAAGTCTATAAAAGGGCTAATACTTTCAGTCAAAATTAGTGATGAATTAGTGTTTATAGGATAACGGTCTATGAAATACTTAGAGCTCCCAGAGGTTGCTCAGACGAGATGTCTGAATGATGGCATTGATTTCCACTAAGTCGATCTCAATTTATTTTTATCAGAAAATTAATGAAAGGAACCTCCCAAAGCTCACCTTGAAAGAACATTTCAAAGGGTTCATCATCAAATAGATTGTGTGGAGGAAGCTGAACTCATTCTACAGATCTCAAATATGGTCCTCATTATAGTGGTATTTGACCACAAAATTATCCGTTTAGCATTCTACTAGTGTCCCGAGGATTTGTATCAATATGCAGTTCATTGAATTCTCATAGATAGATCCTACATTATTAAAATGGGAGGGAATTACCTAATAATAGAAGGTACCTTATTATGCTATGAAGGCATTATATTACAAATCATCAATAACCATCCTGATTTTGTATACCCGGAATACCCATATATGAATGATAGATCTTAAAACCCATTTCTGGAATTTTGGTGCAACTCTTCCACCAGAAGGGGATATCATCTTTCTGGAAGTGGATGTTGAAATCCTATAAGTCTATGTTGACACTGACCTGCCCATTATTTTTATAGTTATGAATGCAGTTTTCCAAACATATGGGGTACTAAACATCCAATAAGAGTTTTCTTTTTATGGTATTATCAACTTTGATGTCAACCATGGCCCCATGATATGGGTACATCTTTAAGGAAGACTTCTTGAACCGATGATGACTTATCGGGAGGCGAGGATGATGGATCACAACCTAAGGGTATAATCTTTGAATTTTTCTATAACACTAGGAAAAAACATCATTATGTTACTTCAAGAAACCAATATACTAGTATTGTTCCTCTATAGAGTAATATGCGTCGATCAGTGACAACGTCATGCTTATCTCAGTGCTGTGAATCACCTGTACCAACTCATTGATGGTGGTGGATATGACTTATTTTAATGTGGGAGAAGAATTTCTGAAATCATCATAATTTTCCAAGGTTAGAGGATCATAGGAGGAGGTAATCTATCAAGGTTAGCTGAACCTAGTAGAACAATTTTTCAAGAAAGCATAATAATGTTATATTAATTAGGATACTCATTTACTATTTCAACCATGTCATCATAGGATATCAACATGATTCCATCTGGTCTTCGACTAAGGGTCCCACAATTGATGATGTAAAAGAAGTGGAAGAGGTTTGGTCTGTGGCAATTTATCTTGGCTCAGTGAAACATGTAGTTATGGAATACTATGGTTTCTAGAGGGAGAATATTTCAATACCTAATAGGGATAAGGGGTTCTGGTATTACATTATCCTAAATTGTATAGGTTTATAAGGTAATCCTATGCTGTTCATTGTACTAGGGAATGTGTCTTCACCTCATATCATAGATGACAAAAGAATGACCTAATTTCAGCATTGTGGCCTCCAAATAGTAAATCAAGGGGGTGAAAGCATCATCCAAGTCCATCCAGGGATTGTCCACAATAGTAGTGTTCTATACCACATTGGTCTGAAAACATTTCTCCTTACTATTATAATATTTTTCCACCAAATAAAATGACTCACAAGGGGAAAAAGAAGATGTTTTACCTTTGGGAACACCCCCTTATCCATTGAGGGAGTACATACTACATTGGTGATATGAGAAGAGAAATTCTATATGTATATGAAAATGGTTCTAACCATCACTGCATTATAGGTGTTAACATTTGAGACAAAAGTAAATTAAATGATTTCAAGTAGTGTACCAAACATGGTAGTTAGATGAATTTTTTAAAATGGTCTCTTTTAAGTCCTATCGTAACCCTCAATATTCAAGTTCGGATGAAATCATAACTAATTTAGTTAATCCTAGCTTTTAGATCATTTGGGATGAGATGAGATTGATCCTAGAACAAGTATCAATGAGACAATAGAAAATTTCAACACCATTAAGTTGTACTATGATGTATAGTGTTTGGATGTTCCCTTATGTGGAATAACCTTCATGTTCTTTTGAGAATGAGATGATGTACAAGATTTTTTATCATTCTACTTCTTCATCATATATGGCCTCTACAACTGCTACCTCTATCTCAAATTGTTGGTGTCTTCTCAAATAATGTGTGACTAATTCATTCACATCTTTGGATGGTTTGAGGTCCTTGAGAATGAAGATCTTTACATGAATTTTGTTATGGTTATTCAGAACATCATAATTTTGTACATAGTACATAGTTCTAACACTAGAAGATTGTTCCAGGGAAAGATGCATAAAAGTTGTTCCTTATGGAACTGGTGGATTATCACTGGTGTAGGGGATTTTATGAGGTACATTATATTAACCACAAAAAATTCCTACTGGATGATAGTTAAATGATATTGTTATTGTCATAGCTGGATGTAGCTAATCCTGACACAACTGTAGCAGCTCTTCCTAGTCAAGTATCAGAAATGGTTGAATATGTGAATATGAAAAGATATCCTATAAGGACAGTTTGCTGTGAGTCTTCTAGAGATCCTATTGTATAGTATTAGAAGCATGTATGGAATGGATTAAAGTGTAGGCCTAATAATTACCACAATTCACATAATGAAGGTCTTATTGATGACATCATCGACCAAGAACATTTGGATGATATTCTTGATGCTTATCATCAATAGGAACAATGTAAGGGTACACCATCTCTATGGTATTCCTTAAGTAATACAATTGATAATCATATTATAAATCCTCCAATACTGTGTGAGTTCTGGGGGTGACTCCCATCTCTGTGGGAAAACATTTTTTGAGAATGAGATATGTTTTCAGCACTGGCGGGGGGATTTTCTCTCTCGTATGCAATCAAAGTATACTCTTATAGTAAGGTTATGTCTGATATTTGGGTCAATAGTGGTATGTAGAGGAGGTACAGAAACATTAGGATGTTATTTCTAATTAAAATAGTCATAGATGACACCATGGGTATAAGAAACTACCCTAATGTCCAACTGATAATCATATTTCTAAGACCCATGGTTGTAGACCAGCTTCCATTCTCCTTCAATTTTGTTTTCAAGCACTATAGAGATGCATTGCACCTTTTCCGAATAAGTTCCAAAAATGAATACATTATTATCAATCTGGTCTATGAGACAATCCTTAAAAATATATAAGTACATGATGGAATTTCAATGGAATCTATGATAAGGGAAGCAGTCTCGGTGATCAGTGAGATTAGACTCTCAAGGATTCTTGCATACTAGAAACATAAGGATTCTCTAATCCAAGGCACATTAGAAATAAACTAGAACATGAGCATCATCAAATGATGAGGGAAAGTTTCTATTGATAGGGAGAGGAACACAAGGGGTTGGTCCCTAATGAGGGGTTGGAAACTGATGATTCCCTAGATCGTAATTGTTTCTCCTAAGAGGCAGTGCACAATGTAGTATTGTTTACAAATTTTGTGGTAGAAAATGTTGAGCATGATGTTGGCCCTGAGGTAGTTGTCCTCGATGGGGCTTTGGATGAGGGTATTCTAGTAAAATTTCTATCTTTCTGGTGGATTCTAACTATGCGACAATAGTAGTATTTTTCTTTGAGACACTTCTTTTAGGAGTTGTAATAGGAAACATGTGTTCTTATTTAGATTGTTTCAGGACTTACTCTTGGAATATTTACTTATGATTGAAATCTCGTAATCCACCTGAGAAATTTAATGTGACATTGGACGAAACAAATTTAATATTCACATTCCCCTTGAAAATCATTGGAATCTATTGGTGAGTCAGCGACATGTCGAGTTAATATGTGTGTCCGTTCCACCTATCATCAAATTCACATACATTATCATATATTTATTTCTTTATCATGAATATGTTAGAAATATTTATCTTGCATGTGATGGAGTTTAGCTAATAAAGAAACATCATCCAAATAAAATCCCAACAAGAAATAGAATCGATGGAAAATTGGATATACTAGACAATCACCAGGCCTTCTATTGTTTGTATGATTCACCAGATCATGGAAACATCATGTTGTGCTGGGGTCCCCAACATGGTTCCACACATTGAAATATGTGTCTAAGATGCTGCATGGGGTTTTCTATATATTTAAGGCGGAGAAATTTTTATTCTAAAAAAATCATGGGGTGCCAAAATATAATCCATTAATTCTGTATATTACTTCCCTTCACAGGGTATCTCCACATTTAATGGATCATGGGACTTCAGGTGGTAAATATTATTGATCATTAGATGGTCCTAGTGGGTATTATTCTTTGGAAAAGGATCCATAATCATCAGTGAATTATAATGCTACTCAGTATGATAAGTAGGCTAAGTGGATCATGGAGTAGCTAGTGGAGTGGGTGGTTGAATGACCTATAGAGCCACTAGAGGAAAAACCTATTATGGGTCTCGTTGAGGAGTCTCATGAAGCTCAAAAATATTTGGAGATATTTACAGAAATATCCTTCCACTAGCTTTGGTCATTACCCTATTGGGATGTACATGATTGTTGAGATAAACTAAAGGCAACTGGCTAAGGAGGACTTATGGCTACCCCTGCTACCCCAGTGGGGGATAGAAAACATCATATTGAGGGTTACCATAATACGAAAATCCTTTGGAAAAGAACTCATTGAGGAGATCGTCAATGAGAATCTACAATTCTACCAGCTTCTAGAGCCAAACAGCCTTGACATCATGATCCTCTGTCTCTTACCCAGAAATAGATGGGTATGAGGGATTAAAATAATCATTCTATACCTTACCCATTTTATGGGCTCATCCAAGGGGAAATGACTCAAAGAGCTCTAAAAGATCAACTATCTTCCTTATTGTAAAGTGATGATGCATGTGTGAGTGGACACATGGTATTGTGGTACTCTAGGATGTGAGTCATCTTCATCAAGACCTACCTCGGGGTCCCTCTCATTGAGCAGAATAAGGTCATCCATATTCATCATGACCACACATGGAGGAAATACTCAGATAAAACCCAACATGATGAGTTTCCATAGGATGGGTCTAAATGGAATAGATTCATACTACCCCCATCCATGGATCTAACCATGTGGGGATCTCTCCTTAATAATTCGTATTTCATAATGAAGCACTAAATGCATCATTGTTAAAGGATTTGATAATAGTCTAGTGTTGCGGGGTGCTGAGCCATGGGATGTTATGCTATATCAACCATGTGATACACATGGAAAAGGTCATCTAAGTGATATCGACTCTTTGGGTTAGTCATATGATGATTGAATAGGTGGAAATTCATCAAACAAGTTGTTTGGTTTAAGCACATGACATCTTTCTGGGTGAGGGAATCTAGGATTGTGATGTTTAGAGTAGCGATCAGTAAGAACATATCAGACAACTAGACACTGATAAAGTGTCCCACAACCTCCTCTATTCAGAAGAAAATTCATCTCTTCATTGACCCAATGTTCAATCAGGTATATTTTTGTAACTAGAAATGACACCGGTATATTCCATTGAAGTGACAAAAAGAATGGTGTAGGAAACACCTCATGAGCTGACTGGGGTCATCTCATTATGTCATATATCTAGTGAGTTTCCAACCATATCATCATATCCCTTTAAGAGTGAGTATTTACCATTAAATGAGGCATGAATGTAGTGGATAACAGTGGTAATTTCAGTAGGTTATCATCATCAATAATGCCCATGAATAACTCTATGTGATCTCATATCATGGTAAAAAATGAAACTAGTGAAGATATAGGGGGATGAATGAATGTAATCTAGAATGGACATTAGTATTCCTCCTCGAGCATATGCATGTGGAGGAATTGGGTATATGGTACATTTCACTGATAGAGATGATGAATATCACATGCCATGTTCCTTCCACAGACACAGATTCAATGGATAGTGTTGAAGGATCCATCACCCATTCACATTGTGTATCAAAATCATATAAAATTACTAGATTGACAACAATATGGTGTTTCTCATTTTTATTCCTTTAGAGGTGATGGTTTTCCCTTATTCCATGAGATGAAACATTAGGGCATGTTCATTCTTCTCAACATGGAGAAACTTCAAACAGATTGATTCTAGAGTTTGGAGGACACCCGATAGAGTTGGTTATGGCATAAAGAGGTCCTTCAAATCTTTTTTTGACGATGGTGGTGAGACCTCCACTTTGGTAAGATGGGGTTCTAGGAGAACTCATGCATATTTCAAATGGAAAATCATGAGGACCTCAATTTGGGTAGCTATAAATGTAGTAAGGATCTTCGTGGATGGGAGATTTGTAGTGGGGAGGGCCTTTACTGATGCTAGTGAGAACATGGAGAGTACCTACATGTTGATTGGCAGTGGTAGAATGAGGAGGGCCTATGTTGTCATGAAACTATACATGGATAAGACGTCCTTTTTGAAAGATGATAAATCAATGAGGGACTTCAATTTAATGAAAGATGGGGTGTGGATGACATTTACATGAGGAAATGATAATATGGAGTGGACCTTCATTATGATGGGAAGCGGTATCCTGATTAGGGACTTTGTACTGATGAAATTGGACATGTGGATGGCCTTTGTGTTTATGATTGATAATGTTGGGAGGGAATCCTCTTTGGTCACTACTGGAGCGGGGAGGTCCTCTGCCAGAGCTGAAAATAGAATGAGAAGGACCTTCACATTTATTATCTGAGACATGGGGAAGACTTATATATCTAGAATCACATGCATGGGGAGAACCTCCATGTTCGATGACAACAAGATGGCGAGGGACTCCGCTTGAACTGTTGTGGGAGACATGGGGGGACCTCCATCCTAGATGTGAGAGTGGGGAGGACCTCCACTCTAGCTAGTGGTGGTATGTGGAATGCCATGACACTGGGTCTAATCATCAGAGATTGGCCCACAATGGAGGATAATTTTATTTATTATAAAAAGAATAAACCTAGCCATCTGATGGGGTGGATGAGATCATTATCCTAATCAATCATAGGTGGATCCCTTCTCTATAGTTGCAGTGACCTTGTAGAATGATAATGGGGTGGCATTTTCCACTGAAGCTATAGAATATGATTCTCTTGGTTGGGAATCTTCCATAACATGGGCCCCAAAATGGCATCGGGTTATCCAAACTAGTGTTGGCAGAGCAGGGGAATATATCTCATGTTCTTTGGAATGGGGGACTGGTACAAGGTGGAATTGATGTGTCTTGGTGGGGAACTCCATGGTAGATCTTGTTTGGTAGTCATAGCTAGGATGACATGGATGTCCCTTACATCATTGGCATATAGGAGTTATTCATAAGAACTTTTAGGCTGAGGATCCCAGTTCGGCTTGTTTTTTGAGTAGGGATAAGTGGATCTGATGTTTCCCTTGGCGGTGGCAGTGATGGAGAGGTGAAAAACCCTACAGTTATTTGTGGGGCATAACCCTCTTGGGAATGACCCCCTACTACTCGTATCTTCATACAATATCTTTGATAACCTTTATTTTCAAGGTTTTTGAGGGCGATATAGGCTACCAGTTCCTAGTAGTTATGGTCATGGATGATGTCATGGTAGAGGTGGAGTCATGCGGGACTAAAACATTATTGTTCCTCATACCATTAAATTTGTGCGTACGAGGAGATTGTATTCTAACTTCTCGGATACGACTAATCTGGATGATGCAGTCATTAGTATAGGAAATAGGATAAAAAGTTCCCAATGCCCCAATTCCAATTAGTCTTCCATTTTTGGGCAGAGATGTCCAGGCTGAAATTCAATAGACAATAATTCGAAATGATTAATTAAACCAATTTCCTATGAGTTCCATTACAAGACCACAATCTTCTAAGAGAGAAATGGAAGTAGATAGATGTATATGGTGATAATATCATTTTTTTGATCTCTCAATTGCTACTAATCCCACATTGAGGAGATGAATTGAAGTCAATTTTATAATTTCTATTTCAAATGATTTCCATCACGGAGTGTCCACTCATCATGGGTCACTCGCATTCATTGAAAAGACTTCTTTTTAGCAAACATTCCCTCCTTATAAAGGCAAGTGACTTTCATAACTTCATCATAGATTTCAACTCCTAGTTCAAAACATGATGATATGATTTCAATTCCTCCTTAAAAGGATTCCTCCCCATAATTCATCACCAATTCAGGGTCTCCCTTATTGATTAAGAAGTTCCTCACGAATCCCTTTCTTAGTGACATATCTTCATTGAAACGGGTTAATTACGCTCTTTCTGTCAATCCATTCGAAGGGGTCGATTTAGGGTAGCAAACTTCATGTAGGTAAGTAATCATGTTGGGAGTTAGTGTCATGTCTAGATGATGGATTGTTGGTCACATGTACTCTTCCTCATAAGAAAGATTCTCAAGGGTTCAGAATCCAAAGGCATACCACATCGATCATGATGTATCTTATATTAGAAGAATGGGTTCTGTGGTTTTCCCCAGGGATCCCATGTTTAACAGTAGGTATTTTTTACTTTAACATCCTATGTTGATAAACAGTTGTGATTTTAACATCTTTAAAACATCAAATGGGTTGATCATAATACTTTTCAAGATGGATCATGTAGGTACTTCCCTATGAGGGATCGCCTAGAAGGTTTCCCAGATGGATGGATTGGAACGACCATTAATGGTGGATCTTAGGTGGTGTATCTCTTGGTGAGATGATTTATCATCATAAAGGGGTACAACCCAAGGATGGTGGAATAAATTATTACGGTTGGATGGGTTAGAATCCATCTACTGATATACTTGGGTGATGTGTCCCATAAAGGGAATGATTTCACACTACAAAGGCTGGTCTGGAATTCACTGAGGAAATATCTGGACGTTAGACCCCAATGAAGGGGGAACCAAGGTTTTCGGTTAGCTGGGATTGAACCTTGAGGAGTCCCCCTATGTACCAAATGTAGAATATGGGGATAAAAACATACTTAGTTTAAAGGGGTGATTTGGGGCTTACACATGGATAGATTCTGGTCATAAGAGGAGATATCATGGTTAGATAAAAATGGATTGTGTGGGTCTTATGCAAGGTTATAAACAAGGGTTATGAAAGGAGTAATAATGATGAGGATGAATTGCTTTACTAGAGATGTAGAGATCTGGGTAAAAATGTTGGTAGAAGCATAGGAAGTGTTGAAGTCGAATGGATGGAACAGATGGAGTGTGATGATTTTTTGGGTTTGAACCACAAGTTTTCTTCCTACTTATTATAGTGTCTCGGAAATAAATATGATTTATTACATAATGGGGAAATGTGAAATCTATATTGGTGACTCGTGAGAATGAAGCACATGGTTAGTCTCTGAAGGAAGTGTAACCCCCTGGGTTGGGGCACGATCCACCCATGATATAAGGACTCAAGGGAAAGACTATGCTGGGAATGGAGGTTGTGGTTGAACATTAAAGAGAATTCCTAAGTACATAGTTTATAAGACATTGATCGATGTCCACAATGTTCTGGCATACCATGATATTTAATGATATATGGTATGGTTGAGAGTGAATCAATGTGAATGAGATGGTGTTGTTCTTGAACCTTAGGGAGGTTTGTTATGTTCCCTATTTAGGAGACAGGGATCTAATCCCACATAGCTCGAAGGGGTGATTTGGGGCTTACACATTGATAGTTTTCCATCACAATAGGATCAATCATGGATCGATTAATATAAATTGTTTGGTGATTACACATGTTTAGCTACTCAGGTGTTTTTATTAGCAGTGATCATGAGGATGGAATGATCTCACCAAGACATGGAATCCCATGTTAGAAACATGATGTAAATAGAGAAATTATTGAAGTGGAAAGGATGTAATAGATTTAGTGTGAGGGGTTGTTGGTGTTGAACTTATTGGAGGATTATTACATATCCTAGTGGCTAGAAATATGATTCCACATACTTCATATTTGGGAGATGAGCCACCTAAAGAAGGCTTGTCATGAGAATGAAATTCATAGACATGGACGTAATGGAATTGTGATCCACTGGAAAGGAGAATTATCCTCCCAAGATATAATGACTTGAGTGAAAACCCTAGATTGGAATTGATGATGGGGTTTTAATTTCATAGAGGCTTCCTTTGTAACATGATTAGAAGACAGTGATCAATATCCACAGTATTTTGGCATCCCATGTTGTTTAACATCATATGGTATAGATGAGAGTGAACCGACATGAATGAGAATGTGTCGAGCATTAACCCCATGTATTTTATCAACATACCTTGTATAGATGATAGGGATCAAAGAAATTGTTGTTCAGAGGGATGGTGATTATCTATGGTTAGTAACCTATGAATGTGGTAGCTAGTTCTTAATACATGATGGATTATTTGAGAAGGATTCCATGGTCACAGTTAACTTATAATCCCACGTGATCCATGATTGATTCAAGAAATAGGAGGACGAAGTTGGCCAAATTATTACGTCATGAATGATGCCTCAATAAGGGATTATTTAGGGATTAAACATAAATGTGTCCCTCAGAAATAGAGGTTGGGGATTACTCCAGGATGGATAACTGTTCAATATCTAATTTTATTATAGTATTATTTCATTCCCTGTAAAGAGGGCATGTAATGCCACACTCATGTAGAGACCAGTGGGTGTGAAGAATGATAGATGTGTGGTACCCCGTGTTCTTTTCATGGGGTGAGGCTACTATTTGATGTATTGAGTTGAGGGATAGGGTGTATAATATTTTAACATCCCATAACTCAGACTTTGAGGAATCAATCCTCACACTATGTAATTTCATGATTAGTTCCACTTATCCCTCAGTTAAGGGAAAGAATTAGAAATGACAGACATGAGAGATTTTGAGAAGTGGGCTGCCGAGGGGTCTATGTCAGAGTATTTATGTGATGAAACAATAGTTATTTTAAAAACTATTAAAATAAGCATTAGGTATTCAAATATTAAATGAGACACCACATAAGGTACTAGGAAATCAATACGCACAAGCCTGAAGGGATGCATAGAGTAGGTGCGCATAGGTTGGGGGAGTTTTGTGAAATAAGCAATCATAAATTGTGTTTTGAGGTTAAGGAAACCCATAGAGCCTATGTAAAGATGTATGTGCATGATTGGTGACTTCATCACAAAAATAAAGGGAATTAGTGAATGATGTGTGTCCACTAGGGTATATGGGGCGTGCAAGAATGATCTTTTCTGTTGACCTTAACTAGGCTATTACTGAATGCAAGAAGGGTATTTTATGCACACCTACCTTAGAAAAAAATTGAAATGGTAGACATTCAAGCCCTTGTTGTCCCCCAAAAATCAAGACACATGGGGACATGTTGTATAATATCATATAACATTAATCCATGAGTTGTTAACAGTCATATAAGGGGTCTTATTATACATTTTGGAGTGACAATTCGACATCCATAGAGTTACCACAAAAAGGGATGGGTTCCCTTCTATTTATAGGCGGATTTATTGGTGTGAGTGCATAAGAAGGCTGACGTGGAAGACAGAATTAGACATCTCATTGGAAATATAAGGGCTTTAGATGTTGTTTTATGTCTTGTGCGCAACCATGAGATCTTACGTGTGGTTTCCTTGGTGATTTTCTAGGATGCACGGGTGAAAGATATCCATTTTCATTACACTAGGAAAAAATGACCATTCACATTGATTTCTATCTTGATCTCAAGTCTCTATTCTTTTGAGAAACATCCTTGGCCTCCCTGTAGTTCTCTCTTTAGTCATATGGGGTCTTTAGTTTTCTCAAAGATGCTCACTTTTGATCTCAAGTGTATTACCATCACAACTAATGGTATAAAAAGGTATATTTAAATGTTTTTTCTTGTAATTATTTTCAATAAAATAATAATCAAAATTATTTACATGAATTTAAATTTATTTATGGATTTTTAATAGTAAATTTAAATAGAAATTGAGGTAAAATGTTACTAGGAATCTTTCTCACTCTCTATTTACACACATTATTGTGAATATAGATTCACTTTTATATGATCTATGTAAATGAAAATCTTTACATATATATATAAGTTGATCATATATGTCATTTGGTTTTAGAGGAATTGAAAATTAGTTGGTTTTATAACATCACATGGATTTGGGATGGATTGGTTTCATTTTTATTATTAAATTAATATAATACTTATATGCACTAAATTTAAATAATTCTTATCCCCTTTGTTCTGCAATTTTATTTCATTTTTTAACATTCAGTATAATATATGGACATTGGTAAAAAATGAAGCAAATAGTAACATTTAATATTTATTATTATGTTTTAGGCTTTTACACTAGGATGTTAATGTTTTTTTAGATGTTTCTTTTGTATAAGTATGTTTATTCCACATATGTGACTTCTCTAATATTAAAAATGGAAATGAGTTATTCGAGGGTGCTGATCATATTATGTATTACCTAAATTCATAGAAAACATTAACAGAGGATAAATTTGGTTCTCAAGACATTTTTAACTAGACTATAATGACTTATAAAATTCGTTAGTACATATGGAGGATCTATTTGGGAATCATGATAGGACAACAAGGATTTTTACATTACAAAATATAATTGAAGTCGTAATTTTTTTATATTATTTTGGAAATATAGTATCCAATAGATTATATTTCTGAAACATATATGGTTGGATACAAAGTGGTTTCTATAAAATATTGTTCATAAAGATCATTGAGTTACCATGGGATATTGGTTAATTCTATTATGGGTTTGAGATTATTTATTAATATTTTTTTTGAAAAATACCTTTAGAATAGAAATTAAAGGACACCCCATGGGTATTATTTTACTATACTTGGAGGACAAGTCACTCTAAATAATAATTAATGAAACATGGAATGTCTTGTTTTCATATTTTCCTTTCATAATATAATATTTTATTTAATAGTGTTTTTGAGACATTTGGGATTGAAATTGAATTTATTCTATGTTGTTTCATTTGGATTTCATTTTTTTTGGAGAAATTTTATTTCATTGTAGGAATTTATAGAGTCATACTATATCATCAAAAATATAATAATTCATTTTTATCAAGTAAATTTCTAAAAAAATTACTATGTGACATAATTCTTCCTATCAAGTCTTCTAAAAACATTTCTAATTTTATAATTAAAGAGTGTTTCCCCAAAATAAATAGCAAAATTAGTAAAATTTTAGTTTTATTTTGAAATAAATCTACTCTCAATTTAACTTTGTTTTATTTTGTTTAAATACATCGATGCTTTTAATTTTATACATTTATTACAATTTTGAAAAATTATATAATAAATGTTATTATATATATTTATATATTAAAACACAATATATTTTAAGATTATATGGTTAAAAAAATAATAAATTTAATTTTCTTTTAGAAAATATATATCACTTTATATGTTTGTGTGTATATAATATATCATTCGATGATTATATTTATTATTTATATATAATAGTAATACAAAAAATAAAAAATCTTATAGTTATTTATTTGAAATTAATGCACAAACACACTAATAGATTCAAATAAACATATACACACACACATATATAAATATATGCAAATAGAAAAGTTAAATTATTTTTATAAATTTTTATTAATAAATAAATAAATGGATATTAATAATAATTGTGTAATGAATACATAAGTATTAAAATTCACATACACACACACACACACATAGAAATATATATATATTTAATGATATATATATATATAAATTAATATATTAATACATGTAACATGTTTATATTAATATAAAAAAGTATATAAAAGCAATTTCACACACAAACACACCTATATGACTATTGTAATAAAAATGTAAATAGAAATTTAATAATATTATATATTAAAATTTAGAAAATCTGTAAATATATATTGATACAAAAATTCATATATATGGACACATAAATATTTATTTATGTATGAATGAGTGTATATTTTTTATTTATATGTTAATTAAGATATATATATATATAAGAGCACATAAAAAACATATATATATATATATATATGAATATGCATATTATTTTCTATATATTTATATATAGAAATTAGTATTCTTGTATAGATACATATACATATGTATATGTATATGTATATGTATATGTATATTAATTATGATATATATAAATATATAAACATATTAATTTTCATTTATAATTTTATACATATATTAATAATAATATATATCAAAGCATTACACCATATTCCAATTAAAAAAATATCCCAATAACCATTTTCTAGGGATTACATGAGAGGAAGTTTGATTATTTTTTGAGACCACGACATGTGAAATAATTATTTAATACTATAACTAAATGGGAGACATGAAAATTTTCCAAGGACATCCTCAACGGAAACAAAAATGGAGATGTTTAAATATATTTTTTCAGATGATGACGATGACCTGTTAATTTTCACACGTACCTCATCAGGTGATTTCTCTATCAAAGACTTTGATATCATGACAATAGAGGTGGTGAACGTTGACCGGTTGGGGGAGACTCTGTGGCTTAATGTGATTCCTACTAAATTCTATTTTTTGATGTGGAGAGTGAGACACAAGGCTCTACAAACGGATGCTAACCTTCAGTGAATGGGGATCCCAACGGTCTCCTAGTCCTGGTGCTATAGGTATCTATGCACAGAATCTATGGGGAAGCTTTTTTATGAATGTGAATGTGCAAGGGGGTTCCAGAAAACCATCGGGGCCTTTTTTGGATGGAACAGATATGATAGAAACTCAGAGTACTTTCTTCATTCCTGGTTTAGGGGAGCTGAAAACCAAGGTGCTGAATGGAAAGAAAGGGTACTCATTCTCACAGCTAGGTGTTGGACTACATGGTAGGTCCATAATAACAAGCTCCATAGTATAGGCTTGGTCTCTCAGGTCAGTATTAATATTAGAGTTAAAAACACTATGCTGGACCTGCGTAGGCGGTGGCCGGACTGAAAGTCGGCCCCCTCTTTGTGCGCCATTACTACTGGATGCGCTGAAGATCGGCGGGATGGATTTCTTTGACTTGTGCAGTGGGTGAGGTGGTGGTCTCCGCTATAGGGATTTAAGCTTAATGTCGATGACTCACTGATCGAAGGGAAGATGAGGGGAGGGGGTGTCGTGCGGGATCAAACCGGTTCTGTACATGCAGCGTTTTATGCTTCGTTTGGGAAAGGTGATGCGCTTCAGGAGGAAGCCCGAGCTATGGAAGCATGTTTGCAGCTATGTATGAGCAGGAATATGGGGGTGTCTTCACTGTAAACTGATTCATTGGTGTTTTTCAATGCGCTGAAAAACAAATGAAAGATACCATCGAGCATTATTTATATAGTCAGGCGCTGTCAGGATATTATTAGGGCGTGCATGGAGATCTGTCATACCTGGAGGGAGGGAAACATGGTGGTAGAATATATACCGTATACGAAAACATCAAACATTACTTTTTCTTACTTCTCATCTTTGGGGTCCTTTCTTACTAAGGGTTTGAATTTTGTCATAGATGATGCTTTGAGGTTGCATCACTTTCAACCCCAGTGACTTCTTTCCTTGTACTGGGATTATTGATTGAAATAAAAATGTTAACTTTCAAGTCAACTGTCACTCTCTTTTCATAAGTGGGATTTCCACATTCATTTTTTTCATCATTTTATTCAAATATGAAAAATTTAAAAGACTGAATGATCTACATAAGAATCATCCAGACCATTTGGTAATGGTTACCTCAGTCTCCTAGAGTCTCCTCACAATTGTAGCGGTGATTACAATTTATGTAATGGTCACTGATTTCCTATTAGGTCAATTTCTACAATTTTTATCGAAAATATGAAAATGGATTAAACCCAAAATTGATGCATGAAATATAGATCAAAAATTTCACAAGAGTCTTTCTCTCGTGTAGGTGATATCATAAGGGTGTTAAAATATTTCATAAGGGGAATACAAATGTCATATTGTTAATCAGGACTCAAAGTAATATCCAATTGGATGTTTCATAAAATTCATTCTTGGGGAGGTCCAAGTATTTTGTAATTTCTTGGAGAATACATATTGTCCTATGTAAAAGATATCCAATAGACTAAATAAGTGATATAGTTTTTTAAGAATGTGTTTCTATCTAAAAATGAAAAAATCATTCCAATAAGGGATATATGAATCATAAAATGTGATATCCCTACATCATATTGAATAATATTCATATCAAGTGTGAATATAATTTTTGGGACTTGAAGATAAATATATCACAATCCACTTATTAAACCATTATAATAGTATGGGATTGAATCAAGATTATGTGAGAATATCATTGAAAATATTTGTGAGAATTTCATAAATAATATTTTAAATTAATTATTGTATTTATAATGAGGTTTTTTTGTACTTCTTGACTCAAATATTAGGATTATAAAAATCATAGGGAGATTCTATTTTTAAAATCTATAGATTATTATTAATAATATAAAATATAAAATAGAGAATAGAAAAATTGAATTTTTTTTTCGGGAAATAGATATGTTGATTAATTAATTTGTTGTAGAAAAGTTGTATCGATAAGGGTGATATAAGAACTTATATATTAATCTTTAGCATTATATCATAAAACAATTCATGGAAGTTGATACTATTATTTTTTATTCTAAGGAATATGTTTTAGAAGAAATAATAGTTCTATTTGCTTTCATGCTTACATGAATACAATGTGTTTTTTGTTATATTAGGAAGGATGAACAATTTGAGTGTTGCTAAATTTATAGACATTTTTCTTTGTGAATAATGATCCATATGAATTTGTTATTAGTAATAAATATATACACATATTTAAATGAAGTGAATATATTTTTTAGATTGAAGGGGGGAAGAATGTTTTGAGAGACTAATATTTCTATTATAAAAAATATCATATGGAAGATGGTTCTTATGAAGTGGATGAAACCCAAACATTTCAAATCATGAAGTGGATGATTCTTAACCAAAAAATATGTGCATTTATGAGTGTATTATACCATTATAAAAATAATTATTCATTATAATTAAAAAGGGATATTGTTTATATCATGGTCACAAATCAAATACCACAAATAGTGGGTAACCTCATTCAGGCCGAAAGTAATAAAAATTTTCATTTTCAGTGAATTTATTTATCCAATATTCAAAGAGTTGATAATTACATTTATTATATGTGGATAAACACCCTAAAACTAACAATGTTTAATTTATAACTAGAAAATCATGATGGATATAAAATTGAATCACATTGCCACCTTTTTAGTGGTATAACAACTAATGATATATTTTTAAGTGTTATTAGATATTTATAGTTTAAATCAAATATCATATCGTTTTACAGCTAAAAATAGTGTATATAAATTCAATCAATTAGAGGGGTATTTCCATATTAATTATTAACAACAGTCATGGATGGAAAATTATGTTGATCCCTTATCTTATATCATAAATCTTTGAAATAAATGATATATTAGAAATAATATTTACACATCCTATGAGAAATTATTCCATTACATTTACATAAAATAAATATATATAAATATATAAAATTGATATAAGATTTATCATTGTATCCTTATATGATATATTTTAGAAATAAATCATTAGAATTGAGACAACATAGTATATATTGGATAATGTTGGGAATGATAAATAATTTGATTTCCAATTTCTGGAATACATTCTAAAAAATATTGAGATTCATTTGATGTTATCAGAATCACATATGATGAGATATATAATGACTACTTAACATGAGTAAATTATATAGGTAGTCACATCAATGTGGTCGGAGAATTATTTAAATTAACATTTACTATCATGATATAGATGAAATGTTTTCAAAAATATTTTATATAATAATATAATCACATAATCTAATGAATAATAATCTATTGATGAGTTACATAACATACACCCTAATTTTGAAATAATTAAAACACATATGATTGATAATAAATCTAATGGGGAAATGGATTTCATATCCCAAAGTAAACTAATGATTGAGGCATAATATATTGATTCCACTATTGAATAGGATAAAGATGAGGATAATTATGAACAATATAAAATGATAATGGAAATTATCTATGGATTCATAAAAAATTTAATGTGTATGTAAAAAATGAAATTTTACCCTTATGAGATTTGAGTGGGTTATACATGGGAAAAAATAAGTTTATTTCATGAGAAATAAAAAAAAAATAAAATTTTTAGATAAAGAGGATATTGAAATACCCTAAATAATGAAATGGTTATGGAGTTCTTATGAAGTAATGAATTATTATGATAATATATAAAATTATAAAATATGAATATGGATAGGCATAATAATTTTATAAAATGATGAAAACTATATTGTAATTACTCACTCTAATTAATAAGTTTTGTAAACATTAGTGAAATCATGAATCATGTAGAAAGCTTACCCCAGAAGGATGGAATCCAGTGTCTACTAAAATTACATTCTCATGATTATAGGGAAAAAATCCCTTAAGATCAAGAGTTTAGTAGTTTTGTTAAACTGAATACAATCACGAGTCTTGAATTACAAATAAATACACTGATTACAACATAATTTGTTTTCATTCTTGAAAAAAAACATTATTCCATCTAGCCTATACATTCATTTCTATTATAGTAACTTTATTGGATTCTTGGGGACGGAAATAAAATAATGGTGAGATCAAATTCTCAATAAGGTTTAAAAATAGTGGAATCAATAATTAATCATTTAGAACAATCATCATGCAATGGTAAATAACTGAACACGCATGTCATAACATCAATAAAATGAATGGATACAAAATATTATAGGGTAACAAATTAATGCACAAAACATTAAAATAAATAGATAACCAATAATCAACTTGGAAAGGAAATTAAATGAAATAAATTAAATTTAAAAAATTAAATGAGAATTAAATGTATACACAGATATCTCCCTAAAAAATATCAGGGAAAAATAATAACTGAATCTGAATTTGGTAAATAATTAATTATTGGATTCCATATATCCTATGTACATGGTACCACTACCATCAAGACCATTCAAAATATAGTTTAGCATATCGGGTAAAACATTATCTATGGCTATCCAAATGAATTTTTTACTGAGACTATAGATTCTTCAAGGGTCCATCCATACTTGGGCCCCACCCACGTCATACCTATCAAAATCATTCCTCATATTTTAAATAATCGAATTAAAAATTTTCATTATAAAATATATGTATGGTGTACAAGATATATATTTATAAAAATTCATCAATTTAATCAAATAACTATCACTTACACACCATATGAAATATTGGTTTTTTATTTATGAAATTCAGATATCCATGATAAATGATATGGGTATTTTGGGGAAACATAATTTTCAATTTTCTCTAAAAAAATTTCAAGGGGAAAATAGTTAATCAAGGAAGTGAATTTCAATAATATACATGGAGAAATTAACGATAATCTATAAATAAAATGAATAAATATAGTAACAATAAAAAATAACCCAACTGGAATAAGGATAAATTATTATTATCATGTGTGAATGTAAATACAATAAATATATCATTATAAACATTATTGATGAAAATATACTTTTCAATATGAATAAATTAATTAAAAAATTAAATTCAATGAAAATAACTTTTAAAAATATTTTCAATAAAAATTAACATTTTAGATAGTTAAAGATGTATTTGAATAAATAATGGAAGTAAATATATACATTTATTATAAGGTAAAAATAACATCCTTTTTCATTTTTAAAGGATAAAAATATTAATTTCTCATATGGTGATCAAAAGAATAACTTTAAATAAATTTTAAATTAAAAAGGGGTAAAAATTTATTTAATGAATCATTTTTGAAAGGTTATAAAATTATTGAAATCAGTTTTTGAAAAGTAGGGTTTTGTAAGAAAATTGTCTCACCGACTAGGGCGGGAAATAAACTATGTTTCCATTAATTTTTTTTCTAAAACAATAAGTACCAAAGAGTGTGAGAATAGATCTATTACATGAATAATATAATCAATAACTAGAGGAGAATAAAATTAATCGTTTTATTAGAAAAAAATAAAATAATTTCCTCTTCTAAAAATTAATGTGTAAACAATCCTGAAAAAAGTGAGATTGTTATGTAATCCCTTGAAGAGACCATAACATTTATTAGAGATTCAATAAAATATAATATTATTTTGGTAAAATGTAATTCCATATAAATTAAATTTCAATTGAAGAATGGATAAAAAAATTTATTACAGTCATAATCTTTTTATATTAAATACAATAAGGTAGTAATATAACCTCATGACATGTAATCAGGTTGTCAAATTATTTATCACATAGAAACTGTTAATTTATATCACCATAGAATAAATAATTCAAACTGAAAAAAATAAAATGAATAGAAAACAATTAATGATATAATATATCAAAATATATAGTATATACACCACACAGAATAAGTATGTCTGGAATAAGATATTTATCTCTCATATGTAAAAAATAATATCAAAATTCCTTACCTTGTGTATCATTTGAGTTAAAAATAATATAAAATAATTTGTAATTGATAAAACATGACATGAACTTATAATATCACTATACTCATATTTGTAATATTATATATGATTTTTATAATATCTTATTACTGAAAATTATATTTTTATTTTCAAAAAACATTTTCAGGAAATGTGAGAAACTATATAGTTCATCTAGGAATAAAATCATCAGAAGACATGATATAATTATTGAAGAATGATTAATCCTATTGGAAGATTTTTTCCTATATAATTTCTTGGATAGAGAACATAACTATTCGCTTATATAATCTCTTATAATGGCTTCAAAATGACTCATAATCTTCGCCCATGTTTGGATGTACTCCTTACAATTAATCATCCTTTTATTAAAGCCACAAATTGTAATACGGTCCAAAAAAATTACATGTACATTGTTCACCATTAGTGTCAAATTACACCTCTATATCCATCATTCTATCAGATTTATCTTTTGAGGCATTGATATGAAGATATTCCTCCATCATGGCTTCCCCTTAATGAACTAAGCGCTCCATTGGGTTCTTATTGTTGACATTTTTTACCACCATCAACTATTTCTGACCATCTTTAAAACTATCAATCATAGCCTCGACCAATCGATTTCTCTTTTATTAATGATTTAAATGAACATTAAAAAAATCAAATGTCATGTAAGATTTCTCTTTGATTTAATTTTTTTACTTGACTAGGTCTTTACCAGTTTTGGTAGGGAGAAATAGTCCTTGCACTCTTAAATTTTTTCCCATTATTCAAATTATAGTTCCACAAATCATGTCTAGTATTCTTCCACTTATTCTTTAACAGACATTATAAACCAAGTATGTGACTCCCATTTTTTAATAATCATTCATAAATTTCATTATTTCGTATGTTCATTGCCTTGTTTGTCGATTTTGTTTTGAATTGTTAAATGTTCTTATTATTAATAAGATAATGATCCCATCAACTATTGAATGTAAACCATTATTTAAAAATAGTATATTTTTATAATATTTTTATTTCTTATAATCCCAAAAAATTAGATTTAGGACATGAAATGCACTGTTAATGGTGATGTAAGTCTATACATATGCATAAACGTACCATTAATTTTGTTTCCATATTTAAACGAATGCAATATCAATGATATATATATATATTATGATTAAAGAATCATATTTACTTAAAATATTTTAAATAGTTTTTTTTTAAATAAATCCTTTATATGTTCCATGTAAGGTATGAACAAATCAAATCTCTTCAAGGATAATGTAGTCCACACTTTCACAAATGATGTTATCATATTTACAATAAATGGAAAGAATGGTAGAATGTTTTTATCGAAATGAAATAATCACAATGAAATAAAAAATATCATAAATATCATATATATATATATATATTCCATTATAATTATACCATGAGATGTAGTAATGGAAAAACAAACAATCACTAATTCGTGTGGTGGTAGTTCATAGTATACTGACCATAAGTTCGTTACCCATTTTATGGAGGTACTTGTTGGTCTAATTTGAACCATTAAAAAAAATAAAATATCAGTATATTTAGTATCATGTTGATTTTATTTAAGTTTTTAATATACATAATTTAATGAGTGGATAATGAAAAAAAATAAAAGAGCAAAAAAAGAATGTTACATATTTTTAGGTAACTCTTTTTTTTTCTGTGACCAAGGAATGAATGGATTAATGAACAAAGGGACGAATTTAGAATTATTATTGGGATTTTGGTAAATTATTTGGATATTTTTTGGTTGAGATAATGTTTCATGATGGGTGGGATGAAGTGGGAGAGGTGTGTGCCTTTTCATAATGTTGGAGGAGTGGCATTCTTATGAATCTAATAGGTAAAAAATATTAAGAGGTCTCCCATACAACATGTCAAACCAATAATGATTTAATTTGGATAAAATTGATATTAGGGTTCTAATATGGACAAAAATTTGATTTTAGAAAATTTTATAGGTTATTTTGGCTATTAATATTATGGTTTACTCCCTTGTTTTTCTTATTTTTCTCTTAATAACTGTATTTAATTTCAACCACATTCGCTAATATTTTTGTTGAGAAACGACCCTAACCTTATTAGAAAAATATATTTTTTTGATTTCAAATATTGAATCCATTTTTAAAAATTTTAATAAATATAGTGGCATAAATTAATATAAATTTATTTTCACATCTGATATGAAATAGTAGGGTTTGAAAACAGAAAATATTTAACATTTTTCATGGTTTTTATATCAAATTTCAAATTAGAATTTATTTCAATGACCTATATTGTATTAATATACGTATAATTTTTATATATATTCTATAATACTAGCACACATATATAATTTTAATTTAATAATAAATTATATAAAAAATTGTTGTTGAATTAAAATTTAGTATTTTTCACTATTCATCATGAAAAAGCTGCACAGTAAAGTAACGATAAATAACACTAACATAATTTGGATTTATAAAATTCAAAAAATATTGTTTCAACTGATAAAATTTATTATATTTCTAAAAATTGGATTTAAAATGGGTTCACCACTAAAAGGCTATAAAATTTCATTTATATAAAATATCAATTTTTATATGAAATATTTGGTTTGTTCCCGTATTCAGTCTACTTGGCCTTGGGCCTTCAAACTATGAAATGGGTCACCCTCTACCCATTCTAAAGAGGTTTTTGCTTTAAATAATAAATTGTGGCTTCATCCCCATCCTTTTAAAAAAATTGTTTTGTTCTTGTATTATTTTTATCAAATCTATTAAATGAATTCAAATAATATTTATTTGAATATATATTATATTTATTACATTAATATGAGTAAATAATTTTATAGAAATTGATTTATTAGGATAAAATTGCATTGTGAGGATATAAACGATTCTATCAAAATAGTCCCTTTATATTAAATTAGTTCTTAAATTTATTTATAATTAACATGAAACCAATTAATTAATTTAATATCGGTGTAAAGAAAAGATTTTTGTTAGTCAGTATATACTATCCATAACCTATAATATAATGACTAGATCATATCTTGTTATATTATATTATAATATTTTAATGACATGTTGTTTGTTATAACTTAGTCTTGTGTGCAACACTCACTATCGAACAAGGTTGTTCCATCATGTAAGGAAATATGATATAGTGATTGAGTGAATTGATATATATAGAATAGATTGGAAATAATAAATATACTATAATGTCTTGTGATATTATATTCCTTTACACACATGGTGTTTTTTGTCATAAAAAATATCAAATTAAAATCATCCTTTTAGAATTTATGGGGTATTAAATTCTCTCAATCTAAATTAAATTGCATCCATGAAATTTAAAATCAGTCTTCAATGTATATTGATTTATATTTGAAAATTAATTATTTGAAATATTTCATAATTATATGGCTTGTAAGAATAACCTATTGAAAATAGAGAATGATAGGTACATAGGTCACATAGAATAAAATATAACTATTTTTATACAAAGGAGAACCATAGTGGAAAGTAAAATTATAGACTGGGATGAAATTAATAAGCATTTATTTGGATTGATTTAGGTGATCAATAATAAACAAGTGAATGGTAAATGTAATGTTGAGATCCTTAAACTAAAAAATCTATCATTATTTAATGGCCATCAGTTCATAAACAATCAATGTATTAGGAAACCATTTTATTTGAAAATAATTTTCCAAATATTGTTTAATTTATTTTTTGAACAATAATATAAAGAAATATACTTAATTTATATATTTATATAAACTAAATTATCACCCTTTTGTTTGTTGTTTGATGAATTTTAAATTCACCCATAGATAGAAATTGATGTTTGAATAATTAAAATAACATCATAATGGATCATAAACCCCATAAAATGATTCTCTTTGCCTATATATTATCTAAATCCAATATGGTGAATATATTAATATCTAAACCTAATTATTAAAAATATAGGTTCATCATTATTATTATATCCTTTATAAAATATTTTAACTAAAAATATTTAACTATTTAAAAGGAAATTAGATAGGCTAGTGGTTGGAACGAAACCCTTATCATCATTTAGCCATTGGTTTATGTCTCGTAGACTTACTGGACATGATTAGATGTCACCTGACATACAGGTTATCATTTTATAAAACCATGTTAATATAAATTCCAAAAATAAATATGATAGAAATTCTTGAAATTTATTCATTAAATTCCCTTTAAATGTGGTTTTCATTATAAACACTCTATTTTAACACTTCATCCATTTATTTCCACATAGGTCCTTACATTGTCTAGTGTTTAACAAAGGTTATTCATTTACATTATTTATTAAAATCATTTATAATGGCTTGTAAAGAAAATATGAAACATACTATGTGTATTACCTAGAAGTGTCCAACATGGTGCATAGTAAGGCATATTTTCATGTACCAGGTTACGCTCAAGTCAGTCCAGGAACACCTTTTCAGATTAATTACCCCTTATTACATCTATTCTTGAACTATGTGAACTATTAGTATCTAGAAATGGATTAATTTTAGAAGTCCCACATAATGTCAATATGGACGATAATTTAGAATTTTATTCTATAATTATCCTCAAATTATACCTTATGGCTATTATCATTAATCTATGATTTTATAAATCTAGTTCCCATGGTAAATACTAGACTGTATTTGGTTTCAACTGTAATGAACTAATCCCAAAAATCCTAGAGCTGATGTATACTTCCATTACATTAGCATGATTACAGGGAATAAAATTTTGATGGATCAAGATTTTAGTAGTCTAGGTACACCAGATACATAAATGATTCTAGTTATACCAATGAATAGACTAATTACCACATTTTTTTTATTCTTGTATAATAAATTTATTCCATCTCGAGTGTCCATTCATAAATTTGTTAAAACACTTATTAATTTCTTTTGGAGATGAAATAAATTTAGGAAGATCGCAACTGATCCATAAGGGATTAGAATAATTGATTCAATAATTAATCAATAGTAATATTCATTTTGTATATTTAAATAATTGACGACGCATTTCGTATAATCAATAAGAAATGGATAACCAACATAAAAATGTAATAACAAAGACCACATGACATTCAAATGACTAGATAATTCATAATCAATATAGTAAGGAAAATAATTAAAACAGATGTCATTTAATAAATGAAATCATAATGAAATGTATCCATAGATATGTTATTGAAAAATATTATGGATAAATAATAACTGAATCTAAATGATGGAAATAATTCATTATTTGATGCCATGTTCTCTATGTTCATGGTACCATTAGCGTTATGAAATTCAAAAGGAGGATTTCTATATTGGATAAACATTTATTTAACACTAACCAACAGACTCATCCCTTGATACTACCGAAGAATTGATGTGATATATATTACAATGCCCCACCGATGTCATGCATGTCTACAACATTCCTCATATACTGAATAATCGATTTTAGAATGTTACTAATCAAAACTCAGTATAGGGATAAAGACAAAAATTTATCAATCTTTCATTAGTTATGAAATTAACTATCAAGTAAACACTATATGTGAAACTGGTATATGTTTTAGGACATAATCATACCCAAGATAAATAATATGGATATTCACATGAAACATAATTTCCAATGATCAATGAAAATCTAATATTTCAAGGGGAATACAAAATTTAATCAAGGAAGTGAATTTCAATACTATCCTTGGCCTAATCAATCATTAATGACATCAATATTAATGAGGATAATATCATTACAAAATATACCAAGTTGAGTATGTATAAATCATTGTTTTAATTTATGATTGTAAATAATATAAAAATATCTTTTAAAATCTTTCATGAGGAAAATATCCATTTTAATTTTAAAAAAAGAAAAATATTTTATCTAGAAATCACTTTTCAAAAAATTAAAAAGAATTATCCTTTTAAACGTGCAAAGGAATTGTTGATGAAATGATACTTGTAAATCTTTACATTCAATATAAAGTAAAAAACATTAGTTTTACATGGTAAAATGATATTAATGTTCAATGTTCAGAAAGGGACAAGAATATTACTTTGAAAAAAAATTTTGAATGGAAAAATGGTAATTTTATCATTAATAAGTCATTGTCGAATGGATCATACATTTTAATTTTTTTTTAAATACTCATTTTTTTGAGAAGGAATGTTCTTAGACTAGAGCTGAAAATATTTTTTCATTTTTATGAAATCTTTTTATAAAAAAAATTTAAATACAAAAGAGTTGGAAATCAGTACTATTACTAGAAAAAATTGACGAATAAACATATGGGAATATAATAAATGGGTTTGTTATAAATGATCAAATTATTTCTTTTTATAGAATTTCGAGTTTCAACAATACTGAACTAAATTATATTATGTACTAAAAACCTTAAAGATACCATAATATTGATGTGAAAATCAATTAATTAATATATTATCTATATAAAATTTATATCCATATAAAATAAATTTGATATTTAAAAATATATAGTAAAGAGTATATTAAAAACATAAGATTTTAATATTAACGACAATGAGGAAATAAGGCAACCTAATTAAAGGGAATTAGGTTACAAAATTCATTATTACTTGGTAACATTGAATTAAAATCCCCAATGGAAAACTAATTAAAATTTAAACTGAAAATAAAATGACCCTAAAATTATTCATTATATAATGAATCAAAATGGACTATATATAATCCTCACAGAATAAAAAAGTGTTAAATATGACAATTATCTCACATATGTAGAAAGTGAGATGAAAATATGTTACCTTGTGTATCATTTTATGTGAATTCCCATTAAACTCTATTACAATGTTTTTAAAAAATTAAAAAAATATAAAAAACCATTATCTTATTATAATATCTTATCACCCATTTGTTTATAATAATTTATTATTTTCACTATTTCGTTCGTCAATTGCCCAGTTATTCAAGGTTATTTTAACTTGTAACTTGTAATTATTTTTAATTAGATCATTATTATATTATATCAAGATTGTAAAAAATGATTTTACTATAAAATATATTCCCTATATATGTATTTATAATAATATATAAAATTTGGAGATAGGAAATGAAATGCCCCATTCATGGAGACATTAGCACATACGTATGCATAAACACTAATTCTGTTTCCTTTCCATATTTAAAATAATTAAATGTAAATGATATATATATTTATATGTGTGTTACAATTATAGTTTTATATTTATGTTGTGTATGTAACATATTTTTATAAAAATAATCTATTATATGTAAAATGTATATTGTGAACAAGTCACAACACACTGGGGAGGCAGTAGCCCAAACTTTCACAAAAGTTGTTATCATATTTAGACGAAATGGAAAACATGGAATTAATTTTTATATAAAAATTAATGAATCATAATGATATAATAAATTTCATATATATATTATATAAAAATTGTTTCAATCATAATTCCCTACTAGAGAGTTGTTAATAGAATAATGAACAATCATCGTTTTGTGATGTGGTAGTTCACCGTACATGAACTATTAGTTTGTTACATATTTTCTGAATGTGTGTTTATGTGTAGGTAATTTCTATAAAATAACATAATATTATTATATTGAGGATATTTTTGTTATTATATTATTATGTAATAATCATAATTTAAAGACTGGATAATGAAACTACTTGAGGAATAATGCTACCTTTTCTTTGGGTAACTCAATTTGGTTTTCACCAAAGAACATATTTTAATGTATTTATACCAAATGATAGGATCCTATGTTTAGGTGAGTTATTTATAGATATTTGATAATTTTTTTTCAATACAATGTTTCTTGAGTGGTTAGTGGAAGTGGTAGGGGTGATTCTCTTTTTATAGTGGAGGTGGAGTGACATTCTTTTTATTATAAAAAGGTAAGCACTATTTAGTGGTATCAATTACATAATTTCCTCCAACAATGATATAAATTAGATTCATGTTAGGATATTGTCAAAATATGTCCATAAAATGTATTTGTGACATGTTTATAAGATATTTTGTCACTTATGATTATGGTTTACTACATTGTCAATATATTATTTCTCATAATAACTATATTTTATTTTTAACACATTAACTAATATTTTTTTAAAAAAATTTATAAATTATTGAAAATTATAAATTATTCAGATTACAAATAGAAAATTCATTTTTTCAAATTCTAATAAAATAATTTGAGGAAATGAATTTAAATTTAATCTCACAGATGTGATGACATTACCAGTTTTTAAAGTGAATATGTTCAAAAGTTTGATAAGTTATAATAAAAAATTTCAATGATAAATTTAATATAATGAAAATAATTCGATTAATATATGTTAAATTTATCAAGACCTATGGATATATATAATCATGATTTTATAAAGGTGATGTTCATGACATGAGATGAAATTTATCCCTTTAATACATTCTTTCATTCTTAACAATTAGATTCTACTACTCATATGTGAGTCTTGATGAATGGTGATGTTATTATGGTAGAAGCTACCCTTACAATCTTTGAGGATCTAATATAGTTATTTTGATATTTGATTATCATGTGGCTCATTCCATAGGTGAATATAGATCCTTGGAAGTATGAACATCTATGAAATAAAATTCTAAGGATTTCTGTTTTTTTTGTGATTGGCATAGTGTTGATCAACATGGTATTTTTCATTCTTTATATGAATTAATTGGTACTCAAGATATAGTTTTAGAGATGTGGGTATGCTAATATCAAGTTAGGTGTTCGTAGATTTCAGAACTGGGACATCGATATTGATTATATTTGTCCATAAAATCACCAATTCATTCATGGATTTGGTTGAGGAGACTAAATTGGGTATTTTGGAATCCATGTGTTCTAGTATTTTTTTCCAATATCATTAAATACATGAGTTAAATTTGATAATGGAACTGACCTTTTTCAGAATTATCCTTACGCTTGTAGCTTTGATGAATATTATTTTATTTCAATGTTAGTTGATACTATTTATTTGGTTATTGGGGATAATAAATTTGATATTGATATTAAATTTGAATAGATTACTTATTTCTTTACTAATTTATTTTATATTGATTATACAAAAGAATGATTCCATAGAGGATTGATATGTGATAATAGTAAAATGTATGGTGATCTGGTAGAAAATTGCAATCATAAATTACATATACAAGATTCATCCAATTCCCCTAATTGGAGGAAGGTTATATCATGGAAAGATGGTGTGTGGGGTGGTTATCTTTTGATATTATGGATTTATAGGCCAGTTTAGGGATGTTGACATTTCCATTTAACTAGTTCAAGACTTGTGGCATGATTTTCTAATGTGGTCTCTGGTTTCACAGTGGATTGTGATGGGATCAAAAATATCGTCTCAAAAGGAGTTATCCTTGTTTGCCAACTAGACTTCATGGTTGTGGAAGTGGTGATTTTATATTTCTTTTTAATGTTTTATTAGAGTGATCAAACATTGATAGTCGAAGGGATACAACTTCTTTTCTATTTGGTGAATTTATTTCACAAGGAATGACGACGATTGGTGTCGTATAGGCCAAAGGAGATCAACAAGTTTAGAAGACTATCTCTCATGTGGGGATACATACTTCTTATGATAATTATGTTGAAGAATATTATATGCATGAATGTGTTGTAGACTACTCCCTGGAGTCCCTAGATGTTGGAATCGTTGGGTAGGGGGTGGCCTCTCTTCTTTCCATGGTTTCCACGCAACATCATTCCAATGTTTATACTGACACACAGGGCTTGGAAAATTTTCATGTATATAATTAGGATAATTGTACAGGGAAATTTCCAATTAATTAGGGTGATATTGTAGAACATTTGTATGTTCACCATTCATCAAATGTATACGAGTATGATACAGTAGATAATGGAATGTGAATGGAGTGAGCTAAAAAAAGGAAAATATGTTTTAGGGGATATGGATTGTTATCAGCTGGTTTCCCAAAGTAAATAATTTCTACATCATTAATTTGCAGTCATGAGATTACACATGGATCGTAATTTGGTCATGAAGCTGCAAAGGCCGAACTATTATTTGGTTCCACATTGGGAGGGAAGGTGTCATATAAACATGATTCTATAATCCCACTAGACAGTTATTCTAGAAATTTTACTTTCTTGATATTCTAAGTAGGTACCTGAGTGAGGATGTGTTCTGTAAATAGTTTGGATTCATTTTTATATAAATGAGTAACTTTCAGATAAATGTGGTTTTATTTAAAAAACATTCTTCCAATGGAGGCCATGATACATACCCTTACATCGAGGATGATGAATCTCTATGCGTTGAAGATAATGAAAACACCTTGAAGATCATTTGAAATGGAAGTGAGGAAGACAAATTAGGGGATGGTGCGGCTCTTTATGATACATTGTAAGAAATAAAATGACCAAACTGGATGATATTATTTTGTGGCACTGCCACATTTTAGTACTTCTTTACCTCACTTTTCTGTCATAATGAATATTTTTTTATTAACAAATAATCGAGGAACATGGTTTTTAAACATCGTTCATTTCATTTAAAGTTTATAATAATATTTTTTTCTAATATAATTTAAACTATTGGTCATGGTTTATTTATAGAGTTTACTCATCACGTATTACAGGAGATCCCATGATTGAGAAGAACCTTGAAGACCACATTTTTAATGGTTTCAAATATGGGAATGGAAGCTACCGGAGAATAAAATGAATTTAAAAAATTGATATTAAATCTCAAAATTAAAAATTCAACATAAAAGTTATTTTTTGTGACGCAGCATAACAAAATTAGTTTTTTTTCATCTATACAATTATTTAAATGATTTTATATTTTAATGGAATACTTGTTACAATAAGTGAATAAATTATGGCAGGGTAATCTTTGAAGTTGATATAAAAATGGGAATCTATATAAAATTAGTAATATATGTAATTATTATTAACATAAATATAATGATTAAATCATTAATTTTCCTAATATACCATTCTATCTTCGTTAAAATATATATTGGATTTTTATGAGAAAATGGTTTGAGAGATATTCCCTAATTAAAATGTAACTTAGGTGTTTTTTTGAATCCAATAAAAATTTTAATTCTATAATGGTGAGAAATAAAATAGTAGAAATTAAATCCTCTGTGAATCTATAATTTATTGATGAATATATAATTTTTTTACTAATAAATAAATCCAATGAAGTTGATTTTTATTTCAACACAACTATTTCTGTTTTTACGAGAATTTCTAATGTGATCTTCATAGAGCAGAAGTTTCTGGGAGGGGAGATGTTTAAAATTTTCAAACGAAAAAAACATATGTTTCTGAAACCAATAATATAAAATATATTTCCCTTCAAGTAAATTTTATTTCATTGATATCTATTTTCACACAAGGCATCAAGTATCAATGAACCATGATATACTATTAATATATTATTATTTAAATGTTATAGTTAAAATTTATTATATGAATATAAAAAAAATATTATCAAAAGTGAATATAATGTTTTTAAAAAATATAAATGAATTTATGGATTCATAAAAACTCTGAATAATTTTTTTTGAAAAGTTACTTTTTTTCTAAAATATGTTTTATGAATTATTGGGAAAATAAAATTAAATTTAGTTAAAAAAATTTTATAAATTTTATTTAATAAAAATGGTGTAATTTTTCAAATAACATTACCAAATTTTTCATAGGTTTAAATTTTTTTATTTTCTTTAAGGGGATTTCTTTTTCATTGAATAGTGAAAAGTAATAATTTCTGTAAAAATACCATTTTTTTCATTACCTAATGGAATTTAACATCCAATTATAATTTTTATTTTTTATTAATGATAAATTTGTTCCAATTTATCTTGAATTATATATTTAAATTCATTTTAATGAAAACATTTAATGATTTTGGATTAAATGTAATTTTATTTTCTTAACCACATTTTCCTAGAAACATTATTTAAGTGCATAATATTTTTCTATTTTATTAAATTATTATTACCCCTGTGAAAGGGCGAATTAAGGTTAATTTATAATGTATATATATATATATATAATTTTAAATCAAATAATTAATATTACTAGTCATATATTATTAATGTAAAAATAAACTTCAATTGATTTTTTTTTGGAAAAAACCGTTTTTTCATTTTTTGTTGTTTTATTTGTATATTATGGTATAACCACAATATAAATTGTATCATGAAAAGATATATAAATTTTTTCAGTAGAATTCACCCATTTTCAAAATTCTCCCATTTTATTTTTAGGAATTATAAATAGTATGTAAAGAAAATAATTATCTTAATGAGAATCATAATTTCGGTAACAATGGTTCTATATAATTTATTTAATATTAAATATTTATCCAATAATATTTTTATCCTGTTTTATGTGTATATTTTATAATTTTCCATCTAATTCCAAAATATATATCCCATTGGTGGAAATTCTTATTAACATTACAATAATTTACTAAAAGATACAGAAAAAATGTTACATTCCTTCTATTGATATCTATAATAATTTATGATAGGGAATAAAAGAAATTCAATTATGTTCTAAATTTTCAACAGAAATATAAATACACTTTTATCATTCTAATTTATAGCTAATTGTTTATATGAAATTAATTACCATAATTGGTTATATAATGCTGACATGGTATTTATTCAATTAAATAAAATAAAACAAATTATTCAAAAAAATTAAAATTAATATATTTTGAAACAATTAATTTCTTATATTAATTCATTATATATATTTAACATGTTATTAATGTGTTAAAGGATTATATTCAAATTCCATTGCGGTCATGTTATTCTCAAATACTAATTAATGGAATTATTCCAAAAAATAAGGGTTATATTATATTATATTGAATAATGATTTATCAACTATATATAGCCATGTGATTTGGATATGGTTTCAAATATCAACCAAGGTTATCTTATTGTATAATTTTGGTCTTATTGATACTATATTGAACCCTAATAATAAAAAATATGTTATCACAAAAATTTTGAAAAGGGGTTAACATGTAAGAAAACCGTGAGCTATGGTTATAATCCTAATATAAACATTCAAATATTATATATGATGATAATATTTTTACCCAAAATCATCTTATTTTCACATAATATCTGTTTGGATCAATTGTTTCCTTAAAAGTAACTCATATTAGTTTCATATTTTATGAAATTACAAAAGATCTAGTCCCCTCACATCTAAAAGGAAACCTTATTTTCTCTTTTATTCACTTTTAAAAAGACTTTTTACTCAATAATTTCAAACCCTATTATCATCCACACATCCCTTGCCACATCTTATACACTTTGTTGTATTATAAAGCATTATTAGTAATGCTTTCATCGTAAACATAAAGAGGATCTCTAAAGATGATGTATGAGTCCAAACTGAGTGTTTTTATTTTATTTTTTCATCCATATCCTTAAATAATATTCATTGATTATGATGTAATAACATAAAAATATATGATAAATTTTATTATTTTTATGTTAATAATATTACCAATATTGATCTACTCATACATTAAATGGGAATCAAAACTATCATTTGTGTGCATGGAAGACTACCGCCTCAAAAAATGATGGTATTAATTTTATATCATCACCTCCAAAAACAATTTTTGATGATAGATATAATATATATACATATTTATGATATTAAATAAATTTTAGTCATTTTTAATAGTAAAAATCTTATATTTTATTTTTATTTTCATTCATTAAAATAAGATAACATTGAATGTGGGTACATATAGATTATCATTTCCATGAATGTACGTGATTAATTTTTATTAACCATATATTAAATATTGTATAACTATTTATATTTAATGAAATATTATTAAATGTATTATTTAATGATATGTAATTAAATATTAGATAACACAGACCTTATTTCCATCATCATCGTTTGAATTCTAAGATGTTACTAACTCTTAAGTATAGAAGAATGTATCCATTAATTAAATGTTGTTATTTATTCATAACCATATTTAATTATTATCTTTAAAAGTATAATTTATGAATAAAAATTAAGAATATATAATGATTATAGGGAATATTAAATAATCACCTCATTGACCACCATAAACCTTCTAATGTTATTTTGGATTTATTTTCCCAATATAAAAACAATGCATGGAAATGAAACTAAATGATTAAGTAATTTAATATCAAATGAAAATAAATAAATAAATTATGTTAAAATTTATAATTTTGTATATTAGGAAAAAATTAAAAAAAGTTTATACCGCTAAAATATAACAAATATTACATGGTAGTTATTTTTGGATGATTGGGTTTGATCAAAATATGGTTTCCAATGTCAGTTATTGATTTACAGATATATTGTAAACATGGTATATTGACATTGATCTAAGATAAAGGATTGGATTATTTGGATTTAGTATAGAATTTTTCATATAAATGGACCCAATATTTCATTTTATTTACCAAATTTTTGGTGTCTAAATTTTTTTAGATTTATCAATCATCATAAAAGTTATATATCCATGAATTTATCATATAAATATGGAAAAGGCAAGGGTTTAAAGAATATTTGGAGCATTGGGAAGGATTCGGGATTCACGAAGGCTCTATGATATGCAAATTTTTTATGATTTTTGAGTAGACTAAGGGTTGATTATAAACTATTCTGACTATGAGATGCTTCAAGAATGGAAAATTTTTATTATGCTTATTGAATATATGGAGGTTAAAAAATAATTGGGGTCATTACAAAATGAAGTTAGAAATATTTGATGATTCATGGAAGAGTGTAAATACATATAAATAGGCCTCTAACCCCCACATTTTATGAAAACAAGCCTTAATAAAAATCTAAAGGCACTGGATTTGATTAGGTGATTCATGAAGGTTGTTATTGTTAAAAAATTCTCAAAGAATGGTTGTTTATAACATATATATATGCTAGTAAAAAGTTTTCACTGTCACAAAAATAATGACATTTTCAAATAAAAAGTGATCATCATGAATTTTTTGAGATTTATGAAATAAAAAATGAGAATTGTGAAAGGACGATTGTTCATGAAGTATATTTGAGCATCGCAAATGTAGTGGGATTTAATAATTTTGGGGGGTTTTTGAATTATTATTTGATTTTGAATAATTGGGCAGTTTTTTGAAGGATGCCTGAGCTTAAAAAAAGATTTCAACATCTCAAATTTATGAAAAAGGGAATTTCAAGTAAATTTGAGGTAAAGTGGTATTAATCATGTGGAATAAGTTTAACATAGTGATGAACCAAATTATGCGAAAACATATTGAATTAAGTGATTATTATAATATCTTTTTTAGGAGTAGTGTGAAAACTTATGTTGAGATATCAATGAGATTTTAAATTATAATTGGTTGTAAATAAGGAGGAACATTCTTTCAACTCTATTTTTTAACACATGTACACTATTGTGGATTTATAACATGTGCACATTTCCTTATCATGATCCTTGGGCATAGCCTAGTGCAGGTTAACCAATAAAAATTTATGTGTCTCATATATTCTTTCATTTTTTTCTTATACATTACTATGGGAATGATAGAGAATAATGTTTTGGTTAATGATTGAATAACATCAATTAGGGTATTAATTTTTATCTCTCAAAACCCTTATTCAACCCCTTTGAGAGTATTTAACCTACTAGGGATAATAATTGGTTTCGAAGGAAGAGGTTAATTTCAGTGTTTATCTCTATGGGGTTTTAATGGATGTTGTTAATCATAAAGGGATTCTTGATCAATGACTGATAAAATATTCAATTGTGGAATAATTAGGTGCATTACTACATCCAATATTTAGGAATGGATTACTTTTAGTAGTGATTCATTGTATTTTGTAATGTATGGACAGTCGTGGTTTTTCATTTTTTGACCATAATGGATTTGGATGATAACACCAAATGATTAAATGATTTAGGGGGATCCATATCCAATTAAATATATAAAAATTTGATGTTATGTTATTAATCCCAAGATATATACAATAAATTGATTAATATTTGTTAAGGTGACTAAACATTCTTAGAAGAAAAACTATAGATTCTATTGAACAGGTTTGAGGATTTCATAATATACCCTAATGAGTCTATAGATTCAGTTTTTTTGACTGAGTTAATTTATTTTGAAACACATGCATGGTCTGAGAGAACCTTCATGAATAAATAATTATCATTATGAACATCTTGAGAAGACTTCAAATTCTGTTCAATCTGAAATTATTTTTACAGGAAGATAATGATCTATAGTATTTTAAAATTGATAGATTATATTGTAATAATGATCCACATGAGGTGAGAAATGATGATATTGATTCAATAGTAAAGTAAAATTAAAAATATGGGCATTGAAGACCCTAAAAACATTCCATTTATAGACCAATAATAATAAAAAACTGATGAGGTCATTTTATTTATCTCATTGATTCTACAAAGGAAAAATGGAATGTTTAAAAGGAAACTCTGACTCCCTAGATTTTGATGTTTAATATATGGACATATTATATCATGGTTTCTAAAGAAGTATCAAAACTATGATCATGTTGAAGTTCAAATTTCCATAAATAATTCTTTATCTTATGTGAACAGTTGTAAAAATTCCTATTAATACTTCTTGAAAAAGAAGAATATTATATCCAAATATAATGAATGTTCATAAAAAACTGTGGTTAAAGAGGATAAAAAGTACATTTATTGTGGAGAAACAACTATGGTAGTTATTGTAAATAACTCTTGGTTAACGGAATAAGTCAAAAATTATAAACAATAAGTATAATTAAGAGTTGATCTTCTGGATGATTTTTTTTCTATTGGAGTGATAGATGTATTGAAAGAAAAAATAAATAAATAAAATAGTGATGGTTATGATTCCATGATCAATATTCAATATCAGTAATAACTGAAGTATGTGCTGATCAATAAAATTGAAAATTGTATGTCTTCAATGCTAGAGAAATCATAAAAGGAAGTTTATTAACAGAACAAAATTGAATAGTAGAAAATAGAAATTGATGGATTGAATAAAACAAGGAAATAAAAAATAAAAAATAATATATTAAAGGACGTGTAATTTTTTAACCATCATATAAAATTAGAAGATATGGAGTGACACATGACTCATGGCATGGAATCATGAAAGGTGAATACTTTGGAGGTAGAAAATATTCTTGTGGAGCATAAAGGTCTGAAAAAATAGAAGGAACAGTTTAATCATAATGATAACCTTAGTATAGGGATCAATTAAAACCATAAATCTATAGTGATTGTTGTTAACCCACAAACCCCCACTCTGATATTGAAAATTGATTTGGGTGCAAACTATAATAAGAAGAATCATATAACACAAGGTAGAACTGATCCTGAAAAAATGTACTATAAATATCAATGTATCATGTTTTACATATGTTCAAGGATGTGACATTATAAAAATGTATGTTCTATAGAAAATATTTAATAAATGGAATAATAGAAACAACAAAACTGATATAGAGATCATCATTATGTGAATTATTTTTATGGAAATTTTATTAGGTTTAGATGATTTGGACACATCGAAAAATATTACTTAATAATAATTAATATGAATGTTCCAATGATGTCTAAATGTGTTTGTAAGAAGGTGAATGATGTATCTTTGAATTATAAGAAAATTGAAATTTTATTTTTGTCTATCTAATATGAAATTATTCTTTTATACTCTGAGTAATATCATGAAAACCAATCCAAAATTGGTATGAAATCTTTCTCAGGGATCAAAAAAAGAAAACATTTGATTTTGTATTGGTTATATAGAATTTACATAGGGAATCAGATCATTTTGTTATATAATTAATTTATTGTAAATTCACATCCTATTTGATGGAAAATATGGTTATTAGTACATGAATAAAATATGACTAGGTGGTTTTTGTCAAGTATTGATATGATTAAGGAATGAATATTATTGGATTAGGAATATATTCAAATTTATATGAAACAATATGTGAAAAGTTAATTTCTAGGTTTTTTAGGTTTTGTGTCATAACATGATAAGAGTTAGTCAATTTTGTGTCATAGGACATAGTATAATATTTACTAAGAGTTTTTGTTTCAGCAAGGGGATATATATTACAATCATTTTTCATGGATTATAAATGAAGGGGAATCTCAACCTTGTGAGTGCAGAAGAAGGCATGGGATATTTATCAGAAGAGTAATAAAAATAAAATGTTTTATAAATATCATGGTAATATATGTCAACTATCCCTGGAAGATATGGTAATATGAGATACAATTTGAGATCTCCCTATGAAATCATGTTATCATACTCAAACATGTGATGAATTTCCATTAGTGAATATTATATGAATAAAAAACATGGATAAAGAATAGAATTTATCTATATTGTTTTAATTAGTTCTTGAAAATGTATGTGGGCTCCTATCACTAAGATAAATTAATTAAATGTGTTTTAATTTTATTATTATTGATGATCTCAGTATGATGGAATAAGTATTTTTCACTACCCATAAATCTAGTTTGTTCATTTCAATAGAACAATATCAGAGGGAATCTAAAAAGTTTCTTGGTATGATGATTTTAATTATTCATACTAATATGTTTATAGAATTTACATAGAGGCATTGGTAATATTATCTCATGAAAAATGGGATATAAAATTGAGTTTCAGTAGTGATGACTCCTCAATATATTGGAGGGTTGATTGGATAAAAAATATCATAAAAATAATTTCATGATAAAGGACTTTTGAAAAGAACATATTAGATAAATTTTAGAAGTAATTATTATTTAAATTTGTCTAAATATCAAATAGGGTTATTTTCATTCTAAATGAATAAAAGTCTGTATAATAACTTTTTGTAAAAACAATACAACATTTAAAAACTTATATATCTTTGTAATTAAGTTATTAATTCTTAATAAGGGAAAAAATGAAATTTGAATATTATAGTGATGAGGAGATATTAAAATCAAAGCATATACCAGATTAAATTAGAAGCTGGGAATTTTTTTTGATTACAATAATGTCACTTTAGTAAAGAATGAATTGATTATTTAATAGTATTGTTAACATTTCTTTAATGAATGTAATTATGAGGTATTCTATTCAATTTTGGTAAAATTGAATAACATTAATTCAAAATATGATACTGTTTTTCAGAATGGGGAATTCAAATTAGTTTCATCATGGAAGTCGAAAAGTCAAGCTAAAAATGAATGAAAAAATATCCTTGGTGATCAGGTAATTCGAAATCAAACACCTAGAATTAAGACCTTATAGTAGGAATACTTACTATATTAGGTGGAGCATAAATGTTTAAAGAATACGTTGGAGATGAGAACATGGTTCATGATATGATTGAATATCTCTTCCAAATTTAGAAGAATAAAAGATTGGAGATTGTTTTAATACCAACATGTATGAAATTTAATCAAGACCAAATTTTTGTTTTATAACAACATGAATAATGAGGGTAAAATCTTTAAAAACAAAGAATCACTATTGTGAAATGTTTACTCCAAGATATTGGGAGTTTATGTTGATGAAGAACCTTTCAAATACTAAACGTCTAGAGACTATCAGATTATTCATGGTCATTGATGTGATATAAAATTTCCATGTTTTCAAGATGGATGTCATATCATTAGTTATGAATGGGGTTCTAAAAGGATTTTAGATCAAGAATCAAGATGTTTTTCTAATTTTTTAATATGATAATAGAATTTTTTAGCTGGGTAAGAAAATTTATGGGTTCAAACAAGCATCGAGAGCATGGTATTGAAGGCTCAATAAACTTTTAATAAGATCATTTTTCTATATGGTAGAGATGATTGCAATATATATGTAAATAATGATAGTAATAAAGGGATAATACTGATACTGTATGTATATGAAATAATATTTGGTGAATAATATGAAGCATTGTGAAAAAGGTTTTTAGAATTCAGGAAATGTGATTTTGAAATGTCAATTATTAGTGAACCAAATGTTTCCTTAATTTAATTTTTACCTAAAGAATAATTGGAACATTTATTTCTCAATAAAAAAATTAAAAAGAGGGTTTGATAAGTTTTTTAATGGATAATTTCAAGGATTTGACGACTCCAGCAGCTACCCATATGAAACTATAATATGATGATGAAGGAAATAAGGTTAATCTCAAAAAATATATGATGTTTATTGGTAGTTTGTTATACCTGATGGTTAAAAAACTGATATTGTTTTTTCCACATGAAAATAATTTTTTTTCTAATATACTACCAAGGAATAACACATACATGTTGTAAAAATAATACTTTGGTATATCAATGTAATGGTGTATTTCTGTTTTTTTATAATGAAAAATCTCAGCAAGTGACATTGGGACGTACATATGGAGATTAGGTTGTTTAATTAGGAGATTGAAAATCAATAATAGGTGGATATTTTTATAATTGATGATTGTTCGTTTCTTTGGTAATCTATAAAATTGATTTCATTTCCCTAAAACCAAATTAGTTGAATATATTATAACTACTTAAGAATGAAAAAAGTTCATTTGGATAATGTATTAGACTGATGATACTAGAGTTGAATTGAAGTATTTGGTTAGAATCCATTTTTTAATTCATATGCTACAAATCATATAAAAAATCTATTCTATCACTCAAGGAAAAGGAAAATTGAAATCAATTTTCATTTCCTCATGTAGATGGTGGATCAATTTAAGGATAAATCAAAGTATATGGAAATATAATTATAGTTTTCATATATTCATAAAAAGAACATACCAATATAGGTAGCTGAGTGACATCCACTAGCTCTTAAATTTAAGACAACTACCTATACATGAAAATGTGTGGATGTGGGATACCCTCTACCTATAGTATGGTGTGTTTTCCTATTATATGTTGATGTTTTTCTTCATAATGTTGCATACTCAAAGGATTGACATTTGGTTTATTCGAAAAGGGGGATACAATATTATTATCAATAAAGGAAAGAAGATTATAAGTGGAGTAGTGAGGTAGAAGAAGTTTTAATTCTGATGATGCTGCTAAAGATTGATAAAATGTTATACATAATGAAATATATCTATAATTATTAAATAATGTAATGGTTTTAGAATGATATTTTACATTAATGATCTTCTTATACTTATCTTTTTTCAGACAATGGGAAATAATCATGTGGTCTTAGATTCGGTGTTGAGTTAACCTTGTATTTCAATATTAATATAAAGAATAAGATTTTAAAATAAGATGAAATACTGTTTAATGATATATCAAAGTGTGAGGACTTGTCAATAGAAACAAAGGGGGTATTGTTGGGAAAAATTCATCAATGTTACATTGTAATCTGGTTGGTTATTTTTTTATTGAAAATTTTGGTTTCTATAGTCATTTTTCATGTTTTATATATATATTTTAGATTTTATTTTGAAAAATATCAATGTCAAAGGAATAGATGCGATGTAGGTGGTACCAAAATGATTATATACTAGGTCGCACCATTTTCAGGTGTTCCAAATTTTAGGGGTCCAAAATATGGAGGATGTATCTTGCATCTCAAACAATTAATTTCAGTGAATGCCCCCTGAAAACAATGATAAGGAATTTATTTCCATAATATTGGTTGTTCCATGAAGGTTCAGAGAATCACAAAGGATTGTTGATTCATTAAAGATTTGAAGGTTCATGAATACATGATGATTTAATGTTAAACCCTCAAGAATATTATAATTATCCCAATTGCGAATATTTCATGATGTTTTAGAAAGAAAGGATGTTCGTGAAGAGTAATTTGGAGCATTGAAAAAGGATTCTTGTGATCTTAAATGCTTTGTTAATTGGAGAAAATTCCAAAATATATGCCTATATCTCCATTTTTGATGTTTGAAATCTAAAAAATATCCTATTGATTTGAATTTTTGTTGTTGATTCTCGATTGTTGTTGTTGAATTTTTTTTTGAAGAATGGATTTTTACAAACCTTATGTAAGATAATCAAAATTTATCAGCATCGGGAATGTATTAAGATTGGTGAAGGCTATGTAAGATTTATGAAAGTTTTGATATTCATGAACGCTATGTGATAGTTCAGAATGTGGGGTTATCAAAGTAGTTTTTTTGGGTAGAGAAGGATTAGTTATCTTTAGGAATTATTTGGGATTCAGGAAATTAGTAAGTTAATATGATGACATTATCAGTTTCAACAAGTAGGTGTGAGCTTCGCGGAAGAAGTATACATCATAGAATTATTGAAAAGGGATTACCTAGTAAATTCGTGGTAATTTGGTATTCAACAAGTGGATATAAGTGGAACATAATTATGCACCACATGAGATGTAAAACATATTTATTCATGTGTCAAAAATAGAATCATCAGGAGTAGTGATCAAGTAAATGTTGGGGGAGCAGTGAGCATTCATGTTGTGATTGGTTGAAAATAAGGAGAGACAGCATGTGCTCTCCAATCTTTGTAATATTAGTGTGACATAGTGGATATTTTAATTAGGCATAGTGCCTTTTTTGTCATTTGATGCAGTCTAGTGTGGGTCAATGAAATATAATTGTACTATATAATGCATTATTACATTTCATCTCATACATTTCTCCAGAAAGTATAGAGTTGAGTGTTTTTTTAATAATGAAAAAAATGCAAATGTGTTTTTGTCTTAATTTTTCATACACTAAATTATCCCCCATAGGGTATTTAACCTAGTTAGTATATGATTTTATTACTCAATACGATAAATAATGCACATGATGAGTTAGATTATAGGCAAGGGACTTTCTCTTAAAAATCCACTTTTAAATATTTCCCTCAAATTGATTCTTACAAATGTACATGTTATTATAAAATTATTAGGAAAATTAATATTTATTCTTAAATGGATTATAATTATAATTTTTCACCATATGTTAATTTCTTTACTATGTGTAAAAAAATTAATAATTTAATAGTTTTGCATAGGTGGAAATTTATATTTTGAAAACATTTTAAATAACTATTTTATATATAATTTATCTTTTATGTCATGTTAAAATAATATTTTGATGTATTGATGAAAACATAAATGAATTATAAAGGATATGTTTTCACTATTTAATTTCATTCGAAAAGTTTCAACTTGAGTAATTTTTAAATATTTTATATGGATCATTTGGACATTATTTATGAATGAAACACAAATGTGTTATTTTAATGTATATATTTCTAATGACTTTTCCCATTATTACGACAATTATTTGATATTGGAAAATATTTAAAAGATTAATTTTTTATCCTTAAAAAAATAAATTTTAAATATATTATATATATTTTAAAGAATGTTTTAAAATGGAAATAATATGTCTATATTGGTAAATATTTATCCTATGAGTGTATGATATCTCCCTATACAACACTTTTTTAGGGTTTTGACTATTGATTCCCTAATTCTCTTTCTCCCTCTTCAATTTTATGGTATGCTTATAAATTATGTAGATCTATATCAAACAAATCTACCTATGTTATTATCCCATTCATTTAATGGGGTAATAAATACCTAATATTCATTTACAAAATCACTTAATGAATAAATATCAATGATTATGATGTGTGGAAATGTTATATAACCCATCTTAATTCCAAATGTATTTATTTATTTTCATCTTTTTGATTTCCTTTTTCTATAATAGATATTCATGAATAGGTTATTAAGGGTGTTTCTAAACAACATTACACTACATTGGGTAGATCATTTATATCATGAAATATTATTTATGCAATTAATGAGTAAACTAAATCTACTTTGGGTGTATATCCACCATTTGATGTCTTATTTAATGTTTGGATCAAATTATTCTTATGTCACATTTTTCCTTCTTTCAAAATGTTCTATGTTTCCCTGATCATTCAATAAATTTGTATTTATTCCATTCTCCCATGTGATTACTAATGTGCTTCTATTTATTAGAACATATATGATACTTTATATGGGTAAAATAAAGATCTTTTTCCAAAAGAAATCACATCTTTTTAGTAACATAATAGGTTCATTTATGATATTTATTATTTATGATAACATTTATATGATAATTTTAAGGATAATATTTTGCAAAAAATAATTAATTTATTGATTAATAAAAAATTTAGGATGATCCCAAAATTTAATTTTTGAAAGTGAAAATTCCCTTACCCAAATCCCGAACTAACAGATTTTTTTCCATTATTTTTCTAAGTATATTTTTGATATTCTTGTTCTCATGGCATGTTTTTAAATTATTTTTATAGGGATTAAAGGATGATTAAGGGAAAAGATGAGGTCAATATGATATTTTTTAATAAATTATATATTAATAAAACATATTATATCATAAAAGTTTTTTTGTGTGAAAAAATTGATACTAAGTGGATGTTCCCATATTATGATGCAATATTAATTTATATAATGTTTATGGTATAATTTAAAAAAAAACATTTCCTCAAGCAACAAAAAATTTTTAAAAATTAATTATTCGATTTTAAATAATTATTATGCGTGTTTGAAGTATTAGTCCGCAATTTTTTTCTAGAATAGAAGGCTTATATAAAATTAAATATTAGATTTGGAGACATTGAGTGAAAACAAAAGTGATAAGAACAAGTATAAGAGAATGATGCAATGATTTTGAAATATTTAGATAATGTTGTTATCCATGATATAAATCATTTCCAATATACTATATATCGACTTGGTTTTTTCTTAGATTCATCTTGGTGAAATAACACTAAAATGTAGTGATTGGGTATATCATGACTCTAATTCTCATGCATGGTGATTGTTCCCTTACATCAATGATATTTTAAAACTCCTCAGGTACATGCATGGTTTAAATTAAAATTTCATTGTTAACAATCATGAATGATTTGAATAGATAATGATCATGTATGTATAATAATAAAATAAATCTGAAAACATTGACATGAATTTGTAAAGATTATAAACCATATAAATTATTTTCATGATTATTATTTTTTCTCAATATTTTTTTTTGGGTTTAGTCAATGGCTTGAACTAGGAGGAATGATGATAATAGTGATGGTTGTTAGTAATTCAATCATTATATAATACCATATTTGATGATAAATAATGTTAATTATATTTTAATTATTCGTAATAAATTATTATGATATATTTTTAACAACTAATACCATAACTGACTCTTAAACTCACAAAATAAAAGACATGTGGATTCTACTAATAGATATACATGTGAAGCCTGTTGACTATTGAAGGATCAATTTAAACCCTATATTATATGTGTAATGAGTCTCTAATGTTAGTTTCTCAATGGAATGGGAAAATTTCCAATGTATATGAATGATTTGAATAGTGTAACTTATTACTGAGAAAAAAGAGGAGTTTAATATATTGAACATAATTTTAACCTAGAGATCCAATTATAGTTATTTGAATTAAATATATATACTTGAAATTATCTGATTAAATTCACTATTCTAATGGTTAAATCCTAATATATGGAAGGACATATGTTATACTAATCATGGATGTGAAAGTATTGAAATATTCATAAACATGGAATCAATAATTCTATTATAGAAGTTTTGTTATCAATGGATATTTACTAGTAAAAATCCAGAAACATATATATATATATATATTATGTATATTTTTCAAAGAATATATGAATGTAATGTTCGGTTTTGGTGATTCGGGTTATGTATTAAAATTTTTCTCATACCTTGGAGTGTATCTGATTAGGATGAAATTTTTCACATAGTAAGCAATAAAGTGGATGTTTTTAAAAGAAAAATGAAAGGATGAAAATTTTTCATATGAAATAATAAGAAATAATTTAAGTATATTTTCATGGTGTATCAATCGGGATAGTAAATATTTCCCTCAATATTATAAAAAGGATCTTCAAATATAATTTTTTCAAATTAACTTTCATTTTTGATCAATCAATTATCATTTCACCCATCACATATTTAACATTACTTATTTGGTATCTTTCTTGGGGCCATGTTATCTATAATAAAATATTATTACTTTAGAATGATGTATCTCATATATATCCATATTTTCTCAACCCACTAATCATATCCCATTTGGAAGCATAATTGTTTTCATTTTATATGCCCCCCTTTCCATTTCAATATTTTTATATTTTTTTTATTTACTAATTTTATGATTTGTGTTTTTAAAAATGGTTTACAAAAGTTTCATAACAATTAGAACTGATATAACATTAAAATTTATAGTAAATAATATTTTTATTATGGTAGAATGTACCAGAAAAACATTTTCGAAAATAATTCCCTTAAAAGATTATTTATTTCATTGATATATTTTATCACAAGAAACAATAAGGTTAAACAAATAGTTGTTATATTAATATGAATGAAAATATTATGAATAATATATCTAAAAATTTTATATAATATAAATTCATTGTGTAATTAACAATAAATAAGCAGTCAATTTTCAGTAAATTATTTTTAATCTTCATAAATGTGTTTATCAAAAATGATTTGATTACATTATGGGTGAGTATATTATATTTAATTTATTCTAATTTTATTAATTTAATTATATATAAAGTGTATATATTTCTACATTATCAGATAAAAATTAAATTAGGGTGATATTTTATTATTTTTTTTAAAAATATTGGGGTTTCAGTGAATAATGAAAATTATAAATTTTTTAAAACCACCATTTCGGTTAATTAAATAGTGCATTTTAATGACATATTAAATGATATATTTGATTATAAATTCAAATATGATTAATTTTTTTCTTAAATAACTTAATAAATTATAGTTTAATCATATTCTTTTATAATTTTGATAAAAATAAATTTCTATACTTAAAAACACAATTTTTCTAGTAACGTTTTAATGATTATATGACTTTTCTTATTTTATTAAATAAAAAAATTGTAGTTAAGAATAAATTATATTAAATTTATTAACTATATATAAATATATATTAATTAAAATTCATATAATGATTATTATTAGTCACGTTTTTAATGGAAAATTATATTTTCGTTGAAAATTGTCTTGTTTTAAATAATTTTTCCCTCATGTATCTTAGGTATAATTTTAAATTAAACTATTCCACTAATTTAAATCAAAATATCTAATAATAAATAAATAATTGTAATCGGAAGGAATAAAATCAGTAAATTTACCTCTTTGATTTTTAATCAATTTTAAGATTAACTATAAGATATAATTATCACCATGGTTAGGGTAAATTAGGCAATTAATGACAAAACTAACACGATAAGGGATAATCATTAACCATAACGCATTTCATTGTCATATTTCATGAGTTTAATTATTCCATTTAATTTCATTACTCTAATAGTTGGCCACTTGTGTCCATATATCATTAATGTTGTTTTTTATAATAATTAAGATAATGATAAATTCCAAAATGTCACTTTCTTGATAATGATATGATGATTACTTTTTTATAGGTCTAAAAACCACTATTTTTCGTTGTAAAAATTAATTATAAATATATTTTAAATTTTTATCATTGTAATTTATTTTAAAATGTTATTTATAGAATAATTACAAAAAAAAATTTATTCAACAATGACGTAGTATTTATTAATTTAATAAAAATATATAATAACTTGTATTTATATTATTTTTAGTTATAGAACTCGAAATAGTTAATGATTACATTTAATTTTTTTATAAATATATATTTTTACTAATTTTATAATGAAATACATTTTAATTCTATTTCATTCAGGTTTTTTTGTCAAATTAAATTAAAAAAATATAAAATTACATTAATTATATTTTATAATAATCAATATTTTATTAAAGGATTTGAAAATAATAAAATTCATATCATCAGATAGGTTGATGTAATATTCTTTATAATATCAACCATGTTCCATTTATTACAAAATTTCACCATTAATGTAACTATCTAGAGGCCAATAATCATTGTAATTATCGAAAATTATTATCACATGTTAAAACAAAGAGATAATTTAACAAACCTAATCTAAAAATTTCTAAAATTAATTTTATTATTGTAATTAACATCATTATCATTCTATGTTATATTTATATTTTTTATCCTTTTTCACCGAAATGTAATTTATATTAATTTAATTTTTTAAGTTCCAAAAGATCCCCTACCCTCACTTATAAAATGTCAACTCATCTCCTCTTTTCTACACACATAAAAATCCTTTATTTTCTTTTTATACCTACCCAAATACCATACATTCATACATTAAAATATTCATTATGACATTATTCAATTATAAAACTCCCTCTATGATGTGTTTTTATGTAAACATAAAGAGGGTTTCCAATAGTGAGGTATAATATTTAATCTAGGGTTTTATTATTACTTCTTCCACTACAAACAATATTATATGACCTTGATGATATAATAACATAATTATATCCCATATGTTGATCTTTAAATTTTTTAATGTCATAACATAAAAATATCTCATCTTCCATCAAATGTGAAATGAAATCATCATTTTGTGTAAGGCTGACTATATCCTCACAATCTAATGTAATTATTTTTTCATCATTGAATCTCAGGGATATAAATACTGATTGATTTAATATATATATATAGTATATTAATTACATATTATTTATTTTTTATAATTAATATATCATATATTTTTTATCTTTCCAGTCATGAAATGAGGATAATGCCATTCATGCGTATGATTGGATTACCACTTGCATGAAGAGACGTTATTCGTTTTACACTACAAAATTACATAGATAATATATATAAGTGTATTTAAAGAATTAATATTATATTTATGGTAAAAATATAATTATTTAAATATAATAGGATAGTTACCATATTTCAATTTATGATAAAAATGTCATTATTTAAATATGATACGACACTTACCATATTTCAATAATTGATGTTGAAAATGGATACATTACTCATGTATGCACATAGACTACGGTCTCCATTATTTTTACAAAATTCATTTAACCTAACCATATTTCATTGTTGGTTATAGTACTATAAATGATGTATATAAATTATAATTATTTTATTATTAATTTTATGGTTATAATGAAATAATGAGTTTGTTTACTATTTTCAACCAATATAAACTATTGGGAATATTGATCTTAATATCATCAAAAAATCCACCAAGAAAATAAATTATTATGAAATTGAATATAACATGATAATAAATAACAAATGGATAATAAAATTTAAAAACCTTCTTTTTTAAATGAATAATTACCTTATGTTTATTTTTTAGAATGATAATTAATAGAAGTGAAGAGTTGGAACCAAGGTAAGGGACTTTGCTTTTAAAAAATCATCCTTTTATGTCTTCACTTACATATATTTTCCTTTCATGAACACGTTCATCTAAATGAAAAAATAAATTTATTATTTTTTATTTTTAATGTATTATAAGGTTCATTTTTACCATATTTAATATTATTTATAATAATTAAAAAATTAACATTTTATGGTTTTATCTAAGGGATACATTTAATTGAAAACATTATTTTAATGGTCTTATGATTTATTTTCTAAATTTTTCACTTCTATTTCAATATTTTTAAATTTATTTTGATATATTTATATAGGGATAAATAAATTATACAGTAATATTTATTTCTCATTTTAATTTCATTCAAATATTTACTAAGGGTATCTTTTTTCATATTTTATAGAAAAAATTACGAAATTCATTAAAAAGTGAAAAAATAATGTTCAATTATAATGTATTTATTACATACAGATTTTTCGATAATTAAAATATTTATTTGATATTTTTATTTATTTTTTAGCTTCAACATTTTATTTAAATATAAAACTTCATTGAAATTATTCAAAAAATTATCAAAAAGTTTTTAAATGGAATTAATATTTCGATATTTTGAAATGTTTTTCTGATTAATGTGAGGGATCTCTCTAAACCACCCTTTTCTAGTTATGACCATTCTATAAATTACTCTATTTTACATCCCTCTTTAATATATAGATTTTAATTCCTCTTTTGTGTATATGTCCCTGATATAAATACCATTCTACTCCCTCTTCCATTTATTGGGTAATACTTGCCAAATGATCACATATCAAGCACCTTCTTTTGTAAATCTCCACTATTATAATGCGAGGGAAAATTATGAAACCCTTTTTATTTCAATATATAATTATTATTTATAATACATATTATTGATATAGTTTTATAGTCACACATAATCAAGAACATATTATGATGGATGTTCTTAAATAGTTATCCAATTCATTGGGTTCATCTTTTTTCTCATGTGAAATTTTATATGTGATTATGGAGTAAACTTGATAAACTATGGAACTCTATCCACCATGTGATAATTTGTTTGAAGTGATTATTTACATCTTATCATTCCATGATTCATGTATCTTCCAAATATGATGTGTTTCCATCATCTTACAAAACAATTTCATCTATTCTATACTACAACGTGATTACTAGTGAGATTATGTTTAAAGGAATATTTTTTCAACTTTATAAGGGAAAAATGTGAAAAATGTTAAAAAAATTCTATATATTACCCCATATTTCAATGAAACCTTTTTATGATTTATTTTACCATTCACATTTCTTATAAATTTTTTATGAAAATATTTATAATGAAATTTTGATATTCCATGTAATAAATGATTTTTTTGAGAGAAAGGATTATATTTTATATGAGAAAAATCATGAATATGTAGAAAAAATTGAAATGGTTCATTCTGTAATTTTATATGTCAATTTCTATGATAATTTTACAATTACTGTATTTTAAAATGGTTTACATAATATTTTAATTATTATTAGTTGAAATTATGAGTTTATGTTGAAATTTTTGATGATATGTCACCAGGATAAAACATTTTAATTCCTAACAGTTTCTATGTGGTATAATAAATAAAAAATATATGTAAAAAAATTTGATGTAAAATTAATTAATATAAATTTAATGGTGTAATTATCAAAAAATGTAAAACTATATAGAACATCAAATGGATTAAAATGAATTAATTACTTAAAAATTGGTATGAAGTGATTTTTAATAATGGGTAATTATATTTGTTATCAATGGAATGGTTTAGATAGATTTTGAGATTATTATTATAGACATATTTTAAACCTTTGAGATAAGTTCTTGTAATAGATAAAAACCTATTTATTCAGTATGAAAAACATCATATGTTTTTAATAGATATAAATACCTATCGAGATAAAAAAATTATGTTTATTTATAATAAACAAATATAGGGTAAAATACATCAAATATATGTTTGATTATATCTCATCCATTGTTTTCTTTCATGGTGAGTTTTTCTTATCTATGATCCTACTTTAGCACTCTTATGGGATATGCATGGGGTAATTGAATTTTTATTTCTGAATCTTCATGAAGTTTTTGAATATATGATCATCATAGTTATACCATTTTAATCATATATAGCCATCGATTGAAGGGAATGTGTAATGATTTTGAAATCCTATAAATTAATTCCTAGGATTCGGCTTATTTTTTGTAACACCATATTGTTTTATTATAGTCGATGCTTATGAAATTTATCAATGGTGTTATTGGTGAATGTAGTGGTTAATATAGAGAATTTGACTAAAAATGTGATTATGATTAATGTAAATTATATTATTAATATTCATAATTAGTTATTACTTTCTATGAATAATAACATGAAACATATCCAACTCTCAGAATCACCACTAAATCGAATTGTGATATCATATAAGACATTGGGAGGTGGAAACCACAGATGAAATAAGTATAAATTTCAATTGTAACATAAATGATGAAATAACCACCATGTAGAATGGAAACAAGTTAAATGAAAAATTTATTTTGACAAAAATAAAAACATGCAGAAAAAAATTTGAAAGGAAAAATGTGGAGTTAAATGGGATGAAATAAATTTCATCATAGAGATATAATTTTTTTGAATTGAATTTAGGGAGCCTCATAATTATAAAATTAAATTAAATTTTTTTTGTGATTAACTCATATCCCTTGAAATTAAATATGTTATACCAATCATTAATCATAAATAATCTAATTATTTATGTATTCGTATTTGGAAATAATGTTTTAGAATTATTCTTATCAATGGAGTTTTAAGTAAAACAAGAATGAATCATATAATGATTGTGTAAAGTTTTTGGAAACATATATGATTACAATGTTTATTTCTGGGGATTCATGTTATTTATAGAAATAATCAGAATTATATGGAGAGTATAAAATTATTGAATATTAATGTTTTCTATAAGCCATTGAGAGTAAGTTATGTCATATGGAGATATATATTAAATTTTTCTTTGAAGAATATGTTAAAAATCATTATAATATTTTTGTTATAGTATTAGAGGATAAAATTTTGAATAAATTTATGGATAGGTATTTATAAAATGATCTATGTTGGTCAATGGATGTTATTTTTGAGTCATTGTTGATTATTGTTTCATTTTTTCAAACGATGGTCTATTAATTTTCTATATTATATTATGATACTAATTTTTTAGAGAATGTATAAATATATTAGGATTATAATTATATCCCATTTGGATTATGAGATCTAGTAAATATTGATTTTAGTTCTCCATAAAGAAAAACACTATCTCAAATATTCATTTTATTGAGTTAAAAATGAATGTAAAATTGATCGATGAACAACCATAAAATGAAATTGGGATTTTGAAATAAACATATATCATGTATATTATATGTTTTTTTCTAAATTTATAGTAAAATTATTAATAAAAATTATGAAATATTTTCTGCGATTATACTTTATAATTTATATTTATTTATGATGAATCAATGTTCATTTCACTGATTATAGTTTTAATGATTTTTGGTGATTAACATTCTCCTAGCCATATTCTATGTCATTATATACTAGTCATTGGGCATTAGTTTTCACATCTATTTATATATTTTCACATTCAATTAATGTTGTCATTTTTTGATACGTAATTTTTTTAATCCACATTACATTTTTATTTCCCTTTCCTTCTTTTAAGGGGTTGTTTTATTAACCCTTTCTTACGATGTCAGTTTTAAATATAGGTATTTACAAATTCTATACAATTGAATAGTTATATCATTTATATATTAAGATGAAAAAAATTTATTTATGGGGGTATAATGATTCATTATATGATTTTAGAAAATATTTCCCAATAAATAAATTTGATTTCATTGATATATTTTGTATCACACAAAACTGAGTTTAAAAGAAAAGAGATGTACTATTAAAGCATTATTATTTTAATGTGACCATTATAATTTCTGATGTTTATAAGAATAGAAATTTTATAGAAAATATATCTAATGTTTTAAGATGATATAATTTTAATAAATTAATTAATAATATATTAGTAATGTATTTACAATTAAGCTATTTTATGCGTCCAAAATATATTTTCATCCAAAATTATTTTCAAAATTTTATGAATAAATAATGTAATAAGTCTAAAACAAAAGAATAGTTATTTTATATAAATTATATCTATCTTGAAATGATCATAAATAGTTATCTTAGCTTATTTGTTTCATATTTTTTCAGAATGTTTTGATTTTTTATGGATAGTGAAAAATATTGATTCTTGTAATACAATCATTAATTTTTTTTAAAACACTTATATTGAAATTTTATTATATTATATAATTAATAATAATGTCTAAAATTATCCATTTTATTATTAATAATATTAATTATTTAATTTCAACCCGTAAAGGTTTTTTATTTTTGAATAAATCTATTTTTTACTGATAATGCATTTTCCTAGAAACTAATTTTAATTGAAAAATATTTTTCTATATGATGTAATTAAAATAACCCCTAATGAGGAATTATTAAAATGAAATTTATAGATTATATATCTATCTATATGAATTTCAATTCATATAATGATTATTTCCTGTAATACAGTTAATGTAGGATCATATTTTCCATGAAAAATGCATTTTTTGAAAAGCCATTTTTCATCGCATTTTGCGGGATTATTTTTAAATAATATTTAAAAAAAAATTTAATTGTCTCATGAAAAACTAATTATGTGTCTAAAACTTGTAATTTTAAATTTGTTCAATAGTTCCCATTTTTATAATCATTCTTAACAGTGACTATAAAAAATAATTATCACCACACTAAGGGTAAATATAGTAATTGAGCATAAAAAAATATAATACCGACAAAATATTTACCCTAAAATATGAATATATTCTATTGAGGGTATTTTTTGTGTAAATTCTATCCACTTCAGGAATATGTGGCAAATTGGATATATATATCTTTCATTTTGAGGTTTATATTAATGTAGTAAATAATTATGGCATAAACAACAATTTAATGATTTTAATGACTATAACATTTTAGGAAGGGAATAAAAATCTCCTATTATGTTATACATGTTCATTGTAAAGATAATTTTTTTATCATGGTAAAAAAAATTAAAATTTTAAATTAAAAAATTAACTTAAATTATTACACAACACTAAGAGAATATTCATTCTGTTAAAAGAAAAATAAAAAATGATTTTAATATTATTAAAACTAATAAAATTTGATTTATTTTTTTGTTACCCATTTTCATAGAAAAATATATCATGTTATAATTTTTTTAATTTTTTATATTTTAATTCCATTGATAAAAATATGTTTTTAAAGCTTAATTAATTGAATAGTTCAAAAATTGACATTATTGAAATTCTATAATAAATATATATTTATTTAAGGACTAATATTCATAATAATAAATCCCTCTACCACAGTATTGGTATATGAATAAATATATTCACCATTTCCCATTTATTGGATAATTTTATTTTATATTAACTATCACCTAACCTAAATATTGACAATTTTGTTATTACTATAATTGTTAAAATGTGTTAAGGTGAGATAAAACATTGTGATATGGGTAAAAATATCAACATGTAAAAACTTTAACATATGATATTATTTCTTCCCATAATAAATCAATATAGTTATTATATATGATTTTAAATTTTTTAAATTATAATTAATAAATATTAAATTAATATTTTATCAAATTTGAAAATTGCCTTTCCCCTTCCTTTTAAAAGGTACCCTCCTATCCTATTTTTATACCACATCAAAATCCTTTTGGTCCATCCAATACCAACCCAGATCACATCCAAAATTCCCTTATCAGGACACACATTCGATGTTTTTTAGAAAACACACTTACGAAGGATTTTTGTGAAAACCTATATAAGTTGTTATAAAAAAGTTATCGTTCATAATTGAGTTTTTTTTATTTAATATTACAACTCCATCCATATAATTAATATATTTTTATAAAATAAATTAGTATCTTTTATATATTATGATTTTATTATGTTAAAATAATAAACTACATCCATTTCCTCTTCCATTAAATGTGAAACCAAAACATCATTGATGCGTACAATAGACCACCACCTCACAAACAAATTTAATAATTATTTCATTATGACCTATAATAGCTATATTTGAATATTGATTTAATATATATATATATATGTTATTAATTTCAAATTTATCATTTTATAAAATTAATATATCTAATATTTCCTAACAGTTCCATTCATTAATATATAGAAATGTTTTTCATGAATATGTGTGGATTACCACCTCTATAAAGTGATGCAATTTATTTATAATTAATGTATAAAATATAATTTTTTTATAAGTTTATTTAATTATCTTATATGTTTATTATGATATAATTTTCCATTTTTAAATGTAAAATATTTTTAACTTATATTCATCACTGTCATTGATGAATATAAACAATAATCATGTGTCTGTATAGAATACTCTCTCAATGCAAGTAATATAGTTCATTTTTCATAAAAAAATTATTTTTTTAAAATTAATTATTGATGTATAAAAATTATAATTATATTATTATTATTATTGTTTACAGTATTATATAATGTCTTCATTAACTATAGTCATCTCGTTTAAGACATATTGGAATTATTGTGTGAATATCATCGAAAAAAACTTCCGTGAATTTAAATGATTTTTGAAATTGAAATAAAAATATTAAATAAATAAATAAACAATAGAATGGAATTTTTTTTATAATTTATTTATGTAACATATTTGTATTGTTTATAATAAAATAAAACATATGTGATGAGTTGGACTCATTGTAGGGAACATTATTACTTAAAAACCAACTTTTATGGATTCCCTTTTTTTTTCTTACATGTTAATGTTCTTAAAAATATTTTAAAATAAAAATTCTATTTATCCTTTATTGGATTATAAAGGTAAATTTTTAACAATATATTATTTTATTTAAATATTATTATATTTAATGATGTATATTGATTTACATAATCGGAACATTGAATTAAAATTTTTATTTTGAAGGTTTTAATATTAAATTTTATAAATATTTATCTTACAAGTACATATTCATTAATTTCATTAATGTATTCATATAGAAATAATTTAATCATAAATTAATTTTTATGTCTCTTTTTATCATCATTTAATTATTTTTAAATTTTAAATTTATATGTATATTATATAGAACATTTTCACATTAATTAGACTCCCAATATATTTTTAATTATAGAAAATCACATTTAGAGAAAAGTGAGAAACAAATCCCGACATAAGAAATGTCAAGCAACATGATATGAAATAGATTAATATATTATTTGTAATTTGAGACTTTTAGAGACCTTACCTACGAGTGTAGTCCATTAGAGGTTTAGATCCTTCTCATTCCGATCAGCTGTGAAGAGGTTTTAAAAACCGTAAACCATATTTTCCCATGTTTGTATGAGATCCTCTATTATAATCATCTTTTATTTAATCTACATCCCAAAATTAAAAGTTATGTCTGGTCCAATGCACCCTTTTCCTTAGAAAAGATGGCATGGAACTGCTTCCCTTCTAGCCTGTCAAATTCCACTTGTATAGTGATGACTTACAAGACGTTATCTGAGAATTATTCATTGTAATCGAGGATGGTTTCCCACTCATAAAATTCCATTAATTCACTAACGTTTTGAAGAATATTTTATCCAATCATCTCATTTCATGCATCTTCAATGCTAGGGATAAATTATTTCCTAGCATGTGGTTTAATTTTTTTTTGAATATGTCCCTGCCTAGTTGGGAGCCTTTTAAGGAATATGCCCTTTGCATGAGGACCTGTTGATAGAATGGCTTGGTAAGGATTAGTATTTTTTGTTCCACATCCTCTAAGAGTGATTTATGAACCCTTATGACTCAATGATTGCATTTTTACCTTTATTTAAAAGAATATAATATATTCCACCGCAGTTCCCACATCCATTGGCTCAATAGGGGAGTGAAAGTCTAAATCACTTTCCTCCTGAGAACCCTCCAGTTGCGAGGTAATGTTATCTCCATGATTATCCTATTCTAAATCAGTTCCCTCCACCACATGGCACTCTTTGCCATCCAACAATGTTAAATGATTTTTAGAAAGAGTATCCATTCCATTGAAATTCACTGTATCAGCATAATATGAATAGGTCTGTGAGACCTTCTCGAGAAACTCTGAACCGCCAGGCTACTCAAATCTATGGACCATGTATTGTGATTGATTTTTTTTGTGTTCCCAACCCACATTGTGAATCTATCCTCCAGAACTATGTTTAAATTTGGTGCATGAAACATAATCAATGGTTACACTAGAGAATTTTGGATACCTAGTTGAAACATTATCCATTTTGGTGGATCCTCTCCATGAGCCCAACATCACACTCATGCACTGACACCCCTAATCCACTTGACAAATAACCAACACCCAAATCCTATCTTAGACGAGAAAAAACATCAAAAATACATGTCCTTATATCTTTATAGGTTTTTTTCTTCACTATGGATGAAGTACACACCAACCCCAATGCTAGAGAACCCTCTCTATGGGGAAGGACCTGCCTGATTGGATCCTCACCTGAAAGTTCCTTGACACCCTAGGTCTCCATAGCAGTAAAGTTCTGTGGAAGAGAATGTTTCGTATCTCCTGATACATCCCTGCACCTCTTGTTGGTCCTAGCTGAACAAGATACGCAAATGGAACAAGAATCATTGGTCACAACCAGAGTTGTATGCACTTTGGGCTTCAAGGGAGGTACCACCAGACACACACCCAGAGCCCCTTTATAGAAATCATGATGGAAATGTCCTTGACTAAAGAAGAAAAAGAAGAAAATTGTCTATGATTCATAAACTATAGATTGGGAATACATGTATTCCCCCACAATCGTGATCCACACCATTCTAGGTGGGCCATATGAGATCTTTATTTCAAGAAAAATGCACACCACAATTGAATTATTCAGGGTAGATTTCCTCCAATCAGAACACATGAAGTGGTAAATGGAATTATCAACAGAGTGTAGAGTAAAATGGTTATGGAAGGGAAGGGGGAGACCGATATGTTGATTCTAAATCGCCACTACGGAGGAGTCAAGATTCAAGTGAAGGATTAATGAACAAAAAATAATATGAAAATGAAATCCGTGAAGAGATCTTCTAGATCTAGACCAATCCCACAGTAGATCTTCCTCATCGGAAAAATGTGTATTGATTTTCCCATCATTGAAACCAAGATTTTATATTTTTATTTCTATATAATGTTACATTTTTTTTTCAAATAGATCCCCAATTTCCATTTGATATATATATTTTAAAAATTCTTTTAAAATGGAGTTAATGTTGTTTTATCTGGAATTGGTTTTATAATTGGTGAATGAGATATCTTTAAACCTATCTCTTTTTGAGTTATGAACATTCTCTTTCTAAATAAATTTCTCTTTGTATTTAATGTAATTGAATTATTAAAAATTATTTATATATATCTCTCATATATATATATCAATATTTTTATACATTTAATTTATTGATTAATACATTCCTTAACATCATATCTAAAATTCCATCATTAAGAAATATCCTTGATTGTGATTTGATAATTATTATAAATAAAATATTCTTTATATAAGTAATAATTTTGTTTATGAATTATGAATTATTTCATTTTTTTTTGAAATATATATTCATGAAAATGTTATGATGGGTGTTCCCAAGCAGCACTCCAATGTATTGGGTAAGTATTTTGTCCGTTGAGACATTATTTATAGGATAAGTGAGTAATCCAAAAAACTATTGGACTATGTACACTATGTGATGTTCTGTTGGTTGTTATCCCTAACTTTTTATTATGATTATTTTTTTCATCATATTTCATATGATTCCAGGATATTATGATACCATTTTATTTATGTATTCCTAATATTTTATTACTCATGACATTATGTTTAATGGAAAATATATGATACATCATAAGGGTGAAATGTATACCATTTTCATAAAAGTATATATTTTTAATAATCAAAAAGTAACCTTTATAAAATTAGTTTTCACATTATGATTTATAATAAATTTTTTATGAAATAATTTGGGTGGAAATATTAATTTATTGTGTAATTATATGGTTATTTTTAGAAGATGGATAAATTTTGAAGAAGAAAAATCATATAAAAGTATTCATGAACGATAAGATTTCACTAATTCTATTTAAATGTCCCTTTCAAAGATTTTTTATTTAATTTCATGTTTTAAAACATTTTTCACAAGATTTTAAGGATGATTAGGTGAAACAATGAGTTCACGATGAAATGGTTTATGATTTTCAAGATTATAAAAAGTATTATATCATTAAATATATGATCTATGGGAAAATGGATATTGATTTTCTGTTTCCAATTTAAAATGATATATTAATTAATATATTGGTGAGGATATAACTATATAAAAATATATAACATTCATGTCATAAAATGTTTCAAAATTAATTATTGAATTAAAACTAGAGACTTTGTGATTTTTAATGCTTCATCCTTATAGAGAGGTCTAATTTTTCATATTAAAAACTGAGAACATTTAACGGAAGGGAGATTATGTGATGTGTTTTAAAATATTGTAATGTCAAAAATATGATCAAACATCAATTTTTAAATCTGATACCCCTTATAAAAAGTGTGTGAATAAAATTTGGATTAGAAGTATAATTCATATAAGAAGAACTAAACTTGTTGAGTTTGAAGAGTTTTTTATATAAATGTTGTTATTATATAATGTTTTACATGTTTAAAATATTTATTTTCTAATTCAAAATCATAATAGGACCACTATGATAATTTGGATAAGAAGAAACCAATTATTGTCTATGTTATGTTTTTTGGAAGTATTTTCATGATGAAGATTAATAGTAGATAACTATAAATATTTAATTATAATGCTGATGAATGTATATTTTGAGGTAAATATCCAATTTATAGGATTACATATTTGATTTTAAAAGGCTACATAAGAAGTCATAATTCAATGATGTGATAGTCATTGATACTAAACAAAACATTAATGTTCCAATGGAATTTTTTGATAAAAGTGTTGATGAATATAGTTGGTGAATTTTTTATAAATAATAGTGAGGACCAAATGGTAAATGTGCAGTACAGATATAATAATTACAATAGTAAAACTAATAATGAAGAAGAGGCTGATACAAGTGAAAAAAATGAAATCACATAAACTAATGAATTGTGTGTGTGAATAGACTATTGTGAGAAATCAGAATTATCATATACAAATATGAAGGAAGTTGTTGTAAATAATCCAAAAAATCTAAACTATCATATCAATACTCCACTAGATTTGATTTTGTGTTAAAAATGTAATGGGTTAATTCTATGGGTTCAAAGATGGATAAGATAGGGAGGAAGGCCACTATGGTTCTTATCCATAGGCAAAATGGTGAAATATAATTGGAATAAAGTGTATTTTCAGAAGAAAAAAAAATAAAATAGTAAAGGAAAAAATTCATAGAATAATGAAGGGGTTTAATATATAAGATATTTATAGGATGAAGGAGTTTATTTTTAAAAATTTTGTGTTCTTATATAATTTATTGAAACTATATAAATTGTCCTATGTAATTAATCTAAAATGAAGTAAAAAATATATCAAATGGATGTGAAATAATAAATTTAATTTAGTGATATCAAATAATAGATCTACATTGACTAGACTTTGTAATTCCTCGACCCTAGTTATCTATATTTAGTGCATTATTACCTAACCTGACATGAACACAAGAGATCATTTCTCAAAAGAATGATTATTTTAATAGCCGTGAATGTACTAAGTACATACAAATATTTTAAATTACTTCATGAAATAGAAAAACAATATTATTGTGTACCATTTGAGCACACTCATTTCCCATATCCTATTCCTATAGTTTAATCATAATATACTTCTTCACATCCTGGAAAAAATAAAACATAAAATGGGGTGAGCTCAGATGCTCAGTAAGGATAACAAAATAGAGAAAACAACCCTAACTAACTATAAACATTTAAAGAAATCTATAAGTCTAAAATGCAATCCTTTTAAAGATAAACATCAGCATAATATTGAAAATATAAATCAAATAATTTCATTTACTTATTCCCATATATAATCTAGTAGTTGAATAATCACATGTAATATCAATTTCTAATTTCATAATGATCGAATTCATAATATCTGACATCATAACCACATAGTCATGGCCTCATTCCAATACTATCAATAATATTTTGTTAAGGAATTTTTCTAATACACTAGTTTTTCTCATGATACCAATTGTTGCATCGATGAGCTAAATCAGGCTCCACCAGTCACTTACTATGTTAAATGCATTTCACATTTGAAAAGGTTGAAACATAATATAAACATTCATATTAAAACAAGAATATAAAATGTAAATAGATTAACCATAAACCATGAATGGTATAAAAATTATACATCCACATTCAACCATATCACTAAACCTTCAATATAATATGAAATATTGTATCATAATATATCAACATCAAAAAACTATGAAATCCATCAAAAGATGTTGAAATAGATGAAATCAACACTATTTTAGAGGAATAAATCATTCTATTATGAAATCATTTAAAATCCATGTACTTATAAAATAAAACAGTAATTTTTTAAATATTCTTATCTGATATTAAGTGAATTTTTGAAGGTGTTATAATGGTAGAAAACAGTCACACCCGCTGTACAAGTTAAAAAACATTCTTTCCATAATTTTTTGAAAATGTCATAATGTACCATATTTTAAAAATGATGGACAGATACCTATAATTTTTTTTTGTAAAAATTCAAACCATGGTATAAATTAAATTAAACCATATTTTAGGAAATAGTAAAAATGTTTTGAAATAAATTTTTAAAAAACACATATGTGGAATATAAAGAGGTCCCAATAGATACTTATGTACCAACAACCTCAGATAATTAATAGATTTAAAAATTAACCCTTACCTTGTATTTTTTCTTAGTTGAGGGTACATTAAACTCTTGTATTATAGTTTATCATTTTTTGAATTATAAAATAACCACATATATAAATATGATATCATATATGGTCTTCTAATATTTCTTTGTTTATAATATTTCAATAGTATCATTGTTTTTTGTGTTAACTAATGCGCTTTCTTTTATATGTTATGTATTTTAAGTCATGATTGTTAGTGATAGGATGTATTTGATTCATATACAGAATGATATTATGTTCTCAAAAAATATTTTAAATCATAAAATAAAAATTATTCTTGTATGGTTATGATGGGGAATTAATCTCATCATGTTCATGGAGATGGTAATTCATACATATGCATGAGTGAAAATATCATTATATTGATGGTGAAATCATATTTAATTGGATGTTATATCATATATACAGAATCAATAGCATTTTATATTTAGTATTTATATCAATTATACTAATTATTATAGCCATCCAAAAAATGATGGGTTGAATGACAAATTACACCACAATGTGGAGACAGTAAGTCGTACGTACGCACGTATGGTGACATTGTCATTCATAGGATGTATAAATAATGAATATGGTTGTACCATATTTATAATAATATAAAGTTATATAGAAGGAACTGGATTTATTATTATGGTATAGAAACAAAAATGAAATAGGATGTTGAAGAAGAAAAGAACATTGAATGTGGTGATGAAATTATTACCTCTTTATCGAGTGCTTTCTTTTGATTTGATCAAAAGGGATCCTTAGGTCGACATTCTGATCAAATTAATGAAACTAGGTTGAATTGACGGTATATGGGAAGATATTTGAGTAGGTTTTTTCGGTGCCAAATTGATTTTTAGTTGTTAAATTAAGATATGTAGAAGTACACTTTTATAAGAGAGGTGAGGGTCACTTTTGAAAATGCTAGAAATACTATTTTATTATAAAACCATTTTCGCTTTATAATGTCTCAAAATAGATTTATTTCAATGATAAGTGTGGATGGATCAAAATAATCTCAACCAATAGGTTTTATACAATTTTAGGTCATCATATTTACCTTATCGTTTCATTTAACTCCTAGTTAAATAGTTTAATTTTTACAATATCTTCTAGTATTATTATAGTAAATGTTTAATAAACATACCATAAAATGTTGATAGAACCTCAAGTAGTTCAGTAATGAAATATATATCATTATATATGTTTTTTTCCGAATCATAGATCTTTATGAACAATATATTGTTTAATAATATAGTATTTGTTTTAAAAATTCATTTATGTCAATTTAGACACTATTTAGTTTTTAGTTTTTATAAAATTCAAAAAAACCATATTTGTTCACAAAAAATACATTATATAAACCCTAACATGTCATATTCACTTATAAAATTCGTGTATGGAATCAAAAGTTTAAATTTAAATTTTTTTTTATATTTATAATATCAATTATTTTAATTTTTCATTAATAAGTCAATTATTGCATCATCATTGTGTCATAATCAAATTTAATTATTTAATGTCTAAAAATTATAACTAAAATACATTGATGTAGGAAATAATTATATGTTTCTAATGAATATTTATATTAAAATTTATCTTATGTATGACAAAATATTAAAAATGTTTTAGTTATTAAAATTTGAATTTAATACTTTTAACTCTTTTAAAATAAAATAATAATAAGTTTACTAATGTAATCGAAGTGGATCAAAGAGGATCATATTTTATTTTTAATTTTGATAGTGTTCGAAAAAAACTTATCCAATAGAATTATAAAATGTGTTAGGGTAATTATAATATCATATTTTCATTTAATTACCCTATTTACTTTTAACTGTGGTAAATACAATTCAAAAGATACTATTTGCAAAAAAATATTTTCATCCTATTGAACAACATTTTACTTATTGATATCAATCGTGCCTCTAAGATTTCTGAAATTCAATCCATAGAAGAGGTAAGATTATGAGTTATGAAAACATTCAAATGTGCATCGAATTTGGGAAAAAGAAGTTAAAAGTTCAATAACCATTTATACATATATTTTTATTATAAAATGACTCCAATGAATTACATCGAACTTATATAGGTAGTACGTATATATTTTGACATAAAATAAATTTAATTAATAATAATATTTATTAAAATATAATGTTGGTTTTTTGTACTAAATTGTATTTTTCACTACTCACAAAAAATTTAATGTTTTCAGAAAACTACCAAATATTAACCCTATGTTAATGTTGATATTTTGAATCCAAAAATGATGTTTATTTTAACAAATTAAATTTTTATGAGTGTCTAATACTAATGTTATTTTTTTTCACAAAAGGACATAAAAAAGTAGCTCTTTTAAGAAAATATATTTTCTAAATATATAACTATTTTAACAAAACATATGCATTTCCTTATAAAAATGTTTTATTTATGTGAAAACATTAAAATAATAATAAACAAATTATTTGTTACTATTTATATAACATTATTTATTTGATTAACTAATATATCATTTACATAATTATAATACTTATGTGTTGTTTCACATAAACTCAATCTTGCATATAACACAAGCCAAGTCGGTGTGGCGTGCAGTATAAGCTATTGACATAATTTAAATATATAACTTACTTTGAAATATTGGGGTGTTAAAGACTTATTCTATAAAAATATAAGAATATAGTGCATTTTCTCAGAATGTCTCTCTATGGGGGTAATATCACAACCAATTACAAGTCTTCAATGATTTATGGATGGTTTATAGAGGTAAAATTCATAAACATGATGGATTAGAATAACCATTACGTGAAATAAAATGCCAAAAAATAATCCAATTAAAATATTATTATTTTATTTTTTAGGTCACTAAGAGAGTGATTGTATAGAATTATCTAAAAAATAAATAATAATTTATAGATATTTATGATTGTAAAAATGATGAACATCCTATGATTCTGAGTTATATAAAGGGTAGAATATGTGTTTCCAACCTATAAAATTAAACAAGATATATATTTTGGATTTTTTTTTAAAAAGTCACAAAATAGGTTTCAACATACAAAAAGGTTTGAATAACACTCGTAATGAATGATTAGGGATAGAGGGTGGATAAAAAGAGTTTAGAAGACAGATTGGTAGCATATGTTATCACAAAGTATCAATTTGTGATATTTTTTATATAGTTATCCTATGTGAAATGTATCAAAATGATCCTAATGTATCACAATTACTAGTATCCAAAATATGTATCATCTATATAGTATAAAATAAAAACATTAAATATATTTAAAAAAAGGGCACCTAAATGTTTCATGATTTATTAATACTGACTCTGTAGGTAACTATGATTACATGAAATGATCTTAATGTGGAATATTTTAGAGGTTTATATATGATCTATAAATCTAATAATGTTAAAATATTATATTTCATGACCCCCTCCCCACATATTGTACCCCTCCTAGGCCGGCAATGTGTGAAGAGAGATAATGACCCCCGAGTCCCGCCTCCAGTAGGCCCCGGGTTGGCGACTAGCACCAAGGGTATTGTAAACACACAAATGGGAGGCATTACCCTCTAATAGAACACATGTAGAAGAGAGGGATAGAATAGACTCCAACCAACCCCAACTCAGAACTGAAATATAAAAGAAACCCAAGTATATATATGAAATGTCATTCAAAAGTACTACAACTGAAAGGGGAAATTAAAAGTACCCAAAAGAATGTAAAATTGATGCGACCACAAGCCCGAACAGCTCCTCATCCAACCACAAGCTCGTAGTAACCAGCTTGATCTCCATCCTTCTCAAAGTTACCAGAAAAATAGTTTATATATACATAGGGTGAGTATAATAGTATACTCAGTAGGATCCTCCCCAAGACTCTCGTGAAAAAGTAAAGAAAGCATGCTAAAGCCCAGTGAACAACAAGTGACACTAACTCATCACTGAAACAGGTATACTAAGTTCCTAACCTCACCTTGGATACTCCCACCAATTAACGCATACAAGAATATATCATATAGTAAAGAATATCAAGGGTACTCCACTACTACTTCCCCACTGGTTTTCTGCTTTTCCCCAATGACATACGTCCTGTGCATCTCTCTCCAAAGGCTTGCCCGCAGACACTTGGGCTAAGCTTCACAAGATGCACCTCGTGCACCACAATGGCATGCCCGCAGACACCTGGGCGAAGCACCACACCATGCTCCCAACCAAAAGTAACCATGTATGTTTTGGGAGCCACCACAGCCCGCATAACATGTATCATACATCTGGTATTATACCTCAAGCCATTATATCCCATACACCGTGTAGGGATCCTCAAGCCATCACATCCTATACATGTTACACCTACAGTAGTCCATAGGATACTATATCCAGAATATATGTGTGTGAAATAACCACAAGCCATTATATCCCTCTACACACATATATGGGAAAATAAACTGTTTTGTATGTTGGGACATTTATCTACCAAGAGAAGAGAGCAGGGCCAAAGGGGGTATCCATCCATTCGTCCTCCCATTAGAATATTGGGGAAAACACCCCCCTAGGGCTCAGAATCCCCGGGGTCATAGTTTCCCTTACCGACAGGGTGGAATAGCATATATAAATACAAAAAGTACAGAATATATATATACAACTCACATCCACACTACGTGCATTACCTAGTCTTAGATACATCTGCAGCTAACGCCTCTCAGACTCCAGGCTGCTACTTCTAAGACTAGGTATCCTATAAGAACACAAAAAATTGAAGAGATTTATTAGATTACTCCATTATCATTTTATCAGTTCCACTATACATTAATTAATTATTTAAACATTAATTAACCATGAAGAATTACACATTAAACTGAATTGGCATCACATTCAAAAATCAGTTTCTCCTTTTAAGCTTCACTTCACCTTTAAATTCCAGTATCTCCCTCCCTGTGGATTATCACCATTTAAAAAAAATTTCATTACAGAATTACTTTCCCATATTCTTAGGCATTATACAAAGGCATCTTATGCTACTAAACACAACGGGGTCTCACCACGGTGAGTAGATATACTACCCATCGAGTCTTTGCCACCTATAGCAAGAGCATAGACCCATTCTCCCTCGAGAGTCTAAACATAGAAATCACGTGGCATACACCACGTGTCTTCGCCTCCTTCAGAAGGAGGGTAATAAAGACAAACTGCCTTGAGCAGTGGGAAAATGTAAATCAGATAAACAACCAAACAAAACCACCAACATCCAGCCATCACATTCATCCCATACCATCATCCTTGATGTCCTCCCCAACACCCACATGCATAAGCTGATCCATCTCGCCACCCTAGGTATTATCCACTACCACAACCACATGTCCCCATGCCTCAACATATCTCAACAACCATCCATGCACACATTACATCACAAGAAGCAGGGAAAAAATCACATCAATGGGCTCTTTTCCCTTTAACAATCAAGAGGGTAACTCAGAACCCCTTTATGAAATTCTCACACAATCTATTCTTTTATCCATATTGAACTAGAAGATTTGTTATCCATAGGTTCCAATTATGGTATAACTATTCTATAAGCTACCATAATTAAATAACCATGCTTACTTCCCTAATTTGGTTAACCTCAAAATAGAACAACTACAACAACGACAACAACCAGATTCATTTACATGCCTCTTTATCTTTATCCAATTAATTAACAATTAATTACATCTTTACGTTTATTATAAATTTCCATAAAGAATGAATAATTAATCAATGAAAACGTAGATATCACTCTATCTAGAAAATCATGATGAAAATCGTTATCACAGTACAAAGCAACAACATGCGATCAACAAATTCTTTTCATCCGGTTCAAGTATTTAATTATGTCAATTTCATTGGGATCCAAAGGGCTAAATCATGATAATTATATGATTTCACATATACAATTAGAGAATCCATGAATCCCCTACCTCGAAGAGTTCTTGACGTCCTTTATCCACACAACGGGTCACAATCCTCCTCTCACGACAACTGCATCCACCAGTGGATGCCACGGGACGTCAGTAACAACCATCCCCAAGAAAAACCCATTAGAATCTTTGAAATTACATGGTATAATATGGAAGGGAGAAACATGAGAAGATGATCCCCAAAAGAAGCATGATACAACATACCTTATATCGAATATTGATCGATACAGCTTGGTTGCATCGAAAATAGGGAGGAACCAATCGGAGGATTAGGATTTGATAGTGAAACTCATATGGGAATGATTGAAAGGTTATATTGTATCTTAGTTGAGAACAAAGAGGATGAACAAGTGAGAATGATATCAGGTTCCTTTTTGATGATTTAACAAGGCGACTATTTAAGATCCGGTTAATTCTCCATTAAAAAAGGATCACATTAACCCACGCAGTTTGACCAAGTAAATACATCCCAACCTTAGGAATAATTAATATAGAATTTATGGCACTTGAATCGACCATAAGAGTCCTTAAAATAATCCTTTAAATGTATTTTACATCAAAGTAAATGTCAAAGGGGCGAAACTATAAGAAGCTGGAAACACTGTTCACATACTCAAAATTTGGCAAAGGAAAGAAAATGTCACCGTTAGACCTCACCGTTCTAGAAGCACTTTTCATGTCCACCATTAGAAGGTCACTGTTTGAAGGTTACCGTTCTGGAAACACTATTGAAGTCTACCCTTATAAGGTCACCGTTAGAAGGATACCGTTCTCGAAACACTTTTCATGTCTACCATTATAAGGTCACCATTAGAGGGTTACCCTTGTGTAAACTCTGTTCAAGTCTACCATTAAAAGGTTACCATTCTAGATACACTATTTAAGTCTACAATTATAAGGTCATCATTAGAAGGTTACGATTCTGGAAACAATGTTCAAGTCTACCGTTATAAGGTCACTGTTAGAAGGTTACCGTTTTGGAAACACTGTTCAAGTCTACCGGTAGAAGTCCACTGATAGAACCTCACCGATAGAAGAACTGTTCACTGAACTTCACCGATAGAAACATTGTTCACCTACCGATACTGTTCATAAAACTGGAAACACTATTCACAGAACTGGAAATTTGGCATTGTGTTGGGGATAAGTCACTTTGACCTCCCGGAACACCTGCAACAGAACATTTTCACAAAGTAATGGACCGAAGAGGTCCGGGCCATTACATTAGATACCTCTCAAAACATTCTCGTCCTCAAGAATTAAAAATCAACCCAGAAGAAAAGAGGGGTCTGAACAACCACCCCAAAAGATACCTCTCAGGGGAAACCCACCATGAGTTGTTCGAAAGTTGGAACAAATCTACAACATCTGAGAGTATGGGAACAAACAATCTATATCCAAACAATTCAATAATAACATCACATTAGAGGTACATAAATAAAACATGAATGGTCTAACCATAATGGAAACATCATTACATGAAAGGAGTTAAACATTAAACAACTCTAGGTACTGATCAAGTGTCTGTTACTCACACTCCAAGGTACTCTCCTCCATGCAACCGTGTCGCCAAAAGACACGAGCTAAGGGGATAGAAATCCCACACAAAACCTTCTCCTTGCGGTCATGGATCTCCACAGGTCTCTCCTCGAAGGGTGCATCATCATCAATATCAATCTCTCCACCATCGATAACATGAGATTCATCATGAAAATAACAACGGAGCTGTGATACATGGAAAAAATCATGTATCTAACTCATCTGAGGGGGAAGTGTACTCGATACGCCACAGCTCCAACACAAGATAACACCTCGAAAGGCCCAACAAACCAGGGAGAAAGCTTACTTACATGACCAATCCTTCGCTGCCCACGACGGGGAGTCACCTTTAGAAACAGATGATCCCCAACATTAAACACAAAGGGTGTCCTTCTTTGATCAGCATATGATATATGATGATCTTTCACTATCTTCATCCTCTCACGAATGACCAGAACAATCTCTGTTGTATTCTGCACTAGTTCCGGTCTGAGGATTATGGACTCTCTGACCCCAGTCCAGTACAATGGAGAATGGCAAGGCCGTCCATACAGGGCTTCAAACGACACCATACCAATGGTGGAGGTAAAACTGTTATTGTAAGAAAACTCCACCAAGGATAGGTGCCTCATCCATGAACCTCCAAAGTAAAGAACACAAGAGCACAACATGTCTTCAAGAGTCTGGATGGTTCGTTCTGTTTGACCATCCGTTTGAGGATGAAAAGCAGTTCTAAGGCATAGCTAAGAACCAAAATCATGTTGGAGACCCCTCCACACCCTAGAGGAAAAATGTGGATCTCAATCAGAAATGATCATCCTAGGGACTCCATAAAGTCTCACCACCTCCTCCAGATACTGCCTCGACAAAACTTCCATTGAGCTCGACTCCTTTATTGCTATGAAGTGGGCCGATTTTGTTCAACGATCCACTACCACCCATATAGCATCATGTCCTCCTGGAGCATGAGGTAAACCTATAACAAATTCTATTGTGATTTCCTCCCACTTCCACTGAGGAATCTCTAACTGCTGGAGAAGACCACCAGAAACACGGCGTTCGGCCTTCACCTTCTAGCAGATTAAACACTGAGACACACACTCTGAAACCGCACACTTCAGCCCCAACCACTAAAACCGGCTCCTCATGGATCGATACATCATTTTCACACAAGGATGTACTGCCAAGGGAGAACTATGGATCTCTCAGAGAACCGTCTAGCGCATTGCCAAGGGAACAAAAAGACTTCCATGATACAAAACTCAGTGTTGTTCATCCTCCGACCAACCATCAGGGGCGTCACCACAAACAACTCTGTCTCTCCAAACTTCCACCTCTAGATCACCCAACTGAGACTCTTCCAACTTCTGCATCAGGGATGACTGCACTGTCATCTGGAAAAGTCAATCTCTACCCTCAACTTCTCCCATATCAAGATGAAAAGCTGATAACTCTTCCCTTACTCTCCAATAATCACCAGATTCATGCACAACATCATTACGTGAGTTTCGGCTCAGTGCATCAGCTAAAACATTCCCTTTTCCAGGTGTATACGATATTACAAAATCATATTCCTGCAAAAACTCCATCCACTGATGATACCGCACGTTCAAGTCATGTTGGGAAAAAACACACCTCAAACTCTTGTGATCGGTGAAATCCAAAAAGTTCTCACCAATGAGGTAATGTATCCACAACTTCAGAGAAAACACCACGGATACCAACTCAATATCATTGGTGGTATAATTGCGTTCATGGGGACGCAACTGCGGAGACTAAAAAGTAACAACTGTCCTCTGCTGCATGAGAACACAGCCTAGCCCCAGCTGTGAAGCATCACAGAAAACATCAAACTGGACTCCCTCCGCTGGAAGACAAAGTACAAGAGCACTTACCAATTTCTCCTTTAGATTATGGAATGCTCCCGGACACTGATCAGTACATATGAACACTTGATCCATCCTCGTAAAAGCTGTCAGAGGAGTCACAACTTGGGAGAAATTGGATACAAACCTCCTATAATAGCCTACGATACCAAGGAAGCTTCACACCTCTAACACGGTCTTGGTGGCTGCCCAAGACACCACTGATTCTATCTTCGACAGATCCACAACTACTCCCTGTTGGGACAGAACATGCCCCATGAAACAAACCTCTCGAGCCCAAAACTCACACTTCGACAACTTCCCAAACAACTGATTTTGGCGAAGATCTCCCAATACGGCTCGTAGATGCTCTGAATGATCCTCTTCAGATGTGGAGTACACAAGGATGTCGTTGATGAAAACCACAACAAACCTATCCAGGAATTCACAGAACACAGCATTCATCAACCCCATGAAAATAGCTGGAGCATTTGTCATGCCGAATACCATTAAAACAAACTCATAATGGCCATGATGACAATAGAAAGCAGTCTTCGAGATATCCTCATCCTTTACACTCATATGATGATATCCTGACCATAAGTCGATCTTTGAGAACCAACTTGCACACTTCAGTTGATCGAATAATTCATCAATCTACTAGAGAGGATAGCAGATCTTTATTGTCACATTGTTTAATCGATTATAATTGACACACAACCCCAATCTTCTATCTTTCTTTTTCACAAACAAAACTGGTTCACACCACGGTGACACACTTTCCTGAAAAAAACTGCACTCCAACAGACCATCAAGATGAATACGTAGATCTCGTAACTCATAAGGGGCTATCCTATACGGAGACATAGAGATAGGAGACGCTCCTGGCTATAGCTCGATCCCAAACTCAAAATCTCATTGAGGGGGTAAGGCTACAACCTATTCTGGGAAGACGCCAGGGTACTCCTCTACGACCCTAGGAAATTCCAATTACTGAACCTCTAAAGAACTCAACCTCATCTCATCCATCATGGATTATAAGGATGGAACTCATCTATGACCCATCCGAGGATCTCGCTCACCAATAAAAACCAATTTCACTCCATCTGCATCAAAGGAAATGACCTTCTTCCTATATCAATCCACAAAAGCCTGCATCGAATACATCCAATCCATGCCTAGGATGACATCATATGGTTGTATTCATAATCATAGGAAATCTCCCCAAGAGCGGTGTTTCCCCAACACTATCTCACAGTCTCTACATACTTCAAACAAGTCAGCTCGACCTCCAACTAGCGTAGTCAATGCCAAGGGCATTGGAAGCCTCTATAACTCAAGTCCCAAAGCATGGACAAGAGTAGGTGATATGAAGGAGTGTGTTTCTCCTGAATCAAACAAGGCATACACCAATGTAGAAAAAAAGCAAAGGGTACCTTGAACTTCATCTAGCTCGCCTGGGGCTAGCAACGCTAGAGCATGAAGCTGACCATGACCTCCTCCATGGTCTCTATGACCCTGATAATGACCACCACCACGGCCGCAATTTACTCTCTGTGGACAAGGAGCGTCATGTGGCTGTCCTCGGCCTTCTCCATCTACCCTCTGGTGATATAAAGATGGTGCAACCTACTACTGCTGCCTCAGCTGGAACTGCCTCAATGGAGGAACCTGGAGTAGAGCGCCTGGTGCATGATGACTACTCTGAAAAGTCAGGCACTCCTACTACTGATGAACACGACCACCACAAGAAAAACAAGCGCCTGATCCCTTGGAATAGGCCTGATAGTTGCTACCTCTAGATAAATGAGATGGAAAGGTCTGGGACCTACCCCCAGGTGAACGAAAACTCTTCGGCCCTGAAAATTAGGATCCCTAGAAAATATCTTTTCTTCATGACGAATCATGATGATTCCCCTCTTGTGACGATCTTGTCTTAGCCAAAGTCCTCTCAACATCCTCTGCCCTTACCAGGACCTCAAGATTTGTGTTTAGCATAAATGAGGTGACCTGGCGCTGGATCTCTGGATGCAAAGCCTCCTCAAAATGCCTCACTCTGGCCTCCTCATCTGGTAACAGGTCTGAATCATATCGTAGATGGTTCATGAAATGGATTCCAAAATCTCGAACACTGGAGCTCCCCTGTAAAAGTGTAAGAAGCTCCTGGCGGCTAGACACCTTCGCATTTGATGAAAGAAACTCGACTCTAAACCTGTCTCAGAACTCCTCCCATGAGATCGCTGACTCCTCCTGATCCCCGAGGAACAAGAACCACCACTGCCTCGCTGCTCCACGCATCATCGTCACAACCAAGGACACCCAGTGTTCCTTCTGAGCACGAATCAAATTGAATCATATCTCGACCTCCTCGAACCAGTCTTCTGTGACTGCATTCGAAACGGAGCCCTTGTACTTCTATAGACTCTGGCACTGAAACTCTCAGAGTGTCTTCCTCCATGTCCCATCGTCATCAACCTCTACCCAGCGGCGATCTGCTGGAACACCCTGTCGGGTATCTTCTAGGCAAACCTGACGTGGATGTCAACCTGGAGCCATACCTGTTAAATAACAATAGTTAGAGCTCCTAATCCTGGAATATGGAAGACTTAACATTAATTAATTAATTGTTTTCTTTTGATAATTTTTTATGTTATCCTATCCCAAGGTCTACCCATTCAAACACAGGTGAAAAGAAGAATGATGCATGATCCTTTCCTAGGTCTCAACCCAGCAACCGGTATCACTTTTTTTAGTATCCATCATAAACATAAAGGTCCATACATAAGATCATAGGGGGCCCTAAATGCCTATGTCTCAACCGGTCTCTGGTGTTTACCTCACTTTCTAAACACGAATGACATTGTTGCCCTACCAACCCATGCAAACTCACGTGTGCGTAACTCCAAACTTTATCCTATCCCTCAACCTGCCTCTGATACCACTCTTTCATGACCCCCTCCCCACAAAGTGTACCCCTCCTAGGATGGAAATGTGAGAATAGAGATAATGACCCCCCAAGCCCCACCTCCAGTAGGCCCCAGGTTGGCGACTAGCACCGAGGGTATAATAAACACACAAATGGGAGGCATTACCCTCTAAGAGAACACATGCAGAAGAGAGAGATAGAATAGAATCCAACCAACTCCAAATCAGAACTGAAATCTAAAAGAAACCCAAGCACATATATGAAATTTCATGCAAAATTACTACAACTGAAAGGGGAAACTAAAAGTACCCAAAAGAAAGTAAAATGACAGTGACCAAAGGCTCGAACAACTCCTCCTCCAACCACAAGCTAGAAGTAACCAGCTTGATCTCCAACCTTCTCCAAGTGACCTAAAAACAATTTATATTTACATAGTGTGAGTATAACAGTATACTCAATAGGATCCTCGCCAAGCCTCTTGTGAAAAAGTAAAGAAAGCATGCTAAATCCTAGTGAACAACAAGTGAAACTAACTCGTCACCTAAACAGGTATACTAAGTTCCCAACATCACCATGGATACTCTCACCAAGTAATGCATACAAGAATATAGAATATAGTAAAGAATATCAAGGGTACCCAGCTACTACTTCCCCACTGGTTTGCTTCTTTTCCCCAATGACATACGTCCTGTGCATATCTCTCCAAAGGCTTACCCGCAGACACCTAGGCTAAGCTCCACAATCTGAACCTCATGCACTACAAAGGCTTGCCCGCAGGCACCTGGGAGAAGCACCACACCATCCTCCCAACCAAAAGTAACCAGGTTAGTTCTGGGCGCCAGCACATCCTGCATAACATGAATCATACATTGGGTATTATACCTCAATTCATTATAGCCAATACACCAAGTAGGGATCCTCAAGCCATCACAGCCTATAAACGTTACACCTATAGTTGTCCATAGGATACTATATCCAGAATATATTTGTGTGAAATAACCACAAGCCATTACAGACCTCTACACACATATATGGGGAAACTAACTGTTGTGCATGTTGGCACATGTATCAACTAAGAGAAGAGAGCGGGGCCAAAGGGGGTAGCCAGCTATTTGTCCTCCCATCAGAATGTTGGGGAAAACACCCCCTAGGGCTCAGAATCCACGGGGTGTTAGTTTCCCTTAACTAAATGGTGGATTAGTGTATATATTCTCAAAAAGTACAGAATATATATATATTTATATAACTCACATCCACACTATTGGGATTACCTAGTCTTAGATACATCTGCATCTAACGTCTCTTCGACTCCAAGTTGCTACTTCTAAGACTAGGTATCCTATAAGCACACAATCATTTGATGAGATTTATTAGATTAATCCATTCTCATTTTATAAGATCCATTGTGCATTAATTAATTATTTAAGGAATAATTAACTATGAACCATTCCACATTAAACTGAATTGGCATCACATTCAAAAAACAACTGCTCATTTTATGATTCACATCACCTTTAAATTCCAGTATCTCCCTCCCTATGGATTATCACCATTTAATCAAAATTTCATTACAGAATTAATTTCCCATATTCCTAGGCATTCTAGAAAGGCATCTTATACTACTAAACACAAAGGGGTCTAAACACGGTGAGTAGATATACTACCCATTGAGTCTTTTCCGCCTATAGCAAGAGCATAGACCCATTCTCCCTTGAGAGGCTAAACACGGAAAACACATGGCATACCCCGCGTGTCTTCACCTCCTTCGGAAGGAGGGTAAGCAAGAGCAGCTGCCTTGAGTACTGGGGAAAATTAAAGCAGATTAACAACCAAAAAAAGCACCAAAATCCAGTAATGACATTCATCCCACACCATCATCCCTGGTGTCCTCCCCGACACCCACATACATAAGTTGATGCACCTCACCACCCTAGGCGTCATCCACTGCCACAACCATAGGTCCCCCTGCCTCCATATATCACGACATCTATCTAGGCTCACATTACATCACAAGAAGCAGGAAAACAAACATCACATCAATGATCTATTGGCCCTTTAACAATCAAGAGGGTAAATCAGAACACCTTTAAGAAATTCTCACACAATCTGTTCTTTAATCAATATTGAATTAGCTGATTTTTTATTCACAGGTTCCAATTATGGGATATCTAATCTGTAAGCTATTAAAATTAAATAACCATGCTTACGTCCCTAATTTGATTAACCTCAAATTAGAACAACTACAATAATGGCGATAACCAGATTCATTAACATGCCTCTTTATCTTTAGCCAATTAATTAACAATTAATTCCGGCATTACGTTCAATATCAATTTCCATCAAGAACGAATAACTAATCAATGAAAACATATATATCACTATATCTAGCAAAACATGAGGGAAACTGTTATCACGATACAGTGCAACAAAATGTGATAAACCAATTATTTTAATCAGGTTCAAGTATTTAATTAGGTCAATTTCATTATGATCCAAAGGGGTAAATCATGATAATTCTATGATTGCACATATACAATTAGAGAAGCCATGAATCCCATACCTCGAAGAGTTCTTGATGTCCTTTATCCACACAACAGGTCACAATCCTCCTCTCACGACAACTGCATCCACTAGAGGATGCCACGGTATGTCAGTACCAACCAACCCCAAGAAAACCCCATTAGAATTTAGGAAATTACATGGTATAATATGTAAGGGAGAAATAAGAGAAGATGATCCAAAAAAGAACGATGATACAAAATACATTATATCAAATATTGATCGATACAGCTCGATTGCATCCAAAATAGAGCGGAACCAATCGGAGGATTATTATTTGATTGTGAAACTCCCATGGTAATGATTGAAAGGTTCTATTGTCTCTTAGCTAAGAACAGGGAAGAATAATAAGGGAGAATGATATCTGGTTTCTTTTTGAAGATTTAAAGAGGAGACTATTTAAGATTCGTTTAATTCTCCATTAAGAACAGATCACATTAACCAACGCAGTTTGACTAAGTAAATACATCCTGGCCTTAGGAATAATTAATATAGGGTTTATGGCATTTGAATCAGCCTTAAGAGTTCTTTAAACAAGTCTTTAAATGTATTTTACGTCAAAGGAAATGTCAAAGGGGGGAAACTGTAGGAAGTTGGAAACCCTATTCACATACTCAAAATTTGGCAATGGAAAGAAAAGGTCACCGTTAGACCTCACTGTTCTGGAAACACTGTTCAAGTCCACCGTTAGAAGGTCACTGTTAGAAGGTTACCATTATGGAAACACTATTCAAGTCGACCATTATAAGTTCATCATTAGAAGGTTACCGTTTTGGAAAGAAAGTTCATGTCTACCATAATAAGGTCACCGTTAGAACATTACTGTTCTGGAAAAACTATTCAAGTATACCATTATAAGGTCACCGTTAGAAGGGTACCGTTCTAGAAACACTATTCGAGAATACCATTATAAGGTCACCATTAGAATGTTACCATTCTAAAAACACTATTCAGGTCTACCGTTATAAGGTCACCGTTTGAAGGTTACTGTTCTGGAAAGAATGTTCAAGTCTACCGTTATAAAGTCACCATTAGAAGGTTACTGTTCTGGAAACACTGTTCAAGTCTACTTTTAGAATTCCACTAATAGAACCTCACCGATAGAAACACTGTTCACTGAACCCCACCGATAGAAACAATGTTCACTTACCGATACTGTTCGTAAAACTGGAAACACTATTCACAGAAATGGAAATTTGGCAAAGTGTTGGTGATAAGTCACCTTGACCTCCCGGAACACCTCCAACACAACATTTTCACAAAGTAATGGACCGAAGAGGTCTAGGCCATTACATTATATCCTAGATAAATGAAATTAATTATATGGTTGAAACAAGTTTTTTTACCCAGATGTTCTAGATAAAAGAATATATTTACAACCAAATTTTGAAGATTATGAAACCAAAAATATTTTATTTTGTCAAACATTGTGAAATTTATTTGTCTAGATTTAAAATGAAACATTTATTCAAAGAAAATTGCTATCAAATTTCATTTATTCAATTATAATGTTACCAATGGCGGAAAATATATGAATTTATTTTTACCATATATCAGCCTAGAATTATAATTTCAACAGAAATATATCAAAAAATATTTCATATGTTACAAATGAAAAAAACATTTCATACCTTCCCTCGCATCCAAAGTAGTTAAAATATACCCCAAATGTATATATAATTATTATAACAAATTTGTATAAAATTAAGAAACTCATTAAATTTTAATTTGTGAATAGATGTCTAATGTTTTTTCGAAATGTGGGAGAAAAGGATTAATGAGAATTTGGGTTTATAGGGAGAGAATCATATTTACATACACATAATTTCCATGTCATCAATAGATAGAATTATATAAAAACACTATATTACCATTTTTTGTTTTGTCTAGATAGTCTTATTTTATATTAGATATAATTTAGTATTTGCTGGTGAGATTCATTAGTGTTGGAAAAAAATGAAATTTTTGGAGACTGAAGGACTTAATACAGTTGATAAATATTGATATATTTTTTTCATTTATGGGTAAAAAATATTGTATGGTCATTTGGAATTATATTAAATTTTCGAGGTCCTACTTGAGATATATTGAGTAGATATGATGTTATTGATAATGTCTACATATTAATTAGTAATACTTGGTTCAAATTTGATGATTTATGGATAATATTTTTTTAATTTTAAAATAGATAATTCCTAAAAACATTGAAATGGTTTTTCATAGAATTGAATAATAAAAAATCTATTTAACTATTTGAGGAATTATAAATTAATATTTATTTTTATAATTATTGTAATTTTTAGATTTAGATTCATTGGAGAAAAATTACTTTTTCTGGGAAACTAACTTTTTATATGTGTTGTGATACCAATTACAAAATCAATGAAATACCACAAATAGGGGGTGTGAATTAGTGGTATTATGCAACTCTGGATTATTAGAGGATTATTACTCATCCCATATTTTATCTTTACAAATGAATGAGGTATGAATTTTTCCTTAACTTTCTCTTATTTCATAGATACCATAGTTGATCTTTAATGATGTTTCATGTGTGGAAATTATATAAAAACCTTGGACTAGATGAGAAATGTTATACATAATCCGATAATGTGTCCTAGTCTTATTCTCTAAACAAAAATTCTAATAGAATATATTTATTTACATTAACTTATATATATTTATTAGATAAAAAACAACATCAACATCACTAGTAAAACATTATATTGAATGGGTAACTTTTTTTAATGTTTAATCACAAGTATGTCAATAGTATCAACAATTTTTTGTGTATCTTTGTTATGACACAAATACATGCTTCAATTTTGAGGATATATTATAAATAATTAATTAACATATATCTTATCAAATAACCCCAAATGTTCACCATTTACTGTGATTATAAGAGGCAAACCAGAAACATGGTGAAACATGTGAAATGTTGTTTTTTTGCAAAATATATCATTTCAGAAAATATAACAAGTTATCCTTTATTAATACCTATTTTGAATGTGAACCATTATAAAAATTTTATACCTCCATTAGTATATATAGTTATCATAATGGATCGATATAGTTCCAAAAAAATAAACCATGATTTTATTCTTCTATTATACAAAACAATTATATAAATGATATTATATAAAAGAAATATACCATGCAATATAGATAGCCATAAATTTAACCCAAAGTGATAATTATTTTATTAAAATGACTCTAGTTATCTCGATATGAGTATATAGTTGATAGATAAATCATTAAAAACAAACTAATCAACAACCACATAAAGATACTTTTACACAAAAATCGAAAATAGATATCTAGCCATGGAATTGCATCATCAACCCGATTGAAGCAACATACTTCCCAAAAGTGTAATCCCTTTTTCATAGATGACATAAAAACTCATTTCAAAACAAACAAATATCCATGAAACTATTTTCATAAACAAAATAATTATAAAAGAAAAAATAGATATAATTTATAGGGAAAATATCAGGAAAATTACACTATAAATTTGAACGTAAAATAAAAAATAAATTTTGAAAGAAAAATAGGAAGAACAGTACATAAAGAATAAAAAAGTAACATAAAATATATTAGGAGACTACAATATAATTTATTTCATATTTTTTCACTATAACCAATATTTTTATTTATAGACACACCAACAATGATTAGATTCTTTAAAAACAACAAACAACTTTAATAATATCCGATGTGATAAACACTATCATATAATATATTGAATAATGTTATAAATCATATAATTATATTAATTTATTCATCTACAATTATCCACCATCTTGGAAGAGAAATATTTAATGGAACTTTAAAAAAATAGATTTTGCATACTTTTATGTAAATACGAATTAACCGGATTTATTTTAACAAAATTTTTACTCATCAAAGAAAAGAGAAACTAAAACAAACATCCTGTTAAATTAAAATCATAATTAGATGAATTTTTAAAAATATAAACTGTGTTGTTAATTAATAACTCATTAATCTGCCCATTTATGAAAACCTCAAAACATGCAAAAAGCAAATTATATAATGATAAAATTAAATAAATACATCATGTTAATGTACTGGGAAGTTTATTTTCTCAACACCTGATAAGTTAAAAATAGAACAAAAACATTACTCCTAAATAATTTTTTTACATTTGTATTTTAACAAAATTTATCCATTTTTTCTAAATATTTATCAAATGTCTTTTCATTGAAAAAGAAATTAATAAAAAATTTCCTCCTTTGTGAAACATACACGTTGTTTAATCAAATTACGTCTCTATAAAATTGCATAATTATCCACCAAATTTTTTAAATATGTAATAAAATGTAAATTTTACAACTAATACCATTTAATAAATATCTCCATATTTTTTTTCCAAAATGATGTTCAAAAATGAAAAAAAAGATAATGCCACACATAGAAAAATGAAAATAATGTATATAATTGAGAGAGAAATTAGATTTAATTTGAATAATTTTAAGTAAGCTCAAAAGTTTTCATGTTACCACTTGATTACTATGAGTGATCATCCTCTTATGATGATGTTTTTTTTATAAAGTTCAAGTAGAAAACATATTTCACATACGATGAAAGTATATTCATGTTGGAAATAAATTGGATAATTTTCTCTAATTATATTTTTAATATATATAGACATAGATAAAATAATTTTAAAGAATAATTATTATTTGAAACCATCAAATATTTTAGATAACTAAATAGAAATATTAGACCATAAAATATTATTCAACATAAAATAAAAAATGTTATTTTTGAGATAATGTAAATATTAGAAATGAATATATTTTGGTATGGGCTATGAAAATTATTAGATGATAGGAAATATAAAAACAATTATCATAATATATCATGTATAAGTTCTTGATAATATTATGTGAGTGTACTTTAATTTTTAAAATCAATGATTATAAATGGAAAAAATTATTTTGACGTAAATAGAACTAAAAGGATTCATCATCCATTATTTTTAAAAATTAACATGAGTTAAATTAAATTATTTAGTTTCAAATTATAATAACATTGCATTAAAAAAATTATATAACATGTAATAATAGCTATTTAAATTCAATAATAATTATTACAACCCCATTTATTAATGATTTTTTTAATTTAAAATGATATTTAAAATATAAAAAGTATGTTATGATCACCTAACATATATCACTACTAAATTATATTTTATTTATTCAAGACTATAAAATGAAAAATCATAGTCAAAATACCATTGATACAATCTTCATTTATGACGTGTTTGAGAATTTTATCTTCTTTTCTAGTGTCATTTTATAGAAAATTATTTCTTATATCTATGTACATGGAATAAGACTAATGTGAAGGGTTTCAAAGCATAGGAATATTACATGTGTTATAAAAATGAATTATATAGGAAATTAAAATAAAACTATAGTATATGAGTAATTATTTTACCCACAACACTTTAGGATAATAAATTAAATCTTCTATATTTTAAATTTATATTATGGAAGGTGATTTCAATTTTTTTTATTCCAAAAAATGAATTATATTTCTCTACTAAAATGAATTTTTTTTGTTCACATTTAATATTATGTTCCTCTAGGTTTTTTTCATAATTATTTTTTTATTTCTCTCAAAATAATTTTGGTAGATGTTTTTCTATTTCAGTAGAAACTTCCTTACTGATGAAATTTAATTACATTTAATATGTATAAAAACATTTTATTTTATGAAAATATTTTTGTGATGTTAGGAAAGAGTATTTGTAATGTCATATTATTATACAAAAATATTTAGTTTTCGTAAATCGTTGAGATAATCATGATTGTAGAAATGATTATGAGTTTGTACAAAGGATGAGACTTCATATTTTAGAAAAAAGATTGTGATCCAGTTGAATAATTTCTAAACTCTAACGTGATGTAGTTATAGAGCTTAAGTTGATATTTTTACATTATTCAAAGATATAATGTCATGATATTCCTAATAAACAAATGTTACTATAGTAGTGATCTCTGAGATCATGACCATACATGGGTTGATTTGAATGTGACTCTATAACTATTATTTAAGTATAATTCTATGAATCTAATTCGATAGATAGGTACAAATTATATCTCAATTGGACAAAATATTTTTAATATATATAATGAGTTATGAATGTTTTACGTATAATTTACAAGTAATTTACATTTCCAAAGTCAATTTGAGTATGAATTCTATATAAAGAAGATAAAGGTGATGAAAAACGTAAAGGTGATGAGTTTTTGAAAAACATTGTGATCTATTTCCATAAAAACATTTACAGAAGTAAAAAAAGAGATGATTAACTGATATTAATAAATAAGGAACATCATATATGGATATATGATTTTATTATAATCATGTATTTATGAAGATAAACTAAACTTATTTAGTAATCTATGTAACGTATGTTGTGTACGAATACACATTATGGTTAGAGGAATATATTACAACACATAATACTGTTAATGTCAATCAAACTTATGTGAATTCCATTATAACAAGATGTCATGTGATAATCAATATACATAGAAATCAATATTCTGTCAGATATCTTCAATTATATGATTTCGATAATATTTTGGAGATTCAAAAAAAGTTTATCGACCTTCAGATATCTTATAATATCGTAAAACATAAATTCATCCGAAAAAATTATGATAAAAATTAAATAATCATTTAATTCCAGCTACTATGATGATTTAATTTCTTCACTTCACTAATCCTTAATAATTTCATTATTATAAGAGTTTTTGATAAATTCATTAACATCAATTTTTAACGAAACATTATGAAATTTCTATAATTTATTAAGTCATTGTAACATAGCAAATATGGGTTAGAAAATTAATATTTGTAAATTTTGGAGATAGAATTATCTCCAACCCTATTGGTGTCAATTTTACTAAATAAGTAATTGAAGGAACATTATGAAGTAAAATGTTTCATTCATGAGATATATCCTATATGGTGAAGGATTCATTAGAATATACACGTGTTTTTTCAAAAAAGGAAACATTTGGTTGAATAAGAGGAATCAATCATAAGTGTATTTGGAAAGGGTGAAATGAATAGTTATTATTTGTAAAAAATAACTGGATAGAGTCTTGGTGCTGTTATGCATAGAAAATAGATATTATGATGTAACGAATATATTCCTACACATTGGAGAGTGTTATAGAAGTATAATTATAGAAAAAAATATTCATTTTCAATATTTGTTATCATATTTTTTCCTACATGTATGAAAAAACATTTTAACTAGTTTAAATGTTTATTATTACTATCTAAGAGACAAAATCATCATGTGTGTATTTAGATCAATTATATTCATAATATTTAATAGTGATACACCATATACATGTATATGTTCCCATGGGAAGGACACAATCACATATACTGAGGGAGTATATTGTAAAACATATGTTATTTTTTTCATTCTCATCATTTCACATTTCCAAGTTTGAGATATAAATTTTAAATGGATACAAAAAAATATAATTTTGTTACATTATGGAGAAAATTAAATATAAATAACCAATATTGATTAACCCCCACTACAAGTGGTACTTATATTCTTGATAAATTCATGTTGTATAAGAGCAACCATGTTCCCTATTATAATGTACCATTATTCTTAATTACAAAAACCATTTGTTATCTATTTAAATTCATCAAAAAATATATTATAATGATTATTAATAAAATCAATGAGGTATCAAGTTAATTTGAGTTTCTTTCGAAGCTAATATCCTTGAAAGGGGATCAAAATACTAGGCCCCACATTTAAAAGTTACCATGGAATCCAGCCTAAATGGTTACCCAAAACTATGTGCTTTCAAATAGTGGGAGCTAGGGATGTCATTGTTTGTCTTCATTAATTAAACCCTATAATCATAGTCATGTGGTTCTATAGACATTTCGGACTGAACCAATTTGCATTATTTTTGAATGGTTATGTAAACTGTGCACCTGACCATGTAAGGTTCCCCTTGAAGAAGTGATTAATGCCCAATTGGAACAGGTGTCGGCCAAATTGTGCTGCCATCCATATTCCCCTTAATTTGAGGGTGACTTTAAGAAAACTACCCATTATTAGACAATTAAAAAAATTCTTTATCTCCCTTATTCTCTGGTGGTTATTTTATCTTCCTCTCATGCATATGAAGATATCTCCTTCTCCTCCGTTTTTGAGATAACTACTCAAAAAAGAGTCTAATTTTATCATTGGAAGATACATCATGTTTCTATAGATTAATTTTTATATAATTCCCCTTATATTATTAGTTATTGGTCCCATCTGTTTTTCTATCATGATGCAAGTTCATTTTTCCCATGTTCATGGAATTTGGCGGTTTCTTAAATTTTATCTAACCTTGCCAAAATCAAAGGTTTTTTTGGGTAATGGAATCTCTATGAGGATATTCTATGTGGTATATGTAATTTCCTTTAATTTCATATATTTTTATAAAATTTACCATTATGAAATTATCATTATCCTTCTGGTTTCATCTCATGTTTCTTAAAGTAATATAAATTAAATTTCTCATATAGATTTTAGTGAACGACAGTAGTGTCAAACTAACCCCTTGGGTTTATCTCCTTGTTTTTTGCTACCCCAATGGTTTAGATACACCCTAGAGGCCAATTTAGCTTTTTTATATGTAATTATAATATCCCCATATGAGGTGTTTTCATATAATTGGTACTATGATTTAAATTTTGTGTATATTGAGTGATAATTCATGTTTAAAACCCTATACTCATTCTATTGATGACCTTTATGAATTAAATCAATGGATCATGTTCTTAATACTCATTATGCATGACTTTAAAGAACTATTAAAATGGTAATTCCTTGAAAACAAATTAAACTTATGATATAAATGTATTAATTATATGAAATGACCCATTTTTTGGCATGAATGTATTTAATTTGATTGTTTATAGATTTCACTCTTGTTATGTGAGAGAAATAAGTGTATCTAAATTAAGGACCCCTTGGATAGCCACTCATTCCTTTTTAATTAAATTGTTAATTCATTGTAAACACACTGGGTGAGACACCATCTATTTATGGGATGGTCTCACCAAGTTTAATCACTTTTACCTCCAGAAAAGTGACATTGGTTACATAGGGGATAAAATATGGAGGGTATCGAAGGAATGATGGTTGTTTCATGCATCTAGAGCTATATTGGACACAATGTGGGATACCGGGTATGGACTTGGAGGCTATTAATATGATTTTTCATATAATTCATAGAGTGAAACATGGTATGTAATCGTTAGATCACTATAGATAGACTCCATGGAAGTGGTCACATGACAATCCCCTCAACCAACACATGTAAAGTCCATGTGTGTTTCCATGAATGGTATCATCATTTAATTATATATTTAATAATGTTTTTTTAAATTAATTTAAATATAATGTATTTGAATATTCTCTTAAATGAATTGATCCCATTGTATAAAAAACATTGGGGCGTGCCCTCCCAGACCAATCACATGCTTGGGGATAGTCCACCTCTTCACAAATTATAAAATTCACCTTACCTTTACAATATATACTAGTTAAAAATCACTTGATTAGAAAGAATTAGGTATGTTTTATGGGTCTCCAAGTTGATCCCAATTGAATTAATTAATTAATTTATTTCTATTTATCATTTCATATTATAGAATATTATTACATTATATAGAACAAAATTAATTTTCCTAAACTCCATGGGTGGAGGCCTAATGAGATTGTATCTCACATTCTTCTTGGTCTTCCCATATCACCCATGTAGACTTTATGGTTGTAGGTGATGGAAAAGGAAAGCATCCATCTTCGAATGTTTGATTTCTATCATTAGGATGTAGTTGATGTCATTGAAATGAGATTATGATCACGATGGTTGTTATAGTGGGGTTTCTCATTTTTTAATATTTTTCTAGAATGATGTATATTATCTTATCCCATTTTCTTTTAATAATAATATTTTATATATCAATAATATTATACATTTTCATTTATTATCTTCCTCTTTTCATTTATTAGTTTTTATGGATTTTCTAATATTGTTCTTCTACCATATGTTTCTTAATTATGATTCTACTATTTATTATCATTATATACTACTTTGCTTCACTCTAATCAATAGTGAAATATACTTTACATGGAGTAACCCAACATCCTCCTTGTTAGTCAATAACCTTTGGAATTTGGTAATCAAAGCATCCAGACTATTGGCCACCTTCTTTGGGAACCTTGAATTTATATATGTTGTGGGATATAAAAATTGGTATCATAATGATTTTCATTCATCTTACAATTTTGGATTAGATAATAGACTAAGAACTTAAAATTTGGTCATGAGGACGTGATTGGGGGTATCTATCCTCTGTATAGTGGAATCCCATGTTAAATGGGATGGGTAAGTGTTATTATTTCTTATGCTGTTAAGGTTTAATCAATCTCCCTATAGGGTGATGCACTTTCTTTTCATTATTATTATTTTTATTAGATATTATTAACTTTTCATGATGATATGAGGGGACATAAGAGCATGCATCATAATAGATGTTGTAGGACTAAATTTCCATGCATTATTCAATGCCATATTTTCATTCTCTGTTCATTTCCTAAATTTCATTTTATGAGTAGTTATGAATTGTTTGTTATGGCATACAACATGATGGTATTATTTAGGATCACATAATTTGATCTAAAAGGATCAATAATTAAACATTACGTGGTTTAGTAAGTATTAAATAGGGTAATTTCATATAATCAAATCCCACCCCATGCCATGTTACACCTTCTATCAAGTTTAATGGTTAGGATACAGTTACTCAACACATTAATTTTAATTTATGAAGTGTATGATAATTTATAAATTGATGTTAGTGACACAATTTACTGGAAGATGATGCTAATTTATATGTAATTAATAATTAATACAAAAATAATCCAAATGGATATGATCCAAAAGATCAGTAGGTTACATTACATATTATATTGGACCATGAAAAAATCTAGTAGTGCCAGTTATTCATGTCTCATTTTTTTTCTAAGATGTGTTCTTATCACCCAGACCTGAATACAAGAGTAAGAATAATTCTCATCATAATTAGTATCATATCATCGATATGTTACTTTATTATCACTTTCCATATCAGTTATATATCATTAATGATGTATAAAATTGGAAATTATAGATCCCTTCCACTATGACAACCTTATGTTGTTCTCTATGAAAGTGGTGATGAGAATAATCCAGAGGTGGTGAGCCTTGAGCCACCCATTATACCTCCAGTAGTGCAACTTGAGGAACCAAATTTATATCTGACACTAGGTTACAATACCCAGTTATATGATAGATTCCCCTGGTTTATTATATCTGTTCTTGGATATCCTCAACCATCCCCATCAATAGAAGATATTACAAGTGAATTCTAGCTCTAGAATCCTTACATCGTCCCAATGGATGATGTTCATCAGGCTATTAAGTAATGGTTAGAGGCTAGGGTTTCAATAATTTAGAACATCTAGAAACCTCAATAAAAGTGTTTCAAGTTCATGACTTATTAGAAATGTGACTAGCCAGGCATTGGTGGTACATTCTAATTCGGGAAGGTCGACATCAGGGTATGGTCTTTATGGATTTATATGTAGCCTTCTAATACTACATCATCAATTAGATTTTTAAAGATGATAAAATATGAGTATTCACGAACCGTTATCAAGTTCACATCTCTGTGATATAATACTAAAGTCATTTTACTAAATTATAGTGTATTGAAACTATCCTGATTGGTGATGAGATAACTACATTGAGTGGATTAAAAGATGAGTTTTTTTATACCATCCAATTGTATGTGAATGTAATTCGAATAACTACTATTTCAATGTTAGTGAATTGGGATATAATCACTGATAGAAACCTCAGTGAATAAGGAAATGTTAAATGTGGATGTTATGCATCAAGGAACAGCAGTGGTGTACACAGTGGAAGGATGTGAACCTTCCAGGGTACACGTTAGGTTATTACCAGCTATGTGTCATGCACATACAGATTTTTTGGGTGTCACCAGTGTTCCATGCTACGAAACAAAAGACCCATTGTATAAGGAACCTAATTGAGTATTGGGCTGGTGGAAGGATGTTCCACCTCCAACATTTGTATTGATCTCTTCTTTCAAAGACAAGTAAATTTGGATTTATACCAGCACTTCCTTTGGGTGTAGGATAAAAAAATCTCCATCATCCAGAAAGTTAGTCTTCTACAAGTTGTTCAGGTCAGGTATGTATTCCGAGCCAAGGTAGACATGCCTAAAATGTTTGTTGTTTGTTTAGTGGAACATCTTGGGAAACTCAATTAATAACTCAAGTCTATGGTTTAGGACATTCATATGTTGATTATACTACTCACAAGAAGAGAATTCCATCGACATCTACAGTGAGATGTACTATTTTGGTAGTATCCACCCTAGTATCTACATTATTTTATGTAGGTTCATCATAATTCCTTCTATATGCTAAAACTATGGCATGTATTGGCTTAGTAATAATGTTCTATAGTGGATTTATGTCCCTTTACATGTCCATAGGTGTTCATGAAATAGGTTTATGCAAGTGAATGGTGTTCCCTATTGAAATAGACAGGTTTTGTATTTTTTTGATCTTATTCATCCATGAGATGATAGGATTCCAATTTATTATCGGCATTGGATGGGTTATTCCCTATCAAGCCTAGGTGGACTGATATTTTCATCACGTGACCATTATATTACATAAGGGAAACATATATATCCAAATGGTATAATGGGACTTGTAGGCTAGTTGAGATGGACTCAAGCATATTAAGCTATGTGGAGTGATAACCCAAATGGAATGTCTCACTTTGAATGACCGTAGACTAAAATATCTGGAATTTCATCATATGGTAATTATTTCATTGATGTATTACCTAATGATTTTTATATCCTACCACCTGGTAGGGAGATTCATTTCACCATCGAGAATGTTCTAGGTGTGTCACCACTATCCATTAGTCTATATAAGATAGACCCTACATAGCTCCAATATCTAATTTAGAATCATGAATGTAAAGAGTAAAAGATATTTATTTGACCAAGAGCGTCACCGTGGGATTCAAAATTCCATTTCTCCAAAAAGATGAATGGTACCCATTGATAGCATGCAAATTACTATCCACTAATCAATTATAATGTAAAGAACCTGTATCCAATTCCTTGTATAGGAAAACTCTTCAACAAAATCAAAGGAGATACTATTTCTATAATATTGATTTTATGTTTGGATATCATCAGGATTGTGTGAAGATATTAGATATACCACATATAACATTCAATAGTCAGTACGACATGTATGAGTAGCTGGTTTTTCCATTTGGTCTAAGAAACATGTTGATAGTCTTTATGGATCTGATGAATCTGGGTTATCACCCATATCATTATTCCTTTGTGGAAATCATCATAAAAGATATCATAGTGTATTCTATCACCATATAATTCCATTCCAACCATCATGTTTTTTGTATTAATACATAGAGGGAGAACCAGCTATATGAGAAGAACAGTAAATTGTACCTTTCAAATAAAAAGTGTTCACTTATTTGGATATATAATATATATGGATTTCATATATATAAACTTAGAAAAGAAGATATTTATTGATTCCTTGTAATATCCCTAAAATGTGTTTGAAATTAATATCTTCTAAGTGATGGTTTGTTATTATGAGAAATTAATCCCGGACATCTCATGCCAAATTGTGACATATACATGCTTGATCAATAAAGGTGAGAAAATTGACAGCACTAAAGCCTGTGAGAAATAATTTTAGGAGATAATGTGAAGACTCACTTAAGCCCTATTTTTTATTCATCCTGATCTTGGATGAGGGTATAATGTTTGATTTGATTGATTAGAAATCGAGGTAGGTTCAGTTCTGATGTAAGGAGATTGAGTTGCAGCATATGTGTCCCACTATCTGAGACGTAATAATAAGAATTACCATATTAACAACCTTGATATAGAATCTGTGATTAACACTCTATCAAATTAGAGGCACTACCTATTTAAGGAGGAGTTCATTTTCGATATAGGAAATGAAATTATCAAATATATCAATATATAGTGAGATATAAACAATAGGAATAATAGGTGGGTGGAATACCTAAAATATATCATCATTGAGATTTATTACACACCCAAAAATGGAAATGTCGTGGTCGATACCTTAATCAATAAGTCTTAGATTCAATTGGTTAAGGAGGCCAGCCGTGGGTGGAATTTGATAGATCTATTTTATGACTTTCATCGTGTTGTTCAATAATAACATGAGAAGATAATTATCGTAGCTCTTGAAGTGAGATACTCACACATAGATATGTTCCAGATGAGGAATATATCATATTCAAAAGGATGTGTTTTTAGAGATGGTGTCAAATGAAAGATCACACACCCTAGTCGGGTTGTGAATATAAGTGATACCATGTTCATTGATGGTTGTGTTTGGGTGCCTTCTAATATATGAGAATAACTCTTGATGTAATTTCATTACTCTCTGTGAGATGTTCACCATTATCCCACAAAGATGTAATGAGATATTTTTCATCAATATTAGTTTCCAGGCATTAAGAGGAAGATCACATTATTTATCACTCGATGATCCACCTATCAGTAGGTAATGATAGAGAACAATTAACCTTCTAGACTTCTATAATATATCATAATTCATGAGTGTAGATATAATTATGTACCAATATATTTAATTATATGCTTTCTTAGATCCCCTTGAGGTTGCGACGTGTTATGGTTTATTTTTTATAGGCCTAATGTAGTCTCACACATTTTACTAATATGGGATTGGTTCAATTTTGATGAATTATAGTGGCTTTATATCTTTGATATAGTGTTAATTCATATTATTCCCCATAATATTATATATTAAAAATATTACCTATTAAAATTGTGGTTTAAGAAACTATTTTATATTGAGTTTGGTTCACAGTGGCTCTTGAGTATAACAGACACCCTCAGACCAATGGGCAATATAAGTGGAAAATTGGGGTGCTTGAATATATTCTAAGAGCATATATCCATGATTTTGGAAGTTCATGGGATTATAATATTTATCTAGAAGAGTTTTACTACAACACCATATATTAAAAATAATTAGATGTATCTGTTTGATTCCATTTGTGGTAGAAAATGAAGATCAACTCCCTACTAGATAGAGGCTTTTGTGGTAGTTCTACTGGGTTAGATTCTTCTTCACGATACATCATATATATTGTAACTACTTCAGAAGCGTATGAATACATAAAAATAAAGAAAGAATTCGTATACTGGTCATCCATGCAGGCCTCTATAGTTTGAGATAGGACATCGGGTCTATCTGTTTGTATTATCAATATTGGGTCATAGAATAATCAAGAGAAATGAAAAGTTATCTCCTCGATATGTTGGTCCATTCAATATAGTGGAAAGAGTTGGGATGGTAGCCTATATATTTTTATTACCTCAGAGGTTCCAGGACTTGCATGACTTGTTCCCTGTATCTCATCATTGACGGTATCATTCTGAACCATCTCATACATTTGAGCCCTATGATATTGGGATGGTGGAAGATTCTACATTTGAGGAGCATCAGATATGTATAATTGATTAGAGAAAAAATGATCTCTGAGATAGTTCAGTTCATATAGCTTGGGAGAAATCGTTACATAGATATGAACATGATAAGACATGAGATTGGGAAGCTGATGTTTGTGCATACTGGCTACAACTCTTATCTGATGTCATTCTACCCCCATAAAAAGGGAAACATGAGGATGAGATGTCCTAATGAGAGGATTTTGTATCATCTAGAACTTCATAAAGGTATATAAAATTGATTTTTTGGATAAATTATTTTAAATGGGTATTATAATAATTCATAATCTAGTCAAGAATGTATCAGGTGTGTTTGGGGATTTTTCGTAGATCAGTGTTAAAATTGGGAAGAAAATTAAGGGCCACATATTTAGGAGAAACTGTACATCCCATCTCACAATGTTTCCCTAAACCACGATGTTGCAGAGAGGGGGGAACAAGGGGCTACACAGTGTGTCTAGAATCATGTGACCCTATTCAGATGGTCATGTGGTGCTATAGAAATTTTTAATAGATGAAATTCTCATAGTTTGTGCATGTCTTGGTAAACCATGCATCTAACCATGCATGTTTACCCCTTAATTTAGTGATCTGTGCTTAGTAGGCACACTGTTTGGCCAATTATGCATCTAAAATTTATGCCCCTATATTTGTGGGTGAATTTAAAAAACTACCCTCATTAATTTTTCAAACCTTTTCTTTTTCTCCCTTCTTATCCAGTGTATTTTTCCCTCCTCACTTCAATATAGAGATATATCCTCCTCCACACATAGGTTTTGAGAGAAATCGACCAAACAAGCTCTGATATGCTCAACGCCTGGTCCATTGAGAACCTAGATGTATATTATTTGATCGTATAACTTCTTTTTTATGTTCTTTATCCCATCATTTGTGATATTTTAGCATAATTAAATTGTCCACATTTTAAGGGAATTCTAAGTTTTCATATAACTCTTCTAACCTAGTTTGAATCGTTGGTTGATACTAGATGTGGGAAGATCTATTAGGATAGGTATGTGGTCAATGTACTTTTCCATTATTTCGTTTTGTTGTATAAAAATTGATGTTGTTCAATGATCCAGATGCTTCTAGTGTCACCTTAACTTTTTTAAATTACATTAAATTATATAACATATCTAGCCTTTTTATACTTAACAAAGTGTCTATCTCATTCTTTGGGTTGATTTACTCATCGTTTTCCACCCCAATGGGTGATCTATACTATATATGTCTATTTTCACTTTTTTTATAATGGTATAACACACCCATGAGGTGTGTCATCATATAATTGATACATTGATTAATAATTTGGGTCTAATTAGCTGATGATCCATGTGTTAAACCCTATACGCATACCTTTGATGAATGTACTGAATTAAAAAAATGGGCCAAGAGCCTAATACTCATGCCACATGAAATGAATGAAAAACTAAAATTGTAATTCATTGACTATAATGAAATTTATGATATAAATATCATAATTAAATGAAATGGACCCATTTGGTAGGAATGACTATACATAAATTGACTACTTGAATATTTCATTTAGAAATGAGGGTGAAATAAGGGGTTCGGATTGAAAACCCACTTAGACAAAATCTCATGCAATTTTAAAATTTTTAATGCTTCAGAAACATTTCTGGGGAGACACTAGTAATTCCTGGGATGGAGTCACCAATAATTGTAGATTTTACATCAAAATTAGTGACCTCAATAACATATGGTAGTCCTTATGGATGAGAATGAAGACATCATGGTTGTACCATTCCTCGAGTGAGACATCATCCCCTACATGTTATACCATTACAGAATCATAGTATATTATTTGAAATTTTCACACCATTCTTAGAGTGACAAGTAGTACATCATCATTGGGTCACCATGGATGGACTCCTTAGAATTGATACATGATGATTCCATCCAATGATACTTGGATTCTCTCCCATGATTTCTCTTGAAAAGCTCAAGGTGTGTAGGTATATTTATAAATGGATTAAAAAGTTTCTAAAGGAAAGGTAAATGGATGTTTTTAAAATATAATTGATTCCATTGTATTGGAAATTTAGGGATTTTCCCTCCAAGCCAAATCATATGATGGGGGATAGTCCACCTCTTAAAACATTATACCTATCACCTTATCATTATAGGATCTTATGGTTCATTCTCACAACATTAGGTTGAGTCTTGTAAATTGGATTTCTCTCGAATTATATCCCATTTTGTTGAATTTATTTATTCATTTCTTTTATTCATTTATTATTCACATGCATTTTTTCTTTATATAACATAAACTATATTAGACTTGATTACATGTGTAGAGGCCTTCTAAGATTGTTTCTCACACCATACTTTCTCTTCCCGTATAGAGGAAGTTGATTTTCTGGTTACATGTGTTGAGGAATTGAGGTAGTTAACTTCCAATTTTTTATTATTAGTTCTAGGGTGGAGTTGAGAGTAGGGGACTAATCATATTCTTGAGATTACAGACCAAGTTGTTTTTTTCTATATTTTAATATCATGTTATATACTCTTGTATCCACATCCCATACATTCTATATTTGAATAACATTATCATGTTGTATCATTCAATTGTTCAAATTCAACATGTCATTTATTGGATTCTATGGTTTTAAAATTATCAATATACTTTCAAGTGACTCTTAATTAATCTTCTAAAATTTAATATTATTATATACTATTGCACTACCCTCTATTAAAGGAGTACATAGTATTCCCATTTACTCAGCCTAGGCCCTCACTGCTAGTCGGTAGTCACTCTAATCCGTGGGGGTGCACTTGAGGTCTTGTGGCCAACATATCATGGCACCTTGAATTAACATTTGGTCAGATGCTACACTTATTTATGATTCTCAATTTTATAACCATGGATTATATAAATTTATTTATTATTTTCATTATTTATACCATAAATGGAAAACCGATTCTTGGATTGGTAAATATAACGATATATAATATTTTATCACCTTGACTAGTAATGATCGTTCCAACTGTATTTATAATTCTACTAATTATTAAAGATGATCCTATGACATTTTATGACCAATTAATACTAGTGGTTAAAGAGAAAGATAACAAAACCATATAACATATTTAATAAAAATTATATAAATGTGGTGGTTCTCAATATATTAAATGAAATTTTGGACAATTACAAAATCATTTTTGAGGGAAATATTAGTGTGAAGGATACAACAATTAAAATATTGAGAAACATGTTCGATGATATGAAAATAGTAGACATTGAATATATTAATGAAAACATTGCTGGATTTATTAAAATTATCAAACACATAATTAGATTTAGATATTTATTAGATTATACAACTATTAAATAAAAATGATAAGGAAAATTACAGGCATGTTTGACAAATAATAACTATATTAAAAGATAAATATGATATAGAATTTGATGAATTTTATAACATTCAGCTTTTTTATAAAATTTTGAATGTTACATCCTTTTAAAATAACAATAATGAATATATAGGTTTTAATATATAAGGATGATAAAATTATGATAATCTGAACATTAGGATGACTAAAGAATAAATTAGCTGATAATGAATATAATTTTCTAGTATATGAAACAGTTATATCCGTCATCTCTAAAAATTATAAATAATTTATATTAAAGATGAATTAAAAAATCCAACATGAGATTTTACTACGTGGGGTAATTAAAAAAATTAATATTAACTATCCAATGTAAAAGGATATAGAATATGATGATTAGACAACAAATAATCTATTAGTGATGTTGAGGAAAACAACCAAGGAAGATGTGTAGAACATTTTAGGAAAGAAAAATTTCACAAGATAAAATAAAAGATGAATATTTAATAAGAAGGTAAGATATGATTCTACTATAACAGTTCTTCAAAAATAAAATATTTAGTAAACATAATAAATTTAAGATATAATGTTTAATATAAGAAATATATATCAAATGGTAGGGAATAAGAAATATAATAAACATATAAAGAATATTATTTGAGATAAAAACTTATTTTTCATTTTGGTAAAACATTTATTCCCAAGAAAAATACTGTTATTAAAAATAATTTAACAAAAAAAATGTTGGGATGTAATAATTCATTAAAAAGTATGATGGGTTCATTAAAGATAATAAAAACCTTGAGGATAATGTTACAGAAAAAGTAATGATGATCAATTATCATGATTAATAATATAATTCTCTGTATGTATTAAAATGATGACTCAATCAGGATGTATCAAGGATGAATATCATTTAACAAAAAATACATTGAATTTAAACCATGATTATGGGTAAGAGATGAAATATTATAATATAGTAAAAGAACCTATCCCAATAATCAAATGAAATCTACACACATTGATCCTAAATGTTCTAGTGATTTCAAAAACACTGTTAGTGTTTGTAATCAAAATAGGAAATATTGAGTTAAAAAACAGTGTTAAAAACTCAACAAAAATATGTAAGATAAAAATATTATTTAGAATCTTATTAAACATGGAAAGAAAACTAAAAAATATACTATATTTTTAATCCCAAGAAACTCATCATGGGAAACATCCCCATATCAATAGAAGATCAAGGTTCAACGAACAATTTTGGTTTTGGAGTACATATTTTCACAAGGCATTGAATTATTTGAACAATATTTATATCTATGTTATTTTGTAATAACTAATGTGGGAATAAATAGAACAATGATGAGAAAAATTCTAGTTATTCTGAAATAAATAAAATCAATTTGATTATATGTTAAAAATATATCAAGGTAAAAATTATTTCATTACGTGGTGAAATATTTTGGAAGGTATTGTTATCTAATTAAAAATGAAATACAATGTATATTAATGCTTCTAGGGAAAAAATCTTATATCATAAAATTAAATTAATAAAATGGTTATAATTAAATAGAATGATTTTTTTGTTATTAAATATCAACAAGATAGATAAATGAGTAAACAATGGATTCATGATTGTTTTGGTTTCTCATATATCACTAGTGGTAGGCAAATATTAAATAGTATTCAAGAACATATGTTATTATAAATTATTTATGAAAATAATAGGTTATTCAACATAAAAGGAATTGGTAAAACAGATATCAAAGCTCCAAAATTTATTTTTATGTTACTAATTTTCATTTGAATAGGAAAAACATAATGAGTGATCGATATATTTTTTATGAAGGTAAGTAGTTTTTACTCAGAAATGATACTTACATCATCCACTATTAGAAATATGGGAAAAAAGGTACTAAGGGAGAATGAACCAGCAAAAATATATTCTTAATTAGATATCATTATAATTATTACTACTAAATATACAATAGTGGATAAATTCTATAAATATAAATACATGGGAGTAATTTCAGGAAGAAAATGGTTATGGTTTTTAAGTAATAGAATGTAATGGTTTTACCGCATCAGAAAAGGAAAAAATAATTTTTGTTATGAAAAATGATTGAAATGAAAATCATTAATATGATATTTGAGAATGTATAGTTTTAATAAACCTAATAATTTTAACAAAAATACTACGATATTTTTTGTTTTAAAATTAATTAATAAACAATTATTGATTTGTAATTTTTTACATTAAATAATTTTGTATCATAGTTTAACAACATAACTTTCATGAAACAAAAATCAATTTTTGTAATGTTGTTTAAAACTTTTTTATTGGATAATGAGAGATATCTTGGTGTATATATATTTATTTTGAGGATAAAAATTTAATAAGAGTAAAAAAATTAATTTTTCTAGTTCAGTGGGAAGAAAAATGGAATCAAACACAAATACATTTCTCCATAAACTGCTCAATAATATCGGATTGCAGGAAGAAAAAATAGATGTTTAGAAGAAATTGGATTATTTATAATTGTTAAATATATACATTAAATTGTATATTATAGATAAGATGTATGTAAATAATTCTATTTTAAAAATATATTATTGTATAAAGAAAAATAATAATTTAATTCCAATAAAATTTGTTATAAGAAAAACCCTATGGTGGAAAATTTTAATGCCTTTAGTAATTCTTGAATAAAATAACTAAAAATCCACAAGTTAGGAATGATTGATGATAATGTTGAAGAATTAATATTTATGGGATATTTATCCTATATAAGAAGATATAAGTTATAGAATAAATTATAGTAGTATTTGATTGACTAATCTGGTGTTAATATTATTGAAGATAAAACTACATTATTAAAATTTGATGAATGTACTAATGAAAATGTTAAGAATGGTAGAGTCATAAATTAAATAGAAGATAGGGAAAATCAAGATAAGTATGAGATAATTCATATAAAATATGAACCATATGATTCTAGTGGTGAGTAAATTAAGACTAGATAAATATCAAAAAGGTTCTGATCATTACAAAAATAGGTTCAATCTGATAACATAATAAAAAATCAAGATTCTACTATTAGAGAAACATGGAAGAATATATTTACGAATAATATGTAAATTATCTCATTCTTGGTACTAGATTCTATTTCACATGAATATTAACATAAATAATTATTAAACTCATAGAATAAATAGCAAGAACAAATTTAGTAAATTGACACATGGAAGCATGTTACATGAAAATAAGTAAATAATGTTATTATAAAAAATGTGTGTTAATAAATAATATCAATTAACATTGAGAAATTTCATGAAATAATTCATTTATTTCATTAAATTGTTAGCCATTGTTGGATGGGGTTGAATTTGAAGAATTTTTTCTCAATAATCAATACATGAATCTATAATAATTTTTTATTTTATTTATTTCGAAAATATAAATTTTCTATTAGATTGATGTTATGTTAACATTAATAAATGTACAGTTATATTAAAATGATTATATTTGAAAAAATAGTGGGATAATAATTTCTAATGTTGCAACTGTGGTGGGTAAACTAATGAAATCACTGTTTGGTTGAAACATGACATTTTTTCCTTGGTATTCAAAACATGATAGTTTCCTATAGTAGTTAAAATTTTATACATGAAATTTTTAATGAACCCATTATAAGAATGAAATTAGTATATATTTTTTTGTTATCATTTATTTATATAAAGATAAAATATTTATACGTGAAAATAAGAAATATTCTGAGGAATTTTTTGATCAAATTAAAAGAAATGATGATATGTCAATAAATGGAGTATTGAATTAATTTTTACGAATACTAGTTCATCATTATGTAAAATGAAGCTTCCATCTCAATAAATGTATGTTATGGAGTTATTATAATTGTGTCAAATGAAATATTCATTAGAAGTTTCAAATCCAATAGCTTTTTTGGATGAAACTGTTTAAACCTATAGAGTTTAAAATTGTAATTCAGATGGAATTTTGGATGGTGATTGGAATTTTAATATATCTATTTCCCTTCAAGACTATAAATTGTATATGATTTTAAAAAATAAATATGATATCAATGTTATCATAAGAGTTCCCACGAGCTATAATCTAAATGAACTGATATGAATAATAAATGTTCTTTAAGTTATTCCTAGATTAATATAACAATTAATCTGAAGTCTTTTATAGAGATGGATGATTTTGATCGAAATAGACATTGCAACGATAAATTATCTACTTGTGTAAGATAATTATTTTTCAAATAATGATTTCCATGATAGAAAAGTATGAAGAACTGTTATGTTACCTTATGCAAAATATAAACAGAATATGTTTTCACCACCTATGGTTATATGAAAATGATGTAGATAAATTTTTTGTTACATGATTTGGGATTTATTTTGGTCAAAAATTTGAATATTTTTTATGATAGTATCTGACCATTATATGATTCCAACAATAGTGTTAAAAAATTCAAATAAATCACATGGATGTTAAATATCATCTAATAAAAGTGGATGTTTCAAGTGGATATGTAATTCTTCAATATATTTCAAAAACAATATCAATATATGGATGTTTTCATTAATTCTATTATTATTAGACTGTTTAGGTAATTCAGGGTGAAAATCTATTTATATCCTATGAAAATTACATTGAAATACATAAGGAAGAACCCCAAGATCCTTTAGATCCTTTTGAAAAGGGTCAATCAAAAGTACACCTATATAAATTTTATTCTAGAAATATGAATATTTTTTTATCATAAAAGGTGTATAAATACATTTTAGGGTATGTATATTGTAAAATTACAAAAAAAATATTGAAGGATATATTTCCTTTATGAATATTTCTTTATCCAAAATTGTGCTTTTATAAAACACTCTATGAGAACCAATATGGTTTGATAGAATATTGAGAATATAGTTCTTTATAATGATTCAAAAAATAAAATTATTATATGGAATATCCATTTGGTTTTTTTGTGTGTGTTTAATTTGTTTCAAACTACCTTTTTTCTAGGATGAAAAAATTAGTTGCTTATAATCATTTACAATTTTTTTTAGTTTTACTGTTTAAGGGGTTGAACAATGTTTCCATAAAATTTCATAAATGTTTCTTTTTATAGTAATATAATAAATTTTTAACCATAACATTTCTATCATCACAAAGAAACTCATGATTCTAATTAGTTTGTATAAGTTTTTACGAATTTGGATATGTTATTTACTGGTCAATAATCATGTTGTAGCAGTAAAACATTTAATATTCCATGTTATGATGTTATAATAATAATGAGGAAAATATTATGTACTTTTTATATATGAATTAATGGTTTCCATTATAAATCAATGATTAAAAATTTATTATCTCTTATGATAAATATGGTCAAATACATATCAAACAAAAACTATAAAACATTAAAACATGAATAATTCTCTAATGGTTACAATAAATATAGGTATAATGTTAACATTAGTGGAGTCCAGGATGTTGAACATATATATTGAGTTTTAATTGTTTCATGAATAATTTTAAAGGAATAGAATTTTCAAATATCCATTAGAATGATTTACTTGATGATTGAAGTAGAAGGTTATCGAATAAAAACACTTTTCGATTTGTAGTAAAATGATTCACTGTTTTTCATTAAATGATCTTCAATAATTGTTTGAAGAAAAAATATTTTATGGGATTATCAAATTAATAAATATCATAATGATATATACAATGTAATGAAAAGAAGTTATTTATGATTTTTATCTAGATTCAATTTCATGATCTATGACATATAGGTTTTTTTAGTAGAAAAAGTATGGATAAAAAAATATTTCCGAACCTGTCGAACTAATAATATCAACAAAATTTATGTGATGTCCATCTATCATATGAGGAACGTGATAATACCTAACTAGAGAATATTAATAGGGTACAAGAATGAGTCAATTTGAAGATATAGTTTATAATTGGTATATTTATAATGTATATTATTAAATAGGGTAGCTGTTGTAAATGAATAAGAAATTCATTCTCCAGACAGTGTATTGAGAAACAATTAAAAATCATTATAAATTCCACTCCTATGTAGATATTGTTTTGTTATTTAAATAATAATTAATTATAAAATAAATTTAGTACTTTGAAGATATTTTAGAGAAATAACATTTATGAAACATAAATAAATTTATAGAATTTTTTAATGTAGTTAAACGATGTTGATCAAAGTGGGAAAATTGTTTTTTTTATTTTTTATTGGTGCAACTATATAAATTGTTCAATGAATTTTAGAAATTGAAACTGTTCATGTTGGATAATGATTATAATTGATGATTATTTCATTACAAGAGAAGTATGAGTTTCTAAACATACATAAATTTGGTTGATGAAAATGATTTTAATATAAGTGTATTATAAATAGATGTACCATAACAAGGGTCATTAAACAGATAAATTAGAAATATTTTGATTATTTGTAGGTTTATAATATAGTTCATACTAGATGAAGTCATATGATTAGTATGTGGTGTCATACTAAACTGATTGTTTACCGAAAGGAAAATGTCAAGATAATGTGTTGTAATATATTTCTAATGATTTTTATATTATTTTGGATCGAAAGTATTTTTAGATAAAAATATATCCACATAATGGATAACATATTATATGGGGTGAATTGTTGTTTAAAAAATAGTTTGAAAGTACTAATCTAAACAAACTCAAAGAATATTTTTATTGATTATCAAACTTTCCCCTCAATCCAAATATCAATTTTACATAATCAGATTCGATATGTGTGTGATTATAACAATGTAACGGATCTGTATCATAGCGGATGTTGTTAGTCAGAGTATATCATAATCAGTTCAATATGAATAAACTATTCATTATATATATATTAATATTATAAAAAACTTTTTATAAAATTTTAATATGGAAAAAAACTTCTAAAAAAAGTAATACAACCACTGAAAATGGAATAATGACATACAATATTTTTAAATGAATAACCTATTTTAAAATTATGTGTAAGGTCTTATATAAGAGAAACAAATTGTATCGACTATTTTTTACTTATAGTATTGTCTATATTTCCATATCAAATAAATTCCATGATACGATGATCCGAATGGGCCTTTATTTCTATACCTGCAAACCCTCAATAATATTATTGTATCTTTCTTACTATCAATGTAATATGTCAATCCGAATTTCATATTCTTTGTCTTATTATCCCTAAAATACCTTACTAATAAAAAAAATTGGGTGCATGTATCAATTAAAAATTATTTATTATGGTGGCACGCTGATAATGTTTTCTTAAGAAGATAACTCACTAAAGGATTAAAAATTTTAAGAACGAGTTGTTGAAACTACATATTATTATGAAAATTTAAGAGAAAATGTAATCAATAAGAAAGATCTAAACTATCTAGATGAACTAGTATTTATAGTAATCCCTCCAATGGTAATCTATATCTCTGAATGGCTATATTTTTATGTGTATTTTGTATTGGATTTGGACACATATCACTTTAAATCTCATAACACACTTTCGAAACAGAATGTTCAATGTCATATGTGATTACACCAATACATTGTAAAAAAATTCATTAAATTAAAAACTAGTATTTAAAATATGATTAAAATCATTTTCAGTGTGATTAACATCTATAAAATTGTCATTACAATAATCCTTATTAGTATTAGAATATTATTTATCAGTACTAATATATATTTGATTGTCTAGACATTTTCAGTATTATATAAAAAATATCATAACTTCTTTTCTGATATAGAAGAGTCTGATTTTTCAGACACATAATCGTTGTTATAATGAAAATGTAGAATGTAAATATTATTTCTTTATTTTATTAGAACTTATTCTATGTATGTTAAAAAGTAATTTTTTCTACAAGACATGTTAAAATGCATGGGATATAAAAATTCAGTATGCAAGTTTTTAGAAAGTTCTTAAGTTTTCCAAAACACAATGAATGTAATAGTATGATGTATGACATAAAACCCAATAATTTTACCCTTTAACAAAAACCCAAACCCAAAAACTAAAATGAAAAATAACATTGGAAAATAGAATTCCCATTTCAATTAGGAACATTGTATTTATAGTTTACTATTTACACCTCAACTCCTCAGAAATTTATAACTCATATGAATATGATGGAAGGTATGACGAATAAATATAGTTAACTCCACCTTAGGATAATAACTCCAGCTAAGGATTCTATTATGTAACATAATTTAAAAATATCATCTATGTCAAGTTTTTTTATAAAATTAATAAACACTAACCCATATAATGATATCCCCCGTTATATAAATTTCAAAACAATTTTTATTTACAATAATGAATAGGGAAATTTATAGAGTTTCCTAAAAAAATTCAATGTGAAAAATAAATGAAACAATACAATGATTTTACTAATCATCCAAAAAAATTTCAAAGAACATTAATAAATTCAGAATTAGAAAACATTTAGAAAAATCATAAGGATATGAAAATGTAATTGATTACAATTTTAATATTAATTAAATTTGAATCTATAAAAACACATAAAATGAGATTTCAAAAGAAAATATATTTAATATTCGTTCATTAGAGTTTTCATAAAGGCTTTTATCATCATGATATCAAGTCAATCCTTATCCTTCTTGTTAACATTCTCTTCATGATTCTGAAATTTCTCAAACAATTCTATATTTAGGATCCTCAATACAGTAATTCCCCCTTAATGATATTTTAGTCTGGTAAACTATAACTATATATATTGTATCTTTAATTTTATATAATTTACTTCTTTGTAATATAATCAGTTTTATCCTAGTAGTCGTATGTAAAATTGATTCTACCAACCATGTCTTTGGAAAACATATTGAAAGACTCAGCTGATTAATTCATGAGGTTTTTAGTATCTTCTATATTTTAATCATGTGATTTACTATAAATGTCAACATTATAAGACCATTTAACCATACCATTACATGATTTTTTATAATACTCACAACAATCATGAAATGTATTCAAATTATCTTCAATCTAAATAATATACTCAGTTTAAGACATTAATGATTCTCATTTATCATATGAATATTAATGAATAAGATGACCGCTTTCTTCAAGTGTAGGAAATTTTTTAATTTTTGCTTCCAACAAATTCAAGAAATGAAAAATATAGAAAAATACTTCTAGGGTGATGGTTGTATTGGAATCTGATTGTTCTTACTAAACCTCAAGATGTTTAATTCAACTAGTTTTAGTATGATAATTTCTATTTACTTTATAAATCACAGTAACATACATATAATATTTATTTTAATCTTAATCTATATCATCAGATAATTCTATAATATTCATCTTTGTATCATTATTGAGATTATTATCAGTTTATGTTTTTTAATTTTAATCTTCTTTATCTTTAATCGATTAGGACTATTCACCTTTCTGATTAGGATTAGTCTTCTTCAAAAAATTCATATTTATATTCCATATTTGTTTTAGAAGAAGGATTTAATAATGATGACTATGATTGTTTCTAATCATATTGAGTTTTCTCAATATCATATACCTCAACATTTTGATCCTTTTCATCCTCATACTCATCATCTTCCTCAATACATTCATCAATTTCAGTGAATTCTTATTCCTTTTCATTTCCATCTCTTCCTTATCCTTCTTTTCCATCAATTTTATTTTTAGAAGCCATTTTTTTTAAATTCATATCTAAGATCCAATTCCTGTTCTTTTTCCAATCTACCCTGCAGCTCTAAGATCTCCCTTGCGATAAATTTTGGGTTCTTATTATTTTTCATGAATTATTGTTACTTATTTTTTCTCCCCATCCATTTATTTTCCTTTATTATCCATAGATGGAATAACAACATCGGAAAAATAAATTTCATTAAAAGATAATCTAGAATCTATATTTTCATGATCAGTTTGAGTGGTTGGGAGGAAAACACTCACTGAGGCTATCTTAACACCTATCATCAAATATTCATAACATTTTGCATTCTGTAATGTTTCTTCTATTTATTATTTTTGGATATGTTTTCTAATATATATAAAGCTACTACTATTAAATTAATGTAATCATTATTATATATTCATATTATAGTATCCCCTAACTACTTATCATCAATTTATTCCATTATTTTTTCAAAAACAACATCTAGAACAATCTCTTTCTTCATTTTTTTCTTTGGTGGGGAAATAGAATCATTACTTATATTTTATTTTACATCTTTTTTTATGGTACTTGATGGAGATACCTCTGATGTTGTACCAATGACTTTCTTAAAAAACATCTTATATTTTTCTTCAAAAACAATACTCTTTCAATTCATCTTATCATCACTTATAAGAGAATAGTTTTCCTCATCATTGTATATATATTTGATATTTTGAGATACACTATTCATTTTGCAAACAATTTTCAAAAGAATGAAAAAAATATGATCATTTTTGACATGATTGATCCTGACATGAAAATCACCACAATTAAGAAAATGAAATTCACTAAATCTATTTTTCTCATGTGTACTAGAAAATCCATTATAAAATCATCTAAATCTTTTAACATATCAGGATATCTCTTACATGGTATGAGAAACACTTATATCCCTAAAGTAAGTAAATGTTATTTCGGAATTATATGGGAACCCTTCTTAATATTTTTTAAAGATAAAACATACAATATTTTGAATTATTCTTATTTAATGATCCAATATCTTATGTATGGTTATTTGAAGGAAACTATATTTCTCCTTTTGTGCATACTCTTATAAGACTCATTGTTTTTATAAGATAACTTTTACTACTTCCCATAAATGGAAAAATATGGTTTTTATATTCTCTTTTCCTTGAAAAACATAATAGAGGGATAAAATACATAAAAAAGATATGGGTAGAAAATATTAAAACCCGTATCTATTTTTTCAATAAATACTAATCCCTAACGTTTGTAATTAGTGATATTTGTCGAAGTAAAATAATATTTTTCTTAAAAATCACTTTAACCGGAAATCTCCATAAATACTATATATTTCCTAAAAAATAAGATCTTCTATTATAATGAAACAATAACTAGTGGGTCAGAAATAAATAAATGTTTTAGGACTAAGAAACATGAAAGAATAAGAAACTTTGGAGAAAAAAAACTGCAACAACCAATGTGGGATAAGATGTATCCCTCTTTATACAGGCATTATGTGTGACAGTTGAACTTCCATAACAAATCCAATGGTAAAAATTTAACCCATTCTGATTGGATGGTTGATATTTAGCCAAATAATGTTTAATTGAATTCTAGACTCTTGAGGTTTTAAAATGTTTATCAGAATGAGGATCAATCAGTTTACGAAACCCAGTTAAATTTTGAGGAAAAATGTTTTCATAAAAATATATATAATAATATAATAATAATAACTAACGTAATAAAAAATGAATGAACTGAAAAGAATATAATGGTAACTATTGAGTAAAATGTCCCATAGGCATGAATACCTTTTTATTCAGAGTTTTTATATATTAAATATACAATGATAAACTTGAAAATACTGAATATGGTTTGACTAGTTAAAAAACAAAATATGATAGTTTTAAATAAAATTATAATAATGATATATTTATAATTAAAAGTAAATATGATATTTCCAAAATAGAAACACATTAAAAAAATTTCTAAATCCATATAGTTTAACAGAAATTTGGATTCTAATTTTTTTTTAACATTTTCAGAGTTTGAGGAACCTTTTGAAAAATTTTTATCCAAAAATTTTATACAAAATATGTGTTTGGATAATTTATTACTAAAGTGTTTTTGGAAAACTAATGTTTTTTAAATAAATGATTTTAAATAAAAAATATAAATATATACTCACCCTTTGTAAAAGATTAAGTAATTTAAGGAGATATATTAACAAGAATTATATGTGAATGATGACATTATATTGATCATTCCCTGCATCTATTTAATATTTTCAAATCTATTGGGAGTATGAGGTTTTCTAAAAATTTCCACAAGTATATTTTGAATTAAGATGAATTGTAAAATGATATTTCTTTTTAATGTGTGACCCTGAAGGAAATATTGTCTGTCTTATATATATGTGTCACTTTAGCATGTCTGTTTTGAGCTAGTTTTGTACATAAAGCAATAGAACTTGTATTATCAAAAATTCTTATATATTTAGTAAAAACGCATTCCATAGGAAGTCACTGTGTGTTTCATCCACAACACTTGATCCCAACAACATCTAAATATCAAATATTTGTCTTATGTAGTATAAGTTTCTACTATTTTTTTCTTCATATATGACCTAGAAACTAATCAATATCATAAAATAAAATACCCAAATGCACATTTCTTATCCATTCTACAACCACAAATGTTAACATAAGGAAAAAAAATTATGTTCAAAAAAATTCCATAAGAATAAAAAATTCATATATCCTTTGATCCCATAAGAAAAAAAAATATAACATTCAAATGGGATTCCTTTTTCTTTGGTTGATATATTGTAGATAATCATATAGAAAAATATTAATTTCGAATGAATAAAAGTTAAATAATGTAAACATTATATCAAAAATATAAAATTATTTTAATCAACTAGTTTCCCAACCACATAAATATCAAGGGTGTTATAGGTACTAATAATATTACTAATACCTTTATCATTTTCATATCCAAATTTATTAATAAGGTATTTTATATACTTATGTTGAGTTATAAATGCTCCATATTGTTTCTGAGATTCACAAACAATAAAAAAACAGCAAATAACCCATCATACTCATTAACAACTTAGATCTCTTAGGATCTATAAGAGAATCTATTATGAATTATTTATTTGATTCATGTATAATGTAATCAACAAATTTTTTTACATTCATAAGAAATTTATTTACATCTTCTATAAAAATTGTTGGATTTGCATCTCCCTTAACAAAGTAGTTTTACAACAAAAATATAGTAAACCTATCGTACAAAACTCTATAGTTTTTTTAATCCCATATATTTCATTGGTACATTTATGAACATATTAAGGGTGATTTTTATTTTAAAAACCATGTTTTTTCATCATAAAGATCCAAATAAACATATCTGTTATGAAAATCAAACTTCACATCCATTAAGAAAAGTTTAATATTTAAGACTATTATAGATGTAAAAAGTATTCAAATATAATCAAGTATTGATACCAAATCATGATATTATTCATGTTTTATGACTTCTTGTTGATTATAATCAATAAGAAAGTAATTATATGAATTATTACATTTCATCACATATGATTCTAAAGACCTATTTTACCCGAGTTATATAATATTCTTTAGCTCATTCAACTAAAGTGAAAAATTTATTCCTCTCAAATAAATTGACATTATATTGAATTTTCCTAATCCCATTATCATCACATAAATCCACATTATGTTTCTTAGGATCAAATTTGTAAATGATAGGTAGATGTTAAATATCATTTCTTAAGAAACTTATAGTCAAAACTACTTGATCAACATAACCAATTATTTACTGACAATTATAATACATTAGAAAAATATTACTTCTTGGGTTTTGAAAAATCATTCCTTCAATAATTTGAATAAAATATTTATTGGCAAAATTATCAGAAAAAACATCATGTGTTCTATCCTATTGAGAATATGTTTTCAATAATGGTTCAAAACCATGTTTATAAATAACATACAAGAATGTTGACAGAGGTTGTTTGAAAACAAAAGGTTCAGTTTCATCAAATTTAATTTGTAATTGTTCCACAATTGTACAATATTTTTTATGAAATATTATATATGAATCAAAAGTAGTGTAATAACATAAAAATATCCCTTCATCTAGTTTGGGTTCCAATTTATGTATATTATATTTTGTATTCAAGATGAATAAATTGCAACCAAAAACTATGAACTAAGAAAAATTGTATTTTATTATGTTTCAGAAGTTAGAAGGGATAATATTAAGACATTGTATAATTAAAACTCAATTTGTAGAATAGTTGGTAGAATTAACCACTTCATCTGAAAAATTATTATCAATTTAGTATTCATGTGATTCTAGAAATTTCATGAAATATGGATTTCTTTATTCAATGATACCATTTTTCTAAGGGGTTCTAGGTGTAGAAACGTTATGTTATATACCATTTATACAACAACATGTTTTAAAATATGAATATTAAAATTCCCCCTCACGATGATTATGAATATTTATCATGAGATGTTTTTTCATATTTTTTACTTTAGATATAAAAATTTCAAATAAAAAAGGATTTTAATATCATTGTAAAAAAATAAACCCATCTATATCTATTATAATCATCAACTAGGAAATATGCATAATATTTTCCTTTAACAATACTCATTTTTGTAGGGTGAAATTTGACAATATAGACTATCATTAAAGCATTAGAAGTTGTGAATTCACTTATAGAATTTAAAAAATGGCTTTTGTTTCATTCCATATGGAAAATGGTCACAAACAATTGAACAATCAAACATATGTTCTGGTATATTAGTAACATGTATTATCTTTGTGAAATTTTATAAGATTATAAGGACACAATGCCCTAAAATTCTATTCCATAACCAAGATTTATCTTCTATTTCACTAAGTAAATGTATGTCTTGAAGGCTTCATTCTTCTACATTAACAATATAAAAGTTCCCATGTTGATTGGTAAAAAGAATAAATAAAACCCTGGATCTATTTTCTAAATATTCATCATTGAACATTTTACAAGATAACCTTCATAAAATAATAGAATTATTCTTATAATGATTTTATTAAGAACGTTATCATATAAAACATGTTAAATAAGTAATTTATTAAGATGAACAATAATATCTATTTGGATAATATCTAATTGAACATTATATTCAAATATTACATTCCCACATTTTATCTTATTTATTTTATCCAAAATGAATTTTCTATGAGTCATATAACTAGAATAGACTCTATTCATCTTCCAGGTATTTTTTTGGTACTTTCAGTATTTTACTAAAATAAAAAACATTAGACTTTCAGTACCTAAAAATTATTAGGTCAAGAAATTTTAAAAAATAAAGCAATATGAAACCATATTTTTTTAAAAAAATACCCTTTGTTAAAACAAAATGTTATAATATCGTTTAATGAACAATTATTTTTCCAATTTCCACTCTTGTACACATTTTGAAAAAGGTCACACTGTTAGTAAAATTGAATGTTTTAGTCAAAATGGTTTTTAAAATAAAACCCCATTCTAGATAAATTACCCCCAAGAATTATTTTATGATATATTTTATACCATTTTTCATTACCATTAGTGTGGTTTGAAAAAATATTCTTTAAGGAATACATTTTATACAATAGTTTTATAACTACAATCGTTTCATCCTTAGTGATAGCAATGAAACTATGTTTATCAAAAATAGTTTATAAATCAACCTATATAGAATATACTTTTTCAAAATATTTATAAATTTATTCCTTTTCATAAATAGTCATATCATGATCTTTAGAGATATATGATATTTCATTTGTTAAAACATTTATTATTGATTCATCCTTATCATTATTTTCATTAGAATTATATTTTTTTTTAAATTTTAAAATTTCTATTTTCCAAAATTTTAAAAAAATATAAAACATCCTCATAATAAGAAAGTATATTATCTTATATGGATGTGAAAGATTCTTTATTCAAATATGATGATTTGTCTCATCATAGAAATTTCCTCTTAAATACAAATTAGTAAGGTTCTCAGATATTTGTACCTTTAATATGAAAAATATATTTTCTTGATTTATATTTCAAAATAATCATATGATCCATTAACTGGAAATTTCACAATCATTGGAAATTTTTAAAGAGTCAACTCCACTAGCACTATATGTTTATGGATTTCAGAACATTCATGCATTTAGATTTATAATATTTATTTTCATTCCTTTCTAAATTTAAATCATTCCATTACTTCTTATTTATATTTGCATATTCTTGTCCTATGTGTGAATATTTTTTATATTCATATCAAATTAATTCATCTTTCATATCACCTTTATCATTATGACATTATTTTAAGGATAATGAAAATAATTCTTCCTAAAACTTTTCATTATCCTTCTATAAAAAATTTCTAGTTATTTTTTAGAAAGATAATATGTACATGATTTGGATTGAAAAATTAATATCTTACTTTCCGATAACTGAAAACAATCAGGAGTTTGATCTTTCGAATGTAGAGTAGTCAAAGTAATAGAAACACCATTATTTTTTCCTTTCCTTTTCAAAACCTCTCTTTTGAGTCTACCCTTATACTACATAAGGGATCCAGTTATATCATCCAATGTAGGATTGTCTTATATTCAAATCTCATAAACTATATTTCATTTCATCTCCCATTCATTGAGGAAAATATCAATTATCGTCTCTATCATAATTTCATCATTGAGTTCATTCTCTCAAATATATTGTGAAATATTATTCATTATCATAAATATTCCGTTCAACATCGAAAATTATTCACCAATTTAGAAATAATAAATAATTATAATCTACTCTGAGTAAGAATCTTCTTGATTCCACAACATTTTATGTTCCAAACTATGTGACTTACAACATTTTCTAAATATTGGTAGTAGCTTCACCTGGAGAAATGTGACTATAGAAGCTTTATCTAATAAACAAAAAAATATAATATTTAATAATTTGTTTTATATTATTATTATTTTAATATTTAATTATTGTACAATCATTATAAAATGTTTTATAATCTTCACCCATGATAAAAAAAATTGTCACCTCTAGTGTTCATAACAAATTTCTTCATCACATCTCTCCAGTACTCATAGATATCACCGTAAAAAATTGGTGGTCTATTAGGATTGAGGTTTTCTATTGAACATGGATTCACAGCTTCTATCATAAAACACTTATATTTATTTTCTGAAATCACATGTTAGTGTATAAATATTTATAGAAAAAATTATAAAATTAAATATATTTAAAATCATAATGGATGTAAAACCCCATAAAGTATATCAGCTTTGCAATCAACCTCTAACACCAATATTTGGATAAAATGATATTATATTAATGGATAACATACATGAGTGTGGTTAATTTTGGTATAAAAAATAACTATAAAATAATTAAACTAATGAAACCTAAATCATTATTAAGTAAGTTGTCGAACTCGACCTTCAGTTTGAATATCAATGTTGCTGAATATCATTCAGTTTTTGTCTGATTTCATTCGAGTTATAAATCTGTATCATGTTATAATTAATTAGTATAATTATATTTTAATCAGTATTAATTATATAAAACTATTCATAATAGAAATATGAATATGTTGACTACATTTATATTAAAAGTGTAGTGGAAATAAAAATCATAAAGACATTTGGTAATATAATCATTAACAAATATAAGAACAGAATATAGTGTGAATATTCTCTTTTAACCATAAGAGTAAGGTAGTCTATAAAATAGAATAAAGGTATCCATTGTTATATATATATATAGAAACATTTTTTCTTTCCTTATCATGTAACGATATTGATATGATGATCAATACAACTCTATATTCATATCCCAAAAAGGCCACTATATGATGATAGGATCTATCTTACTATCCAAGTAATCCCTCAATTTTAATATATGATTTTTTATGTTCTTATATATAGAAACCCTTGATAGTTAAAATAATCTAACAAAATTAATAATTAAAAAATAATTCATTAGGAGACAACCTAATAGGGTTTCCATAGGAAGTCAACTCTCTAATGAAATACGATTATTAAGAAATAGTTGTTCACACTAAGTATTCTTCTAAAAATTTGAGAGAAAAATTAATCGATGAATAATATCCAAACTCTTAAATTTAACTTGTATTTATAGATATCCCTCCAAAATTCTTTTTTTCATCTAATTGTTATATTATTCCAAGATTGTCTAAATGGATTTAGAAACCAACCACATGACAGCTTATAATGATCCAGCAAAACTGAATTTACAATGTCATATTTGTTAACACCATTATAGTGTAATTTGTATTCATTACAATTGAAAAACTCATTGAAATAAAATTATAAACTATGTTACTCTGGAATAATTCAATAAAATTTTATGTATAATTAACCTTATGTATATTTTACGGATATAATTTTTACCTTTATCTATCTGATTGTTATTAATTTTTTAATATTATAGAGAATATAATAGTAAATTTTATAGTTTAATTTATATAACTCTAATTTTTCATAAACATACTCCTTACAATATTAATAATGAATATTTTAAATTATATTTTCTTAAATCACTATAAATGTTTTATATTGAATGTTAAAATAAATTTTTCCTAAAAAAATAAAACACATGGGATATAAAAAATTATTGAACATGTTTAAAGAAATTATTTGTAATATCCAAAACTATGGGAATGGAAAAGTAAGAAAATAAATTCATATATAAAATGTAAATGAAAACATTATGATTGATAGGATTTAGTAAAATTAACTAGAAACAGATAGAAAGACTTTGATGAAAGTTGATTCAATTGTTCTCAGTTCAAATCAGATTGAATTGACATGGACAAATGGGAGTCACCACAAAAAGGATATAGCCACCCGCACATTTCTATAACCTTATAAATATTTCTTTCTTTGGTTTAAATTCCAATAATTTAATATGAGTAATTTTTAGATATAATTTTGGAATATATTTAATCTATAATAAGTTATAGTGATTAATTTTTAGATAAAATAAATTTTGATAGATCACCATTTAATCAACATTCATCAATGATCCAAACAATACAATGTCTGTAATTGAATAATAAAAGTGTTTTTGTTATAATTTATCATTTAAATAATTTAGGATACCCTTAACAACATTTAAATTTGATTTATTCAAATTTTATTGAAATTGCACACATAAACATTCAATGATTTTTTTTCTACATTATAGTTTCTAAGTATAGTAATATTTTAATCATAATTCTATAATGTTTCTTGAAACCCAATTTCATAGATACATAATTTTCATGTTTAATATATGTTTTTATTATAATAATTATTATTGAATATTTTTTCAAAAAACATTCTTTTAAAATAATCTATAAAATATTATTCTTGAGAAAATATTATTTCATTAACTCCCTAAAGAATTTAAAAAATGTTGTAGAATAATTATATTCAACAACCATTCCCATTTGAGACTCACTTTTCAATTGATTGAAAAAGATTATAATTATATTTTTATGTTAAACAAATATAATTTTCATCTATATAAATTTATAGAACAATATTTTTATTGAAACCATTATTCCTACAAATATATAGATCAATACTTATGTGAAGATTATTATTTTTAAGTATAAATTTGGATAATTTATTATACTAGGCTCTTTGATCTTGATTAAGTCCACATAGGTCTATGGAGAGACTCGATACATTTTCTCTAAATTTTATATCTTTGAAACCTATGTTTTTCAAAATAATATACCCTTTAGACGTATCTGTTATAAAAATAAATTTAATCTCAAATTGGAATAAATTCAAATTTAGATGTGTTATGGAGGATAACAGTAAAGGAATATACGCATCCTTAGAAACCTATTGAAATATTTCTACATAATCTGTATATTGTTCTTTCTTATAACTTAATGTAATAATAGTTTTTTATTCCTATTGATGGTTACATTTTCATCACCTTCATTTCTAAAAAAACAATTTTTATCCTGATCATATATTTTAATTAATTTATTCAATAAAATTCAAAACACTTTTTAATTAAAATGATTAAGATATTATTTTAAATCACATATCCAACCTTCCACCACAAAGAATATTTTTCTATTTTATAAGAAATTTTCTATTGGAATGTAATATGCTCACATTTAGTTACGAGGATAAAGTGTCATTTTTATAAGTGTATCAATGTCACTAATAATTTCATTATTGAAATTATTCATTAATATGGATATTATTCTAAGAAAAATGGAATTTCATTACATGAGTATTCATTATTCTCATTTCATTTATGTAATATCTAGATTTTGAAATACAATTAGTAAAAGTTACGATGTATTTAGGAAATTTTTTCTCACTCAAATTATTGTAAGATAAAATTGGAAAACTACTATAAATATGATAAATTACTGAAAGACTTACAAAATCAAAAGGAATAGTTTCACCAAAATTTAAAAAAAAATTCCTCAACAAAATTAGGTATTTTATTAAAAACACTATAATCTGTATAATTTATGTAATAACCAAAAACATTCATCATATTCATTTGGATAATATTTGATAATATTATCATTAGTAATAAAAGGATCTTTTTACAACCCAAAAAATATAATATTCAAAAAATTTAGTTTGGTTTTGGTCACAACTCCAAAATATTTTTATTAAGAAATGGGTGACTTAAAAATAAATTTATAGTATAGAAGGTAATTTATATTGCTTCATCCCAAATAATTATATAAAACAGTTATTCACTCAATACTGTTGATGAGTGTTCCTCAATAACTATGTTTATTAATTAAATTATGTCATTTTGATAAGTTGTTATGGGTGCTAAAAAGTAATTATTAATATCGTTATTAATTTAAACAGCTTAAAATTCATAAATAATAAACCACAGAAATGATTCTTCTTTATATTAATCCAGAGTAGGTTATTCATTTTTTTATTATAGACATATAATTAAAAAATAGATATTCATGTTTAAATAAAAAAATTGTTTATATAAATCTAGTGTAGTCATCAATATAGAAATACCCATAGGGTGTTCATATAATATATGTAGATTTCAGGGGGCCATATATATCCCAATACACTAATTATAATCCTTTTCATATTATGGCTAGAATAATTAGTATAAAACCAGACTTATGAATCCTACCCAATTGAAAAATATTATAAATTATGGAATAGATAAAATAATGTTTTGGTAATTACCATCCATGACCACTGATAGAAATATTATTAAAATATAAAACAAGTTATCCACCTAACCATATATTCTTCATTCAAGATAAATTTTCTTTTACAGTTAATCATGTAATTATATTATTTACCTGGTCTTTTAAACACATTTTACAAAAAATTTAATCTATATATGTAGAGAGAAAAAATTATCCATCTAAACAATGGATAATACATAAAGAATTCTTTATTTTCATAGTGTAACCATCATACCATAGTTTAATACTGATGATAATGATGATCTATTTTCATAATACAAACTAATCATTCAAAATTTAATTTTTTACCGAAATATATAATTCACAAATTGTAATTATTTAACCCTATGAATTGTCTCCAAAAAGTACGCATCCTCTATTTATTATTTAAATGTCTTGAATGTTGTACATTTTTTATATCATAATAATTGAACTATTTTAATCTATATACACCATATTTGGGATTCTTTTATTCAACCTTCATATAGTAAAATAATATGTCTTTGATTTTTGGACATAATTTTTCATAGGTCCAATTATGTTAGAAAATAGATATTTTGAATCCCATATTTTTCTAATTCATCAATATTGTACATATAAAAAATATTCAGAAATAAAAATATTAATAAATCCAACTTATTTCATGATAGTTATGGAATAATGATTTCCCTAATTACATTCCCTTTTAAATTGTTTTACGAAATGAGGTACTTTTATGAAAAACATAATTTAACAGAATATGTGATTTTCCAAAAGTATATTTTATTCCATGTAATATGTTATATTATTTCAATTTATTATTTATAATTTCAAATTTCTACCGTCTATATGAAGAATTATATAATTTTTTTCTTACCATTGATGGTATAAATTATTTTAAAACAAAACTATGGTCATTATATATTAAACTAAAACTATATTTATAATATTATTGAGATGAATGACTAGTATTTTCCAATTTTTTTAGAATCTTATTTTTGAATTTATAAAATTCCTCCCAATAATAATCATAGTCATTCTTCAACATAATATTTCTCGATTCAATAAAAATTTAGTTATTATACATCTTTACAATAGTTGGAACAACATCATCATCTTTTGATGAAATATCTTTTTCAACATTCAATTAAATAACTCTATCAAATTCTGATGAAATTGACATTGAAACATCATCCCAAGAACCAAAAAATTAGAATATAATGTAAATTTTTTATAAAATTTTGATGATAGAGTAACCATTAAATTATTACCATTTTTTGCAATATTTACATAAAATGAAATAATATTTTGACTCTTATCACTTTATTTCAATGATCAATAGGAAGTTATATCACATGAACTCATCCTCCATGTGTTTAAATATTTAATTATCTTATTTCATTCGATTGTATACAATATTATATATTTTATTCTCATTATCTTAAAGATTGGATTGTCCTTCGTCATATGACTGAGATACATGAATTTATAACAAATCATTTCATAAGGATAATTGTTTTCAAGCCCATCCTTCAAAAAACATTTTTAAATCATAATAATAAATGTTTTCTCTAATAATATTATTCATAATTCTATGAGTTTGTGATAAATAATTTCCATTATAATAATAATTCCTATAATTAAAATGATTTTTAATCTTCTTATTTCAAATAAATACCCTCAAAATATTCAACAAAAAATTAATACCTCCTAAAGAAATATTAATAGATGTAGACAATAATATTTTATCATTCTATATATTCTCAATTTTAGTGTCTCGTTATAAATGATTCAAATATATAATTTTAAATCCCAAGAAATCATAAATATATAGATATTTTTATGTTGTTTATTTTCAACTATATTATTTTTTATATAGTCCAACTACGTTCGATGTATATCTATTAGCACTAGAAACTATTATACATGAACTTTTTCATAGAGGCCATGTGGTCCTCATAAGATAATTCCATTTTTGTTTGTAAAGACTGATCTATCTCCACAACAAATGATGATTCAAATGGGATATTTATGTGCCAAAATATTAATTACACACTCAAGTATAAATATTTTGAAAAATTATTCCCAATATAGTGATGTTGTGGTGAGAACCTCTCACTAGGAGTAGTCCAATGACTTTCAAAATTGTTGATGAATTGTTTATTATAGAAATATAATTAATTTTTGAGTGTATTATATGTATGATATACCCTGTATAACACAGTATTGGAGGTCCTAAAAGATATTATAATATTTTATGTTTCTATATTTTATTACTATTGTTGGGATCCCCAACGAATATACACATCAAATGTTATTTTATTTTTATATAGGAATTCATTTTACCCCAAGGAAAATATGACAGAGGGATGAATCTCATGAATTGAAAAACATTCATTGATATTATTCCTGTGAAATAACATTATAATCCCCATAATTGCTCCATAGGCCACGTAATTCCTTTTTGGAATGTGTAATTCCTCCACAGGCTACATAATTCCACCTTGAACCGTGTATAATCTGTTAATTCAATAATAGTTTGTTGTCTAATAACGTAAATTATTCATAATCAAGTTATCCATTCAGGAATATAATTCATTCATTATATACTGGTAGGTGTGCATTAAGAACACAATCTTTCAAAGTAATATCATAGTTCCTATGTTAATGGAATTTATTCACGAAATGATGATGAGATTACAATTTAGTTGTATACTCATTAAGTTCCCACAAATTATAGGAAACAATTATCTTTTACCTCTTATAAATAACAAATATGTTCCCAAAAAGTAATTCTCAAAAAATTATCCATCATGAAATAAGAGTCTTTGAGAAATCCCTCATGTAATCCCTGTGATTTAATTATGGACTATGGTGGTCCTTTATGAAGTAAACTTGTGAATGACCCATTGTGAAGTAACATATTTTTTCAATATTGTGAATGGTTTTTTTGAAACCAAACAATAAAAACCATTTTGTTGATTTGCCTTCACATATTCCACTCAATAGACCACCCATTATAGATTCCACTATGTAGACTTCCCTTCATAGACACCCCCTTATAGACACCCCTTTGTAGAGGCTCTACACAGACACCACTTTCCCAAATTCACCTAAGTGGATTTACCTCTATCTATAAATTTTCATGGATTCTGTTATATAGAAACCGTAATTCTATTTTCTTCTTTTACTATTCCTAATGAAATTTTTATATATTTACCGTATATTTTTAGGGTCGTTTCAGATCATATTTGGGTTCTCATTCCTACAACTCTAACAATTACCCCAATAATATTCTGTTAGATGATATTCTCCTTCTAATATTTAAAATACTTTATGTAAATATAATCACTTTAGATTAATCATTTATATGACTCCTACTAAATATTACGACCTTTTATACATCATAGGTAAAAACTCATCAATATTCCCCATTCAAGACCCATGAATCGATATACATCACTCAGTTCTATCATGAAGAAATTAGTTGATTCAAACCTCCTGATTGTCTGAATATCCTAGTGTTTTGAGTATCCTCTTAACACCCAAAAATATAATTAAATGGATCATATTATATTGTTAACTCAAATGGGAATCCCTATATGTGGGATCAATGTAGTTCCATGTAGTGAAATATCACATAATATAACTATCTTGAAAGGAAAGGGATAATATAAATCCCTCGTAAAATGGGATTCAGTTTGGCATAAGGATCAATAGTGATGCATTCGTTTCATTCAGAATCAATAATTTCGGGTCACCATGGTCTTTATTAAAAGAAATACCCAACTATTACATCATGCATAAATGGGTACGAGCGTTCGTTCCAATGGAATATGGTTAGTTGGGGTTTCAAACCAAATGACACTTTGTGATTTTCATTTGTATATAATATGGGTGGTCGAGCTCATCACTCCCAATTGGGAGAATTTTTTCCAACATTTGGAATCTATTATAAGTTAAATATTTTTTTGAATCACATCCTTATTATGATATGAGACTAGTTACCCTAAAATTTTATAACAAGTTAATCCATTTTATTTGAAAAATATGATCACAATTAATGTTCATTTATGTGCAGAATAAGGGGAAATCATTAGTGAATCTATTTATATGTATCTGAGATTCATCTGCCACTTTCCAATAATAATTTCTTCTTTTATGTGGAAGCCACAATACCATGAATTTTTTTAATTTGATTCCATTTAAGGTAAAAGTAAATATTTTGAGGATGGTATTGATCCATTATGAGGTGTTTAACATTTCCCATTTATGGAAGTAATAAAACACACATAATTCATTAAATCCAAGAGGATTATCATCATAAAAAAGGTAATATGTGTGGGATCTTATGAACCAGATATATGAGCTTGAGTCTTTAAAAGACATCAAATGTATCCTGATTGTTGCCCATCCTATAGTTAGCATAGTCTGATTTCACCCTTGGGATTGGACCTATGGAAGATTACATTATATGGGTGTTATTTATAAAATTTCCTTTATTGGATCTTACATGACGATATTTTCCATGCTATTGGGGATTTATGATGCAATTTAGGTGATCATTAAAACTGCCTTAGACCACCTGAACTATGATAAATTTAATAATCAAGGGATAATAATTAATCCATCTCACAGTATATAGGTGTGGTCCACCTATATTGGGGATTCTATTAGGATGTTTTAATATAGTGATTATCCCTATGTGATGATCCATACATATCACCATTATGGAAGGAATCTAAGTCATTGTAGTTTTGTTTCCTCAGTCTGCAGAAGGATGAGGTTGGACTGTCAGCCACTGGGAATGATCAGATCCTAATGGTTGAAATTTCAAAGACTTGTTCGGACTTACAAAAATTTCAATCTCTATTAGAATATGAGATATAGGCATTAGAAGGAATCCTATGTATCATGGTTACTGAAGGAATCATATTCCACATTGGTCAATTGGTCAAGGAATACACATGATATAGCCCTAATATATTTGACAAATGATTTTTTGCTTCTTATTGGAGATTACACACTGGGGTTTACCTTGTATTTATATATTCTTATGATGAAAATGATATAATCATTGTGACCCCTAATCCCACATGTCCCAAGTTTTTTGTGGGAAACAAATAATTTAAAATAATCATTCTCATTATCTATGGATGTAGGGAATATGCACTACGTAGACCCTTTCAATATAGGGCTTGATCCAAAGAAATAAATCATACATATATAGGTTATGGAAATATTTAGAGTCCATTTTAAACATGTCATATTCTATTAAACTCTAAGGCTTACCTTTCATTCAAGGCTTAGACATTGAATATGGACAATATCATCGAGTCCTAGGATTCAATGTTCAAATTTCCTTGTTGTCTAGCTGACGTGTGTTGATTTTCGACATGAAATGCCTTGATTTAGATCCTAACATGTTGAATAATATCTTCAAGATTTTACCTAATAGAATCTTTTGATCTTGTTGACTTCTCTAAGGACATCAAATATCATGGATGGAATTTGTGATATCAATCACATGATTAAGGTGGAATTGTCTAGTGTACATCATGAGACAAGGTTAACTAATCTTTGATGCCTTCTAATATCACAAGATTAGTTTCTTAGAGGGTGTCACATGATTCAGCTGGAACTCCCAGGTGTCATCACAGAGGCATCATGACACACTTGAAAGTAATCTCTAAAGTCAATGCGACATTTTTGGAGGGAGACACCGGAATCGGGCTGCTATGAGTTTGGGTAATCATGAGATCTTGCTAGCATTCCTAGATGTAATTATAATATATATTTGACATGATGTGTTTCAATCATGATATATATCTAATATATAATTATGTCACTTAATGAGTAATCTGATAAGTCTAATGGACAATGTGAGGATTTGATAGTGAGATCAGGGGGCATCATGAGACATAGGTGGGATGACTAAGGGAACCATTTGACATGCATATGCATTTTAAAAGGGATTCACAAGATCAAAAAATAAAACTAAAGGGACCTCTTGATATCTGGGAGACATCTCCTTGTACATTCCAATATATTGAGTAGTTCACGCAAATTGCATGAGGACCATTGTATATATTCTTCCCATATATATCTAATATTTTTAGTCCATTTTTCATAAATTTATTGTAAATTACTTATTTTTATTCAGTATTATCTTTTTTCAACTCTCACTTGTCCTAGAAGATAATTGGGATCCTTATTGTATGACCCTAAAAAATTCCTCCATGTGATCTATGAGTTTTCATGATAATTTGTTATCCTTATTTCATAGTCACTCCAGCTTTTCCCTGAAACATATAGGACATGAAGCTTTTCCAGTTATGAGATCATCCACTCTAAAAGTTCTACAATGTGGCTTGGGTGTCTGAGTACAAAGATACAAGAGTTCACCTATAAAAAATATATTAGAGGTTCATTTTTCATGTTTGGTGGAGTATTTATAGTCCTCGATAATCTATTTATTTTTTGCTTCATGCAGAGCGTATCTCATAAATATATGATCCAATTAATTGAGAGTATTTTTATTATGTGTATTCATGTGGTCCTACCATGAATCATTCTTAGTGAGTCTCATGTCTTTTAGTGACCACAAGAACATCCAATCAATTCTTCATTGACTGTATTTTGACCAATTAATGGGGTCTTTTTGAAATCTGAGGAAATGTTGAGAGACATTTATATTGTCCTAAAAACACTCTTGAGTTCCTTCAAAAGATCAAAATACCCACCTAAAGGCCGTCACGTGATTTATGTGACTTATCTGGGGCATTATATGAAATAAGGATGACTTATCAATGAGCCTTTGTGAAATCAAAAAGGATTGTTAAGGGGACTTGTGACACCATGAAACTGAAATCCTGGGCGTTTAATGTGATTTTATGATAGAAAGAGTCTCCAATCATTTCATTCTTTATTTCCATTGTTTATATTACAATGGTTTTGGATGTAATAATTTTGGATGAGTGGTTTTAATACAATCAATTTACCATGTGGTTATACATTTTGTGACAAAAAAAGGTCATATAGAGATTGACAATCATTTTATGGGAAATTACATTTTATCATTATAAAGACAAAGAGTGTTGTTAGTTATCCTAGAAATGTTTAAACCCATTCACAAGATGAGTATGACAATTAGGAATGATTTCCATGGATGAGGAAGACCTATCACTGGGTTCTAGTAGTATATTTCAGATCAGAAAGGGTTTGTAATGTTATTTTTATGAAAACAAAGGGCTCTCGCCTCCTCGGATTTCAATTGACATTGATTTTTACATCAACGTGGGGTTTCATGTGTTTTTATGAATTTTGTTTAAGAAAATAAATCTCCACATAATTCATTCATCACATGAGTTTTATGACTGCAAGAGGCCCCACCTTATTAAATTTTTTCTATGTTTTTTAAAGGATTTTAGATGGTATGTCTGGTGTTGTCCTATGGACAGGCCATGGGACCTAGGGGATATTATTTGAATTCCACCACATGATAAATAATTGTCTAGGAAACCTTTCCAAAATAATATAGACCTCTCATATGTACTTCACTTGATTTTCCACAGGTTATTTTCCAAGTGTGAATGTCTACAAGACTATCTGCTGGTCCTGAGGTTATGTGTCTCCTGGGGGATCATGTGATCTATGTGATTATGGACACCTTAATATTCCATTTCATTAATGGGAAAATTCTACCCATGTTTAGGAATTTCACTTTTTTGTTTTTTGATGCTCATCTGGATGGAATCATTAATCCCCCCCACCTTCAAGAGTGAAGACTATAGGGAAAAGCGCTCAGTTCGGAGGAATATAAATTCCCTCATGAGCCTTTGCGGTTGTTGCCAATTGGTAAATTATGATATGTTTAGTCTTCTAGGAAAATTTTTGTATCACATAAATTTCCCTATTAATAGGTGAATTTATTGCTATTTATTCACCATTTACTCACCCCTCAAGATCTAGTTCACCCTGCCTCTGTCGCATGACCTCATCAAAACACATTCTCATAAGAACCAACTGTAATACCTCTTTATAATCCAGATTTCATGACAACCACTCCACAATTCATCATTTTCATAGAAGGCTTCTTGATTATATCGTGAACTAATCTTTGGAAATCATTTTGGACTTTGTCAATGGGGATTTAGTCATATTGGGGGTTTTTTGTGATATGTTATTATGATCACATGATCTGTTAAAACAAATGTGGCTTCAATTACTAATTAATTTTCATGAAATTTTTCTATCATCTAGGGGTCATGTAGCTATTTGTTTCATGGATTATTATTCATATTTTGAGATATTCAGGCATCGATATAGTTTTGAGTCATTTACATGATCCAAAAATGACTTATTGATTCATTCAATGTTCATGATGTAGCTGATTTATGCCTTTATTTTGACACGTTATAATATTGTCTTTCTAACATAAAACACATATATATGTTTTATATGGATCCTAATTATTAATGAAAACCCTCTGAATTGTCTAACCAATGGGACATGATTTCTATAAATGGAAATTTTAACCCCTAATATCATGTGATATTTGATAATGAGTTCTTGAAGAGGTTCTTGGAGAGACTCTAAAATATGTAAGTTCTTACTATTGTTTGTTATCAGTGAATAGATCTTCTAAAAATTAAATTTTGTAGAATAATATTATTTTATTCATGAATATTTATTGATCTTATATTATATAAACCATAAATGATACCATTCCTCTTTATAATATAAAATAAAATTATATATATGGATCATAATATTTAAATCATAATAGATTCTTGTTTAGAAGATATCATCAATAAACACAAACATGGGATTCCTTAAAGATATACCTTCTCTTGTTTACATGAGATTACGTATTTTTCAGAATTAAAATTGGGTAGAATACATGTCCTGATGGGAGAGGGATCTATCTTTTTTCAAATCTTATAGGCATGGTGAGTCTCTTGATTTTTTATGGCCATATGATGTACCTTATAATATTTTTCAGTACATTAGAACAAATCAATTATGTGTTTTTGTTTTTGGTATCATATCTTAGAATATTTATCATTATATCTTTGCAAAATTTAGCTCATACCTTGTATCATTGTAGTTTCAGTTCTTTTAGCTTGGACCCACTATCACTGTAGTTTAGGCTATTATATCTCAGACCATATATGACTATTTTTAGGTTATTTTATCTCAAACCTTAAATTTATTTAGTTTATTGTATTTTATCTTAGACATTCTATCACCTTCATTTATAGTCTACTAGCTCGGACCTTCGATCACATTAATTTAGGGTATTTTAGCTAATACATTTTATTACATTTGTTTATGGTCTTCTAGATCGAACATTCTGTAGCTTTTGTTTAGGGGAATCTTTCTCAAAACATATATATCATCATATCAGGGTCTTTTATCTCTAACATTATTGATTATCATTTAAAATGGTGTATAAATTACATGAATTACACAAAAACACTTCGGGGTGTCGAGTTATATCATGGTTTTGTCAAGTCTAATGATGATCAGAAATCTTTTCCTATAAGGATGATATGCCTCGAGTAGGTAGGTCAAGGAACCAATACATCAGTATAATTTATAATAATAGGTCTCTATACTCATTTCCAATGGGAATGGATGGTTTATGGATGTAGTATCAGTTGAGGGAGAAATTATAGTGATGATAGGTCTTCCCGGATATTTGTAATATGGGTGATGTAAGTCATAACACAAAATTTCAATTCTATGAAAAATGGATTGGGCCGTCATGGTGAGGATGACCCGTAACACTCTCATATTCATCGTTCTTTTATAGAGATTCTATTTCTCAAAAGTCTGAATCTCAATTTTTACAAGGAGGATATGCCTTTTTTAATTAGCTCAAGGCCCTTATGTATTAATAGAATTGTCAAAAAAAAGATGATCTACACTCTATTTTTAGGTACATGAATGATTCATGAAGACAAAAAACATCCATATGATGAAGATGGGTAAGGAATAAAGAAATCAAAGAAGGATTCCGGAACCCTAAGGTAGTTCAACTCTTGATCGTGAATCATGATCCCTTTTACTTGTGATTTCTAATAATGAGGTGTGGGCCTAATGTTTGGGAAGGAAGTGTCACATTCATTCTGTGAGAAAGGTGACAAAACATGGTGATATATTGCCACGTATGTCAAATACTCTTAAATAGTTTTTTACATATATTTTTAATCATAGTCCAAAGTGCTTGTACATGGAGGAAGATATGGGAAAATCATACTTGAAATAACCCAAAACATGATGAGGTATAGAGTTTTTTCACAATGTTGCCAGGGGTAAATGTATCAAAAATATATTTTTTCAGATTGATGTATTTAGTTAATGATCATGTGCTCATTTAATGGATACCAAGGTGTACGTGAATTGTCAGCAAAATGGCCCTTTGATATAGAGTACCATTTTTCAATGGCTACTAATGGTTTTAGTGCTCATGGGCACTAAAATCTTGAAAATTGATTTGTGGGAAGAGTAATTTCAAAGACCTATTTGGGAAACCTAAATATTTTTCACCGCCTATATAAAATTTTATTACGGTAAATGGATCTGACAGATAACCATCAAAACGTTTTTTCTAAACTAGGGGATTCAATGAGAACAATAAGGATTTTAAAAGGGCTAGAGAGTATTTAATATGAGCTTTATTCCATATCTATTTTTACCAATGTTTATTCCAATACTATGTAGAGAAAGGATTTAGTGAGTGAAGTCATTAATTTTTCACAGGACACCCATTGTGTGTTTTAAACCTATTACATTTTCAAACTATTTCACAAGACGTTTAAATTATTTTTATTTGGACCATTATAGTCTAGATATTATTGTTGTATATATTTGACCAAAGTGCATGAATTTTATGGTCATGAAAAACAAGGACTTAATTGGGGAATGTTACATAATAGCCTATTTAGGATAACCAGGATCAACAGTACATAGTCATACTTCTGAGATGGAAATGAATATATTATAAATCATGGATTGGGGATATTTTTTTTAGGAGTAACGATATATGGATGTCATATCAAGAATGGTTCAGAACACAGTGAGGTGTGGGACTCTTCCATTGTGATGTCGTGGCTCATAAGGATTAGAAGGCCCTTTTTGAAGAGTGAAACATTTTTTTGAAGACCATAGGAGCATATGTAGGATCCATAATTTTCCATTCTTAGTAAAAAAGGGTATGTTGTTGCATGTACATTTTCCATGGGATATAGAAGTTTTTTTTGGAATCCTGAGGCACTTGATACATGATGTGTGTCTTATGGATTATATTCCTTAAAAGATAGCAGATGCACCCCATAATCTGGTTTAACGGGGTAGAGAAACAATTTAACTTGAAAATTGTTCATAATTGATGGTTATATAAATATTTTAACATATTATAGTAGTTAATTACATTATTCCATGTTGTTTAACATCATACAATGAGGATGATTTTATGGTGTAGTTTTAATGTCATGTGACAATGACCTTTTCCTTGAAGTTAAACATCATGCGGTGAGTATGTTTTTCATGAGATTTCACAATATGATATATTGATTTGGGAACCAATGTGAAAAAAAATTAACTATATATATTTTTTAAATGATATCCAAACACAGATCGAAATCATATATAGAAAATATGAGATTGTAAGACTCAATCTTTATGTAGTTTCAGTGCATTTATTTTTTCGATTGTTGTGGATGGGTATTGTATCTGGGATAAGAATGTCACTATATATCCTATGATGATTAGAATAAATCGATACACATTTCTTAATTGGAAAAAAACACTACATAAGATTGGACTATATGTAGAGGTGGGAATTGTATCTTCAGATTGTTATAGTTTTGCCTAGGTTTGGATATCTAGGCATCACTAATATCCATTGGTGGGAGGTATCAAGACACATGTAGATCATGAATGGATGAATTTTATGAGACTATAACCAATAATAGTGATAATACTTGATGAGGTTCACATGAATGTGCAATTTTATCTCACCCAATGGACATAAACCTTTAATTTTAATGTCATCTTTTGAGGACTATTGGTATGTCTTTTATGATCATGGATTCAAGACCCTACTAACCTTATCATGGGATTATATGGATTTTTTTGTGGAAACCCTCACTGAAATTCCTAATCTCATGTGACCTATGATCATTGTGAGATAATGTGATTGGTTAGGAAATATCTAAATATGAAAAGGCAATTAAGGATTGGACAAGTGGATTTTTCATCATCTAGTAGATTGATCAATAATATGATCAAGGCATCCCTACACAAATCATTTTAAATGACTATTATTCAATGGTTTGTTCTAGAAAATACTTTTAGTTTAATTTCATGATCAATGGACGTCATCATGTAGTTTTATGCCATGTGGTGGGGACTTTAGTCACCCAATGTGAACTAGAAGTAACACCATGGATGCTTGTAGTTTTACATCTTACGATAAAGAAATATGTCATGCATTTCAATGTTGTGAATTAAGGATGAGGATAAACAGATGTGAATGAAATGGAATACTATCTTTTTACTCAAAATAAGGTTTAGGGCATCACTATATATCCTTTTATGAAAGGAATAAATCCAAACATTGTTCTCAGAGGAGGATATTACTTATGTGGAGCTAAAATTCACACAGTGATGGGGGCATTTCATCATTCCTTTGTATAAATCTAGATCATGTGTAGTGGGTATTAAGAGAGATGGTTCATCCCATGTTGTTTAGTTTCATATGGTAAGGACATGCTCAATAAACTTTAGTGTCTTGTTACCATGATGAGAGAGATTGTGCAGTTCAATGTATTATTTTTGGGATGATAATCTATGAAGATTAACATCATTTAATAATGATATTCCCTTGTAGTTTAACATCCTAAAACCTGGAAAACCATATAGTATAATGTCGTGTGGTCAAGATGTGGGATACCATTCCCTTCAATTTCATTCTTCATAGAATTTTCCATAATGATTATTGTAATGTAGATAGGAAGAGGTATATAGTGAATTTTAATGTCTTACATCCACAACCATTCCATATATTTTAACATAATTTGGTCTGGAATTGGGGCACATGATAAAATATAGGAAAATTAATTCTTCAGAAACGTCACATTAGTCTGTGTTTTGAGATGATCTCCATCCATAGTGTCCAATGTCTAAGCTCAACTGTTGTAGAAATTATTTATGATGTTTCGCCCTTCCCATTTGGGTTGAATCCTTGGAGGGTTCTTTCATAGTATCATTGGGGTCCTTAGAACCAACAAAAAATAACATTAAAAGATTTAATGGAGGAAAACCTTCTTATTAATGGCATGTATGATGTGACTATGATAGATCTCAAGGTTTTGCAATGTACACAACCTCTTCCCATTCAGCTACACAAAATCATCTAGTCAAATTTATGATTTCGTTTCGTCTATGAGTTTTTGAAAATTGGAAATTTTGATAAAATTTATCTAGTCATCTATGGGTAACACGTCCTTTGTCTCGTAGACCAACGAGTATAAGGATGCTTGTGTTGTAGTACGAGTGGTATTATGGCAGGCCCATAAAGGATGAAGGGTGTTATCTGGGCATGAAATATTAACCTTTTTCACTATTAATTGAATTTATTTGAAATACTGTTTTTAAGTCCTCTATTATCCCATTTCCCACTTCATTATGGTGAGATGAGTTATTTGAATTGATGTTATACTTCTGGTAAAATTTTCTCAACTTGGTATAAAAAAATTTGTTCTCATTTTAAATCAATATTTTGTGAGGAACTCCTAGAATGGTGATAAAATGGGACATCCCAATGATGATGATATTATTTTTCCCAACATCATTTATGGGTATTTCCTCAGGCCATTTGGAAAATAATTCAATAGTATTAAGTATGTACTTGAATTTCATAGCTTTTTCTAGGGGATATGGCCCCAAAACATCCAGTCCACAAACAGGAAAGGACTATTAATTTTAATTTGTATCTAGGAATTTTGGGAGATGATGGATGAAATTTTCATGGATCTAACATGCAAGAAATATCATTTTAATTACACATAGTCTTGTATAATGTTTTTTAGTAAGATCCCAGCCTCTAGATTTGGTGGGAGAGCATATTCCCCAACTAATGAGTGTTCCATTATCCAATATGGACTTCATCCATTATAGTGGGATTATTTATTATTCTATTATTATTTTGAGGATTACATTAATTAAATTCTATTAGAGGGACTTCTATTCATTTGGACAAATTTTTAGGGTAAATTTAACAGCACACCACTAAATCTCTTCCCTTCATGGTTAATTTTTTTAAAATAATCCCATTTATGATATAATCAATTTTATGCTATAGCAATCCAGTGGTATAAGAAAGTTAATCATGGTCTTGGGAAGTGTGGACATGATTGATTTCTTACATATCATATGCATGGACCAATGAGAATATTATTCAATCATGATACATAATATTTCTTCCTCATGATAAAAGTTATCCAAGAATATTGATCCTTTATCCAATGCATCGACACAAGTATTCTATAATCAGTGAGAATGATAAAATTTGTAAATAATAGGGAACTCTTCCATCATCCCACTAAAATAGTAAGTGAAAGGGGCCAACTATTCTTATTTGATTTTATATTCACCATTGGTATTCATTGTCACTAGTTATGAATCATGTTTGATATTTACGTAGGCTATTTGAAGTTGTAGCGTATGTTCCAACCCAGTAATAAGGGGTTTATATTGATTAAAATAATTTTTTATGATTTCATATGGTGAGAATGTGTACTGAATATTTTATTTTTCTAGTGAGACGAATGAAATACCTATGAAAACCAGATTGAGATTCAGGTTTTCCATAATATTTTTAATAGGACATTAAGAGGAACCATAAATAACATCTCCCATTTTCAAGGAGTTTTAAGGGAATAAAAGACCAACTCATATGGAATATCAGAGTCCACCGATGTATTCTCCATGTTAGAATGGGTTGTAATGGATTCATCTAGGTAATTATCTTTCCTTAATTAATATGATACAAACTAAATTTTTATTACTATATAATGATTTACCATTGGTCCAAAAACATAGTAAACATAAGATGAACAATGATTTTTTTGAGAATATCAATACAATATACTATATAGGATTTTTGGTTTTCCATGTAATGCCTCAATTTTTTCATTGAAAATATGAGTGAAAGGATATTTTCTTGATAGTAGAGTATCATTTCACATTACCTAGGATTGTTTAGAGGACGTAATATAGGAAAAATTTTCTCCTATGTAATTTTATGTGAAAGGAGTGTTTACAATGATCATTCCATGGAGGATACATTCTAGAAGAGTGACCTCCCTTATTCTAGAGGCATCAGAAATCATGGGTGTAATAAATAAATCCTGAAACTTTTTAAGGCTTCTTGGCAGTCATCACCTGATTGATAGGTAATTTAATTCTATATTAGACTAGTGAAGAAGAGATCTTTTCAATCCTTATTTTCTATAAAACCCTGAATGTAGGTAAGGTGACATTAGATCCCCCTTGGTTCAATGATATTTATGGGGTGTGACATTACTATAATAGAACTAGTCCTCCCATGACTGGACTCAATTCCATTATGGAATTCCCAAAAGCCAATAAACATCCCTACTATTCCCCCAAAAGTGTAATTGATTTTATTCATCTTTAGAATATTCTTTCTCATTGTGTGGAACACTTTTGGTATATCTATGATGTGATAACATCACTCACAGGATTTCACTACCATGCCTTCAACATAACATTAACCTATTCTTTCCAGGAACATGTTAAATTTATTAAACATATCACATTTATAAATGGTTCTAGTGTTCTTTAATTAGAAAGGAATGAAATGATGGAAAAATATATATTGATGTTCTCTATAGGTGGTGTCTGCTTTATCACCATGATACATATTTATTTAATTATACCTATAACATCCAACCATGATGGACATGGATTAGAAGGAATATGTTTCATTGATTAAGACTTTTTTTATTTCCAATAGGAAATCATCCTTTAGGAATAACTGATTATGGTCCTTGAAATTAATGAATAACCTAATATATCAATTTATTTTATTAAAGTGGATGGTGTGGGAAACCCATATTGTGTATTTCACATTTAAAAAAAATTCTTCATTGATCAATTTTTGGACTTATGCCTCTATATTAGATTCATGAGAAGGGTGTATCCTCATGGATGTCTGCTAGAAGTCTCAATTCTCATAAATAAAGAGAATATGCTTCGTAGAGACATATACATTATTTTCTGGAGTCTCGTAATTGTTTCAAGTGAAAACATATTAGTATTTCATCATAAATTCAATATACATATCCTTCCCTTCATGGGGTATTGAGTAACTAACCAATGTTAGCTAAAGTTCTTCCTATCTTCCTAAATTTACTATATTGATCTCATTTGGGGTGGTGGAGACACCTTCCTCAAATGTGGGAGGAATGTTTTAGAGGTCATCCTACCCTTCCTCCACCTCTGAGCATGTGGAGAAATTTTTAGATAGAGAAGTTATTTTGGGATCATTTATATTACCATTATGGCGAGAGAGTCCAAGAGAAGATACATTATCATACCCTACTTACAAATTCATTAAAAAGAGTTTTTGGAGATAATTTTATTTTAAAGCATCACTAGGGAGAAAATTAGATTATAAATATGGGGTCAAGTCAATCACCTCAATTATATTTATGGGTATAACATATTCGATATCGAGCATTCTCTAGGGATTTTTAGGGGTGGTCTCTAAGACATCGGGGGATAAAACATGTATATCATCATCAAACATTTAAGGGTTTCCTTCCCTTATATAGAAACTGACATCAATTTATGTGGAACAAATAATATAAATGGAAAATTTATCACCATGTAGTATTCCGACATTCCATCATTTGTGTATTTATGACACTAATGGAATGTTGAAGGAACCTGACTATAGTTTTGGATCTATGTCCTTATGAGTATAACATTTTATGTGGTGTCCTTCAAGACAACTATAAAATTAGATTTATATGTGAGTTCCCCCAATTGATATTTGAGTTTGATCTTCCAAAGATGACTCTACTAATGCTTATCATACCCTTGAATTGTAATATTTGTTGTGGAGAAATAACTATGACTATATCCTAAAAAATTGAAGATTAAAATTGGGATGAGGTTGATCATATATCCATTTCGAATTAGATCCCTTCAGATACCAACATTATTGATCCCGCATGAAACACATAGTGGTATGATGTGTTCTTTGATGACCTCTCTATGATCATGACCTATGAATGAGATGGTGACATTAATTTTGATGACATAGTCCACATTCGATAAACCTAGGATATAGTGACTTTAGAATCAAATTGTTGTGGGTATTGGAGGGATTTAATTGGATCCTCTCTATGTTATCCTGAAATATGTACCACATACATTATTGAGATATTAGCTAGATAACTGCTAGTAATTTCAGAATGTTGTACTTGTGTGCAAGAGGGAAGGGCATCCAAGTAATGGGTTACTTATTTATATATCAATCGAGAATAAATTTTTTTGAGGTGGATGGTCATGGTGCTTGTTCTTATATTGAGTGAGTATTCTTCTAGTGGTGTAGGTCATTCTGTCCTTCCCAGTTTCCTAGAGTGATTGGATAATCAAACCCCAACTAAGAGGTCATACAGGGCAACTAGTGGGGAAAATCATTGAATGGTTCTATGATGAATCCATTTCATTTATAATATTTATTTAGTGCTTTCACATGATCCACACCTACATATATGTTACCCAAAGGGATATGATTGAAATATTGCGTTTGCCTACACCCACAATATTTCACTTATATCCTTTTTTTCACATGTGGCCTCCTATTCATCATATAAGTGTAAGAAATAGATATTCTAATTCATATTAATCACCAGATAAAGGTTGTTATAGTTTTATCATGTTGAAATATCAAAATATGTTCTCTTTGTATAGGAGGTTTACATTTGGTGGGGTATTCTCGTGCTTCAGATGTTATAGGATCTAAATCTATATGAGTCAGATCTTGAATAAGAATATAATTTTACTCCCCTCTTCTATTTATTCATACTACTTGTGGTCATGATTAATTTCAGAATACCTAAAAGATGTCACATTCATGGGTGGTGGACATATTCTATGTCATCATACATATTCTATCTACGTGTAATAGATCTAAAAATTATTTTTCAAGTCATTCAAGTTGTCAAACTTTCTCCCATAGTTTACCAAATCTTTCTACCAATTACATTTGTCTTTGGAATGGGAAATTTTAATATAGGACACATCCTCTATGTATTTATCTAACACCACCTATCCAAAATTTTCCATGACTTGAAGGATGTATTTAAAGATGATGCAGTCATTGATTTCATTAATTATCCTTTTATACAGATGGAAATATTCATGATGGTTGACGAGGTTTACCACATTCAGATTTCAAACCTATGGTAGCTTAAGTAGGTTATTATCCATGGCCTCCAGGAAGTAATTAGGAACTTTTTCATTACATATTTATTTTTCTTTATTCGTTCATTCCTTGAATATTATGTGACCATGGTATCTCTAAGCTTCAAGAATAAGGTGTTTTTTTTGTCACTTGATAGGAGGTGCTGGGAGATTTGGAACCTAGTAAGGTTATGGTGTGGGCACATCTGTTATCTTGAGAGTGATAGATGCAAAATATATTTTCCTATTCTTTTCCCTATTTTTGAGTTAATGTGTTGTGGTTTAGACTAGTGTCATTAAATTCCTTCATGAATTTGTTTTATGGATTCCATGTACCCATGAAACCCACCTAGATACTTCATTGGGATCAAAGGTGTATGAAAATCATCCTAGATATTATCAACATTGAGGTATAGTAGTTTCTCATATGATAATGGAATGTTGAATGAGTGGGTTAAACCATTCCATTTTTCTATGAAGTCATACACCCACTAATTTTCACGTTGTTTTTAGTTAATCAGTTTGATGATTTTTATTTTCCTCATCGTAGTGATGAACTAATAAAAGAATTGATGATGAAGATCTTCTAATACTGAAATTGAACCTTTTGTTATACTATTATTCCAAATAAATAATCATTCTCTTAGATTCTATAAAAACGCCTCTACATTGTTTCTTCTTGTTGATATCAAGGGCACAACATCATCCTAGATAGAGGAATGAAGTGTGTGAGATGATATTTGGGGTCTCCTTCAACATCAAAGTTAAAAAATGTAGGATTTCCATAATTGAGAGCATTAAATGTATCATCCACCCATTCAGGATATGCCTTACTCTTAGGCTACACAAGTGTCTGTCTCCCTTCCATGGATTCAATTTGAGTAGTCAGGGAAATGACATTGTTATGTAGCATCGTGGGACATTTTTTCTAATCCACATACCTTATACAAGGAGTGGGTTGGGCTTAATAATGTGTACCTTCTTTTTTTGTTACTTATTCTTGATTCATCCTATGATATATTGATATCCCTTGAGAGCAAGAGATTATCAACACAATTGGGGGAGGTTTTATTCATTTTTGAATTCTTTGTTTATGTAGACTAGATATCAAGATCTATAGTTAGTCTGATGCTTCGATGACTCTATTGATGGAGAATCGACTCATATAGAAGGAGGAATATTATCATTCATATTATGAAAATATATGGAACAAATATTACCAATTATTATATCATTATTGAGTTGTATTAGAATTTTATTATCACTCTAATATTGTGAAGATTGTTCCTATATGGATGTAATATAATCATTTCTTGGAGGTAATTTGGATTTAGCTACTCTGTTCCCTATTTATTTTATAGTGCTCTATCAGAGAGGGTGGAAATCAATATTCAAAGGTCCAATTTTTTTTTCATTCATTGGTTTATGTTCATTCAGCCTTAATTGGTGAATCTGAATCACCCTACTCTTGTGGTATATTTTCCAAGTTATGGCCTAAAATATTAATAATGATGATTGGTGATTATCTTATTACTTTAAACACAATAGGTTAATCCTACACTAGCTTCATCAAGGTCAGTATTCAAGTCCCTGGACATATTAGGCCTTGTTTGATTATGTACCCAGTTGGGAATGATCACTATCTTCATAAAAACCTTCCATATTATTCATTTGAATGTGACATTGAAGGAGTTTATGGTCATGATTGATGAATGTTCCCTAAAAAAATATTGGTTTTTCTTATTGTACAGGGAATATGGGTTATATCGTTCATCAATCTCTAGCTTAGAAATTGGAGTTGACTGATTCTCTCTCTAGTGATTATGACGATTAATATTATTTTATCCCTATGTGATGAGTGTTATTTAGGGATTCAATTTGAATTTATTTCTATTATTATTTGGGATCTGATGATTCTATTCACAGATTTAATGAATCATATAATGAATATTGAAATATAAATCCCCCCAGCTAGGTGGGGTGGGGATGATCTGAAATTACCTTTGATTTCCCTACTTTTCCTCAGAGGATGATGAACCTAGTTATATTGACTGAGATATAAATGCTACAAGAATAGCGTGATGGGTTGTGTTTGTTGCTGCAAAAGATATTTCATGAATCCTATTGGGAATTGAAAAATCGATGGGTAGAGGTTGTTGTAGATATTCACCCTACCCAATTAGTTGATTTTACTGTTGGAAGTCTACAATGGAAGCTACTACTACAACTAGTTTGATGAATTCTAGTTGTTATGTAATAGTAGATGATTGTGGTGATAACCCATGATGCGAATCATACTCTACGTAATGTTGTCATGTTAGTCATAAATTTGGCCTTAGTGTCTAAAAATCATTCCTATTACTTTGATGGTCCTATTTTTTTGTCATGTTAGTTATCATATCCTTCTAATTGTGATGTATAGGAGTTTTTGTAGTGGCCAAATGGATGATATGTTACCCAGTCATATAATTTATCTAAAGAAGGTGACATTACAATGTTTTTTATCTGAAGGGTAATGCAGTTATATGGATATATTGAAGTGAAATTCTCTATATTTCTCCCACCCTCTGATACAGTCATCTGGCGTTGCTCTTAAAATCAGATGGCATAGGGTTATTGAAAAGTGGTGAAAAACTCAATGTAGATACTTTTCATGAACATCCATTCCCATGATTTGATCTTTCTAAAAGTGGACTATATCATGCTAATAATAGAGTGTATTTATGAGATACATTTGATAACCGTATACTTTATAATGGAGATTTATAGGCTTCAATTTCTAGTGTGTTTGACACATATATCAGAATAGATAAAATATAAAATCTATTTATAGTTCATCTGGGACATCATAGTTATATGTTGATAGGGGAAAAACATGTTGTAGCGGTTGTTTCTAGATAAATCTCTCCATATGATAATGTTTACCTCCTCGTCATCAGACTTACAGGCATCCATCTGATCAGAGCACATAAGTTGGTTCTTGGGTCAATAGTAGACCTAAGTGAAGTCTTGGTTGAATTTTATAGGGAACTATATGTGTATGACCCCAATGTTTTTATAAACTCTCTATATAAAGGATTCTTTGTTTTTTCCTCTATATTCATTTGTGTCTTAGAAAGTGTATGATTTCCTTTTCCATGGGTGATAACTTCTTAGGGTGGTAGACCATAATAGATGTCAAGTGTAGAGTACCTATGATCAATGTACACACTACCATTGGATGAATATCATTGTAATGATCTCCTTACAATTCATTTGAAGAGTTTAACAACCTTTTTTGTGTTTCTAATATATATAGAATGATCTCAAGGGAACTAGAATTGATTATATTAGTAATATGGGTCATGTTTTATATCGATTCTAAAATATACTGACCAATCTTTAGAAATTTCATTAGGATATGATCTTTTTAAATGATGGTTTCTAGAACTTGTTTTTAAATGTCTGGTTCTATAGGATTATTATATTTCTTCTAAGAAGCTACTAAAATAATCTAGTGATCATACTCATTATTGATAGTAATATTAGAATTTATTGAGGCATGTTCCATTCTCACTGGGAGATCCTTGGTTAAAATGTGAGTATGTTCTTAACTCTGATCATTTGGAATATATTGCTTGTCTATCTTGGTAGGAATATGACATTTCGGTGAGGCATGTGTTTCTCTTAGTTGGTGAAACCCAGTTGGAATAGTAATATGAGACTAGTTCAAATATATATTCTCTGTCAGAATGTGATGATGGATATTTGGAATGTGGGAAGGGATATGATTTTCCACATGTATAGACCTTGAATCATGCTAGTGTAGTATATCATCAATGGAAGTAGTAATATGCACCTGGCTTCCATGATCTGGTGGAATGTTCCAAGAAGAATCTTTGATAGAAATATGAGTCTTCATCAAGGAATTTCCCATTCTCACATGGCTATCACAACCCATAATGGGGATATTAACCCAATATGGGGCCTATGGAGTATGTCACTAGTATTCAATGAAAGGAATGTGCTCTATTCACGAGGGTTGTTCCCCTCTCACTTGGTGATCCCCTGCTATAATGGTGATATGAGCTCAATCCTGGTCCATTGGAACTTGTTGTTTTATTTTTTTGACTGTCATATTCCACTATCCTGAGGAATGCGATGCTCTCACATGGAGGGCACCAAAGGAATCATGAATATGGGATCAGTCTGACAACTTTTCCATTATTAGAATACTCTAATAATATTCCTTGATAGGACCTAGATTGTGTTCTTGTGTATGAGTTTGAACATGTTCATAATGATTAGAGTATTGTGATTCATTGGATATATGGATAAAAATATGAATGTTTCCCTTCATCTATAATAGTTATGGAGTATGTTGGTAGAGTTATTTAGTTTTTTATAAGATTTATTAGAATTTGTAAAATTGTAGTCAGGGTTATAAACATGAACATTTAACTTCTCCAATATATACTAGAATATATCATTGATTAATGATGGAATATGATAAAAGTTTTTTCTTAATTGGGCCACTAGAATATTCCAATTTAATTAATTTATAGTGGTATGGATTTTCACCACCCCATTCTTACTAAAGGGGTATGACCAAAAACATTTTCCATGTGACAATGGATATTATCCTAGTCACTGGTTACTACTGGAATATGCTAGAATTCATCATGAGTGGGAGTATGGATATAAGGACACTCCAAGATATCGAGTTTCTTTTTCACTCGATGTGCCTTCCTTGTTCCTATTCATGGGAGTTAATAGTGGAAGTGTGTTAGTGGTACCCTCAGCAAGCGACTAGTGGGTAACTTTGGGATAGTGTTTGTAATAGTAGTTGAAAGGATCCCTCCTCTAAATATCTCAAACTAGATGGGATTTTTATATGTCTCATTGGTCTTCCTTCATCATATAATGAATTTGGTGATTTTCATTATTCACATATAATATCTCAATGTGGTTGGATATGGAAATTAGGGCCACTGACTTAGATATAAATATCCCTTGATGATTTAGACTCATCAACTTCAGTTATTTTAGTCCCTCACAAGCATTCTAGATGGTTTAGATTATAACATAATGAAGGTACTCATAGAATATAGTGTTTTCCCCATAAATTTGAATTTTTCATGTAGATGCAATCATTTTGTGACCCGCATGGGTTACACCAATAGATGAATTACATGAATGATCCATGGATTCATACAGACAATAAGGAACAATGTCACTGATTTTTGTTATATCATATGTATTATATACTCAATCATATTTTAGTTATTTATATAATTGTAATTTTATTCAGGATATAGACAATCTTACCTCATGGACCTGTCAACAAAAGTATGGAATTATTTAATGGGAACCTCATTTATAGAGGATCTTATGTTTGATTCATGTCATGTTTATCATATTTTGTATAGGATGTACAAAACAAATGATTTGTGACACATGACTAAGTGATCATTCTATTATTTCAATGATTCATGCCAAGTTCACCATTTTTATTGCATTGTGTGTGAAAAATTTTCCCAAAGGATAATAACCTAATAACTATTTTAGTTGAGAGATTCATATTGGTTTCACAATATTTATTTTCAAAAGAATCAGAATATCAGGAACCCTCATCTAGGGGGGTTTGGATTGGCCTAATTATTGATTTCTAGGGGTTCATTTATCACACAATCATTAATATTTGATTACCATTTTTTTAATGGAAACTCTCAATAGTTTTCTCATCTATAATTGGGAACATAAAATCTATCAAGAGGTAGGTCGCCAGTTTGGGATTCATTCCCAATGACACATAGGTATTCACATTGTTCGAGAGGATGGGATTTCAGACTCATTACACACTATTTGTTGAATTATTTTCCACCACATGACTCTTTTATATATGTAAGATATCATTATTTATCTCTTACTAATACCAATATATGACCATTTACCAATACCAAAAGATCATAGGTTAATAAATTTTATGCTCAAAAAATAATCATAGGTCATTCTATTTATGTAATTAATAAGGGGATATTGTTTGTCAATATTTCTATATATATCAGGGTGCTTCACTAATTTCCAACCAATTAATATCTTCATATATCTTGATATTTCATGGCTACATGCTTTGGAATTTTTAGCAATGAAGGGATATGATTAAAATTTATAGAGGGGATTGAGCCCTTATGAGGGGTCTTACATATCTCATTTATGGCATGAATCAAAACCCACATTGTTCATTAAACCTACAATATTTATCATCATATAGAAATGAAACATTTATGGGAAATTATTCAATATATATTTGAGCTTGAGTATCAAGGAGTATCATTGTATCTTAATTATATTAGCATCTAGAGTGATCATTTTTCTATCATGTCTATGGGATAGGTCTAATGGTATATTTCAATTGGGGGGATATTTATATCATTACACTCATCAAGTTTACTAGGCTAATATTTTTTTAGTTGGCCATGATTTATGATCGAAATGAGGAAAACATTGTAACTCCCTATGTCCACTTCATACATGCTCAATATGAGAAATACAGGATAGTAAGTAATTAGTATAAAAATATATGTATGAAGGGATCATTTTCTGAGGGTTCCCTTAGGATTTTTTTAATATGGATCTCAGGACATAGGGAGGCATCCTATGTAACCTGATTATGGAAGTAATCAAGGTTATCAGAGCTCAGTTGGATTGTTAGTTCACTGATGGATGTTTTTGGATGATTATACCATAGGAATGATTGGGTCTAGATAGTTTAAATTTCATATATATGGATGGAATTACACTTATGTGGTACCAATTTAAATTTTGACACCATACATAGTATGGTTTCCAACGAATCATGGTTATGGAAAGAATCATTTTCCTTTTTGAATAATTTTTTCTAGCTTACAAACTGAAATTTCTATTATACAAAAGACATATAATTTGATTATTCTAATATTTTATTTCACATATAGGCTTAAATAATCTTTCCAGAGGCTTATAACACATGTTATTTGATCATTTGCAACTCTCTAATACCGTGTGAGCTATACTCAGTGTGAAAAAAGGGATGTCCAATAAACATTCTCATTTCTTATGGATGTTGTACATAATCACAAGGATGGCTCTCTTGATTTAGAGCTCAGAAATTAGATTGGAATCATACATATCCTGGTTATAGAATGAATTAGATTTTTCATATTTTATGTGGCTGGGGGCTACACTCTAATGATCCCCTTTTATTTGGTGAACAAATAAGATGAAAAGGATTATCATGTTCTAAGATACCCTATTCATATGTACTAATTTTATTTTTGATGTGTGTTCGTTGTCCACTCAACATACCTTGATTTTACACCGGAAAATTCCGAGGATGTACTCATTAAATTACAAATTAAAATCATATGATCTAGTTTTATTTTACAAGGACCATCGAATATCCTGAATGTAATGTGTGTGTCTCATCACATGATTAGGGATGAATTATTCAGAGGACTTCATGAGAGCTAGACAAAAGTTCTTGGAAGACATTTAATTACCACTTCTAGCTTTCTTAGATGTAATAGCATGTTCTGTATGACATCCAATGGTTTCATCATGAAGTATAGATGACACACATGGATTGTATCAATATAGTAAATATGACATGTATAGATGGTGATGAATGATCTTGTATTATATGTATAGTAGTCATCACGAGATTGGGTTGGGATGCCTGGAGGGTATCATGTGATCCATTTAACATGATTGGGTGGAGTCACGAGTCATAGATGATATATACTTCTCTATACATATGAGTTAGGTGACATGTTTGACGACATTTTGGGTTTTTGATAGAATTCCAAAGGGGTATTTGAGAGACATGGGTGGCCTATCTAGGGGGAACCATGGGAAATTCTTTGACCTTTTAAAATCGACTTGCATGATCCAAATACTATACCAATGAGACGTCATGAGACCACAAACATATTTTCTGATGTTGTGTCATTTTATGGGTGGTTCAGGCAAAGAACAGGAGGATCAATGTATATGTTCATTTCATAATGCTATCATTTTTAGTCTTTATTCCATACTTTATTTCAAATGTCATAGATTTATTCAGTATTAACTTGTTTTAACTATCATGTAACCTAGAGATATGATGCTTTTCCTTCACATGGCCCAGAATAAGTCCTTTGTTTGATCTATGAGAGATCATGTGATATGATTACACATATTGTATGAACGCTCAGGTTGTTCCTAAAAACATACCTTATGTGAATATTTTTTGATAGTAATATTTGTCACTCAAAAATATATTCACTAGAGATTTGGTGTTCTAGTTAATGATTCAAAGATATTTCTTACATCAGGAGAATAGTTGTACATTTTTCATAATCAGGTGGTGGTTTTGTAAAACTCATCACTCTGGTTGCATTCTTCTCCAAATGACATGTATTGTGAAAATCCAACCTCGAGTCGATGGTAAACCTCATCATCAGGTATATCATTGAGGTACTTTCACGAATCATTCTGAGGGTTTCACATGTCTTTTATCGACAGCAGGATCATCCTATCAATACTTAAATTATTGGATTTCTCCTAATTAATGGGTTATTTTTTAATCATGCAGACATACATTGTTACTATCATATTATCTAGCTGAGACTTCCATGTTTTTTCATGAGATCAGGATTTCCTCTAAAATTCCTTTTTGAGATCTAAAGAGACTTGTTTAGGACCTTTCAATGAGTCAGGTATGAATTTTTATGGGTCCTCATCAAAATAAAACTTGCCAATCAAGTGGTCTTGTGGTACCATTCTATAGATATCTTGGGCTTATCGCATTTGTTCAATGATCATGATAGGCTCCCATCAATTCCTTATTTAGTTACATTTTCTATATTACATTGTTTAGGTATTTTTCAAGGTTTTATGGGTATTTTTTGGAGAAAATATATCATCTATTTGGTGATACATCATGATACCAATAAAAGGTCCCATGTAGATACATGAGAATTTCATGGAAAATCCCATATTATTTCCTTATGGTGCCAGAAGGGGGTCAACGAGGATTCTTAGACATATATGTGTCCATTCACATGATATGGTTTACAATATAGTAGGTGTTCATGAAATTAGTCAAACACATAATTGGTTTCATTCGATGACTTTGAAATCACTGTGGGACTATCAATTGATTTTTAAGACTCCAACTGTCTCACACCTACTTCCCTTTATATACCATTGTTTATTTTAAAAAGGCATAGGGATTCCATGAGTTTTATTGAATGTTTTTGAGGAAATTCATTCTTCATATCAGTAAAATACTATGTGAGTTTAATACTATATGATTCTCCCATAATTTTGACATTTTCATTTAATTTTACCAAGGATTTTTTATGGTTTTTTAGGTGTTCACCAGTTTATAAGTTGTGTTACTCAGGGGTGCTTATCTAGATATCATAGTGTGATCAAATATTGTCAAGGGAAGATTAAAAAAATAATTAGGAATTCTCAATGGGAATTAACGTGATCTTCCTTAGGTTATGATATGCATGTGACTGTCTACATGACTATTTTTGAGTCTGGTGATCATGTGTCTCCGAGTGGTTCACCAAATCTGCGTGATCATATGCTCCTTCATTTTACATTTCTTTTTCTGTTTTAATAATAACCATATTAAGGTGTTTCTCTCTTTTTGAGTTTTCCAATATTCAATTTTCGGTTATCAACAATAACTAATTATTTTTACATATAGTCTCACACACCAGGTAATACTCTTAGGGAAAATGTTTTTAATTGATCTTATTATTAGGATGAATAAGACACAACTACATTAATTTAGAGAATATATAATACTATATGCATGACTCTAAACTATATAAAAAATCCTCAACACAAATCACTAAACTATGAGGACTATTCTTTATTATGGAATTTAATCTATACACCTTTACGTAAGTGGTATTTTATTCCAATTTACAAGGATATGTAAATAACATATATGATCACTAATACTAACATACTCAAAAATATCATTCACTCATGCAAATAGAGAATTATAATATACAACTTCACCTTATGTGTCTAGTGTATGGTGACCCATTATCCATTTTTTTACCTCTGGTATATATTCAAACATTGTTTACTAAAATTACATCAGTATATATATATACACCGTGGGTACCATTTTTGTGAATCATATTTTGTGTAATTTAAATATTTTATGGTCTCCCTTCCTAATATAGTATCCAAAAAATAAGGGGAGTAAATATCAATCACTGTGGGTATCTTAATGGGTGTAATACCCTTCCATACATTATATCATTTAGTTACTAACAAATAAAATGAACTAAAATGGTTTTTCTATTCATACGTATCATAATTACTATTTGTAAAAACAATTTTTTCTATTTTAAAATATTGAATGATGTTAACCTAGTTGAAGTTTTTTGTAAAGAATCATGAAAGTTTAAACATTTTTCATTATTTGTCCATGAACTATGTGTGTTTTGATTCCTTATTCATCAAAATGTATGTCTTAACACTATACCTCAATGGATTGTGGTAGACTATAGAGTGAACAACTATATATATAAACACTAAAATTAATAATTAATATGTGAAATTTTGAGAAATTATTTTATATATTTATGTTTACACCATTTCATATTTTTACCAGATTATTAGAATGTGGGTAACGAATCTCATACAGGGATTTAGTACGTATTCCAAAATACATGAAAAATATTTAAGGGATACATATATTATAAAATAATATCCCCTCTAAAAGTGTTCTATTATCTAGAATAATCATCCTCTTATCCAAAACACATTTAAATTTGTGGCTAAAAAACCTCATGAAATTTTCTATATTTGGAAATCAAATATAAATTAACTTGTGATATCATAGGTATATAAGAAATTATAGATTCCATCCTAAATAATATAAATTATTTTATCCACTAGTTTATAATATGATGATTCATTCATAACATGATATTTTTTTCATTTATTTTATTTAAATCATTAAAATATTATTGTACTAATTTTATTGGTGAAAAATACAAAACATGGTTGTAAAATCTCAATATAGATCTCCGAGTATCATGAACATCGATAGTTCCAATGTGAGTGATTTATAGATTCATCTAAATTACAATATCATTTTCAAATGAATATATTTTAATGTTAATTATTAATTCCATAAAATATTGAATCATTTCTATATGTATATAATTCATGTGGTAATTCAATTTTTAATCATGGGAAAAATTAGATATTACCTTCTATCAAATTCTATAATTTTTTTTTCGTTAAAATAAAATGATCCAAGTTAAACATGATATCAATGTTATTCATCTGATGGAAAAAATATTAATAATTTTCTTCATCAATGATTTCTGGTGGACTAGGGTTTAAATTATCCATATTTCTATCTAGAATACCATTCATAAATAAAAATAATTAACCTATCTATACAACATTTTTTTGTAAGGAAATTAAAAAAAATATTCAAAAAATATATTTATATCTGATATGAAATTTTTTATAAGATTTATAATTATAGAAAAGTTAAAATAATTGTGAATAATTTTATGAAAATAAAAATAGATTTTTCAATCCCACAAAAAAACTCTTTTTACCAGTAGTTGTGAAATTCCTATAAACATAATGATTAGATTAAGTGAATGAAATTTAATTCATCAATCAATAAAATTGAGGCCAAAGTTGTGGAAATTGGAAGAGTTAAAAATATATTATTTATAGTGGAGAAATAAATAATAATATAAGTTGTAATAAAATACTAATGAAAAATTATTCAAAATATACTAATTAATAATCAATGTAAACCTATAACAGATATTATAAAAAATGGAAAACAATTTTACATAATATTGGTATTATCATTAACATAAAAAAGAAATGATGAATTTTACCTAAATCTAGATATTCCCTTATTATCGTTGATGTACATGAGTTTCATTTAAAAAGCTGTAATTTAATTAATAGGCAATCCTTCAACATTATTTTCGGAATAAATATTACTATCTGATAACACTCATTAGAAACCCAATAGAAAGACCATGCTTCCAGCCTTGGTTCCCCGCAACACTATGATCAAAAAACCTTATTCCATGAACCAAAATATCATCTACACAATCATTGGAAGCAATGAAATATAAAATATAAAGAATTTAAAATGAAATAATCACATGATTATTCTGCAATAATATACACTATAAATGAAATAAAAACTATATTTTGAATCACACTCAAGAATAAAATATTTAAAGATTCAAAAACAACCAGCAACAGATCTCACATACAAAACATTTACAATATTTTTAATTTCATATCCCATAATTAAATTTTTTATATTTATATAAAAAACCATAATAAAAATATTCATAAAATATTAGTTGTATGATCAATGATATTATAAGCAGTAACAACCATCTTCTTAAATATATTATAAATCATTTTATCTTCTGATTAAATTTTTAATCTTTTCCACAGTTCTCTATCATTACAAAAATAGAATCATTCAGGAATCATTAGGTTACTATATGTTTGTGTACATAATCATAAACATGATTTCAAATAATTTAAGTTCAGTCAATTTATTTGTCTCGCATAAATGAAAAAGAAAATAAATTCAAGTAAAATATATGTTATTGTAGGTTCTATTTTGATTTTCAAAAAAACATATGTAAATGGATCAATGTCTCAGTAATTCCTATATCATTCCATGTCACCATAATATGAAATAAAATGGTATACTCTATCTTATCAAAATCTAATCTCCATGTTTCAAGAACCAAATCATGTTCTCTATATAAGAGATATCAAGGTCCAAATTTAATGTATCCTACATTAATCTATGGGTTCGAAATGAAAAATTCTAATTCAATTGGGTAATAATAAAAATTTCAGGATTCGTATTATATATTTCCATAAATTAAAAATAGTAAGTTACTTCACTAATAATTTCATTGTTAAAAAAAGTTATCAATTATTTCCTACATAATTTCCCACTTTAGACAATCTATGATTATCTGAAACTAAGATGAACATTCATGAATTTATAAACTCTAAAAATAAAGATCATTTTTCATCATCTATGATCAACAAAATATGTGTTCTAGATCTGTGGTTAAATTATCAACTTTTGAATCAAATTAAAATTTTCCATAATCTCTTTTGAAAAACTATGTCTCACAAGAGTCATCTAACCAATTTACCCAAACTCAATAGTGACTATCATGTATTATTGTAAACACTAAAAAATGTTTCATAGATCAATGAAAGAAAATATTTACTATAAATAAACTCAAATAATATATAATAATCTTATTTATATCTCTAAAAAATGAGAATACCTACTTTATGAATCAATGCCAAAAAATTAGTATTATGTTCTATATAACTGTTTTTTGGGAATATATATTGTAATAATACTTAACATCATTCTTATTGCTTTATAGATACCCTTTAAAAATCATTATATTAATTTTGATTTATTATTTATGATGATAACCTTTAAAACACCATAAATTTTAGATAATTACATTATATAAATAATACCAAGGTCATCAATTGAAAATTAATCCAACATAGACTTGAAATTCATTGATTTTATGTTCTAATAAACTTCCATATAAACACCACTATAATTTCATGGTAGTTTTATTAAATTGATCAAATAATCACTCGAAATAAACTTAAATTTTATGGTTTGGATAAAAGTGGTCTATAATAGTAATAATATAGAACACTAATGATTTATATTTGGCTATTAAAAAATATGATACTATGAAATGATTTAAAAAAATAAATCATTTTATAAATATATATAATTATCATTCCAATAATTTAACTTTTTAATTATAGAGTAAGAGAATATATGTCAATAGTTTCCCTTCTGTTTAGATCATTCAGTTATCTTTTACACAATACATTAGTTAACTTCCCATCCCTGACTTATTTTGTTAATATTGATTTTTGTTCAAGGATATATAGAAATACACTATCCTTATGATCATCCATATAAATGTGTAATTCTATAAAGAAACCTTCAACATCCATTATATCACCACTTATATTACTACATAAGGTAATTAGCTCATACATAAATAATTATTAACATAATATACCTTTCTATATGGATACATAAGATCAATGTAAATTTTTTAAGGTACTACAACAACATTTTATACCTTTGATGGTGATTACACTAATATGAAACTAAATTCAGAATTTAATGATCTGTAAATAATATAAATTCCAAACATCCTAGACCCATAAAACACAATGTTACATCCATGAATAAAAACAAACCCCAAATAAACTATGAACATGAAAAAAACACTTTCTAACTAACACTTTAATTGTGTAGAATAAAAATTGACTATAAATTATATTTCTTGATTAGCACCTAAAATTCCCCAAGGAACTACCCATATTAACTAAAAATAACCCCTTATAATTCATGGTTTTCTGGGGAGTAGAAAACATTACAAAATTTTTACTAACTCCACATTAATATCAATCAAATTACTGAAAACCCATAACTTGAAGTACATTACTAGGTGTTCCAAAAACATCAATTCCTTAACCTTATCATGATCAACTAAAATTACATTATCGTAAAATGCATGGCTATAAATGTTTACCTCAAGAATGTAGTTATAGAATTTATAGAATTTATCATATAATTTATAAAAAAATTGAAATATAAAAAACGTTTAAGTGTATCATGTTATGTTTCACCAACCTTGACTAATTAAGGATTTCATATTAAAATGCCAGCAAAAATTAATCTAGGCACCTTTCCAAAATATAGCTCATAAATAAAAAAACATCAATGTATTGGTAACGCATAAATCTGTAAACAATAACATATTATCCCTATATAATTATTTGAAGTATATTTTTCAATGAACTTATTTATTTACCATTAATTGGTGGTATACAATCAATGATAAATCAATTTAAATAATTGAAAAATGTCTTATATGTATCTAGACTATTATTTTTAATACATCCAATGTTATAGGTTCTTGAAAGAATAGTATATCTAGATTAGTGGTTTTGGGGCACATGAATATTGAATAAGGTAAATATCATAATATTAACTATATTAGTGACATGAAAATTTAAATTTCGTTCAAAATAGGAAATCATGGCCTTGTAATGGAAATTTATAGCTTTAAATTTTCAATGTGAACAATTGATTCAAAATTATAATCAGTAGAGGAATATTGTCTATGATTATATCCCTAGAAAATCATGAAATTAACTTGAAGATAAATACATGAATTGCTCATGTTTGGGTATATTTGTTTGATCTGTTCTTTTGTAGAGTACTATAACATCATCCATTTATGAAAAGAATAACCCACCAATGACATGAATATTTGTATGTTTGTGTTCCTATAAAAATAATCTTTACCAAATTTTTATATGGTACCCTCTCATTCCCCTATAACTATATTATTTATGAGGTAAATATTCAATGATTTTTATATCCCTTTTGAAATATATTTATCCCCATTATCCTATGGTCAATTCATGGTAAACTGAGGAGAGGTTTCCATCATTCTATTATGTATTTATATTTGAATAGTTGTATTTCTTCCTATTATCTCATTATATACTCTATATGGTGAACTTATTTTTTTCTCATCATGTTACTTTTCTTTTTTTATCCTTGGAGGGGTGTAGTTTCCATAAAAGTATAGGTGATCAATGATTTTCATTGTTTTCCAAATCATGTTTGAAGAATATTGAAAACATTATTTTTGGGGATTCATTGCATCACATTTTAATTTAGGTCTAATCATAAGGAGGTCAATCATTATCTGTTAGGTGGATATAAAAATTAAACATAACAATTTTTATCTAAATTAAAATAAATAAATGGTTTATTGTTGTAGTGATTGCATGTGTTTCCACCATGATAATGTTTTCCTCTTATTTTATCTGATTGTGTCTTATCTATTTTCCTGATTTGATTATAATGATGTTTCTAATTTTATTTATCATGTAAATTTGGTGGAAATCGATACGAATATAATGTTGATAAGGTTCTTGGAAAAATAATGAATTTGTCATAAATATTGAATACACTGATTCTTATACACTAATGTAAAAAAAAATATTTCCCTATGAAAGTTTTATTGAAGTTGTTCATCAGTATATTAATTGAATTTGTTAAACAACATGGGTCTATAAATGTTTTTATTTTGATAAAAATAAATAATTATGTTAATGGAATTATAATTAATTAGAGATTATTTAAACTAGAATTTCATCTTGAAATAAATTTTAAATAATTTAGAGATTTTAATAGTGTATGTTGTTGTCTCTCTATGAATGTTCGGTTGGTTACTATATGGTAAATCCCATTATCTAAAATCTACAAGAAACATATTCAATTTTAGGATGGGTAGAAATTTCGAGTCATTATAAATGTTATAGAAGTAGGTACGCTAGATATTATTATAGATGTTATTGTCGTAATTTCTGTAGCACCATATGTATTCACCCTATTTTAGGATATATGGAACTAATTTGGGACATTGGGTCATAGGTAAATGAGGAAATAATAGTCCTTTGATACATAAGGCCTCCACTATACATAATGTTTTGAGAATTTGTGATTTTTTTCCCCATGACCTCTAATCTATTAAGTAACTTGGTCACACCACACCGGAGGAGGCCCGAAATGAGGAGTTAAAGAGAATATATCAGCGAATAGAGTATATCATTATATACTATAATTATATATAGGGTATGTAATAATAAAAATTGGTTTCTAGAATTATGTATATATTCATAGGATATATGTGTGTTTGAAAATAAATGTGTATAGAAAGGAAAATGTTTGTGGAAGCATTTTTTCATGACATGGGGTGATTTTTGGTGATATACATGGTTGTTTCATGGATGGGACAGGTATTGATTGAATATATTAAAGATAGGATTTCCCATTTTGGGGCTAAAATCATGGATTATTTTCTTATAATGAATTACATTAAAGGGAGAATTATTGAGTTTCTTATTAACATAAATTCATTCCCCCATACTTTGAGGTAGTCGGTTGTTCTTGTTTATGAATATTTTGGATGATTTTTATGGGTGGTTCCTAGAGTACCCATAACAATCTAATGGAAATTAAAATAGTAAATCATAACCAAAAGTCACTCTTCTTGTTGGGATACTATAAATTTTGATAAACATCCAAAAATATGGAATCAGTTGGATTATGGATGAAGGGAAGAGACATCACATGGTGGTTTTTGAAATATTAGTCAAATAATATTAATTAATATCCAATGAATTACTTTAGGTAAAATGAAATATTAAAAGTAATAAATTAATTAAATAAAACTCTTTGATATATTTTTTTATTATCGGGTTTCTAGTTTTTAGTATTGGGATTCAGGTTTTTAAGAGATTATATTTGTATTTTATACTAAAACTAGGATAATGTCCATATTGTTGTTATGCTCTATATGGTTTCCATTGTTTTTTTATACACTACCCCACTTATATTTCAATTTTAAATGAATTCAAATGGAATCTGAGGATGTTATCCAAAAAAACCATATTAGCGAGTAATTAATGACTAACAACCACCTCCCCCATTCCCTCATTCTATTATCTGGGTAGTATTATATTATTATGTGCAGACATGTTAACATTATCATGTATGTGTCTTGAGTGTTAATTGATGTGTCTCTCCTAATATATTTTCCCATGGATTATTATAGGTTTCATGACTATGTTGTGTGGTGGATTGAGGAACAATAAACAATATATAGCTTATGGTGCCTCCTTGAAGCAAGTCCATTACTATTTGTAAGTGTGGAATGTGTTTATTAAATGATTTGATTCATGTAAAGAAGGGTATGTTATTATGAGGTAATTTTATACATGGGATACATGTTATGATAAAGTAGTCTTGGTTTGTTTGATCATGCTTACGTGTTGATAAAGTTTTTTTAGGACAAGCGATGTTAGAGTACAATGTAACACAAATGGGAAGTAGTGGTTTAGTACCTTATTTTGATATTATTTTTATTATGTAACATATATATGATACATGGTGTTGGAGAGCCATTTTGGGGTAGTGTAATTAACATATCATTTTTGGTGTTGAGTTAGCTTCAATTTTTTTCACTAGGATTTATCATAATTTTGTTATCTTTTTCATTGGAGGCTCAAGGTAGGATACTATTGAGCATACATTTTATGATCACTTTTTTTGGAAATATAAATTGTTTTTCCAAGTCACCAATAGAACATTGCTGACTAGGTAGGACATTACTAGATCATGGTTCTTTAGGACTTTTTGTCCTTTGAATATATTGACTACAATATTCAATTGGTACATATAGATTCATTTATATTTATTTTTATGTATGATATTAAATTATTGTTTTTGAATTTCAATTCCATTTATTATGAGAAGTTAAGGTTGGGTGTTTCTACCTTTAATATTTTCATCTCAAATCTTGTTCGGTAATATCTCCAATTGGTGTGTATTATATACTCTCATGTAATTCCTCCATCATATTTCCTATTGGAGGTGGGTTATGGGAATTATTATCTTACAAATCTCATTACAAGACTAGGAATGTTATATTTAGGGATAGGGTATTGTGATAATGTTATATCAATGTTTATTTTTGGGAATTGATAGAGATCTACAGTCAGCACTCTTGTAGAACATCATGGGTTTTTAGGGAAAAGGATCCATATGATATTTATTAGAAATTTAAAAAATGGATACATGATTAAATTATTTTATTTAGGTCCCTCTATGATCCATTGTATGAGAATTTATGCTTAATGAGCCTAAAATATAATTTATACTGGTTAGGGGGTTGGTACTATAAAATTAGTTTTCATCATTCATCATTACACATGTTCATGAAATGGGTAGAAATTAGGATTAGATTTATCATTGAATTAATAAATAAATAATTATTATTATATTTCCAGAATTTCGTGTTTCAGAGGGACTATTAATTCATTATTATTCAAGAATGGATCTTGCTGAATGTCATCATTAATTTATTCATAAAGTTATTCACTATATTATAAAAATAAATCATCGCAGAGTATTGGTTGATAATGATACGTCGATGTGGACACACATTTTGTTTAATATTTATTTTATTTTGAACTTTGTGGGATCCTTTTTCAGGCTCAGTGATAGTGTACTATTCGGATGTCATAGAGACAACCTTTTTTCTTGATCCATGCATGTATGGAGATATGAGTTTCAATAGAGTTGATAATTCTCTTTGTAATAGTGTGTTTGTGGTGGATATTTTTCCATGGGGATTTTTGAAGAGTCAAAAATCTCTATGGAGATGTTCTGATACTAGTTCTGAGATGGGTTTCATTCTTTGGATACAATGGTTGTTAGTCATCATGAGATGATTTTCCATTTATAATGGTGTTCTAACATTCATAGGATCATGATCCATATTTACACCCTTCTCTATTATTCTATGGAATTATTTCTATAATAGGATACCATGGTTTTGTTTTTGAGGATTCATTTCATATATATATCTAGTGTATTATCACACCATTCTTTTTATAGATTATTCTTAAGGTACTAGTGATAAAAGTGATTATTAAAATGATTTAGGAGGGGATTGGTTCCTAATTATAGGTGATTCATTAGGATTTTTCATATAGTATAGTTGTGTTCTGGTGTTCAGAGTTTATCCAAGTGAAGATCTTTTAAATACACTATGGTGTGTCACAATCATCATCATATCATTTACATGGGGATGTATGCTATTAGGATCTCTATAGGATGTAATATTTTCATATAAAGGAAATGGTCATATGTAGTAATAGTTTCAAAGCATTATAAGGAGGAAACATGTTATAGGAGTTAATCTTTAGGTTCCTATATTTTGGATGTTTCATCCATAGTAGTAGATACAGGGTGCTTCAACACTGTATTATCATAGAGAAATTGGGGTATTAAAAAGACATTGTCAAGAACAAACATTCAATTCTATATAAGAGTGTGGCCATGGATTTAGTTTTTATAAGGGATAGATAGAACTTAGATTAATTATTGGCCAACTAATTCTAATGATTCTATCAAATCTTGTTGATCTAGTTTTCATTAATTGTATTGTTTTACTGGTTTCAACTTCGTTATGTTCATTGTTTGATGTAGCAGTTACAAAATTTGTCACATCACCTAACATAGTCCAATATTTTGGAAATAAGGTAGTGAGGCTTCCAATTAACATGAAATTGACATCAATAAATATATAATGAGTTAATTTATATTATTTTTATATGCACATTGTTTTAGTTATGGGGAAGCACCACCCTTGAGAAGACATTTTATATATATTGATACAACCATATGACATCATCCTTGACACAGACTGTATAAATTTAAAAAATCATAAATACATATCCATTTTAGATAATAATATTTTTTTGTGATGATGATGGAGAGAATTAAGTGTTAGTTTATGAGCATGACCCTTAAATGGGTCAGATGCTTATCTTATTCATTCATTTCTTAACGACTACTGTTATAATAAGTTTATTAGAGGTTTAGTGGATTTATATTCCAACGTTTGTGGATGAATACTCTGATATATTCCCTATGTATGTTTTATGGTACACCACTCAATAGATATTGAGTTTAAAATAGATATATTACAGGGAACTTCACTGATCTTAATGTATTCACATAGAATTGAACCCTCAGAGTTATGAAAGCTCCATGAAAATATTGATGATCTTTTTCTATGAGAATTTTTTGGGTTGATCACATTAGCTTGAGGTTTTTTAATTTTGTTTTTAAAGATGTCCAACGTAATTATTTATATCTGTATCAATAATAATTGACTAAAAGAGGTGCTACTGTACAACCACTATCATAATCAAAGGATTATGATTTATTCAATAAAAGGAAATGAGATAGTTGGTTCACAATGAATTTTTCTGTTTTTTTATCATTATATGTAGGTAAAATATGCGGATATAATGAAATCACCCTTATGTAGTTGTTATGTAAATTAGATAATAATTTTTACATTTTTAGTGTAAAAAACTCAGCATCAATGTTCATGGATTTGATGAATATACTTATTTCATTACTTTTAGATCGTTTTATAGTTGTTTTCATCAATGATATCCTTGTGTACCTCATATATTAGGAGGACTATGTAGTGCATCATCATGATTATTTGGGAGTTATTAATAATAAATAAAAAAATTTGAATCTATCAAAGTGTGTTTTTTTGGAAAGAGATGATCATGTATTTGGTCATGTAATATCCCAGTGTGATGTAGTTATGGGTCCTTCGATTTTTAGGGTGGTTATTTGTTGGTTTTCCCCCATGAAAATGGAAGATGTGTGGAATTACCTTTTTCATAAATAATTATATATGAGGTTAAAAACTAATTTATCTAAGGTGTAACTCTTCTGATTCCCTTGAATATAAATCATAAAGAGTTTTAGTAGACTATTTTTTTATTCATCTTCTAAATAACTAATGGTTATGATTGATGATTATCCCATTCATCATATTCAATAAGAAGGAGTTTAGTGAGATCTTTTGTATCATGACATGATCCACTGAGGTCTAACCCATGACTACACAAGCCCACCACTAATAGGCATGCGCCTAGAAATAAGTTTCATATTGGAATATACCAAATATTGGAGGGATTAGCCTAAATTGCATACACACGAACACACACAAACACACACAGCTTCAAGACTATATAATGGTGAAATATAAAAAAACTAAAACCTTGCATGTATGCATCAATGATTTCACAAAATAGTACACCAGTAATGTACTGAATGTTGAAAAACGGTATGAATACAAGTCCAACCAAAAAATATAAAAAATAGTCCAATCTACTCCAAGGGTGAGGAATAAGTCAAATTAATTATCCAAATAAAAAACCTCGATCTGTTAAGATATAGCTACACTCCACCCACTCCTTATCCTCCCAGGACACCATCAAATAGGTATTTATCTACACAAGAAACAAAATATGTGGGAAGATACCTTTCATGGTTTAGTATAATAACACTCATTAGACCACCACAAAAATAGTAGACATGAATCATGATGTATACGTAGCACAAATATATATATATATATAATAATTTTATTACAGAAAAAACTAAATATGATCATGAAATACAAAATTCCACTATGTGATCAGAACCACCAATAATTCATAAGAATATTCTCAAAGTAACACTTTTTCTAAGAAAATATGCACCACATGACATGCCATCATCATAAACACTTAGAAAAAATGATTATATCATTAGGACCTTAAAAATTGAAATATAATTTATTGAAGTGCTCAGATCAGAGTGAATCACTGAGAGGGGGAGGGGGTGAATCAGTGATCCTTTAAAGCTTTTTACTAATTGATTCTTAATCAATTAAACCTCTATGGATGGTTAAAGCCTAGATCCACTCTTCTTGTATCTCTCACCTTTCCTCGAATGATGCAGTAAATATAAAGGCACAGGACACAAGGATTTACAAGGTTCGGCACCAAAGTACTATATCCTTGCCATGTTGGTTATACGCCCCAACATGGTTTCTCCATTATAATCGGTTAGTATTACAATGGTTGATACAGAGTCCCACTGTATCTCTCCTGAGTCCCACAGGAGGGTCTTTATACTGCGTCCACAGTGTTACCAGAGTCCCACTGGCCTGCTCCAGAATCCCACTGAAGACTTCTTCCACCCTGAGTCTCACAGGGGGCTTCTCCTGGCTCCTCGATTCACACGAGTATCTCTTCTACACTTTAAGCTTCTTCAAGTATCTTCAGCAGTTTGGGATAAAGACTGCTGGCCTTGCTCTGTACCTCTGCTCACTTGTGATGAACATGTCTTCTCGTCTTGCTCAGGATTTATCTCCTTCTTCTAAGGATGACCTGGCTTCTCTCTTCAAGAATCTTCAACAGCCTCTGAAAAGGTCTGTTGGTCTTGCTCACAGCTTCTGATCACTTTTGTTGATCAGGGTCTTCTCGATTAATGAAAACTCAGCCAAATAATATCTTTCACTTCAGCTTGGCTTCAGTCTCACTCAATTCAACTTCATGCACTGAATGCATGGAAACTCTGATTCTTCAGGATCTTCTGGTCTTGGTCTTCTCAAATGCACACAACCTCATTCAGCTTTGTTCACATGCGCACGTGCATGCATGTAAGCATGCACTCCCCTTTCCTTCTTCTAGGTGTGATAAACCCCAAAGGGTGTAATCTCCTTAAGCACACACACCTTCTCACTCACTCACTTTTTTCAATTTGTTTACACACATAAATGTGTGTTGTTCTTTAGTGTGAGAGTCTTCCACATCTTCTAAGTGTATACACTTTTAGTGCACACACTAGGTTCGACCTTCACTTGTTAAGCACACAACAATTCTTCACTTTTTACAGACACTTGAATGAGTTCTTTTTGTTGTGGCCTACACTTCATTTCTTGCACACACCCAAGGGCTATGGCCTCTTCTTCAATTTTCACATACAAGTGCCAAAGGGTGTCTTCCTTATTGCACACACACACACACAATTGTGTGCTCTTCACATCACCCACTTGAACATACCCAAGCCAAGGTCTCGGGTTCTTCCTATTGTCTTGAACACACAACCCGAACTCCTCCTTCAAAGAGATGGCGCACAAGGTTTGTTTGAGCCATGGCCACTTCTCTACTCCACTGTCGCGCAAGGTGTCAAGGGTGCAAGGACAGCCGCTCAAGGTGAAAGATCACAAGCAGCTCGCAAGGGTGTAATACCTGCGGGCTCCTTCCTCCTGCCACGAAAGTGTGAGGGCAGAGAGGGTGGCAAGAGACTCGAGCGCGCAAGTATGCGGCTCGGCTCCTTCCTGTCGCGCAAGGGGTGCGCGCAGGGGACTCCCCTTCACCTCTTTCGCGCAAGGGATGCGCAAAAGGGACTTCACGAAGCCAAAAATGGCTCTGGGCTTCTCTACCGCGCAGGGGACGCACATCTCAATTCTTCGCGAGGCACAAGGGTGCTCTCACGGGACTCTCGTTTCTCAAAAGATCAGCAAGCTTTTCTATGCTTCGAGCTCTCCTTTTATAGGCAGATGAATCCTCAAAACATCCACGGGATTTAAATCTTGATCCATCGAGATTTTCGGTTCTTTGAAAATCTTTCCAAATCTTGAATTTACTCTCTGTTTCATGCAGGTTTCCTTTTCTTTTCCTTCTACACGTTTATGCGTTTTTGAATGCATGCATGCTTCTGTTTAGGCTCATTCATGCAAAGCATGAACACCCCGTGGCCTCGACATTTTATTTTGCCTCGGCCAAACTCCAAATCTCCCAAACATCATGTGCATGCATATTTTATTGCATGGTTGTGTTCATACAACTCAGACGAATCAGATGGACGTCTTAGCTCCTTCAGATGAGGCCGAGAACTCGAAATCCAGCCTCGTATGGCCTCTGGTTCAGGCGACGTCGCGGGTGGTGCTTCGGCTGAGCTCGAGGAAGGAGATGCCTCAGAGCCGTCAGATCAGGCGATCAAACAGTCTTCAACAACCTGGATCTGAACGGGAGCGTCACGCTGAGATGTGCGGCGCAGATCGTCTGCGAGATCAGATGGATGGCCATGATTTGCTCCGCGGAAAAAATGCGCGTCCCACATCGAATCGCTTCCGGGAATTTCCGCGGTTTATCACCCAAGCGCTCCCATCCTCACCTCAGTTGTAGAATCTCCCTCCACGGTGCCACCTCGCACTATGTTCTCTTAGCGGGCGCGCTCTTGCACCCACCCCTGCCACTCGGGCGCGCCACTGGCGCCCACTATGCATCCTCGGGCACGCGCACTGGCGCCCATGCTGCACAGGACCTGGTCCCCTGCGTGGCCCCGACTTACACATGGTCGCGGCCTCTCGGGCTGGCCCCATGGGATCCCCCTTGGGTGTGGCGACCTCGAGTCCCACATGTGCCTTGGGGTTGAACCCTTAAGGCTGGCCCTTGGTGGCTAATTTTTTTCTTAATTATAGAACACATCCTTTGTGTAAAAACAAAGTGACCAAGTTCAAATGCCAAATGCCACAACTCTTCATCTCCTCCCAAGCCATTCTTCTTCTCCATTCTTCTTATTCTTCAAAATTATTCATTTATCCAATCAGAGATCAAATTGGAACTTCATCAGATTCACATGCACTAAGTGATAGTGCATAGACTTCATTAATCCACTTCATCCACGTAGGAGGTGTGGATGGATCATCTTCTAACTCCTCATGCATTGTCAATACAATGCATGGTCTTCTAATATTGTTGTGACTTTGTATCCAGTTGATACAAGTTCTTTGAACATAAAGATCATCTCATCAATCATCTGATGTAATGATGATGCTCCATCATCATCCATTCTTCAAGTGGTGTAACTTAGTATCATCTTGATACAAGTATTGAAACATTAAGATCAGTTCTATAATCGTCTGATATTAAACATGGATGAATGTTTCAACCATAAACACTTATTCCACATAGTGAATCTCCTAAGTGACATTCATCTTAACTCAATGGCCATCCTCCATTCATCACCAACACCATCATAACCTTTGTCATTCACATAGTGAAACTCCTTGAAATCCATCCATTCATTCCTTGACAACAACATACCTCATTGACAACAAATGCAACACAGTGCACTTCATTTATCAATGATGTCCCTGATACATAGATAGGGGGTCATACATAGAACCATTGTGGGACACTATGATCCCAATATGGGTAAACCTTCTATGTAGGGGAGTGTATGTCAATGATATAACCAACACTACTTATACATCCATCTGTGTGGAGGATCAATTCCCTACTCAAAGAGTTCATTCCAATTCCACAAACCCTGCATATAGAAAAAATGGTAATAGAGGATCACACTCTAGTCTCATAGAGGGATACTAAAACTATATTTTATACATAGCCTCTACATTGGATCACAACGTTTTCATGTCGATGTAATTTCATACTATTACTTTAAATTAAATTTCCATAGGAATACTCTCAGCATACACCAGTCCTAAATAACTAAACCCAAAACATCAAGCACTTTTGATGTGGGTATAGGGTGTGTAACATCGGTACATGACGTGTCTAGTTTTCCTTACATATACCAGTGTAGATGAGAATCACAATGCATGCAGTCTTTATATACACAACTTGTAGAAGAATTAAATGATGTGTAGGGACACCTGATAGACTTCCTATGATGCCTAGCCATGTCTGTGTATATTGGTCATTTTTGTGTATCAGCCCTTATATTAAAATTGGTGTCAGTGTGTATGTAAATGGTGTTCCCCTAGGATGTATATTTATTACTATTCCTGGGACAATGTTTTCACAAATGTAACGTTCTGATAATGATTATGTCACGACTAGGATAAATTGTTTATTATGAACTGAATGGTGCACTCTAATTTCAAATTTGGGCCCCATTTTTTTGAGTTATTTATTATATTAGGAAACGTTTTTGTGGATGTTATTTAATATATTTTTAAATTTTATTCTGGAAACACTAAACCTTGGAATATCATGCTGTCATATTTTTTGATGTCGAAAATAATCCATATAACATCCAAATGTATTATGTGGAAAATATAAGACATTAAATTATCTTCAAATAATTTATTTTCATCCCATAAATAGAAAACTACTCTCAATTAGATGAGTGTACTAGGATATCTTCTCATTATCACACTCTTATGATATCTATGGATGATTATTGTGCTACTAATACACACACAAAAGAGGAATCAAATTCCCATGAATGATCAGATCAGTGCGATCCATGATCTCCACTAAGGAAACTGCAATAGTAGATCTATCCATTATGTCCATATTACCTCTTTCAATAATGTGTGATGGGTTATTAATGTACCTCCTCATCTATGACACATAGATTACATCGTGTACCTAGTCTAGTTATAGTGGTATATATGTGTGGTATGCCAACTCACTACCTCTATGATATATTTAAATAGGAAAATTTAACCTCATATATAAATTTTTTCTATGGAAGAATATCATAAATACACATTTGGCTGATACTCTCAGGATCATATGGTCTCCCTCCTCAAATACTAGATTTCTTCATCTTAGTCTTTGTAAGTCTTCTGAATGCACTATGTTGTATTCATCTTCTCCCACATGATTTTCAACTTATCTATAGTATCTCACTTCATCTCTAGGACCATGAGAAATGAATCACCATGATCATTCAAAAATGTGGTGTCTTGTAGGGTCACCTAAAAAATCACCAAATGGTTCCTTACCAATATTGTAATGATAACTATTTTTGTAGGAATACTCCACCACAGGTAGGTGATCCACCCCACTCCAGCGGATGTCCAAAATGCAGTACTATTGTATTTCTTCAATGAAATGCATGAGATGCTTTGTCTAGACATCATTCTGTGGGTCCAACATCATAATAAAGAATAATTGAGTCCCGAAGTAATCCTTTAATCCCCTCCACAAGTGAGATTGGATTTGAGAATCATGGTCAGATATGACCATTGATACAACTCAATAAACTCAAAAAATCTCGTATGCATATAAATTTCTCAAGCTATCTACTACTATATTCTCTCAAATGGATAGGATGTTGGCCAAATTGGTGAGTCATTTTAAGATCACTCATATTGAATAATGTCCCCTTGCTGTCTGTGGTAAGCCTATCATGAAGTCCATATAAATCGTATCCCAATTATACACTGGCATGTTAAGGGAATGAGTTAATCTAGGTGGAAGCTGGTGCTCTACCTTCATCTACAGATAGGTCAAGAATCCAGATAAAAAATATAAAACTCCCTTCATAATTTTTGGCCGTCAAAATAGATGTTGAAGGTCCTGGTATATCTTTTTCATTACTTGATGTACCGAAAAAAGGGATTTATGAAACTCCCACAACACCTCCTCCCACAAACTCAATGGATCGATCGTTCATCCTATGAAAAGGATAGAGTTCTACACTCTATCATAATATTAGTCAAGAGAATTTCCAGTTGATATATGAGCACATATGTCCTCACTGTTGGCATCTCATTTTTGATAATACCTAACATGATGTAATATTTTAGCGGTAGTAACCATCAACATAAGATATGAAGCACCATGGTATCCTTCAACGAAAAATTGTAATGAGTAAAAATTTTCAAACATCTCTACCAACAAAGAAGAACATGATCTCTTACTAATATAATATAAAACCATTTTCCACTTAAAAAAAATATAGAGATTTTCAAAATCATTTTATTGGAAAAACTCAATACATCACCTATATGTCATGTTAATATCTGTATGTGATAATATATAAATAATTATTTTCTAGTTTGAGTAAATTATTATCTTCCCTCCTATGAGTTAGTGTCACCACATATTAAATACAAATAATAACACTAATAACTATCGATTTTGCATCATGGAGTTCAGTTAATGTGGTTACAACTAGCGTGAAATGTAGGAAATGATTAACTACATCTTCATAAAAATAAAACTAATTCTGGTACCAAATATATCCAGGAATACTAAGTACTTGACACCCACCACGAGAAATGTCAATATGGGAGCACTCTTCTACCTCTGCCACATCTTCTAAAAGAATTACTAGAACATCTCCATCTACATGAATGGTTTCCCTTTTAGATTAAATGACGTCAAAATTGAGTCCACTATGGAAACATTACATACAAACCTATGATATTACCAAATAAACCCAAGGAAACTTAGCCCCTTAATAAAACTCTTGGGAGGTATCCAAGAAATCACTACCTCAATCTTTTCTAGACTCACTACAACTCCATCCTCTGAGATAACGTTACCCATAAATTGGAAATATTGATTTCAAAAATGGATCTTGGTGATATTCTACAAAATAGGGTGTTATCCGAGTTTTTCTAGGTCTGTCCTCAAGTGTCCAATTTTCTCCTCCTTGGTTTCTAAATACATATGGATATCATTGATGATGACCACCAAACATTTTTCTAAGAATAGTGCAAAGAACCATATAATGAGTCCTATGAATACTTATATGCTCTCTTAATGATTAAAGAAATCACCATGTAATCATAGTAACCACATCAACCTCTTAATTTCGACTTTGGTATATCCTCATCCTACACTAGAAACTGAGGATAGCCTGATCTAAGGTCAATATTTTAGAAACATCACCTCATATTTACTGATCTGATGTTTTTTCAACCTTATTTAGTGGATACATATTCTTCATAGTCACATTATTTATGATTTGTTAATTCATACCTAACATTAGCCCCTAGTCTGCATTCTTGGAAAACAAAACTAGGTTCACCTTGGGAGAAACAACTGGGTCACCCAAATCCTTTCTTCTACATGTCTTCCAACTACACCCTCATATCTCAAAATTATTAGGGATATAATTAATATGTTTGTGTAGATATCAATTCCATGTTTGGATGAATGTTTAATTAGATGTCCATTTTTCAATGGGGAGGTAAACCTAGTACATCCTTAAGAAAGACGTCCTCATACTCTACCACCACTACAAGAAAATGATCACCCAAATCATCCACTACATCAAAAGTCATGTTACCCAATGACTGAGTAATCATATGCACTCTCATATGCATAATATCATCTTTCTCTACTAGGGTTTCCTTGTCACCCACAAAGGAAAACAGTGTTATGTAACTTCAGAAACACCACACTCTCGGCCTAAAGCAGTCAATATATGCATGAATTGTAGAAAATTCTTCCATCTCTAATATGAATTCATATGTAATCATTGCAACTACAAATAAAACCCCAACAAAACTATCACTTATAAGCATGAGATTTCACACTGAACACAAGTTTCAATTGTTGTACCTCTCGAACCCCTCGTGGTTTAATTTTCATGATCACAATCACTCTGTTATTTATCTAATATTGTTTTAAGTGTTTTTGGATGATAGTCATGATTTCAGGTGGCCAAGGAATTGGGCCAAGAAAGCAAGAAGCCAAAGTGGACTGATTTTCAGTCCACCGACCAACCGATGGAAGAGCACCGACCAGCCGATGGAGGCATGGATAGAAGGCATCCCTATGTCCAGACCACAGGCCAACCAGTGTCACACCAGCGGCCAGCAGGTGGCACCCAGACAGAAGGCTGAGCCACTGCCTCAGCACCGGCCAACCGGTGGCCTCAGCACCGGCCAGCCAGTGGCACCCAGCCAGCACAGTGCTTGCTACTGCCTCAGCACCGGCCAACCGGTGGCCTCCTCACCGGCCAGCCGGTGGAGCCTGAGCCCGAGCCCTCTTCCATTTTGCAAGCACTGGCCAACCGGTGGCCTTGCACCGGTCAACCGGTGGAGCCAGTCAAACTAGCCGTTGGGCTTTTGACCAGCCTGTCCACTTGGCCTCCAACGGCTCCGAAAGCCTCTCCAACGGCTCCAAAGGCCTCCAACAGCCATATGAGGGTTCCCCCTCTATAAATAAAGGACTAGGAAGCCCCGGAACACTAGCGAAACATACGGAAGCCCACGGGACATATTTAACATCATTTGGCGAACCTCCGACGGACTTCCTCCAAGGAACCCCAACTTCTCCAATCCAATTCCACATCCAAGGAGCACCACCATAGATGCTTGGGAGTGCACATCTTCAACTCCAATCATCCATTGGCGCCCAAGGATTCTCTCCAATTACGGTTTTTATTGTTTTATTCATTTTGAGCATCAAATTGGGGTTGTGCCTACAAACCCCCATCTCTTTCATTCCTCTCTTCATTTGGGTTTTCACACCACCTTTAAGGTGTGAAGAGGTTAATCAAGCCTTTCCTTTTAAAAGGCTTGAGTCAAAGGTGAGCTAGCCTTCACCCGTAAAAAGGCTAGTGGGTTTCTTGCTCAAACCATTAAAAAGCAAGCTGTAATAGGTGAGCTAGCCTTCACCTGTAAAAAGGCTAGTGGGTTTCTTGCTACAACCATTGAAAAGCAAGCGGTAGTAAATCTCTCAACGGTTGAGTTGGGAGCGGAGACATAGGCCGGGTTTTAGGCCGAACTCCGTTATCAATTTTGTGTCTTGCCTATTTTATTTCCGCTGCACTTTCACTTTGATTTTTAATTTGTTAATTAATTTTTAAAAAGGAAATTCACCCCCCTCTTGCCATCATTCCTTTCTTTCTCCGTCCAACAATTGGTATCAGAGGTAAAATTTGAGTAATACCCTAACCGGTTTCAAAATTCAAGATCCATTGTGATGACATCAACCTCTTTCGCCCCCGAAGGCTATTCTTTGGGTTGTGCTCCATTTTTTGATGGAACCGACTATAATTATTGGAAAACCCGCATGACTACTTTTCTTAGAAGCATAGGATATCCCATTTATAAAATTGTCATGCAAGGTTACACTCTCTCTTCTCCCGATGAATCCAAATGGACTCAAGCCGATATTAAAAATTTCAAGCTTGATGGCAAAGCCATGAATGCTTTGCATTGCGGCCTTGATCGTAATGAGTTCAATCAAATTTCCACATGCACCTCCTCACACGAAATCTGGAAACTATTAGAGGTTACCCATGAGGGGACCAACAAAGTCAAGGATACTTGATTGGATATGTTTCGTCAAGATTTTGAGTCATTTTCTATGCACCCACATGAATCTATTTCTGATATGTTTACACGCTTTACTGACGTTTGCAATGGTAGAAAATCTCTTGGAGATAATGTTTCTGCAGAAACAATGGTCAAGAAGATCCTTTGGATCCTACTAATCTCATGGGCACCGAAGGTAACGACAATCCAAGAAGCAAAGGACATCAAGAACATGCCGGTCGAAGAGCTCATCGGATCCCTCATGACCTATGAGATCACCATGAGGAGGCAAGCTGAAAAGGAAGGCAAACCGATCAATGTTCCAAGGAACATCGCCTTCAAGGTACAAAAAGAAGAAAGCTCATCCTCCTCCTCATCTTCTTCCTCTTCAAGCGGCGATTCCGAAATGGAGAATCTGGCCCGCAAGATGCACAAGTTTGTGAAGAAGCACAAGAAGAAGAAATCCCGCAAGGCTCAACCCGACGAAAAATCCGAGCCCGTGGTAACATGCTATGGGTGTGGCAAGAAAGGCCATTACAAGCCCGATTGTCCACTCAACAAGAAAAAGGCCAAGCAAAAGGAGAAGAAGAAGGCCTTCAAGGCCACATGGAGTGATAGCTCCACATCTTCCTCCTCCTCCTCAAGTAACAACGGTATCAAATGCCTAATGGCATTTCTTGAGGTAACCTCTTCCTCCTCCTCCTCCTCTTGTTCTTCAAATTCAAATTCTTTCAATCACATGTCTTACGAGGATCTCCAACATGCTAGAGATCAATTGGAGGAAGGTTTTCACGAACTTTCTTCCAAATTTGTTGCATTAAAAAAGAATTTCAAAAAACTCTCTTCCGAAAAAGAACAACTTTTCAAAGAGAAGGAAGAGTTGACCCTCAAAATCCAAAACCTTCCCGATGTTGATTACATGGAATCAACAATCAAAGACCTAAGGGAATCCCTAGCTAAGTTCACCCAAGGGGAACAAAATTTAACCAAACTCCTCGGTTCCCAACGCATATCTAGAACCACCCAAGGGCTTGGCTATTACAAGCAAGCTTCCTCTTCCCATTCTCCAACTATTTTTGTAAGGGGGAGCTCCCAATTTTAATTTTTTAATTATTGCAAAAAACCCGGGCACTTAATTTATGAGTGTGATTGCAAAAATGCCCAGTATGGTAGGCCCAAAACTATTTTCTTCAATGATGAATTTTATAGTAGGAGACCCACCACAAGACAAGTATGGATTGAAAAATCCCTCTTAGCGAGTCTCACCGGACCGAAATTTGTCTCGGTTTCAAACACCTCTCCCCGGTGATTTGTTGTTTTATTTACGGGGAGTTAGGTTTGTTTAAGATTTTTTGTTTTATTCAAAACATTCTATTCAAACATTCAATTTCAACACTTGGTATCAAATTTTTCAATTCAAAATTTTCTATTAAATTTTCATTTCAAAATTTTCAACTCTTGGTATCGAATTTTTCATTTCAAAACATTCAATTCAAACTGTTATTCAATTTTCATTTCAAACTTTCAATTCAAACTATTATTCAATTTTTCGTTTCAAAATTTTTGATTCAAAACTTTCAATTCAAATTTCCAAATTTTTTCAATTGGTTTAAAAAACTCTATCTTGTTTTTCAACGTTTCCATCAATCATGTTTTATGCCCCGTGATATTTTGATAATCACAAAGGGTGAGAAATTCTTGGTTGATTGGGGGAGAAATCTTTCTCTCATGCTTTAAAGGATAAATTGGAAAGTAAAGCATCTTAAAGCATGCCTTTCATTTCAGTTTTTACATTGTTTTCTTTGGTGATTGTGATCATCAAAATAGGGGGAGATTGTTGTACCTCTCGAACCCCTCGTGGTTTAATTTTCATGATCACAATCACTCTCTTATTTATCTAATATTGTTTTAAGTGTTTTTGGATGATAGGCATGATTTCAGGTGGCCAAGGAATTGGGCCAAGAAAGCCAGAAGCCAAAGTGGACTGATTTTCAGTCCACCGGCCAACCAATGGAAGAGCACCGGCCAGCCGATGGAGGCCTGGACAGAAGGCATCCCTCTGTCCAGACCACCGGCCAACCGGTGTCACACCAGCGGCCAGCCGGTGGCACCCAGACAGAAGGCTGAGCCACTGCCTCAGCACCGGCCAACCGGTGGCCTCAGCACCGGCCAGCTGGTGGCACCCAGCCAGCACAGTGTTTGCTACTGCCTCAGCACCGGCCAACCGGCGGCCTCCTCACCGGCCAGCCGGTGGAGCCTGAGCCCGAGACCTCTTCCATTTTGCAAGCACCGGCCTACCGGTGGCCTTGCACCGGTCAGCTGGTGGAGCCAGTCAAACTAGCCGTTGGGCTTTTGACCAGCCTGTCCACTTGGCCTCCAACGGCTCCAAAAGCCTCTCCAACGGCTCCAAAGGCCTCCAACAGCTATATGAGGGTTCCCCCTCTATAAATAAAGGACTAGGAAGCCCCGGAACACTAGCGAAACATACGGAATCCCACGGGACATATTTAACATCATTTGGCGAACCTCCGGTGGACTTCCTCCAAGGAACCCCAACTGCTCCAATCCAATTCCACATCCAAGGAGCACCACCATAGAAGCTTGGCAGTGCACGTCTTCACCTCCAATCATCCATTAGCGCCCAACGCTTCTCTCCAATTATGGTTTTTATTGTTTTATTCATTTTGAGCATCAAATTGGGTTTGTGCCTACAAACCCCTATCTCTTTCATTCCTCTCTTCATTTGGGTTTTCACACAACCTTTAAGGTGTGAAGAGGTTAGTCAAGCCTTTCCTTTTAAAAGGCTTGAGTCAAAGGTGAGCTAGCCTTCACCCGTAAAAAGTCTAGTGGGTTTCTTGCTCAAACCATTAAAAAGCAAGCTGTAATAGGTGAGCTAGCCTTCACCTGTAAAAAGGCTAGTGGGTTTCTTGCTACAACCATTGAAAAGCAAGCGGTAGTAAATCTCTCAACGGTTGAGTTGGGAGCGGTGACGTAGGTCGGGTTTTAGGCCGAACTCCATTACCAATTTTGTGTCTTGCCTCTTTTATTTCTTCTGCACTTTCACTTTGATTTTTCATTTTTTAATGAATTTTTAAAAAGGCAATTCACCCCCCTCTTTCCATCATTCCTTTCTTTCTCCGTCCAACATCAATATGGTGAGTCACCACCTATCAGAGGCTCCAACTTCAAGGGTCTTTCCAGAGGATCAACTAAAATATACATATATCTGAAACTAGAGAAGTTTAATGGAGTGAATGAATAGAACCAATATCTATTATTACTGAAAATAATGTAGAAAATAAACATATAATACCTAGTATCATATCTGGAGCTTCAGGATCATAAGACACTATAAACTACAGCTAGTCTCATCCCTATCCACCAGCTCCCTTAGCCTGGCACAGAAAACCTAGCAGTGGTGGGGGTAATAGGTTGACCCTTTGACCACCTCCTACTACTCTATCTTCCCATATTCGTTATCATCCAATATGTGAATCGCCCCTCTCCTTCCTCTAACTTTTTCTCAGTTCTCTCTCAAACATCTCATTATCAGTTGTACAATTGGACATCCAATCTTGATCTTTATGTCCCTGACCATTACAAGGGAAAAAAATCATATCAATCAGCTGATTTGATCCACCCTTTGAGCCATGAATCAATTAAATTATGTCATAGTATCACCTAATAAAGTGTATGACACGTTTGGATCCATGTGTCTATCATTGGATACCTACATCATAGATATGGGTTCTAACTACTAGCTCCCACTATAAGTGTCTTATATTCTAGAAATATCTCTACCAACAAGACTCATTAACGAACTCAAGTATAGGTGGTAAGGTTCAAAGATATGAATAAATCCCCAATATCCCAGCACAAGTCTTTCTCAAAGTCTTGAGATCTGACGAAATGATATCGTACAATATGAGTGGAGTAATGCTAGAGATCAGTAATCCTTATTTAGTACTCTTCCATGATCATACTCCCCAATTGCATATGATGATGCTCCAATATTAATACCAATCACAACATTGTTGGAAAAAACTACTCCCTTAATAGACACTCAAAGAATATCCACGTGGGAGTATTCTTATCATGTGACTGAGAAACCAAGCTTCACCGTCACCCAACAGAGCCCTAAATACTTTCCACCATGAGGACTACCATAAACATTGTAGGCATCCTCACATGGTGGAAAACAAAAGTGACTTCATCAATCCAGTCATCAAGCATATAGCTATGTACCTCAATCAAATACATGAAAGATAGATTACTCTGAAAATCATGAAATGATTTCAACTTACGTGTATCCTAGTATCGTAATTACATCACTCTCTATGGATTAACATGTGTTTAGATAGATGGTAAACCTCTCAGACGTGATATCATTGATATATGACCCTGTACGGAAGCCTCGTCACTAGGAAGATCATCCCAACGATCATGTAAAAGAACATTTTATGGAACCCTGTGTTGAGGCATTCAAAAATAATAATAAGACACACAATGGTGAAAATTATATATCTGTTGAGTTGGATAAAGAAGGATGTATAAAACATAACCTTTACTATGTGGATAATTTAGCAAAAAAATTCATGTAACTAATATATACATGTACCGTGTCGAAAGGGATGTGATCAGAGTCCATGTGTATGGATACGTCAACCAACACACTAATAATAGATTCACTGGTCCGAAATACAAATTCAAAACAATAAAAACATTTAACCCCCCCCCCCACCCACATATCTCACAACCTCTGATCCAAAGGGAGAACCGTCAACTCTGATTGAACTATGTCATGAACTGAACCATCTAGGTCCAACCTGTGACTACCCTAAGCCCACCTCAAATAGTCCAGTTGCTAGAGACCAACAGTGAGTAGGAATACCCCACAGATGGAAGGAATTTGTATTATTTACATGTACACAGAGGCACACAAATATCCAAAACCATTCAATGATGAAATGTAATACAACTAAAACCATGCATTCATACAACTAAATCCTGCAACAAAGTACAAATTTAATGTCATAAAAGTTGAAAACGGATCAAATACAAGCCCAAAAAAACAACAAAAAACATAGTCTAAACCGATCCAAGGGAAAGTAGTAATTAAAATGATAGATCTAGATAAAACACCTTGGTCTTTCAAGAATTGGATATGAACCACCATTTCATTTTCCTCCCATGACACCATCAAATGGTTCATTATCTACACAAACCATGACACGTGAGGAAAAATCCCATAAATGGTTGAGTATAACAATACTCAGAAGGACACCTATGAAGTACTAAACACTATGTAACAAGTATAGCCATATCAAAAAAATAAATAATAATCAATTTATAACAAAAACACAGTGATATAATTAAGAAATTCACCAAGCTACTAGGTTTTCATAACCAACTTTTAGCCACATGATTATTCTTGAAACATTTCTCATTAAAAATTAATCCACTCCATGATCTATTCCATCATCAAAGACATGACAAATATGTATAGATCATTGGGTCCCACCCAATTAAATTCTCACAAGACCATGACAACTTAATACACAGATATAGGTTGACACCCAGAACCACTGGGGGACACCAATAACAAAACTTGGATCTACATTCTATATATATGATTGTATTATAATGATACTTCCAACCCCACCAAAATGTTTTTCTAGATGGAGGATCGACACTATAAATCGGGAGGTCATTCCAATTTGACAAACCTCACCTAGGGAATAAAGGATGATAGAGGATCCCACTATATTCTCATGTAGAGATACAATAAATCTATCAAAGACATGGCCTCTAGAGGGACCAAAATAATGTGATGTGGATGTAATTCCATAATGTACATTCAAGGGAATATATTAATGGAACCCACTCAAACTATTCAGTACAAAAATATAAATAAAGATCCAAAATGTCTCTTGATGGGAGTATATGACATGTACTAGGTGATTCATGGTATGTCCAGCTATCCCAAGCTATGTCCATGTGGAATAGCCTCACACACAATTTATTATCCATATACATGGAGTATAAATGTACACTGTATGTTGAGTCACATGGTCTCCATAACCTTTCTCATTGTTATGTCTATTTATAGTGGTTAGTCCATGTATCAGCCTGTGCACACCATGAAATGTATGTGTATATGTTAATGGTGTGACACTTGGTCATTTAGTTTTTCTCATGTCAATTTACATTCCAATTTAAATCCGATGAAATACAAAAAAGGGTTATGTGATGTGATATAGGTTCACGTTCCATGTGACCCGTAACATTTTCCTAAAAATCGAGCTTTTGAAGAATGGGTCTTATATGGAATGTAATCTCGATGAAAATTTTGTGTTGCTCAGGATTCAAAAAATCTAGATGATTCATATTCATTAATCCTTGTAGTCCACGTCTAAGAAAATGTTTTCCATAAATAACTCCATATATCCAAGATCTACATAGACTGGACCCTGATTAAACTATATCACTATAATTTATCCTCGAAATAGATTCCAAAAATACCAATATCATTTTATTCTATATATTACTCTTGGTGTAGAGACCCGAATCCTGACTTACATGGACATTACATTACATTTGCGGAATACTTAGTACACAACAAAAACACACACACACGGATCGTAATAGTTTAGTGTATTTGGAAACTCGGAATATAATCTTCTAATCTTGGTGAAAGATCTTCAACATCTACCATAAAGATCTTCCTTTTTTTATACCTAAAACCTTTCTTTATATCCTGGGGGAAAGAAAACATAAGAGGGTGAGCTCAAATGCTATGTAAGGGTAAAAAAAAGAAATATCAATCACATCGTATACACAAGCACATAATTTTTGGAAATCTTAACCTGCAAAAGAGATCATAATTTCATAACATGGGATAAATCATGGCAGTGAAATGTAATCACAATAATCATAACATAAAACATGAAACTTTGTGGCATACACACATAATCATAGAGAATCATTTCTTGTTAGTCAAGACTCCTTGTCAAGACTATCTTAGTGGACAAAGTCCCTTTCGGAACCGAGTCACCCTTATTCCAGTCCTGTTTCACTGAACCGGTATAACCTACCATTCCAACCGTGTCTATCTCATGAGATATAAAATCTTTACCCAATTCATTAGAGGGAGATATAGGTCCCACCCATCTCATAATGATACCATTCTTATGTGTGCCACAAAATCATAAAACCATACATCATAGCATAACCCATGTAATAAAAATGGGAATCTTAAACATCGTGACATCATAAAACAATTCATATAAGATAAAAGAATTCATAAAAATATAATTCCATCACAACGTAATCAAATCAATGTAATAATAGGGGTAAAAATAGGACCCTTTATTATCTTAGATGGAAACTAATTTTGATAAAACACTTGAACTCCATTCTTGAGGAAAATATCCTTTCTTCTTCAAAAACACTATTCCTTTCATAATATGTCATACAATTAGAAAATAAAAGAAGTTGATTAAAAATAAACATGAAAACTTGTAAAGGAATATTCTTTGAATATTTTTTTAAAAATCCATTCATGCAGTATAAGTTAAAAAAACATTCTTCTCATGCTTGTGTAGGAAAAGTCAAAAAGTACCTCGTACGAAAAACGACAAAAGATTCCTTTCATATCTTTTACTAAAAACTCACAGAAGGGTAAAATAGGATTTAAAAAATTGTAGGTGAATGGAAATAATATTAAATATTGAGGAAACATGGATTTGGATGATAAAATACACCCCAGTAAATGCCAAAGTATGAACAATCTCGGATAAAAATGAGATTGTGATATTTCCGTTACCTTATGTCCGACTTGCTTTGTAAGTGTCCAAACCTCCTATATAATGATTTAAATAATGTTATTGACGTATTACAGAATCATATTCATTGTTATTATATCATATATGGTTCACTTATGACTTTATATTAATCGTTCTTTTGTAAATTCATGTTAAAGTAGTGTTTTGGGTAAAATCGTCTCATTGGTCGTTCATGTTTTTAACTTGTAATTATTAATATGATTACTTGGATCATGGTTAAATATATCCAGAATGTAAAACATGATTTATATATAATATAAATTCAGAATATATATATATATATAATATATCGATAAATGAAATGAAATACACCGTTCATGGAGATGGTAGTCCGTACGTACGCATGAACGTTGTTTTCATTTCCTTATTGAATTGAATGGAATTAAGTAGATAACATACATATAAATATACATAAATAAAGTATCATTATTATGTCATATATTTCATTAGTTCTTATTATATATACTTTATAATCATTCATGAATGGTTAATGTGGAGAATGAATCTCATCGCGTCGTGGAGACGGTAGTCTGTACGTACGCACGAGCGATGATATCGTTCCAATGGTCGTGGAATTGTGTTTAAGTGTATGTATAATATTTCAATATCAATATAACTTTATAATAATCATATATAGTTACTCATTACACCATTATACCCATCCAATTATGGTGGTGGCGGAAAATAGATTACACCACGGCGTGGAGACGGTATTCCGTACGTACGCACGCGCGGTGATTTCCTTTTTCCATTGGATGGATAGAAGGTTAATTAGAGTTGTTTCATATTTATAATAACAAATTAGTATATAAGAAATACTGATGTTATTACTTTATCATGAAACAACTAAAGAAGAGGAAGTTGAGGAAGAAAGAAATTGAAAAAGATCGGTAATGGATATTACCTCTTTTTTGAAGTGCTTCTTTGAGACCTCCTTTTAGGGCACTAAAATTGGTTTTGAAGAAGACCAGGACCTCTAGGATGTCTCTAGGGAAGTGTAGAGGAGAAAATGGTAGGGGTTGGCTGAGCTTGAAAGCTCAATGTTGTGTGAGGAAGAGAGGGAGGAGGTGCCCTTTTATAAGGGAGGAGAGGGGCATCTTTGGAATAACTAAAAATATTATTTTATTATAAAGTCAAGTTCGGTTTTAAATATCTCCAAATTGATTTATTTCGAGGCTAAGGTGGGGATGGGTCGAAATACCATCATCCAATAGGATTTATACAAGTTTAGGTTATTATTTTAACCTTATCAATTAGATTTAACTCTAAGTTAAATAATATAACTTTTACCGTGTCTTTTTGTTTTCTTACACTATATGGTTAATAAACTTACTATATCTAACCCCAAGTTGTTTATTATTAATATATCTGTCGTTATATAAGTCATTTGGAAGAACCTTATATTTTTAGGAATTAAATAACAATTGATAATATAATATTTGTTTTAAAAAATAATTTATGACGATTTTTACACAATTTGGTACATGATTATTATGAAATTTTTAATAGAATGATAAGTTCGAAAAAAGTTAATTAAATCAACAATACCATGTCATATTAACCTAAAAAATTAGTGTAAGTCATAAAAAGTCTCAAATTACATTTATTTGGGCATATATAACATCAATTATGTTAATATTTTCTTAAAAAGGTAATTACTGCATCATTGTTGTGTCATAAATAAATTAAAATATTTAAAGTCTAAAAATTAAAAATAAAATACCATTATGTAGGAAATCTTCTTATATTTCTAATGAATATTTATAGACGAATTTATCTTATGTATATCCCTATATTAAAATTGTTTTAGTAAATAAACATTGATTTTAACTCTTTTAACTCTTCTTTGAATTAAATAATAATAAATGTCCTAATCTAATCCAAGTGGGCCTAAATGATAATATTTTACACTTAAGTTTGTTTTTGGTCGAGATACACTTGTCCAATAGAATTAGGACATGTGTTAGGTTAATATTAATATCATTTTTACCCTTAATTACCCAATTTACTTTTAACCGTGGTAAATAAAAGTAAAAAGTTACTATTCACCAAAAATTATTTTCATCTCATTGAACCACATTTTACTTACTAACATCAACCGTGTCTCTTGTATTTTTGAAATTCCATTCACAGAAGCGTTAAAATTAAGTTTTATCAAAAATTCATTTTTTTAACTACAACTTAGTAGTTTCACTATTCATCAAAAATTGATGTTTTTCAGAACAATGCCAAAATTTCATCCTAAGCTATATTTCATATTCCGAATTCAAAAATGAAGTCTATTTTACCAAATTAAAAACATAGAAGTTTCATTAATTAATTTTATAATTAAATCCCGCTGTTAAAACAAATAGCGTGTTTTTAAGAAACAATATCTATCAAAAGATTGACAGTTGTTTATGGCTGGTTTAAATGTGAAATTACATCGAATGACCAACATTGTATTATATTGTAAAAATATATTATAAATATACTTTAAAACCACATAAAGTAATAATTTATCACTATTAATTATTTCGATTGAAAAAAGTTGTTTTTAACTAAAATTTAGTAATTTTCACTATTAATCAGAAAATGAAAGTTATCTGAAAAGTACCAAAATTTCACCCTAATCTAATTTCGATATTACAAATCCAAAGATAAAGTCCATTTTGAAAAATAAAATTTAAAAAATTTCAAAAAGTGGATATTACTATTCATAAGGGCTAGTTTTAATAATATTTTAATAGCATATCGTTGTTTAGTGAAACTCGGTATTGCGTACTACACATGCTATCGAGGAAGGTCACGATTGCGTGTAATACAAGGAAAGTCAAGGATGTGTGTTGTGCAAGCTCCTTTTGGTGTAGCGTGCAACACTTGTCATTAGTGAAATTAAAAAGAATATTTTTCATAAAATCTTGGGCAGTTACATTCTACTACCCTTAAAATGAATTTCGCCCTCGAAATTCGTCAGGGTTATAAATGGTTTACTATTCGAAAGTTTCTTTAATAGAAACCCACATCGTAAAAAGCAATACCAAAACCAATCTTTAAAAATGAAAGTATGAAACGTAACAGTTACCCAAAAAAACTAATCACTGGGATTCCACATAGGTGAAAATATGGATATGGAAGAAAAATCTAACCATCATGTTCTGATGAAGAGTGGTAGAGAACATGGCTATGGAAAAGCCAGCAATCACAAAGCCATAAATTTTTAACGATCTAAGGTACCATCTGATTCATCAAATATAAGATCACTAGGACAACATTTTTGGTTTTCAAGATAATTTCCCTAAAGTTGAAGAATTTGAATTAGAATAAATACTTACTTTATTTTGGTACAATCTCACTGTTGTTCATGCCTTGATCAATTTCCACTTCATCTCTTAAATAAATGATGTTGAATTTGTTATTCGTGAAGTGTTAGTAGATCATGTGATAGAATGACTGGTCATTCCATCTGTCTCAAACAAAAGGTTTGCAAAAGTTATTAAATATACAAAAGTCATTCTATAGTGAGATTAATCATATATGGTTCCTAAAATGGACTTATACTTCATATGTCATACTGTTTAATAAAATAAAACTAGTTTTTACTAAACAGGGACTTCCTGTAGTCCAGTGGTAGGCGATAAAGGCCAGTCGCACTTCGGTTGTGGGTTCGATTCCCACATCCTTGTCTGATACGATGGGTTGTCGCCCGTCCTGCAGGTTGTCCTTTTTCTAAAACTACATTAACATCCCATCAATAATATTGAAAAATGTTTTATCCTAACTTATGTCCAATATAATCCATTCTAATTTTTAGGCTTATCTAAAATACTTCAGTCCACTCTCATAACATAGTGAAAACGATTACCAGAGATTTAATACCATCGTTGATCCTCATATATCATAAGATATGTTTTTTTGGTCACATTCCAAACATTCAAAGTCCTTAATCATGTATTCTCTTGAATACCATAGTGAAAACATGAATGCAGTTAAAAGTTAACACCTTCCACATACCAAAATCCTCAAAATTCTATATACTCAAACCATGATATCACTTAGTCCTTATATCATTCATGAGCTCATGAATACTGTTAAACATTTCATTTTCTCGTTTTCCCTTCATTATGCGCATACCATCTTATTTCCAAAAAATATCTCAATCACTTTGAATACCACATTAGACCAACACATAAATATTCCAATACTTTATGATACCACATTATTTTGGAATCCCATTACATAAACACTTAATCATTCCACCACATCGTTGTCATATTCAACATCACCAATAGTGATCACATGTGACTTCCCTTTGTCCTTTGCCTTCAGTGGTTGCTCATGTTGATCATCACTAAACCTTGGATTAGGGAATTTATTAGCATAATGCCACATTTCCTTGCACTTGAAGCATTGAAGTGTTGGTGGTGCGTTCTCTGCAGTGTATTCTTTATTCACATCATTAGAATCCCATTTTCCATTACTTCGACACTCAGCTGCTCGATGACCTTCTTTTCCACACTTAAAACATTTTCTAGTCCCTTTAAGACAATCTCCACCATGCTTATTTCCACACTTTTTGCATACGGAAACATTCATATTCTTTTCACCATTATTCTGAGATTTCTTCTTGAACTCCATCTTTCGTTTCTTGTCAAAACCATGAGATGGATTTGTAACACAAACTTCCATTTCTACCTTGACAGCACAACGCACAATTTCTTCATAGCTACTGAAGTCTCTTATAGCTAATTTCCTTCGAAGACTTGGTTTTAACCACTGAAAAATAGATCAACTTTACTTCCAGGTTGGATGATAATGCCAGATGCATACCTTGCAAGTCTTGTAAAATTCGATTCGTATATACCAACAGATTCATCATCCTTTTTCTTTAGTTCAAGAAACTCCTTCTCCATCTTTGTTCGAAGAATACGAGGGAAGTACTTATTGAAAAATATGTTCTTGAACTCGTCCCATTACATGGACTCAATTTCATCTCTTTGCCTCGTATTGTTGATAAGATTCCACCATTGATCAGCTTCACCTTCCAAACGATATACTACTGAGATGACTTTATCATGTTCAGAACATTGAAGAACTAAAAATATCTTTTCAGTGGTACTGATCCATTGTTCAGCAACAAGTGGATCTGAAGACCCACTGAAAGAAGGTGGACATTGCCTCATGAAGGACTCAATAGAATATTGTTCCCTTCTCTGCTCATTTGGAAGTCCAGAATGATTCCTAGCTTGTGTAAGTATAGAAATAATATTTGGCACTCCATCTCCCATAACATTTGTTTGTTCAGGAGGAAAATCATTTCATTGTCCATTGCATTGATCAACACGGTTCCTTCAGGTTCCGGCCATCGTCTAAAACCCAAAAAGAATAGTGTGAGAGGCAAAAATCATGCTAGGGAAAACAACATAATAAAGGGGGAGTACCTTAAACATCTAACATCTTAGGTTTAATTCTATGATCTTTCATGTAATTCTAGTACAATAACCTATACGTTTACTTTACCTTAGGTACATCCATAGAAATACCTTAGAAATATCTCTAGGGATCTCACTAACGTTTTCGCATCCTAGTTTCCAAAGGTTGACTAAACCTTTCCTCTGATACCAACTATAGAGACACGAAGCCTGACTTACATGGACATTACATTACATTTACGGAATACTTAGTACATAACAAAAGCACACACACAAGGATCGTAATAGTTTAGTGTCTTTGGAAACTCGGAATATAATCTTCTAATCCTGGTGAAAGATCTTCAACATCTCCCATAAAGATCTTCCTTTTTTTATACCTAAAACCTTTCATTATATCATGGGGAAAAGAAAACATAAGGGGGTGAGCTCAAATGCTCAGTAAGGGTAAAAAAAAGAAATATCAATCACATCGTATACACAACCACATAATTTATGGAAATCTTAACCTGCAAAAGAGATCATAATTTCATAACATGGGATAAATCATTGCAGTGAAATGTAATCACAATAATCATAAAATAAAACATGAAACTTTGTGGCGTACACACATAATCATAGAGAATAATTTCTTGTTAGTCAAGACTCCTTGCCAAGAATATCTTAGTGGACAAAGTCCCTTTCTGAACCGAGTCACCCTCGTTCCAGGCCTGTTTCACTGAAACGGTATAACCTACCGTTCCAGCCATGTCGATCTCATGAGATATCAAATCTTTACCCAATGCATTGGAGGGAGATATAGGTCCCACCCATCTCGTAATGATACCATTCTTATGTATGCCACAAAATCAGAAAACCATACATCATAGCATAACCCATGTAATAAAAATGGGAATCTTAAACATCGTGACATCATAAAACAATTCATATAAGATAAAGGAATTCATAAAAATATAATTCCATCACAACATAATCAAATCAATGCAATAATAGGGGTAAAAACATAACCCTTTATTATCTTAGATGGAAAATAATTTTGATAAAACACTTGAACTCCATTCATGAGGAAAATATCCTTTCTTCTTCAAAAACACTATTCCTTTCTTAATATGGCATACAATTAGAAACTAAAAAAATTTGATTAAAAATAAACATAAAAACTTGTAAAGGAATATTGTTTTAAAAATCCATTCATGCCGTATAAGTTAAAAAAACATACTTCTCGTACTTTTGTTGGAAAAGTGAAAAAGTACCTCGTACGAAAAACGACAAAAGATTCCTTTCATATCTTTTACTAAAAACTCACCGAAGGGTAAAATAGGATTTAAAAAATTGTAGGTGAATGTAAATAATATCACATATTGAGGAAACATGGATTTAGATGATAAAATACACCCAAGTAAATGCCAAAGTATTAACAATCTCAGATAAAAATGAGATTGTGATATTTCCCTTACCTTAGGTCCGACTTGCTTTGTAAGTGTCTGAACCTCCTGTATAATGATTTAAATCATGTTATTGACTTATTAAAGAAACATATTAATTGTTATTATATCATATATGTTTAACTTATGACTTTATATTACCTGTTCTTTTGTAAATTCATGTTAAAGTAGCGTTTTGGGTAAAATCGTCTCATTGGTCGTTCGTGTTTTTAACATGTAATTATTAATATGAATACTTGGATCATGATTACATATATCCATAATGTAAAAAATGATTTATATATAATATATATTCAGAATATATATATATAATATATCGATAAATGAAATGAAATACACCGTTCATGGAGACGGTAGTCCGTACGTACGCATGAACGCTGTTTTCGTTTCCTTATTGAATTTAATGGAATTAAGTAGATGACATACATATAAATATACATAAATCCAGTATCATTATTATGTCATATATTTCATTATTACTTATTATATATACTTTATAATCATTCATGAATGGTTAATGTGGAGAATGATTATCATCGCGTCGTGGAGACGGTAGTCCATACGTACGCACGAGTGATGATATCGTTCCCATGGTCGTGGAATTGTGTTGAAGTGTATGTATAATATTTCAGAATCAATATCACTTTATAATAATCATATATAGTTACTCATTACACCATTATACACATCCAATTATGGTGGTGGCGGAAAATAGATTACACCACGGCGTGGAGACGGTATTCCATACGTACGCACGCGCGGTGATTTCCTTTTTCTGTTGGATGGATAGAAGGTTAATTAGAGTTGTTTCATATTTATAATAACATATTAGTATATAATAAATACTGATGTTATTACTTTATCATGAAACAACTAAATAAGAAGAAGTTGAAGAAGAATGAAATTGAAAAAGATCGGTAATGGATATTACCTCTTTTTTGAAGTCCTTCTTTGAGTCCTCCTTTTAGGGCACTATAATTGGTCATTGAAGAAGACCAGGACCTCTAGGATATCTCTAGGGAAGTGTAGGGGTGGAAATGGCAGGGGTTGGCCGAGCTTGAAGGCTCAATGTTGTGTGAGGAAGAGAGGGAGGAGGTGCCCTTTTATAAGGGAGGAGAGGGGCACCTTTGGAATAACAAAAAATATTATTTTATTATAAAGTCATGTTCGGTTTTAAATAGCTCCAAATTGATTTATTTCTAGGCTAAGGTGGGAATGGGTCTTAATCCTATCATCCAATAGGATTTATACTAGTTTAGGATATTATTTTAACCTTATCAATTAGATTTAACTCTAAGTTAAATAATTTAACTTTTACCGTGTCTTTTTGTTTTTTTACACTATATGGTTAATAAACTTACTATATCAAACCCCAAGTTGTTTATTATTAATATATCTATCGTTATCTAAGTCATTTATAAGAACCTTATATTTTTAGGAATTAAATAACAATTAATAATATAATATTTGTTTTAAAAACTAATTTATGTCAATTTTGACACTATTTGGTACATGATTTTTATGAAATTTCTAACAGAATGATAAGTTCGAACAAAGTTACTTAAATCAACAATAACATGTCATAGTAACCTAGAAAATTAGTTTAATTCATAAAAGTCTCAAATTACATTTATTTGGGCATATATAACATCAATTATGTTAATATTTTCTTAAAAAGGTAATTACTGCATCATTGTTGTGTCAGAAATAAATTAAATTATTTAAAGTCTACAAATTAGAAATAAAATAGCATTATGTAGGAAATCTTCTTATATTTCTAATTATTATTTATAGTAGAATTTATCTTATGTATAACCCTATATTAAAAATGTTTTAGTAAATAAACATTGATTTTAACTCTTTTAACTCTTCTTTGAATTAAATAATAATAAATGTCCTAATCTAATACAAGTGGGCCTAAATGATAATATTTTACACTTAAGGTTGTTTTTGGTCTAGATACACTTGTACAATATAATTAGGACATCTGTTAGGGTAATATTAATATCATTTTTACCCTTAATTACCATATTTACTTTTAACCGTGGTAAATAAAAGTAAAAAGTTACTATTCACCAAAAATTATTTTCATCTCATTGAACCACATTTTACTTAATAACATCAACCATGTCTCTCGGATATTTGAAATTCCATTCATAGAAGCGGTAAAATTAAGTTTTATGAAAAATTCAGTTTTTTTAACTACCACTAAGTAGTTTCACTATTCATCAAAAATTGATGTTTTTCAGAACAATGCCAAAATTTCATCCTAAGCTATATTTCATATTCTGAATTCAAAAATGAAGTCTATTTTACCAAATTCATAACATAGAAGTTGCAATAATTAATTTTATAATTAAATCCCGCTGTTAAAACAAATAGCGTGTTTTTAAGAAACAATATCTATCAAAAGATTGACACTTGTTTATGTCTAGTATAAATGTGAAATTACATCCAATGACCAACATTGTATTAAATTGTAAAAATATATTCTAAATATACTTTAAAACCACTTAAATTAAAAATTTATCACTATTAATTATATCAATTGAAAAAGTTGTTTTTAACTAAAATTTAGTAATTTTCACTATTCATCAGAAAATGAACGTTATCCGAAAAGTACCAAAATTTCACCCTAAGCTAATTTCGATATTACGAATCCAAATATAATTTCCATTTTGAAAAATAAAATTTACAAAATTTCAAAAAGTGGTTTTTACTATTCATAACGGCTAGTTTTAATAATATTTTAATATCATATCGTTGTTTTGTGAAACTCGGTATTGCGTACTACACACGCTATCGAGGAAGGCCGTGATTGCGTGTAATACAAGACAAGTCAAGGATGCGTGTTGTTCAAGCTCCTTTTGGTGTAGCGTGCAACACAAGACATTAGTGAAATTAAATAGAATATTTTTCATAAAATATTGGGCTGTTACACTTGGGAAGATGAATAACACATGGATCTGGTCCCATTCTCTCATGGTCTAGACACCATCCTCTTAGATCATTGATTCACGACCTCTATTATGTTAAATTCCAACAGTTTTTATTAGTTGTTCCAAATATAGGTTTTCCAACAGATCGGTAGTATAACAATCAAAAAACATTTATTTTTCAAACTATTTTCATTTTGGACTGAAAATGATGATCACACAAAAGAATTATGTAGTAAACCATTAAATTTAAAATGTGAGGAACTGAATTGAGCCGTTTTTTGTTTAGACTCTGTATAATTTCATAGAAGATGAAAAATGAAGTGGTAAAAATAGAAATGAACAAGTCTATTCCTTCAAATTAAATATTCCATCGATTAGAAAACCAATTCTATATATTAAATGGATTCATGTTCACCCAATATTAAGAACAGAATGGAAAACTCAAAGAAACAAATCCAGTCTAGAAGTTGGATAGATGTTTTATGAAGAACAATTTGGTTGAAATTATTGATGAGGTCCTCTAAATTTGATGGGGTGAAGATCCACGACCCAATCCTTGATTTGTCATCATCTACCAAATGATATTTCCAATAGTTATCATAAATATAAAGGGTTTTAGTGGCCAACCCTAAGGGAAACCAATAACAATACATTTATAGTGAAAATAGTCACCGCATCCAAAAATAAAAAAATTAACTATTTAATTTATTTACTTTATTTATGCTCGCAATGTCTTTCACACAAACATCCCATGAAAAACATGATTATGTCACACCTAGGGTAAAGACCACATACTAAACTAAATGGTCTCTTTAAAATTTTATATGGACCCCATTTTGGAATTATTACACTTTTTTAGGAAAAATACATGTGAATAAAATTTCATATATTTAAATTATTTCAACCATTTATTCTGGGAACATAAAACAATATAATTAAACATTGTATTAGTGTCTAATATGGAAAATTGTCTATATAATATCCAAAATTAATAAAAAGAAAATGAGGTACATTAAATTTTATATGATACATCACATATTAGACTAGGTTATATTATAATGAATAATAGATATGTTGTTTCTAATGGGTTATACAATTTTATTCCCTATTATTGTAAATATTCCAACCATTATCTAAATATATCTATTGTAATGATATCCTTTGAATACCATGGTGGTCATTTCATAGTTATCCACCATGGTAATTTCTTAGTGGTGGAATTTTATTTTCCTTAAATGATTCTATAAGAGGTTTGTAACTGATTTATCTATGGGTCTGACTATACTGATTGATTTGTATAGAAAGGATCATGATGTCATAAAGGTTGTGTTGGAAGATTCTACAATTATTCATTTTCTAGAAGAGGGAGTTTTTTCAACCAATTTTATGATGCTTCACATCATGTACTGGGTTGTGGTGTGATGAAACATAGATCAGTTGTTTTTAATGTGTAATAACTGTTACATGGATATGAGTGGAACTATTCCTATCGTGATTTAGATATAACAATTTTTTCCCTATATTTTGTGGTTAAATTACGTCATCAAGGAGTAATTTTTATTTTTATAGATAACAAGAGAATGAGGTATGTCTTCTCCTAGTGTGAATGAATCATAAAAATGTGAAACTAGATCGTATTTATAAAATAACATGACTTTGAGATTTTATATACACTATAAAAGGTTGATGTTATAGATGATTCACTGAGTAGAAATTCACACAGTAATTTCATTATTGATTTTATGATTTCATTGATAGTTATCAAGGAAATATAAATGATGAATCATCATATGGGAGATGTTGGTTAGTTTGGATTTCATTCATAGATAACAGTTTATTCATATTTTGTGTAGAAGGTGGTGAAATCATAGTTTTTGGAATCTGATGTTGTAGACTTTCGGGGCCATGTTGTCAGTGGTTATTCCATTGATGAATGATCATAGGATAAACATCATGGGGTTGTGTTCCATGGGTGAAATTTCATTCTTTTAGTAATGTGTGTTCTAATTCATAGTGAGTGAATAGTTCATACATAGTAGTACATATGGGCATGAAAATATAACATTTGGAAATAACATGTCATTCTTGTATTCATTGATTGATTCTTTTGGTACCAATGTTATCTTCTCAACGTTATTTCTTCCATAACATAAAGGTTGAGAATCATGTTCCTAGTGTTTTCTTCATCCATATGATGTTCCTATGTTGATGTGGAAAGAATCTAAGTGGAATTCATTTATAATTTACCTTGACATCAGGGAGGCTCTACTATTATATGGATAAATGTAGATTTTCCCAAGAAATCAATAATAATTATAGTGATCAGATAGTCCTGATCATTAGTGGTTTTGTTGATGAAATACCCGGAGTGGTGGTAAGACATAATGGAGTACAATGAATAATACTTATTAATCATTATACTCAAATTACGTCCATGATGTACTGTGGTCTCCATCAAAATTTTGTGTCTCATTTATGATTATCACTAAATTCATTAAATAAAATAATTGTATATACAATAGTAAATTCATAATATTTTGTACCTTTTAATTCTTGTGTCTTTAAGTTTAGAGATTTTTCGAAGAGGAACACTACATTATTTGAGTTTTCAAACAATACTAGTATTCACTCAAAAAAGTGTATGGAATATTTTTGAATAATTTTATACTTGATGTTTATATTATATGATGTGCTGGTATGGGGTCATAGAGAATGAAATTCCCTAGACAGAACTATTATAGAGAAAGAAACATATGGTTCTACAGATTCATGGGAGTAAGAATACAGTATAAGATCATAATATGTCATGTGATGATCAAATGAGGAGACCTATGAATTTTCATTTAATAGATCATGTATTCCTTAAGTGGACTCATAATCAAATACTATGAAGGACTGGACATGGATAAATTTTTTCCATGTAGTTTTTTAGAATTTCAATGTGTTAGATTGTGTTGGATCAATTTCCTATCAGATAACACATCCCCAAAATATTATATGAATACATGGTGTATCACATGTTTTAGATAATTACAATTATCTTTATGATTATTCTATCAATATTACCTATATTAGTATAAAAATTTATAAATATGCAACCATCAAGGAGAGTAATAGACATCTAGAGGAACTCTATGAAAAGGTATCGTTTGATAATTCAATGCCCTATATACATGTTAGTAGTAAGTATTGTGATGTAGAGTATATAATATGGGAATTTTATACACATATACGTTCTTATTGTACTAAAAAGATTTAATGTTTTTATCGAATTTTGTATTCATTTTTTAACATTGATATGGTATTTGAGAATATTTTCTATTCCATGATTTCTTGTTTGTTTCCTTACTTATGGTTGAGATTTATCTCCCCTAGGTCTAAGGCCCCAAGATTAGAAATTAAAATTGTGATTAGTAGATGATATGATAAAAACACTATCCCTATATGAGAATATGACACCCTAAGACATTGAACTGTAATTATTTTAATTATATTTGACATCATTAATAGTTTAAATAACATGAAACACTGAGTCTAAATTAATAGTTATGTAGTATACTATTATAACCTAAATATTAAATTTTTTGTTTTTAATTATAATAAATAAATTATGAAATTTATATTTTTTAAAACTTTATAAACATATTCATTGGTTATTAATTTATTTGGAATAAAATATTAATCATTTGAATGAAAATGAAATGTTCTATTGAAAAATTGTCTTTATCTAATTGACAATTTAGTTAGACTTTGTGGGAATAAGTGGAAAATAACTTTTTCAAATTAAAAAATCTTATTGAAAAAAATTAAAATATGTTTTGAAATCACAAAATCTATATATCCATATGGTTAAATTTTTTATTTTTCAATTTGTTTTCATTTTTTGTTGAATATTGAGAAATTTTGATAGTTTTCTTAAAATATGTTTTTTCATTATAAAATTTTTCAGGGGTATATTATATTTTAAATTGGTTTTATATTAAAATTTGTTCAATTATATTATAATTTTACTAGTTTCGTTCATTGGAATAAATTTCAGATTAATTTCTTTTCAATTCATTCTATACTTATGAGATTTATCTCTTTAGAGCCTCATTTGTTCATGTTGTTTTCCAGTATAATTTTAAATTGTATTATGGTAATTCTATATATTGAATTCATAAAAATTTACTCCATATTTAAAATCCATATAATTTATATAATTTTTTAATTTTTACATTAATTTTAAAATCTATAAATTGTGAAAGTAGTAATATTTAATTACTATGGTTAAGGTGAAAAATTACAGACCATTGGCTTAAAATAAAAAGATCTATGATATGGTGTTATACCAATTTATGAAAAATAGATTTTATGTACATATTTGGACCATATAAAATATATGGGTGAATAATTTCAAAAGTTTCAGTATATTTTCATCATAAAAGATTGGATTAATTGTTAATTTACAAAACATTCATGCGTGTCCTCTCCCCCAAATATAAAATCCACACCCTATTATATCCTATTCATGGTTTAAATTCTATTTGTATCATCGGATACCTTCATAAATCAATTTATTTCTCCCTGAATACATTATATAACCCTTTTGTGTCATAAATTTATCATAGGAAGGATTTTTTAGAGAAAACTAAAATTATTTGTCTAAAAACCCGGTAACGTTCTTAAATGAGTGTTTCTATTTTTCATATTCTTCCACTATATTCAAATATTATTCTACAATATTTATATAATAAATTATTTATCTTGAAAATAATTATAATTTATTTTTTTACATACATGATCAATATCCATCTCATATTCCATCAATTTGAAAAAAAAACCATCGATTATTTGTGTGGCAGTCTACTGCCTCACTAACTGATTTAATTCTTTTTACCTCACAACCATTAAATTATGGAAATAATGATGGATTTATAAAAATTATATTATTAATTATATTATTATTCTGATGAAAATTTTAATATCAAATACGCCCTATTAATTTAAATTTCATTTAAATTATGATAATGTTGATTGTGTGTAATAAAGATTACTACCTTGTGAAGCGATCATATTCATTTTTCACTTCATCTTTACATCATATGTAATATGGATACATTATAGGAATTTATGTGATATATATATATTAAATTATATTTAAAAAAATATATATATATTATATATCCTACATTCTTTCCCCTTCCCCCATTAATTAAATGATGATTTCGCTCGTGAGTACGTGCGACCTACCCTCTTTTTAAAGCGATGTGATCAATTATTCCATTTAAAATATAAATACTGATTATAAAATTGTATCTAATAATATAATATGATATTTATGAAGATAATGAAATTATTTATATGATATAAATATATAATATTATCATGAACTAGAACATCAATGTTATGGATTGTATAAGAATACGAGGATGTTTTCACTCGAAACAAAAGTAAAAATGAAATATATTTAACAAATGAGTGAGAAAATGTTACTGAAATATCCAATATGGTACTATAAATATGATTAATATCATGGTATAAATTAATAAAATTTTTAAAATAATTAAAAATTATATTAAATATCATTCAACCAAATCGAATTGTGAGGTATGAAACTTATTCTAAAGTTCCCTTAATAGAGGCATATTGTAACTTCATGAACCTAATTTAATTATTATGGATTATATATAATGAAATATTCATGTAATATATTGAAAATTTCACACATGTTGTCATTTAAAATTTTAACATCAATTTTATTGTCTATTTTTATTTGAATTGAAAATTACCATATGGTAAATAATTTCATAACTCAATTTCATTTCATTGGGTTATATTAATTCTTTATTATCTATGATATTATATTATTATTTGTGTAAATTATATTGAATAACTTTTTTAAATTTTCCAATTTCTATTTATGAATTTAAATTTGAAAAAAATAATTTAATTTTTTATTAATTGTAAATTCAATTTTATGATATCTGTTGGGGTTTATTTCACAATCTCATTTTATTCGAGATAGTTTGTATCTAAATTTTGATTGAAATTTTTTTATAATATTCCAAAATGTGGAATTTATTTTTCATATACTTGGTTTATTTTTGATGTCATCAAATAATTTTACTATATTCATCTCTTTGGAATAGAAATGATTGAAAGGTTTTCTTGATAAGATATGCCATCATTTCTTTCTTCAGTGGACAATCCTTTTTTTCTTCAAAAATAATGTTTCAATGAATGAATTGAAAAATGATTTAACATTATCAAAATAATTTATTACAAAATTTATAATAATTTTTTTACTTTTTAATAATATTCTCAAATGAATATTCATTTTTTCCAAATAAAGACTTATTTATTTTTAACCAAATTTGTAAAAGGGACTTTTTTTAAATAATAAAATATGTATATAATTTCAAACAATCCAAAACACTCAGTGCTTTATAGCTTATTTTACATGTTTCTAATTTAATTTTAAAATAAAATTATTTTAAAACTTAGTTGTAACCTTGTTATTTTAAAATGTTTTGTTCAAAATGTAGAAGATATTTTCCTAACGAATTATTTCATAGACCTTGTTATGTTCTTTATATTCATCCACAAAAAATATCCTTTATTTTACATATATTCCATGGGAGATATATTGTATTAATATCATTATTAATGTTTATATGGATGGGTTTTGATCAATTTTTTCATATAATGAAATGATATTAGATTTTAGGATTCATTTTTGGAGTCATTGACCTTCCCGTCAAATATTCAATTTCTTATTATCAATGGTCATTAAAATTTTCCCAAATATCTATATTATTCATCATCTACACATTTATTATTTATTCTATATATTATCTCAAAATATGGTATATTAAATTTAATTTTATAGGAATTCGTTGGAAAACTAGAGTTAATACATAGTCATTACTCGATAATGAAATTTGATGATAAGTCATATTTTTGATGAATTAAATCAATTTTTTGATATATGATGAATACATTGGACATGTATTTATATTTAGAACTCAGTTATAAGATTCCCCTTGATTTATATGTATAGTTATAAGATGAATAAGTTAGTAGGTGATAGTTAAATGGTTTTCTAGTGTCTGCATTCTATCTTTTTTAAACTATCTTGTGAAAGGTCTTCACATTAGATGTATCACTATTCAAGATATCATGATGCCTCATAGTAATGATTTTCCAGTATTCATAATTTAGTTAATATTATTATCAATGATATTTTATCAATGATATTATCTCTATACGAATTTAATTCTCAGTTTATTGATTAAATAGAATTTTTTAAGTTATTTACATCGCCATATTTATTATTCTCTATCTATTCATGATAGTCACAATATTTTATTAAATGGAATGTGTTTTTACTTATTTACGTTACCATATTGATTTTTATATATCTAATAATGATATAAAACTTAATTAAATGGATTCTTTGTTATGTTATTTACATTTCCATGATTATAATTCTTATTATTTCATGATCTCTTCTACTATACATTACACTTAATAAGAATTTGAGTTTACCCTTTTTTTATTTCCGTTATTAGTAATTCAAGAAGAATAATATGAATGGTCTCTAGGGATATGATATTGGGAACAATTATATAATAAAAAACATAATGTTTTTAGTTTTTCATTCAAATTTACTATTATAATCATGTATGTATCCATTTTAACAATACAACTAAAATATTTTTTCTTTTGGGATAAAATACTTTTATCCTAATCCAATGTAATGAACTAGACACTAGATACAAGTTTCTGAGGTCAGGGACTCTACATATGATATTTATGTATGTTTTTTTACAAACCATGGGATCTATATTTTGGATAACATTAATTAAGAAACATAACCCTATAACAGAAATTGACGATATATATATAGAAGAATATTTTATTGTTTTCGTGATGAAAAAATTAAACGGGTTTTCTATAAAATTCATCACCTAATAGATAATAATAGTGTATGGAGTTCTGGAATATATATACCTCGTGGTAATAACTCTAAAAAGGTATGTTGGGATATAATTTATTGCTTCTTGATAATTATAATGGAAATACTATACACTGCGTTTGACAGCCTCATTGGTATGATTCTAATGCTTTAAATTTTCATTGAATTATTTCTTTAAAGGAATTAAATATTTTATAATAATGAATGGGATAGGATAACACTATGGTTTAATATACTAGAAATAAGGTTTCAATAATTAGACATCCTATATATTTTTATTCATTATTACATGGTTTTATAACTAGTGTTTTTATTTCACCCATATTATGTTTAGATTTTATTGAATTGTTAGAAACCAAAGTAATCATTTTAGAAATAAATATGAAGTGTAATTTGGTTACTATGAGAAACAAAATGTAATGATTATATGTGTTAAATATATCGTGATTATTCATAATTAGTTATCATGATATATTATTTACAACCTATACCCAAACCTGATCGTTGACTCACTAAAAATAGAAGGATTTAGTTTGTTAAAAGCATAAGTGGTAGATACCATGGTGGAAATAACTATAAATTTTATTTGTAATCGAAATTATGAAATAGGAACCATGGATAGTTCCTCAATGGAATGATATAATTATTTATGTTTATAAAATAAGGGAAAATAAAATATTGGGAAAAATCGAATAGAAATAAAGAAGGTAATAAATATAATCATAGGGATCCATTAATATTTCATTGTGTTTAATGTGGGATATATAATATTATTTTATTCTATTACCTCTTATGATTTTTAATCCCTAGATCATGGAATGAACTATTATGAAACAATACAGATGATTTTCAAGAATAAAATTTTAGAAGTTTATTTTACAACGATATTTTGGTGATAAGAATACTAAAACATCTATGAATTGTGTTAAAATTTAGAAGAATTTATTTCTTAATTAAATTAAGATATATGTATACAATAATAGGTTTATTATTTTAAGGTTGATGATAAGTTCACATTTATAAGCACATCATATCAATTTTTGTTTGAAAAGAATGTACCTTGATTAAGGATATTTTTTGAAAACATTTATAATAATAAAAACAATTGGATTATAATATTGAATATTTATTTAATGAATAATAACATTACATTATTGAAATTTAGATTAATGGTATTGTTAACCATTTTGGTTTATCTTATATTAGATGTTATACTAGTTATGGTTCATCATAGTACCTCTATGTTATATAAATTATATTAATAATTTTTTGTAAAAAAAACCAGTTGTATCTCGTGATGGATTTGGGGATTGGATCCACAATTAAAGGACGATAAGGGTTTATCACATACCATGGGCTTACATGGTGTTATGGTCAATATTTTATTGTTTTCACAAAACTGATTTTATGAATTAATAATAATGATGAATTGGTGTTTTTTTTTGTACGGTTTATATATTAATGTATTTTATTGGATACATGTTATAAAAATATTATTTTTTTAATATATTTAGAGGAAAATGGAAAGAAATTTTAATCTTTTATAGATTTTATGATCCATTAAAAGATAATTTAATTTATTTGGGAATATAATATTTTTTGGATATTTATTTACAATAATAAAAGATTAACTAGAAATTAATAGAAGAACATAATAAATAATTTTTTTATTAAATAATAATATATCAAGTAATAATAAATAATTATATTCTACGATAGTAAAATAATTCAAAAAAATTAAGAAAATGATAATTAAACAAACATGTTTTTCTATTACCTTCATATTGGATGAATACATGGTACATTAACTCATCATTTATATACATATATGTGTGTGTGTGTGTGTTTGTGTGTGTTAGGTTTTTGTTGATTTATTTCAATTTATCACTCACATTATTCTTTTCAATGAAATCTATCACACTATCATTTTATTGTCATTATACTTTTCATCCATGAATGTATCTTCAGTTCCCAAAATTGTTATTTTACCTGGAAAAATCGTTATCTATTATTTAATATGACCTTTAATAATTTTATTTCAATATTTTAAAAAAAATCGTATTAACCATTCTATGATTTGGGTTTTTAAATAATGATTTTTTCACATTTCAATTCCATGATTACTAAGATCGTGTTTAAACTCCAATGATAAAATTTGATAAAGGTGGAGATAATGTAACACTCCATTATTTTGAAAGAATAAATTTTGTTTTGATCACATAGATGACACGAAACAATCAGATTAGAATACAATTTAACAACCCAATATGATTTTATATATCTATTTTAAATAAATTTTATTTTTATGGTAGTTTACTGAATAATCAACCCCAAGTCTAAATGAACTATATTATAATATTCTCTTATAAACCAATGATTAATTTGGTGTGTTTGAATTCTACAAAATTTTTATTTAATACTATATATTTTATAAAGGTTTAAAAATTGTCATTTTTATAATTATTAGTAATAAAATAATAGTGAACTGGAAGAAAAAGACTTTTTTTTGGAAAAGAGTGTAGTTTTATATAAAACATTTTAGCTACATATTTCATTTATAATTTCATATATGTTTTTTTTCCAATTTTTAAAAAATTATTTGAAAAAATTAACTTCCATTTAGAAAAAAATGTCAAAATGTTATAATGGGGAACATTTGATATTTTTCTAAAATTTTTCTTTTTTGTAAAATAGTGAAACTTTATCATTTTTATTAACTTTTTCCATTTACAATAAGTATGTTACAATATTAATTAATATTTATTTATTAAAAGTTTCATTCAGTTAAATTATATTAAAATTCAGTTAATTTATTTCATTTTAATCGATATCATATTGAATAATTATTTTAAAACAACATATTCTTGTGAGATTTTCCCTTTTTTCAGTCCCATTTTACATCACGTTTGTGGGTATAATTATAAATTATATTATTTTTCTTTTATTAATTAAATTTTTAAAATTTTATTCCATATATAGAATAAAAATAATTTATATTATCTAATAAGGAAAAAATAATTCTGTTACCATGAAAACTAATAAATATTGTAAAATTAATTTCTATATTTGAGGTAAAAACATATTTATTATGGAGTCGACTAAAAAAAATTGTTAAACCGGCTTAAAAACTGATCAAAAACCCATTTTTGGACCTATTTTAACTTGACTACTTATAAGGGTTGATAATTCCCATTTTAATGTGTTTTCAATGATAAAAATTTTTGTGTAACTGATTATTTTCCATAATTTCATCTATTTCATCTCCCCAAATTAATAAATTCTACCACTATTATCCTTTATTTTCACTTAGAAATCAATTTTTCAGACTATACCATCCAAAATAACACACACACACACACACAAGTACAGACCAGATCCCTTGTATTAATCAAAAATATATTATAGGAAGGATTTAGGTTGAAACCTTATGATTTTTTCCTAATATTGCGTAACGTTATTATGTAAGTATGTATATTTTTATTATTATTACACCTCCGTAAATTATTAATAATAATTTTTTATTTTATAAACATAGAAAATTAAATATAATTAGATTTTATTATGTTATGGTAATGACATATATCGATCGCCTCTTTCATAAAATGCTAAATCAAACTAGCAATCTTCTATACAGTGAAAAACCTCCTCATGAACTAATATAATTTCATTCCAGCACCACTTTTCTAGGATATATGCAATGAAGTATTTGACACATGTATATGGAATTTGTTATATTATTATACTTATTTAAATTTTCATATGGAATATACCTTCTTACATTCCAATTCAATTTTATTTATTATATCTTCACTCATGTAAACAATGTATAATGGCCCCACAAAGAGATTTGATTCGTTTTTCACATAAAATATACATGGAATTTAATATTTCAAAATATAGTGATTAAATGTGATATATATTGATTTATATAGATTTTTTTTATATTTAATATAGCACCTAATTACTTACCCATTATCCCATTAAAGAAATGATTATGTTTCTTATATGTACGTATGGTCTACCATCTTGGAAAATTGATGTGATTCAATCTCCACATTCAAATTTAAATAATTATTATAAAATATTATATAATGTAAACAATTATTTTTATAAAATTAACATCATTCTGGTTATGATGAAACAATTTTGTATTCTTATGAACTAGGAAATTCATGTTAAAACATTCATGAGTGAAACCGAATTTATCCCACAAAAAATAGTAAAAATTGATGATTATTAATGAAAAGGTTATAATATGTTGAAAAGGGGTCATATATGATATTATAAATATTAATATTATTCTTCAAAAAATTAATAACACTCATAAAATAATTATAATTTAGTTTAAATAAGGTTCAACCAAAAGGATGTGTAATGTATGGGAGTTCATCTCAATAACCCTTTATTGAGAAATGTTATAATGTTATGCACTTAATTTATTTTATTTGGTTTATTAAATCCTCCTTTTTATGTAATATAATAGAAATTTTATAATTCATGTAATTTTATGTTTTAATATCAATTATTTCTTCTAAGGGTATTTGAAATAAATTTTTTTGTGTGTTAAAAAATTACATAGCTCAATTTCATTTAATTGGGTTATATTACTTCTTCATTTTCTTTGACATTATAATATTATGTATGTATTTTATTTTTACTATAATATGTTGTAATAAATTTTATTTGAATTTAGAATCTATAAAGATTTTTTATTAATTGATTTGGTCTCATCTTAGTATTGTGATCTATATATGTGTTTATTCAACAATCATATTTTAATTGATAATTTTTATACATTAATTTCCAATAAAAAAATAAATGAAAATTTTCCAACGAAGACATTTAATTTATCTCATATTCTTGTAACTCGTGAAAGTTTTAACTAATATTACCATATTCCTCTCTTTTTAACATATCTGATTTATAATTTGATAAATAAAATAAAAAATCATTTCTCCATTAGATCGAAATTCATTAATCAATGAAAACAATGTTCTTTAAAAAAAATTAAAATGATTTTCACATTATACATATTAATTATTAAGACATATTTAACCTTTTCTTACATTTTTGATAAAAAATAAAGTAATATTTATGTATTTATCCAAATATATACCATATGTGTTTTAACAAAAATATAAATGATATTATTTTTTAACTTATATGAATGTATAATATACCTTGTAGACATTACCATTTAATGATTTGGTGATTATTTAATAAATTTACAAAATAAATTTAAAATAAAATTAGTTGTGATTTTTTTTTCAAAAAAATAGTATTATACAGAGATTTTCAAAATGGAATGAATATTTTCTTCATTGATGGTTTTATTTATATATCTCTTTTGAAATTATATTTATAACAAAAAAATCGATTTATTTGACATATACACTAAATTAGATATGTTTTATTGATAAAAACACTATTATTTATATGGATTGTCAATGATCATTTTTCACAATGAAATTATTAACAATCAATATTATGAATTATTGTTTTGTAGTCATTATAATTCCATTGAAATATTCAATTAATAATTATCATTATACATTATATTTCCCAAAAGTATCAATATTTTATATTGTGGATATATTCATTAAATAAAATTTATATAATTTATAAATAAAGAATTTTACTATGAATGTCATATTACTGACTAAGGAAATTTCTGTTAATCTACATTCCTTACACAATAAAGATATTTTTAATAAGGAATATTTTCATGAATATATTTCTTGCTCAATATATGTAAAATTATTTTTCAAAAATATAAGGATGGGACCTAGTCATTGAAATCCCATTCATGCATCAGTAGTCTCATGAACCAATTAAATGGATAACATTAGTTAAATTGGTTTCAGGTGTATACCTACCCATCAATTTAGATTTTCTTATGAAAGGTTTTTAATGTAGAGGTATCATTAATCTTTAGATCATGAAATTTTATAATTTTCCATTTCAATCATTTATAATTCCATTTTTATCATTATTATCCATGAGATATTAAAAATTATATATTATCAGTATTCATTTTCATTGCAATTTATTGGTTTAATGGACTTTTTTTATGTTATTTATCATTCTATAATGATTAATCATTATATATTCATGATATAAAGGAATTTTAATTAAATTAAATGTTTGTTTATTTACTAATATTTCTATATTGATTATTCCATATCTAATAATGAGATTTAAATAACTAAAATAGAATGATTGTTCAATTATATAGCCTTCAATTTTTATTTCAATATTTTATTTTTGATATCATTAATTATACTTAAACCATAATGAGAATTTCAGCTCATCCTTATAATTATTATTTCCCATAAATCCATTAATTATTTTAATAATGATATGGAAGGATATTCCATAGGGATTAATGATATTCTTGAATAAAATTGTAATTTGTTTATTTGACTGAAATATGGCCATCATAAATGTATCTTGTTTACTAAAACTACTAAAATATTTGGTCCATTGGGAGGTTATACTTATATCATATGCCAATGTAATAACGAGGAACCTATATTTTTGTTACTGGGGCTGGGGCCGTTACATTGGGAGACTGTCTCAGAGAATGATGTTGGTGTTTTATTTTCCTGCACCTTTTCCCCTATGTATGGTGATTATGATTCATTGATCTTATGATTCAAGAGAGGTATTTTGCGGGGGACTATTTGAGTTACCACTGTTTTATTAAATACTCTTTAAATTTGGTTTTAAATTCATAGGGATGATAATTTTATGAGAGTTACTAGATATGATGGAAATGCTCCTTCTATCCAATTACATTACATGTTTGTTAGGTATACGGTTCCTGGGGGAATCCAACTACAGGATCAGAAGAGTCTGAGATATAGAATTTAGAAGCATAAGAATATAGTGATGTTAATTATAGTTTCCAAAATAAGATTTTAGTAAGTATTATGAATAACAATTAATGTTCTGAGATGCGAAATTTTCAATCTTTGAATCCTGAAATTTACCATTGGATCATGGCGTGAAATAAATGGGAGTTGACATCAATGATTGATTCCCTAAAAAATCATAATGTGGACATAAATTCCAAAACATGAATTGATCCTATATTATTGTATCTAGATTTAGATTTTTATGGTGTTTCTTAAAACATAGTCCATTCCAAATGTGAATTACCCATTTATATCATGAATCAATGGATAGAAATTTATTTATAAATCTATTCACACCCTTAATTTTTTAATAAACCCTCTATTTATATCCTATATATAGGTTTCTATAGGAATTTATTTTTGGTTTTTTGAATCCCTTTTGATATATATTGATCCCCAACTACCTTTTTGGGATCTAACGTGATCTAGAGAGTGTTTTACTTCTTTATCATGTAGTTTATTCTATAATAATATTTTTTTCTTCAGATTTTATATGTTATATGATAAAAAGTATGAAATACATTTCAATCAAAGGGTTCTTTTGTTTTTTAGGTGGATTCTCAATTGAGGTATATTTTTTCTCAATGGGATAGGTGATTAGGGATCGAAATTGTTTTTTCATTCTGGATTATGTAACATTGAATTCCTCTAGGTAGGGGATTAAAAACTTATCCTATTAATTTATGTTCACTTCTAATGTAATCATGATTTATCTATTTTTTTGGGGGTGGAATTTACATTAATAATTATTTAACTGGATTAATGAAAGGAAATAGATTATGGTAGTAGCGATCAAATGTGTTTTTATTATGATAATGACTCGCCTCTTGTTTTAATTAAATTTTTTAATCTATATTTTTTAATGATTTTTTTTGTTTGTTATGATAGTTTATATTATGATAATATAGTATAAATGGTTAAAAATGAAAATGTAGAAATGTTATTGACAAAATAACTATGGTTTCATTTTTATTAGATCTATTTATTCTTATAATTAGTGGGAAATTAAATGATGATCGATTCAGGTTTATTTGAAAATTTAATTCATATGTTATTGAAATTGGATATATATCATTAAAATGGAATTTCTTATTGATAATATTAAATATATATGGTAATTTGATTTTCATTTTATTTTTTTGAAACTAGAAGTTATGAACAAAAGAATGTTTGAATAATTTAAAAATTTTAGAATATAGTAACATATGTTTGAAATTGTTATAAAATATGATAAATGAATTTGTTAATTCATGATGAATGGACACCTATTATATGATAAATAATAATGTTTGGGAAGATCATTAAATTTTCATATAATGGATTGATTCTGTAATTTTTAAGGGCTAAATGAATTCTAAATTATGTTTTTTATTTACTAAGGTATTTTTGTGTTACGTTACTGTGATTATTTAAATGTGTAATGTTTTAATCCAGGGTTTGTTGTTGGTTTGGTGAGATATGGCTAGGGAGGATTGGGTATGTGGTAGTTATTGAAAAATGAGATGCTCGTATATTTACTGATATATAAGATGATATTAATGGTGGTGTCAACGATGTCATTATAACATATTGAGAGGGTTATAGCTTGGATTTAAAATTATAGTGATAAAATAATGGTTGATTTTTTGAAAATGATATAAATTTAAGGTCAAATGGAGGATTTTATTACATAACTACATACCTCTCCCTGCTAAATGAGGTAGCTAGTTGTGATCAGTTTTGAATATTTTTTATTGTAGTGTATGATGGTTCTCATATTTTCATTTATTATAAAATGGTAATGAATAATAAAAAAATTAAATAATGGGGTTAATGTATATTGGAATACTGCAAATGTTTATAACAATGTGGAACATTGTACTCCGATGGGTTATACATGAATGATGTGGACATTATTTTGTTGTTAATGAAATTTTAATGAAATAATGTTAGTATATTTAAAATTAATTAATCTAAATAATGTGAAATTTTGAATATATATAATTAATTAAATGAATATCCATTAATGCACATGCGGGTTTGTATATAGATATCTAGTTATTATCATGAGGAAATGGGTGTCTGAAGGTTGATTATTGTAGTTGGGCCTATATCTTTGATAATTCCAATAGTTTGGTTGTGAACTATAATATTTATTACATGTAATGTGTTTACTTATTCAACCCCACCCAAGAAGGTAGGGAGACATACACAGAGATCGCCCTTGGAGGATGGTTTTCACAATATTAAGGTCATTGAGGAATGTAGGGATGATTACCCATCTTTAATAAATCCCTTCTTCTAATTCTAGTATATGTGGGTATGAATGTTGGTTTCCATTAAAATAAATTTATGTATATTTTTATTTATTTTGAATTTTTTTATTTGACACTCACTTTTCTCAAAATATAGTATCATATAGAATAGTATGTGTATACAATTTATTAGATGTAATAAATTAATGCATAATAAATGAAATTAGTACTATGACGGATCCTAGAAACTACACTGATATTATCTAGATATGTGGATGTGATGATAATATTATTTCATCCATGTGGTTCATTGTGATGTCCCAACTCGGGAGCCACTGAATGGTGCCCCAAGCTGGTTAGCCACATGCCACCAAGCGTACATCCCCATATTCTAGAGGGTGCTGACTAGTAGTGAGGGTCTTGTAAGTCAATCATGGAGAAACTATACCCTCTATTATCTTAATAAAATGCCAGTGGACGAAAATAAAAATAACCAAGTGTGCAAGCATATATAAATGTCCAGAAAAAATCCATTACATTTGATTACAAATCATGAAAATATAATACTAAACTAAAAAGTAGATCATATATACAAATGAAAATTTAATGTGTCAACAATTCAATAGAATGTAAATACATAATGACACCTAAAAAGGTCCGGAACCATATCTTGTTCCCTCCCCCATCTTCCTTCCCAAACTGCAACCTATCCCAGGGCCTTTCCCTTATAATATATAGCAATAAAAATGTTTGCTTGGGTGAAATCAGGAGACCCAAATAGGGAATGAGTACAACTCAGTAGGACACCACCAATGGTCTCTAAAATGAGTCCATTCAAAATATAGTGGATATAGTTTTATTAAGGAATAAATTGAGTTCATAATTTTAATAGTTATTGAATTGTCATTTAATATTTAATAAACACATTTGGTTAATTTCAATTCATATTTTTGATTTGAATCATCATTCATTATCACAAATCATTTGGTGTAGTTCGTCATGCCTAGAACTATGATTATCAGTTGACTGGCCATTAATCATTATCAATAATCATTTGGTGTTGGTCATCATGCATAACACCACAAATCCCGTTGATTATAGGCCATCATTCCTGGAACACCAATTCCCATTCGATGTAGGTCTTCATTCATAATACCCCATAATCTATATCTTGGATAACCAATTGGGAGGAATTTCATGTCCATGTCTCAACATTTAATCAGTCTATGATTCCTTGCCTATCACCACAATATCTTAGGCATTTAATCGTTCTTTATGTCATAAGAATTTTCCACATTATCCAGTTAATAATTTATTGATTAGTTAAACATTTCAAAGGCCATTAGTTATGTCGAAAATTACCTAAGCATATAACCAATTAATTAATAAATCAATTAATTAATCAATAAACACAATTCTCTTTCCATAATTAATTCATTGTAATTTATTATCCAAATCAAAACAGAACAAGTCATAACTAATTATCAGAATTAAATATCTTAGATCACATCATGGAATATAATTAATTCTCGCAATTAATTATATTAAATATACAAACATAGTTCCATAATTGATCCCCCCCAATTAAAAATATTATTGAAATTAAATCAATATCTCAATTAAAATATCTCTAATACGAAATCAAATCTTCAAATTATATATTTGGGAAACCCCCCATCATTTATTTTGTGATTCAATTATCAATTAAATCACAAGGAAAATCAATTCAAATCCACCATCATAATTAGTCCAATTTAGAAATCAATCATCATGTGAATCTAGAAATCATAAAATCACATTCACATATAATAAAACACAACTATGAGAGTTTGATTTATACCACCTACCTTGGTTTATTAGAAGATGTTGACCCAACAGAAATCCCCAATATTTGAGCGGCACAACATCATCGATCAAGCTTAAGATCTAAATCCCTAAACCAAAATTAACATCAAAGGCATCATGATATTTAAAAACTAGATCTATATCCAAAATCCTAGATCATCATATCAACTCTAAGGTTTAGATCCATGGAAATGGTGAAAATCGGCCCAGAAAATATGATGAAAAGATGGAGGAATGGATGGATGAAGCAACGAGATGAAATCCACTTACCGAGAGGAGACACGATCTTCAATCCAAGCATTGGATCTAGATAAAATGTTTTTGGATTACCATGGAATACCTTAATAAGTCTTTGGGATCACCTAGAATTTGTCAAGACTAATCCAAGGTCGAATTATGGGAGTCCCGAGGGGTTCTTGTGGTTTTAAAATAAATTATTTGATATTAAAATATGCGCACATGGTTTCTTATGCAGAGCCGCACAGTAAGGAACTGTGATGACCTCTATATCTAGTTTTTCCTAGTTTTCATGGTTTGGTCGCATAATTTTTCAAACCGTCTGCAAACCATGTAGACCTCTTTGTCCAGTTTTGCATGCATGACACAGTTTTGTTGCACGATTTGTCAAAAATATGTGCAAACCCTGCATAGCCTACTTACCACTAGGTTTACGTAATAATTCAACCAAATTCACACCAAGATACTACTCCAAATAAAAGGTACTTAAAAATAAAAAAATGTACCTAAAAAATTTATCAATATTACTCCAAAAAGGGTTAGGATCATACAATCTTTCCACCTTATAAATGCTCATCCTCGAGAAGCACTTTCAAACATCATTAATATTTGGAGCCAAAAACATTGGGCAATTTGGCCCTAATTTATACTTCTCATTTAAAATTTTCATCTACAACAATTCCTTATTTCCATAACACATTAACTAATGGAACAATCTTTCCCCATAACAATTTCTCACTATGACCCAACAGATGTATCCGATTCTCCTCAAAGGAGTCATCTAACTCGAGATCAACCTCTTCCATATCAATCACATGATAAGGGTAGGGGTGATACTACAATAGATGTGACTCATGGAAAACATCACGCATTGCGCTAAATTTATTGGAATTACTAATCGGTATTCCACTGACTCGATTCTCCCCAGCACCTCAAATGGTCTCACAAACTTGGGTGCTAACTTTCTCTGCCTTCATACCCTATGGTGACCCAATCTAAGAGACACCCGAATGAGTACATTATCACCCTATGTAAACTCTAGGGATCAACTCCTCCTATCAGCATATGACTTCTGTCTACTATAATCCGTAGTCATACATTTTTGAATCAACTGCACCACCTCTGATGTCTCCTTGTAGAGACTAGGTACCAAAAGCTCTAGCTCGCCTTCCTATAACCAACATCGCGGTTATCTACAAGGTCTACCATAAATTTCCTCATATGGTTCCATTTTTATAGTTTCACAATAACTATTTTGATAGGATAACTCCACTAAATAAAATTACGTTTCCCAAGAACCACCAATGTCAAGAACACATACTCGCAACATATCCTCTAACTTGTGTATGGTACGCTCTGACTACCCATCTATCTATGGGTGGATGGCCATACTTAAAAATAACTATGTACCAAGAACCTTCTATAAGCCCTTCTATAAGCATGAAGTAAAGCGTGAATCACGATCTGAAACTATAATCGATGGCACCCCATGTAAACGAACTATCTCTCTCACATACAGTTCTCACAACTCCTCTACTATAAAGGTTTCTTTGACATACAATAAGTGTTCTACTTTTTTTAGTTGATCTATAATGTCCCATATAGAATTATTCTTCCTAAGAGTCTTCAAAGTCCTATCATGAAGTCCATATTCAGGTCATCCCACAACCATTCATGAATAATTAATAGTTTCAATAGGAATCCAGGTCATTGATGCTCTGATTTTATCTTTTGAAAAGTGAAACATCTTTTTACGAACCATATTATCTCTATTTTCATGCCTGGCCTCCAAATATATCATTGAAGGTTACGATAAATTGTATCCACAAGAGGATGTACCTCTAACCTTGAATCATGAAAATCTCGCATGAGTTCCTCTCACATATTTGTTGGAACAACAACCCTATTTTTTACATAAATGATTTTTTCCTCATCTATTTTCTAGTCTGAATGTCTCTCCCCACCTTCAAGGGTTTCCCTAAATGATAAACACTCTAGATCCTCATACTACATATCCCTGATCCATCTCAATAGTGTAAAGTCTACTACTAACCAAACCATATACATCCTATCCTGCATCTCCTAAACTACCACATGTATTTCCACCAGTAAAGTCCTTATCTTCCTCTCTCCACTTGATTCATGTACAAAATGAGTATGAGCTTTTCTGCTCAAGTCATCAACCACACTATTCCCCTTTCCATGTTTATATGATAATTGAAAATCAAAGGAAATTATATACCATAAAAATCTTCACTAAAAAAATATTCAAGTCATCTTATGAAAAAGTATAATTCATGCTTTTGTGATCTATAAAAATTATAAAATATTCACCAAAAAGATAGTGTCACCAATAGGTAATAGCATAAACCATTGCTACCAACTCAAGTCCATGCATAGGGAAATTCCGTTAAGGTGGCCTCAACTACTGAGATCCAGAAGAAATGACTTTATCCCCTTGAATTAAGACGACTCCACGTTCAACCCCAAAAGAATAATCATACACCTAATACTCCTCACCTGACTCAGGTAAGATAAAAATGGGTTCTGATGTCAAGAGCTTCTTCAACTCTTGGAAATCATTCTTGCATTATTTTATCCAGAAAAACATTATCCCTTGATTTTTCAAACCAGTAAGCAGTGATTCCAAATTGGAAAAGTCCTGGATGAACTTCTTATAATAACCATCTAATCCCAAGAATCTTCAAATATCAAAAACATTCATGGGATAATCTTATGAAATCACTACCTATACTTTTTCTGGGTCCACTACCACACCTTCTTCTTAGATGATGTCCCCCAATGAGTGTACTCTGTGAATCAAAAACAAATATTTAGATATCATGGCATATAGTTGATGCACTCTCAGTGTACATAGGACGATGTCAAGATGTTGAGCATCATCATCATGAGTCTTAGAGTACACTAAGATGTCCTCCACATCCACCACCACAAACTAATTTAATTATGGATGAATGTTCCTATTGACCAAGTACATAAACATTGCATAATCATTAGTTAACCCAAACAGCATTACGAAACACTCATAAAGGCCATACCTTCTCCTAAATGCAGTTCTTGTTACATCATAAGTCCTAACTCTCACCTGATGAAACCTTGATCATAGATAAATCTTTAAGGACACACTAGCCCCCTTCAGCAAGTCAAACAGATCATCGATATGTGTAATATGATGTCAATTATTCACAGTAATTTTATTCAACTTCTAGTAATTGAAAGATAATAAAAAACTCCCATCAGTATTCATTGCAAACAAAATAGTTGATCCCCCCCGGCGAGGTACTTGGATGGATAAACCCTTTATCCTCCAACTCCTCAAACAATGTTTTGATCTCTTAACGCTCAGTCAGTTCCATTATGTAATGTGGAATAGATACTGATTTAACCCCAAGCATGAGATCAATAGTGAATTCTACATCTCTCACAATTTGTAACCTTGATAATTCTTCTTGAAATTCATTGGGAAATAGTTCTACTACTTGTGTAATGACATCTTTTATACCACTCATGTCTTCCAGCAGAAGAATTGATACTTGGGAAGTGAGCTCTCCCATATGCGGAGTAATTTTCTCAGCTCTTCCTACATGGATATCTCATTCTCCACGGGTGAACATACCGGTCACCCTTAAAAGATAGACAGGTCACTCACTAGTGGTAACAATCTATGCAGGCTTGGTATGCAGCTAGCAAGTCAATACCCATAATCAAGTTAAATCCCATTATATCTAGGATATATATATCATAAAGGAAATGATACACTATAATATCTAGGGAACATCCCATATATAAATAGATATCCATAGTTCATGTTCTCAATAATGTATCTATATTCATCATCCTGCTTATAGACTCCACATCCATGCTCATTCCATTAACACGGTTTTCAGATAAGTCCGTTCTGAAATCGTTTTGTTGAAGAAACCTCATCTACCAACAAATATGGATAAAAACTATGCAAATCTGTGAAATTTTTAGAGTATTCCATTATGGACATGAACCCTTGTGAAAGATTCATAAACTCTAAAGATTTCTCTAGCCACAATATTTCTATATATAATTTATATATGAGCTTCGCTAGAAATTACATCATTAAAATATCATCAATCTATCAACATCATACCTGAATGTCCCACCAGCACATCGCAGAACCCCACAAATTATAAGCATCCAACATGAACCTCCTCTCAGCTGGTGTCTCTAAATGGTCATTAATCGTCTCTATGGATTCAATCCAAAATTAAGCTCCCTCAAGTCCACCCTCTCAAAAAATAGTAAGAGGGTGCTGCAGGTGAAACTCCCTTGTCAACTCAGAAATGATTTTTGGAACCTTCCATGTGTGCCTCTCCATAAACTGCATTAAATGGGATATGTTCTCTCAGAATTATTCTCTTTCACCCTCATCATTCACCAATTGTTCCTCAAGATCCCTGTTTGGATGTTTATTCTAGACCATACCCTTCGGTCTCTCCCTCAATAAGCATCCTGGAATCATACCCCTACAAAGACAAATAATATTTATTGGTCTCATAATGAAAACTTCTAACATTTTTGTATGGGAATAAACTAAAATAACAACTTTCAACATATAATTTCTCCCTTTTCTCGCAACACGGTCAACACCGAGTCCTTATCAATACCCATAACTATTCTACCCCATGGTCTTTGTTATCAAGGGTATATTAATTCTCATTAATTAATCATCCATTAATTAATCACATTATCTCAAATTAATTAATTCAATAATTAATTAATTAATCATCCAAATTTCACAAATCATGGTTCTCATTAGACACCCATTTATTCTCTTTTTACATCATTATTTCATTCTCACAATAAGGAAAATAGTTCAAGTTCAACAACATACTAATAACCCGCATTCCCATGAGTTACTATAATAATGCATGTCGCAATAGCCCTATGTACTATGAATGATGCATGTAGACCAAACTATCATTCCTCTTTAGGCCACAAATCAAATTTCTACAATTTGAAAAACAAATATCACAACACACAAGTGTTTCACCCAATGTAAAATAATATACAATTGTAACCAAGAACAACAATCACAACAATCCTACCATGAGTACTCGTATTTTCTTTTGTACATTGGTTTGCAACTACCATGCACAAGTTCATTACTAAGCCTCAACAATTCCAAGTCTCATTTACACATATTCCCAATATATTGAGACAAAAAAATAAAACATAATTTGATACCATTTGGTGGTGTCCCAACATGGGATCCACTGAATGGTTCCTCGAGTCGGTTGGCCACATGCACTCAAGTGTGCCTCCTCGTACCATAGATGGTGCTGACTAGCAGCAAGGGTTTGGTGAGTCAGTCTTGGGGAGACTATACCCTATGCTATCTGAATAAAACACTTGTGGAAGAAAATAAAAATAACAACATGCCGAAGCATATTTAAATAAACTGAACTAAACCATTTCACATGATAACCAAATAAAGAAAATACAATACTCAACTAAAATGTAAGTCATTCTTTTCCAATGCAAATGTAATGCGTCAATAAAAAAAATTGATGTAAAGACACAATGAATTCAAAATTGTTCTCAAACCACATATGGTTCCCACTACCATGCTCCAATCCCATGATGTAACATATCCCCAGAACGTTTCCTTATAATGTCCTACAATAACAAAGTATGCTCCTGTGCAGATCAGGCGGCCCAAATAGGGTGTGAGTACAACTCAATAGACCACCACCAACACTGTCTAAAACAAGTTCAGTCAAAATATACTGCATGCATTTTTATAAATATATAAATACAGTGCATAATTTAAGTAGTTATCACATTTTCATTTAATCTTTAATCAACACATTAAGACAATTTCAATTAATGTTTCCCATTTCAATCATCATTCCTTATCATAAATCATTTGGTGTAGGTCCCCATTCATAGCACTCCAATTCTTAGTTTAGTCATCATTAAGTATTACCATTAATCATTCAGTGTGGTTCATCATGCCTAACACCACAAATCTTGTAAAGTATAGGTCGCCAGGCCTAGCACTCCAATTATCATTTAATATAGGTCGTCATGCCTAGCACCCCATAATCTCAAGCATGGACAATAGTTGTGGAGGAATTCTATGTCCATGTCCCAATATCTAATCAGTCTCGGACACCATTCATAGAACCACATATTCATATAAATTTAATAATTCTCTTATTCATACAAATTTTCCACATTATTCAATTACTAAGCCAATGATTATTTAAAAATTTCAAAGTCCATTACTTAATTCATCAACTAACTAAGCATACAACCCATTAAAGAATTTAAAAATTAGTTTATCAAAATTCCAAATTAACTTTCTATAATTAATTCTCCACAATTAATAATCCAAATAAAAACGAAAAGAGTCATAATTAATTCTCAAAATAAATTATCTTATATGGCATAAAGGTACATAATTATTTTTCCTAGTTAATTATATTATATAGGGAAACATAGTTCCTTAATTAATTCGTCCCAATTTATTATCTTATCATAATAAAATAGATATCATTATTACAATATCTCAAATTCAAAATAAAAATATCAAAAAGATTTATATGGGAAACCCCCCATAGTTTATTTTATGATTCAATTATCTATTAAATCATAAGGCAACTCAATTCAATTCTTCCTTCCTAATTACTCCAATTTATGAAATCAATCATCATGTGAATCTAGAAATCATAAAATCACATTATCATATCATAAAATAAAACTATATGAGTTTTATTTATACCACATAACTCAGTTTATTAATGGTAGTTAGCCCAACGGAAATCCACAAAATCCGGGCCGCACAACGTCGTCGATCAAGCTCTGAATCTAAATCCCTAAACCCAAATTTACATCAATGGAATCATGATCTTGAAAAACAATATCAATATCCACAATACTAGATAATGATCTTAACACATTGGTCTAGATCCATGGATATGATGAACATCCTCTATGAAAATATCATTAATGGACAAAGGAAATAACGAATGAAGCAACAGAATGAAATCCACTTATCAGGAGGAGACAACATCTTCAATCTGAGCATTAAATCTCAAATAATGGTGTTTGAATAACCTTTGAATCCCTCTTAATGGATTTGGGAACAACTAGAATTTGGCTATCCCAAGACAAAGTCAGAATATGGTACTCCTGGAGGGTTTGGGTGGTTTTAAAATGGATTTTTGGATATTAAATTCATCGCACACAATTTCCTTGGCAGAGGTGCACAGTTAGGCAAACTGTGCGCCAACTGGGTGGACCTCTTTGTCCATGTTTCTGCGGTTGGCATGGTTTGAATGCATGGTTTTTCAAACCGTGTGCAAACCATGTAGACCACTCTATCTTGGTTTGCATGCATTGCGTGGTTTGGTCACATGGTTTTTCAAACCGTGCACAAACTTTGAACATGGCAATGTTCATTACATTTTTTTAAATTCACCCAAAAACTCTCCAAGCCATTATTCTAAATAAATGGTTCATAAGAACATAAAATTGTACCTTAAAATGTGCCCGAGATGACTACAGAAAAGTTTTAGATCTTGAATACAAGGTATGTGATTAATTGATTATGTGATGCATGTGATGAGTTTTGTGATAATTTAGCTCATGTGTCTTAGGAGAAATATATTTTTACAAGGATGGATAAGAACGTGTAGAGTTATAATAGAGTAGTAAAGTAGTGGGTAAGTGGTAGTGAGTATCCTTTTATTGATATTATATTTTATGTTCATATGTCTTGGATACAAAGTCATAGATAGACATAGTGGGGATGTGAACTTCTCATACATGTTTAGGTGATGAGTTTGTTCAACTTTTTGTTCACTAGGCTTTAGTGTGACATCATTATCTTTTACACCAGAAGATATAGGTAGTATATTACTGAGAATACATTGTATTCTCATGATACATATATGTCAATTGGTTATTTGTAAAGTAGTATCATATAGTTCCATGGGATAGAAAACACTTGCTTGTGGTTGTTCATGAGCTATTTATAATTCAAATTCGTTGTTGAGGATTTTCTTTTGGCACATATAGTTTAATTCATTATTTTAAAATGTATGACGTTACTTGAATTGTATAGGATATCTATTATGTTTTCTATGATTTATAGTTTTATGTTCATCAATTATATTTTTTATCGTCCCAAATCATAGTGTGAAATGCCAACAATTTATTTTTATGATATTTACTCATTTATTGTAAGCAATAGACTATTGAAGGTGGGATTAGATCAGACTTTATAAATTTACTCATTATTAGACTTGGAAGATTACAATTTGAGGTAGGAGTCCTGATAATTGAGTTCCGCTAAACTATTAAAACAGTTCAATAAATTATGTTCTGAACCATTTTGTTCAATTTTATTTCATTCATAATTAATTATTCAATATATTTCATTAAAAAACAATCAAATTTATTATTAAATAAATACAGTATAGCACAAAGGGGAGACATGATTGAATGAATCCATTATCCTCGATCTCATCTATCCTCAATAGTAACATCAACAACTCCATTGGTTCCATCTGATAAGATGGCAGTGAAATAAGATTCTTCTTATTTATAAGTTTAATGGAAAATTGCACAACCCACAATAGTGGGAATATAATTAAATCCTCTATGAAAATGTTTAGATACAAATCTACTACACCTGGAAAGAGAGAGTATTTATTACCTCTAATGTTTTTAATATAATAATATATAAAAAATGTAATATATGTCCATCATTATTCACCAATATAGCATTCACTCGATCATAAATATATTGTTCTCCCATGAAATGTGGATAGCCTCATTTAATGTAGTGAATTGAATTCATCGAATATATAAGTATAATTGATTAATTCATTTCATCAATTAATCAATATTAATGATAAATATATTATTATTTATTTTTAGAACTAATGTTTCCAAAAATATATCAATACTTCTTATCATAAATTATAATCATTAATACTTAAATCATTGTTCAATCATAAATGGTCTAATATTCATTCTCATTAAATATAAATTCAAATACACATGTATGTCTAATTATTCAGGTAATCCAGTAGATATATATGAATATAATTTTCTAGTATCAAACAATATAAAACTATTTATATTTATGAGGATGTCACATCATAATATAAAAGGACCTCCGTAAACCATAATATACCCAATTATATGCTATGTGATTAATAATTTACCCTATTTATTATAAGGTATATATCTATCATTATGTTGAAGCCTCACTATATTTATATCAATCCCAACCTAATTTCCTACGGTGAATGAATCAATATTCACAATCCATTATCTTCGTTGCAAATAAATCAACTACTAATTAAAAAAAATATTAGAAATATTATTCAAATACCCAACCTTCTCCCAATATAATAATGTGATACAAAGATATAAAAATGTATAATTAAAATTTTCATCAGCTTTATAATAGAAAAAATTTGATAAACCATTTCTCAATGAAATATTATAATATATATCAACTAAAATCTTTTTGAATTATTATTACGCCGTATTATAAGAAAATATTAATTCCTTTCTACATATAAAATACAACGAAAATAAAATTCCTATATTATATCAATTACATTAGCCTCAGTTGTTTTTATTATACTAATAAAAATTTAATTTTTTCTCTATTAAGAAAAATTATATACAAAAAAAATATTTGGTTATATTCACATATTAAACCTCCACACCTTGTCCTTTTATTTAATCATCAATTATATCACATATGTCAAAATCAATGATGATTTAAAAACATAACCAATACAACATAGATTACCCTACTCGAAATTATTGACTATTTTGTATTTTTCTAAATTAAACTCTATTAAGAAATATTTCTTATTAAACATCCGTGGGAAACACTTTAATTCATTATATTATTCAATACCTACATAATAAAGTGATCTCCAATAATTTACAAATGTACCGACCAATAAATTATAATTGAACACATTATTTTAAATATAACATATCTATGGGAACATAAATGATAAACTGATATTTTTTAAAAACTATTTTTCATGATCTATACTAGAATTACCTATACATTATGCTTTATTTTTATATTTAATCATTTGGTTAGACCTACATTCATTATCATCTACTAATTAACATCCTCCAATAATTACATGAATATATTCCACTAATGTTCTCATTAGATCAGGATCGATACAAGTAATATCTACCACACCATGTATATGTTTAGTTGAAAAAATCTAGGAGAAATGATTTTATGTCATATAAAAGATATATTGAAAAACCATATAGTATCTCACTATTAATAATTAAAATAATTTATGTTATATAATATATATTTATGTGTATTCTTATTCATTTTAAAAATATCATTCCAATCTATAGTTTTTCAATAGTACAAACCCACTTTTACAACTTTATTTAAATATAATAATTGAAAAATAAAATTTATATAATCAGAATAATCCATTTAAAAAATAATAATTTCCTTAAATATAAAAACATGTGTTGAAACCCATACTATGTATACCATGAACATGAAATATTTATTATTTTAATTCATAAGTAGATTATATAGGATAAATAAACATCCCAAAATTTCATAAAAAACCAATATTTCTATATTTTCTTTCTAGGAATCTGAAATCCCAATACCTATTTAAGGATTCCAAATGGAAACATGCACACTCACCAATCACCAGAGGCTACTAACAACCATGTATGATTAAAATAAATCATTTGTGGAATGATTTTCTATCACATTCATAACTAAAATGATTAATATGGATATATAATCCCTTTAAATAAAACCATATTACAAATTCATTTCATAGAAATATTTTTCTACAAATAAAAAATAAATTTGATACATTAAGAAAATATACAGATACATTCAATAAAAAATACACCATATCTTAACTAATGATTTATTACAATACACAAATAAAACTAATAAATTCCCCCTCTTTCATCAATAATAACCAACAAAATTTCTATATCTGTTAAATTTAAAAATATATGGTGAGTATAAGCTTCGTATGATTTCACTAATAAATGTAATATTATTACATGACAGATTATATATACAATTAAAAATTAATATTCAATATATGAAAAAAAAATAGTAAAAAACTAAATATTTTTTTTAACAATGTACATTAAAAAATTGAGGTATCACTTAAAATTTTTATTATTTCTATTCAAAATACACTTTTTAAGAAACCAACTTATCAAAACCATTATGCACATCCAAATATGAATTTTTATTAAAAATTCTATTTTTGGACATGTGGGAAACCATCGTTTACAAAACAAAATCCACTACGTGCTAAAGGAGCTCATAATGTTATTAAGCACCATACTATGTTTATTTAAATCATCTACTCTATATAATTCCCTGTTAAAAGTGGAAACGTGTTTGTTTGGATCCTCCCTGAGAAGTTCTTCGATAAGAGAGATCATCCTGTACATTATCTGAGTGAATTCTTCAAGATATATTTTTCCGTTATTAAACCCCCAAGCAATTATTCGATCTTGCTTGTCGATCCACGCTTCCTGCCCCTCGGTGGCCTCAACATGAAACCTAATTTCATAAATTATTGAAATTTCATCAATTGAGGAATTGGGACACATGTCTTTCTCAATCATTTCTTCAATGGAGTGAAATATGAGTTTCAGACACTCCCCTGCCCCTTCATCTTTATCTTTGGTTCCCTACTTAGATCACCGTTATCCATGTCTACCAGGACTTTGCTATCCTTGCTTCCACCATTCATGGCCGACCTGGTTTCCAATGGTTTTGGAAAGTAAGAGTAGTCCTTACACCCCATTGGGGTTTCCCCTATAACAATATTCATTTCTTGGAGTCATGATTTCCTCTTAGTCCCTTCTTCCTTCTGTGGGTAGTGAGGACCTTTCCCATGGAAACGATCCTAGCTATCCACTGAGATTTGGAAAAAGCTATCAACACCTGAATCATCCTCCTCATGAGACATTAATAGATCTTGATCCACCAGACTATCAAAATGGTTCCTTAGATCAACCATGGGGCTTCAAAGGGGGGTTTCAGCCCAAACTGCTTACTCAGATCCCTAGGGAACATCCTGCTCACCCATGTAGATGCAACCTTTAGATATTATGGGGATTGGAGAATTTTTGGGTTCAAGGGACCCAAAACACTCCCCTACTACTGAATCCCTTTACTAGGATGTTCCACTACCTCATCATATCAGGGCACCTCTTGTATTCTTGAAGGCTCGTCCACCCTCCCCACATCAGGCCTCTCTTTGTCAGGGGGAGGCATCGTAGTATATAACAGAGGCACCTCCATCTTTGTCTCAAGATGTTCAGCCTCATCATGGCTGCCGACCCCTATTGCAGAACAATCATGATCCCCTTGAGTTAGTTTCTTCATATCCATTGTAGTCCTTGTATCGGTTGTCTGCTCAAAACCTTTTTAGGCTTTTTGTTCCCCATTTTCTCCCGGTTCCTTCAATGGTATGACCAGGTTATCTTCTAGATAATCAAACACATCACCCTTGTTCTGGATTTGTAGTCAGCCTCCTTCCCTTACTCTCTATAGATTCCAAAGGAACCATAATTCCATGATTCTACCTAATAAAATGATTATTACCAACATCCTCACCCTTCTTAGAGAGGATTCTGGTAGGGGAATCACAAACTTCCATGGTGTCGCACTCCCTTCTATTGGGTCGACCAGAAAAGCTTCTCCAGCACCTAGAAACATCGTGGCATATGTAGGAACAACCCAAGAAAAAGGGAATCCATTAGTCATAACATACCTTCTGAATCCATCAAAGATCTACCACAATTTCGATTATAATGGACTCCAGAGGGCCTTTTGAAAAATCAACATCGACACAGATCCTTGGCTCAACTAGGTGACATAAGGCCTTGGAGTGGGAATCAGATCAAAGGTATAGACCATCAAGATTTCCTCTAAACCATAGGATTTCATGGTTCTAAAATAGTAGTGGAAGACAAGGTAAGGATATCTATTGACCTGTGGTCGGAGGATGACGTCTCAGGTGAAAATCAAAGGTCCAACAGAATTTAGAGAAACTAAACCCATTCATATAACGCAGAGCAAATGACCATGAAAAATTGAGGTCATATTAATTAGAGAATCGAATCTGAAGATGTCTCTCATCTAAAAGACCCACCATTACAAAATCCTTAAAATTCTAAAAGAATAACACAAATTGATCAAATGCATAGACTGACAGATGATCCCTCCTAAATTGGGCTACCAATGTGAGGTCCAGAAATGCTGAAGCTTCTGTGAACTCTAGGAGGGATGATGAACCGAAGTAACTCCATGTTTCAAAAAAATTCCTCATATTGAATCATAAATATGGATAATCTCTATATACAAATGCATTCTAGATTCCCAGTGTATAAATCCATATTTAGTTAATCTTAATATACTATATAGTGATTAATAATATTTCATCCCTAATCATCCTAATCACTTGTTTGATTAATATAGACTGTATGAGCTACTATAGTATCAAAAATTAGTTTTAATGTTTTCAAAATAGGTCTAAAAAATCCATCTTTCCAATATATATCACATGTATGATCTCCCTTATAAACATATAAAAATAATTCAACAAAATAAACCCCCCCCCAAAACTTTTAATTTAATAAAAATACTATTCATATTAAAAAAATAGAATACAATGAATGATTTTACAAAAATAAAATTTTGAAATTAAAATATATTCCATTAATAATAAATTTTTACAAATTATGACAATAATTGCTATAAAAGAACTATTTCAAGAAAAATCCAATTTCATGAAAACATTATCATTTTTTCTATAATAATCATTTAAAAAAGTTAGAAATTTTTATTCAAGAATATAATATAATCTATAAAAAGAAACAATTATTATCTTATCTCATAAAAGTTATTGAATCCACCTACAATGACATGTCACTCTAGAGGAATCCCAAAAATTATCTATTCAAAAAGAAAATAAACAAATCAAGTCATTAATTTAATATCAATAAAAATGATAATGAAAAATATATATATTTAGACATAATGATATAACCTCCCCATGTTCACTTATATGAGAGATATTGAGAGAACTATAGAGTGATATTTTTTATCTACATATTAACTAAAATCCTATGTCAAACTATTTATCCTCAATCAATATATTATATTTATATTATGATACATCCATAAAATAATCATTGAATTCCAATAAATGATCTCGTGATAGTTTGAGATAAGAAATATGGAATCTTAATGGTGATTTGGATTATAAATAATTAGTCTACGTGATATAAACCATTCTATGCATGTGTGAGTCAATTTTTAAAACAAAGTACAATGGGCCATGTATTTATTACTTTCTCATAGAAATAAATTTTCAAAGTCTTCATGATTGTAATCATTTACCATTTCAGTAAACATGAAAATATTTATTCCAAAAATGTCCAAAATTTATATACAGTCTACAAGGACTTCAATGCCATGAAGCGCTGTAAAGCCATAGTAAATCTCCTCCACACATATATCTTAAATTTAAATTCATTCCAATTGTGGACACCAATGAAAATGAATAATACTGGATTAAATTATTTAATACATATAGAAATTAAAGATAATATAATAATATATTTCAAAATATAAAACATAATTAAAAAATAAAACATTGTTAAAATATCAAAGTTTCATCACATGTTCATCAAAAATATAAAATCTAATACACATTCCAAAACCATGGAGTAATATTTATATTATAAATTTCCCTATTTCATATACTAGATTATAAAATATTCATTATTTTTAATAGTTTAATGTAGTTGAGAACATTGAGAAACATAATGGAATAATATATCACATGATTTATTTTTTATCTTCTATGGTTAAATACTACACACAGTAAAATGTCCTTAGCATCGCATGTTATCTTAGTGAGTATCTACTAGTATTTGTTTTCTTATAATATATAAAAGTAAATAAATATTTCATATTTCAAAATCATAAAAAATTTAATTATTAAAGGAACAATTTGTGTCTCTAATTAACATTGACTACATGGGTGTTTATCACCTTTAAAAGTAATTAATGAACATTCCATAAAGTATTGCATTACCCCATAGAAAAACTTTACTCTTTAACTACATTTTGATTTATTATTATTAATATTACTTATATATTGGACTCATTTACCATAATTTCAAAATTGGACATTCTATCCCACAAGATAATAGGTTGGAGAAACTATTGTGGGGTCTAGGTCATTAGTTTTCTATTAATCATATAATATAACCTAATAAAGAACATGGTTCTATCCTAAAGATTTATAATGAATGAACACTTATATTATTGAATATTATAATATTAATTTAAATTAACTTCTAAAAACAGAAAAAGTTAATAAATAGATTCCTGGTGAAAGAAAAAATAGTAATAAAAAATAAAAAATATGATTATAAATCTTAGAAAACAAATTATGTAACGATTATAAAAGTAAAGTATACCTATGATTAACCAAATATAACATTAATCTTCAATATAAATTTTCAGTTCTACTAAAATTACACAATAATGATAAAAAATACAATTTAACAACCCTACTAATCATTTTTTGATCATACAAAACAATTAGAACTGTTCTCATGCACTAAATACAAATTTATCCAAGGATTGAGATAGGGAAATATGTCTCCTAACAATTTCTCAACCACTAGTACTCCACCTTGGCATGTAGTGAAGACATAGGTGACAACCAAAACCTATATTCATAGGGTCATAAGTTTTTGACTAGAATAGTGTGTATAACACACATATATCAGTGGAATAAAAATTAAATTTACTAGGAATGGAAAAAAATATAAACCAATATACTACATAATAATAGATAAATCATTCTTAATGAAGGAAATATGCTAAAAAACATGACCAAAAATGAAATATACCATGACACAACTATGGTAGTGTCCATGATTACCAATAACCATTAGATGACCCTTAAATTTAGTATGTCCTATATTTATTTCCATATCATCCAAAACACCTGATAATTGTTTCTTATTTATGTGCATGATATAATATATAGACTCAGTATATACCACCAAGAAAACCACTTTTGGAAAAGTAGAAGAATCAAACTAAACCCATAAAAGAACAACAAATGAAATTAATTATTAACCCTAATCGTTTCCATTATATCCCCATCCTCTCTATGTCTTTCACTCCCTGTATAAAAAAGGGATGTTTTCACAATAATGATAGAATATGTAGATTAGAGGAACACAAAAACCACTTTCCCTCTATAAAATCCACATTAATCACTAATATCCCATGTATGGGTTATCTCATACCCTTAAAAATACATAACTGAAATACATATAAACACATCAAAGCCATATCTGAATAATCATAGACAACTCTTCACATAATATTCACATAACCCTAATCCTATAACAAGGCTGAGATCCATTACATCATCAAAAAATACACAGTATTCCAAAATCAATTTCAACCCATCTGTATGTACACATGTGATAACAATATTGCATTAATTTTGTGATACAAGTATATGATATGTCAATATGATACCAAAAGTCATATATATAGGTAATAAAAGTGATTCATTATAGAACTTGTATTTATCTATCCTATAATCATAATTTATTCCATCAATTCTAGAATGCATTAATGTTATGTCTAGAATAAATTGTAATGTAGGGAGAGTAGTAATCCATTATTAACCACAAAAACATCAATATTGGGAGAACACATGGATCCCATGACTAAATAAGGGCTCCAATAATGTTATTCAATATGAGGGGTGGGGTAAGAAATTTCAAAATATAATAGATTTTATAGAACACACCTATTATATCCTTAGGGGACTCATTGAGTTACTAGACTCCTATCTATATTTTAGAGTACCACTATCTATAATAGAGATAATGTCATATATATTCTCACATAAAAAATATTAATAATTCTTTCCAATTGTAGATAATTTTAATTTAAATCATGGTGGGACATATGGAAGGGGTTTAGAAATTTCAATATTTAAACAATCATAAAAAAATAAATAAATTCAAAATAAATTGTGTTTAAAATAAAAAATGTTGAATTTATTTTATTATTATATTCAATTGTAATTCAATTAATTTAATGAAAAATATTTTTCATAAAAATATGAATTATTTAAAAAAAATTAAATATATTTGTTATAGTATATTTTAGTTAATGTATTATATTTTATCATGTTACAATATGTATTTGTTATACAAGTACGTTGTTGTAAATTTATGAAAACTTTTATGCATTATCTATGTTATACATATAATATTTTGTTTAGTTTAGGTTTTTATATTTATTAATTGTAAAATCATCTATTTTATAAATGGAAACCAACATATATATATTTACAATACTAATTAATATTAAATTGTAATAATCATTCACCTGAATTATCTCTCCTCTATAGATCTATGTCATGTTTTGGAGACAGAATTGTGTGATTTGATCATATTAATTTGAGATCTACCTTTTATATCAAATTAAAAACAGTTTATGTGTTTATATTTATGTCAAAAGTTTCTTAATTTCATGGAATTATAAATAAAATATCTAATAATGATAACCACAAGAATATTTTAGATTGTGTGTGGATGATCTTTTTGGTTCCTAATTAAGTTCATTATGTGATGAACAATGACAACAAGTTGAAATTCCCTTTGATATAAATTAAATGAAAATTTTATTTAATTTAATGTTTCATGTTTTTGTTAAATTAAAATAAATATGAGGATGGTTAATGGGTTTTGTTTATGATGGTGAGGATGTTACAAAGGGATAATGACTGATTAATGGTCATTTTTTGATCGATGAAATAACATTATTTAAAAAAAATAAAAAATTTACAATTCGTTAATAGTATTCAAGCTATTGTTCATAAGAAATGTAACCTTCCTATGATATGGGTTAGATTCAAATAATCCATAAATGTTTTAGATAAAAATATCAAAATATATAACCTTTCAAAAACTTAATATATATATATATATGTATATATTCATATATTCATGGATGACATTGCAATCATCTACACTCATCCATTGCCATCCCAAATAATATTGGTTGAATTCCTTTTTCATGTTCACATTTTTTTACATGGAATTAAATTTTATGAAATTTTCTTAAAATAATTTATGATCTCAAAGGATCCACCTACCATGAAAAAAACACACCACCACCCATTAACTAGCCACATCATATGTCACCCAAAACTAGACTAAGCCTAGATGACTTTTCCAAACTCACTTAGTCTAATTTAAAAAATATTTATGGTTATAACCCCTATAGGGGTTATAATTTTCCCAGAACCCTATTAAATAAAAAACAAAAATAGATAATACTAAAAAATATTTTATATTTAACTGAATATTTTTTGGACCTTTAAACTTATATTTTGGGAAAGAAATATATTTTCATTTATTCCGTTTCACAAATAAATTCCTCTAGTATTATTTTATATAAATATAATAATGATATGTGAATTTATTTATTATTTATTGACCATGTGATGATATCAAATATTGTATATTTTTTATTTTTTAATTTAATTCTTTCAATTCAATTCCACGTTTGTAATAATTTTTTTTTAAATAAGTTTCTATACATCATCCATATATGTATTATATCAATATGGGTCTGTGTGTCTTTGATGAAACTAATTTTTCTCTAGTTCAAATTTATGAGTTCCCCTTAATTATGTGTTGGAAATATTAATGTATAATGAGCAGTATAAATTTTGATTCCATACTTTATGATACATATATATTCACTAAATACAAGTTTGAAGAATTTGATATGATGATAAATGATTCTCGATAGAGAATGGTTCAACTCATGGAGTAACATTTACAATCAATGGAAAACTATTTTTCAATAAACATGTGTACTAATAGAATTGATTCATGATCATGTAATTACTTTCATGCTTGGTTTATTATTATTGTGTGTTAAAAAAATTCACGTGGTCATATAACATAATTAACTAGATTTACTACATTAAATAAACATATGTGATGATTATTTTTTCTTTATAGAATGATTATGTTTTGTTCACTATCGCATTGAGTAAGTATGAAGAATTGAAATTATTACATTCACCATTAATAACTAAACAACCTTCTATAAAATATATCTTTTCATCCACACTTTCCATCAATTGTTTTTATAAAACGTGATTATATATTGTTCTTGTCCGTGAGTGTTATGGGTGCCTCCAACAATTGGGGAGTTCATATGAGATCAATGGGTGAACATAACTATGTTGAAAGTAAAGAGTTTGTAATAGAGAGTTTATTACAACGTCAAATACTATAATTACAAAATATAGGGGTATCCTTTCTATGAGATGGGACTCCACTCAACAGATCAAGTAACCATGATTTAATATATAAGCTTTTCCAAAATTCTATGATAAATGGTTTTCAATATTGGTGTAACCATATATTGAATAGAATTGAAATTTTTTTGGATCATTACTTATAGAATACTCTAAATATTGAGTATTCTGATTATTAACTGATAGGATACCAGTATTTTATACAATAATAGTGTACATTTAAGATTAATAAATTCTAAAATGTCTAACAACATGTAATGAAGATTAAATTACATATATATTAAAATGTTATTATAGAAAAATTTCATGTAATACAAAAAACTCACTGTGATATATTATTGGAAATGAATATTAACTTATTTGAATTAATTTATAATCATGTTACATGATCGAGAATAAATTAAATTGATATAAAAAGAGAATATATTTTTATGATTCACAATTGATTATGAATCCACCTCGAGAAGGGGAGGTGAAATTTTATATTTCAAGATACACATTGATTATTAATATTATATTTACATCATAATTATATCCACATGTTCAATGATAAATGAAAATAATTATTTTTCATAAAAGGTTACATGTGTTGTCTCACATCTCAAAAGTTAGAGAGGATAATGTGAAATATGAAATTAATGAGATTGTCTGATTCTTGCATCAAAATATCTAGCTAACTCAGAATTTATTATATGATTATAAATTGAAAAATATTAAGAAAAATATTAAATGACTTTTAGTAAGTTTCACCAATATGATATAATCTTAAAAATATTATTCATTTGTTATTATGGTGAACAAGTTGATAGATCATGCTAAAAGTCTAATAGAAAACGAGATTCTAAAAGAAACGTAGTAATACCTTTCATAGCAATCAAAAATAATGTAAGATTTAAACAGGAAGCCATTTTATTCACATGTTATATTACTTTTAATTAGAAGATAAATCATAATAAATTAATATAGAATAATGATTATGTTTCATTTTTTTTATATATTCATCAATATTTGTGGTATTTATGTATTTCTTCCTGGGTAATATATATTTTTTACATAATACAATCCATGTATGGTATTAATAAATGTTCAAAAACATCACAATAAGTAATTTTAATTCTATAAAATACCATGAAATATTGTTTCATAAGTCATCGATGGAAATCTCACCACTTTTAATAACGATTTTTATTCATTCATGATAATGAAATTATTATTATGGAAAATAATTAAAAAGTATTTATTCGGATGAAAAATTAATTATTTGATTTTGGAATAAATATTATTTTGGTATACCATACTCAGTTAAAATTTTAGTAATACTATAATCATTAGCAACAAATATGTAATCAAAAATTTAAGACACAATAATAATCAGTTGTTGTATGTATATTCATGGTCATGTGAATTCAAAAAAATATCAAATCCATAAAAGAAGGGTGTTAAGAATTTTTATGAGCAACACATAATATTAAAAATAATTTGATATATAAATAAAAATTTATGAAAAAACCTTTTGAAATTAACGATAGTAAATTCAAAAAATTCCTTGAACTGATTCAACACGATATGAATTTTTTTTTCAAAATGATTCTATAGGTAATTTTATGCTCGTTAAGATAAATATTTTATAAATTTATGTGATTTAAAAGTAAACAGTGAAATACACCATGAATGGATATTGTATCCACCAGTTATCCTACATGGAGTTTTTCATAGAAAAATATTAGTTGATAATTATAAATTTAGAGTAGATTTATTCAAAAACTAAAAATTCCTTATAAAAATCAGACAAATGATGTTTTTAAAAATAATATAGATGACAAGTCTTTCATGCATTCGTTATCTTTAAAATATAGAGTATATAAATATTCAAACCAATATTTCAGTATACAGAACATATCAATGACTTTACTAAAAGTATGATAAATGATATAACTGATCATTACACAAACTCCTTAACATGGTGCTAAAAAAATAAACAATATTTTTGTTATGATAACATCAAATGTAAAAAAAATATTTACCATAAAAACATACAATATCAAAATTAAACATTGGATAACATACATACAAAATGATTACTTTTTATTATAATTTTATAAAATTTGGAAAATAACCTACATAATGATACTCTTGCCTCTATGTGAGCATTATTCAAACAATAACCCACTTTAATTTTCCCATTTTATAACTTCATAATTATTACGAATCATCCTCAAACCCTCTATAAAAATTTAAAAATAATGAATGAAAAAAGCACATTAAGTGATATAAATAGAAGAAATATTTTAGTCTGGTGAAAAACATGAAATCCAATGAAATATTTAAATTTATCACAACACACGCTATGCATATGAAATAATTCATTCTAATTGATAAAAAATCATATTTTTCAAAAAGTACAACCATTAAAACCAATATATTTAAAATAAAAACTATATTATGTGACGTAAAACATTATATTCAGAACCCTTCTAATAAATAAAAAGAGCCTAATTAAATTCATTAAATAAATAATGCAAGTTAATTCCATCATTAATTTATTTTAATACAATAAAAGTTATGCAATTTATTGGAGGGATATAATGGGTTGAACCATTTATATAAGCTACATAGTTCTCACATGTTCATATAATCTATATTAAGATCACCCTATTATATGAGTTTTATTAGGATCAACTACATGGATATGGTGTATCGAGTTAACTGAATCGTCGTATATCATTCTATTTTTCCAATGCAAACCAAAAAATTATTTTTATCTCAAAATTCTTCATAATAATGTTGAAAAAAATTTAACCAATAATAGAAAAAAATAAAAAATGAAACACCTTATCATTTTAAAACCCCATTTTAAAAACCAAAATATCTAGAACCAAGTAAAATTAATGCTTTTACTTGTAAAGAATATGAAATCTTATAATGTATTCAAAACATTAAATAATAATTAAAATATATGTAATTACATTTTTTCCAAATATGATAAAATTGAACACACCTTTTTTATTTTTTAATGAATGTTCAGAAATTCCATATGAAATAAAAAATATTTATTTTGAAAACCATTATATTAAAGTAAAGTGATTCTGAAAATGTTATTAATATTTCTTATATATCCACAAAAATAAATTCATGATTTCTTTACAATATAAAGAATGATGAGAAAAAATGAGAAAAAAAATTTATTAAAGATTTTTAAATGGTGTTTTAACTTTAACTGCCCCTTATGAAAAACAATTAAAGGATTACTTTTTTAAAATATGTTTAAAATATTAAACTATATAAAAAATAATATTTATCAACTATTTAAGGATAAATAATAATTTTTTTGAAACATTTAGTAGAACAAGGACATGTAATAAAAAAATTGGAAGTAAAGCATTACAAGATTATTTTTAAAATAATGACCCTTAATTGGGGTATATTTCATTATTTATTTTATTTATTTTATTAAATTAAAAAATTTGACAATTATGTAATTTCATATGAAAAAAGTTTATGTTAATTATTCATTTTTTATTATATACCATGTTATAAAAAATTACATATTCACTATATATCACAGAAGATAATTTGATGATATTTTGGTCATATGAAAACAATGTCATTAGAAGGATAAATATTGTCAAATAGGTCCCTATAACACCATATCTATAATAATAATAATGACATAGTATACCTTTTATATAGTAATTATCCATTAAAAAATCATTGAAGTGCTGTAATGAAAAATGAACTATGATTTAATCCTTGAGATTATAAATTGAATGTATTCCTGATTGGTTTTCCATTTTTAATTAACAAAGATGGAAATAAGGTATGTATTATTTATTCTTATAAAAATGATAAATATAAAATTAATAACATATGAGTTATTTAAATACACCTATATTAAATCATCTAATTTATGTGATGCTTTTAAAAAAATCACATCACTTTTTGGAGATGGTAGTCCACACGCATGCACGAATAACATATCCATTTGTTGATGAATGTAATGGACAACAATTTATTATATATTAATTTTCCATAATAAAAAATATTTCATCAGTATCATGTATATACATTAATTAAATCATTATAAATTTTCCCAAGAGATGGTGATGGAAAATAAGTTACCTCGAATTTTGGGGCAGTAGTATGCAAATCATATGAACGGGGGTTTTGTTTCTAGTTTAATGGGAGTGAATATAAATAAAATTTTTGACATTAAAATAAAAATATATAAAAATATATTTAATATAGTTATGTTATTATTTCATATTTGTTTATGAATATTTTATTAAGTAAGAAGAATAAAGAAAACTAAAACATTTTGTAAAACTATACCTCTTCTTCAAAAAACATCTATTTCTCGATAAATAATGTGATAAATGGATAAGCTTATGAAACAAATATCTATAAGTTGTGTTGAGTCATGTTAGCACTGAATATGGGTATGTATTGGGAAAATGTTTTTTGAAGTGTGATGAAAAGTCGATAGGAGGTCCCCTTTTATAATAGAGGGGAGGGGTACTCTTTGAATTTCATAATTTATTAAATTAATTTAATTTAATTTTCAGGTTTTAAATGATAGACAATAATATTAATTTAATATAATATGTAGATGAATATAAATAGTCTCATAATATAAATTTTTAATAATTTTAGGTGAATTTTTAATCCTTATATTTTGGTTTTAACAACTATTTATACATTGTGATGATTACAATAATAAAAATGGTTTTTAGTCATTATGGGTATAGAATATTACTATAAAAGTATAATATACCATTACTGAACCAATATTGATATTTTAAACCAAATCCTAATCTATTCATTGAATATAAAAATATTACCATTTTTAAATAATTTAATATAATATTATTTGTAATAAAATATCATTAACCTGATTTTTCAGAATGACATGAAATTATTAATATAATATCATTAATAACCCTTTAAAATGGGTCCAAATTGACATATATTTGAATATAAAAACTCTATTCTATCATTATAATCATAAAAAAACTCTAGTTCAGATATCAATTTATATCATAACTTTTGGAATAATGTCTTGGTTGACAAACTATTACCTTAATAGTGGTAATGAAATTTTCAGTATGAATAGTTATAAGTTTAATTATAATATGTAAATTAAATTATACATTTAAAATATATCATTGTAGACCATTTTACTTCCTAATTTTCTTTTTTAAATGTATATTTATTATTACAAAAGTTTTAATAATTATTTTACATAAAATAATATTAATGTTATATTTGAAACTATTCTTTTAATTTGGAATTGAAAACAAAATGATGGGAAATAAATTAAAGTATAACAATTTAATATGTACCAAATATTATATATTAAACTAAAAAGTTTCCAATAAAAAAAAATTGATTAGAACAATCTTAATTTAAATATTTTTTGTATCATTTTTTAACGTTTTCAATTACTTAAATAAATATATCATTAATGTTTTTTTGGATTATAAGGTAGTTTTTAATTAGTATATATTTTATTTAATTTCAAATGATAAAAATAATTTACCATTCTAATAATCATTTTTAAATAAATGTAGACTTTTTATCTATGTGTTGAAAATTTTAAGATAATAAAATAAAGAGAATTACATTTTATATTTTTCTTTACATAATATATTATAATAGAAAAATAATTTATAAATGAATTATAGAAGGTGATGAATTATTATAGAAATAAGTGGTGGGATTTGAGTATTGGATGTTATTTTTTTGTCCTATAAATAATTGTGACATATTGTTTCTACAAATAGGTTTGGGTGCAAGGATTAGCATGAATAATTTTACTCGGTTCAAAATTTGATCAAGAGAGAATATATAATTTCCAGAATTGACTCTAAATTGGGTAGAAAATATAAATATTTTAATGATACCATTATAAAATTGGCATGATCCATCAACCATGAGCCAGATTTTAGATGTTTTTTTATTGGTTTGAGACAATATTTTCGTGGGTACAATTTGGTAGTGAAAATCTTATATGGTCTAGAGGATTGAGGGGTGAGTTCTATTTGGATCCAAAAATAAAATTATCAGTACACCCTTGCCTCCAATATATATATAGAAAGTGAAAATGGGAAATGGATCTACACATGAGTTAGTGATGGAGGTGGTAAGAGAGGGGGATTCATTTGGGAGTATATCCCATATATATTCTAATCTGGGGAATGACGAAAATGAATGAAGGTCGGGTGATGGTTGTGAATATGATGACATCCATAAGGTGCAATAAAAATATTTACCATTGCAACCGATTTTATGTTCTTGAAGATGATGCTCTGGTTCAGGAGAAATGTGACTCAATTTAGGAAAATATGGGAATCCAAATTAAAAACCCACTGGATAAACTTGTGGAATGGTAATGGATATTTCATGTATATTGAGGGTATGAGAGCTCTAGTCATGTATCAGTTGAAATTGAGAAGGGTATACAAGGAATAGAATTCCATATACCAAGGAAAAAGAAGGCTCTGTAATGAAATTGGGATATGAGGAGGTGTATTATGATTATAGGGAAGAAATATAAAATGTGTACTAATTACTCAAACTTACATATACAATTGGATACTAGGTCAAAGAAAATATAAGGGCTCAAGAGATTGTTATTTTTCCCACTATTAGTTACTAGGAAAGTAAAATGTGCACATTCTTACATAATGATGATAAAATGGCTGACTATGGGATTTATAGGGAGAAAGAAAAATGTGGGGATGTTATTGAAGAAAAAATCCTATAAAGGGTAGTTATGTTGTGGAAAATGTATTTATTATTGCTTATATCACTAATTTTGTGGTTCCCAATAAGGTGGTTCTTGATTATTTGAAGTGTGAAGAACGTAAGGGGGATAAAATAATATCAATTCCTGGGATTTAATTGGTCACTCTATGGAAATAATTCATTAGAAAGCTTTAATGATCTATGATTCATTAGATAATGATGATAGAATGACTGAAATAATGAATCACGTCTGTAAAAATAACTTTCATTCTTTCTGGATAAATAAGAATGATCGTATTTTGTTTTGAGGTTTCAATTAATGGACGAAAAACATGGATGAGTAAATTAAGACTCAGGACCATATGGCTAACCGTTTTGAATATCTTATCAATAATGAATTATAAATGTAGGTCTATTTATATTAATAGATATTATATATAGATAATACCTATATTAAGACCAAATCAATTTTATTTATTATTTTTTTTGTTTCCTTTACTATCAGTTGTTTTTTTTTAAATTGTGAGTTTCCACTTTTTCTATAACCATTATCCTTGAATAAAAATATATATTTAGGGAAAAAATTCAAATTGAAATAAAATTAAATATATTCTAAATTTGTAAGATTTTGGATGAAGTATACTCATACGATAATATTAATAATATTTTTGGGAAACTTCTTACGCCATATCAGAATGTTTTTGCCATTTGTTACTCAATTTACCATTACTATGGTGATAATTATTTACAATGGTTAATATTTATAATGATAAAAAATAAATGTAAAATATTTACCAAATTTTGAAATAATGATTCAGAATACTAAATCCATTTTTAATGATTAAATTTCATCAATTGGAAAAATTTTATTTAATAATAAACTCACAAAAAGCGGTGAAAAGTCATTTTATCAGAAATAACTAATTTTTTTATATATATTTTTTACATAATATTAATCCATACAAATTATTATGATCAAAAAAAAATTTATTTTTAATATTATATATTTATATATACTTTTAAAAAATTTATTAATTAATATTTATCTTTTAAAATTCTTGAAACAAACATAACATTCAATAAAAATCAATTTTTTTCATATTACCCCAGAAAATCCATATTTAAAAAAATCCAAAAAATTAAAATTAAATAATTTTGAATTTATGATTACAAAAACAATAAAACATTCATCAAATTAAATTTATAAAATTTTAATAAATTATTTATAAGATTTTATCACAATAAGGAATAAAAATAATTATTGAATAAAATGCATCTATCAAGTATAATATGGAATTAATAAAAAATGAGAGATTATTTACTAATAATTTAACACTATATTTCTATTTATTAGTACAATTATATATATTTGAAAAAAATTAGATAATCCTATTAATACATACCCATTTTATGTTTGTGTTATTATTGTTATATTTAAACACTAGTATTTCATTGTTTATTCAGGCATAGTTTTGGGTGTCTTTTTAGCTATCAGACATAGTATTATTCATTAAAAATATTGTGGTGTTACATTGTCTCCCTATAATATTATAAATTTATTTCAAATTTTTTATCTTTAATGGGGTAATAAAGGAATTTACAATTGAAAATAGCATTTTTTTAAATCCCACTGCATAAGAAATTATAATAAATTGTTTAGTTAATGAGATGGAAATTGAAATATAATGGTCACATAGAATAAAAAAAAACTGTATTCTAAATAGGATAAAATTAGTTGATTGTGTATATAAGGAAATTTGGAAAATTTAATTAGGTCTAAATAATGGTGGATGGTGACATAGATCCTTGGTAACAACAACATGAATGTTTATAAAAATGTGAATGGCCAAAAAACCATAAAATGAACAGGTGTGAGAAGACCATTAATCCATGATAAATAAATGTAACATGATATAATTTTTGTTTCATGATCCATTTCCTAGGGTAATGTAATTATTTTACCATCCAAATAAACAGACTAAAAAAATAAACTTACTTTGAAAGTAAAATTTTATCTTTCATTCAAATTAAAATATAATCTATTATTATGTTTGAAATGATGAGTGTTCATGATGGAATATTTATGCATGAATCACTTATATAAAAATCTAATAGATCAAATAATCCGAAATATAATAATCATTACCAATCATCAAAAAAAATTTCAAAAAATGGGGTGTGTATATTTGTGGAAATGATATTTTGGCTAGCTTCTGGGATGATATTTTACAAAACTGATGTTGATAAATTCAAAAGATTTTCTGAAAAATATGATCAACATTCTAAAAAACATTAGCATCATCAAAATAAAATAATGTTATATCCTCAAATATTATATCGCACCATCCCTCAAGCATCTAAAAAATTAATAGTATTTTTACTAAATAATCATTAACTTTAAATATAAGGGTAACATATGCCTAAACACAATAAAAGGACTCCCAATGTATCCTTAATATCCTTAAAATCCTATAACCTGTAAAATAAAATGTAATTTACATATAATAGTACTTATGATAATCCTTAATCATGTAATCAAATTATCATATACATATCTTTTAATTTAAACTCTTATAAAAACACCGAAATAACCAACGTTTTCGGAACCCTTCTTTAATACTAACTATAATAGAAATACACCTATACTCCTAGATATATTTCTAAAATTATAAACGATACATTTCTAGATTTGATACCAATAAAGGTGAAACATTTTCTATCATCCAAAACATGTGATAAAAATGATATATTTGATCACAAATATACCCAAAGATCTTTTATGTTTATAGTATTTTTGGAATTAAGAAAAACACTTACATAACAATACAAATTCCTTAATGTGATTATTATAACCAATATAGAAATATTTTCACTAAAAATATTAAATATTCATCATTGTTCATACACATCATTTAACCATATGCAAGATAGTTTAAAATTTGGGATGAAAAATAAATATAAATAAGGGACATTAAAATGAAGAAATTTATGTCTCTACTGATAATCATAAAAACAAATAAAATGTTTACTTTATAATAGTATAATTTTAGAATATGGAATAAATAACTTCAACATGAATAAAACATAAATTTTATTTAATGGAAAACATTAAAACACATAGAATGAAAATAAAAACTCATTTTTGTGACATAGTGTATTATATTCATAGCTAATGTTAAAAATAACTAGATATCAGTTAACTCTGCAAGAGAAACCACATCAGTTGAATACATCGTTCTTACCATTTATGACAAGATAAATTACCCAACTCATTATAGTGATATAATCAGGATTAGTCATCTTAGATGTTGTATCAACCACCATGTTCATATAATATGTATATGGATTACCCATTTACAGGATATGTATAAGGCCTACAAATTATAAAATATTTATTAGGACTACCATGTCTTCATATTCAATTCTCAAGTAGAATATCAAACTAAATACATTTTTATTTTGTCAATTTTCATCCTAAAACCCTTGAAACTCTACCTCAATAGCATATGGAAAACATTTTTGTATAATTAAATAATAACTCCTTTTAAAAAGACATATATTAGAAATAAAAATTCCCCAGTAAAATATATATATCATATTTTTTTCATTAGATAAACCATGAAATATAATAATGAAATGAAAATTTAAAATAAATGTTACAAAAGTGGGAATAACCATTGATGTATTATAAGTTAAAATAGAACATTCATTTTTTCATTTCTAAACAAATTCAGCAATGTTCAATACAATGTATAACAAAATATTCTTTTTAGAAACCATTGAAAGAATTTAAAACGTGACAAGAAATATCATTTATAATTTTTTGTTTTTATTTCATTACATTAATTATATAAAATAAAGTATATGGGCATTGTAAAAAAATAATATGAAAATAAATCATTATTACACTATAACCTATGTTTTATGTTAATTTTCCATTTACAAAAACCTCTGAATATATTCTGTATTAAAATTTTGAATTAATTTCAATTATAGTGAGAAATGGCCTTTAGAACCCATTGGAAACAATATTATTTTTCTTTAAACATGTAGAATATGATTGATATGGATGAAAAAGAGTTTTAAATTTTACATTAAAATTGGATATTAAAAATATTGCACATTACATTGTGTTTGAATCATAATGTATGACCATTATATTACATAATTAAAGAAATATATTAATTATATATATTATTATAAACCATTTAATCTTCTCTAGTCGTTTTATTTTATTTATTAAAATGTTATATACAATTACATAACAAATTATGTTAACGTCTAATGTTTTGATGATATTCGACTCACATGTCAATAAAGAAATTGTTTGGATCAGTATCATTAATTTGGTTATTATTAAACCATCTTCATAAACATTATATATCATAATTATGATTTTATTTTCTATATTACATTTAAAACCATCTGTGAAAAATTATTATGAATCAGGAAGTACATTATAATCATGGACATGGTTGCTCACACATATATATGTTTAATGGTTCAATTTTTCAATGATCATGATTGATTGAAGGTAAATATAATTTTATTTTACCAAAATTATCAATATATTGATAAACTGATATTATTTATCAAAAATCATATATATAATCCCTATTATATGGTGATAAAATGAAATTTACATCACTCAATGGAGGAGGTACACTACACGTGCGTACATATGATGTTACCATTTTTCATCCAAAGTAATGGTAAGAATATAAACTATATATTAATAATATATAAATATAATTTTTTTTATTAATATCATAAATTTAAATTAAATTCATAATTATAATGTTCTGTGAGATTTTGTGATGAAAAACTAGTTACATTTGTTCCTGAGGTGTTAGTCTACCGTACACACGAATGATATATTCATATTACATTTGACATAATAGGATTTTGATATAGGTTATTACATTATCATAATAACATGTAAATATATATTTTTATCATTTTATTATTTCATAATTATTGAATAATAATTTATGAAGGTAGAAGAATAAATAAAACCAATGTATTATGTAAATACTTATACCCCTTCCTCAGACACCCTCATTTTCTTGACACATGAAGATCTCTAGGGTCAGATTCCTATTAAAAATAACACATATATAATTTTCATAAATATTTTAATAAAGCAATTGGTTACTTAACTGATTAACCATATTGTTGTTGATTTGTAATGAAATGAAGGAGGGGAGATATCCTTTTATAAGAGAGGGTAGGGGCACGTTTTGAATTTCATAAAATATTTATTCTATATAAATTAATTTTAATGTTAAAATAGATCCAAATTATTATAATTAATTGAAAATATATTTTTTACATAACTCCTTTCATAAAATATAATGTTTACAAATAAATAGTTTGTTTTAATCCTTATAATTAGTTTCAAAACCCATATTAATCATTCTATATATTATTGTGATAACAACATTTTTTACATAGCAAGGTTCAAGTAGAAACTATTAAAGGAACATTCACTAGTATATGGATTATGGTTCATATTTTGAACCATATTCAAATAAATTATATGAATCTATATTTTTTCAAAATTTTAAATTATTTAATAAATTGTTAATTATTATAAAATATCATTAAATTTATTTCTGAAAGAAATGAAATAGAATAATATAATCTGTTTCAAACTCATTTGTAATAGATATAATATTAATTGGATTAAAATTTTTTATTATTTGAATTTAAAATAGTAATTTAGTAAAAATTTTAATGTTTTTGTTATCATTTTAAACATTTTCATTTGAAATAACTCCTTGGTCAAGCTATATTAACCATAACTTTGGCAATGACACTCAAAATATTGAAGGGTTATAATATTAGATAATGGTTGAAAATTGGCTTATAAATGGCCATGTAATATAATTTAAGAACATTTATCCATATTATTATACTATTGATTTTTAATTTTTAAAATTAAAGAATATATTTTTAAAAATAAAATATCATTAATGATATTGGGAGACTATTCATTTAGTTAAAATTTGAAAAAAATAAAATAGTGGAATTAAAATATAATTCTTTAAGATATTGAAAAAATGTATGATTTAACAATTAAATTATTTAAAAAAAATAATTTATTAAAATTATATTACTTTTTATAATTTGAGAATTATTTATTTTTTTCTTTTATTAGATTACAAAATAATGTGTTGGTGTCACGTAAGAATTTTATGGAATTATTTTATCACAAAAAATAATTGAAAAATTTTAATGATAAAAAATAATATTCTCTTTAATAATCATTTATAGAAAAAAGAATATATCTTCATCTCTAATTTGAAAAAATTAACATAATAAAATAATGATAATAGAATTTTTTTTATTTCATTACGTAAATTATAATTAATTTAAAAATCCTTTCCAAATGGAGAATGGTAAAATATTAGATGTTTGAATGATTTCAAAAAATAAACAAATAAAATAAATTTGAGGTTTTATGGTTACATTTTCGTTTTTATCATATTATTTTTATCTTCAATTGTTGGGTATTCCCTCGGCATGATGATCATTATTTACTATGGTTTATATTCATAATGGAAAAAAATAAAAGTGACCTATTTACAAAATATGAATATCACAATTCAATCTATAGAATTAATTTTGTAATATTAAATATCTTAAATATTTATTATTTAATTTATATTGAAATTAGAAAAATGGGATGACAAGAACACTTTTTGAAAATTTCCATTTTATATAAAAATGGGTTTATACAAAATTTAAAAATAAAAATGATTCCAATAAATATAATTGGATTAATAAAATTGAAATAGAATTAATTTTAATTTAAAACATTATAAAATTAATATTCTAGTTTCAAATTTGAGAAACAATAATCATTTTTCAATAAAAAGTATTATATTTCACTATACACAGAAAAATTAATATTTTCAGAAAATCATAAAAAACATACTCAAAGATAAATTTGAAATTATGAATTTAAAATTATTATATATTTTTAGAAATGAAATTTATTAATTTTGTATAAATTTATTATAATATTATATTAATGAAATGAATAAAATAATTTAAAAAAAATTAAGAAAGAAATTAGTTTACTAAAAATCAATTCATTTATTATTAAAAATTAATCATTAAATGTTTATTTAGTATGAATTTTATATATATATCATAAATTATTTAATCATATTTATACATATTAAATTAATTCATAATATATAATTTTAATATTTGAATAATAATATTTCATTTTTCATTTGGTCTAAGTGTTATGTGTCTTATATGATAGTGAATATCATGCCCTTATAATAAAATATCGAGGTATTGCATTGACAACCCTTGTATTTATTTGAAATTAATTCATGATAAATTACATAAGAACACAAATATTACAATAAAGAAGATTGATATTTCAATTGTATTTGGGTAATTTTTTTCATTACATTAAAACATTAAAATGGTGGTTAAATATGCATTATTAGAAACATGCTTAACATTATCATAATATTGCATTGTAATTAAAATTTTATTAGATACCTAGGGGATATACATAAGAATGGGTTGAGCTATAATTCCTAATAATTGAATAGACATGGATTCACATGGAGAAAGATTTACATGTTATAAAATATGAATTCCAATGAGGAAAAACTGTTTTAGAATCAAAAGCATGAAACTTTTACATGATATAGAGAAATAAAATAATGTCAACAATGGAAAGTGGAAAAAACTATAAGCCTGACCTCATATACATATGTCATGGAAAACATCAAATATTCCATAACATTGTGGAAAATTTCTTATAATGGATTACAATCACTTCGTAATACCATACATAGTTCCTCACGAGACTATAAAATCTCCCAATTCATTGGATGGGTATATAATCGTTATTTAACCTAATTCTTTCATATCATGTACATGTATATGTGTGAAACATTGACTATTCAACATATGATTATATTTCATCAAATTTAATTCTTTAATCTTGTATTGTGTAATATATACATTGAAGTTGGATATAAATAATTATATTTATATATAGGTGAACACTCTTGATTGTAAATAGTGATTTTTTTTCAATCCAATGCTTTGTCAAGAAAAGAATCATATTGAAATATTTGTAGCGTAAATATAGTACATAGTGATTCAAAAAATGGATCAATGAGAGAGAAATGGGTCTATAAATGTTTTAATTAAAACAAAAAGTATGATGGATGTGAAAAAACATATACCAAAATTTTTAATTGGAAATAAAAGGATTAGATTGATTTATATGATTGAATAAAGTGGATAAGGAATGGAACCCTTGATAATCTTTGGGATAGTAACAGATTAGGTAAAATCTATAATGGGAGGAGATAAATGATATCACATTGTTAGGAAAAAATATATATCAGTGTAGAAATATTAATAAATTCAGGAAAATATAACCAATTTATATTCCAATGAGATAAAGATAATAAAGGTTCATGAATTGAAAATAATAGAGAGATAGAGAGATCCCTTACCTTAAGAGGTGATTCTAGAGGCTTTGGAGAAGCTTCTAATGATCATGGGGAACCATGTGATGAATTGTTTTGGGGGTAGAATACAAAAGTGCTCCGTATTTTTTAAGTGAGGATGAAGGGGAATTGGGTGGGTAAATATTGTAAAGAAGAGGGGAGTTGTTTATTATTTCTCAATATTAGGTTTTGGACCCTATATAATAATGTAATCAAAACTAAAAACCATGTGATGTTTTTTCTCCAAGTTTAATACTTATATGAGAGATTTTACTTTATTTTATAAGTTCATTTTATGATCTCATTAAAATATTACCCCTGGTGATGTGGTTGGGAATCATGTTTATAAGAAAGATATTTTAAAGCATTAAAATATAAAATATTTCGGAGAATTAATAAAGGTTTTATTAAATTATTGAAATAACATTAAAGTAATATTATTTTATATGTAAATCTTATATTTTTTTATGGATACTATTTATATAATATATTATATCACTTTTGGTTCATTACGATGTCATAATACTCACAATATATTTATACCACGTGTAATTATTACCCGAAAATTTTTATATCTCCAAAAAATAATAATGTTTTACACTTGGATAAAACTGAATTTATTATTCATAAAAAAAAAATTTATTAATTATTTTTATATTTTTGCATTTTTACTATTAAAAGAAAAATTGAAATTTATTTAGAAGGGATTGGTTTTCATTATAATTACAGTTTTTGATCCCTGAAAAATTATATATGACTTACTAAAAATTAAATTGTTATGTATATTTGGTAAAAAATTATTTTTTTCTTACATTATGAAGATATTATTGTTTTAAAAATCATTAATTTTTCACAAAATAAAATTTAAATTTAAATTTCATATTAGATAAAAATTTTATTTATTTCTTATCATTTCAAATTATAAATCATTTATAAATTAATGATAATATGAAATAATAATAAAATATTATTATATAAAATATAGATATTCATATTATTAGAATAATGATACGTATCCCTTTCTTACACTAAAAACTCTATAAGGGAAACATGTGTGATGGTGATATTTTCATTGGGTGGTTAGGAATAAATGGTTTGGGATAGGATCATGATGAACATTAACTTATCCAGTAAATAGTTTTGATTATTCATTAGTTATGGGATCTTATCTTATACTTGGTCAAGGGAATATCCAAGTCATTTTACCTCTAATAAATGGGCTTTATATAGTATAATCCTACTAGTTATTTTTATTTATTCTTTTATCTATGTCAATTAGATTTATAATAAGCCTTTATTTATGGTAACCACATTATAATTTTTCAATAACTATTTTATCAATAGATAATATGAATAAATGAATTTTAAAAAAGATAATATATATATATATAATAAATAGGTTCTCATGTTTTTTATAACCATAGTACATAATATGAAATTTATTTCAATCACAAGTGGAAATTAATTTTTTACTGTTTGGGTCATTACATTCTTCCCCCATTTAAAAATTTCAACCTTAATGTATTCATTTAACTCACTAATATATTAGAAGAAAATTATATTTTATCACCACTTCTGATTCCAATGTTTCTTCTTCAAATACATGGTTTCTCTATAGTACTTTTACCAAGTCCATTTTATTATTTCTTAAATCATTGTCTCTATAATCTAAGATCCACAATAACTTCCCTTTATATGATAGATCATTCTTCAATAGTTCCACCTTAGTATTTATCGCATGTAAGGGGTCTAGTATGTTCTACCTAGATAGAGATACATAGAACACATCAGGTTCTTGAGATATGTTAGGTTGGATTTTATTCAATAAGAAACCACTTGATGCGATGAAGTGTCTCAAAGTGAGCAATTTGTCTTGGACTAATATTTCCCATTATACCAAATATCATTTCTTTCTTCCATGGAGATATGTAGAGGAATTCATTTCTCGTAAAAAAATACAAGTCATGTTAAATATTTTTAGAGTGTCTCATATGTCAACTCTCAGTAGCCCTAATTTGCTGCTGAAAAGTCTTCAACCTTCCATTATTTCCTTAACCATTTCTGGACCTATTAGTTTTAATTCACCAAATTCATCAAAGAATGTAGATTTTATTTAAATCGTCAATTAAGGGGAACATAAGGATCCATCTGGAAGATTTAGTAGAATCTATTAATGTATGGGAACTCAACCGGAGTAATATGTTAAGAACATCATCCTATTAACTCCATTATATATGATCTCAATATGTACTAAGTGTCTAGATATTCTACTCAGATTGACCATATGTTTGGGTGGTGATCTTTCAGGATGAATTTCCAATCAGTATTAATTTCATATTAGAGACTCTTCTAAAAAATAGATCTAATTTTTATCCCTCGATCAAATATAATAAATAGCTTTTTTCATGAATCCACACCACATATGTAAAATATACCCATACAATAATGTCAATTGGGAATTCCTCTAAAATTTAAATGAAGTTATCAGTATTTTTATGATGATATTTCATAACAAGTATAAAAATATATACTCATGAAGTATTCAAAATACCTGTGAATAATTCAATAGTTATTTTATTTATTTCCATGAAAGTATTTGTATTTAATTATTTATCCCCATAGATTTATTCCTTTCATGCTTCACATGACGACAGACAGGACACCATGATGTATATTATGTGATACCTTTATTTATATTATCCCAGTAATAGTCTTATTGGAGATCCTGATATATCTTTATGATCCCTATATGGATGGGGACGGTTGATATTTATGCATCACCCCTAACTCCTTTAATTCAGGATTTTATGGTACACATTATAATGAACCAAGTCATTAAACTCGTAGTTCATTAATTAGTAACTCTAGGGATTTACCTTTTTATATAGATTATAGAATCAACTGAATTTACATTTAATATATTTGATAATGTTTTACCTTGTACATATGGGATGGTTTATACATAATTTTCCAATGGATTTATATATACCTTTTTTTAGTATTCTCATGTATGTCATTTTCATCTATAATAGTATCTGATCCCTCCAAATCCTCAACAATGATAAAATGGTGTTATCCATTCTTCATAGATTGTCTTTCATTTTATTTATTTTTCTATGATGCTAGTAGAATGATAATATATTTTCCTTATTCATATCTAACCATCTTCTCTATCATATATCCAGTTATTTCTATGTGAATATATACATGAGGAATTTATGATCTATATATATTTTGATTATCTCTATAAAAGAGAAAATACTACCAAATTTTCAATACAAATATTTCTACAACCTAATCATGATCATGTTTTGGGGTTTTTTAAATGATTTATAAATTTACATGAGGCATAGGATATCAATTTTTTAGGACACATTAGTGAACATCTCAACCAATTAATAATATCATAGTTATATACTATAAAAAATTACCAACTTGTGGGTAATGTATGTATGAGTGCATTGATAAGCCTCTTTTTAAACACCATGAATCTATTTTCATATTTAGTATTAAGAAAACATGACTTTATTCTATATTTGTTTAGTTAGAGGGTGTGAAAATCATATAATATGTCTAAAAAATTGATGATAATACCTAACTAATCTAAGAAAAATGTGGAAACAATTCACGGATGTTTTCATCATATATCATTTAATTGATTCTGATATTAAAGGTTCAATAGATATCCCATGCTTTATGGTAATTTTACCGATGATGGATATTAAAATTAACTAGAAGTCACATTATCTATAAATTTCATAAATATTATACTTTTTAATGTTTTTTAGGAAAATTCCAAGATATTCCTCATGCCCCTCAGTATATTTGGATTATATTAGACTCCCATATAAAATGACAACGACATACATGTAATTGTGATATATAATGACACTATTAATAAATTTAAAAAATATTTTTTGGAAAATTAGGGGGTCTAAATTTAATTTAAATAATCTCATTTTGGTGATACATTGTACAGAAAGAAATATTAGAGACATCCATTGTCTTCACCATTACATGATAATAAAAATAACAAAGATCCACCATGAGGAAGTATTAGGATCGATGTAGCTAATTTAAAAAGTCATTGATCCATAGAATATGATACATCTTCTTTATCATGATCTTTTCTAGCTAATTAAAATCAATTAAAGTGGTGTTGATCTATCCTTCCTTTGGATGAATACGAAAGGTGCATCCTATAGTGAAGCACTTGTGATAAGAAAACATTTATGGACTCTCCAATAGTATTTTCTTCAGTTCATCATGTTACACTATATCTTTTATATACAGAGACCTTCAAATTTCAATTACCTATTTATAATGTCGATTGAACATAAAAACTCTTAACCAAGAGGAATATCTGACAATTAATTAGGAAACACATCATCATATACCATCACAATGTAAATTTCATAAAGGATGATATTTCACAATGAATAAATCATTTGATATAAATATTCTTTATATTAGGTAAATGTTATCCACGTTTTAGATTTTGGTTCTAATGATGACACATCTTGATCATTTAAATTGGATGGAATAAGATAATGATTCCTGATATAGAGAATGATTTTCTTTATGAAGCATGTTATGTTTTCTATTTTTAAGGAAATCCAATCCATTCCTAGGATTGCATAAAATTACACTGAATGGTTTATCACATGTATTTATGGTAATTTTAGCCAACAAGATTTGATAAGGGGGTATTATAAACATGGGATGTAATAAGTACATTATTTTTTATTTCATCGATAGCTTTCATTCCATTCCTTTTTGTGTTATCTGATTAGTTCTACTAAACGTTCTTGAAAAAATAGAATGTGTATAAAAACAATCAAAAATTACAATTATTATACATGAATGAATAAATATTTTACCTTTCACAACTTATTTTTTGGAATCCACCTTAGTTATTATGAGAGAATTATCTCTCCCTTTCTTCTATAGAGGTTTTTGTCACTTATTGTCTCCTACCAGCCTTGGCATTGTACATTTATTTGAAATGATAACTTATAGTTTAATAATTGGACAATATGAATAGGTTTGACAAAATAATTCCACTCTACCATTACATTGGTGAGTTTTTTCCATCATTAGTCGATAAATTGGTTCCCTTCCTTCCCGTATATAATGAATTTTTGTATCCAATTCAAGTAATTTTTAGGGAAATTATTTCATTTATTTCAAAAAATGGGATAAAGAAATTTCATACCACCGTTTAATTTCATCATTAGACCATTGAAATTAAACAATACTTTTACATCATATCATCCTGAGGTCCTTGGGATTCACTAATCTCTATTTCATTTTTTGATGACACATTGGAAAATTTCCCCGCAACTACATAATTCAAAAATCACTAGGTATTTTCATATGATCAAATTTATCCCCACAATGAATTAGTCAAAATTTCAAATGGGTTTATTGACAAATATTGATCATATAATTAAATTATTATAAATATTTACACCTATGGACTAAAATGTTTTTCAGAATTTTAATCTACTAAAATAAAATCCCTCATGATTTTATATAGGGGAGTGAGAGGAAAATATTTTTCAATATGTATTTTCTGGAATTCGTTCCACCCCATTTCATTGATCTATTCATCTTGCTTAAATTGTTTTTATCAATTTCCACCAATGATTAGCTTCACCCTATATACAATAAATGACTTGTATGACCATAACCTACCCATAAAATTGAAATAATAAAATTATATTCTCAAAGTAGTTGACCCATCGAACTAATATTAAGGTAAATTATAATATATTAAATCCTATAGGCATTTTTTCCAATAAAAATCTCAATTATATATTGTTCTTTCTTCCGAGGATTAGGGTGTTCCTTTTGTTTTGGGAATCTATATTGAAACTGAGTCATGAGAGAGACTATCTTCATAATTATTTCAATTCATAATCCCATAGGTTTTGGAATATCCTCTGCGATGTTATCACATTTCCCTTTAAATTGGTTCTTTACACAGTTCCTCTTATTCCCATCCATGGATTATTGTATAAGGAAAATTACTGATTACTAATATTAAACTATTGAACACATAATTGGTAATTTAATAACATTAAATGGATTATTTATCATTAACAAGTATTTACATAACATTTGAATATATTGGATTAAATCTATTTTGACCATGTTTAATTTTTAAATATATTCTCTTATTAGATGTTTTTTTCACTTAATAATGTTTTGTAATCAGAATGTAAATTGACCAATATATATCCCTCGAGATTGTAGAACTATGTGCGAAGTAAGGTGTATTTTCATATAACAATTATCGATCAATTCTGTCTCAATATAGTGTTTTCATGTGCAACCCCTAAGTACATATATGAAAAATCCATATGAACTTTTAGTATGAAGAAAACGATTTATTTTCATAGATACAACTTAATCTATAGTGTAATAAAATTTAGGGATGTCTTATTATGTTTATTCATATCGCAAAATACATTCAGTACTATTTTCTAATCTAAATCCCAAAATAAATATTCATTCCTTTGAGATAAACTATGATAATAATTATCATTTTTACATATTAATTCATGATTTATTATGTAAGAACTCACATACTATGAACTAGAAAATCGAGAAGTATAATTTAATTTGGTAATTAGATACATTATATTACAGATCAAAAATATGTAGTATATTGAAGTTATTGAAATAATCATTAACATGCTCATTACAATCCATCATTCCTTACACTACATGGGATAACTTGGGTACATATATGAGAAATGGGTGAATTATAAATCCCAGTACGTGAATAAACATGGAATAAAATAAATATGTTATTACATGTTATACAATAAGCATTTAAATGTTGTGTAACAGTGGTGAGAATCAAATACATGAACAAATTGTCATGATATAACATGAAAACAATAACACAACACAGGAATGTGTTGACGACATTAAACATGACATTATAGACAAAGGTCAAGGCTTACCTCAATTCCATCACTAAATGGTTGAAAATGTCCCATAATTGATTATGTTCACTTCATATACCAATACATTATGTCTCATAAGACTAAAAAATTATGCAATGGGTTTGATAACTATATAATTAAGGTATCACCCATCACTTTCATATCATGTACATTCAATACATTTCCACATGGATAATTCAAAATAGGATCATATTTCATTGCATTTAGTTCCAAAATAATTCATAATGTGTTAAATTCATAGTGTTATCCTGTAACATTTCTATAGGTATGTCTAGGTTAATTCCCTATAGTGAAAATTACGATGTTAATAATATACAATGATTTGGTGTGGAAGAATACCAGTGAAAATTTAGTAGTCTAATAGTTGTAAATAAACATTAATAAAATGGTTTAATGGTAGCTAATGTGGTATATAATCATTTTAAAATCCAAATGAATGTAATATTTAGGTATAGAAACATATACCAATATTTGGAATTTGAAATAAATTTCATTAAATAATGAATGTGCTTAAATAAACAAGTGATGGAAGGGATCATTTACTAAATTTGAACATACTAATGTCTTAGGTAAATGATTTATTGAGAGGGTATAAATGTTTTATAACTATAATGACATAAATTAAAAAGTATAGGGATTTTAATGATGTCATTAATATAAAAATAAATTGTTAAATATTTATTAATTAAATGGTGGTCCTTGAACTAAAAAGGGGATAGATAGAGAAGTTTGATACATTGATGGGTGATTACAAATTATTTAAAAGATATTATTGAGAGCATAGGGGAACCTTTTGTTAAATGTAGGGTGGGAATAAATGATTATGGATATGATATAGTATATTTGAGTAATTAGAAGGGGATATTGTTTTTTTATATATTTGGAAATAGAGGAGAGTTATTTATTATTTCCGAAACATGTGTTTCATAATATAATAATTATGAAATCAAAACCCCAAATATTAATGTGGTTTTTTCCAATTATTTATTCCAAATAGAAGTTATTTTCGTTTATTTCAATGGTATTGGAGTAGAAAACATTAAAATATTACCCTTGGTGGTGTAAAATTTAGTCTTGTTGATAAAGAAAATATTTTAAAACCTTAATATATAATATTGGTTTTTGGGGATTCACAAGGGATTTATAAATTTAATAAATTAATATAAAATTAACATTATTTTATGGTGAAATATATATTTGGTCATGTATACTCAATATATCATTTATTAAATCACCTTTGGGTCATTATGATGTCATGATACAAAATGTATTGTTATACAATATTTAATTTTTACCTGATAATTTGACTATCTAAAAAAATTATTAACAATTATTTATTGGATAAATTTGACATGGTGATTCATTAAATATCATTTATACTATAAAAATAATATTAATTTTTTTTAAATATTAACTTTTAAAATAATAATTGAGTTTTTTTATGAAATGATGTGTTTTTTTAAAATAATATTTTTTAAACCCTTAAAAATTTACATTTTATATAATAAAATTTATATTATAATTTATATTTAACAAAAATTATTTATTTGTATTATATTATTATAATATCATTAATTATTAAAATTCATGAATTCATTAATGAGGAATATCTTAATTGATATTTCATATTAAACTAAAATAATTTTTTTTAATAGTTTCAAAATCTAAATCATTATTAAAGTAATGATGATAAGAATTGGATATATTCATTATTATATGAAATATACTTATTCATACTTTTAGGACCTGATTAAAGGCACTTTACAAACCTCGTAAATTCTTTAAGGGTAAGGTGATCTGTGGGGGGCTTCTCATGGAGGTGGTTCGACAAACATTGTTTGGGTCGTGATCTTGATGAGCATGAACATGTCTTGAAAATGGGTTCCCTCATACTTTTTTTTTGGATCTCAGAGTGGCCGCTGTTAAGTAAAAAACCCAGTGTTGTTATCTCCCATTAAATCCTTCATAAATGATCTTCATATTGTATGGTCTTGTTGGATGAGGCCATTTACATATTTTACTATATCAATTTGATTTATCATAACTATATATTTATACTAATCATATGTACATCTTTCAATGTCTATCTAATCAATGGATGTGATTATTAAGAGAATTTAAATCTTATTGGATATAATAAAACCAAATAAGTGCATATGTTTTATAAAACCACAAAAAATAATATATAATTCTTTTCATTCACAATGTGGATTTTATTTTTCAACCAAAATATTTTCGGTCTTTATATACAAATAATTAATCATATTTTCCTTTCCAAGTCTTCCACTATATTTTTCGATATTGGATTGAAAAATAAAAGTTCATCCCATGAAAATATTCCAATATTAAAGGAAAATATAAATCATAAGTTAAATTATGGAATAAATGAATTATTTCCTAAATCATTTTCCTAGAATTAAAGAGTTTGTTACGTCTATGTCAATTGACAAAAAAAGAATCAATAATAAAAAAAAGTGAATTTAAGGTAATTATCCCCGTGGTTGTTTAGTATATTAAATAAATACATATAATAAAACGATTATAGGAATGAAATAGAATATATTTCTATAATTATCTACATATCCTTATTATAGATTGCGGGAGAAAATTTGAATTATATACTTTAAATACTTATGGTGCACAAGTAATTAGAAAAGAAACATGTTTCCCAATGTCTTATAAAAAGGGAGGGTTCCTAATGCACTTACTTCAAATTAATGATAAAACCAAGAGTGGTGGTTTTACGAAAAAAAATTAATTTAATATATTATTAACTAAGAATAATAAATCATTTACTTCTTGGGATAACTATGTTTAAACTCATCATTATTGATATGATCATACGAATTTAGAAAAAATATCCTTGTACTAAAATATAGTCTTTTTTATATTCGTTTCTTAGAAATATAATTTCATAGGAAGCTATTTAATTGAAGATATATATTTCTTTTCGATATCTATGGTACCAATAAAGTTCTATTTTTTTCTCCAAAGTATTGTGGAAAAATAAATTTATATTAGAAATTTTAACAAAAAATTGACAATCATTGTATTTGGAATTGTATATCATGGAAACATCTCATTGATGCAATCATATGGAATATTTCTATATGATTTGACTACAATGGATTGATTTCATAATTATAAATAAATATAGGACGGGATTAGGTTATTCATTTATGGGTCGAAAAAAACAAAATGAGCATAGAATAATCATTTGGAATGAATAGTTATAAGGACTCTAGATATAGGATTGTGGGAGTAGAACTATATTCAATTTAAAATATATTAACAACATTTTAAAAAAAAATTATTATTATTATAGATTAATAAGACTAGGCTGATATATACTCTTTAAATATTAGATTAAATTGAAAAACTATATTCTATTTAATAAGATATAATGTATATAATTTAATGGTCTCTTTGACAATATCAATGTATATAGACTGACAATGTATTTTCAAAAAGGGTTGAAATAATTAAAGGAGGGATTATTTTTCATGACACATTGGATAAATATCTATATGAACTCATGTATAAGACATAAAAGTATATTAAAAGGGTTAGTAAAATATGGAATACCTCTTTGATTGATCTATTATATTTTCCATTTTATTTTTTATATATGTTATTACTAATATATATAATATTTTTGGAAGATATCATATTAATCTAGTTTAACATATCAAGATTTAATATAAAATATCAAATAGTACAAGAATATTAAAATGTATATCCACCTGGTTCATGGAGATTAAGAAAGACTAATTGTAAGTGGACCTAAACTATTGATAAAATTGATTATTTGGTGATATTAATTCAGTTAGGAAATAAATTTTAAATGTAATCTCAATGAATTAAATTTTATAAAAATATAATAATACTATGTATCATATTTGGATATATCAACTAATAAGTATGGTATATATAATGACAGGATCCAATTATTGGAGTCATACCTAATGTTCAATCCAGGATATTAATATTATTATAGATGGATAATGTGATATATTTAGGGATATAATCTCTTTAGTATTTTTAATCAAATAGGTGACTGCATGGATAAAATAGTACCCATGTATGGATATCTGTTAGACCATGTGAATAAAGTGATAACTCTGCAAAAAAAAGGATATAATCATGTGAGATTTAACAGTTTAATGTTCATAAAGATAGATCTATATAAAGTATTAGTGGTTTAAATGGGGGGTCCATACATACAAAATTAGTGGGATAATTCAATTACAATATCATCCATCCAATGTTTCGATTTTTTATATAAGAAAAAAAGGTTCTAATATGATAAGGTTGGGGAGTAATGTATTATAACCAAATCGTACCTACTCTAACAATATCAATACACTCGATTGGGGTAGGGATTCTATGATAGAAAAAATATATCAAGGATTATCATGTGTTCTGTATGATGTAAAAAATCAAAAAAAAAATATTACATTTGTACCAAATTTTTATAACCATAATCCAATTGAAAATAAGGCTCCTACATATCTTAATATTGTAATTTATGATCAATGATATTTCCTGTGACAAACCATGTACCAATAGAAACTTTTGTTTCAAATTTTTTTTGTATTTTAAATTTAAATTAACCACTATTAGTAGAATACATTAAGGGGATATATATGTTAAATATTCAAACATTAATGTATAAATATATGAAAAAAGATGTATAATATTTAGATGGAAATTAATCCAATTTTTAGGCATAAAATCTATATATTTTCTAAAAGAAATATTTATCACCATTTAATGGTGAACCAATTTAAAAAAATAAATTTTAACACTTTTATAAATTTTATTTCAAAAAATAATCAAATTTTTTAAAATATAAATATAAAAATTACCTTAGGATGAATGTTTGGTATTTTTTGAATAGACTTTTTCTTCGATCTATAGTGAAAAATTCAACTTCTTATTTGAAAAATTATTTTTTATCTAACTTATTTATATTTGGAAATTATATATTAAATTGGTTTTAAAAACTAATTAGTTAAATAAAACAACATTATAATCGATTTAGGTAATTATAATCAATTTCACATAGAAATTGGTTACAAAAACATTTCTAACTTTTGAAATTTTTACCATTATATCCCAATTTTTGTTGTGTCTACAGGACTAATATTAAAAATATTTTTATAAATTATGTGAATTTAATTAGTAAAAATGTATTACATATTTTGAATCATACTAAAAAATTACTTTGTAAGGTCATTTAATTTTATAATCATAAACATGTTATCATGGATAAAAAGTTACTGTAATTTAGGTAAAAAATGAAATGGGTAAACATTAAAATTGTAAAGGACTAAAATAGCTAAAAACAACAGAATTTAACTACTTGTTCATGTATATATTTAACCTAAAGAGACTGTAAAATATTAATTTTAATCCAATGTCATGGAAATTAATTCCACCATAATGTATAAGGTATTAAATATTAAAAATTCATTATTTTTATAAATTAAACACAACTCTTATCAAGTATAAATACCACCCATACCACCCCATTTGGATTAAAAATACTATTGAACCTTAAATGTTTTCCAAAAGCTCTCAACCTCACTATAACCACATCTTAGTGATCCTTTTCTCAACAAAAGGCAAAATCCATTGTCTTCAAAGCTTTATAAAGGAGGTGTTATTCAAGTGGTAATTGTTTTAAATGTACCTCTATTAATTTATTGTAATCTTCTATTTTATCTCTATACCATTTGTACATAAAATAATTTTAACTCCAGAATCATGTATATAGTGTATTTTATTTTTTAAAATTAAATATATTATATCCATTTCATTTCTTATCTCGTATTATTCAAAGAAAGTAAATTTTTTTATAATTACATTGATTTATCATCATCGTGAATAAAAAAAATGTTATTTTCCATTACAGCATTCATGAATTGTCATAAAAGTGTTTTTATGGGTAGATAATTATTAAATAGTTATATTAAAATCTATTAATTTTTCCATAACTAATATACACAGATAATATTAAATAATATTATACTAGTTTTTGATGTTTAGAAAACCACAAAAATAAACAGAACATTTATCATTATTGGTTTATAAAATGACTAAATATAATGTAAGCAATTTAAAATTATACAAGGGACTATTATTCCTTCAGGAAATAAATTAATAATATTTCATTCCACTTAGGTATATGTAATACAATTTTACCAAAGCATCCACAATTATATAGAAATGCACCTATCATGAAACAATGAAATAAACACACTTGAAACCATGAAAATAATTAAATATTATTAATTAATGGGTCATAAGATGTTATAAAATCATCACATAAGGTATTATAAATATGAATAAATATCTATAATTAGTTAATTACAATATTTAAAACGTTTTTATGTGAGGTTTTTAACACTTTTGAAATAATTTAAATATGAGGTAAGGGATCTATGGACACAATTTCCATTATTTGTGTTAAACTTATACTTATTATTTATGTATCGATAATATTATGGATTTGATGAATTATTAATATATTATGTGTAATTATACTATATTTATGTTTCTTTACAATGATTACACATAATCAATTCATTTTAAAAATACTCACTTAATTAATATGATATTTATAAGGGACTTCCTTTTAGAACCAGATTTTAATGTTACTCTTTAATCTATATTTTAAAAAACCATAGAAGAATATTTTTTTTACTGAATGAATAATATTTTCCACATTTATATGACATAATTGTTTTCATTGTTCTTTTATAACATTACAATTTAATTTTCAAATTAATTGTTTTCATTTATGAGTGACTAGATTTTTAAAAATGATAAGTGTTTTCTAAATTTGTTCCTATTTTATGAGTGATTTAAATGTTATGATTATGTGTGGTTCTTGAGAAATTTTTTTGAGTATAGTTAGTTCCATGATATACTAAGGGGTGATACCATTACATCTCTCCTATTAATTAGGTATTAATACGGAGATAACCATTCTAGTTTCTCTTAAGAGATTTAGGGAATATGCCACGATGGGTAATCCAAATGTAACCATGAAGGTTACTCCCTATATAGTCGTGAGAGCTATGATAAAAGTAATTGTGACATGGAATATATGCAAAAAAATTACCTTTATGAAATATGATTTTTTGGAACCTCATTGTGTGAAGTGTTTTTAAAACTCTTTTATTTTAATGATCACAACCATATTTCATTTAGAAATAATGATTTAAATGTTCTATGATATGGTTTTATATAGTAATATAGATTTTATAATTATTATTCTATGTTTTATAGTGAGTCACCATCATATAGGTACTTCCATTGAGGTGAGTTACTTCCAATCATGAGGTACTACTAGGGGAGTCACCTCTAGCCTTCTCAACATAAAGTAGTCATCACTATACTTACAATCACTAAGGAGATTCCATCATACCCAGTTTGTCTTAGATTCTATGTCACTATTAGACTATTAGTCACTACCATCTAAAATTACCTCTAGTAAGATATTACATTAGATACTGAGTCACCTCTAGCTTCTGGTTACCTTTGTTGTGTGAGGACATCCATAGGAATGGATCAAATGGCTATTTATATTCAAGAATAAATTGAAAAATCAATAAGGATGTATTCAAAGATTATTAAAAGAGGATATCCTCCACTTAGGTTCATATATCTACATAAATGAAATATCTATAACAATATATGATGATTAATGGGAGAAAACCTATTGAAAAATTGTGTGATTGAATCTGAGGACCCTTAAAATCATAAAGATTCATTATATGTGAATATCAATAACACATAAGTATATAATTCATTACATAAATTGGTTTATACAATAAAATGGATCAACTAGAACATTGAATTAATTTCAAAGGATTCTCTATTTTGCTGATTTCTTTATTAAGAATTCTCAAACTACTCATAAAAGGTGATATTAGTACATTGAACATTCTGAACGTATGATACCACGCATCACATTCTTACTTATTTATTTAGTTTTATATTCATTTTACCTTTTGGTAGTGTGTTTTTCCCTATTATCAAACACTTTGACTCTTGCACCTAACTGAATAATAATTGTTCTTATCTTATTCTTATATTTATATTATCCCAAATTGTTTCTGGAATAGGTCCAGCTTTGGAATTTTCTATATTTACATCCCACCTATAATTGTGGAATAGGATGTTTACCCTAGATATATTGTAATTGTTGTTTGTTTACCTAATCCAGGTTGTGGATTTATTATAATTTTTTATTATTACATACTTTCTAGAAGGTGATTTCTTTGTAGAGGGGATTTGGTCTCATATTTAGACTCAACCTCTTGTTTATTATGTTTTTTATTTTCTATTTAATTATTACCAAATCATATATAATTTTTAATCTATAAACAGAACAATTACTTTGATTGTTATTCCTTAATAGTGTATTTTTTTGTCTATGTAAAATAATTTCAAATTCTACGGTAATTTTAATCATTATTTTAACTGAGACATAATCACACGTTAAGAAGTCATTTAAAATGTCATATTTCATATGGATATGCTATTTTTATCAATTAGATTATTTTATTTATTAATTGGATTTTATTTTTAATTAAATGGTTTTACAGAAATTTTTATTGAGAATAAATTTCATCCCCACATAAGTTGCTCACTCAGAAAAACTTTTGTTATCAAAATATTTTTAAATTATATTTTTAACAAATATTTTAGTTGTATTCTAATGATCTCAAATTTTTGTCAATTTTAATTTTTTATAAATTATCTATAATAGAAAACATTGATCAACTACCAACTAAAATCTTTATATTAATGGTACAAATTACGCTCAATGGAAAATAAAGAAGAAAATTTATTTATAAAGTATGTGGTTTGACATTAAACTATAATGGATGATAAGTTTGAAATACCACAAATATCTAGAATTTCATGGAGAGATACTATAAAAGTTACAAAAAATAATATTGTAAACCTATGAATGATTTTTTTTAACTTGGGTGATGATGATTATAATAGAATATCTACATGAAAACCTACTTTTAAAATATGGGATAGAAAATCTATTTCACATGAAGCGATATCAAATGACAAATAAATGAGATAAAAAAATAAAATAATGTAAGATAGTTTTAAAAAGAAATGTGATGATCCTATTTGGGATGTTTACCTATAGTTAAATTAAGAAGTAAATATTATACATTCACTCAGGAAAAAAGTGAAAAATAATCACCAATTATGAGACTATGTAGATTCTTATGATACATATAGAAATAAAGAAATTGTGTAAATTAGATAGTCTTGTGATGTGTGAAAAATATTATTCAATTAATTAATGGTAATGTATGTGATGTATGAAGAAGAACATAAATTCAACGAGGTTATCAATGAATATGAACTGAAAATAAAATTAGTTTCCTTCAAGATTATTACCTTCAAACCAAAAAGAAAACATACTAGTTCAAAATACCAGTGAAGAATATTATTCTTATAACAATTATGAAGATATTACTAACATGTATAGAATATTCAATACATTATATATTAAAGATTTTCTCTAAGAAATAAACATTCAGGGAAAATTATGACAACAACGGAAGCTGGTAATGTTTTTGGAAAATAATGATAATCAAAATAAAACCACCTACTATGAACATAAGAGGAAACACAATAATAAATATGAATGTGCAAAATGGAAATATAAAATGAAGTATGTTAATAACAACAAAAGATTCATGAAAACAATGAAAGCAACATGGTGTGCCTCGAATGATATTCCATGTGATTCTGACATTAATCAAGAAGATGAGGCTGATAGGGAAAATATTCTCATTGTAGAAATCACATTAAAGTTATAAAATATTTTTATTACTTCTCCTACATATATTCCATATATTTTTGAAAATTATGATGATTATGATATTGTGTAATTAAAGATCAATGAATATATTTATGGTTACTGTAACATTCTAGAAGATACCACTCATGAGTTGGAAGAGAAATATAATTCACTTAATAAATAGAATTCTTTGACAGTAAATATTAAAACCTACCTTACATTTGAAATATAGAAAAATGATCAAATTTAAAAAGATAAAATTGAATTATAATTGTAAAATTAATAGATAAATAAATTAATAGAATAATTTCCCAATGGAAATAAAACATTATCCTAAATAATATGAAATAATGTTCCTCTAATGTATGTACCTAGAATAGGTTATCAATCAAGACAGGGAAAATATTCAAAACCCAGATTTGGATCCACTACCAATTCTTGAAATTCATATACTCCCCCTACCTACTAAAATAGAACTAGTAAAGAATTTATTTATAGAAGATTACAATATGTTTATAATAAAACAATTAAAAAATTATGGGTTCAAAAATCTCTTATTACTAACATAACTTGACACACTTAGATTAGGGTTCCAAATATTATTTGAAATTAAAATTAATTTGTAGGAAAACTTTTTGAAAACATACAGAAAAAACATATGGTATTTTGATAATGTATGTTTCAGATATATGTCTGGTGAGTATTCAATCATCAATAATTTAATCAATATTTACGGTGTTCATATCACATTCCATGAAACTGTTAAAGGGAAAATCATCGACCATGGCCAAATCAGTAATTTGAATTCAGTATTAATTTATAATGTTTTATATGTGTAGGGATTAAAATAAATTTTTCTTAACATTTCCCAATTATGTGATGATGTATTCTATGTAATATTTGAAAACAATACCTGACAATTTTTTAAGGATAAGAATGTTTTAAATTTTACCACTTTAAGAAATGATAATATTTATTCTTTTATTTGAAATTCATTATCTTCTAGAAATATTTATTTCTTAAGTGTCTTTCAAAATGAATCTTGGGTTTGGAATAAAATAATAGGCTATTGATATATTTTTTAACATTGAAAGACAATAATAAAATTAATAGTTAGAGTGCTACTGAAGTGTAATTTCTAAAATGATAGTGTTTTTTATCACTATCCCAATGAGAGGAATAAAAAATTATCCTTTTAATATAATAACTAAATTCAAAACTCTCAGCCTATTGAGATAATTTATTTGAATCCCTTTATACCTTCTAAATTTTCTAGTTTAAATGAAAAACATTATATATATTTCATTGTAGATTACTTGTGTAGATGCACATTTGTATAATTTCTATCTCATAAAAGTGAATCTTTTTCTTGGTTTATTATGTATTTAAAATCTATAGAAAATATGTGTGGACTAAGTTTTAAGACCATAAGAAGTGATCATGGTTCAAAATATCAAAATTAATACTTTGAATCATTTTTTCTCAAAATATTTATAAGCACAACAATACTGCTCTGAGGATACCGTAGAAATATTCTCTAGTAAAAAGAATAAATATGAATCTTCAAGATATGGCTCAGATTATTCTAAATTAGTATGAATTACTTATCTATATTTTTACAGAGGTTGTTAACAAACCAATTACATTATAAATAGAGTATTAAAGAGGTATATTTAAAAAAGGACCCTTTATGATTTATTAACGATTAGAAAACCAAAGGATAATTATTTCAATGTTTTTGGTTTCAAATTTTTTATTCGAAATATAAAGGATAATCTAGAAAGCATTTCTTCAAAGGGTGATAAAGTAAATTTTCTTGGATATTTAACCTCCATAAAATATTATATACTGTTTTATAAAAAATCCAAAATAATGGAAGAGTCTACTCACATTAAATTTTATGAAACCACCCACAATAAACCTAATATTATCTTAGAGAAACATGAGGGTGATCAGTCAAATATAAATCTTAATTCCAAACCTTTTGAAATTTATGTTAAATTATTATAATTCTCATCCAGTAAACTACTAGAACCCAATCCTGAAGGATATCCTGAGATAAGAAACCCCCTATTTTAAATAACTATTTGGACTCATAGAAACCACCCTATATATGTTGTAATAGGAATCATATATAGAGGTACACAAACTATATCTTCCTATAAGACTCAAAATCAACACCAATCCTTATTTTCATAGGATGATCCTAATAACATTAATGATTCTATAAATGATGAATTCTGGATAATAGATATATATAAGAGTAATATAATCAATTTGAGAGAAAACATTTAGGGAACTTGTTCATAGACCTAAATAAAAGTCAAATATTGTAAGAAAGTGGGTGTATAGAAATAAGGATGATACTTCAAGAACTATAGTAAGTAATAAGGATAGATTATTTTTACAATGATGTCACTAATAAGAAGGTATAGATTATGAAGAAAATTTTACAACGGTATCCAGACATAAATCCATTAAGATAATTCATTCCTATTCAACACATTTTTATTTTAACTATATCAAATGGAAGTTCAAATGACATTATAAAAAGGGATTATAATTGAGGATGTTATTTTCACACAACGTCATTGATTTCAAAATCCACATTTTCTAAATTGGGTTTTTAAATTATAAAATTCATTAAATGGTTTAAAAAATTCCCCAAGATCGTATTTTGATAAGCATACCTCTTTTCCAATATATGTATTTTTTGTAAATGTATAGATAATCCTAATAACTTTATAACAATAATTTAGAAAGATGTTTTAATATTACAAATATATATATATGATATTATTTTTGGATATAATATAGATTCCATATGTATTAATTTTTCAAAACTAATAAAAATGGTTTTTAAATGAGTTTTTTGGTGAACTCAAATTAATTATGTGATTTTAGATTATTCTAAATATAAAAGGAATTATTTTAAATCAATTTTAATATCCTAAATTGTTTTTATAACTTTTAGGATTATATGGCACTAAAAGTAGTGATACTCCCATGAGTGGCACCTATAAACTAGATCTTCATGAAGTTAGGAAATTAGTAGATTAATATAGATTTCATGGTATGATTAGAAGTGTATTTTACTTTCCTAATGTTCAGCCTAATACCGTTTTAATCTTGTGTATGTGTGTTTTCATTCAAGAAAATACAAATGATTCACAATTAATAGTCATTATAAGAATTACTAAAATACCTGAATTATAGAAGAATTTTTTTAATTTTTGAATCTGAGAAGAAAATAATATGATTTAGTAAGTTATTTAGATGTTGATTTGGGTGGATTTATGTTACATATGAAAAAAAATATTAGGAACATGTCATATTTTATGAAAATTATTGTATCTCAGTTCTGTAAAAACAAATTTGATGAACTATCTAATGTAAAAGATGAATACATTGTTGTAGGATGTTTTTATAGAAAAATCCTATTGGTGAAACGTACTTTACTATAAATAGTATACTAATTTAGAAATATTCATATATATTTTTTGAACATATGTGTGATAAAAATTTATAAAAATACCTTATTTCATTCTATAATAAATAAAATTTATGTAAGACAACCCATTTTGATAGATCATTATCAAAAAGGTGATATAAATTTACAATTTATTTTAATTGAATATCATCTTATTAATATCATAAAAACCCTTTATCTTCTAAAAGATTATATTATATCAAACATGAATATTGAATGATATGTTTTGGTTGACCAGTCACCATTGGCTAATTTATTGTTGGATATTTCCCCATTGGTTGATTCCCCATTGATAATTCATCGTTGATCAGTCACCATTGATTTTTCACCATTGAAGAGTCACTATTGATAAGTCACCATTGAACAAGTCACTATTCCATTTTATGTTTCTATTTTATTAACATTTTTATTTCATTCACCAATATATATTTTATTGTTTTATATTCTATTTATTATTATTTAAAATCCCAAAATGATTTAATTTATGGCATAAGTCTAATTGATTTCCTTTACCATAAATTCTATTAACTCCAAAACCATGATTTCCTCTCAGACCTATCATATTTCCTTCTTCACCCATTCTAGCCAATCCTTCAACTGATCATAATGGTCTATGTGAATTGAACACTATAGGTAAATACGTAAGAGATGGGGAATTCAAATAAATGTTAGGTGAATGCCAACATTGTTGGTGTGGTTTCAGAAAACATGAATCTAGTGAAACATGTTTTTAAAGACAAAAAAGAAATGTTTGTGAAATAGATTCCATATAGCAATACACTGGAATCGTATATTATATAACTTCAAAATTAGATGAATTTTTTCACAAAAAATCATAATGTGTATTATCTGAGTTTTTTATATAATTTATATCAGACCAATGGGTTTATTTTCATAAAGTAATTTGATGAAATAATAATTACCATTGATAGAGAATTGTTTTGTTTCTCTTAAATGGAATGGAAAATGTTTCTATAAGTACCTCATAAAGTGTGATATAAGGGTTTTCAAGGAATAATTACTCGTGATGATGAAATGTTTAATTATAAAGAGGTTATCCTATAGTTGACTGGATATTCTACACTAATAATCCTACAGAATCCAAACTCATTAGTTAGTGTAATCTATAGTTTATATATATCTAATATGTTTTCTATAATAGGAGAGTTCAATAAAATGAGATATCAGTATGATCACTTATTTTTTATGATGAAATTGGAAAATTCGATCGATCTATGTAGATTTATAATAATCATTATACATGAGATATGTTAAAAAAATCAATATCTTACTGAATAATATATATAAAAATGATATATTACATTTTGTATGATAATTGATTAATCAATTAATTTCAATTAGAAAATGATTTGTATGTGGGATTTTTTTACCAAAGACAGTTATCAAAACTGTTAATGTGATCTGGATTCCATAGTTGAAGTGCTGGTTAAGAGTCAATGACAAATTATATGATGAATTTAACCCTATTGATTATCCAACTAGACCTAAGGACATGGTCGATCTTGGTCTTAAACCCAATGAGTTATTTTATAATTCTGACAATGATGATTTTGGTAGTTATAAAGTTGGTATTAGTATTGAAGATGAATAATAAGAATTATTAGTGGATGTACGGAGAGATCAAGAGATTCAAAAATATAATCCTAAATTTTATTTTGGATCTATCAATCCACCAAGTTATCTTCCCGCATGAGGGTCTATTTTAGATGTAATTGATGATGAGTAAAATAAATTATCTGGTGATTCACTATATAAGACATCTTTCTCAAAATCATTATGTAACATGAATGATAATCGGAATAGAAGGGATGAAAATTACCCTATGTAATAAGATAGTGATTTAGACCATGAAAAATCTAATGGAAATGAATGAAATACTATTAAGGATATTGATGATGGATATAATGATCATGGATCTGATCATGAATATGATCAAAATGGTGAAGAAGATTATTTTTCTAGATATGATCATGAAAATGGTCAAAATTGTTGAAATAAAAAGAGTAGATATTAAGTTGATGATCATGATCTGGGGATGGTTCAAACTCATCCCTCTTCATTTGTGGAATCAAGTACTATTAGGTACGAAGATAAATATAATGATGGTGAAATGGTTGTTATATCTCATTTTTCTAAAAATATGTAGGCTTATAGCGAGGGGAGAGAAATCCAAACCTGTTGACCATAAAAACTAAACAGATCACATATAACTAGTAGATATCACATAGAAATCTCATATAGATCTTGTACCTACACTTCAAACTTGTGAGCCTTTTCAAGGTCCTGGAGAATTTCCAATTCTTTTATATATTAGACCATACATGAGTGGTTTTCATGAGTGGGAGAAATAATTGTTTACGTAAATAATGGGTTATAGTACAGTGATTTGGATAATGAAACAAGTGAAATTTTTTCTAGATGAGAATGATCCTTAGTGGATCTAAATGATCAGGCTGGTGAGTTATAGGCATTTGTTCCAATGGATAAAAATAAAAATAATTAGGTTATTATTCCACCTACAAATTGAGATCCACCTAGTTTTCTCTTAATATGCCTCCTAATGTTTGGACAAAAGATGATATGTAATCTTTTAAAAAATGTGTGAATTTTGATTTTGAAATAATGATATGAAAATTGGGATCTAATTTTATTGATGATTGAGATCTCAACACTATCATACTATCAGCCTAAATGAAGATAACACTTGTTATTTGGTTGATCTGGTTTTCTCTCATTTAAAATGAAGAGTTAGCTATTATATTAATGAAATGTATGAGGAAAAATGATGTTTTTCCAAATAATTAGATATTATGAATGTCATAGTAAAAATAATGAAATCTTCCTTCAAATAATATTTGAATTATATCTTTTAGAAATTTATTTACATGTCTATTGCTGCCTCAACATCCACTTCACCTCATCCTACTCCATTACCTATTGGAAGAGATATTTTCATAAAAATTATTTTGGATGATATCAATACTTATTTAGGTTATGTCTCGTAAAATGAAGAGAAATTAATTCAAATATACAATGATAGATACTACATTTATGAGTTGGTGAGGGAATCTTCCATTAAACTCAATGAAGATAAGGACACCATAGAGAAAGACACCATGTTATATTTCTATTGTATTTATAAAAAATGATATCTATGATTATTATATATTCTAGATTGAGAATGTGAGATTTCCACCAGTTACATGGGATTTTAAATAACAAGTAAGTCATCTAAAGGTTCTCACACCAATGTCACAATGATTTATTGAAAAGAAAATGATTTATTTAGTTCTATGGTAAGGGGAAGTAAGATAGTTATCTAAATTATAAACCTCATGAACCCCTTCTTACATATCAACATTACAACTATAATAGAAAGAGAGGATATTATATTGACAACAGTTCCTTCAACTACAACCACAGATCCAAGTAGATATATACCTAATGTGATTACTCATTCAGATGTCCATCCCCCTCATCTATATTAACCTCTGCATTTATCACTAGTTGAACCTATTTATCACCTTAGTCTATTTATTATTAATGATTTGTTTCCTCTTACAAGAAAATTACTTTCCATTGCCATCGATTCTCTAAATTTCACTACTAGTTCAAACTCTTAGGTATAAATAAGGAAAAAGGCAAAGGAAAAGTAATGTAAAATATTATCGGCAGCCCTCAATTTATCTCAAATAGTGAATTTTATTAGATACAGACTTTGATCACCATATTTTTCTTGTAATCTCTCTTTTTATTACTGTAATGAAGTCATTTGGCCGCTGATAAAAACAATATCTTAGTGTTCTTCACATATCTGTATACTTTTTATTCTTTTTTTGATAATCTCAAAGGTGGAGATAAAAGGTGGATTTATTCTATTATAGGGAAAGAACCTACAAATTCTAAATATTAATCAACATATTCAGTATATAATTAATATTTTTATCTAATATGTTTATATCAAACATATATCTTCTGGAATTCTATGATTATTTTTTAACATAAATACATTTATTATTATCTATGTTTACTTATATAGTGCATATCCTATAAAATTCATTTTTTGTGATCATCAAAATGATGAGAATGTTGGAAACTCATTTTATAGAGTGTTTAACACATGATTATTTTAATGAACACATACCATATATATTTTAGTTCTAATGATTTATAATATTTATGATTTCATTTTAAATTGTAAGAATTGTTTTCTGAAAATTCAGATAAGCATTATGCTGAGTCCCCATTAGTTATAAGGTACCAGTGATGCAAGTTATCACTGGGAAGGAGAACCCTCTAGAGGGGTCACCCCCACCCTTGTCACAATCATAGAGTCAACAGTAGATTTTCTATCACCGAGGATCAATCATCAAGTCATGTCATCATTACACTCTGATTCATCATTGGACTCTATGTCATCGCCAGCCTATGCTGCCACTAGTATGGGCTACCGCCAGCTTCATCCTTCAATTTATGTCTGAGAAATTTGACTTGAGTGGTTCAAATATATATTTATATTAAATAATAAATTGGCCTAATGTTAATGACCTTGTCAAATAAAATATGAGGATTTTGGATCTCCTCCAACTAATGTAGATATATCTATGATAAGGATATCTCTCTCCAGGTATGATGATTAATAACTGACAGTTATACTGAAAATTAATGTGATTGAATATGTGAACTCTTAAAAGAATACCAATTTATTGTCAATGAATATAAATTTCACAAAATCTCATAATCCATTAAATAAATTGATTAATACACTTACATAGATCAATTGGAACATTCCAATAATTTTCTTGCATCCTTTATTTTGTTACAATCTTAAACACCAAATCTCAAACTCCTCACAAAATTTGATATAAGGACTTAAACCATTCTAAACATACTATATTTAGTTTCACTATTTTCTTTATTTCTCATTCCATTTATTGTTTTTCCCTTTTAAAAGTGTTTTGTTTGTCAGTTATTAGACAGACGTTGTCTCCCACAACATATTTGATAATACATGTTTTTCTCTCCTTCCTTTAGATCATTTTTCCAATGTTGTTTTCATAATAGGTCCTTGTGTGGAAATTTATATATTTACTTCCTTCTTATAACTGTGGAAGAGGATATTTAGCTTAGATAACTTGTAGTTGTTGTTTGTTTACCTAATCTAGGTTATTGATTTCTTTAATTATTATTATAATCTTCTTGGAAGCAGGAGGTTTCCATGTGGAGGGGGTTATTTCTCATCTTGGGACTAAACCTATTGTTTAATCTGTTGTGTTTTTTTGTTTGGTATTATTTCCAAAACGTATATAATTTTTATTCTATTATCCTATTTGTTACTTTAATTGTAAATCATAACTAGTTTTTATATATTTTTTTCTCTAAGTAAATTTATTTCAAAATATATGGTATTTATAAATTTTTTAAACATAGACATAATAACCATTTTAGAATTCTTTTAAAAGGACTGATCTTATATTCATTATCAATTTTGATTAATTCACTAGTATTATTATTAATGTGATTTTATTTTAACCAAATTTTTTAACAGCATTTTTTACTCATGAATAAATTCGACCCATCATGAGTTACTCACTCTGACCAACATGTTTATTATTTTTTTCTATAGGAAACTAATGATTACATGAGATTATTAAAAGATATTTTATTTCTTGGATGAAAATCATAATATTGGGAAAATATTTCCATGGGTTTAAAAGTATTCAAGGAGTAATTGATTCTTTATTTATTTTTAGGTCCCTTGGTATTATATTTCTTCTAAATTAATGTTTTATAATGTTTTTCATAGGGTATAAGGATATGTAGGGTAATATACGATGTCATGTTTAATGTTAACGATAATTTTCATGAAAAAATATTTCAAGATATATTTTTTAATTTTTTAATATTATGGATGAAATTGATACTATATTCCCATTATGTGAATTTGGTATGTTTTATACGAATTATAACCTAGTACACTAATAATATAAAATGGAAAATATACTCAATGTTAAAGGAAAAAAATTCTTAACTAAATAGAAAATATTTATAATGTTAACGTTCATGTACTTATAGTTGGTATCATTTCACTGTTTAGTAACTTTCAGGATTTGGATAATAAAATTAATATAAATTATTTTTACTATATGGATTATTTTAAATGATATATCATTTTATGTATACCATGTTTCATCATCTATTATATGTCTGTTCCAAGTGGTTTTCATTATAGGAACATTGAAGTTTTTGTGGGAAGGATTCAAGTAAAAAACAACATCCAAATCATCATCCAAAGATGGTCGGAATCAAAATTGAAAAGATTGTGGATATAATGTCTCAGATGAAAAGGGTAATAAATGGTAGCGAAATCATTTCATGATATCATATATATCAACCATAGAGGGATATTAAAGTATTGGAACATTTCATGAGGATATATCCCCTATTTTTTACTAGATATTATAACCTAGTGGAAGATGAAGAGTGGATTAAAGATCTGTAAAATAGTTTTGATGTCATGGAATGTTTAGATAATCAAAAGTTGAGTCATTTAATTTACCATTTTTAATTTGAAGCCAAACAGGGGCTTTTGATGGTCAAGAATATCTAGGATAGTGAGTACATTAAATCTTGGGAATGAGATGAAATCCAAAATATTTTTCTTTAGAAACATTTGACAATATAGGCTCAATATAGGAAATAAAAACAGTTTCGGGATCTGGGATAGGTTTAGGATTCAGTGGCTTCTTAGGAAGAAAAAATCACATTATTATAAAGATGTAACCAATTATATCTAGGTACATGATAGTAAAATAAATGATTTTTTACTCAGTATTGAATCCAAAATATAAAACATCATTGGAATGTATTGAATTAAAAATCTATGAATTTTTTTTTGATTTGTAGAGAATCTGGGAATAGATTTTAAAGGTGTTAATGTTTCTTTGAAAACCTAAAAAAAATTTAATAGGTGGTAGTAAAAAGGGATGAACTCATCTGTGAAGTTTGATGGTAAAAACATTAAGTTTACATTCTATGAGAATTATTGTAAAACAATATTATAGAATGAATTTTTAAATTTGGTATTTTATTTTGATGGGGAATAATTGGAAAATAAGTATCACAACTATAATGAATAATTTCATTGTTGTGGTACAAAAAAATTGAGATATACAGTTAATAAAATGTTTTAAATTTAATGAGATGTGGCATTATGCAAATGATTGTCTAAAGAGAAACCCGAATGATAGGATTTAGTTGGAGTATAAATATAAATTTTTGGTGAGATCTTTTTCAACTAAATTAGATGATATAGTGAAATCAAATGATGTGGTATGAGGTACATTATTTTCTTCTTAATATAATTTTAATGTCGTGTTTCAGTTAGGGTCTGCACAATAATTTATTTTATTGAAATTTTATTTTAAATTTGAAATTCCACCTAATGAATTAACTGAAAAACATATGTTGAAAAAAGGGGAAAATATTGAGGGAAAGAGTTATTATAAAATTATTCATGTCCGTGCCTATGTAAGAACATTTTCTGTAAGTTGTTTTTTCCCATAGTGGAGTTTGATATTGTTCTGGGTATGGATTGAATTTCCATTTACCTTGATAAGATATATAGTATAGCTAAAGAAAAATTATTTTGGATATTATTAAATAATATATACAATAATGAACACATACTATTGATAATATATCAGGAATCCAAGAAAATACTATTAGATGAAAAATAATATTATCTTGCATATAATGTGTAAAATAATTGAACAGTTTAGATTAATGATGTTCTAGTTTTAGAGGTGTATTTGGATGTTTTTTGTCATATATTTCCTAGTATTATACTTGATCAGGAAGCTAGATTTAGTATTCACTTATTTCATGATGCAAACCCAATTTCAAAATCCCTTTACCAAAACGAACATGTAGAACATTTTGATTTGAATAACAATATTTTCAATAATTTCTAGATAAAGGTTTAATTTGACCTAGCACATCACAGTGTGTGGGTGTACATATTTATTTTTAAAAAATAAAGATGGTTTAATGTGTCTTTTGGTTTATTATAGTGATTTTAATAGAATTAATATTAGTAATATGTATTCATTAACTCATAATGATCTCTTGTGGGATCAAATCTATAGAGATCAATATTTTTCAATGGTTGACTTATGATTCATAAACCATTAGCTTAAGATGAAGGAGGATTTCATTCTGAATATATCATCCTAGATGAGATATGAACACTATGAGTTTGTAGTTATTTCATCTAGTTTAACTAATTCAATGGATATATTAGGATATTATGAATTGAGTGTCGCATTAGGTTTTGGACTTTCTTATGGTTTTGTTTGTAGATTATATTTGTATATATTCAAAAAATCATTGATGAAAATAAAGTTAACTTTAGAGTTTTTTTGAGACTATAAAAAATAAACTATATAGAATGTTTAGTAAGAGTGAATTTTTGTTGAAAATATATTCATTACATGGAAATATTATTTGAAAATATTTTAGAACATTTTATTTAGCTAAATAAAATCTTCTTTATGAATAGGAAAGACCTACATTTGATACCATGATTCATTGTTTTTATGGATTAATAGGATATTGCTGATGGGTTATTGAAACATTTTCATGGATATCTATCCCAATAACTAATATAAGATGAATAAGATATAAATTTATTTTTAAATAGGTATGTGGGTATTATTTTCATAATTTTAATATAAGATTAGTAAAATCTCTCGTTATCACCATCCTTTCCATAAATGCTGAAATTTTCATCTCTAGTGATACTTTATTGAAAGGACGTGGTTGTGTCCTAATGAATAACGAAAAAGATTTTTTTTATTTATGTTAGTTGAAATATAATGAGTTAAATTACCTTAAACCTTATTTTAAATTAACTTTTATTATTTATTCAATATAATTTTAGAGAAATCAATTTTATGGAGCAATATGTGAAATATAATCTGATCCAAAATGTTTGAAGAATGAATTCACTCATAAACAATTGAACATGATACATAGAAGATGGATTGAAATTATTAAATATTATTATTTCGTGGTTCATTATAATCATGAAAAATAGTTTTTCTAATGATTTTAGTAGATAATGTAATTTTAAATTAACCATGTTCTTTCTGGATAATGACAACTGGATATATTTTTAATGGATTTTTTCTTAGAAGTTGTAGATATGGGTACATCCTCTATTTTGTTTCATGTTTTAGTGTTGTTCACATTTTCATATAGGATTAATCGATATCATAGCGGGGAAAAATATATACATGATAAGGTTGAATCTAATTAGAATGGAATGTCCCCTGAATTTAATATTTATGAAAAAAATGTATTGTGATTTCAGAAATGATTATGTGTGCCTTATAATTCCCATTTTATGAATGTTTTGTTTACATTATATCAAATTTCCCCATTTTATATTCATAATGGGATAAGCAATATATAAAGATCCCATCATGATAATTACTAGTGGGATGGAATGAAAAAATATATATTAATGAACATACCACAAAATCAATGTATTTTCAACAAGATAAATAATAATATGTCACCAAAGGTGACACTTCAACCATTTATTGTACCGATGTAGAAATTGTAGAATATAAAATTGGATTTTTTTAGTCTGTTTACCAAATAATCATCAATGTACCATGCGATTTGGGTTATTTTATATCTAATAACTAAATATTATCATTTTATTCTTATATGAGATATTATGCCTTTTGATAAACAATTCAAATGTATGACAAGGAGATTGTGAGGTTAGATAGATTTTTTATATATTTTGAATCTAATTGTGATCCAAAATTCACCTCTTATTTTTTTAAAGGACTATAAAAGTTATTGGCAATAGAATTATATGTCACTAATTTTTTTATCCTCAATCTGATGAATTGTTTGAGATAACAATTCATATGTTAGAGGATATGCATCATGATTGTATGATGAATTATTAGGGAATTTGGGATAAAAATATTTCTTTTGTTGAATTATTATAATATAATTGTTTTATTCCAATATTCAGATGGTACCATTTATGAAATTATATGGAAAGTAGTGTTGAACTCCAATAGTTTGGGAAGATGTAGGAAAAAGAATGTAGTTGGGACAAGAATTTTCAGAAGAAATGTTTGTGAAGGTAATGATAATTCAACAACACATGATATCATCACAGATAAAAAATAAATGTTATGTAGATAAAAAAGTAAGGTTCTTCCTTTCATGGTTGTTCATCAAGTCATTCTTGAGATTTATCCATGGAAAAGTGTGCTGTCTTTTAAAAAAAGGTAATGGTGAGTCCATGGTTCCTTGGGAACTATTAAATCACGGAGAAAGATGGATCATTTGATGGGTGAGTGTATTTTACAATGACATTATCCAATATAAACAATGTTTCTATTATTTTTATGTTTGGAATATATGTTCCAGATTCATCCTAGGTTTTGACCCATGATGTATTTCAGTTGGAAGTGAACCTTAATATGAGGAACAATGACTTAATATTCTTGACCAAGAGAGAATTTGTTGCGAAAAATTATTATTAACTAGTTAAATGATTTATGAAAACTCTATATGGTTAAAGTTGAAACCTGGGAATCTGAAAATTATATGATGGAAACATATGCCAATTTTTTTAGAAATTGAATAAAATTATGAGGATGCATTTTAAAAATGTGGGGGAGAATGTGACGACCCATACACAAATAGAATATTTCATTTTCAAATTTATTAGTACTATTAAAACAAAGTAATCAAAATTAGTGAAATATATTAATGAAAAATATATTTTAGATATTCAAACATGTTTTAATAAATTCTACGAATATGTTTTATAGTATTAATATGCGAATGAAACCAAATTTTAATCATAATAATATATTTTTTCTAAAAATTAATCTCTCCTTTTAATGGAGAACCTGTTTAAAAAAATTTAAACATTTAAAATATTTTATTTTTGTTAATAAACATAATTTTTGAATTTTAAATAACAAAATTACCTTATTTTTAATTATTTTTTTAGATTTTTCTAATATGTATTATTTTTAAATGTATAGAGAAAAATAAATTTATTTATATGAAAATTAAATGTTCATAAAATTTGTTATTATAGATAAATTTTAATTTAATTTTTTTTTAAATATAATTAGTTAAATTATTCACAATTATCAAAATTATTTCAGTAGAATAAATTTCACATATAAATAGAATATAAAAACATTTAAAAATTTGGAGAAAATAACTTTATAACCTTTCAATTTCATTGTGTCTATGTGTTTAATTTTAAAACTAATTTTTCAAGTTTTGTGGATGGAAAGTAAAATGGATTACATATTTTGAATGAAAAGCTATAAATTATGTTCTGAGTTCATTTTCATTTTTAGGTATAAAAATTTTACCAAGGTAAAAATAATAATTATCGTGGTAAAGGTAAAAAATATAATGGGTAAAATTTAAAGGGGTAAATGGTTAAAATACATTAAAAACTACCACATTTAATGGATTTTAGAGGTTTTTATCAACTGAAACTAGCATATACTATATGTAAAGTCATAAAAAGTAATTTAAATTAATTTCACATCAATGCATCATTATTTAAATACAAAATAATTGTTATTTCAATCACATAAACCCACATATCCCAATGAATAAATACTACACCTCACCACACCATTTTGACTCAAAATACTGGTATCTCCTCAAATATCTTCCTCGACATATCCTCCTTACACTCCCCACATCATATTTCTACTAGTATCACAAAAAATACCAAATCCAATGTCTATAAGGTTCTCTCATAGATGTGATATTGATGATTTGATTTTCTCAAAGTACATTAATTTATTTTCTTCCTCTATTCAACCCCCACCTCCTTCATCAATAAAGGAATGGAAACATAAAAATAATTCATATATTGGATTTTTTCTAATGTAATATCTCATATCAATTTCATTTATTATCTCCTCTTATTCAATGTAATGAATCTGTTGTATAAATTATGATAGGTTATCATCTCTATGAATAATAAATTCTCATTTTCGATTACTACATTCATGTATGGTCATAAAAGTGTCATTATATTTAAATAAAATTTAAATACGTTTATTATTAACCATTTAGTGTTCTGGAACTTATATATACACATAATATTTAATAAGATGAAACTATTTCTTGATGTTTGGAAAACAGCCAAAATAAACTAAACATTTATCAATGATGTTTTATCAAACGAATCATCCTTGTGTATGAAATAGAAAATGATACATATGAATATTAATGCTTTGGGATGTTAATTAATTATATTTCATTAATCTTATTTAGTTTTAATCTCCTTTTACAAAAGCATTTGTAATTATATACAAATGAACCTATAATGAAACAATGCATCAAACGCACTTGAAAAAATGACAATAAAGAAATATTATTAATTAATGGGATATAAGATGTTATAAAAGAATCACATATGATATTATAAATTTGAAATTAGTTTTAGAAGGAGTTAATAACATTATTTAAACCATTAATAGTTAAGGATTTAAATGTTTTAAGGATGTCCAATGTGAGGTAAGGTAATTATTATCCCAATTTAATTTTATTGAGTTAAAAATCTACATATATATTATGTCATGAAAATCATAATTATTAATTTAATATTGAATATATTTTGTATATTTACAATTTTTTAATGTTTATTTATATTTAATTCTCATATTTATTCATTTGAGAAACACTCACTTTATTGATATGATATTTATAAAGGGCGTTCTTTTAAAAACCTCTTTTAATGTTACACTTTCAACATTTTTTAAGAAAATAGTAAAAGAATTTTTTTAAGGATTCAATATAATTCCCAAATTCATGTTTATTTAATTTTTTTATGAATATATAATCTGTTTACAATGTTATTTTCAAATAATGTGTTTTCATTTATGAGTGTGTAGCTTTGTAAAAATGAAAAATGTTTCCCAAATTTATTCGTCATATATGAATGATTTCTGTGTTATGATTATATATGGGTCTAGGGTGTTTTTTATCAGTAAATTTAGTATTTTGGTTAACCATGGGTGGGTAATCCTATTACATCTCTCCAATTCATTGGTTAATTAGAAATATTTAATCTATAGGGTTTCTCCAAACAGATTTAGGCAATATACAGCGATGGGTATTCCAAATGTAACCATAAATATTACTCTATATGTTGTTATGAGAGATATAGTAAATGTATTATTGACATGAAATTGATTTAACATGTTACCATCATGACTTATGATTACTATTTAGTGTTATTGGAAACTAATGATTACTGGATGTTAGTTAAATATCTTATGTTTTATGGGTGAAAAGTATAAATTTTTTAAAATGTTTTCATGGGTTTATAAGTATCATGTTCTAATGTTTTTGTTCTATAATTTAATGTAACTTACGAATATTTTTCTATTCATCACCTGATTTAATTTTTTTTATTGGGTATATGTTTGGGTAATGGAATAGAGGATGTCCTATTTAAATTTATGAATATTTTTCATGAAAAAAGAATTAATTACTTATTTTTAAAAAGGTTTTATATTATGGATGGAATATATATTGTATCCACTTTTTATAAATGAGGGATGTTATGTATGAATTGACACCAAATCCCATTAAACTCTAAACCCGAAAACATCATCAATGTGAAAGAAAATAAACTCTTGGCTAAACTTCAGGAATATATATTTCCTATTTTGGAGACCTTATATATTACTTTTACATAATATTAAATAATGAATAATGGTAGAGTATTTTTCCAATCATTCCTAGTGCTATGCATTATTTTTATAAGAACACATGTCCAATGATAAGTGAACTATCTTAATTAAGAAGGGAATCACTGCTACCATAGCAAAATTGAAGGAAACTATAATGAAACCATTAGAGTCATGGATAAAACCTCTATCTAATATTTTTCCATGATTACAAGAACTATTTAAGCTAGGGTTGAGTTCACTTTTGGGATGGTTCCAACAAAAACACCAGCATTAAGGATGTAGCCTCTTGGTAGAAGGAAGAGGTATCAATCCATACAAGATGATCTTTATAGATGTGGAATTCTCCCTTAAATTCATGGGTTAGGAAAAATCCATCAATGAACATATGTAAAGGACCATCATGGCAAATTGTGTTCTTGCACAACAACCTAAAAGGGAGGTTCTCCTAGAATTTTTTAAGAGTATCCATCTATTATTTAGAGAACCCTCTCCTTCTATTCAAAAATATTTCATCCCATTACATGAACCCAAGCTTATAGAAAATTTATATTGTTGAATTCCAATGTGTTGATCTATTTCCAGTATCCAAAATTGCAACACATGTACATAACCCCATATACATTGAAAAATATGTAATCATAACTTTCATCCATGGAACCCTAATAATATAGGCACATGTAACATAGTTTAGTTTCATTATGTTTTCATTTGTCAGATTTGATACTCAAGTGGGGGGTGAATTGAGTTCCAATTAAAATTTCGGTTAAAAAATTGTTCTTATTAAAATCCCCAATTTAAAACAACCCATTCAATTAAGGAAGTAGAGATATAAATGTTTAATTAGTCAAAAAGTTTATATAAGGTTGATTAGTCCTCATTTTAATCAATGAATCAACTAATTCTACTGTTGAAATAGGTTTACAAAATTAAGCATATACACACACGAACTTAAACTAACTATCAGAGTGAATGTAAAAACAGTTTCTTTCTTTGAAAAATATAAGCAGCAAATAAAATGAAACTGGGTATATGAGGATTAGAAAAAAAATATAAACAAGAGGTCCAGTCTCAAGCCGAGTACTAATCATCAATACTTAGTGATCACCTACCCCCAAGCAGTTTATATTAGCAATAAAAATGATACACATCTTGTATCGGGATTTACAAGAGTTTTCACAAACTATCCAGGGTTCACACCCTCTACCACTATTCTTTATGGAAAAAACAAACAACATAGAACACACAGGGTCTCATCCATAGTTTTATGTGGGAACAAAATGTAAGTGAGGTTTGATGTAAGGATATTCCATATCCTCTAGTTCTAGAACAGGAGATAGTTTGTGAAGCAAGAAGACACACTTATCAAAAATTTAAAAATGAAGAAACACAATAGAGTAATTTTGACGAGATAGAGTTTAGAAGGATCTGTTTCTTTGCATTTCAGCTCTTAAATCCATGAAGAATTTGGAGCATGCGTCTATCTATGGTATTTTTCATCAAAATAGTGTGTCACAACTTGATGTACTGGATTTCAAGAATTGAGTTTTCTGCTTCTTGAGTTGATTGAAATTTTATAAAACACAGAAGGCAGCCTCATGTTTTTTTCCCGAAATTATCTTCTTGTAGTTCCAGGGGTTTCCAGTAAAGGTGCGAAAAAAGGATCTTACTTATTCTTTAGTCATTTCATCCTTATGCATTCGACTTATGAACATCACTGTATCTTTTTTTTCTCTGTACCTCTATATATAACTTCTTTTTCTTCGGTATTTTTCTTTCGTATATGAGGTCCGATAGTATGAGTACATACATCACGTGTAATCATTCTCATACGCTGTACTATCATGATATGGTCTCCCGATATGTCTGCAACAAATATTAATTAAGTCAGAAGCATTAATGATAGCAAATATGACTGTAATAGAAATATCATAAATTTGACAAAGGGTATCGGTAAACTCATAATGGTATACTTAACATCGTTAGTCTTCAATAGCAAGTGCACATCAGCAACCTACAACTGTAACCATCCATCGGAAACCTTCAGCGGTGACCTTCAACATTAGTCTTGCTTCGGTGACCTTGTAACGGTGACCATGTATTAGTAACCTTGTATTGGTGACCTTTGTATCAGTGACCTTGTATCAGTAACCTTGTTTCAGTGAACTTGTATCGGTGACCTTGTACCAGTGATCTTGTATCAGTGACCATTGTACAGGTGACCATAGTACTTAGATAAATTCTACATTGTAAGATTAACCAATCAAGCAGTGAGATTGAGAGTATATGAATATTACTCTATAGAAAAAGGAAGCATTAATGAAACAAAATTAGCATATAATGAAAAAATGGTTCTCACATAAGTTAAATCATGATTTTGGATTATCAAAACATGGTTTAGGACTATCAAAACATTATTTGGGATTATCAAAACAGGTGAGTCCAAAAATCATCCCCTTTTTGATAATCATAAATTATGTCAGTAAATCTTTAGATTTAAGTGTTATAAATCTGGGTTAAACACACACTCTAATGTCATATGTGATGTGAGAATAAAAAAATAATATGGAGAACACTAAGTTTATGTCAGAATATATACAAATTCATATAAACAGTTCATTCCATGAGAGAATTCATGTTTTGAATATTTTCTCCCCCTGAGTATCTTCTCCCCATTTGTGATTAACAAAAAGCGTGTAGAACAAAAATAGTGAAAAGAAAAAGATTTTACTAATAAAACAAGAGTAAAATATACAAAAACAGATATAGAAATCTATATCAGCTAAGACATTCCACACTCAATCCACATTAGAGATGTCCATTGGATCTTTGTACATGGATGCTGAGGAAGTAGGTTCTGAAGGTGGAGGGATAGGTCGATGGATGGCAGTAATTAGTGTAGGAGGAGCAACCATTGAGGCATTACTTGACCTATAGTGAGTAGATCTATGAGGAATCATTGGGGTCAAACTTATGATTGTCAGGGAATGACTCATCAAAGGAGCAGTACTGGTGGATCCAGAGGTCGCTGAAGAAGCAAGAAAATCAGGAGGAACAATGATGGGAGTATAGTCCACATGGAGGAAAGGAAAGAGATGATTCCTAATGTCTATAATAATGATTCCCCCTATTTCCATATTTGAACAAAAAAATATTTATTCTCCATGATTTTTTCTAATGTAGGATTCAGCTCCCAAATATTGCTCACATGATCTTTAAATGCTTGAGAGACAGGTGGAATCCTCAAGTTCTCCAATAGCAACATGAAGTGGCCATCCATCAGATGCTTAGGGTAAACCCATTTGTAATATAAGTCAACTTGATCTTTGATGGACTTCTGATCATGAAAAGATTCCCTTAAATAATTTCCTACAACGTTATAAATTTCTATAGTGATGGAAATGACCTAAGAGTCTAAGGTATTAGCACTAGAAAAAATTTCCACTTATTATCTATCAACTGTCATGAAAGCTTCAATGTAAACAGGAGGAGAGGATGAAGTGGAGGTAGATTCACCCAGAGGTGCCATAGGGAAATCCACAGTCTCTTTAAAAGATTTGGTCAACCCACTGATCATCCTTTTTACATAATCTTCTTGGATTTTCACATGTTTCCATAGACTTCTTAAAATCCTCAAACACAGTGACCATTTGATGAACCACACTTTTAACATATCTACGGTCTCTGTCCACCTGATCTATTGAAGCCATATATGAATCTAAGATAGAAATAGAAAGTTTTATTGATTCTGTTGACTCTTTCAAATCTCTTACCTGATTTTGACATTCCTTGACCTCATGTATCATAGTTGAGTGAGAGGTAGATATTATCCTTTCCAATGTAGATGTCTTGAGTTGTTGATCGTGATCTATTGTTCTCGATATCTCAGAGTTTTAATCATAAATATACCTCTTCAGTTCTATTTTCAATGAATCAAATTCATCATTCTTTACATAGTCTCAAGGTTACAAACCCAATGGATGCATAATGGTAGTTTCTGAGATAGTAGGAATTGTAGGTATTCTGACTGTATAGTTATATTTAGAGTCTCTATAATATAGGCCTAAAACCACAAATCCAAGAGCTTATGTCCAGTCTTCTATCTCACAAGTAACAACCACTGATCTTGTAGAGATAGGTTCCTAGCCCTTACTTGGATCATTCTACTAAACAACCACATCTATCTCCATATGACCTCATCGATAAACTTCATAAATAAGAAGGTTAACTGCCACTTCCTTTATAGAATCATCAATAACTTCCAGAACATGTTCAGCTTCGACTGAATCAAAAACTTCTTTGTCTCTAGCTTCTACTCTTTCTGTATTTACTATTAAATGACTAAGACTAAAACATTACTATTCATTTTTAGTAGCAGCTATCTCAAAGTTAGTATGACTTGATTTAGAGTCATCATCCTCATCTGAGGTATATCTAACTTCTCTTAAGACATTTTTATCCCCCTCTTCTTCACTGGTTTCCTTATCACTTTCCCTAATGCCAATATCCCTTCTAGGTAATATCATTGGTGGGATGGGATCACCAAAGGATACAGTATTCTCACGATGATTTGATGGAAGGTCAGGGTAACTCTTGTCATCTATAAGAGAATCCTCTCTTTCTTTCACAATAGAAACTTCTTCTCCTTCTTCATCTAAATAATTTGGCTCTAATTCATCTTTCTTAAGACCAGGGTCTCTCGTATTCTTAGGCCCAGTAGGATGAGACATATGATTAATCTCTTCATACACCTTAGCCACATCATTCACCCATTTCCTCAGCCATGGATTCCAGTTAATCTTCATCAGCTTTTAGATCACTTCGGTGATGAAATGGTTATATTGCACAACAGTAGTTTCCCCCATAACTCCAGCAACTCCTGTCACTTTCAAAATAATGGATAACTACTTATCATGGAATAGGGAATTGGATTTGGAACTAGGCTTGTTCATATCTTCTCGTTGAATCATAAACAGCTTACATAAGTTGAACTTATTTTCATGCTTTAACTGATACAATAGAAAGAAATCCTGATACTTTAAAGTTGCAAAGTCCTCTCTCCTAGGACTTAAAGAATTTTGAAAAAACCTGAAAAGCATCTTATCTTCTCTTACCATCTCATCAGCAATGTCATTCCTAGGAATTTCATTCACTGTAAGTTCAGCTAATTCTTCATCATAGCCGAAGAACTCAATAGTGGGAGGCACAAATTTTGAGTAAAAATCATAATTCCCTTCCTGTGGAACCTTCAACCATTCATCCCATTAAGAGGTGGAGAAGCTCACACTAAATTTATTTACTCTAGAAATCATTTTGTGCTCATCCTTGTTTGTGCATGTTCATATTTTCTTTAATTTGATTTCATGTGATTTTGTTTGATTAATTTCCCGCTTTATTTTGATGATATCATAAAGTATGTTATTTGGATATTTGTGATTATTATCATGTTGGAATGCTATGATATTTAAATATTCTTTATTAGTTAATGAGAATGTTTGAAAATGCATATCAATTTCTCTAAAAATCCAATAATGTTGTCATTATGGTTTTAAAAACTATACATTTCACTATTTTAAAACATTTCTATATTTATTTTACTGCAACTTCTAAAGTTATCTGATTTTTCTGAATGATGATTATTTAGAAAGTTAAAATTATTATATTGATTTAATTAGTTTAAATAAAAGTCAAAAAAATTCTTTTGAATTGTGTTTTAATTACTTGAGTTATGCTATGCTATTTTGTAGTAACAGTTTTTCCGGAATTATTTTGCTTCTATTTTTTAATGATTTCAGGATCTATAGATGTCGTTTTTAATTGATTATTTTTCTGTTGGAAAGATAATAAGTTTTTCTAAAAATAAATAGTTTTTACCAAAGTATGAATGTATTATTAATAACAATTAAAAATTCCCATAATTTTGTCAAAATATTCTCTCTAGAATTTTTTGACAAAATTATGGTTCATTTTTATCTCAAAAGTAGGGTTCATTTTTATCTCAAAAGTATGGTTCATTTTCATAACAAACTTATGGTTCATTTTTACCTCAAAACCATGGTTCATTTTTATCTCAAAATTATGGTTCATTTTTATGTCAAAAGTATGGTTCATTTTTATCTCAAAAGTATGGTTTATTTTTACCTCAAATGTATGGTTCATTTTTATCTCTAATGTATGGTTCATTTTTAACTCAAAAGTATGGTTAATTTTTATCGCAAATGTATGGTTCATTTTTGTCTCAAATGTATGGTTTATTTTAAACTCAGATATATGGTTAATTTTTATCTTACAAAAGTATGGTTCATTGTTTATCTTACAAAAGTATGGTTTACTATTCATACCCTACGTTACTGTTCATACCCAATGTTACGTTACTGTTCATATCATATGATATTTTACTGTTCTTAACCTACATTACTCTTCATACCCTACATTACATTACTATTCACACCCTACATTATTGTTCATACCCTGCGTCACTGTTCATTCAGAAGTTACTATTCACTCTAAAGTTATTGGTCACTCCGAAGTTACTGTTCATTCTGAAATTACTATTCACTCTTATGTTATAGTTCACTCTGAAGTTACTGTTCACTCTGAAGATACTATTCATTCCGTGCAATTTTTTAAAAAAATTATTTTCTGCAAATATATGGATTATTTTTTAACGAATTGTTTTTGTGAAAGATCCTCATTAAATATAAGGATCGTAATAAAAGAAATTTTAATGTTTTGGGTGTATATTTGGTGAGAATCATTAGGAATTTTTTTCAACGTCTTTTACAAATAAATTTAGACATTTCAAGATTGTTTAAATTCAAATGTTTGAATTTAATTTTAGAATCTGCTCCTAGTTTTCAAGAACAGTTGAAACTAAGTTTAAATAATTTTAAATGGAATTAAAATTTTGTTTTGAATCATTAAATGATTTTATTATTCTGGATATTTTATTTTTAGACATATTCAAAATATTTTGAATTCCTTTATTAGATATATTTTCTCTGGGAATAAAGAAGCAACAGTACTGCTATTTTCATGGAGATTTTTATAGAAGATCTTAACTCAAATAATTTTGAATATCCTAATGAATCGGAGTTTTTAGACCTCTTATGTATTTTTATTCCATATATATATCATTCTCTCTTGCAGGGAAAAAGAAAAACACAATACAAAGAGAAAGTGCTCAGATTTTTGAACATGCTGTGCATTTGCAACGTCCCGTGACACTCTGCTTCACCACCTGCTCAATCTCTCAAGTGCTGAATTAATTCTACTTCAAATACAATTTCATTGATGAGACATGCGGATATAAAACTCAAGAACCAGTACCTGTGATTTAATTTTTATCTTCTCTTTCATCTGGTTCTGAGTCTGTAACAGTACATCCCATCTCTCACATGCACTCTTATTTTTATGTTTATGATTTTCCACACAAAAGCATTATTTTTTATTCTTCTTCCTCGGGTTGTGACTCCAAAATTTTAAACATAGAATCTTAGGGTTGTGACTCCCTATATCTAAAGTCAATACTATTTATTTTGTGACTCCCAGTATCTAAAGTCAGGTTTTAAGGGTAGTGAATCCCCATACAAAAGTCAGTGTCGTGGTTATTCCTCCACTAGAAAAGGATTTTGTAATTGGGTTATGATCCCTCTTTAAAAATAATTTTTAGTGAACACGTATCTTTCACCGAGTAAATAGGTATAAGAGTATAGTAGGCCCACATTGGACCAATCTACTATAAATGCATCCTTGCATTATTTACTTTTTATGCTGCTAATAAACATTAATAATTAACTTCGATAACTAATTTTTTTGATTAAAATTTTTAATCTGGTCTGTTCACCCCCCTCTAGACCATCTTTCATTACTTAGTCTGACCTAACAATTAGTATCAGGGGGAATCCATCTTAAGAGTATTTTTTCTCTGTCTTTATATTTCATTATACCAAATATCGGAACCATTGGTTAGTCATTAAGGAATTTATACAACCAATATTTTGAGTCTACTTTTATATTTTATTGTGCTGACCTATTCCAAGACCTCACAGTCTAAGGATTATGATCTTATAAGATGGCTGGATTGAACCCGAATGATGCTTGGATTCCTCAGAAGCCACCACATTTTCATGTAAATGATTATGGATACTACTGGTCTCGAATAGAAGGATACCTCAATTAGTTGAGAATTTGGAACTGGTCTATCATGTCAAAACAACACACACAACTTGAAGCTGATCCAGAGACTCTTATAAGAATTTATTCTACTAGATATGTCTTAAATTGCAAAGTTGTTAATATTTTAAAAACTAGAAGTGTTTTTAGTCACGTGTCTGCATGCATGACAGCTCATGAGATTTGGAAGAATTTGCAAGTTACTCACCTTGGCTCTGAAAAATTGATCTGAACCAAGATTGGAATGCTTCGTGATGAGTATCAAGACTTCAATATGGGTGAAGATGAAATTGTAAACCAAATGTTCCATATATTAACACGCATTTTAAATGGAATTAATCCACTTGGAGATTCTTTGGAAAATTATATACTTGTTGAAAGAGTCCTACAAGCATTACATAAGAAATGGCATGCAAAGAAGGTTTCCATTGATGAAAGAAATAACGTCAAATAGTATACACATTATGAATTGATTAGATCATTACTTCAATATTAACTAGAACTGAAGACCTTAGCTGAAGAGGAGACAACTAAAAAAGAAATGTTGTAGCTTTTATGTCTATAAATTTTATTTCTAATAATTCTTCTGATTCTGATCTACAGGATATTGAAAAGGATGAAATGGATTAGACTATAACTATAGTCTACAAAAGAATGAAAAAGAAATCTTTTAAAAACAAGTTTAGTAGAAACCCCCCAAATGAAAAATACAAGGGAGATAATAAAGGTGATAAAAATTAAAATGCTTCAGATGTAACTTGTTATGAGTGGATGAAGAAAGGTCATATCAATCCCGATTGCCCTAAACTAAATATTAAAGACAAATACAAAAATATGGATAGAAAGACATTGAAAACCAGATGGAGTTGTACTAAAGAATCTGATTCTAGTGAAAAATCTGGAAATGATAAAGAATCAGCTATCTTATGTTTCATGGAATCATTGGATAATGTTTGTAATTCTAGTTATTATTCTGAATGTTCTAACTCTAAATATGAATCTGGAAAGCCTACCGTTTTTTCACTAAATAAAGAAATTGAAAGATTAAGAAAATATATTTTCAATGCTACTGATTTATATAATAAACATAAAGATGATAATGAAAAACTTATTTCTAAAAAATAAATTAATTTTGTATGAAAAGAAATATTTAACAAACACTGCTTCTACATCTCATTAAATAGTTTATTATAAATTGAAAACTACTCAATATCTGAATGAGAAATTGAAAAAGGAAGTTAAGTTTCTTAAACAAATTTTATCTTCTTTTATTGAAGGTTGCGAAAATTATCTTGAGATGATGTCTTTGACTAAAACTGATAAACAAATATGGATTTTTTATGATAAAAAATTACCTCAACTGTATAAAACCTATTTTGTTAAAAGTAAAAATGGTTGTACTTCAAATGTTACTTGTTTAAAATGTGGCATGAATGGTCATTATGCCAATGACTACTCACATAGATTTAAACAATCATTCGGGATTAAAAAACTAATATTTCAAAATCCTTATTATCGAGAGTACCTTACAATACATGTTTAAATTCTGTATGGGTACCTATGATTTTTATTAATAATCCTATTGGACCCAAAGTAGCTTGGGTACCATAATTCTCAATTAATTGATTTTTGTAGTAAAAATGCCTTGATTGTCTCAAGGACGACATATGGTACATGGATAGTTGATGTTCTAGGCATATGATGAGAGACCCATGAAATTTTACCATATACAACACATGTGATGGAGGCACTGTTACATTTGGAGACAATTCCAAAGGCAAAGTAAAAGGTTTTGGTAAATTTGGTATTTCAAATTCTATATTTACTTCCAAAGTATAAAATATTGAAGGATTAAAATATAATTTAATTAGTATATCACAATTATGTGATGTTGGAATGGAAGTTAAATTTCAATATGATAAATGTTTAGTTTTTAATGATTATTATTTATTATATAATGCTAATATAAAAGGTAATATTTATTCTATTAATTTTACTGAACTAACTGTTCAACATGTAAAGTGTTTGAATGCTTTATTGAAAGACAACATTCTTAGGTACTGATATTTAGGTCTTGTTAATTTCGAAATTTTGCATAAGATTTCAAATCATGAATATGTTTTACAACTTCCTTCTTTAAAGAAAGAACAACTTCATGTTTGTGATGCCTGCAAGAAAGGGAATCAACACAAAATTTCTTTTAGACTTATCAATCAAATAAGTACTAATAAGCCTAGAAATTTTTTACATCTTGATTTTTTTGGTCCAACAAAAATTTCTATCCTTGGTGGAAAAAAATATACTTTAGTTATTGTTGATGAATATAGTAGATTTATTTGGGTATATTTTCTAGCTTATAAAATTGATACTTTATCTAAATTCACTTATTTCTGTAAATTAGTTCAAAATGAAAAAGGTTTTATTCTTATTTCTATTCTTAGTGATAAAGGAGGTGAATTTCGTAATTTATATTTTGAAAAATTATATGAAGAGAATTTATATTTTTATAATTTATCTGCTCCTAGAACACCACACCAAAATGGTGTTATAGAATGGAAAAATAGAACTCTTATTGAAATGGCTCGAACTATGTTATGTGAATATAATATGCCTAGATATTTTTGGGCTGAGACTATTTTTTCTGCATGTTATATTTCAAATAGGATTCTTATTAGACATTTGCTAAATAAAACTCCTTATGAATTATTCAAAAATGAAAATCTTAAAGATGGTTATATTAGAGTTTTTGGCTGTAATGTTTTTATTTTAAATTCAAAGGAAAATTTAGATTGATTAGATGCTAAAAGTGATGAAGGTATTTTTCTTGGTTATTCAAATAAAATTAAATCTTATAGAGTTTATAAAAAAAGAATGATGGTTATTGAATATTTTGTTTATATTATGTTTGATAAAAATAATGTTAAAATAAATTCTGATTCTAATGTTATTGATGATCAGTTCAGAAATTTTAATTTTGGTGATGATATTCCTCAGGATAAGAATTAATTAATTGAGTGGGATCATACTCCTTCTCATCCTGATCCATGATCATGGAAGATTCACAAAGATCATCCTGTTGAAAATATAATTGGCAATGTTGATTCTGGTGTCAAAACCAGAAATTTTATTTTATATTATTGTTCCAATTCCGCTATTATTTTTGATTTTGTTCCTACCAATATTAATGATTCTTTAAAAGATGAAAACTATATTGTTTCTATTCAATATGAATTACATTATTTTATTAGAAATAATGTTTGGACTTTAGTATAATTTCCTAAAGATAAACGGGTAATTAGAACTAAGTGGATCTTTAGAAACAAGCTGGATGAATCTGGACAGATTATCCAAACCAAAGCCAGACTTGTTGCTCAAGGATAATCTCAAGAGGAGGGTATAGAATTTAATGATTCATTTTCACCTGTTTCCATGGAAGAGGAAATTAAAAATTTGACAGCATTTTCATTTTTTCAAGTATTTAAATTATATCAAATTGATGTAAAAATCACTTTCATAAATGGTTTTATTATTGAATATGTTTATGTTTCTCAACCCCCTGGTTTTGAAAATGAAAAATTTCCAAACCATATTTTTAAATTATCTAAAGATTTATATGGTCTCAAACAAGCACCTCGTGCTTGGTATGAAAGAGTTTCATTATTTTTATTAAAAAATGGTTCCAATAAAGGCAACACTGATCTTATTCTTTTTATTAAATGATCTTCTAATGATATTTTAATTTTCAAGATCTATGTTTGTTATATAGTTTACAGATAATGTAGTGAAATACTTTGTTATGGTTTTTCTTTATTAATGTCTTCTAAATTTGACATGAGATTAATGGGTGAATTAAAGTCATTTCATGGACATCAAATTTCACAAAGGAAAGATGGAATTTTTCTTAATCAATCTATGTATGATAAAGATATAGTTAAAGGATTTGGTCTTGATTCCTCCAAATCCATGAAAACTTATATGGATACTAATTGTAAATTAGATATTGATTCATCTGGTAAATCAGTAGATTTTATAGTTTATAGAGGTATGATAAGTATCTTTTTATATTTAACTTCATCTAGTCCTGATATCATTTTTGCTATTTGTTTATGGGCTATATTTCAAGCTGATCCTAAAGAAAGTCATATTAACATTGTAAAAAGAATAATTATATATGTTAAAGGAACTGTTGATTCTAGTTTAATTTATCCAAATTATAACTGTTTTGATTTAACATCTTATTCTAATTCTGATTTTGGGGGCTATAGAATTGACCAAAAAAGAACATTAGGTATGTGTTATTTTTTGGGAAAATGTTTAATATATTGGTTATCTAAGAAACAATTATATATTGATTTATCTACTATATAATATGAGTATATCTCTTCAGGTAGTAGTTGTGCTCAACATTTATGGATTAAGAAAAATTTATGTGTTTTGGTGTTTATCTTGTTAAAATACATATTTATTGTAATAATACATCTCCAATTTCTATTTCTAAAAATCTCTTACTGCATTCTAGAAGAAAACATATTGATCATAGATTTCATTTTATTCAAGATCTTGTGAATAAGGGTGATTTTGTTTTAAAATTTATCCCTTCTAAAAATCAGCTTGCAGATATTTTTACAAAGCCATTAGACTCTTCTTATTTTGAGAAAATTAAATTTTTTCTTAGTATATTGGAATTTTAAATTTTTTTGCTGAATTTGTTTAGGGGGAGCATGTTTTCACTATTTGTTTATTTACAAAAAGGGGGAGAAGTTTTGGAGAGAATGTTTGTGGAGAAATAATTTGGTTTTAATTATTTGAAAAATTCATTTATGGTTTAAATGTTTTGGTTTTGTAATAAAAAAGGGGCAGATTGTTTGTGCATATTTATATTTCGATTAATTTGATTTTATGTGATTTTTCATGATTAAAGTTTCTCTGTATTTTGATGATATCTTCAATTATGTTATTGGATTTTTTTTATTCTAATCATTTTGGAAAGATACGATATTTATTTATACTTTATCAGTTAATTATGATGTTTTAAAATGCTAATATATTTCTCAAAAAATTCAATGACGTTGCTACTATCATATTAAAATATCTACATTTCACTATTTTAAAACATTTCTGTATTTATTTTATTGAATATTATAGAATTATCTGATTTTCATGAAACATGATTCTATAGAAATATAAAATGTTTATCATTATTTTATTAGTTTATATCAAAGTCGTAAAATAACTTTTTAATGGACTTTTAATTACATGAATTTATGCCACGCTGTTTTGCAGTTGCAGTTTTTCCAGAATTGTTTTTCTTATATTGTTTAATTATTTCATGATCTATAGATGTCTGTTTTAATTGGTTATTTTTTTGAGGGAAAGATAATATGTTTTCCTACAAATCATTAGTTTTGACAAATGTCTGAATATGATGTTAAGACCCCTTAATTTTTCTTTTTAGTTTGTCAAAATATTCTGTCTATATTTTTTTGACAAAGGTATGGTTCATTTTTATCTCAAAAGTATGATTCATATTTATCTCAAAAGTATAGTGCATTTTTATCTCAAATGTATGCTTCATTTTCATCTCAATAGTATGGTTCATTTTTCTCTAAAAATTATGGTTCATGTTTATCTCCAAAGTATGGTTAATTTTTATCTCAAAAGTATGTTTCGCTTTTATCTCAAAAGTATGGTTCATTTTTATCTCAATAGTATAGATCATTTTTATCTTACAAAACTATGGTTCATTGTTTATCATACAAAATTATGGTTTACTAATCATACCGTATGTTACTATTCATAACCTATGTTACATTATTGTTCATACCCTACGTTACATTACTGTTCATACCCAAGGATAATACTCATACCCTACATTACGTTACTGTCCATACCCTACGTTACTGTTCATACCCTACGTTATAGTTCATTCAGAAGTTACTGTTCACTCTGGAGTTATAGTTCACTCTGATGTTACTATTTATTACGAAGATACTATTCATTCTGAAGATACTGTTCACTCTGAAGTTACCGTTCACTCCGAAGTTACTATTCACACTGAAGTTAATATTCATTTTGAAGTTAATGATCATTCAGAAGTTACAGTTCATTACGTGCAATTTTTTTAAAAATTGATTTTTTGCAAATATATGGATTATTTTTTAATGATTTGTTTGTTAAAAATCATCATTAAATATAAGGATCATAATCAAATAGTTTTTAATGTTTTTGGGGATATATTTATAGAGAAATATTAAGAATATTTTTCAACGTCTTCACAAATAGATTTGGACGTTTCAATATTGTTTAAATTAAAATGATTGAATTTAATTTCTGAATCTGTTGCTAGTTTTTAAGAATAGTTTTGAATACGTTTAAATACTTTTAAATAGATTTAAAATTCTGGTTTGAATCATTCAATGATTTTATTATTCTGGATATTTTATTGGAAGACTTAATCAAAATATTTTGTATTCCTTTATTAGATATTTATTCTACGAGAAGAAAGAAGCAACGATGCTGCTATTTTCATAGAGCAATTTTTGGGAGATCTTAACTCAATAAATTTTGAATATCCTAAGGAATCGAAGTTGATGAACCTACTATATATTTTTATTCTCTATATATATCATTATATCTAGCCGAGAAAAAGAACAACACAATATAAAGAGAAGGATTTGTGAACTTTGAACCTGTTGTGCATTTGCAATGTCCTGTGACACTCTTCTTCACCACCTGCTCATTCTCTCTAGCGCTGAATTAATTCTACATCAACTACAATTGCATTGATGAGATGTGCGGATCTAATCCTCAAGAACCAGTACCTATGCTTTAATTTTTATCTTCTCTTTCATCTGGTTTTGAGTCTGTAACATTACTTCCCATATCTCACACTCACTCTTATTTTTTCTTTTATGTTTTTTCACACAAAAGCATAATTTTGTATTATTTTTTCCTTGGGTTGTGACTCCCTCATTCTAAAGTCAGGATCCTAGGTTTGTGACTCCCTGTATCTAATGTCAAGATTGTTTGGGTTGTGACTCCTAGTATCTAAAGTCAGGTTGTAAGTGTTGTGACTTACCACAAAAAAGTCGGTGCCGTGGTTATCCCTCCATTGGAAACAGATTTTGTAATTGGGTTATGATTTCACATTAAATAAAAATTAGTGCACATGTTTTTCCCAACGAGTAGACAGGTATAAGAGTAGTGTAGGGCCACATTGGACCAAACTACAATAAAATACAATCCTCCATTATTTAATTTTTCTGCTACTAATTTTCCATAATAGTTAAATTTGATAAATAATTTATTTAATTAACATTTTTCATCTGGTATATTCACCCCCTCCCTCCACTAGACCATCTTCCATTACCATTTTTGACCTAACACTCATCATATTTCTCGAACATGAGGTACTCAGCAAATTATTTTACTAACATCGTGTAATAGGGTCCATTATTGTTTGCAAAACATTCAACCCAGCCCTGAGCTTCCAGTTCCTTAAGTACTAACAATCGGCTCGACAAAAGACACTATGAACTTAACTCCTTCTCAAATACTATTTCCCACTTGGATAAATGTCGGTTCAACACCTTTTCCATTGTCTGGAATCCATTACTCGACTCGGCTCTTGACCTCATAGGATCAGTCGTGTCTCCTTCATCAGCAACTGATGAGGTTTTGACTCTTTCCATCAATCTGGAAAAGTTCAAGGTTTCAATAGTGGTTTAGGTTCTGAGATTGGGGAGAAGAAGGTTCGGGAAAGGGTTTTATGTTGATTAATAAGTGATCCGTGTTTTAATTTTATCATTTAGGGATGAAAAAATAAAATATATAAAATGAATAAGTAATATGCAAAAAACGTTTTCGATTATGGATGATAGCACAAAAACATAATGTCCCACATTTAAGACTTCTATCGGTAAGTAGGTATCATTATGGTCTAACAGTGAGGTCCTATTGGTAAGTTCTAATAGTGAGGTCTTATCGGTAATGTCTAACGGTGTGGTCTTATCGGTAAGGTCTAATGGTGAGGTCTTATCGACACGATTTAACGGTGAGGTATTATCAGAATGTTCTAATAGTGAGGTCTTATTGATTCGTACCTAGGGTAGGGAGGGAGGAAATGAGAGGAAATCCGGGGTGGGGTTTTAATGCCTGGAGTGGAAAACTTGTAATTTGTACCAACTTTATGTGGCCACACAGTTTGTCCGTAAGGTTTGGAAAATCATGCGCAAACTGTGCGAATTCCACTATCCAAAGGAGTAGGGGTCACACGATTTGGCCACAAAGTTTGTAAAACTATGAACAAACCATGCACATGCTTCTTTCCGGAGGACGAAGGGTCGCACAGTTTAGCTTGGGCAGGCCGCACGGTTTACCTGGCCATGTGCAGGCCATGCGCCCAAGCCTATCTTGCACAGATTTCCTTTCATCCATGGCCCAAGCCCACAGAACACCCCCAATGCCTCCCACACTTTTAGGAAACATTTTAAATAACAAAAAACAATGGTTTCAAACCCAAAACACAACAAAATCATACCTGTAAAAAAATCGGGATCTTACAACCTCCCCACCTTATAATGGATCGTCCTCGTGATGAGTTCCCAAGCCACATTGCTCCACTGAAAAAAAGAGTTTGGGCCACTGAGCCTGAATATCTGATTCCCACTCCCAAGTCTCTTCATAAACCTTCCCATGATGCCATAGTAATCGAACTAATGGAACTACCTTGCCACAGAGGACTTTTTCACAACGATACACCACAGGGATTAGATGTTTCTCAAAGGACGCATCAGCCAGAAGCTCCACATCCTCAACATAAACCACCTAAGATGGGTCAGGGTGATAATGTAGAAGCTATGACACATGAAACACATCATGCATCCAACCATACCACTGTGGAAGTGCCAATCGGTAATCCACTGGTTTGATCCTCTCCACAATCTCAAAAGGTCCCACATACATGGGTGCCATCTTACCCTGCTTTCGTATCTGCCGGTGACCCAACCTTGGCGACACCCGAAAGAACACTTTATCACCCTCCCAAAACTCAAGAGGTCTACGCCTCCTATCTGCATACGAATTCTACCAACTTTTTGTCGTAAACATCCCCTTACTGATCAACTTAACTTTCTCTGAAGTCTCGTGAAAGATACTTGGCCGCAACAACACAAATTCGCCAGCCTCTAGCCAATATAACAGAGATCTACATAGCCTCCCATAATGTGCCCCAAACGGTTCTATCTGAATCATTGCCTAAAAACTGTTGTTTTAAGAAAACTAAATTATCGATAGGTGCCTCTACAATGAACCATCAAGGTCCGGGACACAAGCTCTTAACATTTCTCCAACACTTGGATTGTATGCTCCGACTACCCGTCTGTCTGTGGGTTTAGAGCCGTAGTCAAAAACACCTGCGTACAAAGAGGCTTCTGCAACCCCTGCCAGAAACACGATGTGAAACGTGGATCTCGATCTGACAGTATGGTCCATGACACCCCATAAAACTGCACTATTTCCCGTACATACAGTTCAACCAATTGGTCGACCATAAAGTTCTCCTGAATTGGTAAGAAATGAGCCACTCTCATTAACCGATCCACAACCACCCATATTGCATCATTTTTTCATGGCGTCCTCAGAATACCCATGACAAAATCCATCGTTAAATCATCCGAATTCCATTTCGGAATGGTAAATGGACGCAACAAACCACCTGGGCATTGATGCTTGGCCTTCACCTGCTGACAGGTAAGGCACCGCGCCACAAATCCTGCAACATCCTTCATCATTCCAGGCCACCAAAACTGCCTTCAGAGATCACAGTACATGATGGTCAAACCACAATGCACTGCCCCCTTTTATGAATGGAACTCACACATCAAATCTTCCCCCACAAACATTGGAACAACCACACGATCATGAATGTTAACAACACCTTCCGCGTTGACGGCCCAACTAAAAGGTAGCTCTCCACCTTTATGCTTTTCCTTAATGATGAAAAACTCAGGATCATCAAGATAACCTTCCTTAAATATTCTCAAAAGCATCGAATACATTGTTAAAGAAGCAAGAGTTACCTGACCACTCCCCTCTTGCACCTCCAGGTGCATCTCTACAATAAAATCCATCACCTTCCATTCGGTGCTGGACTACTGAACAACCTGATTCTGAACCTTCTAGTTCAGAGTATCATCAAAAATGATTCCCTCTCCCAGCGTGTACACCAACTCAAATTCAAATGACTGGAGATATTCCACCCATCTTCACTAAAAAAGATTCAGATCCCATTGTGAGAAGATGTACTTTAAACTCTTATGGTCGGTAAACACCATAAAACGTTCCCCTAAAACATATTGCCTCCAACACTTCAAGGCGTACACCACTATAGCCAACTCAATATCATGAGTGGAATATTTCTGCTCAGGGGGTCTCAACTGCCTCGACCCATAATCCACAACATGCTCATCCTGCACCAACACAAACCCAATTCCGACAGTGGACGCATCACAAAACACGATGTACTTCTTACCTGGCTCTGGTAAGATCAAGATAGGAGCGGTCGTCAAACACTTCTTGAACTCTTGAAAGGCATTCTCACAAGATCCAGACCACTAGATCATGATTCCCTTCTTGGTCAAGCCCAAGAGTGGTCCTTACAAGTGAGATAAATTTAGAATGAACCTTCGGTAATACCCAGCCAATCCCATAAATCTTCGTACATCTGAAACACTCATGGGCTGCTCCTAGGCTACAACTGCCTGCACATTCACTGAATCCACTGACACACCTGCCTCCGAGATGATGTACCCCAAAAAATCCACATCACTTATCCAGAATTGACACTTTTATATCTTTGAGTATAGACAATGCAATCGTAGTGTACCCAAGACGATGTCAAGATGTTGGGCATGATCATCATGAGTTTTCAATTACACTAGGATACAATCAACAAATACAACCACGACCTGATCTCGATAGGGATGGAAGATCTAGTTCATCAATGCCATAAACACAACTGATGTAATGGTAAAGCCCAAAGGCATTACCATAAACACAAACAACCCGTACCGACTCCAAAAAGCTGTCTGCATTACATCAGAAGTCCTCACCCTCATCTAGTGATAACTTGACATCAGATCAATTTTGAAAACACTGATTCACCCTTCAACTGATCAAACAGGTCACAATTCTTGGAATAGGGTACCGATTTTTCTCTGTTATCTGATTCAACATTCTATAGTCAATACATAGCATCAACGGCCACTTGGCCTTCTTTGCAAAAAGCACAAGAGATCCCCAAGGAGACATACTAGAACGGAAATATCCCTTATGCTCAAACTCCTCAAGATAAATCTTTAGTTACTGGAGTTATGTCGGTGCCATTCGATATAGCGGAATAGAAATTGGCTCCGCTCCCGTTAGTAACTCGATCATGAACGCAACATCCCTCTTGAGTGGTAAACCCAATAAATCCTTAAGAAACTCATCCTGAAACTGATCCACCATATGACGAAAATTAGTTTGTTCCCCTCCCTCATCATCCTCAAGCACGAGACATGCCACTTGTGCTGTGATTCCACTCACCTGTTGAAAAAACGTCCTACCACGCCCTGCTCGAATATCCCATTCACCACGGTGGACATAAGCGTCACCCTCAAGTGACCTGAACAATACTCTATGTTGGTAACAGTCTATATGTGCCTGATACAACACCAACCAATCCATTCCCAAAATTAGGTCAAAACCTGAAATCTTGAGAATGATCAAATCCCATAGAAAATGATACCCACCAACTTCTAAGGAACATCCATGCACTGCATGATATCCACAACCAGCACTACAAATGGGTTGTCAATTGACATCACCCCGCACACCCCCTCCATAGGTAAATATAGCCCAACCACAAGTAGAGAAGAGATAAAAGAGTGTGTGGAACCTGTGTCAAACAATGCACTAGAAAAAGTAGAATCTACAAGGATCGTACCTCAAACAGTCGATGGTCCAGCCTCGCTATAGCTAGGTGCAAACTAAAATGCTTGAATCTGACTTGCCCCTCTACCATGGGCTCCAGCCTGAACGCCCTGTGCAGAACTACCCTACTGCCATGAACAATCTTTCCCAGGAGTTACATATCCACCTCCCCTGCCAGTACGACCTATAGAGCTCCAAATACCTACCTGATACAGGACAATTGGTCTCATTCCCATATCTGGTACTTGAATTCCACCGTCATACTCACCCACCTGCTGGGGTTTCCCGCAAAACTCTTGCACTTGTCCCATCTGGCCGCACGAATGAAACTCAACCGGAAGTCGAGGACACAGACCAAACATATGCCCCAGCCAACTGCACAAATATCAGAACACCTATTTTTTACTCTGAGAGTATAACCCATCTTCTAGCCACATTCCACACTTCCACCATGTTTTGAGCTCTCATGGCGTCCCTTTCGACCATCTGTAGCTGCACCACTAGTCTGTCCCACTGACACCACAAGCCCTCTACCCAGAGAACCCTTCAAGTTTACTTTCGAGATCAGTGCCTGATCTACTACGTCTACAAACATCATCAAGTAGAAGATGTTTAATTGAGACATGATCTCATGTCTCTTCCCATCATGAAAAGGCCTTACTACTACTGCCTCGTCCCCTGCTAACACTGGGACAAAGCATATCAATTCAGTGAAGCGACTATTATAGTCCATCTCCAATAGAAATCCATGAGTCATGCTCATAAACTATGTGGCCCACTCCTGTCTCAAGGTCTATAGGTAGAAATTCTCCCCAATATTTTCCTGAAAAACCTTCAAAGACATTCCATCAGCCTGCTCGATTTGAGCCTGAATGTCCCACAAATTCCTAGCCTAGACTCACAACATATAAGCAGACATCTTCACTAGCTTTTAAACAGGGGTCTCCATATGATCTAGTATCATCTGTACATACTCTAAACAGAACTCTGCTGCCTCTGGAACACCCTCTCCGGTGATGGTCGGAAGGTGTTGCAGCTGGAACTCCCTGGTCAGCTCAAACATATGCGGTGTAACCTTCCCTGGGTCCCAATCCATCATCTACATATGGTGATCCATGATCTACTGGAACTGGTCTTCTCTACCCTCATGGGTTGCCACATTTTCTTGCTCCTCTCCTGGAGGAGTGTTCTCAACAACATCCTCCCATTTCCCAACTGGTAACTAACGTCGTGGTGGAATTTCACTACAATGCCAAGCATGAGATTTTAGAAAACATACCATACAAATTCATGACTCCATCAAAAGCTCTTTACTAGCTACAACAAACCATTTCATATACTAACCCAAAAATATTTTCCAATTTTTTCAAACCCTATTACTCCATTAAACATCATCTATCATTCATTCATCTGTACCCCCTTTTTTTATTTCATTCATCTCATCATTTCTTGATTTCATGAAATGCATGATGCACCCTACTTTCCTACCTCACACACCCACCCCATGCATGTGTATAACACAATTCATGTCACTTATCTCCCTAGGATCCTATAATGATGCATGAATGAAAATCCTCATGTCGTTAAGGACACATGCCATATATCATAAAACAGTCATATCAAACCAAATGTGCATCACCCAATAGTGAAATATCATCAACTCTAACAACACACAACCAAGAACAGCATTTCCCACCCAGGGTGACTTGGGTTTTCCCTCGTACATGGGTTAGCTACTCCCAAGCACAAGCTCATTGCCAAGGCCCGACATGTATTAACTCTTGGCTACCAATCACAAATATCATGAACACATAGAAGGAGAAGAAATAACTCCTCTGATACCACTTTGTAATGTCCCTGACCTGAATACCACTAAACCGGTGCTCTGATCCGGGTGGTTACATGAACGTAAGGATGCCTCCCCATACGCCAAAGGCTGCCGACTAGTAGTGGGGGTCTATGTGGTCAAGTGGGGAGACTATAACCCAATTTTTATCAGAGTATTCCACAACATAAATAAATCAATAGCGGAAAAAATAACCAAAAAACAAGGAACATGTATATCAACCATTTCCAACAATAAAATATGACATGCCATAATACAAGTGAAAAAGTGAACAAAAGCCCAAAATAAGGACAAAAACCAAAATCCCCAAAATGGTCCTGACTCAATGTCCGGATGCTCCACCAATAGCTACCCATGTCCACTAAACTATCTAGTAAGTACACTTTCCCTTCTCCTGACCTTCAAACTTGAAGTCTACTCAGGTACCCAATGGCGGCCTGAGTAGGGTCTAAGTACAACTCAGTTGGCTACCACCAATAGTGTCTACAAAACATTCAGAATGAACAGGTAGTGTATTCAAATGAAATATGAATGGTAATTGCCAAAAATTATTTAAGGTACCATTAACTAGTTAAGAGCCAAACCATTGACATTTCCATTACCATTCATTACACACCAATTATCACCATTTACCCTTTCATCACATTCCCATGGGTTAATCACATATATTATGTTACATGGGTCTAAGGCCAGCAATCACATGTAAGAGGGTGGACACATCATTATCCAATATCACTAGGACTAACCCCTCATCGCAACCATAACCTCACCTCGAAGCCTCAGTCTGGGTGGATGCAACTGTTATGAAAATAGACCCTCAGTCCCCTTTCCTATCCCATGCATTTTGGGTGGAGTTTGGAACCTCAGTCTTTACTAGACCCATGGGCATAAATATTCATGTCATTCCCCACTAAAAAAATCCATGTGCACATGCTTATATATATGTATCCATCAACCATCCAAACCATTACCCTTCGGGAAACACTATTCTCAGCAACCCACATGGGAATCCACATCATGCCTAAACACATTATCACATTACCATTTCATATCATTTATCCATTCACATAATTCCCATGTTTTATTCTTATCTCACTAAGAATTTAACATTAAACCCATAATCTATCACATTATGGTCATTAATCAGTTTACACATTAACCCATTTAACATGTTCATCATTCCCATGAATCAACCAGTTGACCCATTCCACATTAACCCTTAGGTTATTTCCAAGTCTAGTTGCATCACCTAAATTCTATTCCATGTTCAACCAATCATGCCAACATATTTATCAAGGGCTCTACAATTCATTACAAAAAGTTCACTTGTATAATATCAATCCCTAAATTTTGGAAAAGCCGAATCATCCCATTGATGGCCCCAATTCGGTCAAGTCTATCACAACACATCCCACGGGGGTCGTGAGGGTTCCCATTTTCAATTTTAAACACAATTATTATCAACCAATCCATGGTTATCCAAATCCTAACCAAAGGATAGCAAGAACAAAACTAAACATGCACAATTACCCAAATAACTATGGGATATCACTTGTAGACCACCTACCTCGAAACCGCAGTTTAATGCACTCCCAATATAGTCCTTATACCTCGATCCATCCAAACATTGGATCTTCAAACTAACACTCTCTAAAAAGATAGGGTTTTAGAGCTTTCGAATGAGAGGGAGATAATATACAAACACTAAACAAAAAAGAGAAACACGGATGGGATTAGCCTTACTCGGAGCTTTGATCAGCAACAAATGGCAGCAAAAATGCCTTATAATCGTAGTAGAGTGGTCTTTTTGGAGACTATGGGAAATATGGTTCATGCCTAGGGTGGAGAGGGAGGATATGAGAGGAAATCTAGACTATGGTTTTAAATCCTAGAGTGGCAAACTTTTAATTTTTCCCAACATTAAGTGGTCGCACGGTTTTTCCGCATTGTTTGGAAAACCGTGCGCAAACTGTGCACATGAAACTATCCGGAGGAGGAGGGGTCGCATGATTTAGCCACACGGTTTGGAAAATCGTGATCAAACTGTGCGCATTCTTCTATCTGGAGGAGGAAGGGTCGCACGATTTAGCCTGGGCAGGCCGCACAGTTTACCAAGTCGTATGCAGGTTGTGCGCCCTGGCCTGTCTTGCCCAAATTTTCTTTACTTCGTGCCCCAATACCATGGAACACCCCCAAAGCCTCTCACACATTCATAAAAAATTTTAAAGCTCAAAAATTAAAGTGTAAAACCAAAAGCACAACAAAAACATTCTTTTCCAAAAACCGGGATCTTACAATCCACATAGAGTGTTGCTGGAGGTCTGTGATGTTCCACTAACTCATATTCAATAAATATGAGATTATACACATTCCCACATCTAGGTTCATCTGTTACCCAAAATGAATTTTCCCCAAGTGGATAAAGATTCTGAAAAAATCCCAATATATCTTAACACAAATGAATTTTGTGGTACTTACCACACATCTAATGTATTACAGCCTATATCTGTTGATATTCCAATTTGAACCCAAATATATGAGTGGTATATTCCCACTCAGTTACCACCACAACTAAAATATGTCATGAATTTCATCATATTAATTATTAGTATTTTAATCATAGTAATAATGGATGAAAATCATGCAAAGTAATGGGTATGTGAAAATAGTGAACTATGGATATCCAAACCTTGAAAGAGAGGAAACAATTCATCTGGTAGATAACGAGGTAAGAGAACGTGTTTACAATCTGTTGGGAATTTTTGAAATGAAGTTTTCAATATAATATCAAAGATCTTAAGTACTCCATGTGGAAATTTCTAATTTGGATATCATGTTTTTAATCAATTATTCCAAGGCTTTTTTTATAATTATTTCAGAATGCACACAATTCTTTTCTCAGGGATGATAATTATCCCACTCTACATTATATACTCCACCAATATGTAATTAAATAAAAATATAGAGCTTCTGATTCTATTAATGAATAATACATTGTCTTACACAAATATAAGTTTATAAATATCATTTATGTGATGCAACAGTATAAGGGGATGATGTTACTGCTAATAATACCCCTATCAATGGATTTTTTGATGGTTCCAAAAACAAAAAATTATATATTGGGCCACAAATAATAAAATTATTTTGCTCCTTAACTAACATATAGTTAAATATCTTTTACATTTATGTGACTGAATGATAAGTTCAACTATAATGTATAAAAAATAATTCAATTACCCAACCAGAAATTCTATTTCAAGACATCACCAAGAGAATGAAATCGAGTCCTATATTGTATAAACATTTCCTTAATTAGTTTTTAGGGAATGGTTGGAACCAAGAGAATTTTTGATGTATCATATCATTTCATGGTCTAATACTTTGGATTCCTAGTTTGAACATCCTATAATGAATTCATGGTGTATCTTAGATACCTATTCAGAGAGTTTTACAGAGACCCTCATGTTAAAAACACTAAAAGTGTATTATAGGTGAAGTTACACATGATGAGGTGAGATAATGGGTAATTCACATTTAGAATGAGAACCAATATTGTTTCAAAAGAAACTCATATTGAGAAACCTATATGTAAATAATCTTGAAATTTTTCCCAGACCATCTCTTATTTATTTACTAATATTCCACAGAAAATGAGTGTAGGAACCCACATAGTCTAGGAGAAAATTTTTGGATGAGAGGTAAGGGTTTTTCCCTATTTTTCCTCTACTATGGGATGCTTTCAAACAACATAAATTTTGAATTGGACTCCAATTTATAGATAGAATAAATTATATTATCATGGTATCTCTGGTACACTTCCTTTATTCTTGTGTTATCCCATGTGGGAAGAGATTTTATGTGACACTATTTTATACCTACCACCACCTATTTGTCTTTAGAAAAAGTGCGATACTCAAATATTATGATGGTGATGTTTCACCATTTAATATATATTATAAATTCTTAGAAAAATATTTATTTTTTATACCCATCATTTATTCATGTCCCATTGGATATTTCTCAAAAACACTCACTCCTATGTGATTATAATTTCATCTGGTGGTTCTTCTTATAGAAAAAATCACAAAAATAACACTATAAAAAATTTCACTGAATCTAGAATCTACTTATTTGGTCATATATTTGATATATTCTAGTTTAAGGAATATTTAGGGTTTGATTTTGATCCACTATTAAGGTTACCCTTTTAGGAATATATTATTTTTTTCGAATCAGTCCCACAAGTATTCCACAATGCATTTACACCATGAAATAAACCTCACAAGATTGTATTTGAGATTATACACCAACTAACAAGAGAAAAAAAAGAAAACACTAACAACACATATGGATTCTAGACTAATAAGAATATGAGTGTTTTCCAGGATATCCTAAACTCGGTAGGTGACCCTTTAATTTTTATATTTATAAATAACATAGATATTATCTTAATAAGGATCATGAAACAATCGGTGTGGTGACTAAAAATTTTATTATTGCACCATGTATACATGTCTCTCGAAATCCCATTTCTATGAGTCATTTATATGATGTGAAAAAGTGAAATCTAATTTTTATTCTATGGGAAAAATTCAGTTACATTTATTTTCATAAACATGTATAATGGTGTTAAAGAATACCCATATAAAAAATTATAGAGTCCCTCATTTCAAGGGATTCTAGTTTATTCCAATGTTTTTCTCAACATTGTGAATAAAAATTAGAATAAATGAAGGAAATAATGAAATTTTAGTAACTAGTACTAACTGTAGTAGTTACGTATTTATTAGAGATGGTAATATTCTCTACTAAGATATTAATTTTCTATAAAATATATTATTGATGGTTGTTTATGTCACCATGCATAAAATCGCATACTTCAATAATAAGTAAACAGTATGAAATAAAGGATGTATTTTATTTGAGTTCAGGTACTTACACATGTGGGGCCTTATTAAAATGAAGCTATTTTAGATAAGAATTGTTTATTTACATGAGCTCTAGGGCATTAGGGGTTCTACCGTATTAGATAAATCATCAAAATAGGTCACACCTGTTTGCTTTCCCTTGTGAAAAAAAATCCTTAACTAGGAAAAATGTAGTGCTTGGAAATATTTGGATTGATTTTTTAGACACTTATATATCTACTATTTATATATTAACGTTTGTAGAGTATTATTCGACAATGATATACAATATTTCCAATTTATAATGAGATCTTCATGATACGAATATTATAATATAAGAGACATGTCATATAGTCTGCATACACCATAATGATATACCACAAATTATTTATGATTATTAGTTTTGGGGGTCATAATAATCTATACTTCAACTAAAGAATATATATCATAATGATCTCAGGTAGAGAATATCCTGATAACTAACATACCAATAAAAACACTGCATGTTTCCTATTTCATCATTCCCTCTCATATACGAGAAGATGTATTCAAATATCTATTCTGATCATTATCATTTTATATAATTTTATTTCATAGTTTGTTGACATATGAATATCATAATATTTATTTTATAGTTAGTTTTATTTTTTGGTATTCCATTGACTATATGAAATGAATTCATTTTGAATAAAATAAATTTTCTTTTTAATGGAAGAAATATCTTGGGACTAGTTGACAAATATTTTAGTAACATTACAAAATTCATAGCAATGGTGGAATAAGATATGTATGTCCATTAATTTCATAAACTAACAAATCATTAATGAAGGATAAAAGAAAGTGTCTGTCTTATAATTTTATATATCATGATACCAAAAAAATATTAAACTATGTAATATTTATGAGGTTATGATTAAATTGAGTATAAATTATCAGTTTAGATGCCTTGATGGTTTAGTAAAATCCATTTTCAATTTACAGGTATCTCTTTCTACTATAAATATACAGTCTTATACTTTGACAAAAAAACATTTTCAAATGTATTTAAAACTATATTAAATTATAATTTTGGACCGGGTTGGCCCAATAGTGGGTGACAGGTGTAGTGAAAGATTGCATGATCATAATGAAATAAAGAAATTTAATATTTTTGATGTTTAATGTAATAACATTTTTAATTATTTACTTATTATATTTACATAATATTATATGTAAATAATGAAAAATATTTTCTCCAGGAATATTTAAATTTTAATATTAATGGTTTTCTTAATATTTATTATAGAGGCGCTTCAAGTTAATAAACCAATTTTTATGAAATAAAAAAAAATTTATGTTACATATATGTGGTGAAAAATATAGTGCATTTATTATTCAATAATTTCTTAATATATATAATATTTAATTTAATTTAAGTGTTTTTATTTATTAAATTGATAAAGTGTAATTTTAATAAATTAAACATACTAATAAATGCAATATTATGTCAAATTAAATTATACTATTAATCCACTCATATTACGTATCCTCTTGTGTTCTCTATAATATTATAGAGAGTATAGAGTGAGAACTACACACCCTAAACCATGTTATCCCTTTTGGATATATGAAAAAGTGATCATGCAGTTTTTTCGACATTAAAATCAACATTGTATGTCAATAATAGCACATTAAGATCAATGTTCGACAATCATGGACGATTTTAGAAAATATGTGGATGATTTGAAGGACTCCTGGTTTACTTTCTTTAGTTGATGATCACCATTGTAGATTGGAATGCAACATCAATTTAAATAAAATGAGGTATAATTTAAGATTACTTTTTTACATATTTTAATTAAAAAGGATACTCATAGGGTAAATATGGGAGGTTATGTTGTCAATGACATCATGATGTCGCTCATGATATTAAAATTAGGAAATCCAGTTATTTGGGGCTTTTTTATTCACCCAGTGAAAACAATGATAACTCTAATCCCTTATCACAAATAAATTATATTTCATTTAATAAAATGAATTTATGAATATAGAATTATGATTTACATTAACCATTTAAAACTCATATTCTTTTAGGTAGTATTATTGTTCAGGGTCTAATTTCATTCCCTTGTAGTTAATTCCATGATTATTAATCAACTACCATGTCACACAAATATAAAATATTGATTAATTAGTAACATTTAATTATCATTGGGGTAGTGAGACAAAACTACCACATTTATAGGAAGAGCTTTAATTGAGATGTACAAGCAATGCATCAAAAAAACAATAAAATAAAAAATAGAAAATAACAATCAATTGCTAGAAAAAATATAAAACATTGGATAAAAAATTCTACAAACATATAACCACCACCACCATCACAAAAAAAACTACCTAACTATATCCTCAAAATATTTCCACACCGTCCATACAATCTTACCATCAACCACAATATACACCATAATAATAATTTCATGAATAGATCAACCCACATCAATCTACCAACCAAGAATAAGGAATCAATATTAAATCACATAAAGGGAATAGTTTTTTAAAAAAATGGTATAAAATCATAAAACTAGAAATAATTATATCAATTAAATAACAACACTACCTCACTCAAGGATTTTTAATAGTTTATAAAATCAACTACTGAATAATTTGAATAAAAATATAAACTCTAGAAATCATCATCTTCCTTCTGCATCTAAATTAATCTATTTATAATTATGTAGTTTTAAAAATAAATGAAAACAATTTTATCTACCTAAAATATTAGTGATATTAATCTAGAAAATATGCTCATGGAAAATCCATATTGCATTAATCATTTATATGGAATAATGATACCCAAAGAGAATGTTTCATGAATTATCATTCAAATATTACAATATTTATGTTGTTAAATCACTTAAATAAACGAAACAATTTAATATAAACCATTATATTCATAGAATTAGGATACAACACAATATAAAAAATAAAATTCATAAATAACTAAAAGTGTTTAATTAATCACATGAAAAATAACAGAACGACACCTTCAAATTTATAATTACATATTATTATCTTCATTAGAAAATTCCCAAATATTTACTAATAAGAACTCGAACATGAAAATAACAAATAAAAAAAATTAAATTGATAATTATTATATCTATTTCCTCAACACAATTGATTAATGTTCAATAAATCATAATGGAATGCGTGATGAAATCACAAATATCATCTCTCACAATGAACCTGTGATTTTTGTGAAATCATCTAAAAATAATTCCTCCATAAATAATAATTAATTAATTATTAAAATTATATGAACATATGATTTCGTATTTTAGAATGATTAATTAGGGATGTCAAAAAAAAAATGAAATGGTAGATTGTATTATATTGGATCAAATGTGGTGGTTACACAAAAAAAGGGAACAATTTAGGTTCAATCATAGTGGCTTAAATCAATAAAAAAATATAACAAATCTATCTAAGAGACATGGTAAATAAAAAAAATATTAGATAAAGGAGAAATTAATAGATATTCATAGAGAACCATAAGTCATATCTTGATTGGGACTCATCACACTATTCCATATCCCATTCCATGGATCATGATCTGATCCCTCCAGGTAGAATCCCCCTCTCTTAATGGACCTTGATTGTGTCCGTCATGAAAATAATTGGGTTAATGATGTGTTTAATGTTGTAATTTTTCAACATTCATAAACCCAATAATTTTATCATTACACTGGAATATTCTTAAATATCCCAACTAAATACATATTAAAACATTGACATAGCTTTTTCATCATAACACAATTACCTCCAAGTTGATAAAATCATGGGAATAATCTATGGTTTCATCATTCAATGATAGAAGTACACCATTCCATGAATAGAAAAGTATTAAAGTAATGAATATGAGTTACTTATATATGGATTAATCCATATAATGTGAATCAAATAATAGTGTAAATACATGGTGAAAATGAACATGACTCCTACACCACCTTCATTTCAAATTTCTCTACTCGTTTTTAATCCTTGAAAAATTCCTCTATCTTAGAACCACCACTAACACTGGGGTTAGGGATTTAACCTCCTCTAATAGGTTCCACCATCCACGAATACATGTGGTTGAAGGAATCGACGATTCCTATGCATGATAAGGTCTCATATAATTCACTCAAAGATGTTCTGATGCATCCTCATTCAGTTCATAGATAGTCACCTTTTCAGGACTAGATCAACCTGTCAGATCCATTTTGGGCTTCCTAGGCTGGAGGACCCCCAGTACTCTTCCACCATTCCATATCCTTAAAGGAGGTGTTAGATAATCCCTTGTGTATCATTTTGTATAGATTCATGGTGGGAAAACCTATTCTATATTTCATTTTGGACTTCATTTGATCATGAAGACTATCAAAATTTGTTGTAGTTTCTTTTCATAACCAGATTCTTTTCATTAATGAGATCTAATGTCACAAAGAATTTATGAAAAATTCGTATCTCCATCCATGTTATTATGGTTGTAGGTGGATCATGTTAATCCATTGGTTGATATAGGTGCATTTAGTTGGATATTCAACTTGTTATTCCTTGGACGGTGCCAACCTCCACTACTATGATAGAGGTTTAATGAATTAAATTAAGAATGATTAACTAGTTTCCCATGGGTTACTTGGGAGACACCTACCACACAAAATATATATAATTTTATTTCATAAAACATGATTTTTGGTTTCTGTTTTTTTATTATAATCGTATAAATATGGATTATGTTTTGTGTCGTAATAATAATTCCACATAATTAAATAAATAACACTATTTCCATTATATTTGAGTTTCACTATCACCTCAATTGATCTGCATGTGATGTTTTGATAGCCTCAAAATAATATCCTCCATCAGTGGTATCAATATAAGGTTCTAAGTTGAGTTGAGAAGATATAGATCAGTGGTATGTGCTCCTAGTTATTTTGTTATAACGGTAAATGAAGAAGAATGTGAATAGTAAATACTTTTTCAAATTTGAAATCCTTATTATCATATTTCCAAAAATTTTAATTACCCATCCCATTTACATATATTATTATTCCACATCATTCATGCTTCCAAAATTTTTCCATTTCAAAATATTTCAAAATTGGAATAGTATTTTTCTATCCCAACACCTCTCATCCCACCACATTCTTTTTCCCAAATTGACCAGTATTTTTTTGCTGTTTTCTTAAACCTCCTTTCCAATCTATTTTTTTCTTCCCACTATGAAACAAACACTATACATTCCTGGTTACTATCCCCTCTATTATTCTATTATACAAATGTATTTTATTCATTTTGAATATGAGAAAAAAATGTACCAGTCTACTATTGTGAAAAAATGAACAAATTGGTGTCCAAAATTTTAAAAAAAGAAATAAATAAAAAACATTTTATTCACCTCATCTCATGAATTCCCATATTATCATAAAAAATCATCATTCATGTATTCTAAAAACAATATAGTAATCAAAAAAAAATTGTTTCAGTCCGTAATTCATGAAAAAATTGATAGTTTCAATACATAAAAAATAATTTCACTCTCAACTATTGGTAAAAATTATTTTCCAAGATAATGAAATTAATTTCATCTAATATCATTTTCAATTTATTCTTTACATTGAAAAATATGGAAGCCACCCCCCCCCTCGACTTCACCTTTACTCTTGAAGATAAATTGATCATCTACACCTGAAGCTACTGAATAAATGTAGTTTTTATCCATGAAATACGCCTTCCCAAAAAGAACACAATAATATGAGTTGTCTTCTAATGTATAAACCTTCCTAAATGATTATACCTCTCTCAATATAGTATCTAGAAAACCATCCACCAATTCAATTTTATTAATCCACTGAAACCCCACGTCAATTACCTTGGTGAAGAATAATTGTAGCTTCATCGAGTGAAACTGGGTCCCGATGAAGACCATAAGAAAAGGGGGATATTTTTAAGAACCTGAGGAAAATGATTATATGAACATGAATATGTTCCTATAATAGGAATTCTATGTGAAATAATTCTAAATAGAATGAATAAAATCATGTTTGCTTCTTGGTGCAGTTATTTTTTTCATACGATCACCTATAGTGATTTTCTATCTTTTTCACATGTGATTTGGAATATAATATAGAAAATTCCAATAGTGAAGTCATTAAAGATTTTGGTTAAACACTTGTAAATAATGAAAACAACATGGGTCACATGTAATTATAATTTAAGGGGGTGATGGATATTAAAAAAATGTTATTTCTTAGATGACACCTACCTCAAGTACTATGATGGAGGTTTGATGAATTAAATGAAGATTAATTAATGTGTATGTAATGGGATTTCTATGTGGAACCTGCCACACCAGATTTGTGGAAATTTATTTCCTTTTCCTTGATTTATGGATTTTTACTATTTTATTTTAAACCTATAAATAGGGAGTAAGTTAGGTGTTATAATAATAATTCTATGTGAAGAAATAAATACCATTATTTCTGATGTGTTTGTGTTTCATGATCACATCAAGTAATCAATGTGTGATATTCTGTTGGCTACTGAAAAAGATCCTCCACCAAAAATTTTTAGGGATTCAACAAATGTGGTAGTTTGGTGTAATATCTATGGGCTCTCTATTCCCTTCCCCAACCACTCAACTTTTCAGGGGATTGGTGATGTCTTGCATTAATTTCATTATGTAGATGAGTGGACTACTCATGAGTAGTAATCCTGGGTGACTCACATCTATGTGGATCTTGACCTCTCATAACCTCTCCCAACATAGGTTTTCCTCCAGGTGGATGGATACTATGACTAGTGCTAGGATATTTTCTACACCTTTTCTTTGGGGTTCAACTACTCTTATCACTATCTGGGTCACACTATGCTGATATAAAGAGTATCCTATCAATCTAATTCTTCATTTCATCAAAATGTGATAGAATATCCAAAAAACTTTTCACAGGATTTCATGGTAGATTAGTGTTTAATGATCATGTATCCTCTTCAGACATCTTCAGACTAGCCAGTAGGTAACGACACTAATGTGTTCATGCTATTGATATCTCTTACAAAAGGTTTTGTCCCATTACTATAGTATCTCATCCAAATTAGTTTTCTCAAGGTTAATTTATGTATTTACATGGTTCCATGCTAACTTTTCAATTCAAAAGATTTATTTTTTGATTAGTGTTTTGGAATTTCTTAGGTTGGATGTTTTGGGAAAAAATAATGGTAAGGCTATCATCATCTACAAGTCTATATAGGTATTACTAATGATCGATATTTGGGTTATTCCAATTGTGCATATTAATTATATCTCAATCCCTTAAATGTATTTTCAATTGAGTATACCCTTCATCTAATACCATATATTATCCCACCCACACTACAAAATACCATTTCTTCACCTTCAGTATTAATCAGAAGGCCAAATAATGATCTGTATGGTCCGAAAATGGCTTCTACATTATCTTGATTGAGCTTGAATGTGACACCCAACTTATCTAAGGTTTCTGAATTATTCCGTTCATATGGAATTTTTAATCATTCCTACACCAACATGTCTTGTGAATTCTTTCTTTTCAAGATTAAAATTGTACCATAGCTTTGGTCAATCCCAGGTTCCATCCTTCATAAGGAATTTTTTCATGATATGGAATTAATGTGGCATGGGTTCCAGTAAAATACAGTTTCTTATTGATCTTGTCTTCTCCAACCATTTCGGAATTACTACTTTTACAAGATCCAATATCAATCCTCTTGTTTGTGGGTTTTTTTATTGTACCCCCATCCTAGTTAGTTTGGAAGGTAAATCAATAACTAGTACTACCTTTTTCTTTTTAGATAGGAGGGATTCCATCATGCCTTACCATGTTGTGGTCCTAGAATACTAGTATAATCCAGTAGCAAAGTAGTATTGATTTCAAAATAAATTAATGCGGATAACGGGGGGCCTAGACCTGAGAAAATCTCCTTACATATTGTTCTGAGAACCTTAATTCAATCAAAATGAAAATTGAGCATAATGGGTTTAGTTTGGATGAAAAATTCCATAGTGAAATTTTCATGGACATTCATTTCATAACTAATCATTTGGAGGACATGTTTCTTGACCAGTAGGATAAGGCTCATGAAAAAACCAAATGTTATTGTTGAAGGAGGGATATAAAAACAATAAATTTCATATACATTCCTAAAATATTGAAAAAGGGGAATATTGCCTTATATTTTCATGGAGGATACATGATATTATAATGATCCAGTGGTGACAGGGATAATGGTGGCAGAGAATTTAAAAAATCATCAAAAAGATATCAATTCATTGTTTCAAGATAGTTATACAAGGGTCCGACCTATTGTTTTTTATTATATCCTTGTAGATTTTGATGAATATATCAACTCATTCCTCAATAAAATTTCTGATGATAATGAAAAATGGATGCTTTTGAGGTCACCTAAACATGAATGATATCTGGGTCCTGATTTATTCCATAAACTTTCTACGAAAAATCATGGGGCATTATTAAGAAGGATCTTATTAAGGAAATTCGAGATTTTTTCCAAGGGGTATTCTTACCTCAGGAAACCATTTCTACAACCATTATTCTCATTTAAAAGGTCATAGATCCTTATTATATTTCTCAATGTCAACCTATTATTTTGTGTATCCTCTCCTATTAATTTACTTAAATTTTAATCAACATGATGATATATATGAATCTCAATGGATGGATGTCCAAAGTGTATCATCGGTTGGTCAAGGGTAGATCTAGCCAAGAAGTAATTTAATTATCACATGAAATTGTAAAAGATATCAACTGGAATAATATTGGATTAATCATTTAGATCAATATTAAAATGAAAAAAGGGAGTGACATGTTAGAAAGGTGATTTATTCTCAAGGTAATTTCCAACATGTAATTTTTCAAATCTTGTTTCCGTCACCTTATTCATGTAATTCAGTTCCCCATGGCTCTTAGTGAGTATTATGGGAATGTGCTGCAGTATTTTTATATTGGAAAGTGGATTAATGTAGAAAGACCCCCTATCATCTAATGTGTTTAACAAGTCCCAAAATGTTCTTATAAAGACTCTAAAAATTCTCTTAATAGGGTTTCAATCACAGCCTATAAATGTAGAAGTCTATTTAATGGTATTTTAGACCTTCTCTTTGTGAAATATATTTCAATTTTCATCATTAAAACTAGTTATTCATTTAGAGGAATGAATCCAACTTGGATTATTTTAGTAATTGTAGTGGTTATTGCATCATTTTTATGAAAGAAAAGCTTTTACATTACGAATTATTTTCTAAAAAGATATGACCAACGTATTGATAATATGCTTGGTATTAAGAGGAGTTTCTTGATGATGATATACCTATGAGCACCCATATCTGATAGAAGGACTCAAATTAATCATTTTTATTAGTTGGTGACTAAAATACCTGATCTCATTATCAAAGGGAAGAATACATTCATTTTCATTGGTAGGTGAATCATTCAGGTTAATTGTGTGTTGTATTCAATTCCCCTTCATTTATTATTAGTTCTTAGTGTCCAAAAAAAGTTATTAACAAATATTCAAAAAATATTAACCTCCTTTAGTTACAATTCTCATGAAGAATTCTGGTTCCACTAGGATTCATGAATATGGATGGATATACATATTAATAAGGTAGGAATGAGTATTTATAGTGTATTGGAGGATATTAATAGTATTCAGGAAAAAACAGTGTTGGAGGTTATGGAGGGGTAATATCTCTAGAGAAAATTCATATCTGGGAAATATGTCTGTTATCTATAATATACTAGAGGACGAATCTCGAGAATTTGAAAGATGCTCAGGGTACTTCTCCCAAATCATAAATGCCAATCCTAGTGGATCAGTTTCCATAGGGGAGACAATTTATGAACTCAAAACTAAGTGACTGTTATTTTGGGATTACTAGGCTATCCAACACTAGATATTTATTTTTCTTGAACTTATATTCACCCATCATTCATTGAGGTCATCTTAGATCACTAGTAGTGATCAATTATTAAATCCATTCAGATTTTTAGTGAGGCAGATAGGCTATTTTAAATAATTTCTTCTTTCACCACCTTATTGGCAAAATAATATCATTATTATCTACTTATCACCCTAGTGAAGTGAGTGTGGGAATACTTGTTATGGTGTAATGATATTATAGGGATGAAATAAATTCTATATATGGTATATCTAGAACATTATAGTTCCCATAGATTATTCGATGAAATTATTTGGATTTATATTATCTTGAAATTTCTTACTTTTAGTCTCTTAGGGAAGAAATATTGGATCATCTATTTTTTGTTGGAGAATGGGGGTATTCACTATAGAAGTGACTATGATCAATGTTTGGGTTTAATGATTTGTCAACGTCAAGGGTTCATTTATTTCCAAATTTTTTTAATTCAATTGATAATAATTAGATAAAGTTGAAAGACAAGTTGTATCTCATGTTGGAGGGTTATTGGATCTGATGGATTTTTCATAATAAAGTTCATAGTGTGGATACCCCCATCTTATACTTTTCAATCCATGTGTGATCTTATTTTTTAGATTCTTTCCAAGGTTTTCTAGTGTATGATGGTGTTTAGGCGTCCAACATGTTTCTTGGTTCATCTTGTTGTATTTCATGGCCTCATACACAAGGGATGATCCAACAGGGTATATGGGTTCATCGAACGCTTTCTAGGATCAACTAAAAAATCCATTTTGAAGCCTCCAACCTTTAATGGACATATGTGAGGTGGATGTGTGTTATGTGGCTCAAGGGGTTTAGTGATTCTTTCTTATAGTAGCATCTATGAGTAAATTGATTCTTTAATTATGCAGGAAAGGTCTTCTTTTGATGGAATTCATATACTTTTAGATTTTAATATCCCACTAGAAGCAATTGAAATAGAATCTTTAGTGGTCATTGACTACTACAAGAACCTCATTTACACTCCTGTCTATATTGTTTACATCATCTAATGGTGCAACATGTTCATTGTGTAGGATCAACTGTTGTACACATTTAATGAATGGAATACGGTTATAGAATTCATGGATTCAAAATGTACTCAAGTTTGGCCCCATGTGATTTTCTCCTACATGGGACCCCTTCCCACTTATTGTTTGAATCTCATGTTCATGAATGCTTTACGTATTTGTTACATTATAAATCCATGAAATGTTTTATTTAGATTTAGGTAACCTTATAAAAATCATTCTACCTCATATTTATTTGAATCACATAATGATTTCTTCCATTTCAAAAAAAAATACTAATGATTCTACAGATCATGAAAAAGCTAGTAAAATAGATACCAATCATATATCATAAATAAAAAAAGGTGAAAACACTCAATACTTATTCCCCTATTCTATGACACAACATCAAATCAAAACATTCATAATCAAACCATTAAATAACTTTTATAGTGATATTTCTAGAAAAATTATCTAAAATCCTTCCCTCACCGTAAAAAATTTATCAAAACATCTCTAGAGTCCCCCAACTCATGGGAAACAACTAAAATCCTTCATCACTCAAGAAATAGATAAGTTTGAATTATCAGAATTATATACTATTACATTAGATTCAACTCAAATTATACACATCCTGAATAATTAAAACAAAACAAAGGAATGAATATATAATAGTGGTTACTAATAAAAAACCTAATAAGAAAAATTTGAAATTGGGATGACACTATAATAAGAACATTACCAACTATTAATTATTGATGAAATAAATCTGATCACATCATTATCATATAATTAATCATGGAGTGCACATAAATATAAAATAAACATAATAATATATCCTGTAAATATGGATATTTAGGGCCTATAAAAGTCTCATGTTGACATGTTCTATCTTCTATGAAATTAGGCATCCATAAAAGATGAATAAAATAAAAAATAATTAATGCATAATAAATTATATTTATTATCATAAATCTCAGTAGGTTGTTCAAAAAATGTTACCTCATCAACCTAACTTATCAAATTTAATTAAATTTTATTCATTATAGAGATACTGATGATTCTATGATGTGTGGAAAATATTATAGAAAGGATCAATATATGAAGGATGGGCCAATAGAAACACATCATTGTCGAAACATTACTTTATATTGTTGGCAAAAAATACCCCACTAGTTACCCTTTTATATTTATAGTCATGATATATATGACATCCCTAATTCCAAATTCAATAGTAAATTGGTTGTAGAATGGTATTGAGGGTATATAACACAAAAATGTGGTGTAATTTCTCTCTAAATTCCATAGAAATTATAATAATTTTCCAATAATTTCTACATTGATAAATAAACTGTTCATTTTAAATGATATTTCAAAAAATGAATGACCCAAAATCGAAGGATACTATAATAAACCTATGAATGTTCCCAAGATCACCAGTAACTATAAAAAACTCACCATAACCTATTAATTTCAATATCAATCCCCAAATCCAACCTAAGGAATAAAAAACTGGATTTATACATATAGGTGAGTATGCAAGTGTACTCAATGGGATCCCCATCCAAATATATCATCATATTTTGGATTAATCAAAAAAATACACATTCAATAAATAACAAAATATATTTTTTAACAAAATATAATCTATAGTATTCCCATCCATAGTGGGTCTCACTGACTACTAAATTAAAAAAATTGGGAATCATAATTTTAGAGGAATAAATAGAATAAATGTATTGAGATACAAAATTCCCACTATATTAGTTTCCATAATCATTAAAATATCATCTCATAGTGGTTTAATCCAATAAATAATAGATTAAAAAAATATATACCACAAAATCATATATGTACCCACCTAATAACAAACACCTCCACACATCAAAGCTAAATCATTGTCACATCCCAATATTCATATAACAATACTGAGTCCCTTTACACCTTGTGCAAATACACACACTACCAACCAAAAAAAATGATAGAGTATATATATACACATTTTTTTACTATAATACATTATATCCTTCATTCAAGTATATATTATAATATTTTTTCAAATGAAACACCCTAATATTTTAAAATATGTACACTATGTTTGATAGAGTTGAACTCATGTAACATCACGGTTAAAAAACCCTACCATTTTATCTTTTAAATATTTTAATTATATATATGTAGATTTTGGAGATATATCGATTATATATATTATGATAAATTTATATAAATTATTTATTTTTTTAAGCTGATATTTTTAAAAATATGAGTACACAATTATTTTAATATATAAAATATATTTTCAATAAAAAACATTTATGGGTTTAATTATTTAATCTATTAAAAAAAATTTTATCATTATTTTTAAATGATTATATTTAATTAATAATATTATATTTATAAAATATAATGAAATTAAATTCAATTTGATATTATTATGAAGGTAATTTTAATAAGATCATTTTATCCTTCAAAAATACAATTTTACCAAAATTTATATTTTATTATATTTTGAGTATAGTTATTTTAATTAAATAATTATATTTTTACATATGGAATTTAAAAAAAATTAAAATAAATTTTTAAATCCTCATTTTTGAATCTATTTAAGGTTATTTTTATATAATATTCTGAAAAGTTATATTTTTCAAATCAATAGGGGAAATTACTAATTTGAATTGAAAACTGTCTTTTATTATCAACTATTTAGAATGTAAAAATATATTACAAATTTTTTATGAATTTTTTATTTATAATGATTATTAATATTAACATAAGTGTTATTTTAATAAGCATTATACATTAATTTGGAATAGACTCATTTTGTTCTAAAAAAGAATTCTTTTTGGAAAATTGATTTTCATCATGCTTTCTGAGTTAAATGTTAAATAATATTCAACCAATTATTTGAATTGATGTTTATAATATTTATTAAATATTTATAATAATAATAATAATTAAACCCTAACATGTTTAAGATTTTTTTTTTCATTATTAATACTAACAATAGAAAACATTTCTTTGTGCGGTAAGGGTAAAAGAGCTATATCATTGTAAAAATAGTTTGTAATGATTTAAAATAAATTTAATAAGATAATATATATTAATATATGGGCATTGTTACACTAATATTTTTATAATGTGTTCAGTAATTTATTTTAAAATATTCTTTTTTATTTGGGAACCTAATCCTGGCTATTACAGATATAAGTTATATTTTGTTCGATTTGAAAACCATTTTTCTCTCTCCATATTTAATTGTCATTATTATATGATTAAATTTTGTTTTGGATTGGTAATAAATTATATGAAAATCCTATTATTATTAGTTAAAAAATGTTATAAAAACTTTTTTATCCCATAAATTCAATGTAATTTTCTTTTATTAGTTCTGGTATTTTCCTAAAAACTAATTTTCATGCTATGTTTTCTCATATTAATCTTAATTTCTTCCGCATTTAGAAATTGATCTTAATAAAAAAATTCAAATAATTATTTAATAATATGATTTGAATCCATATTTTTTTCTATCACATAATTATGTTATCTGGGTAAAACTTTATTTTATCATGATAAAACTATAAAATCTGTTTCAAATGATATAACTAAGATATAAGGCATAAAATATAACACAAACATATCTTAATTTAAATTTTGTGTTCCATGGTTCCAATTTACAACATTATTATATATTAAATAAATAATATGTATGTAATTACTTGTGTTTATTTTCCATATATTATAAATGGGAAGCTCCTCTCATATTATACTGGCATATTTTAAGAAATAATGTCCAAAAAATCACAAAACTAATACTACCCTAAAATCCTTATCAAACACAATAGTCCATTATTAGATAATAAAACCAACCATGTAATTCTTTAGGTATAAACCCAATGAGCTGGTCTGAAGTAAAGCTATAGTTCTTAAAAAACTATTTTTGTTCTTCTTCTTCTTCTACCTCCTCCCAATATTGTTAAACAATTCCGAAATAATATCAACATTATATTAAATATATTTAAATTTAATTAAAAATTTTTTATAACCTATATCAAAATTCTCTTCAATAAAACGGAAAATATAAAATTTGTTTCTCTGTACGGTGGATTACTTTGACACGAACTGTTGTAATTTTATTTCTATAAGTACCAATCATGATTGGATACAAAAATTAATAAAATATATATAAATATATATATTATGGTCAGGAAATAATTAATAATTTTAAAATATAAAATAAAATATATTTTTTCCTTTTCCATCAATGAAAAAAATGATAATTGTATTCATGTTCATGTTTGGGTAACCACATCCATAAAGAGATGTGAGTCTTTTTCCATCATCACATCAAAATGATATCTTCTATAACTGTATTAAATGATATAATATGATATGTATTTGTAGACCCCGGAAAATGTGTCCCCAAAATATTCCAAATTCTTCCATACATGATCCAATATCATAGAACTTTTTACAATCTTCGATTTGGTAGGTTATAGGGCCCAAATGTAGTTACAGATTAGGTGTTATGGACATTTGATGTTGGAATAGAAAACTGGTTCGCAAAGCCCATTCGCGAATCCCCCTCCACAATCGCGGAGCTCCACCATGATTAAATGAGGCGAGAAGCTCCATGAACCTATTTTACATTCATGACACACAGTGAAGACCCACCGCAAAGCACAAGAGGCGGGATGCTTTGTGAATGAATTTGACGTTCGTGAACCCGCTGCGAAGCGAAGGATGCGGGACACTCCACGACCGTCTTTGAAGTTTACGATCCACCACGGATCAATCTCCGTCTCCACACTGAGTGAGCTTTTCTTCGGGGAACCCCTTTCCTATAAATACCCATCTCACCCCCCCCCCCTCGTCAAGGAATCCACAGCCACTCCGCCCCTTGGGCAGCCGATCACCTAGTCCGCGGAGCACCGCTTTGCGGCTCTGTGAGGCCATGCATCATGAGCATATTCCTTAGCATTGTTGATTCGAGAGACGAGGCACCATTAGTCCATGATCCTTGAGCCAATGCTCCGCGATGCTGCTCCACGAGACCATACTCCGTGAGTCCATGCTCCACGAGCCAATGCTCCGCGATGCTGCTCCGCGAGACTTTGCTCCGTGATCTGCCCATGCTTCGCAAGAGGCCCGCGCTTTGCGAGACCACTTGATCCACAAGAACCTTTTACCGGTGAAGCTACTTTGCTAAGACCAATCCTTTGCGAGGTTCCTACCTTGATTCCAAACAGTCCCTTCGCTACCGCCACAGACCCCTATGAAAAATGGAGAGTCACACCATGAACTTTTCAGGCTGGGACGTCGGGATTTTCCATTGAGCCCTTATGCGCACCCACCATCCTCCTATGGAATACCATGATTTGAGATCCTCCTTAACACATCATGAAACACTTTGAGTCGACATATTCCTCTTTGTTTCATTGTCGTGTCGTGAGTTGAGATTATCATCATCGATTCCCCAAGTACCTTGAGTCGAACCATTCCTCAGGTAACTCCTCCAAACCCTATCACTTGGCCCCTATGCCAGGTTGAACCACAAAGGGTCGCCCTCACCAAAGACCCAAAAACATCCATTCCTAGGAGCCTTATGCCCAATAGTACTATCTACTTCACATTAAACTATAGTAAGACATATATGATCCACTTACTCCAAATAAGAGATGTCTCATGCTCCAAGATTGAGATTCCAATAGTCTTATCTACATGCCTATAAACTGTAGTATCCCCTATGTTCCAATCATAGGATGCCACTTTCTCTAAATAAGAGATTCCCCATGCTCCAAGAATGAGATGGAAACAATCCTCTTTGCATGACTATAAATTGTAGTAAACCCTATGTGCCAATCATAGGATGCCTCTTCCACTAAACAAGAAATGCCTTATGATCCAATCATAAGACGCCTAATGTCATGATTACAGTGGCATAATTCCAACTCCACTTGGTGTTATCCTACTTGTACACTAGCACATAGGTGTATAATCATAATCCTCATCCCACAAGTGTGTTGTCTTACCCTCATGGCCAGAAATGAGGAAGACATTATGGGAAGCTTCCTCGCGTAATCCCTATTCACCTTTGACACTCAATAGAGGCACCCAGGAAGCTTCCTTGCGTAAGCCCCATTCACCATTTCTGCTCCATATTGGCCCCCGGGAAGCTTCCTAGCAAAATCCATATTCACCTATGTCGCTCTATAGCGGATCCTTGGAAGCTTCCTTGAATAAGACCCATTCACCATTGTTGATCCATAGTGGTACCCGGGCAACTTCCTAGCGTAATCTGTATTCACCATTTTCGCTCCATTGCGACACCCGGGAAGCTTCTGAACGTAAGCCCCATTCACAATTTATGCTCCATAGCAGCACCCGAGTAGCTTCTTTATGTATTCCCCATCCCTTGTTGGCACTCCATTCGGCGGTAAGTCATCGTCACTTCATTCAGTGGTAAACTGTTGTCATCCCAATCAGCGGTAAACCGTTGTGATCCTATTCAACTGTATGTCATTGAAAACCTTATTTAGTGGTAAGCCATTATGACCCAATCCAGTGGTATGCCATTGAAACCCCATTCAACGGCTAGCCGTTGACATCGTCATACAACGGTAAGATATTGCGACCCCATTTAGCGGTATGTTGTTAACATCATTATCTGGTGGTAAGCCGTTGTGACCCAATCCAGTGGTAAGCCGTTGAAAACCCATTCAGCGAAAATCCATTGACATCCTCATCCAGTGGTAAGCTGTTGTGACAGCATTTAGCAGTAATCCATTCAATTCCTTATCCAGCGGTAAGCCGTTATGACCCAATCTAGCACTAAGCTGTTGAAACCCCCTATCGGCGGTAAGTCGTCGTCAGAAGAACTACGTAGACTTTGATTCCCTTCCACAGGGAAAAGTAGTAATCCTATTCAAGGATCAAGCCCGAAACTATCATCATCCTTCTCCTCGGCCCTCCGTCTTGGATTAAGTCCTGGAACCATGGGCCAACTAACTCATACGCCCCTATTCGGTTCTCACGGATGCACACTTCGCGACGTGATCATCAGCTCTCTGTTGCCTCTTTTTTCTCACACCGAGCATGACTCACGTGGGACTAGAGTAAGCATCCAACATGATAATGCCCCGACCAGCAGGACATTAAACTATATGCCCCCGTCTAGTATGACGTTAAACTATATGCTATCCCGCATGACATTAAACTGTACATCCATTTGAACTATGAGGAATTTTATCCATGTCAAGGCATGGTACATAGGAAGCCTCCGGATGTTCAAGCCCACCACCTATAGACCTCCGAGTTTATCTTCACGTCGGTTCGCCAAAACCCTCATCCCTTTTGAACTATGATGACTTTGATCCATGTCAAGGATTGGTATGTAGGAAGCCTCCACGAGGTTCAAGCCCACCACCCGCCGTTTATTTAAGTCAGGTTACACCCTCGTCTCGGATGATGTTAAACTGCATTCCAGTCTAGCGGCAAGCCATTGTGACTATCCTGAACTACATGGATTTTGATCCATGTCACGGCATGGTACGTATAAAGCCTCATGAGGTTCAAGCCCACCACCAGTGGACCACCGAGTTCACCTTCACGTCGGTTCACTGATGAAGCCCTTTGAACTATGAGGTATTTGATCCATGCCAAGGCATGGTAAGTAGGAAGCCTCCATGAGGTTCAAGAACATAATTCATCGGACCAAGGTCCTTCTTCACGTCGGTTCGCCGAAAATTAAATCCCTTTTGGACTATGGTGTCTTTGATCCATATCAAGGCACTATACGTAGGAAGCCTCTCTGAGGTTCAATCCCGCCATCCCCCCTAGACCAAGGTCGTTATTCACATCAGTTCTCTGACACAACCTTTCCTAAACTACGTGGCCTTTGATCCATGTCAAGGAATGACACATAAGAAGCCTCACGAGGTTCATGCCCACCACCAGGTTGTTCCGACATCATTCATGTAGCTTCACCCCCATCCCACATGATGTTAAACTATATAACTGAACTACGAGGACTTTGATCCGTGATATGTCATGGTACGTAAGAAACCTCATGAGGTTCAAGCCCAACACCCATCGGACCAAGTTCCACATTCACGTCTGTCGTTTGGTGCACCATCCCTAACTACACGAACCTTGATAATATATTCTATCTATACTCTTCTATTTCTAGTTTCCTTTTACAATAGTTGTACTCTATGGTGTGACTAATTTTACACTATTTTTAGGGAAGATGATTTTTTTTTGATTTCTCTTTACCAAGACCAAATCATGGATTGATATTAGACATGTGATTCATCCACTACCTATTGGTTGGGTATATTATCTATCCACCATTTCACAACTTCTAAAACAATGCACCATTATACCTCATGGTTGAACCTTCCGATAAAGTTTCATTCTTTTCTAATATATTATTTAAAATGGATCAGCATGATTTCTATGACCTACCATTTTGGAGAAACCCATCCATGGGTCATTATCCCTGACATTGGAAACCTTTTTGGGTGAACCCATGTTGAATAGTCTCTTTCTTGTACATCAAATTGTTAGTGAACAAGAGGGACCTCCCCCTAGTAAAGATAAATAAATAATTAAATTTAATTGGAATGAATGATTGGAATTAAGTTTCATTCCTAACTCCATATATTTAAAGGAACACTATGGATGATTCATATTAAAATCCATATGACTCAGTTGTAAATTTATTATCCATGTGTACAAATATCCCTAATTCATTCCACATTCTAATTCTTATATTTATATTATGTTTTCTTCCTTCCAAGTAGGTTTCTGCGTAGCCTCTTTAGTTTGTGATTTATGATCCATGTCATATTTCCTTATAAAATGGCATTTTCCATGTCACAAATATCTAGAACAAATTTTGAATTATTTTTATCACATTTATTTCAAACTATTCCTTATGCTAATTCTCTATATTTTTTTCATGTTTTTGTAATCAAAAGTACATATTAATTAAGAAATAATTTGATGGATTTATTATAATGATATTATTGGTCAAGATTTATAGGTTTTAATATTGGTATTTCATTAATTCAATGTGATTAGATATGTGTCATTCAATGTTATAAGGTTTTTATTCCATTACGTATGATTATTCCTTATTTCCTTGTGATCATAAATCATGTCCTAGAAATTATGCATGTTTCTAATTCCATATTCCATAATTTGTACCATATTTAGTGTATGTCTTGAGATGTTTATTTACAGCATGTTATTATTGATTCCTTTTCATGTGGTGTTCCTTGGATTATATGGTTTAATTGTACAAGCTGAGAGAGAATATGGGACCCGAGTTGGGGAATCGATGGATGGACTTTCTGTACTCTATTGGATATGCTTAATGTGTTCGTAGATATAAATTGGATTATTAGGTATGTCCTTTACTAGAGGTTTTTGACACTCATGGGTGATGTTGGTTCCCTTGGGGATAACCCAATGACCGACCCATTTGAAGGATGGATACACCATGCCTCTAGTGATACTCGGTGCCTATATCAGATAATTGGTATGAGACCAGGGAAATAGTACCATGATTGACAACATAAATGTTGTATGGGTTTCCATATATAGACTCTGTTATATTCGGTTATACATAGACTCATGTAACGACCCTTGGGATTCTGTTGAGATATCCTTGTCTGGGCTCCGTAACACCCTGACCCAAGAAGCTCAGAGTCATACCACTATTTTATTATATTGGCATAGATACAAGGAAGATGCCTCATGACGAACCTATCCTTTATTGTAGTTTTGGAAAAAAGATACATACTAGAGTTTAAAACATAAACTCAAAACTAAAAATAACATAATAACATAATCATAAAATCCCATGATCTCTTAGATTAACCATACAATTAATTCATAGTATAATAATCCTCAGAACCTGGAAGGATAAAATATAAGAAAAGAGTGAATTAAAATTCTAAATGAGGGTAATAAATACAGAAGAAGATATAATAAACATAAACATAGGAACAGTGAGTAACTAAAAATAGATGCCCTTAAAATGGAACTTGTGCACACAATTGAAGGAATAGGATATGAATAAATAATGACATATTAAATCATAATCATGGGTATTATTCTAGTAAAAAAACCTCATGAATATTAAATTAATAGTTTAATAATGATAAAATCTATAATATGGGACATCATAATCATAATTTAAAGGCCTTATGCCAAGACCATAAATATCCATTTTTTCAAGGCCTCATCCCAAGACTATAGTTTGCCTTATAAGATCAATTGATGCCCCAAGGGGCTATAGTGGGGCCCAGCCAACACTTACTAAGTCTAATTCATTTCTATTTCAAATGGGTATGAACAGAAACAAGATAACCATTCATATTAGAACTATTATATGATATCTAAATAACATTCCCAATTCATTAATAATAATCACAAACAATTCAGAGTAATATGTTGAATGATTTTAGTATATCACATACATGGTCAAATTAATCATAAACAATTAACTAAAACATGTTTTATGATATCATAGTAGATAAACATCAATGATGTAAATGTTTAAAAAAATGACATTGACATAGATGAAGATGCTATAAAATGAGACCCCTAAAAATTCATTTCAGAAATAATCCTTAAACATTCCATAGTGTTCCATACCACCTTGAAACATACAAATCATAATACCTTTGAATATCAAGATAATATGGAGACGATTGATATGATATACCAAATGTAAGTACATACACCACAAGGAAGAAATAAGTGGTGAAAAAGGAATACATCACATAAAAGATAAAGTGAGATGAGAAAAAACTTTTTTTACTTTGTAAAGAATATTTAATTTTGAAATCATTTGTAAATGTCATGGAATAATATTATGAACATGTATATCCCATAAAATAAATTTTATGTTAATTGAAATTATATTTTAGGCTTAAATAATGTCTTATTGAGGTGAAATCATTTAAAATGAGTTTTAAAGATGCTTTAGAAATAAAACATTTTATGGAGGTTTGTGGAAGATATTAATGGATTTTAAATAGAGAGAGATTTTTTATTTTCATAAAACATTAAATGAACAAAAATTTATTTTTCATGTTATATTTTTTGATTTAAAAATTATATATCTGGCATAAAAAAATTTATAGAGTGAAACTAAAAATATTTAATAATTCGAGAAGTTCCTGGAATCAAACATGCATTTCAGAACAATTTTTGAATGAATCTTTTAAAAAATTACCCATAAAATAAATAATGATTATGATTGGTTCACATATATATAATATTCACACATAATTTATGAAAATTAAAAATTAATAAATTAAAATTTCAGTAAGGTGAGTAGAAAATAAGAGCAACCCGAATGAAAATGGAGGTTATGGTAGAAAATACATATAACTTTGTAATCAATTGAATCACATGACCCAAAATTAAAAACTGTAAAATGATAAATTTAATATAATTAAAATAATTATATTTTAGATATGAAACATAAATGGTCAGTACAAATACACTATACATAATTAATAATAGTAAAAATAGAATATCTCACAAACATGGAAGTGAAATGAAGTAACCCTTAAAAACAATTAGCCATTGTAACAAGTGATCTTGTAAGGAATTAATGAGTGGTAAAGGGGAATACCATAATTTATATATCATAATGTTTTTGGGTTATTTGAGAAAAATAACCAAATCATTAGGAATAAAAAATAAAAGGACACAACATAGGGGGTTCTTGAATAAAAGTGAAAGAGAGGATCCCTTACCTTTAATTTTAGGGTGTTCTTCTCTTGATATTAATGACCTAAATAACAAAATTAGGACCATTAATTAACAATTAAAAAACCATTTATATATTTATTTTTTCTATTATTACTTTATTATGTTCATTAATGTCCATTAATATGGGTTAAGGGATTCAATTTCATTGTTTGTGAGTCCTCGTTTTCATAATATTCATGATCGGATAACCTATAAAATAAATTGGTAGTTCATGTAAGATGGGAGTTGGAGTAAAAAGTTTATTTTAAATGTTATTAAATTAAAATTATGAATATTAAATTATAATAAAATTAATTTTTTTTCGTAGATAATATGAAACATTATATAAAACATTAATGAAAAACATTTAGATTAATTTGGTGATTTTTCTCACAACTACCTTGTTTTATATTATTATTTTATATCTAGAGTGAATAAGGATTACAAAATATTATATAAGTTAAAAATAAATCTATAATAGTCTGATTTAAAAAAAAATGGTTTCATGACAATAATTTAAGAAGGTAAATATAATTGAGTTCATTGTTATCCTTTAATGTGATAAATAAACACATCTTGGATGATGTTTAATTTGTTGCATAAATGAGGGGGAAAGGAGAGATGAAGATGAATTATCCCATTACCATAGAGAAATTATGTTACATATATGGTACTAGTGTTTTTATAACATTTGGATGAGTGGAGAATATGTATAGAAATTGAACAAAGGAACATGATAATGAATTAAGAGAATAGATGAATTTTACCACTTGAATTAACCTTTCTTGGGTGCCTCTTAAGGGAAGAATATTTTTTCTTTTTATGAGACCAAGGGTTTTTTTGTTGTAGGGAGGATCTTGGGAGGAGATTTTGGCAAAATTTGGATAAGGAAAAAGGATTTATATTTTTGACGAAAAGAAGGTGGAAGAGGTGGTTTTCATAGTAGAGGGGAAGGGGGTTTTCATAATATTTTAATCATTAGTTAATCATTTTTTTTATAAGACAATAAATACAGATGATTCCAAGACCAAAATTAGTATAATTTTCATATGAGTTCTAACCATTGGTCCTTACATTAGCATAACATCATCAATAACACAATAAATCTATTATTTAGAATTTATTGTAAATTATCATATTTTACTATTCACAAAAAATTCATGTATTTCAGAAAAATCACCAAAACTCACCGTAACCATTTTTCAATGTGTATAATACAAAAATAAATTCCTTATTTCAAAAATAATTCACTACATATGTTTAATTTAATTTTTAATTAAAAACACAATTTACTTGAAAAATGTAGTTTTTATAATATTTATTTACGTGTTCCCAAACAAAGGTATATTATACGTTCACTTAAATCATATATATTTACTATCATAGATGATGTTACTATTCATAAGGGTTTGTCACTATTCATATTGATAACATTAATATTCATAGGGGTATTTACTATTCATCAAAAAATTAAGTTTGTCATATGAGACATTAAATAACTTACTGATCGCAACCGTGTATATCATATTTTTGAAATTCAAATCCTAGGAGTGGAACATTTTTTATTACTATATAGGTTATAAAAAAAGTGGTGTCGTTTAGAGATTTTATTCTTCATGCATTCAAAATAAAATTTATTATCAAAATCATGGGGTATTACAGGCTCACGACACCTCTACTAGATTCAACGGATTAATGAAATGCTTGATTTATTACTTTGTCATTACCATTATATATATTTCATTGTATCATTATATATTTACAAGGTTGTGATACCTCAAATCCAATGAAAAAGAATATGGCATTCTTCATTACATTGGTAGATTCTTTTTTTATGTGATTACTTATATATTATTACTTCAACACGTACCTCCTTTACGATATCAAGATTAGTTAGAAATAGATGCTATTGGGAAGGTGTTCATTTATCAAGTCAGACCAAGTAGAAATTAATTAATTGTTATTTTCTCTTTATTTAGATATAATGGTACTGTATATATTATTTATTAGATGAAATGTGTCATCCTATACACAATGGGTGCTTGCCTTCTGAGATTATGTCTCACACCCTACTTGGGGACCACTTTGTACATGAGTACACATTATGATCCTAAGAATGGATAAAGGGATGTGTTATGATTCCATTTCATGATTGAGTTTCTTACACAAGAAGTATGTTGGAGTAGAGGACCAAGCCTTTTGTAGAGATACTGTTTTAGATATTTTTTCGTTGATATATTTTTTTAACATGTAGTTTATGTTTTTTATCCCATGTTCCTATGTACTCATATTTTTTATAGCATCATGGAAAACATATTTTGCATCTATTATAATAAAAATTCTGTTTAGTTAATCTTTATACTTTGATCAATTCATTATTTTTACTACTACCTATTCCGAATTTAGGAATCTACTATTTATTATTCATTTTTACCTGATATGCATAAACATATCTATAGGGGAATACACTCCCCATAGACACACCCTTGTCCCTCTATTATTTTTAGCCACAACTAAAAGTCACGAATATTCACTTGAGGTCATGTGGGGACCATTCCAACTACTTAATTTTTGGTCAGTGAGGCAGTGATGGTACATGGTTAATTTTTATACTTATAGTTTTATGATATCTATACTAGAGATATATATTTTTCCCATCCTCCTATGATATATATAGAATTTGATCAGAACATGTCTTCCAATTACAAAATAGTCTACTCAGATTGGCCATCAGTTTGATGGTGGTAATCTATGAATTTGTTCAACTCATTTTTTAGAGAATGTTGAAGAATTTTCTTGAACATAGAGGAAATTATCTGATCTTGATGAAATAAAATTGATAGTGGTACTCCATGCAGCCTTACAAATTTTTTGACAAATATTTTTTATAGTTTATTGAGAATTAAATCCTATAAAATCTCAATAATGTGAGCAGACTTTGTAGTGAAATCCACAAAATCCGATATAGATTTGTTTTACCTGGATGTCTTCGAATATTTGATGATAATGTACATGGTCATTTTTCCCATTTCCATGTTTGTATGGGTCATGGTTTTATCATCCCTTTAGGAATCTTCCTTTTAATCTTCCCTTGATGACATACCAGGCACATTTATGTATGTTATGTGATCTCTAAATCTATATTGTACAACCAATTGTGCTCTCGGATATCTCTATACATATTTGTGCTTCCAGGGTGAACGGATAACGTTGAACTATGTGCATCATCAAATAGTTCTTTCTTTAACTCGAGATTTGTAGTTATTAATTGAATCTCACAACTCATTATTCATTAACATTGATCTTTTAGGATTTCAATTTTCTTATTATTTTCATTTTATTCTAAATTCCCTCATTATCCCTTTTTGTATCATTTTTATTTTCTAAAAGAGAAGGTTGGCCAATAATTTGTTAAAGGATTGATGATTTTCCATTCTTTACAATTCTTATGTCTAGCCTATTCAAGTCTTATAATATCATATCCTTCTTAATTCTAATCAATGAAAAAAATTGTACGATACTTTTTATTTAGAGTATCTTTTAATTTATTTGATTCCCAATCATAGATTGAATTGAGGTGCCATAGTCCTTGATTATATCTAACCATCATCATTAGTGATTGATTAGATATTTTTTTGTTAATATGTACTTGATAATTTTTTGATCTTTATATATTTCAAAATTATCACCAAAGAGATAATATCACCATATTTTCAAAGCAAATATCACTACATCAAACTTCATATCATGCATAGGGTAGTTATATTCATGAACAATCAACTTTCTTGTTGCATAGGCTATAACATTGTCATTTTCCATTAATACACTACCTAATTCATTATTTTATTCATCCGTGAATAACAAAAAACATTTGGGTAGTGTGAAAGTAGTTGAATGGATAAGCCTCATTTTAAACTCCATAAACATATCTTCACATTCGTCATTCCCAGAAAACATGAATCCCTTCCAATATATTATGGTAAGAGGGTTTTGTTATCATGGAAAATTTCTCACAAATTAGTGATAATACCCAACTAACCCAATGAAAATTTTTCTATTTGTCATAGATCTTGGTCTTATAAATCCTTTAATTGATTCCTTCATTGAAGGATCTATTCTATATCATTTATTGTGATGAAATGGACCAATAAAGTTACTTCATTTAACCATAACTCACATTTTTGTACATGGCATAAAGTTTATCCTTTTGTAGGGGTTTTAAAACAGTGCTCATATGGTCCTCTTTTACATTGTAATATATTAGAATATTATCTATAAGGAATACCACACATTGGTTGAGGTATTATCTAATGACACAATTTATAATGTCTATAAAGATTTTTAGATCATTAGTGTGCCCAAAATTCATTAATATGAACTCATAGTACTCATACCATATACAAAAATAAGACTTGTGGATATCCTCCTTCTTTGACCTAACATGGTAATATCCAAACTATACATACTCATTGAGGAATTATCATGGTGGATGTATAATATTGAACAACCCATGAATTATAGGTAGAGTATATTTTTACATTGTCGTGATTTTAGTGAGCGCATGATAATAAATGAAAAGGCTCATTGACCCATCCTTTAGCTTGATCAAGATTACTAGTGCACCCCCTGGTGAATCACTTGAGTGTATGAACCCATTATCTGGATTATCCAATAGTTTTTTCTTAAACTACTCATGTTCAAGGACATGCTTTCAATATGAAGTCTTATATAAAAATAAATCTCCCTGTATAAGCTCGATTGAAAATTCAACCTCTCATCTATTAGAAAGACCGTGAAATTACTTTAGAAACACATCAGTTTATTCCCTCATAGTAGGAATTACATTGAGGATGGTTCTTTCTTTATAATCAATAATGTTTTATCGATATTACTCCTCGTAGGTCCATAATATCAATGATTCATATTTTGGTTCCAAAAAATATTCAACCTCCTCTTTTCACATGTACAAAATTAGGCGTCAATTCGTAATATAGAGACTTATTTTCTTTTCACGGGAGTTTTTCTTGTCTCTCTATAAGGAACTCCAATACATACCAAAAAAATCATCAAATTACACTAAATGTATTATCATAAGGATAGTTGGGACATTCATCCCACAAATTTTGATAGGGGAGGATTTATATAATTATGAAACAATAGTTTCCCAAATAGACATTTTCATCGAAAAGACTACCTTCATTCTTTGTGTAAGAGTTTTATTAGTTATAATATACATTCCAGATATAAAGGAATACATAGAACTAGAATCCAAATGATTTTTAACCATTCTTGAATGAATAACTTGCATACCTATAACCACTTCATTGTCAGGATCCACCTCTATAGTTTTGATGGAAAAAAGATCCCCCTTGCTTCATTGGAGGTCGTTGATTGTCTCTGAAAACCCTTTTCATAGTGAATTGAATTGAAAATTTCCATGGTTTATTATAGTTGAATCCATTAATAATGCACCGAGTCTTGACTACAGTAGTTATATCCTCCACTTCGTTAGTGGGGTTCTCCTTTTACCAAACACTATCTAGATTACTATCTTCCAAAACCGAAATAATATCCTCATCCACCTTAGGAAAACTCATAGTTTCTTCTTTATAAACATTTGACAAGTAGGATGGTCAAATTTTGTAGTACAGTTAGATTTATCAATCAATCAATAATAATTAATATCTTCTTTTTTCATCCAATAACGATGATACCCTTTTAGTTTTTTTATCTATATTTTAAATTTTTTGGCACATCAGATAATTTTCTCATACCTATCAAAGACATAGATCGCCATGTTCTTTCATCGAAGAGGTTCTATTCCCCGAAAGAAATAGTCAACCTTGCATTCTGAGGTAATATCAAATTATGAGGTGTATCAAGCATGCCTTGTATGGTTTTATTCATGCACCCTAATAGATTCTTCATTTTTCATCATCAGGGAATGGAAATACCTTTTTATTTTAAAATGGAGAGTTTAAGGAAATAATAAATCAATTAAAATTTTACAGAATTTCATCCACCCATCGCATAAATCTCTTCCTAAAGATTCATATTTTTATCAATGTACACCAATAATCAGTTTCTCCATCCAAATGATAAGCAACCCGAAGAACATTCTCTTACATAGAACATTAAAGGATGGAGAATATCTTATCAATTGAGTTAATCCATGTTCCATGATTAATGGATCAGATAACCCGTTGAATGATAGAAGAATTTATTGCATAAATGTATCTGTCTTATCGTATTCTCTCTTATGTGGATTTAGAAAATCATCTTGATCTAGGATTCTATTCAGAACCTGATTCATCAGGGGGAGTATTGTCATTCACATTGTGATTCTAACTCCCATCAAGTTGACCATCTCATTGGGGGTAGTAATCTCATTTCCACATGAATTGATGGAATAACTAATTCCACCTATTTTCGGGAATTGGCCAGAATAAAATTAAAATTAGGGATGAGTATTTTTAAACTATTAAACATGTAAATAAGAATTTTATGAAATTAAATGGGGAACATATAAATTATATTTATTTCCTTGACTTATGAACTTATAGGTTTTAATATATGTTATCCACGATCTATTTCATAACGTATATTATTTTTGAAATCTTTTTCCATTAATAATGGTTCATAATGATCTTCTAAAATAACCAAATCCGGTCCCCTAAGAGTGTAAAACAAGATTTGTAGTAAGTCCCATTGTCAAGTACGACGATACACTGAGTCATGCCCAACACACCATGGTTGAGTTGTTAGCCATAGATACATCACTTATAGAACCACATACACTAGTATTATCCATAAAGGATGTATTTTCTTAATAAACCACTTAATCTATACTTAAAAATTTAAGAATGTTATCATGTACATAGTCTTATCCATGTGGCTTTCTAAAGAGTTTTTTAGTCCTAATATCAAACATAACCAAACTTCTACTTTAATTCATTCTATATGAACCCATTAATTTAGTTCACATTAATACATGATTTATTACAAAATATTCCAATAGTAAAAACCTAGAATATTGAGAAGTATAGTTTATTGGAGAATATGTTACATTACATAACAACATAGAACCTGAAAAAATTAGAATTATTGAAAATGTTCATAACATGATCATAAAAGTCTATTAATTTTCAAATAATATGGGATAACATGGGTACATACAAAAGAAAGTAGTGACCTATAAATCCCATTAATGGAATAATTCGAGAATACGGTAACACGTGTCACAAAATAAGAATATCAATGTGGAATAAAATTAACATGAATAGTAAGGAATGATATAACATGATAATCATAACATGGGAAATCTAGAATAAATTAAATACACTACATCATAAACATATGTCAAGGATAACTACCATAAAAATATGATAAAAACTCTCATACAAGAGTCTAGTTCATTGAATTTATTTTCCTGACATATAATAAGAGTAAACACTACCCAATACATTATATCACTATATAATTTTGTGCTCACCCCTCACTTTTATTTCATTCTCATGCTTAGGAGTGCCTCATAGATCACACAACATGGTTTCAATCAATAACATAGTTTATTACATGTTCTTGGAGTGTAAAATAGAATAATTTATGTCCCAAGTAAAATAATTATATGTTTATAAATGTAAATTTCCATGATTTTAAATGTGTATTGTATTCACTATATAAAAATTCTGTCATGTAGATTTGTGGTGAAATTTCAACAGAATAACGACGTCACATAAAAATACAAAAAATAAGTTGTTAAGTCAGAAACAGTAATATCATCATTTAGAAAAAAATATAGTAGTATGGACATCAATATAAAAATAAAAAATAGTAATTGGAAACATATTGCATATAATAATAAGGAATCTTGAATAAGGAAGAGAATTTGACGATCTGTTACTAAAATTCAGCATAGTAATAGGTATACAAAAAGGTTCATTGGTGGATTAATGAGAGTAAATGGAGAAACTAATAATTTATAAATAAAATCTAATATTAGGTGGTTGTAGTAAAATATACCAAATCAACTAGAAATTGAAACAAATATGAATAACATAAAAAAGGTTCTTGAATGGAAATGAGAAGAGAGAAATCCATTAAGTGAGTGTGTAACTCGAAATGATTTGGTGGAGTTTCTTGAGAGATTAGGGAATACAGAGATTACTCTATAAATTTGAGGAATGATTAAGGATGTAATATACATATTTTAATTAATTTAAAGTGGGATATTATGTGGGTATATACAGAAAATGATTGGGTATTTCTTTAATATTTATTAAACATAGGTGTTCAACTCTAAATAATAAAATAATGAAACCCACAAACCATCCCATGGTTTTTAACCATGGATTATATAAAATATTAGCGGTTTTAATTATTTTTTGAGTCCAAGTTCAAAACATAAAAAAATTATACCTTTTCATATGTAGTGGTGAGTCAAACTACAATAGAAATAATTTTAAACCAGTAAAATATAATAATGGATTTGAAAGACTCATAATAGAATTATAAAATTAATAAAATTAAATTGAAATATAATTATTTTAAATGGAAAAAAATATTTGATGCTAGATTACTTTTATATAGATGTTATATCACTTTTGGATCATTACGATGTCATAATACATACTATATTTTTATATCGTATTTAATTTTTACCCCAAAATTTGACTGTATCGGAAAATTATGAAAAATTCTCTATTGGATTATTTTGAAATTATGATTCAGTTTTTCATTTTATATAAATAATATTTTAAATACGTGTATTTTCACATTAAAAATATTAATTGATATTTATGAGAAATGTTATGATTTTTAGAATATTAGTTTTTAACATATACAAAAATTATATTTGACATCATAAAAATTACATGATAATTTATATTGCATAAAATATTATTAAATATAATATTTTATTAAATTTTTATTTATTTCAGAAATCCATTAATTAATAAAAATAAATTCCATAATTTAATTTGATTATTACCCAAAAAATATAATTTTAATTTTATGGAATCAAAATAACAATCAATTTATAAAGTAACAACAATAGTATGAAAAGTTATTCATGATATTAAAAAATAATGTATATAAATATTTTACTATGTTATTTATACATATACTTTTAATACACAAGAAAACACTCTAAGTGTAAGGTTCTTGATGGTGATACATTCGTAGGGTGGTTCAGAAAACATGGTTTGGGTTGTGATCCTAATGAGCTCGGACTTCTCCTGTAAATTGTTTCACTCTTTCTTATATTGTCCGATCAATGATTGGGATTGGTCAAGAAAAAATCCTCATGATTCCATCTACATATAAATCTCTAATAAATGATCCTCATAGGGTATGATCATACTAGTTGATCCCATAATGTTTTTATCTTTCATTTGGAATTTTCAAATCCCTATATAAATACAAACCATGTGATTAGTCTTCAATGTTAATGATAAATAACGGTCTATTAAATCTAACTGGATTTAATAAAACAAAAAAAGTTATTATTTCTCAATAAAAATATTACATAATAGTACATATAATTAAATCATGAGGAACCTTTATATATAACAGTCTGGGTTGTTATTTTTTACCACTGTAACATCCCGATATTTTGTATTATATTTTTTACCTATATTAACACTATATTTTGAAGTTGTATCCATATTGAAAAATAAATAATGAAATATGTGAAATATTACATAACTAATATATTTAATGTAATAACAATAATAAAACCAATGGAAATATTTTTCATCATTAATGAACTAAAATTCCAAACATTTTGATGACCAATAATTAATATGATATAATTTCAAAAATGATTGTTCTCTATAAATTAGTTTTTTGAAAAGATTAATATTTTATAATAATAAATTAAATTTTAAATCATTGAAATATTATCAAACAATATAAAATACATTAAAAATTATTTAAATACAAATTGATACTATATCATATTTAGAAATCATAGCATAACAAAATTTATTTTCTATATAGAAAAATATTTGATGCATTTTTATCATTTAAAAGACAAATATTCAAAATTTAAATCATAAATTTATAAATATAACATCATTTTTGTAGTAAAAATATCAAAAATATAATAGGGTTATTTTATTGTATTTTCCTAAAATAATTGACTTTTATGTGAATAGTGTAAAATAAATTTCTACCGAAACCATAAAATTTATCACTTTATCAATATATAAGCAAGAAAAATATTATTATAAAAAAGTTTCATTGGTAAAATATTTAATTAATAATTTAAAATATACATTCCAAAATACTAAGCCCAATTATGAAAACCTATTATTATCATTCAAATGAATTAAGTAATATTTCACAATAAAAACAATTTGTACACTTTTATTTTAAATAAATATTATTTTACTAAAACCAAGATCTAGATTTATTTAGTGTCCACATAAGAATAAATTGTAATATTATCCCTTTTAATTAATGGAAATAAATGAATGGAATTTTTATCATGGATATAGAATTTATGCAGAAAATACAATTAAACAAATGGGTTTTACACATAACATACACGAATATTAAGATTGACATTTATCACCATTAAAATTATTTTTTGATAAAAATATTCTCAAAATTTAAATCACCAATTTAAATTATTTAGTAATTCAAATTTTAAAATTTCTTCATTAAAATTAATTATCAGGGTTTAAAATGAGTTACTACATTGATAGAAAATTTTGGTAAAAAGATAAAAGAAACAAATGAAAAAATTCAATCAAATTTAATATCAGTGGTGACAGGTTTATTGGATTATATACCTTAAAAGGAACCATATTATGATATTTTCTACTTTATTTTTATTTTTCCTTGGAAAAATCATGATGTTATTGTAAAGAAAAAATATTTATAAAAATTACACTTACATTACATATAAAAATTTCCATCACTAGCACACTTATAATCAAAAACTATTTCACTTATATTCAACCAAAACCAACCTAAATAACACTAAAACACTCATATTAATGTATTATTGGTTTGGTATTCATATAATTCCATCTCTTAAATCCTTATTTCTATTTGAAAAGAATTATTTCTAATTTGTAAAAACAAATCTCAATTACATCTTTTCCATTTCACTTACATTCCTTATCCTTCGAACTCCATTAAATATAATATACAAATTTTGAAATAATTTAATCATTATAGTATGTATAATTTAATGGAAACATTCTAATGTGAAAATAATTATATACATTACACCCAAATATCCGGAAAAAAAATCATGTGTGTTATGTGCAGACGACCGCCTCTATAAGTGATGTTTTTCATAACATCAATTCATGTACTATTATAAATATGTATTCAATATTTTATATAATATGTATAAAATTTATATGAATTTTAAATTATAAAATAATTCCATTCCTTTTAATGTTCTATGAAAACATACATGTCACCCATCAATACATGTATACTACCACCTCCACAAAAGTTCTAGTTTTTCATTTATATTTTGACATTTATTTATTATTAAGAACTATTTATATTTGATTCATTTTGTTGAAAATATCTAATTATTATCCAAATTCTAATTTCATAACTATATTACATAACAATATTCAATTTATCAACCATGCTTGCTGAAATATTATAGCTTATTCTTATATGGGTCTGTTGAACCACTTGAAGGAACACAACTATAAATTTATATCATTATGGACAATGAAAACATAAATATTTTTGTGACTATAAATTCATTATAAAATAATTTTTGGTTTATGTTGTTGGAAATTTTTTATTAATATTAAATTTCTTATTAATTTACCACACTTTTATTCTTTAAAATAAATCTAAAAATAGCTCTTTACCCACATTGGCATTGTTAATAATAAATAAAATACATATGACTGTTAATTTGAACATTAAAAATCATTACAAATCATCTACGTAAAAAACTAAAATTGTATCAGAAGGATGAAATTCAATTTTATAAACAAAAATTGATTGTTCCATTGATAATTTTCTTCTAATCAATTAAATCAAATGTAGTGATGTTATATGATGAATGTAAAATATAAATAACGTATAATGTTTCAATAAATTATTATAAATTAAGTTCAAAAAATATTATAGGTATTTATTAATTATTAAATATTTAATTCACGAATTTATTTATGTTATATTAGAGGTTATATAATTCTTTACTATATGGGATTAAATGTAGGGTTTTGTCATCTAATTTTTATTTCATAGAGACCCATGAAATGACTACCACTTATTTGATTTAGTGTTTCATATATAATTCAAAAGTATGTATTTTTATCCTATTCATCACAAAATATGATGTATTTATATCCTTCATATGTTATAACATTCATGGGAATATGATTTGAAAAATAACGATGTTTTAATGGGTATCCCTTACATTATATCACTTCTGTAGTCAAATTGGTCACCTTTTTACATCTGTTTTCCACAATGGATTTATTCTATTCAATGTTGAAATTACAATACATTTCTTTCTCTACTAGTGTATTGCATTAATGGATTTTTTTCTATATAAAATTTGATCATTTTTAGGTTCATTTACATCTTCTCTTATAAAATTAAATTTCATCTATGTCAATATTTTTTTCCCACCTATGTTCTCACTTATATTGGGTAATATAATTTGTTGTTATTTAATATGACCTCCAATATTCTATCTTATTTTTTTCAAAATTAAATATTATGTGTTTCTTTAAATAGTGAATTTCCAAAAAAAATCAATATATTAAAATGGTTTTCCAAAAATGGTTTTTATCATTTTGTACTCCTTCCCATAATTAATACATATAGCCTTTCCTTGGCCCCATTATTGAATATTATTTTTTGATTAAATAGTTTTCAGAAAAAAAAATTTATCCTTTTTAAACATTTATTAATTTTTCAAGTTTATACTATTGAATAATATTTTTATAAATAGATAATTTCAATAGGTTTTCACTTCTCATTTTGAAGCCTTCATATTGGTTAACAGAAAAATTATTAAAGATCATATTTAAAACAAAATGTTCTCAAACAAATTAATTCTCTTTATAGTAACTATATATATATATATATATTTTTTTTTGAAATTTATTTCTAATGAATGGTTTTTGAAATGAATTTTTACTATTATTTGAATGATATATTTTCAAAATTGTTGAATATATTATCCATCCTACCATAATGAAAGGACATAATTTCTAAAAACTATATAATTTTTTTCCTCTATTTTCTTCTAGAAATCAGAATGATAAGTACCGTACAGATTTATATTTCATGAATCACCTTATCAATGATTTTATGAAATGTAATTTTTGGGTGGTTAAATTTGTGATATCAAGTGATGATACATTTATTTCAATCTATGTGGTACCATATTAAAATACTATTAAACCCATTTTTTTAAATGAGTACTTTATTATATGTTCAATTATTGACTTAATTTGGAAGATATTTCTCTTTATCCCATAATAATATATATTCATAATCTACTATCGCCTTCTGTATCTGGATGGTTTATGATATGTTTGATTAATTTTTTTATGATACTCATCTAATTTACCTAGGCTAATATAGTGACATGGTTTTTTCAAGGGGCACACTTATGTATTGTTTCTTAATATGTAATATGGGGTCGAATATGTCCCTCTAGTGAATTGCTTTAAATTTTATATATCATAACAACAGTGGTAGTACACAAGTGTTATCAAAACCCCAATTTTATATATGGGCTATTAACACATTCTTAATATTATACATAGGTTGTTGAAAAATTAATATAGGGTATACATCCTAAGACCAAGAGGTCACATAGTTTGATAAAAATAGAAAAACGGGCTACATAGGTTATTACCTAGGCCTGATATGGTACACATGGTGGAAGAAAACCCTAAGAGGGTACACATGTATTTTTCCAAATCCCAAGAGGTTATCATAGTTTTATCAAAAAGCCACTATGTTATGAGATTTTGTAACGCCCCGACTCCAGTTACCTAGAGTCGGTGCATTATAGCGTAAAATTGGCATGATCACAAAAGATCAAGTCTCTAAAGACCGATTAGTTTAGTAGCCTTGGAAACACTAGATACATTCATAAATGTTATATTACATCATAAAGTGAAAAACTACAATAACAATATCTCCATAGTACACACTGATACCTTCTTCTGACTATCACTTCAGGTCATTCATAAAATACTTCTTCAGATCCTGTAAAATATTAAAACATTGAAAGGGGTGAGCTCAAATGCTCAGTAAGGATAACAATATTGCGGAAGATTTCATAAATAAACATTAACATTTAAGGCAATTTATAACTAAAACAAAATCCTTTTTAAACTTGAACTTCAGCATGATATGTAAAAAATAAAATTAAATAATTCCATTTACTCACTCACATGGATATTCTACTAGTCGAATAATCCCATGCAATATCAATAACCATTTTCATAATGATGGAATGCATAATGCCAGACTATCATAACCATGTAGCCAAGGCCTCGTGCCAAGTCTACAAATAAGATTTTGTCAAGGCCTCATGCCAAGACACTAGTTTGTCTCATGATACATACCGATGGAATTTTTTTAGAATATAATTACGTTTAAAATTTCTTGAATATACTCAAGTGTTTTTCTGAAAACGTTATACAAGCTTCTGAAAACAAAATAACTAATTCTGAGACTGCTCGACTAATTACAGGCCATGATGGGTCCATGCCCAATCCCTTCCTGTATACCACACATGAGAGTCAGGTTTTATGAAAACATTTTTATGCTTGTGTTAAATACGTATACATTTGCACTGGATTTTCATATATTTTAGAGAAATTTCTCTCTCTTTTTTGAAATCATTTTAAAAAGTTATGGATTGTAGAGGAAGATGAAACTCAAATAATTGTCACGGCGGTGGAGAAGTCATTGTTTCTGCATACGTATGACAAATAAAAACATTCCCTTTTGACTTTTAGTGAGTGATTCGTATAAAAAATATTTTTTTTGAATAAACATAAAATTCAAATGGGTTTATACACTATATAAAATAATGTTGTGTATAAAACAAAATATGCCTCAATGAAAGGAGATTGAGATGAAGTCCTTAAAAAGATAATTTTTTAAATAAAATAGATATATTATGTGTATTCACTATATTTAAACATAAAGAAAGTACAAATACAAGACATGACATAATAATATCATGATATAATTTGAAAGTAGGAGATTAACCCAAAGAATGGAAATTGGGTTAAGAAGTTCCCTTACCTCGTGTCCGACATGACTCAATCATTCTTTAGAACTCCTGAATAATAAACTAGAGTTAATTTCTATTTGCATAAGAACATTTTTCATGTTCATTATTCCTTTTATATCACTTATTATAATGATATGAACTTTATGTAATTATTTATGTTAATAACAGTCGTTTTGTCGATCTTTGGTACTTGAGTCCAAAAATATACTTCTTATAATTACAATTTGTTCATGTGGTAATATATACATTATATCTATAATTATATTCATGATTTATATATCATATAAATCATATATATCTAGTATATACATTCATTTATAATATTACATAACATTTAGAGGTAAGAAATGAAATGCACCGTTCATGGAGACGGTAAGTCGTACGTACACATGAACACTACTTTTATTTTTATTTTTGTATTTAATGGAATGAAGTTATAATTATATAAAGGTATAATATAATTCCAGAATAATATAATGTATAATACCATTTACTCCATCCTTTATACATCCCACATATGGCATTAACGATTCGAATCACTTTGAGGGGGCGGTAGTCCGCACTTCCTAAAATGAAATTATTGTGTTTACCCATAATGGAAATCATAAATTATGCCACAAATGAGAAATAAATAAGCATAATAGAAACATAAACAAAATATATATATCATATAAGAAAATATTGTCATCCAAACGGCCACCATTTGAGGTGTTTAAAGAATATTGAACAATCATCATTTCGTGAGGCAGTATTTCGCCACCCACAGAAACAGTATGTTATTTAACCATTAGATGAAGATGTCTATAAGTGTAAACCAAATAAATGTCATAAAAACATCGTAGTATATTTTATATACTAGTTTTGTTAAAAATAAATTAATAAAAAGAGTTTAAGTGGTTGGAGAAGAAAAATAAAATAAAACAACATTAGAGAAGACATTACCTTAAAATCGGGTAACTCTTTTGAATTTGAGCCAAAGGCTTACTTGAGAAGACTTCTGCCCAAAGTGAGTCTTTTAAGAGTAAGGGAGGGAAGTTTATAGAGTATTTGGGAAGAGTTTGTCTGTTCCAAAAGTCTTTTGAGGTGTGAGTAAGGTGGTAGTGGTGGGGGCTTTTTATAAGATGAGAGAAGGGGCACTCTTGGAAAGATTGAAATGTTACTTTATTATGAAATTCCTTTTCGGATTCCAAAGGTCCCAAACATATATATTTAGAGAATAAGGTGATAAGGGTTATAAATATACTCATCCAATTGGTTTTTGACAAGTTTAAGTCTTAGATTTACATTATCGTTTCATTTTATTTAAATCGTTGATTAATGAGGTAATCGTTGCCTCACCATAGTGTCATAAATAATTTAATGTATTTAATGTCTAAAAATTTAAAAAAATATTCATGATGTAGGAAATCTATTTATATTTCTAATGAATATTTATATTCAAATATATGACTTGTATAACCCCATTTAAAAAGTGTTTTATTAAAACAACTCTTGTTTGTGACATTTTTATTTTAACATTTAATAAAACGTTATTTATGTCATTTTCCTACCAAAGTGGCTCCATGGGGTCCCCAAGTTGACCCATGGATTTTCATAGTCGTCCATGAAACATCCAATAGGGTTAGGACAAGTGTAAAGGTATTTTCATATTTTTATAATATCATTTTTACCTTAAATTTCACAAATTACATTTAATCGTAATTAATTAAACATAAAAGTTACTATTCACCAAAAATTATTTTAATCCCATTGAACAACATTTTACTTCCTAATGACAACCATGAATGTCGGATTTTTGAAAATTAGAACACAAAAGTGGTAATGTTTCATTTAAACGAAAAATCAGTTTTTTAACTAACACTTAGTGGTTTCACTATTCATCAATAATTGATGTTTTTCAGAACAATTCCAAAATTTCACCCTAAGCTATAATTGATATTCCGAATTCAAAAATTATTTCTATTTTAAAAAATTCCAAACATATAAGTTGCATTAATTAATTTTATAATTAATTCACACGGTCACAACAAATAGCGTATTTTTAAGAAACAATATATATCAAAAGATTGACAATTGTTTATGTCTAATTTCATAGTGAAATTAATTATAATGAACACCATTTGATAAAATGGTGAAAATATATTCTAATTATACTTTAAAACCACTCAATAGTATAATTTATCACTATAAGTTATTTTTATTGAAAAAGTTGTTTTTAAGTATTTTTCACTATTCATAAAAAATTGGAAGTTCATAGAAAATTACAAAAATTTCAACTTAGGATAACTCTGATATTAAGAATACAAATATGAAGTCCATTTGGAGAGATAAAATTTATAGAATTTCAAAAAGTATGTATTACTATTCATAACGACTACTTTTATTGGTTGTGGTGTGTGTTAGAACTCGAACATACGTACAATGCAAGCTATTGCATTATTGAAAGAGAAGCGTATCGTGGAATCTCGGGGTGTTACATTCTTCCCTACTTCAATAAATTGCGTCCTCGTAATTTAAAAATATTCTTTGAATATAAAAGGTTGAAAATAGAAAATTCCTTTTTGGGAACCCACATCGGAAATAAGGTTAGTAAAAATATAACTTTAAATGATAGAAAGATAAGTACAAAGGTCACCAGAGATAGCCCATACTAGGATTCTATGACAATATGGATATAGAAGAAAAACAAACCATCAAGGTCTGATAGAGAGTTGTAGAAAGTTGGATTAGGAGAATGTTAACCACAAGAAAATCACAAACTTGTGATTGGATAAATGGTCATTGAATCCCCAGTTGGAAAAGTTAACCGACAATGTTTCTGTTTTAAGTTACCTTTTATAATGTTGAGGAATTTATTTAGAAGATTTACTAAGAACGTAAGGGAATATACATACTTGTCATGTAGACTTTCTTTCTTTAATAAATGTTTACCACAAACCCATCGTTCACTCTAAAAGGTAATATAACTCAAAAATATTCGATTTATCCTAATTTTATAAGGTTCCAAATATTAACACATACCATTTATATTAGGAAAAATATTTTGCAATAACCAGGGAATTCCTGTAGGCTAGTGGTAGGTAGTAAAGGCCTGTCGCACTATGGTTGTGGGTTCGATTCCTGCAGCTTTGTCCGACGTGACGGGTTATGACCCACCCTGCAGGTTGTACTTTTCCTAAAAATATAGTATTATAATATTCCAAAAATAATCTTCAAAAATGTTTTAACCTTAAACAATACTATTGAAAGTTCAACTTAATCCATCCCAACATTTATAGTTATCCAAAATACCTCTGTCCAGACATTCTCTAAAAGGTCTATAAATTCCAAAATAAATTGTAACATTAGATTCCCCAAAAAATGAAAATTTTCTCTTATTGTCACATACAAAAAATATGATTACCTTCATCATATTAAAACCTTAATTAAAAAAAACAATTACTGCAGTACAATCCTTATATATATCAAATTATTATTATAACCAGAATATAATCTTTGAGTCCAAAAGCACCAATAGATTAATTATTCCACTTCAACTATAGTAACAACATAAGATTGTCCTTAATCCCTTGGCCTTTTCTGAGGTAGGTTTTCCTGATTCTTATGATATTAATTTGCATAATGCCCCATTTCTCTACAATTGTAGCATTCAACATTGATAACCTCTTTCTTTCCCTTGTAATCTTGAGCCTGGTGACCTTTTTCTCCACATTTAAAACAAACTCCCATTCCTTTTAGGAATGTACCGGGGAGATTCTTCCCACAATTATCGCATAATAGAGAATCCTTCTTTTCCTTTTTCCATTTATTTGTCTCTTGTTCCACCATTCTCTTCTTCTCTTGCTTTACTTTATTGTCATAAGATTTAGAGAATTACTTTTCTATCTTGATAGCATACGAGATAATATCATTGTACGATGAGATGGATTGTGATACTAAAGATCGATGGAAAAATGGTTTTAATCCATCAAATAAATGATCAATCTTACCTCTTGGGTTACGTATATAATTTGCAGCATACCTCACTAACCTTATAATGCTGGCCTCATACATTGCGAAATTCTCATCCTCCTTTTGTCTCAGACTCAGAAATTGCCTTTCCATATCTGCTTGATGGTCACAAGGAAAGTATTTTTCTAAGAAAAGATCGTTGAACTTCCTCCATTCCATATTCTATACGTCATCATCTTCCTTTGGGTTTTGAATCAGCCACCACCACTGATCGCCATCTCCAGTGAGGCGGTAGACTGCCATGACAACCTTCTCCCTTTCACTACTCCCCAAAGCATGGCATATTTTCCCTAAAGATTTTATCCATTGCTCAGCTACTAATGTATTTGTACCCCCATTAAATGTTGGTAGTTGTTGCCTCATGAAGCGTTCTAACATTGATCCTCCACGTTGCAGATCAGGGTGCTCCATACGAGTAAGGTTATTATTCATAACCTGAGTGAGATGTCCCAGTATGGTAATAAGTTGATTAGCACCAGTTGTATCTCCAGATCCACAATAATTATCTTGAGCAGGAGGGAAATCCCTACACGGAGTGCGTGCATTGATACGGTTTCCATTCCTTCCACTAGGCGCCATTTCTAAAAAATGGCATAAACTAGATTAGTTTATGAATCAAAATACATAATTCCATACATATAAAATACTTAACATAAGTTGAACTATTTATGGATATAATCCATAATCATAAAAATGTTTTCTTTGAGTAAGTATATACTCATAACACTTCATAGTGGTTTGTAAATAAAATGAGAATTATCCTAAGCATATCCCCCAGGAGTGTTGTAACCAAGAGTGCAGCAAGGCCTGTTGTCGTGCACCAGTTCCCATTCAAGTCTAGCTCAAAGCGGTGTTTTCGGGTTTTACCCCTCCAGAGGCGCCTCTACCAGCTCGTATCCAAACAGGGATGTATTGCTCTGAAAACTCAAAAAATATCTACAAGAAAAAAATTCTAGGAAGTTCTTCTATACTAATCCTCAAAGTCTATCTTTGGGCTATGTGCACTAATCAGAGTTTATCTAAATCTGGCTTCCAAGGTTAGAACTAAAATCCCTCTAATACCAACTATAACACCCCGAACCCAGTTATCCAGAGTCAGTGCATTATTGCATAACATTGGCATGATCACAAAAGATCATGTCTCGAAAGACCGATTAGTTTAGCTGCCTTCGAAACACTAGATACATTCATAAATGTTACATTACATCATAAATTGAAAAACTACAATAACAAAGTCTCCATAGTCCACACTCATATCCCCTTCTGACTATCCCTGCAGGTCATTCATAAAATAATTCTTCACATCCTGGAAAATATTAAAACATTGAAAGTGGTGAGCTCAGATGCTCAGTAAGGATAATAATATTGAGGAAGCTTTCATAAATAAACATTAACATTTAAGGCAATGTATAACTAAAACAAAAGCCTTTTTAAACTTGAACATTATCATGATATGGCAAAAATAAAATTAAATAATGCCATTTACTTACTCAGATGGATATTCTACTAGTCGAATAATCTCATGCAATATCAATAACCACATTTATAATTATGGAATGCATAATTCCAGACTATCATAACCACATAGCCAAGGCCTCATGCTAAGTCTACAAATAAGATTTTGTCAAGGCCTCCTGCCAAGACACTAGTTTGTCTCATGAGACCTAATGATGCAATTTTTTAGAATATACTTACATTTAAAAGTTCTTGAATATACTCCAATGTTTTTCTGAAAACATTATGCAAGCTTCTGAAAACAAAATAACTAATTCTGAGACTGCTCGACTAATTACATGCCATGATGGGTCCACGCCCAATCCCTTCCTGTCTACCACACATGAGAGTCGGGTTTTATGAAAACATTTTTAAGCTTGCATTAAATACGTATACATTTGCACTGGATTTTCATATATTTTAGAGAAATCTCTCTCTCTCTTTTTAAATCATTTTAAAAAGTTATGGATTGTAGAGGAAGATGAGCCTCAAAAAATGGTCACGGCGGCGAAGAAGTCATTGTAGCTGCATACATACGACAAATAAAAACATTCCCTTTTTTCATTTAGTAAGCGCTTCGTATAAATAATATTCCATTTGAATAAACGTAAAATTCAAATGGGTTTATACACTCTATAAAATAAAGTTGTGTATAAAACAAAATATGTCTCAATGAAAGGAGATTGAGACGCAGTCCTTAAAAAGTTCATTTTTAAATAAAATAGATCTATTATGTGTATTCACTATATTTACACATAAAGAAAGTACTAATAAAAGATAGGACATAATAATATCATGACATAATTTGAATGTAGGAGATTAACCCAAAGAATGGAAATGGTGTTAAGAAGTTCCCTTACCTCGTGTCCGACTTGACACGATCATTATTTAATCTCATGAATAATAAACTGGAGTTAATTTATATTTTCATAAGAACCATTTTCATTTTAATTATTCCTTTTATATCACTTATTACAATGTGATTAATATTATGTAATTATTTATGTTAATAACAGTCGTTTTGTTGATCTTTGGTACTTGAGTCCAAAAGTATACTTCTTATAATTACACTCTGTTCATGTGGTAATATATCCATTATATCCATAATTATATTCATGATTTATATATCATATACATCATATATATCTAGTATATACATTCATTTATTATATTACATAACATTTAGAGGTAAGAAGTGAAATGCACCGTTCATGGAGACGGTAAGCCGTACGTACGCATGAACGCTACTTTCATTTCTATTTTGTATTTAATGGAATGAAGTTATAATTATTTAAAGGTATAATATAATTCCAGTATAATATAATGTATAATACCATTTACCACATCCATTATACATCCCACATATGGCATTAACGATTCAAATCACTTTGAGGGGGCGGTAGTCCGCACTTCCTAAAATGAAATTATCGTGTTTACCCATAATGGAAATCATATATTATTCCAAAAATGAGAAATACAGAAGAATAATAAAAACATAAAAATAATATATATATCATATATGAAAATATTGTCATACAAATGGCCACTATTAGAGGTGTTAAAAGAATGTTGAATAATCATCGTTTCGTGAGGCAATATTTCGTCACCCGCAGAAACAGTATGTTCTTTAACCATTAGACGAAGATGTGTGTAACTGTAAAAAAAAACTTATCACAAAAACATCCTAGTATATTTTAGATACTAGTATTTTTAAAAATTAAAGGAATAAAAAGATTTTAAGGGGTTGTAGAAGCAAAATAAAACAAAACAACATTAGAGAATACATTACCTTAAAATTGGGTAACTCTTTTGAATTTGAGCCAAAGGCTTCCTTGGGAAGACTTCTGCCCAACGTGAGGCATCTAAGAGTAAGGGAGGAAAGTTTAGAGAGTATTTGGGCAGAGTTTGGCCGGGCCAAATGGCTTTGACTGTGTGAGTAAGGTGGTAGTGGTGGGGGCCTTTTATAAGAAGAGAGAAGGGGCACTCTTGGAATGATTAAAATGTTACTTTATTAAGAAATGCTTTTTCGGATTCTAAAGGACCCACACATATATATTTCGAGGATAAGGTGATGAAGGTTAGAAATCTACTCATCCAATAGGTTTTAGATAAGTGTATGTCTTAGAGTTTACATTATCTTTTCATTTTATTTAAATCGTTAATTAATGAGGTAATCACTACATCATCATGGTGTCATAACAAATTTAATTTATTTAATGTCTAAAAATTATAAAACAAATTTCATGATGTATGAAATATTTTTATCTTTATAATGAATATTTATAGTCAAAAATATGACTTGTATAACCCCATTTAAAAATTGTTTTAGTAAAACAACTCTTGTTTGTTACATTTTTATTTTAACATTAAATAAAAAGTTATTTATGTCATTTTCCTACCAATTTGGCTCCATGGGGTCCCCAAGTTGACCCATGGATTGTCTTGGTAGGCCATGACACATCCCATAGGGTTAGGACAAGTGTAAAGGTAGTTTCATATTTTTATAATATCATTTTTAACTTAATTTTCACTAATTACCTTTAATCACGATTAATTAAACTTAAAATTTACGATTCACAAAAAACTATATTATTCCCATTAAGCCGCATTTTACTTCCAAATGACAACCATGAATGTTGGATTTTATAAAATAAAATCACAGAAGTGGTAATGTTTCATTTAAACAAAAAATCAGTTTTTTAACTACCACTTAGTGGTTTCACTATTCATCAAAAATTGAAGTTTTTCAGAACAATGCCAAAATTTCACCCTAAGCTATAATTGATATTCCGAATTACAAAATGATGTCTATTTTTTAAAATTACAAACATATAAGTTGCATTAAATAATTTTATAATTAATTACTGCTGTCACAACAAATATTGTGTTTTTAAGAAACAATATATATCAAAAGATTGACAATTGTTTATGTCTAATTTCAAAGTGAAATTAATTATAATGAACACCATTGGATAAAATGGTAAAACTATAATGTAATTATACTTTAAAACCACTAAATATTATAATTTATCACTATAAATTATTTTGATTAAAAAATTTGTTTTTAAGTATTGTTCACTATTCATAAAAAATTGGAAGTTCTCAGAAAATTACAAATATTTCAACATAGGATAAATCTGATATTCCGAATACAAAAACAAAGTCAATTTGGAGAGATAAAATTTATAAAATTTCAAAATGTAGGTATTAATATTCATAATGGCTACTTTTATTCGTTGTGGTGTGTGTTAGAACTCGAACTTACGTACAATGCATGCTATTGCATTATTTAAAGAGAAGCGTATCATGGAAGCTTGGGGTGTTACAGATTTTATTAGTCATTCCCACTCCATTAGGTTATGATTTCATTTTAATTCTATTATAAAATATTTTTATTTTATATTCATGTGATATGAATCATTAACTTCTGTTTAACATCTCATGTTTTTATCCACATATGAAATGATATTTTTTTATTTCATGCTGTAGGTAATTTTATTATGTCATATTTATAATTATAATTATTACATATTATTTTTGATAAGATATTTCACCCAGAAAATAATTTCTCATAGACCTATAATATAACCCTTTTATAAATTGTTTGATGTTTTATATTTTTTGTGTGTTATATCTTTCCCCATTATTGTGGTTATATTACTTGGGTTAGGAAAATAATTATAACAAATGATAAGTCTCGTTGAGGGACCAGTGATGAATATTTTTTAAGAATATCGATTATTATTGTAAAAATTTGTTAATGTGTGGCTTATCCTCAATGATACAAAACCATTAATTATAGGTATTTTTATATGTTTTTAGATTTAATTATTTATATATGAAAATTATTTAAAATAAAGATAAGTTAATATATCTTTGTATCATGGAAAGTGCCTATATAATTATTTTTATCACCAGATCCAAGTGTGTGGGGTTTAAGAAGCTCATTTGGTTTTAAATAATGTTTTAATTATTTACATGGACAAGTATAGTTATTTTTGGATATTAAAATTGGATAACATTATTGAAAATCGGAAGGATAAGTCTTGGTATAGTAAAAAATATTAATGTTTGAGTAATGATTAGATTTTGTGGTTTTCTAACAATTACATCCCTATTTGGTAGTGGAAAGTGCACACCATTGTGGTTGATATACAAATAGCTTTTATCAACGAAAAGTATGTTGGTTGAGATTCAATTCTATTTTCACATTGTAATTAGTAATTGGCCTTATGGATGAACTCTAATTATGAAACTATTGGAGGAAATTAATTTTTTATTCTCATATTATTTATGAACAATTAATATGGAAATATATTTATTTTTTGTATGTAACATATAACTAAATAGGTTAAAAATTGAATAATAAAATGACCATGGACAAACTATGTTATACTAAATGAGTGATAGATTAGACCAATTATATCATCATTGAACAAAAATAATCATTTCATTTTAAATAGAGACACCATTAGAGAATAAATAATAGGATTGGGTTTTTCATATCATATGAAAATTAAATGTTTTTTCCCATTTATTTTTGGAATTCTTATTCTGATTGGAACATGATCTTGAAAATTATGTTGGGAAGGTATGTCCCTAAAAACCACTTTATCCAACTAGGGAAGTTTATTTGGATAATAAATAATATGTTGAATTTATAAACCCTATGATTAATAGTTGAAGGATTTGTGTAATATTTTTTAAAATAACTAATTTATGACTTATCTTTTAGTAAAATATCATTTTGATGGAATTAAGAAATAACATGATTTAAAATCCAAATAATCAATATTTATTTCATAATAATCCAATTTATTTAATGAAAATATAATCCATTGATAGTTTAATCCTATATATATAGTAAAAATAAAAATACACTTTCTAATGAAATGGTTTCTAAGAATTATGTGCACAAATTGTATATCCGATTTTTCTCACTATTAGAAACATTTTTTGGTAAAATTATTCAAATAATTAAAATAATCGTGATAAAATTGGGTAATATGTTAAATGTTAATTTTGGACATGAAAATGGATTTCTTATGTTAGTATTGAGTTAATGTGCTAAAAGATAATTTGGGTAAATATTTAAATGGAAAGAGAAGATCAAAAACATAACATTAACATTGACTCGAATAGAATATATTGGATGATTATAGATCTTTACATGTCCAAAACTCCATTATTTTCCATTTTTAGAGATTTTTAACTTGAATTTTGTAAGGTTATTATTGTGAAGTTGTATTTACTAAAATTTCCTTTTTTTACTTACAAGAGGTTTTATACCTATAAAATATGATCTATTTCTTGGAAATATATTACATATGCCTGATTTTTTCATATTCTCTTACCTATATACTACCCATTCATAACATGCAACCATTTATTATAAATATTATATAGTTAGTTACAAATCCATCATATTATATTCCTTTCATTGGATTTAACTAGAATGATGGCGAAGTTGTATGTTGTTTTCTCAACCCATCTTCTCATTTTGAGTCATAAGGATGATATACTACATATTAATTTTCAATATAGATTTGTTCTATTATATAATGAAATTATAAACATGAACCTGAATTCCTTTTGTTAAATAAAATTTATATATTAATTTATTTATAATTTCTGATGATGATATTAATAATTAACATTCTCATAAAATAAGAAGTTCTTTCTATGTCTATAATTTCTCTTCATTCAATTTTTATACCTTATATTTCAAAACCCAATTTTCTGTTATGATATATGATCTCAAATTTTCCATTTTTCACTTTTCATAAGGATTATTTATTATACCTTTCATATTTTGGGTTTTCAATAATGGTATTTCAAAATATTAAATGTCTTTTTTATCAGATTGTTTGTCTTCTACTCTACATTACCCTTAGATGAACTTTATGTATTTTCAAATTCCACATTATTGATGATAATTTTTAAGCATAAGACTTTTTATAAAAAATTGAATTCTTCTTTTTGGAACCATTATTAATTTTTTAGTGATCAATTATTTATTATTATTTTTAATAGTAATATTTTTTAAAAACAGTTCTCCCTTTTGAAAACATTATTAATTTATCAATGATCCATTAATGAAGATTCTTTTCAAACAAATATGAATTCAAAATATTTTCACTTCCCTTTTTTTATCCTTTATCTATCCTTCGTGAATTATTTATTAGTATTTCTCTCAAAATAGTTATATTTAAATGAATTCTTTTCAATTTCAAAAAATATATATTTTCAAAAAGTTATATGTTACTTCATATTTTAACGATAATTTTAAGAGATGTTTTCTAAAGACTCTTTTTATTTTTTCGTCCATTTTTATTGTTAATTATAATTGATATATCTAATAGTTTTTATTTTTTAATGTATAAAAATCTTAATTAGTTTATAAAATACCCAATATATTTTCCATTAGAATAATTTTTAATTTTATTTATTAATAGGAACACATATGTATGGTTTTTAATATAGTTACATATGGTTACTGTATGTCCCTCTTATTAATTGATTTATGTTTTATATATCATTATATCAAATAGGTAAAATGGGTATTAGAAAAATCCCACGAGGGTATATGTATTTTTTCCACGATCATGATAGTGTACATATTGACACATGATTCCATGAGGGTAAAAGTGTAGTAAACCAATTTGTAGTTACTAAACTAGTCGTTATGAAAACCCTATGATGGTATAATGGTGGTAGCTCAATCCCATAATATAATGAGAATCAGGTACCAATGCCTAATATGATATATTATTTTTTCTTATTCTTTCTCTTATGTAATATTTCAATGTTTGATTGATTTGTTATTTTACAATGTGTCATGTCTATTTTACCATGTTTCTACACTCCTATAACATGATCTTTTTTAAATTATTTGTGACTAAAAGTCATTCTATTATATCTTATGAAAAAACTGTATTGTTCAATGTTCATTTTAATATTATATTTCTACCAGAAACATGATTTATCTTATTCATATTCAATAAAACTTGAAAAAAAATTTCATTTTACCCTCCCTAAGAGTTTAATATGACCATTTTGATATGTTTGCATTCCACTGCATATATTGATCAGTGTAACTTATAAACATTCTTGAAGGGTGTTGAGTGCTATTTGATTTTAGCGAAATATTCTAGGGTATTGAAAAATATGTTTCATCTGTGGATGATCCTTAAAGATAGTAGGCCATACATTTATAGGTTTTTTATATTATTTTTGAGGTATAATGTTGAACATTTGAAAATTATGTAAAATCTTGATAGTTTCATCACAATTTGTATGATACGTGTTGTTTGATGTGTTTTTTAGCACTAGATATGGAAGTGTAGATTTGGGAAACATATCCACATCACCTATATAAACGTAAATACCAACCTAGATACATTATAAAAAATGGGTGTAAATATCCTATAATTTTAATCTATAATAGATAGGATATAACATTTGTATACTAAATCAGGAAGAGAAAGTGGGGTTGACAGGTAGTTAAAAATTCTCTACAATGATAACCATGATATTGGGGGAACACACAAAAACAAGAGATAAATATATGAATCATTAGAATTATTCAAATTGGATTAATGATCATAATAATAGAACTATATAATGAATATTTATCAGATAACTGTTCTAAAGGAAACTTCATTTCCCAATGCTAGATTGATAACTATCTTCCCCCAAGGAATCCTAGATACCATTACTATAGTATATGAAACAAATATGTTCTAAGAACACAGTCATTATGTTTTATACCAACACTAATCACATATTAATAATCATATAAAAGTCGATTAATAATATACAATTGAAAATGATATGTTAATATTTATAATAAACATATAAAACCAATGTACTTTTATGGAAAATTATAATTATTTTTCTATATCCTTTCTCATTAATTAAATTCATCAATAATCAATAAATTTTTATATAAAATCCTTATAAAAGTTTTTTATTACTTAAATACAATTCCATAACTATAGGGAATTAATAAAAAATAACCCTATTATAAGGAAATGAAACACTATTAACACATAATAGATAATTAAATAAATCATGAAAATAGATCATATGAAATAATATTCATTGATAATAAATATAAAATAAAGTATAAAAAATTCCACTATAATGCAACCACCACCCTCATCTAAATTCATGACCTTTAAATAAAAGACCATTATATATCAACATTATCAACATTATCCCCCCATCATCTAGAATAACTTCTACCAAATGAATAATAATAATATATTAAAAATTTCTTTCAACTAACCAGACTTATTTTTTAGTTTAAAATCACAACAAGGGGATCTTCTATATTTAATAAATATAAATGAAATCCTAAAATGAGTAGTAATATTATCATGGAACAAACAATGATACATCATTCTATGCATTAAATATTTTATGTCGTCAATGACAAAGCATTGTCAGCCACTAATATTTATTCTAATATATATCATATTTCTTTAATATATAAATTAATAAATTCATGATGATTATGTTTTCGTAATAAATGATACTAAAAAATCAGAAATGTGTAGCTTCAATATTGACTAAAAAAATTATTAATGATACACCTTATAAAGAAATTCATTTATAAGGATCATTAATAAACATAATATATGTTTCATCCATTATCTTATTTATTTTATCTTATTTAACCTGTATAATTAGTTCCATGTATTCCAAATATGGTTGGAAACATAGATAATGATAATAATATGCTATCAGACATTCAACAAAATGACATGGTGTAGTATTATGGAGATTAGTCATAATAAAATGTGAAATAATTGTAACTCCCGAGACTTTTATGAGAAATATTATTGTTTTTATAAATCATAAAAAGAATCTTTCACTACACACAACACTATATTCACTTGATTTAAACACAATCGCTACCTTCCTTGATAGCTTTCATCGTACGCAATACCGAGTTTCACTAAACAATGATATACTATTAAAATATTATTAAAACAAGCCATTATGAATAGTAATAACCACTTTTTGAAATTTTATAAATTTTATTTTTCAAAATGGAATTCATTTTTGGATTCGGAATATCGAAATTATCCAAGGGTGAAATTTTGGTATTTTTCTGAAAACATTCAATTTTTGATGAATAGTGAAACAACTATGTAGTAGTTAAAAAACTGAATTTTTCATAAAACTTAATATTACCGCTTCTGTGAGTGGAATTTAAAAAATCAAAGATACATGGTTGATTTTAGTAATTAAAATTTGGTTCAATGAGATGAAAATAATTTTTGGTGAATAGTAACTTTTTACTTTTATTTACCACGGTTAAAAGTAATTAGAGTAATTAAGGGTACAAATCATATTATTATTACCCTAACACATGTCCTAATTCTATTGGATAAGTGTACTTTGACCAAAAACAACCATAGAAATAAACTATGACCATTTAGGCCCACTTGGATTAGATTAGGACATTTATTATTAATTTATTTAAAGAAAGGTTAAAATAGTTAAAATCAAAGTTTAATAAGTAAATAATTTTTAATATAAGGTAATACATAAGATAAATTCAACTATAAATATTCATTATAAAGCTAAAAATATTTCCTACATAATGGTTATTTATTTGTAATTTTTAGACATTAAATAATTTAATATATTAATGACTCAAAGATGATGGAGTAATTACCTTATTAATGAAATATTGCCATAATTGATGTTATAAATACCAAAATAAATGTAATTTGAGACTTTTTATGAATTAAAATAATTTTATAGGTTAATATGACATGTTAGTATTGATTATATTAACCTTTTTCGAACTAATCATTCTGTTATGATTTTCACAAATATTAATTACTAAATAGTGTCAAAATTGACATAAAATAGTTTTTAAAACAAATATTATATTATTAATTGTTATTTTATTCCTAAAAATCTATGGATCGGCCAAATGTCATAGATAAGATTATATATATTAATAATAAACAACATGGGGTTCGTTTGGCTGCTTATTGTAATTTTATTAACCTTATAGTATAAGAACACAAGAAGACACGGTAAAAGTAAAATTATTTAACTTAATGTTAAATCTAAATGATAAGGTCAAAATAGGAACCTAAACATGTATAAATTCTATTAGATGATATTATTTCAAACCATCCCTACATTATCTTCTAAATAAATCAATTTGGAGATATTTAAAACCGAACATGACTTTATAATAAAATAATATTTTTAGTTTTTTCAAAGAAGCCCCTCTCCTCCCTTATAAAAGGTCACCTCCCCCCCCCCTCTTCCTCACACCACTTTGAGCCTTCAAGCTCGGCCAAACCCTACCAATTTCTCCTCTCCACTTCCCTAGAGACATCCTAGAGGTCCTGGTCTTCTTAAAAGACCAATTTTAGTGCCCTAAAAGCAGGTCTCAAAGAAGCACTTCAAAGAAGAGGTGATGTCCGTTACCAATTCTTTCATCTTTATTTCTTCTTCCACATATTCTTCTATAGTTGTTTCATTATGAAGTAATATCATCAGTATCACTCATATACTGATATATTATTATAATTATGAAACAACCCTATTTCACCATCTATCCATCCTACGTAAAATGAAATCACCGCGCGGGCGTACGTATGGAATACCGTCTCCACACCATGGTGAAATCTATTTTCCACCACCACCTTACTTGGATGGGTATAATGGTGTAAATAATAACTATATATTATTATTTTAAAGTGATATTTGTTCTTAAATAGTATACATTCACTCCAATACAATTCCATGATCATGGGAACAATATCATCGCTCGTGATTACGTAGGGAATACCGTCTCCACAATGTGATGCGACTCATTCTATATGATCTTCATTGCATAATGATTATATAAATGAATTGAATAAATGAATATGATATATATTACACTAATAAAATTCTAGAAATGAGGTATCTATAACATAAGTAGATGAATAAGAATTTATTCTACAAAACACGCTTAAGAAAAAAAGTAATAAACACCCGAATAACAAGTTGTAATGAAATATTACTAATAATAATCTAAGAATATGACCATATATGATATCATAACAATAATTATAATTCTGGAATAAGTCAATAACATTATTTAAATCATTATATAGGAGGTTCGGACACTTACGAAGAAAATCGGACCTAAGGTAAGGGAAATATCACAATCTCATTTTTATCCGAGATTGTTTATACGTTGAAATTTACTAGGGTGTATTTTATCATCCACATACATGTTTCCTCAATATGTAATTTTATTTCCATCCACCTAAAATTTTTTAAATCCAATTTTACCCTTCGTTGAGTTTTTAGTAAATGATATGAAAGGAATCTTTTGTCATTTTTCGTATGAGGTACTTTTTGACTTTTCCGACAAAAGTACGAGAAGAATGTTTTTTTAACATATACGGCATGAATGGATTTTTAAAACATTATTTCTAAAAGCTTACTTTACAAATTTTCAAGTTTATTTTTAATCATCTTTTTTTAGTTTAGAATTGTATGACATGTTAATAAAGGAAAAGTGTTTTTGAAGTAGAAAGGATATTTTCCTCAAGAATGGAGTTCAAGTGTTTTATCAAAATTATTTTCCATATAAGATAATATAGGGTTCTGTTTCTATCCCTATAATTACATTGATTTGATTATGTTGCGATGGAATTATTTTTATGAATTCCTTTATCTTATATGAATTTTTTTATGATGTCATGTTTTTTAAGAATCCCATTTTTATTACATGGGTTATGCAATGATGTATGCTTTATGATTTTATGGCACACATAAGAATGGTATCATTATGAGATGGTTGTGACCTATATCTCCTTCCAATTCATTGGGTATAGATTTTATATCTCATGAGATAAACATGGCTGGAATGGCAGGTTAACCGGTTCAGTGAAGCAGGACTGAAACGAGGAGTGAACTCGGTTCAGAAATGGACATTGTCCACTAAGATAGTCTTGGCAATGAGTCTTGACTAATAAGAAATGATACCCTATGATTATGTGTGTATGCCACAATTTTTCATGTTTTTTGTTATGATTATTTTGAATACATTTCACTACTATGATTTATCCCATGTTATGAAATTATGATTTCATTTGCAGGTTAATATTTCTAAAAGTTATGTTCTTATGTATATGATGTGATTGATATTTCTTTTGTATACCCTTACTGAGAATTTGAGCTCACCCTTTTGTATGTTTTATTTCCCCAGGTCAGGTAGAAATTTATTAAGTAGAATATTCCAAAAAGGGACTCTAGATATGAATAAATGAATGGGAGGAAAAGTAGATTCTTTATGAACCAGTTGTTTATGTTTCCCAGTTTCTAAAGACACTATACCTATATGGTCCTTTCCTAGTTTTTTAATATGTTGTAATAAGTGTGATTCAATTCTTAAGTAATAACAATGTATGTAAAGTATGGGTCGTTATAGTTGGTATCATTGGAAATGTATAGTCAAACATTGGAAACTAGGATGTGAATGCCTTAGTAAGAATCCTAAGGATTAGTATAAGCAAAGAACACAATCTTAGTGTTTTAGAAATGGCCATGAACAACCTATGATAAGACCTTAAGTGTGAAATTTTATTCTTTATTATGTGGTTTTCCTATTATAATTAGTGTTGCTCACACTATTCTTCTTGGTTTTAGTCAATGGCTGGAACCCGAAGGAACCCTGTTAATGCAGAATGCGACGAGCAATGCAATGATTGTCCCCTTGGGCAACCAAACATTATGGGAGCTGGAATGAAAAATCTTGTAGCCATGCTCACACAACTTTCTCAAGCAATGAATCATACAGGACTTCCAAACGAGCAAAGGAAGGAGCAACATTCTGTTGAATCCTTCATGAGGCAGTGCCCAACTTCTTTCAGCGGGTCTACTGATCCATTATTTGCTGATCAATGGATTAGTACTACTGAAAAGATATTTTCAGTTCTTCAATGTTCTGAACATGATAAATTCATCCTAGCAGTGTATTGTTTGGAAGGATATGCTGATCAATGGTGGAATCTTATTAAGAATACGAGGTAAAGGGATGAAATTGAGTCCATGGAATGGGACAAGTTTTTGAACATATTTTTCAATAAGTACTTCCCTCATATTCTTTGAACAATGATGGAAAAAGAGTTTCTTGAACTAAACTAAAAGGATGACAAATCTGTTGGTACTTATGAATCAAATTTTACAAGACATGCAAGGCACGCTTCTGGTATTATTATCCAACCTAAGAGTAAGATCGATCGATTCTTTATTGGCTTAAAACCAAGTCTTTGAAGGGCGTTATCCATAATGGGATTCAATATCTATGAGGAAATCGTTCGATGTGATCTCAAAGTTTAGATGGAGATTGGAGTAACCCATCAGTCATATGGGTTTGATAAGAAGAGGAAAATGGAATTCAAAGGAAAATCTAAAGAGCACACTGAAAAGAAAATTAGCTTTCCCTTATGCTCAAAGTGTGGAAAGAAACATGGAGGGAGTTATCTTAAAGGGACTAGTAAATGTTTCAAATGTGGAAACGAAGGTAATCAGGAATTTGAATGCCTCAATGATGGGAAGAAGATGTCTAATGATGCAAACAAAGGAATGGACAGACAGAATGAACCTTCTACACATCAATTTTTCAAGTGCAAGGAGATGGGGCATTATGGCAATCAATGCCCAAATCCAAGGGATGATGATGATGGTCGACGTCAACAAACACTTTAGGATAAAGACAAATGAAAGTCACATGCAATTTCTATAAGCGATGTGGAGTACAATAACGATGTGGTGAAAGGTACACCTACCATCCACTCTAAAGTAGAAAATGTTTTATTTGATTCTGGATCCACCCACTCTTTTATTTCTGAAGAATTTTCTAAGGATATCACTGTATTACCTCAACAATTAGATGCTGAGTTAGCTGTGACAACCCCTAATGGCACAACAGTCACATCAAAAGTTTATAATTCTTCTCTGATCGATGTTTGGGGGAAAGTGCTTCCTGTAAATCTTGTAATCCTTCCTATAGTGGAATTTGAGGTGATTCTTGGCATGGATTGGCTTTCTTTATATGGAACTCATATCAATTTCCAAATAAGGGAAGTGACATTTCATATTGTAGATCAATATATGATCGTCTATCAATGCAGGGATGAACATAACCTTCTAGTGGAAATTTCTTCCATCTTATGGGTCTTGATTCCACTAAATGAATGTTATTTATCTCAAATGGTTGGTGAGAAACTCACGATTAAGAATATTCCCATTGTATGAGAGTTTGATGATGTCTTTCTGGAGGAATTATGAGGTCTTCCACGAAATCGTGAAGTTGAGTTTTCAATAGAACTCATACTGGGTGCTTTACCTATTTCAAAGACACCTTATAGAATGGCCCCAATTGAGTTGCAGGAATTGAAGAAGCAACTCCAAGAGAATCTTGATAAGGGGTTTATATGCCCCAGTGCGTCACCTTGGGGAGAACCTGTTCTGTTTATTTAGAAGAAAGATGGATCAATGAGACTCTGCATTGATTATCAAGAACATAACAAAATCACTATCAAGAACAAATATCATCTTCCACGCATTGATGAATTATTTGACCAACTACGCGGAGCTCAATACTTTTCCAAGATTGATCTTCATTCAGGGTATCATCAATTAAGGGTCCAAAGGTAGGATATACCAAAGACGGCTTTCTGTACAAGGTATGGACACTATGAATTTATAGTGATGCCATTTGGTCTTACTAATTCCCCTGCTATCTTCATGGATCTAATGAATAGAGTCTTTAGAGACTATCTTGATCAGTTTGTGGTAGTCTTTATAGACGATATTATTCTATATTCAATGTGAAAGGAAGAACATGAAGATCACTTGAGAAATATATTGAAGACCCTGAGAAAGGAGAAAATTTATGGCAAATTTACCAAGTGTGAATTTTGGCTTCAAAAAGTTTCATTTTTGGGTCACATAATCTCAACAGATGGGATATCTGTGGATCCAGCAAGAATAGAGGTTATCGAAAGATGGTCGAGACCAACAACAGTAACTGAGATCCGATGTTTTCATGGTTTGGCTGGATATTATTGAAGTTTTGTGAAACATTTTTCACAATTATCTAATCCACTCAGCAAGTTGACTCGGAATGGAGTTAAGTTTGTTTGGACGGAGGAATGTGAAGACAATTTCTAGGAGTTGAAATGAAGGTTATCCAATGTATCTGTGCTCACACTGACATGTAGAGGATAAAGGTTTTTGATATACTGTGATGCATCCAAGAAGGGATTGGGGTGTGTTCTTTTGCAAAATGATATGGTGATAGCTTATGCCTCACGACAGTTGAAGATACATCAGCAAAATTACCAAACTCATGATTTGGAGTTAGCTGTGGTAATCTTTTCATTAAAGATTTAGAGGCATTACCTTTACGGTGAAAGGTGTGATATTTATACTGATCATAAATGTTTAAAGTATATTTTCACACAAAAGGAACAGATTATGTGCCAAAGAAGATGGTTAGAGCTGATTAAGGATTATGACTGCTCAATTCATTACCACCCTGGGAAAGCAAACAAGGTGGCAGATGCATTAAGTCGACAAGGCCATGCCAGTTTTTCCATGATGAGGATCACAAAAGATCCAATATTTATGGATTTACAATGGATGGATCTTGGAATAATAATGAAAGGGGAAAATCGTATCTTTCTCAAATGAATGTTCAACCATCTATACATGTGATGATTAAAGAGGCACAGAAAGAAGATGTCGAGTTACAAAAGAAGGAGAGAAATGTTCCTGAATTCAACCTTGATTGTGATAGGATAATAAAGTTCAGGAATCGGGTTTGTGTTCCTCCCATCCCCAAATTAAAGAAGGAGATGATAGATGAGGCTCATAGTTATTCATTCTCTATTCATCGTGGAAGCACGAAGATGTATAGGGACTTGAAAGAGTACTTCTGGTGGGATGGCATGAAAATAGATGTTGCTGAATAAGTCTCTTGATGCATGGTTTGGCAGCAAGTTAAAGCTAAGAGACAGAAGTCTAAGGGGATGTTACAACCATTACCCATACCCGAATGGAAATGGGAAAATATCACTATGGACTTTGTCACCAGACTTCCTAAAACATCTAAAGGCAATAATTCTATTTGGGTCATAGTGGATCATCTAACAAAGTCTGCACACTTCATCGCTATTAGAGAGTATTTCTCTCTAGATCATCTTGCCAGGATATATGTGAAGGAAGTGGTAAGATTGCATGGAGTACCACTTTTTATTATATCTGATCGGGATCCGAGGTTTACCTCATAGTTCTGGAAATTTCTTCAGCATACTCTCGATACAGAGTTGAGTTTCAACACTGCTTATCTTACTCAGACAGATGGTCAGTCTGAGAGAACAATTCAAACTCTAGAAGATATGTTGAGAGCTTGCTCTATGGATTTCAAAGGTGGTTGGGATCAACACCTACCTTTGGTGGAATTTTCTTATAATAATAGCTTTCACTCCAGTATTCAGATGGCTCCTTATGAATCTCTCTATGGAAAGAAATGCAGGACTCCATCTTGCTGGGATGAAGTTGGGGAAAGAATGCTTTTAGGACCCGATCTCGTTGATAAAATGGAAGAAAATGTCAGATCAATTCAACAACACATAAGAGCAGCTCATAGTCGACAGAAACGTTATGCTGACAACCGAAGAAAAGACCTAGAGTTTGAAGTGGGTGATAAAGTGTTCTTGCAAATATCTCCCTGGAAGAGGGTTATGAGATTTGGAAAGAAGGGGAAGTTGAGCCCTAGATATATCAGTCCTTTCGAAATACTGGATCGTTTTGGGAAGGTATCTTACCGATTGGAGCTTCCACCGAATGTTTCTCAAGTTCACGATGTGTTCCATGTATCTCACCTGAGAATGTAAATATATGATCCTTCACATGTACTCATCTCAGAAGTTGTACCGCTGGAGTAAGATCTTTCTTATGAAGAACAGCCGATAGAGATTCTAGATCGTAGCGAAAAATTCCTATGAAACAAGACCACTCGATTGGTGAAAGTTTTATGGAAGAACACCCAATTAGAACAAGCTACATGGGAGCTTGAGGATATGGTGAGGGAAAGGTATCCTTATCTGTTTGTTACAATGTGACGAATTTTGAGGGTGAAATTCATTTTAAGGGGGGTAGAATGTAACACCCGAGACTTTTATGAGAAATATTTTTGTTTTTATAAATCTTAAAAGGAATATTTCACTACACTCAACACTAGCTTGGCTTTCTTTACACGCAATCGCGACCTTCCTCGATAGCTTGCATCGTACGCAATACCGAGTTTCACTAAACAATGATATGCTATTCAAATATTATTAAAACTAGCCGTTATGGATAGTAATAACCACTTTTGGAAATTTTATAAATTTTATTTTTCAAAATGGACTTCATTTTTGGATTCGGAATATCAAAATTATCCTAGGGTAATATTTTGGTATTTTTCTGAAAACTTTCATTTTTTGATGAATAGTGAAACCACTAAGTGGTAGTTAAAAAACAGAATTTTTCATAAAACATAATTTTACCGCTTCTGTGAGTGGAATTTCAAAAATCCGAGAGATAGGGTTGATGTCAGTAAGTAAAATGTGGTTCAATGAGATGAAAATAATTTTTGGTGAATAGTAACTTTTTACTTTTATTTACCACGGTTCAAAGTAAATAGGGTAATTAAGGGTAAAAATGATATTATTATTACCCTTACACATGTCCTAATTCAATTGTATAAGTGTAATTCGACCAAAAACATCCTTAGAAATAAAATATGACCATTTAGGCCCACTTGGTATAGATTAGGACAATTATTATTAATTTATTTAACGAAGGGTTAAAATAGTTAAAATCAAAGATTAATAAGTAAATAATTTGTAGCATATGGTTATACATAAGATAAATTCGACTATAAATATTCATTAGAAATCTATAAATATTTACTACATAATGGTATTTTATTTGTAATTTTTAGACATTAAATAATTTAATTTATTTATGACACAACGATGACGTAGTAATTACATTATTAATGAAATATTGACATAATTGATTTCATAAATACCAAAATAAATGTAATTTGAGACATTTTATGAATTTCACTAATTTTATAGGTCAATATGACATGTTAGTATTTATTTAATTAACTTTTTTCGAACTAATCATTCTGTTATGAGTTTCACAAAAATCAATTACTAAATAGTGTCAAAATTGACATAAAATAGTTTTTAAAACAAATATTATATTAGTAATTTTTATTTTATTCCTAAAAATCTAATGTTCTCCTAAATGGCTTAGATAAGGTTATATATATTAATAATAAAAAACATGGGGTTCGTTTTTCTGCTTATAGTAAATTTATTAACCTTATAGTATAAGAACACAAGAAGACACGGTAAAAGTAAAATTATTTAACTTAATGTTAAATCTAAATGATAAGGTTAAAATAGGAACCTAAACTTGTCTAAATTAAATTTTATGAGAGGATTTCTACCCATCCCTACCTTATATTCTAAATAAATCAATTTGGAGCTATTTAAAACTGAACATGACTTTATAATAAAATAATATTTTTAGTTTTTCCAAAGGAGCCCCTCTCCTCCCTTATAAAAGGGCACCTCCTCCACCTCTTCCTCACACAACTTTGAGCCTTCATGCTCGGACAACCCCTACCAGTTTCTCCCCTCCACATCCCTAGAGACATTTTAGAGGTCATTGTCTTCTTCAAGGTCCAATGTTATTTCCCTAAAAGGAGGTCTCAAAGAAGAACTTCAAAGAAGAGGTAATGTCTGTTAACGATTCTTTCATATTTATTTCTTCTTCCACATCTTCTTCTTTAGTTTTTTCATTATGAAGTAATAACATCAGTATACCTCATATAATGATATGTTATTATATGTATGAAACAATCCTATTTCACCATCTATCCATCCTACGGAATATGAAATCACCGTGCGTGCGTACGTACAGAATACCGTCTCCACGCCATGGTGTAATCAATTTTCCACCACCACCTTACTTGGATGGGTATAATGGTGTAAATGATGACTATATATGATTATTGTAAAGTTATATTTATTCTGAAATAGTATAAATACACTCCAATACAATTCCATGATCATGGGAACGATATCATCGCTCATGCGTTCGTACGGAATACCGTCTCCACGATGTGATGCGATCGTTGTACATGATCTTAATTGCATAATGATTATATAAATGAATTGAATGAATGAATATGATATATATTACGCTAATAACATTCTCGAAATTAGCTATCTATAACCTAAAGATAAGAATAAGAATTTATTCGACAAAACATGCATAAGAACAAAAAGTAGTAAACACCCGAATAACAAGTTGTAATGAAATATTACTAATAAGAATATAAGAATATGAACATATATGATATCATAACAATAAGTATGATTCTGGAATAAGTAAATAACATTATTTAAATCATTATACCGGAGGTTCGGACACTTACGAAGCAAATCGGACCTAAGGTAAGAGAAATATCACAATCTCATTTTTATCTGAGATTTTTTATACTTTGAAATTTATTAGGGTGTATTTTATCATCCACATCCATGTTTCATCAAAATGTAATATTATTTCCATCCACCTAAAATTGTTTAAATCCAATTTTACCCTTCGGTGAGTTATTAGAAAAAGATATTAATGGAATCTTCCGTCATTTTTCGTACGAGGTACTTTTTGACTTTTCCGACAAAAGTATGCGAAGAATGTTTTTTTAACTTATACGGAAATAATGGATTTTTAAAACATTATTTCCAAGAAGCTTCCTTTACAAATTTTCAAGTTTATTTTTAATCAACTTTTTTTAGTTTAGAATTTTATGACATCTTAAGAAAGGAAAAGTGATTTTGAAGTAGAAAGAATATTTTCCTCAAAATGGGGTTCAAGTGTTTTACCAAAATTATTTTCCATCTAAGATAATATAGGGTTCTGTTTCTATCCCTATTATTACATTGATTTGATTATGTTGTTATGGAATCATTTTTATGAATTCCTTTATCTTATATGAATTGTTTTATGATGTCATGTTTTTTAAGAATCCTAGTTTTATTACATTGGTTATGCAATGATGTATGATTTATGATTTTGTGTCACACATAAGAATGGTAACATTATGAGATTGGTGGGACCTATATCTCCCTCCAATGTATTGAGTAAAGTTTTTATATCTCATGAGATAGACATGGCTGGAACGGCAGGTTAAACCGGTTCCGTGAAGCGGGACTGAAACAAGGAGTGAACTTGGTTCAGAAATGGACTTTGTCCACTAACATAGTCTTGGAAATGAGTCTTGACTAATAATAAATGATTCTGTATGATTATGTGTGCATTCCAAAAAGTTTCATGTTTTATGTTATGATTATTGGGATTACATTTCACTACTATGATTTATCCCAAGTTATGAAATTATGATTTCATTTGCAGGTTAAGATTTCTAAAAGTTATGTTCTTATGTATATGATGTGATTGATATTTTTTTTGTTTACCCTTACTGAGCATTTGAGCTCACCCTTTTGTATGTTTTATTTCCCCAGGTCAAGAAGAAGGTTATTAAGTAGGATATGCCAAAACGGGACTCTAGATTTGATGAAATGAATGGGAGGCAAAGTAGATGCTTTATGAACTAGTTGTTTCTGTTTCCCAGTTTCTAAAGACACAATACCTATACGATCCTTTCCTAGTTTTGTTATATGTTTTAATAATTGTGCATCAATTCTGAAGTAATAACAATGTATATAATGTATGGGTCATTATAGTTGGTATCAGTGGAAAGGTATAGTCAACCTTTGAAAACTAGGATGTGAAAGCCTTAGTAATAATTGTAAGGATAAATCTAAGCATAGAACACAATCTTAGTGTTTTATAAATGGCCATGAACAACCTATGATAAGACCTTAAGTGTGAAATTTTATTCTTGATTATGTGGTTTTCCTATTATAATTAGTGTTTCTCACACTATTCTTCTTGGTTTTAGTCAATGGCTGGAACCCGAAAGAACCGTGTTAATGCAGAATGTGACGGGAAATGCAATGATTGTCCCCCTGAGCAACCAAATGTTATGGGAGCTGGAATGAAAAATCTTGTTGCCATGCTCACACAACCTTCTCAAGCTATGAATCATGCAGGACTTCCAAACGAGCAAAGGAAGGAGCAACATTCTGTTGAATCCTTCATGAGGCAGGGTCCACCTACTTTCAGCGGGTCTACTGATCCATTAGTTGCTGGACAATGGATTAGTACTACTGAAAAGATATTTTCAGTTCTTCAATGTTCTGAACATGATAAAGTCATCCTAGAAGTGTATCATTTGGAAGGAGATGCTGATCAATGGTGGAATATTATTAAGAATATGAGGCAAAGGGATAATATTGAGTCCATGGAATGGGACTAGTTCAAGAACTTATTTTTCAATAAGTACTTCCATCGTATTCTCCGATCAAAGATGGAGAAAGAGTTTCTTGAACTAAAGGAAAAGGATGATGAATTTGTTGGCACATATAATGCAAAATTTACAAGACTTGCAAGGTACGCTTCTGGTATTATTATCCAACCAGATAGTAAGATCGGTCGATTCTTTAGTGGCTTAAAACCAAGTCCTCGAAGGGCGTTATCCATAAGGGACTTCAATAGCTACGAGGAAATAGTTCGATGTGCTCTCAAAGTCGAGATGGAGATTGGAGTAACCCATCAGTCATATGGTTTTGATAAGAAGAGGAAAATGGAATTCAAAGGAAAATCTAAACAGCACACTGAATAGAAGATGAGCTTTCCCTTATGCTCAATGTGTGGAAAGAAATATGGAGGGAGTTGTATTAAAGGGACAAGTAAATGTTTCAAATGTGGAAAAGAAGGTCATTGGGCATTTGAATGCCGAAATGATGGGAAGAAGATTTCTAATGATGCAAACAAAGGAAGGGACACATAGAATGAACCTATTACACTTAAATGTTTCAAGTGCAAGGAGATGGGGCATTATGCCAATCAATGCCCAAATCCAAGGGTTGATGATGATGGTCGACGTCAACAAACTCTTAAGGCTAAAGACAAAGGAAAGTAACATGCAATTTCTATCAGCGATGTGGAGTACGATAATGATGTGGTGAAAGGTACACTTACCATCCACTCTAAAGTAGAAAATGTTTTATTTGATTCTAGATCCACCCAATATTTTATTTCTGAAGAATTTTCTAATGATATCACCGTATTAGCTCAACAATTAGATGTTGAGTTACCTGTGACAACCCCTAATGGCACAACAGTCGCATCAAAAGTTTATAATTCTTCTCCGATCGAAGTTTTTTGGAAAGTGCTTCCTGCAAATCTTGTGATCCTTCCAATAGTGGAATTTTATGTGATTCTTGGCATGGATTGGCTTTCTTTATATGGAGATCATATCAATTTACAAAGGGAAGTGACATTTCATATTCCAGATCAATCTATGATCGTCTATCAATGCAAGGATGAACATAACCTTCCAGTGGAAATTTCTTCCATCTTATGGGTCTAGATTCCACTAAATGAAGGTTATTTATCGCAAATGGTTGGTGAGAAACTCATGATTAAGAATATGCCCATTGTATGGGAGTTTGATGATGTCTTTCCGGAGTAATTACCGGGTCTTCCACCAAATCGTGAAGTTGAGTTTTCAATAGAACTCGTACCAGGTGCTTTGCCTATTTCAAAGACACCTTATAGAATGGCCCCAATTGAGTTGCAAGAATTGGAGAAGAAACTCCAAGAGAATCTTGATAAGGAGTTCATACGCCCAAGTGTGTCACCACGGGGAGCACCTTTTCTGTTTTTTAAGAAGAAAGATCGATCAATGGGAATCTTCATTGATTATCAAGAAATTTACAAGATCACTATCAAGAACAAATATCCTCTCCCATGCATTGATGACTTATTTGAAAAACTATGCAGAGCTCAATACTTTTCCATGATTGATCTTCGTTCAGGGTATCATCAATTAAGGGTCAAAAGGGAGGATATACAAAAGATGGCTTTCCGTGCAAGGTATGGACACTATGAATTTATAGTGATGCCATTTGGTCTTACTAATGCCCGTGCTATCTTCCTAGATCTAATGAATAGAGTCTTTAGAGACTATCTTGATCAGTTTGTGGTAGTCTTTATAGATGATATTCTTGTCTATTCAAAGAGAAAGGAAGAACATGAAGATCACTTGAGAATTATATTGAAGACCCTGAGATAGGAGATGCTTTATGCCAAATTTACCAAGTGTGAATTTTGGGTTCAAAAAGTTTCATTTTTTGGGTCACATAATCTCAAAAGAGGGGATATTTGTGGATCCAGCAAAAACAGAGGTTATCGAAAGATGGTCGAGACCAACAACAGTAACTGAGATCCGAAGTTTTCCTGGTTTGGCTGGATATTATCGACATTTTTTGAAAGATTTCTCATGATTATCTAATCCACTAAACCAGTTGACTCAGAAAAAGAGTTAAGTTTGTTTGGATAGAGGAATGTGAAGATAATTTCATGGAGTTGAAAAGAAGGTTATCCAGTGCACCTGTACTCAAACTGCCTTGTAGTGGAGAAAGTTTTGTGATCTATAGTGATGCATCCAAGAAGGTATTGGGGTGTGTTATTATGAAAAATGATATGGTGATAGCTTATGCCTCACGACAATTGAAAATACATGAGCAAAATTACCCAACTCATGATTTGGAGTTAGCTACCGTAATCTTTGTGTTAAAGATTTGGAGGCATTACCTTTACGGTGAAAGGTGTGATATTTATACTGATCATAAAATTTTAAAGTATATTTTCACACAAAAAGAGATAAATATGTGCCAACGAAGATGGTTGGAGCTGATTAAGGATTACGACTCCTCAATTCATTACCACCCTGGGAAAGCAAACAAGGTGGCAGATGCATTAAGTCGACAAGACCATGCCAGTTTATCCATGATGAGGATCACAAAAGATCCAATATTTATGGATTTACAAAGGATGGATCTTTGAATTTTAATGAAATGGGAAAAATCATATCTTTCTCAAATTAATGTTCAACCATCTATACATGTGAAGATTAAAGAGGCAAAGAAAGAAGATTTCGAGTTGCAAAAGATGGTGAGAAATGTTCCGGAATTCAACCTTGATTGTGATGGGATAATAATGTTCAGGAATCGGGTTTGTGTTCCTCCCATCCCGAATTAAAGAAGGAGCTGCTGGATGAGGCTCATAGTTCTTCATTCTCTATTCATCCTGGAAGCACGAAGATGTATAGGGACCTGAAAGTGTACTTCTGGTGGGATGGCATGAAAAGAGATGTTGGTGAATATGTCTCTCGATGCTTGGTTTGTCAGCAAGTTAAAGTTTAGAGACAAAATTCTAAGGGGATGTTACCACCATTACCCATACCCGAATGGAAATGGGAAAACATCACTATGAACTTTGTCACAGGACTTCCTAAAACATCGAATGGAAATAATGCTATTTGTGTCATAGTTGATCATCTTACAAAGTCTACACACTTCATCGCTATTAGAGAGGATTTCTCTCTAGATCATATTTCCAGGATATATGTTAAGGAAGTGGTAAGATTACATGGAGTACCACTTTCTATTATATCTGATCGAGATCTGAGGTTTACCTCAATGTTCTGGCGAAGTCTTCAGCATACTCTGGATACAGAGTTGAGTTTTAGCACTACTTATCATCCTCAGACAGAAGGTCAGTCTGAGAGAACAATTCAAACTCTATAAGATATGTTGAGAGCTTGCTCTATGTATTTCAAAGGTGGTTGGAATCAACACCTACCTTTGGTGGAATTTTCTTATAATAATAGCTTTCACTCCAATATTCAGATGGCTCCTTATGAAGCTCTCTATGGAATGAAATGCAGGACTCTAACTTGCTGGGATGAAGTTGGGGAAAGAAATATATTAGGACCCAATCTCATTGATGAAATGCCAGAAAAGGTCAGATCTATTCAACAAAACATAAGAGCAGCTCAGAGTCGACAAAAAAGATATGTCGACAAACTATGAAAAGACCTAGAGTTTGAAGTGGGTGATAAAGTGTTCTTACGAATATCTCCCTGGAATAGGGTTATGTGATTTGGAAAGAAGGGGAAGTTGAGCCGTAGATATGTCAGTCCTTTCAAAATACTGGATCGTGTTGGGAAGGTAGCATACCGATTGGCGCTTCCACCGAATCTCTCTCAAGTTCACGATGTGTTCCATGTATCTCTCTTGAGAAAGTACATACCTGATCCTTCACATGTACTCAGCTCAGAATTTGTACCGCTGGAGCAAGATCTTTCTTATGAAGAACAGCCGATAGAGATTCTAGATCGTAGCGAAAAAGTCCTACGAAACAAGACCACTTGATTGGTGAAAGTTTTATGGAAGAACCACCAATTAGAAGAAGCTACATGGGAGCATGAGGATATGATCAGGGAAAGGTATCCTCATCTGTTTGTTACAAAGTAACGAATTTCGAGGGAGAAATTCATTTTAAGGGGGGTAGAATATAACACACGAGACTTTTATGAGAAATATTTTTGTTTTAATAAATCATAAAATGAATCTTTCACTACACACAACTCTAGATTGGCTTTCTTTACATGCAATTGCGACCTTCCTCGATAGCTTGCATCGTACACAATACCGAGTTTCACTAAACAATGATATGCTATTAAAATATTATTAAAACTAGCCGTTATGAATAGTAATAACCACTTTTTGAAATTTTATGAATTTTATTTTTCAAAATGGACTTCATTTTTGGATTTAGAATATCGAAATTATCCTAGGGTGAAATTTTGGTATTTTTCTGAAAACTTTCAATTTTTTGATGAATAGTGAAACCACTAAGTGGTAGTTAAGGAACTGAATATTTCATAAATCATAATTTTACCGCTTCTGTGAGTGGAATTTCAAAAATTCAAGAGACACGGTTGATGTGTGTAAGTAAAATGTGGTTCAATGAGATGAAAATAATTTTTGGTGAATAGTAACTTTTTTACTTTTATTTACCACGGTTAAAAGTAAATAGGGTAATTAATCGTAAAAATGATATTATTATTACCCTAACACCTGTCCTAATTCTATAGGATAAGTGTAATTCGACCAAAAACAACCTTAAAAATACAATATGACCATTTAGGCCCACTTGGATTAGATTAGGACATTTATTATTAAGTTATTTAAAGAAGGGTTAAAATAGTTAAAATAAATGTTTAATAAGTCAATAATTTTTAATATAAGGTTATACATAAGATAAATTCGACTATAAATATTCATTAGAAATATTACAAGAGTTCCTACATAATGGTTTTTTATTTGTAATTTGTAGACATTAAATAATTTAATTTATTTATGACACAAAGATGATGCAGTAATTACCTTATTAATGAAATATTGACATAATTGATGTTATAAATACCAAAATAAATGTAATTTGAGACTTTTTATAAATTTCACTAATTTTATAGGTTAATATGATATGTTATTATTGATTTAATTAACTTTGTTTGAACTAATAATTCTGTTATGATTTTCAAAAAAAATAAATTACTAAATATGTCAAAATTGACATAAAATAGTTTTTAAAACAAATATAATTGTTATTTTATTACTAAAAATCTAAGGTTCGGCCAAATGACTTATATATGGTTATATATATTAATAATAAACAACTTGGGGTTCTTTTGTCTCCTTATAGTAATTTTATTAACCTTATAGTATAAGAACACAAGAAGACACGGTAAAAGTAAAATTATTTAACTTAAAGTTAAATCTAAATGATAAGGTTAAAATAGGAACCTAAACTTGTCTAAATTCTATTGGATGAGAGGATTTATACCCATACCTACTTTAGCTTCGAAATAAATCAATTTGGAGCTATTTAACACCAAACATGACTTTATAATAAAATAATATTTTTAGTTTTTCCAAAGGAGCCCCTCTCCTCCCTTATAAAAGGGCACCTCCTCCCCCTCTTCCTCACACCACATTGAGCCTTCAAGCTCGGCCAACCCCTGCCACCTTATCCTCTACACTTCCCTAGATACATCCTAGAGGTCCTGTTCTTCTTCAAAGACCAATTTTAATTCCCTAAAAGGAGGTCTCAAAGAAGCACTTCAAAGAAGAGGCAATGTCCGTTACCGATTCTTTCATCTTTATTTCTTCTTCCACTTCTTCTTCTTTAGTTTTTTCATTATGAAGTAATAACATCAGTATCAATCATATACTGATATATTATTATAAGTATTAAACAACCCTATTTCACCATCTATCCATCCTACGGAAAATGAAATCGCCGTGCGTGCGTACGTACAGAATACCATCTCCATGCTGTGGTGTAATCTATTTTCCACCACCACCATACATGGATGGGTATAATGGTTTAAATAATGACTATATATGATTATTGTAAAGTGATATTGATTATGAAATATTATACATAAATTCCAATACAATTCCATGATCATGGGAATGATATCATCGCTCGTGAGTATGTACGGAATACCGTCTCCACGATGTGATGCGACTCGTTCTACATGATCTTCATTGCATAATGATTATATAAATGAATTGAATGAATTAATATGATATATATTACACTAATAACATTTTGGAAATGAGGTATCTATAACCTAAAGAGAAGAATGAGAATTTATTCGATAAAACACGCATAAGAACAAAAAGTAATAAACACCCGAATAACATGTTGTAATGAAATATTACTAATAAGAAGCTAATAATATGACCATATATGATATCATAACAATACGTATGATTCTGGAATATGTCAATAACATTATTTAAATCATTATATAGGATGTTTGGACACTTACGAAACAAATCAGACCTAAGGTAAGGGAAATATCACAGTCTCGTTTTTATCCGAGATTGTATATACTTTGAAATTTACTGGGGTGTATTTTATCATCCATATACATGTTTCCTCAATATGTAATATTATTTACATACACCTAAAATTGTTTAAATCTAATTTTTCCCTTTCGGTGAGTTTTTAGTAAATGATATGAAAGGAATCTTTTGTCATTTTTTGTACGAGATACTTTTTGACTTTCCTGACAAAAGTATGAGAAGAATGTTTTTTAACTTATATGGCATGAATGCATTTTGAAAACATTATTTCCAAGAAGATTACTTTACAAATTTTCAAGTTTATTTTTAATCAACATTTTTTAGTTTAGAATTTTATGACATGTTATGAAAGGAAAAGTGTTTTTGAAGTAGAAACGATTTTTTTACTCAAGAATGGAGTTCAAGTGTTTTATCAAAATTATTTTCCATCTAAGATAATATAGGGTTCTGTTTCTATCACTATTATTACATTGATTTTATTATGTTGTGATGGAATTATTTTTATGAATTCCTTTATCATATATGAATTGTTTTATGATGTCATGTTGTTTAAGAATCCCATTTTTATTACATGGTTTATGCAGTGATGTATGATTTATGATTTTGTGGCACACATAAGAATGGTATCATTATGAGATGGGTGGGACCTATATCTCCCTCCAATGCATTGGGTAAAAATTTTATATCTCATGATATAGACATGGCTGGAACGGTAGGTTAAACCGGTTCAGTGAAGCAGGACTGAAATGAGGAGTGAAATCGGTTCAGAAATGGACTTTGTCCACTAAGATAGTCTTTGCAATGAGTCTTGACTAATAAGAAATTATTCTCTATGATTATGTGTGTATCCCACAACGTTTCATGTTTTATGTTATGATGATTGGGATTACATTTCACTTCTATGATTTATCCCATGTTATGAAATTATGATTTCTTTTTCAGGTTAATATTTCTAAAAGTTATGTTCTTCTGTATATGATGTGATTGATATTTCTTTTGATTACCCTTACTAAGCATTTGAGCTCACCCTTTTGTATGTTTTATTTCCCTAGGTCAGGAATAAGGTTATTAAGTAGGATATCCTAAAAAGAGACTCTAGATATGATGAAAGGAATGGGAGGAAAAGTAGATTATTTATGAACCAGTTGTTTATGTTTCCCAGTTTCTAAAGACACTATACCTATACAGTCCTTTCCTGGTTTTGTTATATGTTGTAATAAGTGTGCTTCAATTCTGAAGTAATAACATTGTATGTAATGTATGGGTTGTTATAATAATTCTACCCTCCCATCAAATAGATAATTAAAAATTATTATCTACCTTATTCCAATCTAGGATAAATAACTATTAAAGAGTAAAAAACATAGTCCCACACTTGAAAATATTAATAGATGATAATAGTGAATCATGTACCTAGAAATGAATACTGAAAGTTACAGAGCCAAATTAGAAGTAGGGACAAATATAATGAACATATACCATCAAAAAAACTCAATTATTCCTATGACAACATCAAAACCGAATCCTATATCATGTTTCAATTTTAAACTCATAGAAATTGTAAAAATAATGCTTTTAGGGATTGGAATGACAAATTATTGAAGAACATATAATGTAAAGGGTATAGTGTGTAAACCTTGATTTAAGGTAGTTATTTCATTACTTGATGTCTTTATGTTCATCTATAATGTCATATGTTCATAAAAAATTCGCCAAAAAGCCCCTATATTTTGAGAGTTGGAGTGTGAAATAAAATTTATTCAAGATTCACCCTGAAACTATAAACAATATTATAAACCATTGTTTCATCGAATGATAGGGTTACATGACACTATGAAAGTTATAGATTGTAATATTGCATTTTTATTTCAATACATATATTACTCTTTTCTTCATCGTCCATGATCATTTCATTGATCTATATAAAGAAATCCATGGAGTTGATAAGGGTGTCAGACTGGAATGTTAAAACCACTAGATGTGACTATATTGAACAATTTTCATCACCTCAACTAAACATAGGCCAAAACAACAACTCATGCCCCAAAATAATTTAATAAATGAAACTCATACTCATTGTAATAAAATCATTACTATGAAAACTAAATCCATTACTATAATAGTGGAAAAAATACATATTAGTTGCATAGATATGTGTTAATACCCACTTCTTGATATATCAGGGTTAATCACATATGATTTTATCACTTTACCAAAATTCTTCTTGTGACTAAACATTGCATGATCAAAACTAGTGTAGGATTGGTATAGAGAATGAGGTTTCCAACCTCTGATACCAATTGTAGGATCGAAATAATGATGTAGATGCTCAAAATACAAGAGGGGGTGAATTGTCACATAAAAAATTTACATAAACAAGGAATGATCTATGTTTAACAAAGTTAAACTATGAAAATTTACAACACCTCTAATCACCAATGAATATTGGGACAAAGTATGAAGTTACAAACATCTAGTTCTATGCACTTTCTTAAATGTGGAAAGTGATTCTGAAAACAGGTTCCAGAAATATGGATCCTGAAATTGATACATAACCAATGTTTACAATATGAGAATCTACCTTATAGTGTATATATTCTAAATTAATCAAAGTACAAGTGTAAAAAAATATAAGAAGATTATACTTTCCTTAAAATACGAAAAGCAGTGAAAAAACAAGTAGTAAAACTACAAGTAACAAGATATAAATCTTTTAACCCAAAGAGATGTGTATCCAAAAACCATGTATAAAGTTCTCTTAATTTATTCTTTCAACCAAGTATATCTTACCCACACCAGGGTAGGCCCTCGATATGAATATCAGAGTCTCTGTCTTGTTATCCCCGCAAGCCCTCAACTTCATGGTAGTTGGTACCTCTGTCTTCATCAGCAAGGAAGCCCTCGATCTTTAAGGAAGTCAGTGCCTCTATCTTCCTATCCCCGGAAGCCCCTAACTTCAAGGTAGTTGGAACCTCTGTCTTCCTATCCCCAGAAGCCCTCAAATGTAATCACCAACATTAGGAGTTTCATGAAGCAATATGAACGAGTAGTTAATTATGCGCATGTCATGAAAACCTTCTCTCTAGAAATCACCTTAAAAGCGAGTGGTTTCTAGAGTGATCAACTTCAGTCGCTGTTATGAGCTCTTTCAAAGAAGCTTCTATTTATAGGCTCGGTTGGAACAGTCGGGTCCCTCCTCCAACTGTAAAATTTTCCTTAAATTTCGGAGGGACCTGTACACATTTTACTAAACCAATGGTTAGTTAGAAACAGAATGGACAACATTGTTTTATAACAAAACATGTGTAACTGAAAGAACGACATCGTATATATAATGAAACGAGTGTTAGTATAAGAAAAACTATAATTCAGAATGTAAAAAAATAAAAGTTCAGAGTCTAACCAAAATGGAATTTGGAGTCTATAATAAAAAGATATTCTGATTCTGTTTTATTAGAATAAAAACCTGAATTCTGTAGAAATCCAGAGTCTGAATTTCTATGGAAATTCGGATTCTAGATTCACTAGATTTTAGAATTTGAACTTTCTGAGTTCAAAGTCAGACATATAGGAATTTGGAGTTGAAATAATAAATTTTCGGAGTTTAACTCATAAATGTTCGGATTCGAACTAGTAAAAGTGGGGAGTTGAACTCATAAAAGTTGAATGTAGAACAAGTAATAGTTCAGAGTCTAACTCATAAAAGTTCAGAGTCAAACTAGTAAATTTTTGGAGTCGAACTCATAAAAGATTGGTGTCAAAATATTAAAAGTTTGTAGTCGTACTCATAAAAGTTTAGAGTTGAACTAGTAAATGTTCGGAGTTGAACTCATAAAAGTTTGGAGTTGAACTAGTAAATGTTCGGAGTTGAACTCATAAAAGTTTGGATTCTAACTAGTAAAAGATTGTATCAATAATTTGGAATGGAACTATATGGGTGTCTGTATCCAGAATTTGGAATGGAACTAAATGAGAGTTCGTATCCAAAATTCAAAATTGAACTATATGAGGGTTCGTATCCTGAAATTAGAGTCAAACTATATGAGAGTTCATATCCAAAATTCATAATGGAACATCATTACAGTTCATATCCGGAATTCGGAATGGAACTTCATTACAGTTCATATCCGGAATTTGGAGTGGAACTTTATTACAGTTCATATCCAGAATTTGGATCCTAAAATAGAATACTTCATATCTAAGTATTATTTGATTCCAAGGTTTTTTTATGGATCCGATTTTTATGTTTAATGAAAATATTGATATGAACAATGAAAAAATAGTAGGGGTAATTTTTGTGAGAAGGAAATTTTCCTTATATAATCAAAATGTAGATTTGACTAAGTATAGGGTGTTTGTGATTTTACAAACAAGAAGGAATGGAAAAGTAATAAGGAAAACCTTATTGACTCAACAATCTCTCTCTTTTTAGAAAGAACAAACAACCTTACAAAAAAGATTATATGGACTTTGAAAAATTTCATTGGACTTTTAAATTAAAACTTATCTCCCTTTGTTCATGAATGATGATGAATACAACTAACTCCCCCTTAGGCATTGATACTCTAAGGATTGTATTCTGGATTTCAAGAATGGATTTTTCATTATCATGGAAATGAAAAACTTCGTAATCAAAAACTACCCCTTACATTAAGGTTATTTCAATTAGAAATTTTTCCTTCTCCATTTTAAAATTTTCTTTCTCCCTCTTTGTAATTTTCAAAAAAAAATTAAGCGAATGAAAAAGAAATAAGGTACCTGAAATATTAGTATATAATAACACAGGATACAACCAACAAAAAATTTTATTAGAGTTGAACAAAATTTTAGAAGAAAAGAAAAATGTATCAAAATATCAGATTTGTCTATTTCTCTTTTTTTTCCTTCAGAATTAGTTTCTTCAACAAGATTTTCATCTTCTTCAAGTATTTTTGATCCTCCTCGGATTTATTCTTCAAAGCTGTGATCCTTTCTTATTGAGCTTTTAAGACTTCTTCTTGGGAATTCATGGACTCTTCTTGCATCATCACTTAATCATCTTGATTAACAAGTTTTTCTTGGAGCTCAATCCGGAGATCTCAATCCCTTTTAAAATTTTGAGCAATAGAGTTAACCATATAATTAAAGTGCTTTACTTGTTGACTCTGACAACATTGCTCAATGATCATCTCATCCTGAAGATTCTTAATCTTTGAATCCTTGGTGTTAAAGGCATCTTTAACATTATTCTGAAAACGATCAAACTCATCCACGTCTTCTTCATCATTCTTAGACCACAAAGTGATTTTTCTTCAAGATTTCCAATGTACGTCATAATTGTTAAGGAAATTTATATGGTTGGATTCAATCGTCACACACTTATCCATCACCATAGATAAGGATTCCGATTACTGATTTAGACTATATAGCAGCATATAACATCTGGAGTCTATATTGGGGAAAATTGGAATGGTGTCCACCAACTTTTTCAAAGACTCTACAACAAATTCATGACCGTGTGCTGATGAATCTGAATCTGATAACTTTCCTAGGGATTAATCTTATTCAATTTGCACCAACTTCCTTTTAGAAGAACCACCATCTTCTTTCTTCTTGATGATTTCTTTTGTTGGTGTATCCATGAGCACTTGATTTCATTAATCAGTTTTTGGAATGGAATGATCATCTGGAGATTCTTCCTCACTCTCTAATAGTTGAACAATCTGGTCTTTATCTATCTTCTCCTTTTCTACTCCTTCCTCAAAAAAATTCTTATCATAGGTCTCTTACTCATCAAAAAAACTCATTTTCTTCTTTCTGAAAATCACCTTCCTTAGAATCTTTCTCAACTCCCTTTCCTAGAGTGACTAATTTTGAGGATTCAGCCTTTTCTTGATAATCTTATACATGTTTTATTAGGTCATCATGATCATCAGTTTTTTGTTATTATTCTTCTTCCTCTACTCTCTCAAAAAATTCTTCTTCTGTTCATTCAACAACTTCTTTCCCTTTAGTCATTTTTGGAGTGGAGTATTTCTTCCCAGGGGTGTCTGGTAAAGGTTGGACATCAAAAGTATTTGGAATGGGAATATTCTCAGAAGCTATTTCAGTATCTCTCAATAGAGATTGAACAACTTCAGCTTCATACATATTCTTTTTCATTTTCTTCTATTTTGGTTTCTTTTCTAACTCATCAGCAGCTCTCTCTTTTAAGGCTTTATCCTCCGTAGGGTCCCATCCGAATTGTGGATCCCCTTCATTCCTCTTCTCCTTGTATTCTATCCACTTAGTAACCATATCATCTGGATATGCTTTCTGTTTTTGTGGCTTGGGAGGTTCGGATTTGGTTTCCTTATCTTTGGGGGTTTTTCCTTCAACAACCACTTCCTTAAGCTTCGTTTTCTTAGTAACATTATTCATTGTTTCAGATTTTTCCACATATTCTGGAATGTTCTTAGCCTCTTCCTCTGGTAAAAGATAGAAATCTATGGATTCATCAGAAAAACCCATTTTCATCCTCTTTAATGTATCATCATTAACTATAAATACCTTGCAATTTCTTTTCATGGAAATGAAAGTAACTTTAAAAGAATCAAGTCATCTGATGATAAGTTTTAGAGATCAAGGCCAGATACATTATGATATGAGCTTTCAGATTCCCTTCTTTAATATTCTTATCTGTAATAAAAACATGCCTCATTAAATTTATCTTCCTTAGATTTACCAAAATATCTATGATGTAAATGTCAATTTTCTTGAGATTATCCTTGTCACCACTTCCTGGTATGAAAAAAACTTGTACCCACAGCTATAGAAACTGATTGTTCGAAGAGATATGAGCAATCTTAGCTATCTTGACATCTTTATGTCCAATTCATTTAAATTCCTTCACTTTGTTGAAACTTCCTTGCTCATCCAGAAGCTTATGTGAACAAAACTCAGCTTCACCATCATGAGATAAACCCACCAAGCTTGCAACATTGGTGTATGATAATTTGTAAGTCTTCCCATATGACTTTAATGAAAATAACTCTCTCCCATCTCCCTGACAGAAGGAAACCGACTCATAGAACTCAACAAGAAAATCTGTATAAACTAGATCCTGTTTCTCTGGATTTTATATACAAACCTCCTCCTAGCCATTCAATCAAATATTCTAAGATATAATAGAATCATACTTGTCGAAACTCGGATGCACTAGCCTCTCCCTAAAAACTAACCACTTTTACATTGTCTTCATAGTTGACATATCCTAAGAAGTTTCTTCAGTAGACATTCGGAATGAAGAGCTCTGGAAGATTTGGAAGGGACTTTAACAACTGATGTCTAGCTTCGTCACGTGAGAGCTTGAAAAATCAATGTGGGACGACCCTCGGGGTTCCCCATTATATAGGTGATGGTGTTGACATTTGAACTTCCAAAAACCATCTAACGATTGAAAACCCCTTTGATCTGATCTAACGGTTGAAAACATATCCAGAAGGAAATCTTGAATCTGATCTTTTGATATTTTAAGAAAAAAAACCGGATTTATTAAAACTAGAATCCGAAAAATTTAAAAATTCATAGGAAAATACCAGCAAGCAAATATGATTACAAATAATTAAGTAATGAAATCATACATTTTGGATTGGCTTTTCTTCTTGATGAAAATTTGAATATGAAAAAACTAACTATGAAAAAACTCGCTATGAAAAATATGAGTACAAAAATTATCATTACAAAAGTTTCTATTACGAAAATGCTCATTGCGAAAATTCTCATTATGAAAATTCTCCTTATGAAAATTCTCATAATGTATATTCTCATTACGAAAAATTGACTATGAAAATTTTCTTTACGAAATGTATGAGTACAAAAAATTTCATTACAAAAAGTTTGAGTAAGAAAATTTTATTATGAACATTTTAGTATGAAAATTTTATTACAAAAGATTTAGTTACAAAAGCATTAAAAATAACTATGATTTTTTCTGATTATGACAGTTTTTTAAAAAAATTGACTACGAAAATTTTTGATAATGCTAACAAGAAAATGCACCCCCCCTATGAAAATGAAATTATTACTGTGTGGAGAATTGTTCAACAAGAAGTTAATTAAGAAATATTACCTCATGGTTATCATTCCTAACTTCTGTTTAATGTATTAAAATCTATCAGAGGGTAAAGATTTTGTTAAAATTTCACCATGTTGATCTTTCATTCCGATAAACTGAAGAATGATATCTCCTTTTAGAGTGTGATATCTAAGAAAGTTATGCCTAATATCTATGTGCATTGCACGAGAGTGATGAGTAGGGTTTTTACTAAGAGAAATGGAACTTGTGTTATCACACAAAATTTGAGTCTTAGTAAAACTCAGTCCATAATTTGTGAGTGTGTGTTGTATCCACAATAGTTGAGCACAACAACTTCCAACTGCTACATATTCAGCTTCAGCAGTGGAGGGTGCTAGAGAAAGTTTCTTCTTGTAGGATCAAGAAACAAATGAATCTCCTAAGAATTGACATGTTCCAGATGTAATTTTTCTATCCGTTATACATCCACCAAAGTCAGCATCTGAAAATCTTTTTAAGATATAATCATTTCCAGAAGTATAAAATAATCCAAGATCCATGGTTAACTTTAAGTAGTGAAAAATCATTTTCACTACCTTTAAATGAGATTCCTTAGTATTGGATTGTTATCTTACATATAAGCATACTGAAAACACCATGTCTGGTCGACTAGCTGTCATGTAATGTAGACTTCCTATCATACCTCTAAAAGATGTTTGATCTACTAGTTTCACAGCTTCATCAATATCATGTTTGTTTGTGGTACTAATTGGAGTACTTAAACTCTTAGTGTTGTCATAACCATATATTTTATGAAGATCATTAATATACTTATTTTGGGATATGTAGATTCCTTCTAGTTTTTGAGAAATTTGAAAACCAAGGAAAAATGTAAACTCACTCATCATACTCATTTCAATCTCATATTTCATTAGATCCATAAAATAATCAGTTAAATATTGCTGAGTTGAACCAAATATAATGTCATCAACATAAATTTGATCAATCAAAACATTTTTTGTAACTTTATTTATAGAAAGGGTTGGATCTGCATTTCCCTTAACATAGTTATTTTGAAGAAAAAATCCAGTAAGTCTATCATACCATGCTCGTGGGGCTTGTTTAAGACCATACAAAGCTTTGGTATGTCTAAAAACATGATCAGGATGTTTTGTATCTTCAAATCCAGAAGGTTGTTAAAAAAACATCCTCTTGAACATAACCATTAAGAAAATCGCATTTTACATCCATTTGAAATTTTTTAAAATTGATGAATGCTACAAAGGAAAGTAGAATACTAATAGATTCATGTCCAGCTATTGGAGCATAGGTTTCTTCATAGTCTATTATTTCTTGTTGATTATAGCCTTTAGTAACCAGTCCAGCATTATTTATAACGATGACTCCATTTTCATCACACTTGTTTCGGAAGACCCATTTTACACAAATAACTGATGTTTCCTTAGGTCTTTCATCCATGGTCCAGACTTTATTCCTTTAGAATTCATTAATCTCATCTTTCCTGGCTTTGATCCAATCATCATCTCCTAAAGCTTCATCAGTGCTTTTTGGTTCTAATTGGGAAAGGAATGTAAAATGTTCTACATCATTTTTTATGGAACATCTAGTCCTTACAGGTTGATTTACATCGCCAATGATACTATCACTGGGATGATTTTTATCAAATACCTGACATGGGTTTTTTAAAATTTGTTCATCGACATATGGTAGAATGTCTTCTGGTGTAAATGTTTCAAAAATATCTTCTTGAAAATTTTCCTTATCAGAAGGAACTTCTATCAAAGGTTGATAATCGGTTTTTGAAAACACATCTGAGGATGTAGGTTGGGATGGTTTAAAAACAAAAGAATCAGTTTCATCAAATTTTACATGTACTGTTTCCTAAACAGTACATGTGTTTTTATTTAAAACTCTAAAGCCTTAGAGGTCATGGAGTAGCCTAAGAAAATTCCTTCATCAGATTTTGGTGTGAATTTATGTAAGTTATCTTTAGTATTTAAGCTGAATACCTTGCAACCAAAAACATTGAAGTAGGAATGCCTTGGTTTTCATCCATTCCATAACTCAAAAGGACTTTTATTAAGAAAAGTTCTAATCAAAACCTAATTTATAGTGTAACAAGAAGTACTTAGAGCTTCAGCATAAAAATTTCTTGCTATAGAATATTCACTCAACATGGTTCTAGTTATCTCTTGAAGAATTCTAATTCTTCTTTCAACTACACCATTTTGGTGAGGAGTACTAGGTGCTGAAAAGTTGTGAGTAATACCTTTTCTACTACAAAAATTTTCAAAATCATAATTTCGAATTTCTCCTCTATGATCACTATGAATAGTTTTCATTGGAAGGTTTTTCACATTTTTAACTTGGGCTCTAAAAATTATTAAATAAGAAAAAGATTCATACTTCTTTGCTAGAAAATAGAGACATGTAAATCAACTGTAATCTTAAAATAGAACAAACACATAGTATTTGCCTCCAATTCTTCCATTTTCTGTTGGACCAAAAAGAACAATGAGCACCAACTATAATGCATCAGTTGTTGAGACATCACTAATTTATTTAAAACTAGATTTATGTTTCTTTCCATATTGACAAGGATCACAAACTTTAGAAGAATCAAATCTAATCTATTGTAGATCCTTACCTAAACCTTTCTTAGAAAGTTTTCATATGTTTCTATGGTTATAGTGACCTAGCCTTCTATTCCATAACCAAGAATGATCTTCCATTGCACTTAGGCAAGGTATATCTTAGCTCCTAAGGTATTCCATGTTCAAAGTGTAAACATTCTCTTGTCTATGGGAATAAAGAATAAACTATTCCTAGGAATTGTGTACTAAGCACTTATCATTCCTAAAATTCACAAGGTATCCTTAAATACATAATTGACTTCTGCTAATGAGTTTGTGATTAAGACACTTTACAAACAAAACATTTAAAGTAAATGTTTTTCCATGAAGAACAATATTACCTATACCAATAATTTCTCCCTAAGCATTATCTCTGAAAGTTATTTTTCCTCCTCTTGACTTGATAATATTTTATAAATATATTTTGTTACCAGTCATATGTTGAGAACATCCACTATCCATGTACCATGTATTGTTGTTGGTACTTCCTTTATCTTCCTGAAAATATGAAAATAATTAGACTTTCGAAATCCAAACTGGTTTGGATCCAATATTTTCAGATAACAAAATTTTGGGTATCCACATTTGTTTTGAGAAATATGCTTTATGAAACCAAAGAGATTAAAATCTATTCAAAGAACAATTTTTCTTCCAATTCCCAGCACTTTGACAGTTAGTGCAAAAAGGGGCTCTAGAAGGAACAAAATAGTTGTTTTTGTAAATTTGTTTTTGGTGAGTATAACATACTCCAATAGTGATTCCATGTAGTTTAATTTGAGAATAAATCGTGTCAAAATTTTCCTTCCCAAAGGTAAATTTTTCAAGAATTTTCTTTAGGGAAAATATTTCAGATTTTAGTCTAACGACTAAATTCCTATCCTCTGGAATCATTTCCTTAGAGTTAGAGTTTTCCTAAAAACATTCATCTTTAAAATAGAATTCTTAAGATCATTAGAATGTTCTTCCATATCAGAATTTTATTTCTCATGGTCTATAGAATGTTTTTCTAAAAGCTCTTCTTTATCATTAACATCTATAGAAAGATCTGAAATCTCTTTTGTAAGAACTTTGTCCATAGTATTTTCATTGTCTAATTTCATAGAAATTTTAAAATTTTTTGTTTCAAGTAACTTGGAAAATATTTATACTTATACATATAAAGGGTATTCATTTTTTTAGGATGATGTATCTCTATTAGAAGTACTATTTTCGGAATAGTAATTATTATCAAGAGATATATTTGTTAAAGCCTCAGCATAGCATACCTTGTCCATAAGACATTTATGTGGAAAAAAAGTAGTAGAAATGAAACCCATATTCTTCTGAGATGATGAATCATATTATGAAGATTAACTTTCTGAAGAGTCTCCACAGCTAGCACTCCATGTAGTATTAGCTTTTAAACTTTTTATAGCTTTAGCCCTTTAAAACATCTTCCTATTCCTTTCAGAATGCCTCTATTTTCTTTTTTTCTTTTTAAGCAAGGGAAAATTTGGTCGTATGTGTCCACTTTTCATGCATTCATAACATGTGACCTCTGAATATTTCTTATCTTTCATTTCCTTCTTCTTATACCTATATTAGAAATTTCTTTGACTAGCTATCTTGTTCATTCTTCGAGCAAGATTATCTAACTCATTCTCTGAGACTTCACTCTCACTAGATTCGGATTGAATAGTATCCTTCTTAGACATGGATCTAGTTATTCTCTTAGGAGTCTTTTCTTTCATATGATTTGATGTTGTAGTAAAAGCAACATTACCATTCCCATTCTTCTTTTGGATGTTTTCAGCATCTCTCTTCATCCTTGATTCATGTTAGAGAAGAGTTCCAAACAGCTCATGTAAGGAAATTTGAGTAACCTTCCTGTTCCCATCAATAGTTGTTCTCTTTGATTCCCACTCATTGGGAATAATATCAATAATCTTATCCACAAGAGCTTCATCATCCAAACCACTTTATCCCATAGATTGTAAGCTTTTCACGATAGTCATAAACCATTGTTGTACATTGCTGATTAGTTATCCATAAGGAAAGATAAAACCATGATACTCAACACTCAACATCGCTCTTCTAGTCTCAATCACTTTAGATGTACCAAAATGAGTATAATAAAGTTTCTTCTATATACAGTTAGCTGTTTCACATGAATAAATTTGGATATATATGTTACTTGTCATTGAACATAGTAGAGTATTGTGTACTTTATAGTGTAATTGATAATCATGCTTCTCTGGGTTGGTGAAAGTACTAACTGTATTATCAGAAATTTGATATCCTAAGGTAAGCATAACAAAGTTATCTAGTCCACTATTTATAACGAATGTCTTCAATAGATCTCTCCAATACTCATAATCATTTCCATAAAAAATTGGTGGTCTTGTAGGATTTAGGTTATCGATGAAACCAGTATTTAAACCTGCCATATTGAAAAATATTCTACACAAAAACATGTTAATCACAAATGTTCGGATTCAATGAAAATATTCTTAAGCAAGGAAAATATAGAACAATGAAAAACTGAGCAAGAAAAACTTATATGTGAGTATAAGTATTTCAAAGACCTGATCTGATACCAAATGTAGGATTGGTATAGAGTATGAGGTTTCCAACCTCTGATACCAATAGTAAGATCGAAAAAATGATGTAGATGCTCAATATACAAGAGGGGGGTGAATTGTACACTTCAAAAATCTCCTCAAACAAGGAAAGATCTGCGTTTAACAAAGTTAAAATAAGAAAATTCACAACTCTTATAATCACCAATGAAGATTGGGACAATTTATAAAGTTACAAACTTCTAGTTTGATGAACTTACTTTAATCTAGAAAGTGATTCCGAAAACAGGTTTCGGAAATATGGATCTGAAAATTGGAACATAACCGATGTTTACAATATGATATTCTACCTTATCGAGTATAGAATCTAAATTAATCAGAGTACAAGTGTAAGGAAATATGAGAACATTATTCTTTTCTTTCAATATGAAAAGTAGCAGAAATACAAGTAGTAAATCTACAAGTTACAATATATAAATATTTTAACCCAAAGAGAAGGGTATCCAACAACCTTCGATAATGTTACCTTGATTTATACTTTCAAGCAAGTCTGTGTTACCCACACCAGTGTAAGCCCTCGATATGAAGATCAGAGTCTCTGTCTTTCTCTCCCTAGAAGCCCTCAACTTCAAGGTAGTTGGTACCTCTGTCTTCCTCAGAAAGGAAGCCCTCGATCTTCAAGGAAGTCGGAACTTCTCTCTTCTTATCCCTGGAAGCCCAAAACATCAAGGTTGTTGGAACATCTATCTTCCTATCCCTGGAATCCCTCAAATGTAATCACCGAAATTCGGAGTCTCACGAAGCAATATGAACGAGCAGTTCAGTACGCATAAGGCATAAAAAGCTTCTCTCTCTAGAAATCACTTTAACAGTGTCTGGTTTCTAGAGTGATCAACTTCAATCAGTGTTATGAGCTCTTTCAAATGAGCTCTTATTTTTAGGCAAGGTTTGAATGGTCGGATCCCTCCTCAAGTGGTCATATTTTCCTTAAATTTTGGAGGGACCTGTACACGTGTCACTAAAACAATGGTTAGTTAGAAACAGAATGGAGGACATAATTTTATATCCAAACATGTGTAACTGAAAGCACGACATCGTTTTATAATGAATGAGTGTAAGCATAAACAAAACTATAGTTCAGAATGTAAGCAAAAAAAGTTCCAAGTCTAACCAAAATGGAATTCGGAGTCTATAATAATGAGATATTCAGATTCTATTTTATAGAAATTCAGAACTTGAATTCTATAGAAATCCGGAGTCTGAATTTTTAAGGAAATTCGGAGTGTGGTTTCATAAGAATTCAGAATATGAACTTACAGAGTTTAGAGTCGGACTTATTGAAATTTGGAGTCGAACTGGTAAAAGTTCAAATTCGAACTCCTATAATTTTGGAGTCGAACAAGTAAAATTTCGAAGTCGAACTCAAAAAAGTTTGGATTTGAACAAGTAAAAGATCGGAGTAGAACTAGTAAATGTTCGGATTCTAACTACTAAATGTTTCGAGTCGAACTCATAAAAGTTCAGAGTCAAACTAGTAAAATTTAATATCCAGAATTCGGAATGGAACTATATGAGAGTTCGTATCCAGAATTCATAATGGAACTATATGAGAGTTCGTATCCAGAATTCAGAATGAAACTATATGAGAGTTCGTATCCAGAATTCAGAGTTGAACTATTTGAATGTTCATATCTCAGAATTGAACAACATTACAGTTCATATCCAGAATTCGGAGTGGAACATCATTACAGTTCATATACGAAATTTGGAGTGGAACATTATTAAAGTTCATATCCAGAATTCGAATCCTAAAATAGAATTCTTTATATCTATGTATTATATGATGCTGAAGTTTTTGTTATGAATCTGAATTTTATGTTTAAGGAAAATATTGATATGTACAATGAAAAAATGGTAGGGGTAAATACCTTTGAGAAGTAAATTTTCCTTCTATAAGTAAAATGTATATTTTCTTATGTATAGGGTGTTTGTGATTTTCAAAAAAAGAAAGAATGGAAAAGTCATAAGAAAATCCTTATTGACTAAACAACTAGTCACATCATTCTGAATAATTTAACCTGAAAAAACACAAAACAAAACCATTATTACAAATCCCTATTATTTCAATGAAACTTCACAATGTGATGCTCTCTATAAAGATGAAATAGATCCTTCATAACCTGATTTCTATGTATTAATTATTAAATCATTCCCTCTCCATTAATACTACGACCATGAATTCCCAAAATCCATCAACTCGTTAGAAATAAAAGGAGTCCCTTAGAACCCATGAAATAAATATTGATAGGTTTTTGAAAATCTGGGCCCTTATATCTATTATCTCTAAAATGATTCATTCCATTGGAAATCATAACCAAATACATGAAGGAAAATAGGAAGTGGAATCATAAAAAGACACCCCATAATATGTTTCTCAAAACCCATATCATAAAAATAAGAGCACATCCAGCTCATGGTATGGAAATTAATAAATCACAGAGCATTATAAACATTTCATAAATCATTCCATGATCATATATATCATCTAAAAATAAGTCATCAAACTACATGTGATATTTATCATGTAATTTTAACTCACATTCCCATTAACTCTATTCTAATTCCCTATGGAACCAATAAAAACCAATGGAATAACACAAATATGCTTGAATACTACCAAAGTCCCTCAATCTCAAATAGAACTTATTCAAATATATCATCATCACATAAATTTATTTTACCCCATAAAATGACATGGGAGTCATCAATAAGATAACAATGATGTTATGTTATATTGATGTTACTGTAGAACTGATCCATCAATGGGGGAATCACCAATATATATGAAACCTCATTGATGTGTTCTAAAACAAATTTTTCTATAATTGACCAACTGATACCCCTAATGAATGTAGGAAATACATGAGTGACCCATGAAACCCCTTCAAATTGACCAATGGTTTGTAAATAACACCAAGGTTATAGTACCTACACATATGGGATGTCATTCAATTAAAATTTTTAGGAAATTATAATAATTCAATAAAAACCCATAATAGTAAGAAAACCATTCGTAACAAATATTATTATATAAAATTTATTTTCCAAAAAATATACCCCAACATAGGTACACCAGTGACCATAGTCAACATTAACCCTTGAACAAACCCCATTTGTATGTAAGGAATATCCCCACAAACACCTCCCATGTGTGTGTGTGTGTGTAGGAGTTAGAATAAAATTATATTTAATATGGTCCTCCTAAAAAACTATTTATTAAATGAAAATGAATAATACTAAAGGACTTGTAAAAATTAATGTAATTGGTTCATTCTACTGTGGTGATTCCCCATGATCATCCTCCTTGTAGATCATGTTCCTCGTAGGTCATCTAGTTTTTATCTACACTAAATGTGGCTCGAAGGCCTTGATGTGGCTTGAAGGCCTTACTGACCTGAAAGCCTGGGTGGCTCGAAGTCCTTAATGGACTTGGGGACTAAATTGGTGTCCCAAAGGAGAAAACAGTGGCATATTCAAGGATGCTATAGTGCCGAATAGTACCTTCTACAGTACCTTCTACAGTGTTGCATAGTTCCCACTAAAGTACATGCTATAGTACACAGAAATAATGTCTCCTCTGGGATTTGAATCAAAAAATATCAGCCAATCTTGCCAGCCTTTTGGTTAACGGTATCCTTTATACAGGGATGTAGTTCATCGGTAGTGTATTTTTTTGCTCTATAGTCTCGAGACTATGTAACATATTGTTGGACCACATCATCAACATCAAATTCAATCATAATATTTTTCTACATGAATAAATGAATTTAATGGATAAGTAACAGCAAATTCTAACAACTGTGATCATTGAGCCGAATGCAGATATTTAATAATTAGAAAAAGAGAGGAACAAATGTAGTATGTTATTTTGAGGGAAAAATGAAAATTAGATGAATGAAAATCAGTAATATCTAGTTAAATGATGTAATGGAGTAATAAAAACAAATAATCGGTGTAATACAATTCATGTCCAAAATAAAAACAGTTCAACAAAATAAAGATATTTTTTAACCTGGAATTATATTTCTAAGTTTTTGTGGTAGAATAAGAGTTAATAATCTAGGAGCTCATGACCTAAAAATTTATCCAACATGTCTCTGTATATACATAATAACTATTTAAAAGTATTATCATAAACTAATAAATAATGAAATTATTGAATGGAATGTTCAAATGATAGATAATAATGGAGAGATAAAGGGATGTCTTAATTCAATATGATACCATGAACGGATCCAACAGTGAACATGGACTTCACCACCACATCAGTTTTTTCCAGTTTGATCTCCCATTAATGAATTTATGATGCAGGAGGATCTTTTCATGGGATTAAATTGTTGTAGACTTCAGTTTTAACATAAACAAAACCCACTGAAATGTAAACTCCCCATGAAGTAAAAAAATAAAACAGAAGGTATTGCAATGAGAATTAAACTGAACTGCATTACCAAACCAATATACATATTGATGAACATATTATATTTTAATTTCATGAAGAAATAAATTCAACCAAAGGTAGTAATCATGAAATAACATCACACAGTGATGCTTTGAAAATAAACCAAATGAAAATAAATTAACCAATTAACAACTACAGAATATCGTAAACATAAAAGTTTTCTTTCTAGGAAAAATAAATCAACCGAGTAAGGTCTTTAATTCACATCAGGTTCACAGAGAAAAAATAAATGCAAGGAAGAGACATAATATCCAAATAACATCATATATTCCTATTCTAAAGTCATACGAATTACCATACCTTATTTGGATAGAAGGTACTCATGCGAAAGGAGGTACATATTGTAATGTAAGGCATTTTATTGCCTACAAACCTCTCCCAATAAAAACAGAGGATCATGTATGCAAATATTAAACTTAGTACATCATCCAGATTTCATGAAAATGGATCACAATAGTATACTGTAACTTCCATTTAAGTCTGTCGTTTGATTTTAAAACTGATATGTTATTTATGTATGCACTATTTAAGTTAATAATATATGAAGATGTGCATCCAAAATAAATAAATTGTAGTAATTTTGTAATCATCCTAGAACTATATCAACATAGAGGATAGGATGTGAAAACATTCCATGGTTTTAAAACTGTATTGGACCGACACAGGGGAAATATATCCAAGGAAGAATTCGAAATCATAAGTTATTATGGATATAAAATCATAAAATATCACAAAATTAATACAGTGAGTCAAATTTAATTTCACAACATAGAAGAAAACTCAGAATTTATACCCAAATATGATTAAAAGTCATTACAATTATCAATAAAAGATTATATTTATAGTACATAATGTAATGAGATTCTTCTTTAATTGTCATACTGTAGTAGTTGGAGGGAATATGTCTAGACCTCATCGACTCTAGGTAGTCGCTTCTCTATCATAGAACCTATTTTTGAAAAATGTATTCTTATATGAATGTTTCCAATTGTTATTCGTATTAATGTTATAGGAGTAGAAGACAACTCAGTATCATTATATGTTATAGAATAAATTCCTAAAGATGAACATTTTATTGCGTTACTAATGTAGTCATATGTTGTGAGACAACGAAAAACAACAGTACAATTTAACATCAAGATAATACACAAATGAATATTTTTAAATTGAATATATAGTTCACAATATGAAGATCAACATGAATATTTTTTAAATATATATGGATTAATATATCATATTCTATATAGAAATGTTTAAAAATAAGGTTTTTTACATTGACTATGCAGCCCAATTACCTCATTGAATTAGTACATGTATGTATAGTTAAAAATATACTATAATAAGTGAAAAAATAAGAGATTTCTCTTTGATAAAATCAAAAAAGCATTGTGAGAAATTGGGGAAGATAGATAAGGGGCTTTGATTAGGGGATTAAACCATTTCTTCTTCCGCTCTAAATTTTTTCAAGAAATACATAAATTAAAAACAGAAAAAATATTTGAATAGAATAAATTTATATAAAATATGAAATATATAATTCTTCTCATTACAAATATTCATCAACAGGATTAGCATATACCATGTTATTCATAAAAATAAAATTTAACACATGTTTTAGTTCATCCAAGGTGTAAAAATTATTTCCTATACTTACCATTGGAGATTCAAAAAGGAGTAAATAGCTTAAGCAATGTTCTCAAAAGAATGATCCAAGCCCTAAACAATGTTATGTGGTGGTAACTCTCATATTCCTAAATCTTAAATATGCACAAGAATTCTAATTGTAAATGTATCACACCAAAATAATCATGGAAAAGTGTTCTTGATGCAACCTCAAATTTAAAAAGGGAAAATCGTATCACCTAGTCATCAACAGCAGAAAATCCATTATTCATTTCTCTAATGATCAAAATTGTAATGAAGCGAACCCCTCATGAATGTTAATTTCTAACCCATTAATGACAAATGCACTAACTAAAAACAAATATTTAGTACATACTTATCCAAAATGAAAATCATTAACATATGAAGGCATATATATTTTTTGAGGAACATAAAATACACATGGAGTGTTTTCTAGTTGTTGGGTGACTATTGGAGTAGAGCAGGGAATACCACAGGGTTTCAAAAAATCATCTAAGCAGGTATACTAAAAATTCATAGATAAGATAATAATAATCAAAAAATGTTCATTAAATGACCAACATCGATCAATATACAAAAAAGATTACAAAATTGTGAAAAAAATATTGCACAAAGAAAACAAATTATAAAATAAGTTCTTGAATGGACCATTATATGTTGTGAAACTGACCTTGAAAGGACCATTATCTGTTCTAAAACTGATCCTAGAACAAATTTCAGCCAAATATGGAAACCCTTGTACTTTGTAATGAAATAAAAAACAATCAATGTTTTTTAATGAATTCTAATTAATATATTGTACATACTAAAACCTTCAAAATTACCCAAAATGTCATTGGGAACCGACATAAGGCCCGATTCTGAGATCAATGTCTAGACTTGATTACTTCTCCAACTTGAAGAATCTAACAAAATAATATCTCCCTTATAAATAGTATTTTGTACAAAGGAAAAAACAACATTTGAAACAAATATACATATCAATAGGTAAATGAAACTCTAATTTCCTAGAATATACAAAATAATGTATGAAACAAATATTGATATCGAAAAACAAAACAATAAATGAGACTCATGTACATTGTAAAGAAATAAAAAATAATCAATGTATTTTAATGCAAACTCATTAATATATTTTACATTCTAAAAACTGTTGAAATTACCCAAAATGTCGTTGGGCATAGAAAAAAGGCCCGATCCTGAGATGAATTTCTAGAACTGATTGTTTTTCCATCTTAACGAATATGACCAAATAATATATCCCTTCTAAACAGTATTGCTTGCAATGAAAAAAAACAACAGTTTAAACAAATATACATATCAAAATCTATATGAAACACTAATTTCCTGGAATATACAGAATAATGTATCAAAAAAATATTGATGTCAAACAGCAAAAATATAAATGAAACCCTTGTACTTTTTAAAGAAATAAAAAACAATCAATTTTTTTGAATGCAACCTCATTAATATATTGTACCTACTAATACCTGTTGAATTTGTCCAAAATGTCGTTGGGCACAGACATAAGGCCTAATTCCGAGATGAATTTCTAGACCTGATTGCTTCTCTTGCATGACAAATCTGACCAAATATTATCTCCCATCTAAATATTATTGCATGAAAACAAAAAATACAATAGTTAAAACAAATATATATATCAAAAGGTACATGAAACACTAATTTCATTGAAGATACATAATAATGCATCAAACAATTATTGATGTCAAACAACAAAACAATAACTGAAAAATTTTGAAAATGGAAATATAAATAATAGTTAGATTCAATTACCTTGAATCATTGATAGCATTACATTGTAAAGCAGGAGATGGTGATAATGATACCTGAATCAAAGTAGACATGCAAATTCATTCAACACTATTCAAATCGTCATGTAAAGTAGATTAAAAGTAATGATCGAGAATAATATTTCATTTGGAAGAAATTCCATCAAATAATCCAATGGTAAAAACTTCATGAGGATTATTGTAACATCCCAAGTAAATAAATAATATTACATTCTAATGATTATAAATATTTTTGAATAAAATGTTAATACTACTTTAATGGGAATTTTATGCTCGATGGCGTGCCCAATATGCAACAACGAGTTTCTTTAAAATCTTACGTTGTAAACTAATAATATAATAATATTATAATAGTTAATGCCTAGCTGTTGTAATTGAGGGAATGAATAGAAATAACTAAATATGATTACATATGTTTGTCAAATATTTTTAAATTTATCCAAAAAATGTTAGAGGCTTAAAATCCAAATGAATCCAATTTTATGATTAAATACTCTAATATTTTTAAAAGATTGTTTTACAACCTTTTGATGGTGAACTTTTTTTAAATATAAATTTTGACAATATTATAAGATCTATTTTTCAAAATAAACTTATTCTTTATGATTGGGATATTGAAATTTACTTTGGTTAAATTTTTGGTATGTTTCTGACAATGTTCGTTCTTTTTAATGAATAATGAAAAATATTGCATTTTACATCAGAACTACTTTTTCATATAATTTAAATATATGGTTAGATTATCTTTATAATTGTTTTTATTGTTTAATTAGAATATATTTTTAAAATTTAATTCAATGGTGGTCATTAGAAATAATTTCACTTTGAAAATGGACATAAACAAGTGCCAAACTTTTCATAGATATTGCTTCCAAAAAACCCTCTATTTGTTTTGAGAGGGGGAATTAACTATATGATTTATTAACGGAACTTCTATGTTTTGAATTTGGTAAAATGGAAATAATTTATGAATTTGAAATATCAAATATTGCTTAGGGTTAATTTTTGGTATTTTTCTGATAATGATTTTTTAATGAATACGGAAAAATACAGTTTTTAATTCAAAACTGCCTTCTCATCCAATTTATATATATTTTTCGATTGTAATTTTAATTGTTTTTAAAGTATAATTGAATTATGTTTTTATCACTTAATACGATGTTTTCATTGGCAGTAATTTCACTTTTCAATTGGATGTAAAAACAAGTCAATTTTTTTTAAAAATTTTACTTCTTAAAAACCCGTCTTTTATTTTGACAACGAGATTTTCTTTTAAATTAATTACTACAATTTATGTGATTTGAATTAGATGAAATGGATTAAATATTTGGAATTAAAAGGTCCAAATTATGTAATTAATAATCTTTTGTTTTTGGACATTTTGAATAGTAACGACGGTAATTATCTTTAATTATCGTGTTTAATTAGTAATCAGGTAATTAAGGGTAAGAAAATAATATCAAAACAATATAAAATGACCCCAAAATGTGTCCTAATTCTATTTCTGGTGTCATTTTCAACAGTGGGATGCCTTCTAACAGCCTTGGGACCCCATGGAGTCACTTTAGTGTGATAGTGACCTTTTATCATATTTTTTTAAAGAAAAAAAAATTTATCCAAAGTATGTAACACCGAAGTAAAGAAATTTTATTTTTCTATAAATAAATGATCTATTAGACTATAAATAGTCATTGGAAAGATAAAAAGATTTCATACATCATGATTGTTTTTTTTATAATTTTTAGACATTAAATAAATTATTTTATTTATGACACCGTGATGATGCAGTGATTACGTCATAAATGAACGATTTAAATAAAATGAGAAGATAGGGTAAACTCTAAGACATAAACTTCTCACAAAACTATTGTATATGTATATTTTGAAAACTTATCACCTTATCCTAGAAATATAGACTTTTGGGACCTTTAAAATCCGAAAATCATTTTATAATAATGTAATATTTTATAATTTTCCAAGAGTGCCCCTCCTCTTCTCTTATAAAAGGCCCCCACCTCTACCACCTTATGCACACCTCTCAAGCCTTTGGATTGGACAAACCCTGCCCATTTCATCTCAACATATCCCTCTCTTCATCATTGATGCCTCACCTTTGGAATAATTCTCTTCAAAAAAACCCTTTTGGTTCAAACCAAGAGGAGTTACCTGATTTAAAGGTAATGTCTTCACTTGTGTTCTTTTGTTTTATTTTGCTTCTCCAAACCTCTAAACTCTTTTTATTTATTTATTTTGTAATAAAAAAATTATCTTCAATATAATAGGATGTTTTTATGTGATGTATTAGTGCTACAATTACACACACCTCTGTCTAATGGATAAATAACATATTGTTTTTGTGGATGGTGAATCACTGCCTCACAAAACGATGATTGTTCAATCTTCTTTTAACACCATTCATGGTGGCCATTACGATGTCACTGTATTTTATATATGATATATATGGTATTTATGTTTTCCATATTCTTCTTTATTTTATATTTAAAACATAACTTTATGCATTGAATTTTCTGCAAATGCGATAATTTCATACCAGGAAGTGTGGACTACCGCCCCCTCAAGGGATGTGACCCCTTCATGCAATACATGGAATGTATAAAGAATTAAATTAATGAACTTATTTGACCTATAAAAAATATATATTATACTGGAATTATAATATATATATATATCTCTGATAGAGCGTTGTCGTGGGCGCCCTCAAATGATTAATGTGATTTTGGGGTTCTTAGGTGCAGCAGAGTGGCTGGCCAAGGTCTTCTCTCAAAGGAGGAAGTGAATTTAACAAGTTATTAAAGGTATTCTAAAACAAATATAATAGAATATAATAAAAACACTACTTTAAAGGATGAGGGTTGGTTATAGTTTATTAATCTAGAATAAGTTTGCTGGAAGAAGATTGTATTTTTTTTGTTTTTTGTTTTGAAATGATCTTCGATTAAAATGACAAAACAAAAAGATGTTTTCTTAGAAAATATTTAAAAGATGTAATCGATCTAACTCTACCTCATCAATAATTTTTTAATCATTATAATATAAATTAATATTCACTTAATTATTATCCCTTAATTTTTTAAATCCCAAACCCTACGAGAATTAACTTTACCACGAAGATGAAGTGAATTTAACCTTAGGCTAACTTTGGAACATACAATCGCAACACCCTACATTGATTGATGTTATAAGATTAGAATACGGTCATTGGTAAATTATGTAACATAACCACTCTAGAGATGATGATTTATTGATTTTAGGGATTATATTTGAACTCTACAAATTGACCCCGTGTGGTTTTGAATTATCGGTTAAGGTTGCGCTCTCACAGTTCACACAATTCCCGACCTCGCGGGTTTTGTGTTAACTATTAAATTGCTTGCTTAGTTTAATTTAAATTAAAAAATATATTAATAGATCATAATATGTGAATTATATTAGCTCAATTATTCAAAATAAATAAATGAATAAGTATAGAGGTCGATCAATTACTAAAAAAACTACTCTTCCATGGGTGGCGTAATCATCGTAGAAGCGTTTTGCATGTGCAAAGGTTTATAATGGGTATAACCCAATAACACTTCTACTCAAGAATTCCAGACCAAAGAGGAAGATTAAGAGAAGAATAAATTTAAACAAAACAGAAGAAAAGAGAATAAATAAAATAATAACAAAGAAGTTTATTACACAAACAAAATCATTACAATATGAAGGAGAAGAAGAATGCTTCGAAGAGGAGATCCTTGCTTCAAGAGCTACCCCTCTTACAATGGTTGGAGAATTTGGGTGAAACAAATTCTCCGCTACCTCCAATCTCCTAATTCACATCCCCAACCCCTAAAAAGGAGAAAAACTCCAATTTATATAGGGAAGGGGAGGAGAGGTTACAAGTGGTTTCAAGTGTGAATGTGGAAATTCGGTAAAATCTTTTATTCCAACATCCACCGCCAGTTTGACCACAAAACGCATGAATTGGCCGGCCTTTCAGAAGGATAATATGTGAGGATATGCGTCCTCTATCTCCTCTAAATATTTGGGCTTACACCAGGCCCAGATTAAAAATTTATGGCCGAAATACAGAAGCTTTTCTATTCTGGTGAGAACAGCGCAACTTTGAAGTCATTTCCTATTGTCAATAACCAAATTCACTCTTTAGCTTTAGTGTCCTGAATAAAAGTTGTTGATAATTAAGTTAGGAACACCGATAAAAAATTTCATATTAAAATAATAAATATAGAAATATGTATCTTCGAAATACTACAGTGAATTATAAAGGGTAAAACTGGAATTTTCATCAAATATTCAAATGAATGATCTAATCCCAAATACATTCTAATTAATTATATTTAACAAAATGTGAAGAAATTTTATCATTTATAATAACTAAAATATTCAATAAAATAGTGTTTTTTCAACTCCCACACACTTACCCTTTTGCACTCCTGAGCAAAACCACATATCAAGTAAACATCAATATCAAATCAAAACCAATTTTAAAACACATATCCCTAAGATAAAACATTTACACACCAAGAAACAAAAGATATCATGCCTCATTAAAAACCTTATTTCAAGTTCTCTGTTAATATAATTCAATATATTTCCACTTCATTTATCCTCCCATGCACAAAACACTTACCTCGCTTGAATTTTCTCTCATCACTTAAATATGAATTTTTTTGGAATGTCTTTCTCATCCAAACTCATACAAGGGTCACCATAGGCGTGATAGATTCCTACATCTCCACCCGATGTGAGTAAAGGACATATGTTTATTAGGAGGACTTTTCAGGGTTGTTCTGTGGCTTTCGGTTGGTAGGATTTAGATGTGAAAAATTAAGAGGTTGAATAAGGAGGGCTTGACTCTTTTTGAAGCAAAATTGCATTAACCTAATTTTCACTTATATATGCTCTTCTCCTCAATACCCAAAGTATCAATTCAGCTCCATCATCATGAAAAGTCATGAAAAATTTACACCATTATTGATTTCAGCATAAAAAATTGTCAATCCTCTCAAATATGATTTTCTTGAAAGCTCCAGATGGGCACAACTTTCCACCTCAATTAGAAGCTCCAGAAAAGGCACAACTTCAATTTTCATGAAAGTTCCAGAAAAGACATAGATTTCATTATAATGACATTCTTCAGCAGAAAACACATCTCATAAGAATTCAATTTTCCACCCAATGTATGACAAAATGGCGTACACAACACAACATAGCTTCCCCCACACTTAATCTCTACTAGATTATGCAATTTCACTTCAAGAGTTGGTTGGATAGGGAAAATTGGCTAGTAATGTGGCTAACCTAACAGGATGTTCATGGATTCTAAGGTATAAAAGTATTTAATATTCAAGGTAGGAAATTATAAAAAAGGATTTTTTGGAATAGGGGCTTTAATACCAAAAAATTCCTCAATCATTTAAACATAAGTACATCAAACCCTCATGTTTTGGCAGGAATAAATAAAATTCTGGTTAAATAAAGCATGGTTTGGTTCTCTCAAGATGTGAGGTGAATTTAAAGAATAATAAAATATTCGTTTATAATCCTCACAAGAAAGTGATATCAAATATAAAGACAGTGAGATGTGTCATGGGATTCAAAATTAGGTGTACTTTCCATAAAATTACTAAATATTTGAACATGAAACAAAGTCAATTTTATCATTTATTTAAGCTTAGCTTCAAGGGATAAATTGTTTCACTCATTGATATGAATTTGAAAAATGTGATGAGAATCATTTCAGATCAAAAATGTCAAAAACAAAACGAAAATTGAAAAAATAAACACACAAAAATTGAAAAAAACACAGAATTTTTTTGTTTTATTTTTTTAAAGGAAACCAATTGAAATTACTAAACTAAAAGGTTCCCTCCACCATACTTAAAATATTTCATTGTCCTCAATGTGAACCCATGAGATGTTATATGCACATGAAATGCATAATTTTTAAATAGGAAAAATAATATAAAAGTGAAAGGGTTAGGAATAGCCTGATGTGATCAAGTGATGATGGGGTCATGCAGTGTGATAAAATACAATAAATTAGTAGGAAGTCCCTCAATGTATCTCTTCAAACGTTTCCCATTGACTAAAAATCTTCTTCCAGTGCCTTCTTGTGTGATATCCACTGCACCATAAAGAAAATCATTAGATACAATATAAGGACCTAACCATCTGGAACGCAACATACCAGGAATCAGCTTCAGTCGTGAACTGTAGAGAATGTATTTCTCTCCAACATGAAAATCCCTTTATTGTATCAATTTTTCATGAGATGCTTTTGATCTTTACTTTTAGATCCTTGAGTTCTCATATGATGACAGTCGAATCTCTTCAAGCTCTTTAATTTGCAACTTCCTTTGAATTCCATCTTGGGCCAAATCCATGTTGCATTTCTTTATAGCCCAATATTCCTGATGCTTGACTTCCACTGGGAGATGACATGATTTCCCAAAAACAATCTGAAAATGGGGACCTACCAATTGGGGTCTTGTATGTTGTCCTATAAGCCCACAATGCATCATCCAAGCGCTTGCTCCAATCCTTCCTATTTGGCTGCACAGTTTTCTCCAAAATTTGTTTCAACTCACGATTTGAAACCTCAGCCGGGCCATTTGTTTGGGGGTGGTATGGTGTTTATGTTTTGTGTGTCACCCCATAATTTAGAAGGAGGGAAGAAAAATTCATATTGCAAAAGTGTGTCCCTTGGTCACTGATGATGGCCTTTGGTACTCCAATCCTACAAAAAATCTGTGCTTTGAAAAAGTCCACAACAACATGAGAATCATCAGTCCTAATGGCATTAGCCTCCACCCATTTACTCACATACTCAACAGCAACCAAAATGTTAAAAAATTCAAATGATCTAGGAAAAGGACCCATAAAATCAATGCCCCATACATCAAAAAATCTCACAGAATAATGTGGGTTGTTGGGGCATCTCATGTCTCTTAGAAATGTTCCCAGTGTGTTGGCAATGAGAGAATGACTTACAAAACACATGGGCATAATGGAATAATCTAGGACAATATAATCCAGAGTCCAAAACCTTCCTAGCTATCTGTTGGGGTCCAAAGTTTCCACCACAAGCAAGTGTATGACAGAAATGAAAAATAGACTCAAAGTCATGATCAGGAACACACCACCTAATGACTTGGTCACTACACATGCGCTAGAGGTAAGGATCATCCCACACAAAAAAACCTAGACTCACTTTTTAATTTTTGGACTTTATGTTTCCTTAAATTTGTAGTGATTTCATAGGAAACAGTGTAGTTAACTAAATTTTCATACCAAGGATGCGTACTTGAGATGGAATAAATATTCTCATCGGGTAAAGTGTCCCGAAGTGGTACCTGGTCCAAGGTGTCATCCTCTAGTGTGTGAGTAAGAATACTCATGTGGTCTGCCACCAAATTCACTGACCCCTTCTTGTCCTTTATCTCGATTTCAAACTCTTAAAGAAGGATCATCCAACGGATAAGTCGTGGCATTGCATCTGGATTCTTTAGGAGGTACCTGAAAGCTACATGGTCAGAAAAAACAACTACTTTAGAGCCCAATAAAAATGAACAAAATTTATCTAAAGAAAATATGAAAGAAAGAAACTCTTTTTTTGTGGTAGTGTAGTTTTATTGGGCTGAAAAAAATGTCATTGATGCATAGGCAATCACATTTGAACATCCTTCCACCCTTTGAGATAAGACTGCTCCAACCGCGAAGTTAGAGGCGTCACACATAATCTCAAAAGGAATCTCCCACCGTGGGTGTTGTATGATCAGTGGAGTGGTCAGACACTTCTTTATCTCATCAAAGGATGTCCTGGAAGAATCATCAAACACAAAATTAGAATCCTTTTGGAGTAATCATGTCATAGGAAGAGAAATATTTCTAAAATCTTTGATGAAGTGCCGATAAAATCATGAATTCTCTAGGAAAGATCTAACATCACGCACACATGAATGATATGGTAAGGATGAAATAATGTCTATCTTAGATCTATCAACCTCTATCCCATGTTTCGACACTACATGCCCTAATACAATGCCATGCTCTACCATGAAATGACACTTTTCAAAGTTCAGGACCAGATTCTTCTCAATACAACGATCTAATACCTTTCCCAAACTCTTTAGACATTCATCAAATGAGGATCCATACACTGTAAAATAATCCATAAATACCTCCATGAAGGTCTCAATAAAATCAGAAAAAATACTCACCATGCATCTCCGGAAGGTACCGGGGGTGTTGAAAAGTCCAAAGGGATAGGTGAATGTAGTCTTCTCATGATCCTATGGAGCTATAGGAACTTGAAAATATCCACAAAATCCATCCAAGAAATAATACTGTGTTTTCCCAGCTACTCTCTCAATCATTTGATCAATAAATGGGAGGGGGAAATGGTCCTTGTGAGTGTACTGATTTAGTTTCCTATAATCAAAACACACACGCCAACTGTTTGGCACCCTCATTGGAACTAACTCATCTTTCTCGTTTTTAACAGCAGTATCACCACTCTTCTTAGGCACAACCTAAATAGGACTTACCCACTGAGAATCTAAAATGGGAAAGATTATACATGCCTTAAGAAATTTCTCATCTTCTTTTTTAACAAATTCTAAGAGGGTGGGATTGAGTCTCCTTTTTGGTTGTCTCAGCAGTTTAGCCCCATCCTCCAAGAGAATCCTATGCATGAAAATAGAGGGGCTAATACCTGACATGTCAGCAAAGGTCCACCCAATCGCCCTGATGTTCTCCCTCAAAATATTCATAATCTTTTCTTCATGTTAAAAAGGAAGATTGTCAGCAATGATAACAGGTAATCTCTCACCACTCAAGAAGTATGAGTATTTCAGATTTGGTGGTAATGGATTGAGTTCTAATGAAGGAGGGTGTAGTATGGATTGAGACATTGAAGGAGCTGAAATATGTGCACAAAGAGCATCAGTATTAGAATAGAAATCATCAAAATCAGAGAATAATGCATCAATTCCATCAGCATACTCAACAACCATGTCATAATCAAAGTGAACATGATCAAAATCAGAATATGAATCCTTATCAAAATCAAATCCGAGAGAGGATTGTGTATCAACAACATGTGTGGAAGTGCTCTTAGACATGAAACTCAAACCAATTCTCATAATCTCCCTAATCATAGGAAATAAAATTCTATGGATTTTTTTATTTGGTGGTTCAAAAATGGAGATAACAAAATCAGAATGGTCCTCTGAGGTGTACTTCATGGAATCCATAACATTAAATATCACAACTTCATCTCCAAACTCCATGGAAAGTGTACCCTCATTGAAATTTATGATAGTATTTGCAGTTTTGAGGAAGGGCCTACCTAAAATAATGGGTCCATGAGAACTTACCTGATCATCCTCCATGTTAAGCACATAGAAGTCTGCTGGAAAGATCACGTCTCTTACCCGGACAAGTACATCCTCAAGAAATCCCACTGGATATGTCGTATCTCTATTCACAAACTACACCACTACACTCGTTGATTTTAACTCACCAATTTTCAAGGAAGAGAATACAGAGTGAGGCATTAAATTTATTGAAGCTCCTAAATCACAAAGAGCATCAGGGAAGTGAAACTCCCCTATGGTACATGGGATGGTAAATGTCCCGAGATCCATGAAATTTCTTGGCATTTCTAGAGTTTCTATAATGAGTGCTGAGACATTCCTTCCAAGGTTGATCCTCTCATTTCCCTTGATCCCTCTTCGATTGGTACAAAGTTATTTTAAGAATTTCACATACCATGGAATTTGCTTAATGGCTTCAAGTAGAAGAATGTTGATCTCCATATGCTTGAATGTATCCAAAACCTCCTTTTTCATTTCTTCTTCATCTATCTTCTTGGTTGGAACAACCTTTTTTGGAAAAGGAAGGGTTTTATGAGGAACATCATCAATATTTTTCTTACCTTTATCTTTCTTCTTGGATTGCTCATCAGCTGCTATGGAATGTGGCTTCTCTAGAGTATAGGTGAATCTTGGTGGACTGGTAGGTCCAGATGTATCGTTTATTTGTTTCCCACTTCTCAATGTTATGGCACTAACATTCCCCATTTTATTTGGAGTGGGTTGGGAAGGTAGATTTATAAAATTCATACTCACAAGTTCATGGAGGGCGGTGGAAATCTGGCTCATTTGAGTCTTCAACTCTCTCAGCTCCGAACCTTGACTCTTCAGCTGATTCAGTTGATTAAGAACAATTTTTTTCAAAAGATCATCAGTGTTAGAGTCTACCTTGTGTTGTAGATTCCCTTGTTTTTGACTTGTTGATGTTTGAGCTTCAAATCTTCTTTGGGGTTGTTGGAAACCCTGTTGGTAAAGTGCAGGCTACTAGAAGTTTTGCTGAAAGGGTGGCCTTTGTTGTTGTCTAGAGCCATAACTCATGTCTGGTTGATATTTCCACCCTTGGTTGTATGTTGGAGAAAATGAATCAAACTTTTTTTGGGGATATGGTTGTTATTTCTGCTGAAATGGTCTCCCTGGTAATACTGCTGCACATTCCTATGTCTCTTGTAGTTGTGGGCAACAGTCAGTTGGGTGGCTTGTCTCAGTGCAAATGCCACAAGGCTGTGAAGTAGGGGGTAGAGATGTCTTATGTGCCAAAGAAATTTTCCTCACCATTGTTTTCAATTCTTCTAACATGGTATCAATCAAATGACTCTCAATAGAAGAAGAACTTACCTGATCTACTCCCCTAACATGTGGTGTACCTCGATCGCCAAATTGTTGGGAGTTTCATGCCATCTTGTTGATCTATGCACGTGTGGCCACTGGTGTCTTGTCCACAAATTCCCCTCCTACTGCGGCATCCACCATGCTCCTATCCATAGGTGTGAGTCCTTCATTGAAGTACAGAATGAGTAATTGCTCACTGATTTGGTGATGTGGGAATCTTGCACACAAATTCTTGAATCGCTCCCAATACTCATAAATTGACTCCCCGTGTGCTTGCATGATCCCCAATATCTCCTTTCAAATGGATGTGGTCTTTGATGCTGGAAAAAATCTTTGCAAGAAAAGAGGTTTCAAATCATTCCAAAATGTTACATCTTCAGGTTGCAAATATTACATCCAATCTTTTGCAGCTCCATCAAGTGAGAATAGGAGTTCTCTAAATTTAATTTGATCTTCAGAAACATTTCTTGGTTTTAATGTTGAGAAAAACACATTAAATTTCTTAAGGTTTTTTTTGGGATCCTCACCAGATAAGCCATGAAACATTGGAAGAAGGTGAATTAATCCGTATTTCAATTCAAAGTCCAATTCGAGATTTTTGTATGCAATACAATTTGGTTGATAGTTAATATCTGGTACAGCCAATTCTATAATGGTTTTATTAAGTTCATTTCAATTATTTACAGCCATTGGTTCCTATTTTATGTTTGAATTTGAATTGCTTCCAATTTCAATGTTTCCAGAAGAGAGGAATTCACCAACTGGTTGAATATTGAAACTTCCCGTAGATTGAGAATGTCTGATTCGTGACCTAAGGCTACATTCAATCTTAGGATCAAGATATAAGAGATATTTGGGATAAGTTCATGTCATAAATCAATGAAAGATGAGGATAAAAAATGTGGACCATAGTAAAAATAAAAATGAGATGTTTGAGTTGATGGTAAAAAAATAAAAGAAGAGGATGAAAAAAATGAAATCTTGAGAAAGGGGAAAGATGAAAGAGAGAGGTGAAGAAAATAATAAAATGAAAAATACCAGAAATACCACTAAATTGTTGAATAAATTACTTGCCTCCACGTCAATGGCGCCAATTTGATAAAGCTTTTTCGTGGGCGCCCTCAAATGATTAATGTGATTTTGGGTTTCTTAAATGCAGCAGATTGGTTGACCAAGGTCGTCTCTCAAAGGAGGAAGTGAATTTAACAACTTATTAAAGGTATTCTAAAAAAAAATAGAATATAATAAAAACACTACTTTAAAGGATGGGGGTTTGTTATAGTTTATGAATCTAGAGGAATTTTGCTGGAAGAAGATTGTATTTTTTATTTTATTTTTTTTGAAATGAAGTTCAATTAAAATGACACAACAAAAAGATATTTTTTAGAAAATATTTAAAAGGCGTAATCGATATAACTCTACCTATTCAATCATTAATTAATCATTATCATATAAATTAATATTCACTTAATTATTATAAATTAATTTTTTAAATCCCGAACCCTACGAGAATTAACTTTACCATGATGATGATTTGAATTAAACCATAGGCTAACTTCGGAACACGCAATTGCAACACCCTACTTTGATTGATTTTCGAAGATTAGCTTATGATCAGTGGTAAATTAAGGAACATAACCACTCTATAATTGAGGATTAATTGAGTTTAAGTATTATATTTGAATTCAACAAATTGATCCTGTGTGGTTTTGAATTACCGGTTAAGGTTGCGCTCTCACAGTTCACACAATTCCTGGCCTCACGTGTTTTGTGTTAACTATTCAATTGCTTTCTTAGTTTCATTTAAATTAAAAACTCAACTAATAGATCATAATATGTGAATTAAAGATGCTCATTGATTCAAAATAAATGAATGAAGATGGATAGAGGTCGATCGATTACTAAAAAGAACTACTCTTCCATGGGTGGCATAATCATCGTAGAAGCGTTTAGCATGTTCAATGGTTTATAATGGGTATAACCCGATAACGCTTCTACTCAAGAAATCTAGACCAAAGAGGAATATTAAGATAATAATAAATTTAAACAAAATATAATAAAATAGAAGAAATAATAGAAGAAAAAAGAATTTTATTACACAAACAAAATCATTACAACATGAAGGAGAAGAAGAAGGCTTTGATGAGGGGATCGTTGCTTCAAGAGCTACCCCTCATACAATGGTTAGAGAATTTGGGTAAAACCAATTCTCCTCTTCCTCCAATCTCCTAATCCACATCCCCAACTCCTACAAATGATAAAAAACACAATTTAAAGAGGGGAGGGGAGGATAGGTTACAAGTGGTTTCAAGTGTGAATGTGGAAATTTGGCCAAAATATTTTATTCCAACTTGAACCTCCCATTGGACCACCAAAACGCGTCCATTGGCCCACCTTCTATACGGATAATATGTTCGGATATGTGTCCTTTATATCCTATAAAAATTTGGGCTTACTCCAGGAACAGATGAAGGGTTTATGGCCGAAATAACGAAGCATCTCCATTCTGGAGAGTCCAGCCCAACTTTGAATTCATGTCCCATTTTCAACAACCAAATGCACTCTCTAGCTTTAGATTCTTGAATAAAGGTTGTATATAATTAAGTTATTAACACCTTTAAAATATTTAAAATTCAAATAATTAATATAAAATATTTATCATCGAAATACTACAGTGAATTATAAAGGGTAAAATAGGAATTTTCATCAAATATTAAAATGAATGATCTAATCCCAAATACATTCGAATTAAACATATTTAACACAATGTGAGGAAATTTAATCATTTATTATAAATAAAATATTCAATAAAATAGTGTTTTATCAATCTATCAATTATTTTTAATTCCATTAATATGTCAATGAAATGAAAGTAGCGTTCATGCGTACGTACGGCCTAGCGTCTCCATGAATGGTGCATTTCATTTCTTTTTATCTCCAAATGTTATAGAATAGTATAAAATGAATATGACTGGATATATAGGATATTTAAATATTTAATACTATTCTTTAGATGATTTACATATAACTACATGGACAATTATTTTCAAACAAGTTCATTTTTGACTCATGTACCAAACATCGAAAAGACGTCTGATATGAACTCACATTATTAACCAATTATTATAACATTATAATATGTGATATGAACTGAATAATAATATTTAAAGGATTATCTTAAGAAATTATGAATTGAACAAAGTTTATTATTCAGGAATATAATGAAACGAACAAGAGAAGTCAGACTTGAGGTAAGGGATCCTACCTCTCTCTTTATTTTTAAGTACTCTTTTTATATAACATACTTTAAGCTCTTATTTCTTATGTTGGGGGATGTTATTTTATATTCCTCTTGCTGTAAATTTTATTTCAATATGATTATAGACCCTATTTGATCTCATCAATCCATTTTTGGAAGTTTTATGTGGCGTCGTTCGGCTGCCAAATTTTTATAAGGGGATTTTCATCTCACTTTTTATTCCCGTGAGATTCATGCTACATTGGATACTATTTTCTTTTGTGTGGTGTATGTACTACCCATTTTTTTATATTTTTATAATATAATCTCATTTATTGGTATTTACATCTTCATTGTATGACCCATCTTTCATGGGGTGTATGTTTTGAATGTTTCCCAAATCCGTAAGGAAACCTTTCACAATAATTTTTAAAAAGACTTATTTTGTTATGTCTTTTAATTTACATCTTTTTATGTTGGGATATGTTATTGTATATCATTATTGATGTAAATTTTATGTCCAATTGATGAGATACCATTTTATCTCTCATTAACTAATTTTATAAATTTTAAAGTGATGTTAATAGGCTTTCGAATTTTACCAAGAGTAATTTTTAACCCAATTTTGATTTCTTTGGGTTCAACATGTAGTTATTGAATATGTCATAATTTGAATATGTGTTAATGAACTTTGATTATTTGACACTTAATATACACTTATATTGGGTGTATTTATATTTTTCACACATAATTTTGAGATTTATTTATCCTTAATTTAAGGATATCTTCATTATAAGGGATTTCATCTCATTTTACATTGAGACATTATTGTTGTTATGCATCAATTCACTCTTATATGATGTATATACTATCCTTTGGAATATTATATCTTGAATCCATTCATTATCATGATATTATAAAGATATGATTAAATGTTATTACTCAATTATTGTATTCAAGTGTCTCTCATTTTGTTAAAAACCCTTTGACTAAAATACCGTTCTAAATGTTTTAATAATTTATTCTTATAAAAATTTCACATTAATATCCATGTTTTGAAAATGTTTTTAAGGATTTTTTAATATGTATATTAATGGTTTAAAATATTAAAATAATCAAAGTGGTATGGGACACTTTGATTCAAAAATATCTTTATTAAATGTTTTAAATGGTTTTGAAAATTGTTTTTAGAATGGATTCATTGTTTCAGTATCTTAAAATGTTATATTGTTTTTTGCATTGTGGGAATGTTATCTTTCCTTTGTGCTTATGTTATATTCTTTGATTATGTTATGGTTCTTGGGAATTGTTTATGAATACGGGTGGTTTCGCGATAAACTAAGGGCGGGTGAGCCGGATATATCTCTCAAATGCATTGTGTAACACAAAGGAGTTAAATGCTAAGGTTTCTCTAAAGAGATTTAGGGAATATACTGTGATGGGTATTCCAAACATAACCGTGACGGTTACTCCCTACATAAGAATGTTATGAAGGCCTCATGTTACCTTTATGTCATATGATTTCTATGAGTTATTTGTAAATCTTATGATTTCATGAAGTATGTTAAATTACATATGTTTTATGAGTAAAGTATGATTTCATTGATTCTTATGTATACATGGACTGTTGTTTTCTTTCCGTACTGTTATAACCCTTATAGAGATTTTTATGCTCATCCCATGTTTTTGAAATGTTTTCATAGGACATAAAGTTGAATAGGGTCAAGGATGGGATCAAGGAAATGTCAGGCTGTCTAAATCAAGGAACTAGACATGACTCTTTTGTTCAAGAGTTTTTATTTTTTTGAAAAAATGGAAGCTGAGTAGATGTGTCTACTTTTTATTCTTTGAGATGTAATAGTTATGTCCTAATTCTCTAAAACTCTAAACCTGAAAAGATCATCAATGTGAATTATTCATTTAATGAAATTATAAGTAATGTTTAAGGTTGGGTCCTTATATTTGGTATCATAGGATGGTTTAGGTAACTTTAGAGGTTAGAGTGTTAAGTGAAAAGTTGTGTATAACCACAATGGTTATTATATTAGATAGAGTCATTGATATTTTTGAAGGCTGGAATGAGTTGGAGATAACTTGGTTAAGTATATCTTAGTGTTTATCTTCCTCTTTAGTACATAATGATATTTTTGATATACTCACACTGACATTTCTTGTTTTAGTAAATGGATGGATCTAGCAGGCACCAAAGTGACAATGGGTTTGATGGAAATTGTGGTGGTTCTCTGATTAAGAGACTGAATGAAATGGGGGATTCAATGAGAAATCTCTTGGTTATTCTAATCCAACTATCAGGTGTCATGATCAACCACTTGAACCTTGGTGAGTTCTCTAATACATCATGTACGAGAGAACCAACTTGACCTGGAAGTTCTGGTTATAATTATAAAGGTAACCATTAGGGTTTATATGATCCTTACTTTTGAGGTAATTATGGGTTACTATACATTATGATGGAATCTGAACGACATGAGATAAAATGAGGATAAACTATGTTATGGTTACTTTTCAATATTTTATCTCGTTTTGGGGAATGTTTTAAGAATTATGTAGTTTTGGAAAAAGGACAACATGCAGACCGTGTGATAACCCGTCGTGTCGGCCAAAGCTGTGGGGTCGAACCCACAACCAAAGGGAGACTTGTATTTATCGCCTGCCACTAGACTACGAGATGTCCCTGGTTAGTTTGACTAATAATTTTTTTTAGTTGGATGATTTTATGAATCAAGAGTAAGTTGATTTTGGGTTATCTATGGAAATTATTAACCGATCATGGAGGATATGTTATTAGGTTAATTAATTTTGAGAATGAGACATGAAGAGCTACTAATGTTATTTGGAGATAAATGTTAATTTGTACCATGGGAGACTATGTGATTAAATCCTTCAAATATTTGGGTTTTAATATTAGTTGGGTTTACTTGGAAGAATTTTATGGATAGATTTTTATTGAATGGTCATTGTTGAACTTTGGGTTTGGTTTGACAAATTTTGGAGATTATGAATAGTTTTTCTTTTTGAAAAAAAAATATCTTTTTTGGGTATTATCTGATCTCATAATAAACTTTTTGGTTTGGTTTTGGTTGAGATCTAAAGACATGGGAAATATATAATTCTCTTTTGTGTATTAGGTGATTCTCAATAAGTTGATTATAGTACTCTTAATGCGAACAAGTCTTCCTAAATACTCGTATTTTGGAGAAAATATGAGTTTGATTAAGGAATCTTGTAAAAGTTGAAAGTCTTCGTGACAAGTAAGTATGTTTCATTATGATTTACATAAGATCAAAAATAAATTCCTCAATGAAGAGTTACTTAAAACAAAAATGTTGTTTGTTAACTTTTCCTACTGTGGAATCAAATACCGTTTAACACATCACATGTTTGTGATTTTCTTGTGGTTAACTTTCTCCTAGACATGTTTACTATCACTCTCCATCAGAACATGAACCTTTGTTTTCTCCTCCATACCCATTTTTCATACTTCTAATCCTAGTATCGGTTAACTCGGGTGACCTTTATACTACTCTCCCATTCATTTAAAGTGATTGTTTTTCTGACTCTTGTTCCGATGTGGGGCTTTCAATGAAGATTCCAAGCCCAATTTTGAAATTGCAAGGAGGCAATTCCCAAAAGGGGGGAAGGATGTAACATCCAAGGTAAATATATAATATTACATTCTAATTTTTATAAATAATTGTGAATAAAATGTTAATACTACTTTAAAGGGAATGCTATGCTCTATGGCATACCCAATACGCAACAACGAGTTTCTTTGAAATCTTACATTGCACACTAATAATATAATAATATTATAATAGTTAACACCTAGCTGTTGTAATGGAGGGAATGAACAGAAATAACTACAAAATGATTACATATTTTTGTCAAATAGTTTTACATTTATCCAATAAATGTTACAGGATTAAAATCCATATGAATCCAATTTTAAGAATAAATACTGTAATATTTTTAAAAGATGGTTTTACCATATTTTGATGGCATACCTTTTTTAAATATAACTTTTGAAAATTTAGGACTCTATTTTTCAAAATAAACTTATTCTTTGTGATTGGGATATTGAAATTTAATTTGGATAAATTTTTGGTAGGTTTCTGACAATGTTCATTCTTTTTAATGAATAGTGAAAAATATTGCATTTTACATCAAAACTGATTTTTCATCTAATTTAAATATATTCTCAGAATATATTTTAACTGGTTTTAAATTTTAATTAGAATATATTTTTACAATTTAATTAAATGGTGGTCATTATAATTAATTTCACTTTGAAAATGAATATAAATAAGTTCTAAACTTTTCATAGATATTGCTTTCAAAAAACCCGCTATTTGTTATTACGGCATGAATTAACTATTTGATTTATTAATGAAACTTCTATGTTTTTAATTTGGTAAAATTGAAATCATTTCTGAATTTGAAATATCAAATATATCTTAGGGATAATTTTTGGTATTTTTATTATAATGATTTTTTTAATGAATAGTGACAAATACATTTTTTAATTCAAAACTGCCATTTCATCCAATTTATTTATATATTTAGATTATCATTTTAATTATTTTTAAAGTATAATTGAATTATGTTTTTATCAATTAATACAATGTCGTTCATTAGAAGTAATTTCACTTTTCAAATAGATCTAAAAACAAGTCAATCTTTTTATAAATTTTACTTCTTAAAACCCATCTTTTATTTTGACGATGGGATTTACTTTTAAATTAATTACTACAATTTATGTGTTTTTAATTTGATGAATTGGATTCCATATTTGTAATCAGAAGGTCCAAATTATGTAATTAATACTCTTTTGTTTTTGGACATTATGAATAGTAACGGCTGTAATTATCTTTAATTACCATGTTTAATTAGTAATCGGGTAATTAAGGGTAAGAAAATAATATCATAACAATTTAAAATGACCCAAAAATGTGTCCTAATTATAGTTTTGGTGTCATGGACTACCATGAGATTCCTTTTTCCAACCTTCGTACCCCATGGAATCACTTTAGTGTGATAGTGACCTTTTATCATATTTTTTTAAAATAAAGGAAAATGTAACCAAAGTATGTAACGCCTATGTAAAATAATTTTAGATTTGTCTACATAAACGATATATCAAACTATAAATATTCATGGTAAAGCCAAAAGGATTTCCTACATCATGATATCTGTTTTATAATTTTAGACATTAAATAAATTATTTTATTTATGACATTGTGATGATGCAGTGATTACCTCATAAATGAATGCTTTAAAAAAATTTAGATGATAGGGTGAAATATAAGTCTTACACTTGTCACAAACCTATTGTATGGGTATATTTCGAAACCGTATCACCTTATCCTCGAAATATATCCTTTTGGGACTTTTAAAATCTGAAAATCATTTTATAATAAAGTAATATTTTATAACTTTCCAAGAGTGCCCCTCCTCAACTCTTATAAAAGGCCACCACCTATACCACCTTAACCACACCTCTCAAGCAATTTTTTTCATCCAACCCCTACCCATTTCATCTCTACACATCCCTCTCTTCATCATTGAAACCACACCTTTTTCATAATGCTCTTCAAAAAACCCTTTTGGTTCAAACCAATAGGAGTTACCCGATTTAAATGTAATGTCTTCACTTGTGTTCTTTTGTTTTATTTTTCTTCTCCAAACCCCTAAACTCTTCTTATTCTGTTATTTTGTAACAACTATAGTATATTAAATATACTATGATGTTTTTATATGAAATATTAGAGCTACACATACACAGACCTCTGCTTAATTGTTGAATATCATAATGTTTCTATGGATGGCAAATCACTGCCTCACGAAATGATGATTGTTCAATCTTCTATTAACACCTATCATGGTGGCCATTATGATGTCACTGTATTTTATATATGATATATATGGTATTTATGTTTTCCATATGATTCTGTATTTTATATTTAAAACATACCTTTATGCTTTGCATGTTGTACAAATGCGATAATTTCATACGAGGAAGTGTGGACTACCGCCCCCTCAAGTGATGTGACTCGTTCATGAAATACATGGAATGTATAAAGAATTACATTAATGAACATATGTGACCTATAAAAAATATATATTATACTGGATTTATAATATATATATCTCTCGATTATTTTTAATTCCATTAATATGTCAATGAAATGAAAGTAGCGTTCATGCGTACGTACGACCTACCTTCTCCATGAACACTGAATTTCATTTCTTTTTATCTCCAAATGTTATGGAATAGTATAAAACGAATATGTACTGGATATATATGTTATTTAAATCATTAATACTATTCTAGAGGTGATTTACTTATAACTACTTGGATAATCATTTTCAAACAAGTTCATTTTTTGACTCATGTACCAAACATCGACAAAGACGTCTGATATGAACTCACATTATTAACCAAATATTATAAAATTATAATATGTGATAGGAACAGAATAATAATATATAAAGTAGGACCTTAATAAATTATAAATTGACCAAAGTTTATTATTCAGAAATATAATGAAACAAACATGACAAGTCGGACTTGATGTAAGGGACCCTACCTCTCTCTTTATTTTTAAGTACTATTTTTATGTAGCTTAATTTAAGCTCCTCTTTCATATGTTGGGGGATATTATTTTATATTCATATTTATTTAAATTTTATGTTAATATTATGAGAGACACTATTTTATCTCATCAATCCATTTTTATATGTTTTATGTGGCACCGTTAGGCTGCCGAATTTTCATAAGGGGATTTTCATCTCACTTTTTATTCCCATGAGATTCATGCTACATTGGCAACTATTTCCTTTTGCGTGGTGTATGTAATTCCAATTATTTTACTATTTGTATAATATACTCTCATTTATGGGTAGTAACATCTTAATTGTATGACCCTTCATTCATGTGGTGTACGTTTCGAATGTTGCCCAAATTGGTAAGGGAACCTTTCACACTCCCCTTTTAAAAAGACTTATTTTGTTATGTCTTTTAATTTACATCTTTTTATGTCGGGATATGTTCTTCTATATCATTATTGATGTAAATTTTATGTCCATGTTATGAGATACCATTTTCTCTCTCATCAACTAATTTTATGAATTTTAAAGTGACGCCATTAGGCAGTCGAATTTTACCAAGGGAACATTTTAACCCAATTTCAATTTCATTGGGTTCAACATGCAGTTATTGAATATGTCATCCTTTGAATATGTTTGAATAACCATTGATTATTTTACACTTAATATCCACTTATATTTGGTGTATTTATATTTTTCACACATAATTTTGAGATTGATTTATCCTTAATTTACGGATACCTTCTATATAAGGGATTTCATCTCATTTTACATTGAGACTTCATTGTTGTTATGCACCAATTCACTATTATATGGTGTATATACTGTCCTATGGAATATTATATCATAAATGCATTTATTCTCATGATATTATAAGGTTCTGATTAAATGTTATTACTCAATTATTGTATTCAAGTGTCTCACATTTTGTTAAAATCCCTTTAACTAAAATTTGGTTTTAAATGTTTTAATGATTTATTCTTATATATATTTCTCATTAATATCCATGTTTTCAAAATGTTTTTAAGGATTTATTTATATGGATATTAATGGATTAAAATGTTAAAAGTATCAAAGTGGTATGGGATGCTTTGATTCAAAAATCTCTTTATTAAATGTTTTAAATGGTTTTGAAAATGGTTTTTAGAATGGATTCCTTGTTTCAATATATTAAAATGTTATATTGTTATTATAACGTGGGAATATTATCTTTCCTTTGTGCTTAAGTTATGATTTATGTTTATGTTATGGTTCTTGGGCATTGTTTATGAATACTGCTGGTTCTGTGATAAACTAAGGGCGGGTGAGCCCGATATAGCTCTCCAATGGGTTGGGTAACATGAAGGAGTTAAACTTTAAGGTTTCACTGAAGATTTTTAGGGAATATACTGTGATGGGTATTCCAAATGTTACCGTGAGGGTTACTCACTACATAATAATGTTATGAAGGCCTAAATTTACCTTTATGTATTATAATTTCTATGAGTTATTCGCAAATCTTATTATTTCATGAGGTATGTTAAATTGCTTATGTTTTCTGAGTAATGTATGATTTCATTGATTCGTATGTATACATGGACTAATGATTTCTTTCCGTACTGTTACAACCCTTACTGAGATTTTTATGCTCAACCCATGTTTTTGAAATGATTTCACATGACATAAAGTTGAATAGGGTCAAAGATGGGATCAAGGAAATGTCAGGCTATCTAAAACAAGGAACTAGACATAACTCTTTTGTTCAAGTGTTTTTATTTTTGTGAAAAAATGGAAGTTGAGTAGATGTGTCTACTTTGTAATCTTTGAGATGTAATAGTTATGTCCTAGTTCTCTAAAACTATAAACATGAAAAGATCATCACTGTGAGCTTTTTGTTTAATTCAATAATAATTAATGTTTAAGGTTGGGTCCTTATAATTGTTGTAGGAGCAGAAGAAGTTAGAAATAAATAATGGCTGGTTGTATGCACGTGTTGATAGAGTCAGCAACCTAGGAGAAGAGAAAGATTTGGTGGGATCTGAGAGGGATAAGATAGATGAGCATATAAATGTAGGTACCTAGATACTCCCATGGTGGGTCGTGACTGATGAGAAAACCCTCAGATGAAGGGAATATCAATGAATGCTTAGGATATGCGAGTAGTAATGTGAGATGGCGATGTAAATCTAGAAAGTTGAGACAGTTGCTGGGTGTCGTGATGGATCTGTGATTCTAGATAGATGATGATGATTGATGTGGAAACAATGATAGAAGTGGGATCCATGATTATGGTTGGTGGAGTGATCTGTGATTGATGATGTATCATAAATAGAGGTGATCTACAATTGAAGATGGATATGTGATTCTGGAAGGAGGTGATTGAAGAGTTGTATGAGATTGAAGAGGAAAACTAGCAGGATGTGAGTTCAAATGGAACATGGGATGGAAGAGTTCACGTTCATGGGTTCCATGAAATGGTGGTAGGTTTGAAAACAATAGGTGACATGGTTGCATTCTAGGGTGACACCGTAGCTGGAGAATGCTAACTTTAGTATTGATAATCGATAGATTTCATTAAAATGCATAAAAACTGGAAAATATTGGTATACCAAAAATGTTAATCTTGTTCAATTTGAGATATCATAAAATAAAAAAATACCAAAGGAAATGTGAGCATTTAATATTGAAGATAAAAAACAAAACCCTGCTCATTGAAAAAAAAATCAATAGTAATTGAACATTTATGCATAGGAAAAAACAACCAGAACAACTCATACCTGCTCATTGAAGAAAAATTCAAGTAATATCATGTAAAACTATATAATCAAATGATTATCAATGTTTCATTAACCCATTTATTTCTAAGAGATATATAGTTGATGAGTTATTAACCATAAATCAAATCAAGATGAATAATTAGTTGGTCAAAAACAATAGGATCAAACCTACTTGAGCCATAAATTGTAGGTCTCTTATTCTTATCCCCTCCATGCTTGTAAACCGAAGACATTAATTCCATAATTACACGTATAGTCCTCAGGATTTATCTTCTTCCCTATGTGAGGATGATAAAAATTAATGTATAGTTAATAGGATAATTGCCTGTGGATATTGAAACTAAAATTGTTAAATATAATGAAGGTTTTCAAGGTACCAACTTCAAATGAACCAACACTGTCCCATGAAAAAACTTTTTCTTCAATGAGATAACATCTTTTAAAATAAATAGGGTCCACACATATGTTACTGTAGAACGAAAAAATCCTAGTAAGTAGACAACTGAGACAAACGAATCAAAAAATCCAGTATGAATTTACGCATAAAACCAAGAACAAAGTGGTGAGAAGTTTCTAGAAAATATAATCTCAATATAATACTCAGTCTAAAATATTGAAGGAGAATATATAAGAAGTAGTGATATTCCCAAATAAATTTCCAGGTACCTATTTCATTTGATCAGATACATTTTTATAAAAATACTTGTTTTCCAATACGAACCCAACTCCTAAAATCAAAAGAATTCACACATCAGAAGAAAAAAATATCATTACCTTAACATAAGTAATCCTACATTGAGACACATTTCCATTAATAAATTGATGATTGGTTTATAGTCATGGCCATAGGCGAACCAACACTGATTCTACAGATCGAAGTGTTTTGTAGCTCAACGCATCATCCTCATCTCGAATCAATCTATGTGTATCACTAAATAATTTCATGAGACTAATAGCTCCAAAATTTTAAACATGAAAAAACATTCTATTAAGTAGAATTTACCATAATTATTCCCAATAATAATCTTCAAAAACAGTGGCTGCATCCAACTAAAATGATAACAAAAAAACAATGAAATGACATAATGAAATTATCTTAAATCCCTTATAGTGTAAGAAAATCATAATAAATACCCAATTAAGATCATAAAAATTCTCTAAAAAATGAAATAAATTCATGGATCTTGAAACACAGAATCAAACTCTATGCATAAAAAGATTCAGACAGTCCAGTGGATTACTTCAGATAAGATAATAGATGATAGGGAAGGAGGGATAACTTAAAGCAGTCTGATATAACCTAGGAGATGAAACGACCTCTATATTATGATATAGATCATTAGATAAAAGAGAATACTTTTAAATAATAGTACCATCTAGGGTTTTTTATGAAGCACGTAGGAGTTGTAGGTGGAGTAAGCATTAGAGGAGCCGGCTGATGTGGAGGATCTGAAGGCGGTGGAGGCTAAGCTGGGAATTGGAAACTGAAGCTAGGAGTAGTCTCTAACTCGCCAACAGGAGTGGTGCGGTCTGGAGGGGAGAATCAAGAAGGGAGTGGGAGAGGGGATTCGTGGAGAGGAGTGAAAATTGTAAGTGATTCGGAGAGGAGAGAAGAAACCCTAGAGTTGGAAGAAGCGATTTGGGGATGGAATTCAGGAGAGTGAGGGAGAAGATGAGGTAAATACCGATGATACGTGGGGGAATAGGATACACGTTGGAGGGAAGCTCAAAATTGGAGGGAGGATAGTATTTATTGAGGTGAAGTGGAAGAATATGTAGTTGACATGTAATCTGGAAGAATCCAAGTTTAGTATAGATAATAATAGATTACATGGATTCCAAATTTCAAGGAAAAATTACCTTGATACTAGGAAATGTAAACCTAGGTATTTGAAAGAAAAAGAATCAGGAACTCAATAATATAAAAAAAATAAAATAATCAATAACTATTTGAAAGATAATAAACGGTGTCTTACAAAGGACAAAAATATGTAGCCACCACCCCTTTCTCAAGCCACCCAACATTACTAAATCTATAACATATTTCAAAAACATCTACACTATCCTGCCATCAACAACGACATACATGATAAAAATTATATCAATAATGGATCAACACCCATATTTTGATGAACCTAGATGTATGTTTTAATTTAAAATGAAAATAATAGATATATATTGTGGAATACTTGGTAGTAATGTCATTAAACTAGTAAAAATAATATCAATGAAAAAAAATTAAATTATCTCATTAAATACATTAATGGTTGTTAGAAATTAAGGGACAACCAAAGTAAGAAAATAATTCTAATTCTAAAAACAATAATCTTTTTTCCTATATCAATTAAAAAAATTATTAAGATTAGGTTTCAATAAGAAATAAAACCAAATGAATCAGTATATAATAGCAGTGATATTAACCTTAAAATTTTTCCCAATGAAATTCCATCAAATTTTAAGAATATCAAAGGAATAATGGTAACCTCTTTCAATTGATCATTAATTACATTCCTTATTTTTTAATTAGTTTTAAGTGTGATTAATATTCATGTAAACAATGTTAATTACACTAGAATCCTATTACATAATCTATAAAATAATGTGTTGAAATAGTACTATGAGTATAAAAAATCCCATGGAAAATATCACTATAGTCACGTCATTACCAAATATTCATAATTCTACCCTTTTTATGTGATCCCAATTATTTATCCTTTATAATGAAATGAGTTATAGTATAAATTTTATAAATAATTAAATAGGGGATTTTCGAATCCCCTACATAAATGAAAACCTTTCTTGATCACCAAAACAGAATTAAATGTGGGAATATGATCACTAATAAGAACTATCATGATATACCCATGAATCCTGACTCATCGTCCTATCAAAAATCCAGCATCAATAATAATTTTATAAATCTTAAAAATTAGAAAAATAAAAAACTACATCTCTTAAAATAATTAACTGTGGAACAATAAAGAATGAAAGTGGTAAAAATTGTTATCATAGATCAAAGGTAGTTATTTCATAAATGGAAGACAAAATTACTAATAAAAAATTCTTTCTTAATTCTAAGTAGACCAATTAAACCCCAATGATTTGAATAAATGATGGAAAAATTTACTGAAATTTTGAGAGACCATTAATTTATTAGTTGAATTAAAGTACCCTATTTCACAACATGACATATATTTATTTATCTATTCTATGTACATATCTAATGATCATAGTTTGATCTACCATTGAGGCTCCCCCTATTCATTATGGCCCATAAATATTTATTTTAATGAATAATTGGTCATCAAGGTCCGGATAATGTTGTTGGAGGGAAATGCTCAAATCCCTAGAGCTTAGGGTGTGATAGGTGGCCCATCATCCACATCTCAACCAACCCCATACTAAAACCATGATATATCCCATGCAACATGGTGTAACGTAACCTAAAGAGATAGTACCAAAGAACTTGAACTCCATGTATTCAAGGCATGGAAAACACACTTCACTCTGTGATCAAATAAATAAGAAAATATTAATGTGTTACTTATATATTGGCTAATCCTTATAAGGAAATTCATAAGACAGACACATATAATTATTTTATCTACTTACCTTTTTATCGCCAATAATATTTATTTCGAGACCAAAGAAGGTCATCATATGATCATGCTTCTCACAAAAAATAGTGTGAAACTTGAAACACATGGATTACACCCCCAATTTGTGACATGTCTTCATTCCACAATACTAACCATCACATCGCAACAAAAAATTCATTGTGTTATTTCATTGAAAAATACCCAATTTCTTCCATCACCCCCTAAACAACCATAAAAAATCCCCCAAATCCATCTATAGTATGCATGTTACCAAACTCCCTATAAATTGGTATAAAATATCGGATGTATTAAATAAAACAATGTGTTTTACATTTCTCATATTTGAGTCCTTCATTGAAGCTTCACTAGTTAGAAACATCGCCCTTTTTCACAACACATGAACTAACATTGTATATAAACTCAAGGGACGAAATTGAAGAATAATTTTCCCATTGACAAATAAAATAAATGAAAAATTTGTCAAATTGTACCAGAAAAACCCTAATATAAGATTAATTAGAATTTCATGAATATTGTTAATAAATGAAATAGAAATTGCAGTGTACGAGTCTTGGGAATATTCTAGATATCCTCCTGGAAATACATTCCTTTGTTTAACCACTCAATTATGTGATAAGAGGATATCATATAAATTTTTGAGAATGAGACTTAGATTTATTATTGAGTTAATATTACCTAGTTTTGATCAAAAAATAGAAATCCTAAAAGTAATCCATCATTGAGTGCATCTTTAGAACCCCTTAAATAGAAGTTGATGATAGTTTAAATATGCATCTCATTACTATTTTAGTAGCTTCCACGAGATTTTATATCTATGTATAAAAGTGAGAATAAGTTCCCATAATCATGTATTAACTTCTATTCGGTTTGAATTAGGAGTACATATTTATCCACATGTACATATCTTGAAGATAAGAGGAATATAAATTTTTCAAATTTGGTCGAGAAATTGTTGTGTATTATTTATAAGAGATGTATTCATACGTGGAAATAAAAATAATGAGGTTATTATGATAAGAAAATTCACTAGGGGAACAAAACATTACACATACATGATAGATGATGGAATCCATTTATCATATTCTTGATTTAATTTTATTTATGCATATCTCTAATTGACTGAACATTAACAAACCTATAAAGCATTCCAATTTAGATATTTTTAGTTGAACGGGTGGTGAATTATTCCTATACGAGCATCAGTATATCTGAGCTAATCATTTATAGGTGTTGGGGTGAATGTTAATAATTATTTAACCTAAAAAATGATGTTAATTCAGATTCATGAATAACACTGGGAAATTATAAATACACACGGATATTATCAGCACATTAATCACACTCATGCACTATATACAAACTAACTTATAATATTGTGTAAGTCAATATCATAGAGATTTTACTCCTTTGAAATTATATATCACATTACATTATTTGTATATAGTTTTGAACTTTTTAACATTATATCACACATAGTAATTGTTTAGTTCAGACACCATAATTATAAATCTATATTTAATATTGTGAATCTATAATTTTCACCTGAAATTTAACAAAGCGTTAGGAATAAAAGCTTGGTCATGGAATTTAAATCCCAAACAATATTTTATACATTTTGAACTAAATTTTGATGTTTTAATATTAAATAAATATATTCCATAAATATAGTGATTTAAGAAAAATAATTCAATAATGAATATATCAAATAGAATGCTTCATTTTCAGCTTCATATAAATTAATAAAAACTCCACGAAAGTATCACTAATGGATAATTTTCCTATTTTTTATTAATTATACAATGAATTATCATTCATAAATCATAATAAAGTGTGAAATTGTTCATTATAATCACTCCCTAATTCTTATATCATTTAATTATTATGTGATTTCAATGAATTGAAGAAGAATAATCATTATGGGACATTCAAACACACTATATAAATAATTGAAAAATAAATTCCACCAATCATAGAAAATTTTTATTCTTATTATATGAATTTATCCCAATACTTTACTTTTATCACTTATGCTAAAATATTTTATGTCATACCGATGACACTAATTGACTTACCTCTCTTGAATTTTTTTCCTCATCACTTACAATGATATGAAATTGAGTTATTCATTTTTAATGTTCATGGGATCACCATATAGTTTCCAACATCCTATTTTCTCTCTTAAAAATGAAAAGGGTGAGAATATTTAGGACTATGAATAGGTTTTTATATGTTTTAATGGTTTTAAGAGTAAATATATAAATAAAATAAGATCAAGAATGATGAAATTAAATCCCTAATGCATTGGGCATGTAAAATTATTTCATGTGAAAATAATTAATGTTTCTCAACCAATATCCAACAAAATTATCAATCCATTATTTCCATTTTATGAGTTATGGAAATTAATATTAATAATGATGAATAATAAACCTATTATATATATATATTTAATATATTAATTTCTTCTTTTATTATATTTTTTATGTATGGTTTTTTATCTTCACATTTTCATTCCACAGAGATAAATTGTGTAATTTGTGCTACAATAAGAAAATATACATATGAAAACAAAATCCAAAATAAAAATTTAAGCTCCTCTCACTCAACCTATAAGTATTGAACAATATCTTTAAAATCAATTTGAAAACACCCAACCCTCCACACATAGAAAAAATTTAAACATGAAAGGAATTAGTCGATGGGTATTTGAGGATGAGTTTTTTTGTTATATTTATTAAATAATATATGGTCCATAGATTCAATGACTCAAATAGGAATAAATTTAATGGCAGCTAAAAATGTGGTATTTTTGGATAGTTTTCAAATTTATGATTTTTTTAATCATACATAGAACAATTGAAATTTTTATCTTAAACCCTAAATCAAGTAATTTTTTAGTTTTGTATAACCGTTATGATACTACTGAAATAGATTATAAGACATCATAAGAAAATTTATATTATAACATTTCTTATGTTTTATATAAAATAATAATATTCATAATATTTAAAGTGAATTAATTTCCATCATACCTATAAAATTTATTGTCCATAAAAAAATAAGATACGTACTTTTAAAATATGAAAAAAAATTATCAAAATTAGTGAAACATTCAAAACTGGAAATAAAATTTTAAAAGTGAAGAAATATTTTGAAGATTAATTGTTTTTAATTTATAAAAAATATTAATGATTAAAAATTAAAGAATTAAATTACTTATTAGGTTTTAAATTCTTCTCCCACATCATTTATTTTGTAAAATTTTTAATATTGAAAATATATTATGGAATTGAGCACAATGTATAAATATTTGGTTGAATCCAAGGTAAAGTGAAAAATTTATACAACCAAGTAGTTATTCCATGTAATGTAATACACCTCAAATGAGCCCTTCAAATTATTATTCCAACCACTACTATGCTCAAAACCATAGAAAATTAATTATAAAAGTTAATACCATAAATTTCAAAAGCAGAAAATAAACAGAATGATGGAAACATTGGTTATACCTTTCATTTAATATTAATTTTTTTATTATGTATCTGGATATTTACATCAACTCAAACCTAAATTTTTGTGTGTGGGGTTTCCTTAAAAGAAACCAATAAATCATCTTCAAAATAGAGTTATGTTATTTTCGGGTGTAGAGAGTCACTGGAAATTTATCCCTCTAGTATCCAATGGCCTAACAACTTGGAAAATATATTTCATCCACATTGTTGATATTCCACATGTAGTATGTCAATTCACTACTAGAATTCCTGTTTTTTGCAACAGGCATTTTTTGATGGGATCCCGTCGCAAATACCTTTTTGTGACGGGCCCCCATCACAAATATCTCGTTGGAGAAAATGGTGTCGCAACCGATATTTTTTGCGATGGGAAAATCACAAAAAAATATATCAGTTGAAACGGGAATTTTTTACATCACAAAAAACCTCCTTATTATATACATTATATACCTAAAAACATATTTCTGACGGGCCGGTCGCAAATAGTTTATGTTATGGGGAACTTACCCGTCGCAAATACTCTTCAAATTATATACATTATAAACCCATAAACCTTTTACGACGATCCTATCACAAATACTAATCTTTAAAAAATATATTTCACTTGGTTGTGACGGGGACCCGTCGCAAAAGACCTCGTCGCAAATACTAAAAATAATTAATAATAATAATAAAATTATGATTAATGAAAAAATTATATTATTATTACAAAAATAATAAAAAAGTAAAAATATTATTATTATTAATAAAATAAACAAACATTAAAAAATATAATACCAAAACTTTATATTTAATAAAATTATTATTAAAAAAAAATGTATACTAAAATTATTAAAATAATAAAATAATAAAAAATTATTAAAACTATCAATATTTTCAAAAAAATATAAAAAAATCATAAAATATTATTATTATTAGTAAAATAAACAAATATTAAAAAATATAATACTAATAATAAATATTAAAATATTTAAAAAAATTAAATTATGTAATATTTCCACCAATATAAAAGAATGAAACTATAAATAGTTCATATTTTTAAAAAACTGGAATTCAAATGTTTTTAACATAAAAAACAAATCACTCGGGGTCATCTGGAGGAGGTGGAGGAAACTCCATCCCTAAACTACGAGTCAGACATCACATCTACTCCATCATCTCGTGATACTTCTGCTGGCGCCGCTGTTCCAATCAACACAACTCATCCTCGTGATGCTGCTCCTACTGCTGTTGCCGCTGACATATCTCTTCATGCTGGTTCTGCAAAGTCCATGTAAGCTCAGCCTGAGTTCGCAACTACTCATGATACTATGAGCCAGAATATGATGTCTCTCCATGAGATCCTCTCGATCTAGACACTGACATCGGAGTAGTACCCTAATAATTAATTGGAGTCAAACGAGAGTCGATACCAACTACTCGTCCCTTCTCAATGCCATATTGTGTCACCTGCATCCTTGTCGCCTCATCAAAATGGTGAGCACATGTCTGCTAAGTCGTCTTGTGCTGACCCTCAGCCGGTGTCTGAGAGGTCACAGCCTCATATGAGTCCCTCAATTCCAATTTAAAATTAAAATTGAGAAAATATTATATACAGTTAATTTTCAAACTAAATAAATAATACTAACTACAATCTGACGCTGGCGATCACCTCCAATCTCTCCAGTGACTGGATCACTGTACATCCTTCGATAAACGTCAAACTCTGTAATATCCAGATGCTCGAATGCCTACAGAAATATAAAATAATCTGTTTATATTTAAATTCATACAAAATATTTAAAAAATACACTTACCAAATGCTTTCTATGCAAACTGAATGTACAACTACCAGCTCGATGTGTCACCTCCTGTCTCCCCCGGTTCTGTCGTCCCACTGAAGATCTCCTCGGAAATCCACCACCCAACCAGTGTAAACATAATCCATCCCAAACGTGAGATGAAATGTACTCTGGTCTGTGGGTTCTACACGACTCATCAAATTTTGTCACTCCTTCTTTCTTAATTCCTTTCCTTCTCAAATTGTGCCAAAACTGATGGAAAAAGGTCACACATAGAAACTGCCCTGTCGTGTGGATAACGTCGCACATTCAATCATCGATAAGATACCATAAAACCTACCAATAATTTATAATATCATGTTATTAGTAAAATAAATTTCAAAATAAATATTATTTATTTACGTACTAGCCAATGATGGAACATGTAACTTTGCACATCAACGGGAATTTGTTCCCATGTGATCCATGGCTGAGAAAAATTATTTCACAGGACAGTGCTTCCCTGTCCAATAGCTACATGCACAAAACTATGAAAAATGAATAAATAATCAAATAATTAATATATATATAAGTAAATAAATGAAAGATAACTAAAATATACAGGTTACCGTATCTCTATGTGTGTTGATCAAAACCAAGATGTGGACATAGCTCAGGGATAGAGTCAGGAATCATCAGTCATGCAAGACCATACACCCTCTGCGTACCCCATGAACTACCTGTAGGCCAAGGGTCAGATGATCCAATATCTCCCTCGTCCATTGGTAGGTCAGCCTCCTACAACTTGCAATATAGATCAGGGTCCATCTGAAACACAAAATGATAATTGTTAGTGGATAGTTTAAAATAACTATAATATATAGATATATGTTAGTTATGATTATAAACAACAATTAACTGTGTCAATGTTCATCTTCATCCTCTTCTCCGTAGCTGTCAATGTCAATGTCTTCATCATCCTCCTCAGTATCATCATTATCCATATGAGTTTCAGTTTCAGCATCTCTTATCATTTCAAATTCATTTGTAACATCATTAACATATTCATCACCATAGATCCTTAATTGTGGGGTGTCATCATCAATATTCACGTCTCTCTATGAATCAGATGCATTTTGAGAAGTCTCTTGAAAAACTTCAATTCATTCCACTTCAACAGAACCACATTCAGTTTGATTAAACTGATTTTCCCGAGATTTCATTTTTATTATTCTCCACCAATTGCTCAAGTCTCTTGAAGTATCACAGTACATTTCATAACAAATTTGATGTTCATGTTGAACCAGTAAAAATGGTTCATTTACTGAAAGAATAATTTTATATTTAATATCGACGTTTCCATTGTAACACCCCAAGATTTCATAGTGTGTTATTTCTTCAAAATAATTCAATAACTTGCACTACACGCAACACCGAGTTCAATCGCACAATGACTTACCAAAAAATCCGTTCAAAGGAGGTTATGAATAGTATTAACTAAATTTTAAACTTTATATAATCCTTATGATCCATATTATGAGTTTCTTAGACATAATTTAAGAACAAATTCATTTTCAGTATTGTAATTTTATCAACTTAAAATAGTGAACCCTTTTTAAATACAATATTTTAAACTTTTTGACTAAATGGGGACATCAAAAATTTAAAATTAAACATCCCAAGCTTCCATGGTATGCTTGCCTTTGAATAATACAGTAGCCTGTGTTGTATGCAACTTCGAGTTTTAACACATACCACAACCGATCAAACTACCCATTATGAATAGTAATACCTACTTTTTGAAATTTTATCTCTCAAAATGGACTTCAATTTTGGATTCGGTGTATCGAATTTAGCCTAAGGTGAAATTTTGGTACTTTTCGGATAACTTTAATATTTTGATGAATAGTGAAAATTACTAAATTTTAATTAAATACAACTTTTTTAATCAAAATAAGTAATAGTGATAAATTATGAATTTGAGTGGTTTTATAGTATATCTAGAATATATTATTACCATTTAATACAATTTTGGTCACTGGACTTAATTTCACAATTAAACCGAACATAAACAAGTATCAATCTTTTTATAGTTATTATATCTTAAAAACACGCATTTTTTAACAACGAGAATTAATTTTAAATTAATTTCTGCCACTTATGTGTTTTGAATTTGGAAAAATGGATTCCATATTTTTAATCATGATGATCATATTATGTGAATAGGTAACTTTTATTTTTATACATTTTGAATAATTACTATCGTAAATATTTTATTTACCATGGTTAAAGATAAATCTGGTAAATAAGGGTTAAAACATAATATTATAATAATACTAAATTACCTTAAAACGTTTCCTAACATTATTGGTTGATACATTTTCGACCATTGGCATCTTTGGGTCGATTTGGGGACCCCATGGAGCCACTTGTAAGTGATAGGGACACTTTATTTTAATTAAGTTAAAATGAATACAAAAATGACACAAGCATATATCTTTTAGAAAAACAATTTTTACATATGGTTATCTATGATGGGTTTTCGACAATAAATAATCATTAGAAATATGAAACGATTTCCTACATAATGATAATTTATTTATAATTTTTAGAGATTACATAATTTAATTTATTTATGACACAATGATGATGCAGTAATTACCATAATAGTGACAATATAAAATAATAGATATTATAAATACCCAAATAAATATAATTTGAGACTTTTAATGAATTAAAATACTCTTCTAGGATAATATGACATATTAGTATTGATTTAAATAACTTTGTTCGATGTAATCATTCTGTTATGAGTTTCAAAACAATCAACTATTGAATAGTGTCAAAATTGACATAAAAGAGTTTTTTAAAAAAATATTATATTATTAATTGATATTAAATTCCTAAAAATCCAAGGTTCGGCCAAGAGACTTATATCATGATAGATATATCATTAATGGATTTCTTGGGGGGTCGTTTGTATGTATATAGTAAGTTTATTATCCATATAATATAAAAATACAAAGAGACATTGTAAAAGTGAAACTAATTAACTTAGAGTTAATACTTAAAGATAAGGATAATATAAGTACCCAAAACTGTATAAATTATATTAGTTGAGTGGTTTTAGACCTATCCCCTCCTTAAAATTTAAATAATCAGCTTTGGAGCCAATTTAAACCGAATATGAATTTATTATAAATTATTATTTCTAGCTTTTCCAAAGGTGTCCCTCACCCCTCTTATAAAAGGGCACTTCTCCTTATCATTTCTTCACACCTTCAAAGCCTTTTGTATCGGCCAAACCCTGACCAAATACTCTCGCAAACTCCCTCACTACAACCTAGAGGCCTTAGTTTGATCAGAAAGCCAACCTAAGGATCTCTTTTGATCAAATCAAAAGGAAGAACCCGAAAAAGAGGTAATGTTTTCACCACCCCTTTTCATGTTCCTTTCTTCTTCCACTTCTTCTTTTTTAGTTATTACCATTCTAAAATAATAACTCCAGTATCATATATATATATATATATATTGTGATGTTATTATAAATATGGTACAACAATATTAATTATTCTATACACACTTTGAATAACATGTCACCATACGTGCGTACGTACGGCTTACCGTCTCCACATCGTGGTGTAATTTTTATTCAATATATTTTTATTTGGATGGGTATAATAATGATGTGTAACTCATTTAAATAATAAATATAACATGATAATTATTCTTTATATATTATATAACATCCAATTATATATTATTTTAATATCAAAAGAATGATATTGACGCTCGTGCGTACGTACGGACTACCCTCTCCACGAACGCGATGAGATTCATTCTCTATCATATCCATTAAAGTATAATTATCATTTGATGATTTAAAAATAGTATCTAAGGACTTGATATCATTATGGATATGAATAATATACATCCAATTAATAATGAATAAGGATCACATAACAAAGAATATAAAGTAAAATGAACCCGTTAACACCCGAAATGACGATAATTCTAAGATATTATTAACAAATCAATGTTAAAAGATCATATATGATATAATATTAATGTGAATGATTCTTTTATAATTCAATAAAAATTATTTCAACATTATAAAGGAGGTTAACCTACCTTCGACCATGGAAAAATTACAAAGTAAGGAGTTTCTTATCTCACTCTTAATTTCGTTAGAATTCCATTGTTCACAACTTATTTATTGCATGTGGTGTGTGTACTGCCCATGATTGTATTCATTGTGTAATATAATTTAATTTATGTATATTTACATCAACATTGTATTATCCTTCTTTCATGGGTGTATGTTTCGTAAGTTACCAAATTGATAAGGGAATTTGAAATTCCAATTTCCATTTATTCGGTTTTACGCAAGCTTCATTGATTATATTACCATAAGATTATGTGTGAAATAACTATTCATTTTATTATGTCATAATTTCCACTCCTCTTTTCTGTTGATATAATTTTGATACACATAATCAATCTATTGATAATTTCTCAAGTCATCGATATGAATTTGATAAGAGTAATTTTAACTCATTCTCCATTTGTTGAGTTAAACATCCAATTCATTGGTGTTGTTTTTAAAAGATTATGTGTGAATGTCCTTTTATTATTTTAAACTGAATATCCAATCATATTTTGTTTATTTATATTTGTCACACATAACTATGTCATTGATTTATCCTTATCCTAATGGTACGGCCTTTAAGAGATATTTCATCTCAATTTACATTCCATTGAGACTTCTTTGTTGATATACACAAAAGCGCTTTTATGTGGTGTATATAATGTACTTCGACATAGTATATCATGAATCACTTTATTATAATGATATTACAATGTTTTGATTACCTCAATTATTTGTATTCAACTGTCTCTCTTTTGGTTAGAAACTCTAACTAAAATACCATTTTTAAATGTTTTAAAGACTTATTCTTCTAAATCTTGCTCATTAATGTCCATGTTTTAAAAAATGGTATTAAGGATTTATTTATATGGACATTAAAATTTTAAAATTAAAATTCCATTTAAAATTTTCAAAGTGGTATGGGACACTTTGATTCAAAAATCTATTTTTAAATGGCTTCTTGACAAATAGTGTGATTTTTAAATGATTTCAAGAAAAAGGGGGATATTTCACTCAAATAGTTTTGATGATTATTTTCATCTATGTAAATATCCTTCATTATTCTTGATTGAGGTTAATATGATACAATACGATCTTCCATATTGTATCGAATGAGTTATGTTTGACTGTGAATGTGCTATTTTTTATACCATTCATGGTTTGTGGTTAAAGTATTGACATTTTGTATGCTAGTTTTAATACGAATGTTTATGTTATGTTTAAACCAATTCATATGAGGAATGAATTGGACTTAATAAGTGACGGGTGGAGCCCGCTATAGCTCCTCGATGCATAAGTATGTCTCATGAGACAAAATAGTGTCTTGGCACAAGGCCTTGGAAAAATCTTATTTGTAGTCTTGGCACGAGGCCCTGGCTATGTGGTTATAATAGTCTGGCATTATGGATTCCATCATAATGAAAGTGGTTATTGATATTTCATGTGACTGGTCAACTAGTAGAATATCCATGTGAATAAGTAAATGGCATTATTTCATTTTATCTTTTCCATATTATACTGAAGTTCAATTTTAAAAGGCTTTTGTTTTAATTATAAATTTCTTTAAGTGTTTATGCTTATCTTTGAAAGCTTCTGCTATAGTGTTTTCCTTACTGAGCATCTAAGCTCACCCCTTTCAATGTTTTATTTTTCCCAGGATTATGAAGAAATAATTTATGAATGACCTGCAGGGATATTATGAGGGGATATGAAGAAAATATTTTTTTTATGTAATGTAATACTTTATTATTGTATCTAGTGTTTCCAAGGCTACTAAACTAATCGGTCTTTTTAGAATTGATCTTTCTTGTGATCATGCCATTGTTATGTGATAATGAACCGAATCTGGGTAACTGGGGTCAGTGCATTACAGTTGGTATCAGAGGAAGTTTAGTACAATCCTTGGATGCTAGATTTAGATAAACTCAGATTAGAGCACATAGATTTAATATGTACATTGAGGATAAGTATAGAAGAACTTCCTAGAATTTTGGTATTGTATAGATTTTGTGAGTTTTCCGAGCAATACATCCCTGTCTGGATACGAGCAGGTAGAGGCGGCTCTGGCACAGATGTACTTAGGGTTAAAACCAGAAAACACCGCTTTGAGCTAGACTCGAACAGGAACTAGTGCACGACAACGGGCCTTGCTGCACTCTTGGTTATGACACTCCCGGGAGATATTCTTAGGATAATTCTCATTTTCTTTACAAACCATTATGAAGGGTTTATGAGTATATACTTTTCAAAGGAGACATTTTTATGATTATGGATTATATCCATAAACTATTTAATTTATGTTATGTGTTTTAAAAGTTTGGGATTAGGTATTGTTATTCATAAACTAATATAGTGTATGCTATTGTTTAGAAATGGTGCCCAGTAGAAGGAATGAGAACTCCAGCAATGCACATGATACAAAGAGAAAGAAGGATCATATATTTCATGGTCTTACGCCAGAATTTATAAGAGAAATAGTCTCTCATGTATTATCATAATATGAAAAAATAATATCATGTGTTGATAAGATAAGTAAAGAGTTTACTGAGTCCTATAACTTTGAAGGGAAGCAAGAGAAGAAAAGGATGAAATAGAGAAAGCTGGATAAAGGGAAGAGGGAAAAGAAGAATTTTCCCATATGTGATAACTGTGGAAAGAAACACCCTGGAACTTTCCTGAAAGGAATGGGAGTTTGTTATAAGTGTGGAGGGAATGGGCACAAAGTACGTGACTGCAAGGGTAAGAAAATTGTTTCAAATGTACAATGCTTCATTTGCAAGGAGTTTGGACACTACGCCAACCTATGTCTCAGTCATCAGACTATGTCTCAAATGATGCTATTAGATAATAATCAGGTTATGATACTGCTACAGATGAAGTGAAATGATTAGAGTTCTTATGTTGATTATGTCATTTGAGTGTTGTATCAACAATATACTTGTTATAATAATTATGAAGTATATAAGGATTGTACTGTAGTACTATTTCGTTAAGGACTTGAGATTGTGTGGAACAAAGAAAAGTGACTCAATAGTAGGTTAAAATTTTGGAAAATATATGGTTGACAGAAACATAAACCATAATATTGTTCTGATACCGGGCTAGTGATTTAGAATAAAACATGATTGTTTTGGATAAATTATATTGGATATTATTGAATACCTTGAAACTGATTAATGATTTATATATTCCATCGTTGTTGAGGTTTACATCATTTTTGGATTGAAGGAGTATATCAATTATTCTATAAGGAATAAGGGATCATGAATGTAATCAATAAGGTTTTATGATAATTCAGAATGTTACAATGTTTTAAAAGAATACATGATGAAGGTGTTCACATGTTATTACGCGAATAAAAGGATCTTCATTGTGTTTACCTTCCTTATAAATTTTGGACTGAAGTATTTTTGATAGTTCTAGTTTGAATTATTTTGGATTACCATAAAAGCAAAACCCAGAGGTCGGGCGGCAACCCATCGCGTCCGGAAAGGCCGCGAGACTTGAACCCACAACTGAAGGGAGACAAGGGTGTATCACCTACCACTGACCCATGTGATGTCTGGGATTAAATCATTTAGTTTTTTTAAAATATCTGGTAGATGAATTATAAATTCGCTTTTTTTGGAACCCTATACGAATAGGATAAATAGAATATTTGTTTTTACGTTCTATTATCTTTTAGAGTGAAAGATGAGTTTGTGGTAGAAATTAGTTAAAGGATGGAATTCTACTTGTCCAAAATATATTTTTCTTCTTCTCTTATTCTATGAAGAAATTAATTCTTATACTTTATTTAAGGAATCCTAAAACCAAAAATGTGTTATCCTCATACATTATGTTTTGTTGAACCGATGGTATTTCAAATCATCATAGATTGATGAATTTAAGGACCTCAATTTAACACTTGTTTGTGATTGATGTACTCAACCACTAACTATAAATTTCTACGTTTTTCCTCCAATTATATGTCTCTAATTGCCACCAATGTTCTCGTAATCGAGATCATAATTTTGTGTTGACCCTTTCATTTCACTTTTCCTCATATTAAGACTAAATTTTAGTAAACTAATTTCCGATGTGGGTTTTCCCACAAAGATATTTTCAATTTTCAATGTTTTATTTTCGAAGAACAATTTAAAATTGCAAGGACGCAATTTATTGAAGGAGGGGAGAATGTAACACCCCATGATTTCATAGTGTGTTATTTCTTCAAAATAATTCAATAACATGCACTACACGCAACACCGAGTTCAATCGCACCATGACTTACCAAACAAGCCATTCAAAAGAGGTTACGAATAGTATTAACTAAATTTTAAACATTATATAATCCTTAGAAAAAATATCATGAGTTTCTTAGACATAATGTAAGAACAAATTAATTTTTAGTATTGCAATTTTATCAACATTTAATAGTGAACCCTTTTTAAATACAATATTTTAAAATTTTTGACTAAATGCGGACATCAATAATTTAAAATGAAACATCCCAAGCTTCCACGATATTCTTTCCTTTGAATAATACAGTAGCGTGTGTTGTACGCAACTTCGAGTTTTAACACATACCACAACCCATCAAACTAGCCATTAGGAATTGTAATACCTACTTTTTGAAATTTTATCTCTCAAAATGGACTTCATTTTTGGATTCGGAGGATCAAATTTAGCCTAAGGTGAAATTTTGATACTTTTCGGATAACTTTAATATTTTGATTAATAGTGAAAATTACTAAATTTTAATTAAAAACAACTTTTTTAATGAAAATAATTACTAGTGATAAATTTTGAATTTGAGTGGTTTTAAAGTATATTTAGAATATATTTTTACCATTTAATACAATGTTGGTCATTGGACATAATTTCACAATTAAACCGAACATAAACAAGTATCAATCTTTTGATAGTTATTATATCTTAAAAAGACGCTTTTTTGTTTTAACTACTGGAATTAATTTTAAATTAATTTCTGCCACTTCTGTGTATTGAATTTGGAAAAATGGATTCCATATTTGGAATCAGGATTTTCATATTGTGTGAATAGGTAACTTTTATTTTTAGACATTTTGAATAATTACTACAGTAAATATTTTATTTACCATGGTTAAGGGTAAATCTGGTAAATAAGGGTTAAAACATAATATTATAATAATACTAAATTACCCTAAAACGTGTCCTAACATTATTGGTTGATACATGTTCGACCATAGGAATCTTTGGGTCGATTTTGGGACCCCACGGATCCACTTGTAGGTGATAGGGACACTTTATTTTAATTATGTTAAAATGAATACAAAAATGACACAAGAATATAGCTTTTAGAAAAACTATTTTTACATAAGGGTATGTATGTTGGATTTTTGACTATAAATAATAATTAGAAAGATAATACGATTTCCTACATAATTATATTTTATTTATAATTTTTATAGATTAAATAATTTAATTTATTATGACATAATGATGATGCAGTAATTACCATAACAATGAAAATTTAAAATAATTGATATTATAAATACCCAAATAAATATAATTTGAGACTTTTAATGAATTAAATTAATTTTCTAGGATAATATGACATATTAGGAATGATTTAATTAACTTTTTTCTAAGTAATCATTCTGTAATGAGTTTCACAAAAATCAACTATTGAATAGTGTCAAAATTGACATAAAAGAGTTTTTAAAACAAATATTATATTATTAATTGATATTAAATTCCTAAAAATCTACGGTTCATCCAAGAGACTTATATAACGATAGGTGTATCATTAATGGACCACTTGGGGTCGTTTTGACGTATACGGTAAGTTTATAAACCATATAACATAAAACTACAAAGAGACATTGTAAAAGTGAAACTAATTAACTTAGAGTTAATACTTAAAGATAAGGTTAATATAAGTACCCAAACCTGTCTAACTTCTATTGGTTGAGTTGGTTTTGACCTATCCCCACCTTAAAATTTAAATAATAAACTTTTTATCCATTAGAAACCGAATATGAATTTATTATAAATTAATATTTCTAACTTTTCCAATGGTTCCCCTCACCCCTCTTATAAAAGGGCACTTCTCCTTCTCATTTCTTCACACCTTCAAAGCCTTTTGGTTCAGCCAAACCCTGCCCAAATACTCTCTCAATCTCTCTAAATACAACCTAGAGGCCTTAGTTTGATCATAAAGCCATCCTATGGAGCCATTTAATTCAAATCAAAAGGAAGAACCCGAAGAAGAGGTAATGTTTTTACCACCCCTTTTCGAGTTCCTTTCTTTTTCCACTTCTTCTTTCTTTGTTATTACCATTATAATAAATAACTCCAGTATAATATCAATATTTTGATGTTATTATAAATATGGTACAACCATATTCGGTATTCTATCCACCCTTTGAATAACATGTCACCATAGGTGCGTACGTACGGCTTATCGTCACCACGTCGTGGTGTAATTGTTATTCAATATATTATTATTTGGATGGGTATAATAATGATCTGTAACTCATGTAAATAATTAATATAACTTGATAATTATTCTTTATATATGATATACCATAAAATTATATATTATTTTAATATCAAAAGAATGATATTGTCGCTCGTGCGTACGTACGGACTACCGTATCCACGAACGCGATGAGATTCATTCTCCATCATATCCATTCAAGTATAATTATCATTTTATGATTCAAAAATAGTATCTAAGGACTTGATATCAATCTGGATATTAATAATATACATCCCATTAATAACTAATATGGGTCACATAACAAAGAATATAAAGTAAAATGAACACGTTAACAACCGAAATGACGATAATTCTAAGATATTATTAACAAACCAATGTTAAAAGATAATATATGATATCATATTAATGAAAATGATTCTTGTATAATTCAATAACAATTATTTCACCATTATACAGGAGTTTAACCTACCGTCGACCAAGGAAAATGTACAATGTATGGAGTTTCTTATCTCACTCTTAATTTCGTGAGAATTCCATTATTCACCACTAATTTATTGCATGTGGTGTGTGTACTGCCCATGATTGTATTCATTGTGTAATATAGTATAATTTATGGATGTTTACATCATCGTTGTATTATCATTCTTTCATGGGAGTATGTTTCGTAAGTTACCAAATCGATAAGGGAATTTGAAATTTCAATTTCCATTTATTCGGCTTTACGCAAACTTCATTGATTATATTACTCCAAGATTATGTGTGGAATCACTATTCATTTTATTATGTCATAATTTCCACTCCCCATTTATGCAGATATAATTTAGATACACATAATCACTGCATTCATAATTTCTCAAGTCATCGATATGAATTTGATAAGAGTAATTTTAACTCATTCTCCATTTGTTGAGTTAAACATCCAATTCATTGGTGTTGTTTTTACAAGATTATGTGTGAATGTCCTTTGATTATTTTAAACTGAATATCCAATCATATTTAGTGTATTTATATTTTTCACACATAACTATTTATTTTATTTATCCTTATCCTAAGGGTACGACCTTTGTGAGTGATTTCATCTCAATTTACATTCCATTGAGACTTCTTTGTTGATATACACCAAATCGCTTTTATGTGGTGTATATAATGTACTTTGACATAGTATATCATGAATCCCTTTATACTCATCATATTACAATGTTTTTATTACCACAAGTATTTGTATTCAAGTGTCTCTCTTTTGGTTAGAAACACTAACTAAAATGCCATTTCAAAATATTTTAAAGACTTATTCTTCTAAATCATTCTCATTAATGTCCATGTTTTAAAAAATGGTTTTAAGGATTTATTTATATGTAAATTAAAATTTTAAAATTAAAACTCTTTTTAAATGTTTCAAATGTGGTATGGGACACTTTGATTCAAAAATCTATCTTTAAATGGCTTCTTGGAAAATAGTATGATTTTTAAATGATTTCTAGAAAAGGGGGGATATTTCTCTCAAAGAGTTTTGATGATTATTTTCATCTATGTTAGTATCCTTAATTATTCTCGATTGAGGTTAATTTGATTCAATACAATCTTCCATATTGTATCGAATGAGTTATGTTTGACTGTGGATGTGCTATTTTTTATACCATTCATGATTTGTGGTTAAAGTATTGACAAATCGTATGCTATTTTAAAGATGAATGATTATGTCATGTTTAAACTTGTTCATATGAGGAATGCATTGGACTTAATAAGTGATGGGTGGAGCCCGTTATAGCTCCTCGACGCATTGGTAGGTCTCATGAGACAAACTAGTGTCTTGGAACAAGGCCTTGGCAAAATCTTATTTGTAGTCTTGGCACGAGGCCTTGGCTATGTGGTTATGATAGTCTGGCATTATGCATTCCATCATTATGAAAGTGGTTATTGATATTTCATGTGATTGTTTGACTAGTAGAATATCCATGTGAATAAGAAAATGGAATTATTTCATTTTATCTTTGCCATATTATGCTGAAGTTCAAGTTTAAAAGGCTTTTGTTTTAATTATAAATTTTCATAAGTGTTTATACTTATCTATGAATGCTTCTGCTATAATGGTATCCTTACTGAGCATCTGAGCTCACATCTTTCAATGTTTTATTTTTCCCAGGATTATGAAGAAGTAATTTATGAATGACCTACAGGTATAGTATGAGGGGATATGAAGGCAAGATGTTTTTTTATGTAATGTAAAACATTATGATTGTATCTAGTGTTTCTAAAGCTACTAAACTAATCGGTCTTTCGAGACATGATCTTTCCTGTGATCATGCCAATGTTATGTAATAATGCACCGACTCTGGATAACTGGGGTCAGGGAGTTACATCCATGAGTCGAATGGACATGAAAGCCTCTCTCAGAATCCAACCACCTACATTTAACCATTGTTATGTAATTCTGCCCTAGATAACACAACCTAATAATTTCATTCAAAATGCCATAAAATTCAACATTAGTTTCTCTAGGATGTGATCCTCTCATGAAAACTACACATTTCATTTTTTTATTCCCCGTATGCATGCGTATGAAATAAAAAACCATTCACCACATATAAATTATAAGATTTAACCATTTTAGATGGTGGGTTACTTAATATACACAGCCGCTTATCAATTTTATCAGAATATTGAGACACCTAAAAATATGTAATACAATTAGAAATATAATAAATAATATACATAGTTGATATTAAACCATAAATAATTTATGTTACTAGTTTTTAAAACCATTGAGAATTTTTTTTGTCTGCATTCTTCAAGAGAAGCTGTTGTAATTTGTTGATGTTTTTTCCTGATATGATTATCATATAGCCTACAAATAAAAAAATTTAAATATTGTAACAAAAATTATATAATAAGTGATAGAAGTAATCACAGGATAAATGATGTCATTTCTTCACAGTTGAGCAGAACATATGTTTGAGCTCTGTGATGTTCATCATCTAAAATCTATCATTCATGAACTCCACCGAAACCAAGATTTGGCTAATTAAAAATTGTTAATTAATTTTACATTTATTCATTTAAATTCCCCTCTTTTCATCCCATGCTATTTGGTTTTGAGGGATATTGAGATTCAAAATAATGGGAGCAGAAAAAATCAATATCCTTTTACAAATATGCTTCAGCAATTGAGGCTTCAACTGATGCTTTGTTACGTACTTTTTTAACCAATTTCTACATGCATCTCTTGAAAGGGTACATCCATCGAAACTGTACTGGTCCTCTACATTTAGCTTCATTTGGAAAATGTAATATCAAATGTTCCATTTAGTCAAAGAAAGCCGGCAGAATGATTTTTTCATTTTATTTATAATTACAGCAACATCTTCTGTAAGTTTCCTTAGTGCATCATAGTCTGTTGTCGCTTCCCAAATGTCTTGAAAACAATATGATATGTCTATTATCAAATAAAAAATAATATAATTCAACAAACCTCTGAATCCAATCGACATTAGTCTTTCCATTATAACATGAAAATCAAGACTTTTTAATCCAGTAATAAAACCATTCTTAACACATCTACCCAAATTGGAAGCATATCCATCTGGAAGTCTCAAATCTGCAATCCACTGATAAAATAATAATAGACTCTCTTTAGATTGTGTATAAGATGCTTTTGGCTTCTGTATCCTCTTTGATCTATCATTTTCAAATAGTTCAAGATCTAGTTTCCTTGAAATTTGGGAAAGATCTAATCATGCCTTTATAGTATCTTTGGTTTTACCTGGTGTATCCAAAACTATATGAAATAAATGATCAAAATAGTTCATCTCAATATTCATAACATCTAACATGTGGCAGAACAACAAATCATACCAATAAAGAAGATCCCAAAATGTGCCCCGTTTTATCCAATTATGTTCACTCCCAAAGCCATGAATTTTTTGTTGGTTTACTATTGTTCCAAATTTTATGGGAGGTAACGAATATACAACGGATTTTAACTCTGTACATGAGATCATATTTGGAGGTTCATCCCTATCAATTGTACATTTTCTGAAATGATATTTGTTCCTCTGAAAAGGATAATCGGTTGAAAAAAATATATGGTCACAATCAAAATAGAAAGGTTTTTTTCTATTGATGATCATAAAGGATTTGTTTTCTTTCATACAGTAAGGACATGATTTTAGACCATGGTACTCCAACCAGATAGTATGCCTTATGTCAGAAATTCACTAATCATCCACATCAATGCAGCATTTAATATGAAATTTTGTTTCGTAGAAACAACATATGTATTAACACCGTCACTCTACAATGCATTTAACTCATCAATCAATGGTTTCGAATAAACATCAATATTCTTTTTTGGATGTCCTTGGATTAATAGGGTCAAAATTTTATAAGTATTCTTCATCAACATCCATGGAGGAAATTTGTATGGAGTTATAAAGACATGCCAACATTAATACTGACTACCATAAGAACCAAACGGACAAAAACCATCAGTAGTAATACCCAATCGCATGTTTCGGGCTTCTATAGAAATAGACGGATGTAGATGGTCAAAATGTTTCCATTAATTGCCATCAGATGGATAATCCAAGCTTTTATCAGTTGAAATCATGGTTTTGTGCCATGACATCATTGTCGTTGTGTTCTAAGACATAAATAAACGATGCAACCTAGGTGTAAGGGGGAAATATCTCAATTGTTTTACTAGAATCGATATAGGTTTCCCATGTTGAGATTCCTTTTACATAGATTTTCCACATGTTGTACAACTATCCAATGACTCATTTTCACCATAATATAAGATGCAATCATTTGGAAATGCATGAATATTCCGTTAACTAAGGTCCAGATTACGAACCAGCCTCTTTCTCTCATAGTAAGTGGCAAGAAATACATATCCTTCAGGTAATAGTGTTTTAACCAAAGAAAATATTTTATCAAAATAGTTGTTTAACATTGAATTATATGATTTAATAGAAATAAATATTTTAACCACTTTTAATGTGCTTATCTTACAACAAGGATATAATGCATCCTCAATACACCACAACAACTCATAAAAATTTGGATGGTTCCCACTCAGGAGTTTAATCAATATCATCGTGAGTAACAGTTTGTTGCACAGATGGAACTGCAACATCATGAACTAAACTTTTAAAAAATGATTGATCTGGAATCAAGTTATTAGGATCATCTATGGAACTACGTTCACCGTTTTGATACCAAATAACATAATCTAGTTGAAAACCAAACTGCAACAGATGTCCCGCACCCCTGTCAAACTGTGTCAAAGTTTCTCAGAGCATATTTTTTACAAGGACACTTAATTGTTCCTTCAAAAACATATTCTGGTTTTGATGATGCAAATTCTATGAAAGCTTCAACATCCACAATACATTCAAGATTTAAAACAGAACCATTTGGATTTTTGTGCGGATTTATCCAAGCATGATCATCTAATAATGACTGATGTCAACTTCTTTATTCCATATTTTTCTACATAAAATATAAAATCATCATTGTTTTTGAATAATTTTAAATTATAAAAACACTATCCAAAAAAATAAGATAAACAATTACAACTGCTTCTTAATAATTACCATTAATTAAAGGTGACACAATTTATAGTGGAGTTTTGGCTACTCTTTTTTCCGATGACTCATTTATTTACATCTTTCTCACACTGAAATCACACTGAAGAATCTGGTCGGAGGTATGCATATTCATTCTCGTATGCATGAGAATGAATATACGTATCTCTGACTAGATTCATCACTCTGACATAAGTGTAAGAATGATGGATTTAAATGATCTGTCGGGCAAAAGATCCCCATTTTCGTTGATGAATCGTCTTCTTCCAACTGTCGCCGCCTGAAAAAATTATAGAAAACATGATCCTATGAATGCAAATCCAATCTCATGTATATGTGATTGAATATGCCTATGTATCGTCACATTTTTTATATTGTTTTGGGTCGGTGAGCATTGAATGGAGAAAAGTTATCGAGAAAAAGGAGTGACTTAAATCCACTGGAAATTGTGCCAGGTTCTTGGAATTTATTAAATTTTGTTAAAATTTCTTTCTAATTGTTCCTAACTAATTATTATTGTTTAATACTATTTATTTCTATTTATTACTAATTTAGAAAAACTTAGCAATACTTAGCAATACATAGCAATAATTAGCAAAATGAAAACAGCTTGAATAATGAATGAAAATATGGTAATCATCATTGTGGAGATGATTAAATATTTTTCCTTTATAATCCAAGAAGTTTTCATTTAATAATTATTAATAATAAAAAAATAATATAAGAAATATTTATCAAAAAAATATTAATATTATTAAAATAATAATAAAATTATAAAATATTAAAATTACCAATATTCGGAAAAGGATTTACTCTATTCTTATCATGTTAAAATCTCAATGGGTCTCAAATTTTAAGGTCATGCACAATAAAAAGTTTGTGTTAGCCATGTCCAATGTAAGCTGTATAATTGTCCTTTCTTGATTGATCACCTCGTTAGTAGTGTTTCAATAGGACGACCAAAGTGATGTCGTTCTCGTCTCTAAGAATTAACTTACACCTTTTACATATGGCATTCTTCCTTAAAAATTTGGGGGTACATCAATATCTTTCCATTAACTTTTCATGGAAGAATGGTCTATGTAAAGGGTCATGTGAGATAATTCTTATAGATGAGAAGGGCATGACTTGAGTTTTCCAATTGCAATACTACTTGCAAGGTGATCAACCAAGCATGGACAATTATTACTAATTATTACTTACTATTACTAATTATTATGTTTGTGTCAGCCATGTCAAATATAAACCATATAATTGTCCTTGCATGGTTGATCACCTCGTAAGTAGTGGTGCAATAGGATGACCAATGTAATGTCGTTCTTATCTCTAAGAATCATCTCGCCCCAATTACATAGATCATTTTTCTTTAAAAATATTAGGGGACACCAAAATATTTCCCTTAAATTTTTAAGAAAGAATGGTGTATGTAAAGGGTAATGTGAGATAATTCTTATAGATGTGAAGGGTATGACTTGGCTTATCCTATGGCAATGCCACTTTCAAGGTGATCAACCAAGCAAGGGAAATTATTACTAATTATTACTATTTATTACTAATTATTACTAATTATCACTAATTATTACTAATTACTAATAATTATTACTAATTATTACTAATTATTACTAATTATTACTAGTTATTACTAATTCTAACTAATTATTACTAATTATAACAAATTCTTACTAATTATATCCAATTATAACTAATTATAACTAATTATAACTAATTATAACTAATTATTACTAATTATAACTAATTATTATTAATTATTTCTAATTATAACTAATTATTACTAATTATTACTAATTATTACTAATTATTACTAAATATGACTAATTATTAATAATTACGACTAATTATTAATAATTATTACTAATTATTAGTAATTATTACTCATTATTTCTAATTATTACTAATTATTACTTATTATTACTAATTATTACTATTTATTACTAATTATTACAAATTTTTACTCATTATTAATAATTATTACTGATTATTAATTATTATTGCTGATTATTAATAATTATTAGTGATTATTAATCATTATTACTAATTATTTGTGATTATTACTAATTATTACTAAGTATTACTAATTATTACTAACTATTACTAATTATTACTAATTATTACTAATTATTACTAATTATTACTAATTATTAGTAATTATTACTAATTATTACAAATTATTACAAATTATTAAAAAGTATTCCTAGTTATTTTTAATTATTCACAATTACTCCTAATTATTCCTAATTATTACTAATTATTCGCAATTATTCTTAATTATTATTATTACTACTTATTATTCTTAATTATTACTAATTAATCCTAATTATTCCCAATTATTACTGATTATTAAAATTATTAGTGATTATTACTGATTATTACGAATTATTACTAATTATTACAAACTATTACGAACTATTAATAATTACTACTAATTATTACTAATTATTAGTAATTATTACAAATTATTACTAATTATTATGAATTATTGCAAATTATTCCTAATTATTCCTAATTATTCCTAATTATTCCTAATTATTACTAATTATTCCTGATTATTCTTAATTATTACTAATTATTACTAATTATTCCTAATTATTAGTAATTATTCCTAATTATTCATAATTATTCCTAATTATTCCTAATTATTTCTAATTATTCGTAATTATTCCTAATTATAACTAACTATTCTTAATCATTCCAAATTATTAATAATTATTCCTAATTATTCCTAATTATTCGTAATTATTCATAATTATTACTAATTATTACTAATTATTCCCAATTATTACTAATTATTTCTAATTATTACTAATTATTCCTAATTATTCCTAATTATTACTAATTATTCCCAATTATAACTAATTATTATGAATTATTACTAATTTTTAGTTATTATTACTGATTATTACTGATTATTACTGATTATTACTAATTATTACAAATTATTACTAATTATTACTATTTAATACTAATTATTACTAATTATTACTTATTATTACTAATTATTACTAATTATTACTCATTATTACTAATTATTACTAATTATTACTAATTATTACTTATTATTACTAATTATTCCTAATTATTCCCAATTATCCCTAATTATTCCTAATTATTCTTAATTATTACTAATTATTCCAAATTATTACTAATTATTGCTAATTATTCCAAATTATTGCTAATTATTGCTAATTATTCCTAATTATTCCTAATTATTGCTAATTATTCCTAATTATTGGTAATTATTCCTAATTATTTTTGATTATTCATAATTATTGCTAATTATATCTAGATATTGCTAATTATTGCTAATTATTGCTAATTATTACTATTTAATACTAATTGTTCCTAATTATTCCTAATTATTGCTAATTATTGCTAATTATTCATAATTATAGATAATTATATCTAATTATAGCTAATTATATATAATTATAGCTAATTATAGCTAATTATTCGAATTATAGCTAATTATTTCTAATTACCACTAATTATTGCTAATTACCCCTAATTATTGCTAATTACCCCAAATTATTGCTAATTAATCCTAATTATCCCTAATTATATCCAATTATGAAAAAATTCCAATAATTACCTATAATAATCTCAAATTTTCACAAATTAACAATAATTGTTGATAATTATCACTAACAATATCAATTTCTTACTAAAAATAAATATAAATAAAAATCCACTTAAATTTAATTTACTTACATCTAATAAACGTCAATTTAAATTAATATCAAAAAGTTAAATACATATATACAAAATAAAATATAAATACCTTAAAATTTTATATTTTGAAGGTATTGGCACCTTCCAATTTCTCTCGTATAAAAAAATTTAACTAAAAAATTTTTTCCCAAAAAACTAGAGAATGCAGAGAGCATGAGAGGAAGATCTGAGTGGTTTGGGAACAAAACAGGTGGGGGTATATATAGGTTAGATTAGTTGCGACGGGGATATTTGCGATGGGTATCCCGTCGCAAATGTTGATATTTATGATGGGGTCGTTGCAAATACCCTCGCCCACATTATTTACGGTCGGTGGTTAAAAAGGTTATTTGTGACGGGTCCCGTCGCAAATACACACCTACTGACATACTATTTGCGACGGGCAGATTTGCCGGTCGCAAATAGCATTTACCACAGCCGGGCGTTTGCAACGGGGGGTGCGTCCCCGTCGCAAAAACCCTACCCGTGTTTTGGTGCACAAACCGCGCCAAACCTATTGCGATGGATCACCTATTCCTATTGCATTTAACCTACTATTTGCGACGGGAAGAGAGTCTCGTCGCAAATACGTATTTCATCAGACGTTTTATGATGGTATAGATTCTCGTCATAATTGGCCCGTTGCAAATTACCAATTTTCACGTGGTGATGGTGGGGAAAATAATTTAGGATCCTGAATGTTTAGTTATAAAATATTCTCCAAATATGATATATCTAATAATTTGGTGGTGCTCAATGTACTAAACATAATATTGTTCTCAATAAAATTCATGACCCACAAGGGGATCTAACAATTATTTGTATTTCCAAGTCATTTAGGGTAGAAATTAATTCACAGTTTTGAATCGATATCATTAAAAAGAAATGAATTCAAATTAAATTTATCTCCCTTTTTAATTTTTCATTCCCTCACAAACTTATTGAGTTCTTATTAGTAAACTACATAAGAAATTTAAGGAGTCTCACTAATAGATATCACTGCTAATGTTTTAATTTTTCAGAAAAACATTATGAAATACATCAAGAAAAAATATTGAACCATTACTCTCTACAAAAGTTTTGAAAACATGATGACAGACCCATTATAAAGTTCTAGTCAGTAGTTTTTATTAATCCAAGAACGTAACATAATTAATTATAGGGTTTATTCCCAAAGACAACCACTCAAATGAATCATGTCTTCTTAAATCTATATAAATTAATGAATGAATTATAAAAAATTATAAAAAATAAAAAAATTATAATGGATTAGGATAATTCATTAAAATAAAATAGAAATATAGATGATGAATACTGTTAAAAAATTCAAGACTCTAATGAAAGGAAAATACCACTAATATTAATCAATTGAACCATAATTTCCATTCTAATTTATTAGTTCAATTATAATTTATTTCACATTCTCCTTCATATTAAAGAAAATATTCAATGTTAATTCTATGTGAACAAAATATTTATCATTAACCCTCTACGCTCACTATATTAGACTATGAACAAGGTTTTGGATAGAAAATCTCTTCTGGCATGCTTGAATCCATCCCTAACCCTTCTCTAGAAAGCAACAATACCTTTTTCATCACCAAAGTACTAGTTATAACCATTCCATCAAGCAGTGGGAGAGATGAATGACTCTAATAGTGAGACAAAAATTAAATTAACACCATATAAATAGTTATTTTCACTAACAATTAAATTACCATTCCCTATAATTAATAGAATTATGATAATCAAAATAAATTGAGATTATTGAGAAAACAATTATGGAATGTAGCTAGTATCCTCCATTAAATTAATTCCTCAAGTTAAACCCCTCATTCCTATTATATAATAATATCACAACATGAGAGGAAGATGAAATAATGAACTATGATTTAAATAGAATGTATACAACGCAAAAAAAATAAATAATTGTGAATTATACAAAAAATACAATGATGGGGGCTACATAGAAATATCTAACATAGTGGTAGAGGATTATTTAATCCATTAGGTCATTCCACATCCTCCAACATCCTCATCATTACTTATTCTCTATGTAGTTGATAAATATCACCCGCTAACTAGGTTCTACATCAATGTGGTTCGACTGAGGATTTGAGATTCCTCTACGAATGCACATTTCAAAACATCCCTACTTCTATATTCCTCTAATTCATCCCATGATAAATTTAATGATTTTGATGGTGTACAAATTATCCATATTGGTGAGTTTGTTGGCATGTAGGGAACTCTTGTCATTTTGGTTGAAAAAACATTGATGGTTCTGGAGGAGAGGTTGTTGAAAGTGATGATGAAGGTCACATAATTGGTTCTCAAGCAGACAGAACACCTCTGGGATAGGAATGCAGTTGCTGATGGAAATGTTGAAAATGGTGATGGGGAATTAATCGTGGGTCCCAACACTTCTCATTATGTAGATTGAGGATCATCCCTTATAGCTGTAATGAAAAGTTTTTACTTAATGTTGATTTTAAGATTTAGTCAGATCGAGAATGTTCAATCCCAAGATGCTAGTGTGCAACAACATTGTTTTTCTAATTCTAACTTTAATGTTTTTCACTCAACTTCTTGCTGGTGTAATATCTTTACACCTTATGTGTTAATTGAATCTCTTTTTTTATTTAATAAAATTTATAGATATGGGTTGGGAGACCTACCCAAATCATAGTTTATCAAAACAAAACACGTTATAATTAAAACTATGATGTTAATATAACATGATTCTCAATATATGGGTATAATATCTTAAATCATAGGCATGTTGTAGGATAATTTAGTGATATATATGAAATATATAGTTTTCAATTTTTTATCTACTTTAGTAGCCTTTCGTGATAATTTCATAATTCAAATCCCATATAGTGATATGGGTCACTATATATAAGTATCATAGGTGGAAATTTATTCAAACATGAGTTTATGTGTGGTATATTTAATCATATATTTTTGTTTCACATTGGTGTAAATTTTTATTTATTATTTCAAATTAGTGTTTACTTTCTATTATGATGCAGGTATAGGGTATATAATCTTAAATGGGGTGTTCGATTGACTAGTTTATCATATATTAGCATTTATGTCTCCTAATGTTTAATCTTACCCGAGCCCATGTCACAATCATTTTACTCATACACAACATATCAACCATGGTTTATTTAACATCCAATGGGCTATCTTTGAAATTTAAATACCATAAGCAAATGTTTTTAATCACACAAAATCCATAAAAATATTCATGTAATGATACATGATGTTTTATTTTCACTTAAAAAACAACATCCACAAAATAATAAAATTTTGACCATGAAAATTAAATCATAAATATTAATTTATACATAAAAACATTATTTTATCCCATTTTGAAATTAATTTAAAATGATTTGAAACTGTATTTATTTTTTAAAAATATTTCCAAAATTTTTAAATCATTTAGAAATTGATATTTTAATCAATTTACAATTATTTTTAAAATCAATCAATGTATTAAAAATGGACATTTAAAAAAAATATTGTATACATTTTGAAGATAGATAATATTGAAAATATAAATAAATTAGGGGAAATTATCTTCTTATGAAAATACATTCTCTACCCAAAAAAATTTACCATTCACACATAGTAGTTTGAATTTTTTTAGGGATCACTCCCATGGGAAGGTATGTTTGTCTATATGTGTTTCATTTATAGAATGGAGAATATAATAAAAAATATTTTGAACAATGTTATATGGTTGATTAATCTTCCTAAAATGGGATGTAAATATAAAATCACATGTGATGTCCTATGATTCTGAATTAGGTAAATTCAAGTGAATTTAGTTCATCACTACTCTTATTATTTTTTTCTATTTTATATACTAATAATGGGGAAAACATTATTTCAATTATCTATGTCGAAAATTAGAACACTTATTAAAAATTATTACTTTTTACTATTAATCAATTTGTGTCCTCTATTTTAATTAATGTCTTGGTTGTCTAAGGTTTTCACATATCACTATAGTACTATCATTCATCAATATGTGTGTGTGTGTGTGTGTATTTCTAGGCCCCTATGTATTTTTACATCATTAATCTTTTACAAAGCTATCTAATTTAATTTTAAGTGTTGATAAAACGTATAAATCCAATTTATTATGAGTAAATATTAACAGCATTAGTAGGATGCTAAAAAACAAAAATTGAAAATGACAAAGCAACATCACTTTTCCCCCTTTTGTCATATCTTTTTATTCTGAATATAATGTTATTGTATAGTTTCGAAATTATAATTGTATAATTCTATAAAATTTTATAAATAACTAATTATTATGCTTATAAATATTCTACTATAGTTATTTTGATAACCGACTTCATATATGGGGTTCCTTCTCTATTATTCTAAATGATCTTATTACACTATAAGTGTTCATCTTCACTCTTCTCCCAGATATACTTTTTCATTCTATAATAATCCTCTCCTTGAATATATTAATCATTCCATTTTAAAAATAAATTATTTTTTTGAATAATCTTTTAATGTGGTTTTCGATAAAAAATAAATCTAATTGTTCTTTTTGGGTATGTGAGATAACAAGACTAAATTCATGTATTAACATCCAATGACATTTTTTATCCATAATTAATGAATTTATTCTTGATTTTTTTATCGATTGTGGTATTAATTTTTTCCTTTAATATCATAGTCACATCCATATATTTTCTTCTCCCACATTATGGACAAAAACTACATAAATTTCCAGTATAGTTTATCAATTTATTTTAAATGGTTAGTGATTTAATATCAGTACTAGAAAAATTGGTTTTTGTTCCTCTAGTAATGGGCGACCTCTATCTGTGGCCGATATTGATAGTATTAGCGACCTCCTAAAGTGTTTGCTAATACTGAAATAAATAACTGGGATTTTTCTCGCCCCATTGTCGATGTCTTCCTCAAAATCACCACTACAACACCGGTGATGCCCGCTGTCGCCCCCCACCGCCTCCTTTCCACCCTTAGTCACCCCCATCGCCAGCTCACATCGCCTCTCGTCACCACTCCCTCACTCTCCACTGAACCCATTCTTCGGTGAATATTAAACGAAATGCCTAAATCCTCGACGTTGCACCCCCCACTCCCTCCGGCTGCCATAGATCCGTCATGGCCAACGACTAGAGCTTCTAGTCCCTCCGCGCGCCCACTAGTGTTCCTGCATGTCCGGCGTTGTACCCACCTAGTGTCCCTCAAACATGAAACCTGGTATTTTTAAACGGACCTTCAGAGACCGCCAATGGTGATCACTATTGGTTCTTACCGATGGAGCAAATACGACCGCCAAAAGCGGTCAAAATGCGGCCGCTAAAGACCTTTAGCAGACACTTTATGTGGTCACTATATGGCTTTATTTTAGTAGTGTATCTTATTTACAATTTTTATATCAGTTCATAGAATTTCCAATAAAAATTTAGTTCATCATTCTAGAAAAAAATAAACCTCTCATACCAATTGTATTTATAAATTAATCTTTATCAATTATTTTAAAGTGTTTACCATGTGAGACAATATGTTATATAAAATCCACATTGGAAGGAAAAAAAGTAATAAATACTTCAATTTAATGAAAAATAAATTTCATAAATTTGCAAATTAGTTTCAAATTACTATAAAACTTATTAAAAATTGATTTCATGATTTCCCCTAACCATGAAATATTATTATTCATCCTAAAAATCACTATACTAATTTATCAAAAACATATTATTCAAATATTTGATAATTGTTTTCTCATATTAATTTAAATAAGTATCGTGTATGAGATGATTTTATCTTATAATTAGAATGCACAAAATTAATTTTTTTACATTCATAATTATAATAAAATTATTTAACTATTTATTAAAATTAATAATTTCACATTTAAAAATAAAAAAAATTGATAATAATAATTCAATTTTAATTTTCAAAAAATAATATTAAATATTTTATTTATCTAAATATTACATATTTTTATATAAATTATAATTCTAAATTCAACAATGTATATTGTTACAAAACCCCCACATCAGAATTTTAATTGTACTTCACAATTTGTTTTCTATTTTTTTTTAATTTCACGAAAAAAGTATTCGAACATACTAAATCCTATAATCTGAGCAGTAATTACATCCACAATCTAATTTTTATACTACTAAATAAATATTTAACACTATAGTGGTATTTTAATTCTCAAATGTATTCTTCTTGAACCAATCAGATACTTATGAACTCTCTATCGATCTACTCTTGTGATTATGATTTATAGTAATGATTTGAAGATAGATTAAATATATATTATAATTCATTCATTTTTTTAATTTTTTATATTAATAAACACTCACCCTAATTCTAAAAACATTTTATAATAAATTATTCTCGTCATATTAAAAATAAATAAATATATATATTAGGATTAATTTTTTTAGGATTACGTCATTTGAACTGAACAAAACAACTTATATTTCACTTGGACTAAAATTCATAAGAAATTAAATCATGGAGTCAAATTGTGATCATGTTATTTTACTAATTAAATCATACTCAAAAAATTGTCATTAATACTTATAATTAAACCATCACATAAGATATATCACACCCAAACAGGAATACTAGGTATTGAAAATAATAACAATTCAAATGTCGTCCACAATAACACATACACCACAAATAAAATAAAATAAAATAATTAATATTTAATATGAATTCTAAGATTCATGTGGAAATTAGTAAGTAATATAATGTTAATTCATGTAAAAATAAGTTCAAATAAATGAAATAATGGATGAAAATACTCTATATATGAGGTTATGAATTGACTTATAAGGATGTGTTGTTGGATTCTTCCATTGAATATTCTACCAAAATAACACTCTCAGGAATGAAATGTTATAATTATCAAAACATCAATAAAATTTAACAACATAATTAATTAAAAAATACTTATAAATTAATTAAATTAGTGAAAACCTTGTGTTACATAACATAATGCACCAAATTTTATAACTTCTATCGAACAAAACATATTATCATTAATCTTCTAATAATAATGATTTAATTTGTTAAAATGATTTCCCCTTCATGTAAATATTCAAATATTCTCCATTAAATAATAATATTCTCTTCACATCCCAGGTAATTTTCATTTCATGATCAATAAACAACTTAATGACCATTAATGTAACTTACATCCTTGATTTTTTTTATTTAAAAATATTTTCCATTTGGGGATGATTAACAAAAAATCTACCCCTCTAATTAAATCATATATTATAACAAGTTAATAATTTTATTTTTGTGTGACCTATTTTTTCATTTATATATTATCATACGATTATAAATATATTTTATAAAGGCCATTAATTTGAAGAATCCATTATTACTCATTAATTTCCACATCATTATTTACTGAATTAATTACCCAATAAACCGTGTTGTTTCTCTCCAATAGAATAAGATATGTTTTTTTCTAAAATAAGTGGATAATAAAATATGATGATGATTTTTTTGAATTTCATTATATTTTCCAATATAACATCATAAAGAATCTAAGACAAATTCTTTCATACAATATTATAAATATTTTCCATTGTCAATATGATTTCATTAATGGAAAATTGATCTTGAAAATGTTAATTTTTATAAAATAGTGTACCAATTTTTTGTGTAAATAAAAAATATTCAATTAGTTATTTAAATTTATTGTTAATAAATTGAATATCATTACCGCTAATTAAGGCCTTATGGACTCTACAATGTGATAAATTACATTTCTGACAAAAATTGACATAAAGATAATCGGTATTATTTGTTAATATCAATGCTTCAATCATTATTGGAACATAATCCACAATAACAAAAATATACACATATCTAAAAGATATTAAAATGTTCATATAAAATAAAATCCACATAAATGATTATTAATTAATAAATATATTAAATTTATATCATTTCAATTATCCTCCCAGCAATTCAAAGAGATATTTAGTGCTCAAATAAAAAAATATAACTCTTTATAACATTAAAAAGTGGGGGGGAAATTGTAAACTAAATTTTTCTCTATCTAATCACTAAAATTATTTCCACTATTTAATTTTGTTTGATAACATTATATTATTGATACAATTTCGTTTTTATTTATACATCATAAAATAATTAAATATACACAAATTTACAAATGTTACAGGCTTTCAAAAATATAAAGTTTCTCCTCTAGCCAAAATTCATTATTTAATTGTGTTTTAAATACTGAGGTACCACCCCTTCCACAAATATATTCATATAATATATAAATTATGGAAAATTATCTTCTTAAATCTCCCATAATGTCTCAATTTGGAACTATTGATCAATTTCTTAATTTAATCATTATTCCACTACTTTTAGCCTCAAAAAATAAATGATAACAAGTTTCATAGTTACCGTATCATTGTTAGATTAAATATAATATTCATTAATTTGCTAGACCCATTTAATAATTCATTGTTTACAATCATTCATTAAAAAAATGTGTTTCAATGTTGCTAGTTTTTTTATAGAAAATCACTATTGACAAAATATGTTTTTATTGATACATATCTTTTATAAAAACAACAGAAGAATGAACCTTCAAGACATTTTAAATGTTTAACTAAGTGTAATTAATTATCCTACATGAATATTTTATGAAAAGGATTTTATAATCCATTACCTACCAAAAAACATCATAGATTGATACGTCACATGAATCCCATATAACTTCAAATAGAGGAATCCTATCTGGTTACATAATATTCAATATATAGATTAACTTATAAATTTAAAATTTAATATCCTATAAATAGTTATCCTAAATTATAAATAAATAATATTAACTAATAATGAATACCATTGTTTGATGTCTTTTCAAACATGGTGAAAAATCCTCCTAAAAATCACAATTGTCCCAAAAGTCTCAAATTTTCACGACAGAAATTATTGGAGGAATTTATTAAATCACATTAATAATATCTCCGTTAACTTATATACCATATCATGATATTTAGAGAACAATAATAAATCATCTAGTCAATATAAATTGTTATTTGTCCTTATTAAGCTACATGTTGTGCTCATGGTTTGATGACACATTATTCAAATAATCAAGGGGACAAAAACTATTAATGCCTTAGTAAAAAATCAATCGTTAGTGCATAAATTTGAATTTCAACTATGTTATAAAAAGATTCCATCATTACTAATCAAAATTTTAATGAATCAACACATAATCAAGATGAAATATGTCAAAATTAAAATGTACTACATGGATATGTTAATGTAAAATTTTATCGCTCCTCTTGTGAAATTATACTTTTATTATAAACCAAATATTCATATATAAAAACAATAATTCATGACCAACTGATATTTTTAGCACATAATCAATTATGTTAAAGTGGTCATTTCATTTAAAATTATTCTATTTTTTATATTATGTAAAAACACTCCACCCATTGATTTTTAGGGTAGAAATGAGATCATCATTTTCATTACTGACAACGATAACATATATATTTTTAGAACAACATATATACATCTCACAAATTAACTATCTAATATGGGATATATTTTTCAATCTTCAAAAGATCAATTATGTAATTTATTAATTCCTTCTTCATGTTATAATTAATCTTTCAAAATACTAAAATAATTAATATGTGATTCGGTTCCATTTTTTTAATGAATTCATATATAAATATTTATACTATTGATATCCCCAATAGATCATGATATTACCATATCATAGATTAATAGAACCCATAAATTCATTTATATCTATATAAAATTAGTTTAGATGAAATAAAAAACATTAAATTTACACCATCCTCAATAAAATAATATTGTAATTTAATTTATATGGTTTTCAGCACTAATTTTTAACGTTCACGAACAGGTGGTAAAAATAATTGGTTAGAAAAAAATATCTCTTAAATTAGCATATGGTATTGTATCTTATTCTGGTTTTTAATAAGAATAGGTTTATAATCAATTATATCATCATTTTCCTCATTTTCGACATGTATATCCATTATAAAACACATTTTAAATTGGAAGAATATGATTATTGTTTATTTGAATCTCTGTTTTCACCACATAATCTAATAATAAAACTTATACCATATTGGTTACTAATATTTAATGATAAAAATTGTATTCCTCCTTTTGGTTTCCCTCATTGTAAATGAATTTTTTTATTGTCAAACCAATTAGATCACAACTAGTTTCCATAAAAGTGTCTTTAAAAAACAAATGATAAATTTGTGTCACATTCTATGTAAAGAGGTAAAAAAATTATATGAAAATATGAATTAAAAACTAAACCAATATTTATTCAAAACCATAAAGGGGATATGTAATACAAATAATCTAAATGTAGAAAAAAATTTGAACTAGTTTTGAATTCACTAATTCTAGGATACATGAACAATGATAATTTAATTATATTTATACATGAAAAAACATCATAAATTTATCATTGGTGGTATTCCTTCTTAATATGGTAGGGGATGACAAAACACATTGGATTATTAGATTTTAAGATATTTTATGTTGTAATAATTCCCTATACTCTTCTTTAAGATCATGTATGGTGAATTCTACCAACATATACTTTTTTAAGATAGTATCCGTAAATTAATTCCCATATTAAACACTTTTATGAATATTACAATGAATGACATACTAACTTATAGATTTTAAATCATTTAAATAATATTTTGACTGTATTTTTTATTACCTCAAATCCCCAGAAATTTATGTTACTAAATCAGATTAACATACTCTTTTAATTATAGAATATTTATTATGTATGTTTTTATTAATTTCTACAAATTGTATCTTGATTTTATATAGAAATTCACAATTTTTAAAATCAATATCTTCTTATTCCATGGTTTTAAAATAATTAATCACAATTTTATAAACATTTTTTTAAAGATTTATTGTTTTATTAATACAAAAGATAGCCTTGGTAGTGACCTCCAATATACATTCCATTGGATTTAATTACATGTTTTATAGACGTTTTCCTTTATCCATTATAAGCATTATTTTCACATGATTCACCACATAAAAAAATATTATTGGTTATGTTTTTATTATATTATGCTCCCATTTTTTTCATACTCTATATTTCTCATTAATTATTTCATCACCTCTATCATTGAAATTTCTTGATTAGATGGTGTATACATTTTTTATATAGAGTATTTATTTGAGGATGTAATCCATGTGGTTCTTGTGGTTAATACACCCCTAAACTGTCCAATATAGTTTCTTATACCCCCACCCACACCAAGAATATTTATATTTTTGAAATGGTTTTAGGTTTCAATCCTTGTATTCTATAGTAACCCATATAATTGAATTATTTGGTATTTTAGGATTTCATGAAAAACATTCATACAATAAGAATAATAATGTTCACTCATTCATCAAAGATAGAATTTTATTTGGATGGGTATTTGTTTATCTAATGGAAATTGATGATCCCACTAAATTTTATCAACATTCTCTATTATGTATTTTTTTGATTAAATTCCATTCACCAGTTCGATTCTTCCCCAAAAAATTTTGTTATGAATTATTATCAAACTATTATATATATTATTCAAATTCGGGTCATTTATATCAGTATAATGGAATATCAAGGATGTATCAACATGGTTTTTAGAAAACGAAATATGACCATAAAAAAAATTATATCAATAAATATGGTGGTTATTGATGCTATGGGTATTAAAATGACAAATATTAGGATCTATCCAATGATTTAGTAAATTGTACAACATAATACCATGATAACATTTAAATTTTATTCCTCAAATATATTAAATTATGTTTCAAATTTAAAATTGACTTCAATTTATTTTAGACAATATCACATGGATCTAATAGATAAATCCACTAATACAAAAATTATACTATATCAAATATTAAAATGTAAGTGTATAAATAATACAGTAAAATTATTGAATGTAATTGAAATGATATTCACTCAGCATTTTGATGAAGGTAGGACACATCATTTGGTGGATGTTTTATGGTCACAATGCATACCTCCTATTGAAACCATAGGTATAATGGAAACTATCAAACCAAATAAATATGGTAATTTTTAAAATGTGAGATATCTAAAACCATATTATTGAATTTATAAAAATGATTAATTTTATTTTATTATGGGTTGTTTGAAATCCAAATCGATATAGAATAATTTCTCCTTTCCATTTATTCTCTAATTCATGTTTGGATTTAGATATAATTTATTCAATATATTTATTAAGATTGATTCAGTAAATATAGGAAAACTAACTAGAATAATCAATCATAAATAATAGAGAAAAACTATTAACTCTATTCCTGACAAGTTAAATATAATAAACAAATTTCAACATAACTTAATTTTTTGGTTGTTATCATATTTTATTATCAATTATTATAAAAATATTATATTCAGGAATCCTATACATGTAATAAATTTCAAACCACCCAATATATAGTTCTATATTTTGATAGAACTCATCTCTTGGTGTGCTGAAATTTAACATATAAATTTAATTGGTAATTTTTTTGAATTATTTATCCCATGTGAGAGAATATTTTTTATATGTGTGATTTTATATACAGAACGAAAATATATTAAAAATTAAAATTTTATTAATGAAAAAAGACTGATTAAGAAAAAAAAAACTTAAATATAATAATCCTTTCAAAGCTATATGATTATGATGATGTATTTGTTGTAAACACAAGGATTTTTTTGATGATTATTGATCTAGTCTTAATGCTAAAGACATGTTCTAATAGAACTTGAAGAAGTGAATTTTTTTTGCATCTTGTGATGACATATTTTAATTAGGTGAATAATAGTTCTCAATAATTTCATGAAATATATATATTACTACATGATGATGTATATGGAAATTTTAAAATATTATTTTAAAGAGATATTTATATTATAATTATCTTTATAAGGGTAACTCCTACTTATATAATAGAAATTTTGAAAACTCATTACATGGTAAAGGATCACACTTGATATCATTTTACATCTTGAGGTTACCTAAGTGCGACAAAAAGATAAACATGTGATGATGGGATCTATATAAAGGTATATCAGCTATTTCCTAAATGTAACAAATTGATACATAATAGGATTGAATATTTAATAGATATGAATAAGTGTTCATTAACTCATTGTGATGATAGCTTGCCCATGGTAGAATGGCAGGTAATTATATACATATGGGTAACCTAAGCTAATTATGAACAATATATGGGTAACAATGTATATCTAAAGGTATCACAACAATTGTCATAGGGTAAACTAATGGATGCCTAATGGTATATGATGTCGGGTAATAGAAGACTAAACATTGAGTAATGGTAGTAGGCACTACGTGATGGTTATTCTGTTGATTCATAAAGGTATATCTAGGAAACATAACTTTATAATGGAGTTATGATGTACTATATAATTTTTATTCATATTTTACACAACTCCTGAAATGGAAATAATTATAGGTTCTACCACCTTGATGGTTACCACAATGCATCTACCATGACTATTTTACCATCACATGCAACCACTAAGTTGTTACCATCATGTTCTGCCACTATAGTTCTGTCATCAAGTTCCACCATCATTCTATATAGTTAGTATACTACTAAGAGATACAATAATAATGTACCTATAATATATATAAGAAAAAAAATAAATTTGTGGTATTTCTTTTAATGAAAATGAAGCACTGAAAAAAATTGAAATATCATTAATGCCCACGCATAATTATACACAACCATGTTTTTAAAATAGAATGACATTAGGGAAATTAAATTATCAAATAATTAAGACATATAATTAAATAGTAAGACATAGGTATTTAATAATTATAGAATGATAGATATAGAAAAAATAGTTGACATTAAAAAAAATTAAATATCCTATGAAATATAGGATGAAGATTGAGCCTGTATGTGATTTAAGTAAATATTTTAATGGGTTTTTTAAGGAGTGTTTGAATGGAATGAAAATTGAATCAACTAGTTAAAATATTTAGAAAGGATATTAAAACAACTCTAGAACAATGAAGAATAAAAGGATTACTTCAGAGAAGCAAGGAAGGAAAAAAAATTGGGGGACTACATTAAAAAATAATTTTTGAGTAATTGGGAGAAAATTTTACTATATAGATTAAGTTATTTAAAAGGATAAAATTAAAAAAGAATAAAACATGATATAGATTGATCCCTTGTAGAGGATCATCAATTTCGTGGTTATTATGCATCATTTATGCTAATATATATATATATTTGAAATAGAAAATGAAATGAGTGTATGGTAAATACTATTTACAACATCAGTATAATTATAAAAGGTTGTAATTTTTGTGTCATAAAAAATTAAAACATTTATAAATTCAAATTTTTATAGGTGTTTAAAAACATTAAAAAACATTGTGTGTTAATTTATTTAACTACATTAGTATTTATCATGATATAAAAAGTGAGGAATATGAATGAGATTTGAATTGATTTTTGAAAACATTAAACCCTTATTCACCACATCCACACATCATAGTGATTATCAACATCTGTGTAATCTATTCAATTGGTATTAGTTCTGTGGCCTAATTTTTTTTTGTTTTTCTGAACTATATTGTGTGGATCAACACAATTTAATTAATATCATGGCCACCCCAACATTTTATGGAAAATTATTTCACCCCAAGAATGACAGAATGGTACCTTACCTCATCTATATTAGTCTTAATGTGCTTGATTCCTCTATGTATTTATTTATACAGTGAATAGGTGCTTTATATTAGTATTTTTTAATATTATAAATATTATATTTGATTGAAATGATAGCAATGAATAATTTTCATCATTATCTAAAATTAATTTTAAAAAATGTATTATGGTTTAAATCAGATATATTATTTGAAGGAAAAATCATATTATTTATAACAGATAATGGTAAAAGTGTCCTTAAATAATATTAGTAGAAAATATTTTAAAGATATTAGGATACAATATGTTAAATTATATGTTAATTTCTATAAATTATTTAATATTATTTTCTTAATAATTGATGGATTTTGAGAAAACATTATTAGATCAGTGGTTATAAAGAAGGTGATGAGAAACAAACCATATAGTTTTGTTAAAAACATATAATCACATGAACAAGAAGATCACATTGGATTCACTATTTACAAACATCAAATAACACTCATTAATAATGAGATGAGAATATCAGTATAACTGAAAATATAAGGTAAAAAATGAAATATATATTTCATTGAATGAAAAAAAAATTTGAAAATAGAGAAGGATAATAACATTACTAATGGTGATTTTAATTTCTATGACTATACTAATGAAATTCCTCTAATAACAAGAAGAATCACACGTGAGAGAGGCAATTATAAACATAAAAATCAATTCATATTATTTAAAAATTGATATTTTGGAAAATTTTCTTTAAATTTTATAATGGTGTTTAGGGATTAAGGGAATGAAGATGGATATTCTATATAGGTGACCATCAAGATAAATTCAATAATGAAAAATTAAGCGTAGTAAAAAAAGAAGGTCTCACCCCGAGAATTTTTAAAAAATTTATTTTATTTGAAGTGGGGGTTTCAGATTTTGTAAAAGTAATGATGATGTGAAAACATTCACCATATCCTAAAATATAGTTTTTATGGTACATGATATGGAAAATAACTCATTAAATGATGATTTAATATACAATAGTGAAAAGGATATAGATTATGGTGTGACTACAAAATAATACACCATGAGTTTGGAAATTAAAATCATTATGATGGATATAGGGTGATAGAGAAAATTCAATAATCTTCTAAAACATTGATCAATTAGGAAAAGTTAACACTGTATTATAATGGCTGCATTTTTAACTAAATCGATAACATGGGTCTTGAAATTGACTAGAGTGGAAAAATTATTAAACACATGACTCCATTGATTGTTTTTGATCATGATAAAGTAAATAAGATGATGAAATAAAATAATTGAAAATGAAATAGTAAATAAAAAGGGGATATGTGATTTAAATAGCGATATAAATAAAGAAGAAGAATGTTATAAATAAAATGATACAGAAATTAATAATATTCCTAATATTATATGTGTCCATGAATAAATTTGTCAAAATTACATTACAAATAAATATATATTTACAAATGGAACTTAGAAAATTGTAAATAACATGCCAATTATAAATTATGATGAATAATGGAAAATAGATCAAGGATGGAACAAAAATGATTTATTCAATCTTCCTATGTCAGTATCTAATGATCGATGAGTTTCTACACAATAAATCTAAATTATTTAAAAAGTAAGAGTGTTGAAAATTCATAAAAACCATAATAATTATTTTAAAAATGAAGGATTCAAGTTTATTTATTGTGTTTTTTTATATGTATCCATAAATCAATCAATTGATTGAAAATTACATCATTACTATGTTTGAGAATTTTTCCTGAATCTAGTTGGTGATTGAAAAATTATATCAGAACATGAAGGAATTATAAATTAAAAAATAATAAAGGGGAAGAGAGAAAAAATTTCAAATATCAAAATAGGTATATGGAATATGAGATTACTAATGACACACATTAGATATATATCATTTTTTATTCCATATCTATTTAATTTAGGTGATAAACATAGAAACAATAAAAATTAGAATTTGATCAAGTTTCAAGTAAATGTTATGGAAGTGTAAATTAAAGATTATCAAACAAATATACCTCATATTAGAGATAGTTGTTGTTCATAACACATTCTATAAGATTTAAATAACCTAAAAAATAATTAATATTATAATTTAGGACATGTGACATTTAGGAAGGAAAGATCTCTTATAGTCAAAATAGTTGTAACTGATAATATTGGGAAGAACAAAATTAGTATGAAATAACTTCATGATTGCTGATGGGATAATGAAACTAATGTTCACTATATCAAAGGACTATAATTAAATAAATATATTCATATTTTGTAGAAATTTTTATTTTGTTTAGAGAATAAATTGTAGGCCAGGTATAACGAAGGGTATGATAACAACATATAAATTATTTTATGTTCATGAAGTAGTGTTATAAATTTATTTAATCCAAAAATCAAAAAAAAATATTCTAAATAAAATACTATTTCTTCTTATACAGAAAAAATAATTCTATTAGAGAACAAGTGGTAAGAAATATCCATATTCTAAAATAATATATTACCAATTTCTTTGAAACATTTAAAATAGGAAAATAGTGAAAAAAAAATAACAAATTATTGGAATTTAAACCTCAAGAATTATTGAGTTAATCCACTTAGATGTTTCTATACCTATGAAAAAAAGATAAAAAAGTGGTCAAAATTATTTTCTTACTGTCATATATGATTTCAAAATGATATCATTGATCATGTACATGTAAAAAATATAATAGTCCATTGATTGGTTTCGGTTTTTTAAGAAGACTTGTATAGGTTAATGAATGATTACCCCTGAAGTGAATAAGATTAGATAATGTTTGTGAGTATAAAACTAGATGGTTCATTGAATATATTTACAATCATAGTAGTGGATATGAGTTTCATTGTAACACCTTAGATTTTGAATAAAAAAATTTTCAATTTAATTGAATTATTTTGATATTTTATAATTCATGAAATACTGAAAAAAATTAATTTTAAAGCACTAATTTTGCATTATGTTAAATGAAACATCAAGTTATTTGTAAAATAAATGAAGCATAAATTTTTTATTCCCCTATAAAGAACATTCAGGCTAGCTTCCATTACACGCAGGACTGACTTTCCTCAATGGATTTCATACCATGTGAGACTGAGTTTTACCGAATAATAATATATTATTAGAAATATTATTATTAAATATAACTAAGAATAACTAAGAGGACATGTTTTAGGTTATGAATATGATTTAATTACTTATAAAAATACATTGTTTAATTCATTTGAAAAAAAATTAATTATAGATGATTACAATAACAAATTGAATATAAAGGGAATGTTTTAATTTAAAAAAAATACTATTCTAAATAAATAATTTTATCATAATAAATTAAATAAATCAATATTGATCAATGAAATTTATTAAATAAATATATATTATATTAAATTAAATATTTGTACGTTCAAAATATATATTTTATAGGCATAAGATAAAAAAAATCCCAATACTAAAAATAAAACCTATATTTTTATTAAAGCAGCATTACCACATTTAAATTGATAACTTATTTTAAATATAAATTTTATAAATTTTATATTTCGAAATAATAATCATTTTTAAAATAGAAAAATAATAATTAGGTTATGGTAAATTTTTTGGTATTTTTTGTGATGCTTTATTTTTATATGAATATAGATAAATACTGGTTTTTAATTCAAAACTGATTTTTCATATAATTTATTTATATGGATAAAATATATTCATAATTTATTTGAATGTCTCATTAGATCAATAATAAATCATTTAATCACATATAGTTCATTTTAATCAATTTCTCATAGAAATAGTGTATATAAACATTCCAAAACATTGAACAATTTTACATTAAAAACCCACATTATTATCCGGTCTGTAAGATTAAATTTAAATCAATTTCTAAAATTTATATGATTGAATTTTGTAAAACTAGAATCTATATTTTGAATAAAAATAATTTTTAATATATAATATGATAATTTTTTTATCTATAATATAATTTTAATTAAATAAATTTAATTACAATGATTAAGTGGAAATTGGCTTAATAATTGACTAAATCTTAAAAATAACGCACGCAACGACCTATAAACTTCTCTAAAATATTTTTTATATACAAATTGTTTCTCTATACTCACATTTATATAGATGGTTTCATTATTAGAGCTACTTATAATAGTAAAAACATGGGTGGAATTCCCTTTACAAAAATTTAAAAGAATTCCACTCCTCCTCTACTATAAAAGGCACTCACCCCTCCAACTAATTCAAAAATATAAATCGATTTATTGACAAAAAATAAAATCAAATAATCTTCCTAAAACCCTCCATTCTTCTTTGAATCCTAAAAATGGGCATAAATACATTCAAGGAAGCCCTTTTGTGCAATGAAAACGGGGTTACCCAATGAAGATGGTGTCTGAACATGTATAGAGAAAGTCAAGAGATAAGGTGGAAAAAATGTTTAGAATTTTCAAAGATATCTTTATTCATTAAAATCATTTACTTGATAGTTAAATTGTATGATTACAAGTTTATTTTTTTAAAAATTGTTTCCCTATTATACTGATTTTTTTATTTTAAAATACATTTCAATGAAAAATGGGTTTCAAAAAATTATTTTATGTATAAAAAGTGATTAAAATTATTTTCATAGTATCCTTTAACATTATTTAATTTTTTTTAAATAAACGTATTTAAAATATTTTATTTTTTTGAGTTTTCAATGTAATTTCAAGGAAAAGGTTTTGATTGTTTCTTTTTATACTTTCAATGTGTTTTTGAAAAAATGGTTTTAAAAATGTTTCAATATTTTCTTTATACAATATCAAATTGTTTTAAAATAATTTTTTTTCAAAATATTTTCAATATTTTATTATATGTTTAAAATTTGTTTCCAATAAAAAGTTTTTAAAAATAATTATATGTTTTACAAATAAATTTTCAATGAATATAGGATAGTTTCCTTAATAAATTTTCTTTAAATGATATATCTAAATTATTTTCCATCTAAGAAGAAATCAGTTGATGTTACTGATGAATTTTTGGGGTTATTCTCTAATTATTCCATCTATATTATTTCTCTTAATGGTTTATTGTTTTATATCATGATGTTTATGAAAAACTCTTATCTTTAATGGGTTGTATTTTTATTAAACCCATATCTTCTTCATGTGTTTTATGTTTATGAAACCCAATTCTTTTCACTATTTAGGATTTTGATGAAATAATTATAAAACCATTCCCTTTTACATAGGTTAATAAATTATTACATGTTTATGACACCTATTTATTTTCATGGGTTATGATATGACTATTTCTGATCTTTTGGAACATGAATTTATTATTTCATTATGGGATTTTTTGGACCTATATCTCCCTCCAATGCATTGGGTAATGATTTATATCTCATGATATAATTATGGAAACAAATTAGATAGGCTTTATCCCCAATTTTAATATGGTGAAACCTGACCCCTTACAATGAAATGTCTATGAATGGGGATGATTTTATGTCCCACCTAGTAGGTGTAGTCCCCCTATATACGAGATTATGGGGAAACATGATCCCTTACAAATAAAGAATTGTGATTATGGATGGTGGTGTGTCTCACCTAGTAGTTATAGTCCCCGTGAATATAAGAAGATGGGGAAAACCAATCTCTATGGGATGATGTGGAAAACAGATCCCTTAAAAGGAATGGACATTCACGATGGATTTTGGAGTGTCCAAACCAATATGTTTAGTCCCCGTGATGATTAGAATATGGAGAATCACAATCAACTATATGATGATTGGGAAAGGATATCCCCAATAAAGAAATTACTGCAATATGAGGTTGTGGTGTGTCCCACCATGTAGTTATAATCTCCATGAAGTTCCCTAATACATTCTAGTTATTCATCATGACTTACAGGGAATGATATTACATGTTTATGTGTATGAAATAATTCCATGTGTTACTCATATGTTATGATTTCATGGATTATGATACTGATTTGTTAATGATTCCTACCTTTAGAGCTACTATACTTTATTCTGTGATTCATTTTTATATTTTTTTGATATACATGGTATGATCTCCTAATGTTATGATCACATTATATTACCCATATTGTCATGTTAATTATTTCATATCTCTCTTATTTACCATTACTACAATTCTTATCTCACACAATTTTATGTTTCCTTCCCCAATTTATGAAGATATATTTTATATATGATATGTCTAATAGGGGTTATAGTCTTGGAGAACCTATTTGGTGATAATATATCTCACTCATGTCACCATTTATATGTTTCAATGTTTCCAAATGCACTAAACTAATATGGTCTTTAGAAATATTTTCATGTATTATTTTACATATTCAATAAAAATGATGCACTGAATTTATAATTGATGATTGGGTAGTTATATTTGGTATCATAGAAAATGTTTAGTCAACATCTGGAATCAATAACGAGAAAAAAATTGGAGGTAATCTATGTACACGTCTATGGATGAGTGTATGGATGCTGAAATGTATAGAAAAATGTATTCTAATTTTTGTAAAGGACAGTGAAAGTGTTTTCCTAGAAATACATCATTATCTAGATCATAAAAGTAGACGATGTTCTAGTATATATGTATATAGGAGTAATAATTATTACATGTTTCATTGGACCTAATTCAAGAGTAACCTGGTAAATGAAAATGGGAATTACTACACACTAGGTTTTATAATACAAGGGTTTATTCATTATTAATTCCAAATCACATCACAAACCATCATGATTGATTTTGAAATAAAATATATTTTAATAAACATAGATAATCCAATTTATTCCAAGATTAAAAAAGGTGTCTCGATTTAGACATCCTATTAGTAATTCATTTTCATTATTATAGGGGTTTTTTCACTGATAACTAATACTCAAATTGTGATTTATGGGTTTTTGTAATGGTTGAAACTAGAATGAATTGGAATTAAATTTATTTTTATCTAATATTTTTGGATTAGCATTCAAATGAGATATTACTAGGAGTGAAGGTTGTTTTTATAATTCTTAATCAATTTTCGTAGAACAAAAGTAACAATTTGTACCATAACTAACTATCAAACTAACCACGTAATAGAAGAAAAGATTTTAATGAGAGTTAGAGTAATGAATACCACGAGGGAAAGAAGATTTAGGTTTATTTTAATCATGAATGTTGAAATAATCACCTATGTTAATGTCATATTTGAATAAGAATATAAACTGTGTGTGGAAAACAAGGACACAGATAAAGTAACTAAAAAAGACAAAAATGAGGGGTTCAATTAATGCAATGGATTGTAATATTCTCCTCCAAAATACATAATATAAGTAAAAACATTATTATGTGTGGAATTAATGGTAAATATGAAAATTGATGTCCCAAGTGGAATTCCCAATAAGAGAATCAGAAAGGTGGTATGATTAATGGTTATATTTCCATTGATGACGAGACTAATGATGGAATGTGAAATGAAATGGATATTATGTAATATTATTATGTTTTATTCTTATTGATAAATGATAATGTAGAATAATTTATATGTTTATGAACTTGTATTAAATAACTATGTTATAATAATGGTGAATTTTAAACAGCTTTTTATTTTATTATTTTTCACTACCGATTTACACGAATACATAAAATGGTTCAGATGGACTTGAAAAGTGATTTAATCGAAAGGTGATGTCCACGAAAAAATCATTATTAAGGGTAGATACCCCTTTATATGTTCCCTATGTTAAGATAATGTTTTTTGGAAAAATATATGATATATATTACTAAGTAAATTGGAATATATAAATTACATTGGAACTGATAAGGGATTTTTTGACAAAGTGGTCTATATTAAAATGGATAATGTTACAACTTATTTGATTCATGTAATATATCTATTAATATTGGTAATAAATAACCATGCATGTTTTAAAAATAATTTTTGGTAATTTCGGATCGTACTGTTTTTCAATAGAATATACGATGAAGGTGTCACATGTTTTGAATTTGACAACCAGTAGATTTGTTACAATATATAGGGGATTAATGTTATATTGAATTCATGATTTTCTCTCTGCACTTTTGTATTTTCATCAATCATATGGTTTATAAGGTTAACCATTTATTGATTGGTATCTACTATATTTTAGATGGATTTTTAGTGATTAAAGAATCATGACACCACATATGGATTTATACACATTGGATAAATTTGGATAACATTGATGTTATGCTGGATGGAATAACCAATCATTATATTTATGAATCACGTGATCTGCTAATGATTTGGGAATGAAAAAGTCACCTTTAATTATTAAAATAATAGATGAAGTGGAAATTGATCAAGACACAATAAACGGTTGTATGGTAATAAATCATGTATTCATATAATAACATAAAAATTATTCAACTTTAGGGAAAAGGATCATGAAAATAAAAAATTTATCTAAGAGAATTAGATTTTGTTGAATCTACTAACCCCTTAGATCATTTCATATTAATGGATTTTTGACTATTGACTTTCTCCTGATCATGTTCTCTTTCTCTACCTATCAAAATATTATGTTTAGATTTCTCTTCCATGTCCATTTTTTCACTTCCCACATATGTTCTATTTGGTGGAATCCTAGTTATATGTTACAGTGGGAAACATTATGTTTCAAACATTCCCTTTTTAATCGAATTTTCATATTCATTTTTACAATGTGGGTTTCTATAAAAGGAATATTCATGTATTGAAACAATGATAAACCAGATGAATATTCATTGTAAAATTCATTTTATGGGAGTTAGGATGTACCACCCTGAGAGTTTTTAAAATATATATTTTCAAATTAATTTAATCTTTCTGATGCTTTACATTTCATAAAAACAGTAAAAATAGTTATTTTATATTAATGCACTGAATTTGGCTTACGTTAGATGCAACAACATATTAATCATGCACTAAATGAAATTAAAAGCTTAGATTCTTACATACTGAACACTAATGTTAAAATACATTATGTGTAAGACTGATTTTCCATGATGGCATGCATAACATGCTAAAACAATATTTAATAAAAAATAAATAATTATTAGAAATAATATTATTTAATATTATAAGATATGATCATGTAAATAATTTGGAGGTTATGAATAGTACTAACTAGCATATGAAAATAAATCTTTTAATTAATTGGTGACAAATTAATTAAATATGAATATAATAACCAGTTTAATATAAGGGAAATGTTTTTATAAAAACTATGTTAATTCTCACAAATGATTTTTTATAAAAATAAATTAAATTAATACTATATTTAAATTATATTAATGAAATATTTATATTTTAAATTCAATAAAATATTTTTACACACATTGAATATATTTGATATTCATAAGATATGAACACAATATGAAATATAAAAATTATATTTTCATAACAGTTGTACTATGACATTTTAGTGGATAACCTATTTTAAATAAAAAAATTAAAACATTTATATATGTATATATCAAAATAAAATTCATTAATTAAATATAAATATAAAATTTAGTATAGGTTGATTTTTTGATATTTTTCAATGAATTACCATTTTATGAAAAATAGTTAAAAATACAGAATTTTAATTCAAAACTACAATTTCATCTAATTTATTTATTAGGATAAATTATTTTCATAATTAGGTTTAAAGCATAATTAGATAAAATATAAATCAATTAATCCAATATAGGTCATGGAAATAAATTTTACTTTGAAATTGGATATAAAAACATGACAAACATTTGAATACTTTTACATTAAAAACCTTCTTTTTCATCATGCCTGTGGGATTAAATTTAAATTAATTTCTACTAGTTTTTTTACATTAATTTAGAAAAATAGATTCCATATTTGGAATTATAATAATATATAATATTGGATAATATCAACTTATTTTATTTCTAAAAATATTAATTAAGGTAATTTAAATTATTTATAATAATTAAGGGGAAAATTAAATTAATTAATGACTAAACCTTAATCTACTACACAAAATGACGTTAATACTTGTCCAAAATCCATTAGATATCCATATTTCTACACCATCCTCTATTAGATCTAATTTTATTCATCATTTCTTCTAGTTTTAATAGGGAAATCGTGGGTGGAATTCACTTTCCAAAAATTGACAAGAATACCACTCTTCCTCCATTATAAAAGTGCACTCAACTCTCCCACTTATTCACACTTATAAAGACCTATATCATTCCCAAAAACTACCAAAAAATATCTTAACATCTCTCCATTTCTATTTGAATCCATCTTTTTAGAATAAATCATTCCATGGATTCCTCTTGTTGAATGAAAACAAAAGTTACCAAAATAAGTGGAGGTTTGAATGTGTACAATGAAAGTCCAGAATTATGTTGCAAAAATAATGTTCAGTAGGTCCAAACATAACCATATTCTTGAAATCATTTCCTTTATACTTTTATTGTATGTTTGTATCATTCCCATCGAAATTTGTATTCCTGTAAGGAATCACTACTTTCAAGTAGTTTCCATTGGATTTATTTATGGAACCGGAAACATCCAGTGGTTATTTATATAAAGGGACCCGGTTTCCAAAGACTGTAATTCATTAAGTTTGATATTACGATACATAAGAACATAAATTGGTATAGAGGATGGGGGTTCAGACTCATGATACCCTTTTGGTGGGAATTATTACCAACCGCAGGACTCTCTAACAGATTTGAGATATTTTCATGAATCCTTATTATTTAACCAAGTAATACTTAGGTTTACCATGGAATTTTCAATAACTTATTAGCATGTGTGAAATTTATAATCATAAATAGGTCATAGAGGTTATTCATTAATGGGTACATCCATATGTATTCAAGGTTCTCCGTAAATGGTATCCTCTCATATATCATTTAGAGATTCTTTTAACCATCGTTATGATAATACTAGTTTTTAAGCCATTCAGTGGGGTTGTATAGAATTTATTAGCATCTAGGGAGATTAAGGATTGTTTTGATATCGGGATCATTCCCATAAATTGGATACCTACATTCCATTGGGAAAGGAATCAGAACCCTCATAGTTTGGTGCCACTTAATGGGACACATCATAACGTTTATAGTCATGTGATAAGGGCCTAGTTGTATAGTTTAATTTTAGGGAGTAAGTATATATAAGTGGAAGGTGGTTAGTCAAATCATGGTGTGAGATTTATACCTATCTAACCTAATAATCATGTAAAGAATATGGGTTTCCATGTAGGGTTAGTCCTTGTTGGGAATATGACCTAGAAATAACACGGTTGATTTGAAGTGTTGGGTTTGAACCTCAGAGAGGATTTCTATGTATCCCATTTGGATGGTAATCAAATACTATGTAGTTCTACAAGTCTCATCGAAGATTGTAGTCCTTGCAGATAAATGGGTTAGGGATTACTCCTAAGGAGGATGCCCATGTTTAGGGAATTTGGGTTGGATTGCTATAGAGGATATATAATGATCTTGGCCCCTGATGATGGCTTCCTATGTATCCCAATTATGATGAGAATAAGATTTATCATAGTTCAATAATATGGGGTGTTTTAAAAAATGATTTGATCAAGAAAAAATCACTAATCCCACATGAATCATGATCAGTGTGAGAAATAAGAGGATGTCAATGATTCAAAAATGGCACACATAAACTATTCCTCCTCCGCTGGTGGAAGAGTATAGGCCTACGACAGCGAGGGTAGACTAGGCCGAGGAAAATGTGGAAGAGGGTGAAAATAAAGGAACCCTCCATTTATTAACATCACATTAAAAAGGGTTCCAATTTAATTAATGTGTGAAGGTGGAGGATGTATGTAGGATAAAGATAAAAACCTCTGACAAGTAAGGTTATGTGCTTATACTAGGTTGGTTTCCCTAAAATTTGTCCTGTAATGGGAGGGAGAATTCTCCTTTGTTTAGAGGTAAAATTAAGTGTGAATAGAACCTTACTTACTAGTGACATGAGGTTCTAGGATTTAGAGATAATAAGGGGATGTCATGACCAAAACCCTAATCCTCCAAATCGGGAACTCCACAACACTGTTTCCAAGATAGTGGTCCATGTTAATACGGATATACAAACCCCAATATGATCCCTGAATCCTAACCCCATTTAATAAGAAATGATAGAAACCTCGGAATTTAGATATACAAAACCCAAATAGAAGACATGTTAATGTGATCTTCCCAAATTTTTGATAAGCCATGAGTTTTTGGTTAAGGATTCAACATAACCCCTTTCAAATAAGGGATCCAGTAAAGAAGAATTCTTTCAAGGAATTGCTTTGAAGAAGGCTTGATGAATGGAATGTATATATTTCAAGGATAAGGTGAATTAAAGAAGTGTTCTCAAGTAGGTATCTAGAGAATAGGAAAAGGTGCACAAGTATGCTTGGGCGACCTGATGTTCAGTTACGTGATGGACAACCAAGATGTTAATACTTGAGTGATATTTGACTCAAGACGTCAACATTATTCACAAGTATTCTAAAAAGTGAGGAGCTCAAGTTCTTTTGAAAGTAATAGGTGGTGTGTATGTGTTCCTAATTTATGGAGGTTGGGTTCTTTAGGCATGCAATTTTTATGGATTACAAACATTAAAGGAAAATAACTCATTTGATCCTCCTTCAATTCCTCCACACTAGGTTTTAAAGAACATCCTTTAGGGTTTTAGAAGACATGTGAGAAGCACTTGGCTGACCAAGGAATCAATTAGGCTTCAAATAAATTCTCCCTTTCAAATTAAGGCTCCAAGGTTCTATTAATAGGCAATAATTGGACCCTGGGTGAATGATGTTTGGGCACACAAGTGTCATGAACTCGAGAATGGTGGTGCACAAGTACACTGTACACTGATGATGTTTTGTATAAACATGGGTGTCACATTGAGGACTTAGCCAAAATAATTGCCTCAATTAGCTCTAGTATGGTGGTGTGTCAGTATTTTCATAGGTATCATAAGCACTTATTTAAGGACTTGGCCAAATTTATTTCTCCCTATAGAGGGCGGCTGCACCCCCGCAGCCTTTTTTGGGATCTGTGTCGGGCTATGGCCTATGCCCTTCAGGCATCGTCCCCCACCCATCAGGCCCATGCCTTCACTACCATCACTTACCCCATGAAAAATGCAGAGTCACACTGTGAACTTTTTGATACCAGTTGAGTACATCATTTGGAAAAGTTCATGGAACGCATTTCATAGCATCTACAATGTTAACAATGATATTTTTCGAAATAAACTGTTTTTCATAATATAATGGATTTTTTTATTTTCAAATTATTTTCAATGAATAATAGTTTTCAAAATATTGTTTTATGTTTACAAATTATATTTAATTATTTTTAATTATTACATTATATGTATTCAAATTTTTGTTTTCAAATAAATAAATTTCAATGATTTCAAATATTATTCTATAAGTTTTAAAATTATTTTGAAAGAAATTTTTTTAAATCATTTTAATGATTTGAATATAAGTTTTCGAAGTGCTATCAATGAAATTGTTTTGAATAAATTTTCAATATTTAGTTATATGTTTTAAATGAGTTTTCATAGAAATAGTTTTCAAAAAATTTAAAATTTCATTATATATTTTAAAAGTGTTTTCAAAGAAAATGGTCTTTAAATGGTTTAGTGTTTTAAAAATATTCAATTAGGAAAGGATATTTTCATCATGAAATGTATTTAAAATATATTTAAGAATTCTTTTTTATAATAGATGACATCATTAGGTGTTAAACCAGATATGTAGTAAGGCTTGTTTGTGTGCACTCGGTTACCCCATGTCAGGCTCTGAAGACCTTATTGGAGTTAGTACTAATTGTTAAATATATTCTAGAACAATGTCGACATGTAGTATCCAGACTAAGATGTATTTCTCAAAAGACCCACATAATCTCTACCTTAACAATATTTCTATGAAGCTCTTATATTCTTATCCTAAAATTCCACCTTAGGGTTATGTTATTTAACCTATGATTTCTTAATTCTAGTTCCAAAAGTTGTTACTAATATTACATTGATACAAATTTTAGATATCTGAATCCATATATCCCAGAGCAAGTGTCTATTATCCGTTAAATTGGTATGATTACATGGAATTAAGCCCTGAAGGACTAATCAGTTTATTATTCTTGGTAAACTAGATATATACATGTGTCATTTATTACAAATGAATACAATAATTGAAATGTATTTTTTTATTATAAAAAATCATTTTAAATAATAAAATATCAATTAGAATAACTATATTCCCTATAGTAAATCCATTCATATATTTAATAGTACACTTTATGGAGTCTTTGGGAAAAAACATAATAAGGGTTATATCAAATGCTCGGTATGGGAAAAATATTATAAATATTAAATCAATGAGAATAAAAATATTTTCATGTTAAATAATAGAACACACATAGAATATAATAAAAAATCTGAGTATGAAATTCTTTAATAATATGGAAAGGTAATAAATGGAAAAACATTCTATTCAAATAAATAGATATGGAAAAATCAATATAGAATGGTATGAAACTAAATCATGTTCCATTTACTAAATAAAATATAAATGAAAATTATCCACATATATTTCAATGAAAAATATCATGGATATATAATAACAAAAACCAAATGTGGTAAATTATTAATTATTGGATGTCATGTTTCCTAGGAACATGATTCCTTTACTATCAACAAACAGTTTAAGATTTTCTAATTTTCACAACTAATTCTTATAATGAGACATCTAATGCATCATGGGGATTTCATTAACCAGTCCCCAAACTATAGTTCTTGTATTAACTTGTCTCTAACCTATATATATTTTATTTACCGGTAACCAATCCATATAGTGCTTGTACAATGAATTTAAATAAACAAAGTGCCTTATAAAATATCCATATTGAATAAAGGATATTGGTTTATCAATATTTTCTTAAATAATAAATTAAATTTCAACACAAACTTTATATAAATATTTTATTAAATTAAGGCAATAATCATATCCATGAGAATGTGATATGGAAATTTAGGGGAATCTCAATGTCCAGTAATTATAGAAAATTAAATATTTCATTGGGGTTTAAAAAATTAAGGATGTGAATGAGAAAACAATCCTTATCCAAATCAATCATAAACCATACAAATGAATATTAATGATGTTATCAATAAAAAAATTCCAAGTGGAGTAAAATAAAGGCTTTTTTTCAAAGATGAAATAAAATAATAAATTTTATTAATATTATTGAGAGATATATACTTTTCTTTTGTTAATAATTATGATAATATTTTTATTTGAATATCCTTTTTTAAAAAAAATTCTTCAAAAATAATCCTTATAATCTTGAAAATTTTGCTTCAATGAAATGATGGTTGATAAATCCATACATGTTATAGGAGGTAAAAAAATATTCCTTTTGTATTGTATAAATGTATGAAAAACTCTTTATCTAGAATGTGATAAGAAGATTCCATTAAAAACAATTATAAAATAATAAAAGTTTTAAAATTTCATTAATAATTAATTTGTAAAATATTTTTAAATATATTTTATAAAAAATGGTTTTTAGAAGAAAACAGTATCTCTGACTAAAGAGATATATAATGTTTAGTTTTCTACAAAACATTTTCTAAAACATCATTGTAATAAAGAGAGGAGAAATGGTACTCATACATGAATGTTTTTATGAGTAACTATATAATAATGATGTTTTAAAAAAATAAATACTTTTCTTGAATGGAAATTATTTTTAAAGACCACTACTATTAGTCTTGATAAAAATAATCCTTAATAGACCCAATGTGTCTCATATCACATTGAAATAGTATAAATTATAATCCTTCTGAAGGAATGATATTAAATTATTGTTTAATATTCCATGATGATAAAAGGGTTAATAATATAATATAACAAAATGGGTAGTACATACAACACACAAAATATGTATGTGGTGAACATGAAAATTTTCACATAGATATATAAAGTGAGATGAGAATGACTTACCTTGTATTTTTATTTGGGTGAACATCCATTAATTTCCTATATAATAAACATATGTTAATTTTTTTCATTCCTGATAACCTTTTTTCATTTTTATAATTACATTTATTTCACTTAAATCCATTTTTCATATAACTACTTCAATAAATTTGTTAACATAGGGTCTTTTGACTAAATTGGTTTTATGTGTCAAAAAATACATTGGTAGTTCAACAATGGTCAAAGGGGTAAATATAAAACATATATAGAATAATAATCATGAAATAATTATCACATTTATAAATAAATTATTTTTTTAAAATAAATCATCAATTATTGTAATGAAAAATGAACTATCATTATAATCATCAATACGGTAAGATATAGGTACAGATTAGTAACGTTCTAAAATTTGAATGGTTGTCATGGAAAGAATAGAAGAAGAATAATAACTTTATAGAATAATAATAATATCATAAATACCATATTATATATTCATATATACTTATATATAAAATTATATTTATGTATAATGAATCACATCATGTCTATGAGGTGGTATTCCACATGTCCAGAATGACGTTATTTCTTTTAAAGTGCATGAAAGAGTAATAAAAAATGTTATATATTGCATTTCCATAAATATAATTATTTCATGAATAGAATATTTATTTTGGATAATTCATAGATTTTTAATTATAATCATTATTTATATATTCCATGTATAATGTGAATGAATCACATCTCTTTGAGAGGGCGGTAGTCCACACTTCCTCAAAAGATGTTATGGTATTAACATAAAATGGAATGATTTAAATGTATGTATAATAAAATTAAAAAATAATTATAATGTAATAAAAAATATCATATATAACATATATAAAAACACTCAATACCAATAACCACTATAAGAGGCAGTAATGGAGAATTGGACAATCATCATTTTATGAGGCAGTATTCACCATACAAGGAAACAGTATGTTAACTACCCATTAAATAGAGGTGTGTATGTGAAGGTAAAACACATAGAATAAAATAAATCCCTATATATTTAAGATATAATTTTTTATGTAATCATAGAAATATATGAGTATAGGGATTGGAGAATGGAAATGAAACTAAAAATCATGATAGAAGTTGTTACCACATAAATGGGTAATTACTTTTGGTTTGTACCAAAAGATTTAATTTGATTGATTCATGAAAAAAGGGAGGATATAAGGACTAAAATAGTATTTTTTTTGAAAGATGTCTTGGAATATCTTGTATAAACCTAATATTTTTGATATGTGAGAAGAAGTGGGAGAGGTGGTGGCCTTTTACACAGAAGGAAAATGACTAACTCGGAATTTTTTGAATCATGTAAAGTATAAAATATTTATTACCTATAAAAGTCATAAAAATCCCAAAATATTAATTTAAGGTTATTTTAAGAATTATGTACATCTCTTGGGTGTTGGTAAAGATTCTAGGTCTTTTGGGCCCTTAAATAAAAGGTTTAGTCCATTTTTAAACCTAATTACACCTTAATCACTTTAATTAATTTTAATCACATTCAACAATCATTTTGGTAAAAACATATTTTGATATTATAAGAAAAAAAATATCATACTAATTAAAATATTTTATGTCTATTTTTAAAACATAATATCATAGAAGCTGCAAAATTAATATTAATTCTTATATTGCAGACTGAATAATTAACTGGTTTTAGTAGAAAAATGTTCAAAAGATTCTTATGTTTTAATATTCATTTTCAAAGTTAAATGGATTATAATAAAATAAATTTAATTACTTATTTATAATTGATATAATATTATTTTACAAAAAAATTAAATATAATTGAACATTAATAATTATTTAAACGAAAATATAATTTTTAACTAAAATTTAGTATTTTTCACTATTCGTTATAAAATGAAATTTATTGTAAAAATAAAAAATTCACCCTATGATAATTTTGACATTATAAATTCAATATTGATGTTTATTTTATCAAATAAAATTTATAAGAGTGTCAAAATTTATATTTAAAATAGGTTCTCCATTAAAAGATGGTAAAATTGCCTTTATAAACATATAGGTTTTTAGGTGTGAAAATAGGGTTTTTTCTTATATTATGTATAGAAAAGCTAGTGGATAAACATAAAAAATATTTGAATGAATTGTTTTAAAAGAATTTCATTAAAATCGTTAACTTATTTTATATATATGTGTTTATTAGGGTAGAAATCCTTTATAAGTTTAAAATAATTAAAAAAATTCTTTTTATATTCAATTGATTCTTATTTTTGTTTCTCAGTAATTTCTAACCAATTATTTCATTTTATACTGGTGTCAACTGTAATTTTCATAAGTTAGTACTTAAGATTCATAAAAAGTAATTTAACAGCTATTTTATATGATATTATATTAAATAATGATATTTTAATATTACATTTTTATTTGGTGAAACAAGGTCTTGTGTGAAACACACTCTACCTTAGAAGGTCACTCTTGCGTGTAAAAAAAGCAGTCGAGGTCAGTCTCTCTTGCGTGTAAAAGATGATATTGAAAAAGGTCACTATTGTGTGTAATAAAATCCATCTCAGTATTTCATGTATTACATGAAATACAATTTGATGAATTTTTTTATAATAATAAATATATAGTAGAGTCTCGGGGTATTATATTCCGTTACATGTTTGGTGTTGCGTGTCTAACATGCTATTGAATACAAAGTTGTACATAAGCATTTTAGGGTGTTACAAATAACTTATATTTTTAGAAATACTATATTAAGTATAAATGAGAGGAAATATTTACTTTTACATTATGATTTGATAATTAGTTTGAAGATAATAAATTTCATGAGTGTTCATTTGATATGAATCATAATATTTCCATAAAGTATGAATAAACATAACTAATAATGATAAATGATGAAAATGATGAATTAAATTCATACCACTTTGGTAACATTGAGTAATTATAACCATAAAATAATATCATTATATGATGCTTATAAAATCATTAATATAATGATATTAATGACATAACATGTCAAAGGGATGTATATACACCTTGTAATTATTAACCAATTCTCATTGGATTGAGAGCACAGTGAGTCATTACATGGCAATAAAAGATATCCCCAAGATTCCAAAGGCAAGAAATAAATGCCAAAGGGTTTCAGGTACAAGGGGGATGACTTATCCTTTAATAAATAATCCAATGATCCAACAAACCATTACCAAAGAATTTACTAAATGATGCATGAAGAAATAAAAGTCATCTCAACAACATCATGTATCTCAATACCATATCGAATTGTGAAATAGTGGAAGACCAAAAAAATATCAAAGTACACATAGATAAAAAAACTAAATAATTTCAAGAGACTACAAGACTCCAGGCTACACAAGCTCCAATCTCCATAATCACTAAACATCCTAGGTATCACGATGTAGTTCCAAAAACATGGGAAATGTTACCTTTTCCCTAGTCCCTGAAGATTGAATATGCAATATCACCAAATACCCAAAGAAGGGGTGAGTATAAAACTCAGTATTTTTTCCCCAATGACTTACCTACACACCCCACTAGAAAAAAAAGTTATCCAAATTTATATAAAATTTCTTATATAAAACAATTTACCAATAAAGTATATAGCAACATATAAAGAACATCCAAAAACCATTTGCGACTAAGTGAAAACAAAACTAAATGAAACCAATTTTCATCTAGTTACTTTTCCAGAAAAATTACCAATAACAAATTTAAAACCAATTCCTCTTTATCATTTAGCATAAACATTCTATAGTTCACCACACACTCACCTATGCATGCTTCGTTTGACAGTTCCATACTCATGAGCAGTCTCATATACATTATCCTTAGGTCCCAATGACACACACCCCCAATCAAGGGTTATGTCCCTTATACCCCAAATGTTAATCATATCTTATTAAGGGATCGTTAATCATGAACTCACCCCAACACCATTTATGCCAAATATTTCAATTTCCAAAACAAACTACTTCAATAAAAGTGGACTTTTAATAAAAACCAATGAAAAACCAATTTCAATGAAACAATTAATTTTAATAAAACTTACCCTTTTATTGTTAAAAACTAAACCCATTTATGTTTGATAAATCCGTAAAAATATCATTTTTAAATCCCATGCTTTAAAACCATGAACCAAAGAACTCATTTAAAATCCCCAATTTTCGAGATATCACAACCATCAATCAAAAAAGATTCCAACAAGTGTTCAATAAAAAATTCAATATCAATTAAACAACACACATTAAATTTGAAATCATTCCAATTAGTTCTATAAAGTGGAGTTGTTAAATAATCCTCCTACTACAAAGGTTTTGACGAAAACCCCAATGAACCATGATCTTATAAGAAAACCGGGTCGATTCTCCAAGAACCCACCTTAGATCTCTTCTCCTAGCAAGAAAAAGAAAAAATCTCACCATATTTGGAATCCAAAAACAGGATCTTCCCATAAAATTCATAGATATGTGATATAAATACAATTGGAGAATTGGATCTATGTAGATCTACAAAACTGATCATGAAAGAAGAAGAACGATCACATACCTCAATAATATGGATTCTATTCACCATGGGAAGCCTTCAGGTTACCTCTAAAAAAATGTGAGAACATTATTTATCATTAGGAGAAATAAAATCCCGAGTTACGGCTGAATAGGAGAAAAAAGGTCCAATTATATTTAAAAACATATGACATCCACTTTTTTAGGATCTCACTTCAACATCTGCATGGTTAGTCTACACGGTTAGACAAACAGTGTGCTAATTGTCTGTTAGATAATGCCTAGGAAAACCCTTACATTTATTACTTGAATGGTATCCCTAACTATGTGGGAGACACTTACTCACTAAGAAAAAAATTCATGGTTTGGACATGAAAAATTATACAAATCGTGCACTACTCAGGCAGCTTCCATTTTCTTCAAAACTACATCCAATGTTCTACCAAATATCCCATCCGTCACCCTTAAACATTATAACCACTAAAATCATCAAGTAAGGGTTACATACCAGAAAATAGTGGTACTAAATTCTCTCCACCATTGGCCTTTCTGTCTTTGGAATGTAGAAAATAGTCATTGTCTTGAAAGAGTATCGGGCATTGCTCTTTCATTTCCTTTTCATGTTCCCTCATCTCTTCCTGAATCTCACCATGCTATCATAAACCCCAAACTAGACCAATGATTTTTCCATTCAAGAATTTATTTTTCCTATCCATAGACCATACCAGGATATGTATGAAAAAATCACTCGACTCTAGGTCAATGTGATCTCATCTGATCACATGGTCAGGATCTAGCTAAAACGTTTTCAACTAAGATATCTGGAACACATTATGAACAAAAATGAACTATGATGGTAATTCTAACTGATATTCCACATCTCCAACCCATTCCAGTATCTCAAAAGGGCCTTGACCACATTGTCATGTCATGTTAAATTGATTATGTTTTTATGTTTGATTTATAGTCTACGGTAAACCCTAGGTCATCTCTCAAGGAGCGTTGGTATGTTTAGAGTGTGTATTTTTAATAAAAATGACCAAGAGAAGGGGTGGTTTTGAAAAGAGTTTAAAACAATGACTTAGTTAATATAACTTAAAAATTGAGTGACCTAGTGGATTTTGTAAAATATGAGATACAAGGGTAGATGTGATTTCACTACACACATATCATGTTTATTATTCAAAGAGAATCATCTTAGGATTAGAGTATTTCTTTGGTTGGAGTTAATTGGAATCCTGATTAATTCCTAAGCTTTTATTTCAATGCTTTAAGGACCAAACCATGATGTGACAATCGTATAGTCAAGGTCCAGTACATATGCATGGAATAAGAGATTTCCAAAGCATATTGAAATCTAAATAAAGTGGGTATGAAAAGGATTCTTGTGATGTCCAATCGGAACGACACGCGTTACGCACTCAAAACCTCACACCGATCGGTTAGAAATTAAGAGCATAACACTCACATGCATCAAATCAAGCATTAAAATGTGAAATAAAATAAGATAAATGGAATGAAATGTTTAAGCACCCAAATTAATCCAAACCATTATCTATTTTATGCATCGGAACTCCCTTGACATGTGTGTAGCTCCCTCACAACGAACACCCAACTTTTAGCTCGACATCGGGAGGAGGAGGATGCTCTGGTGGAAATCCTTCTTCATCCTTGATTCCCCTATGAGGATAGGGGCCTCCAGAACCTCAAAAGTGATTAGGAGACTTATATAGGACTCCAAATTGGCCTCACTTCACTCCTTCACCAAACATGCAAATGAGGTTCCCTTGGTGCCCTTTTATAGGGAAATTGGAAGGTGGTTTTAGGCCCACAGATTTCATCAATCCACTTGAATGACGCGTTTCGGCCTTTAGACAGTCTTATCTCACTTTGGAGAAAATATAAAACTTGTATCCCTACATCATGAAAATCTCCATCGACGGTTTGGCACTGTTTGGACAACTACAACGCATGATATTGATACAATACAGAACACTCTATTTGACTTGGTCCAAATTCGGTGGCTTGGAAAGATCAGTTCTAATGGGCCCCATTGAAGCCGAATCATGATTAGGTTCCTTAATATGAAATGTAGACTATTTAATTTTGATAGGCCCACAATATTTCAGACCATTTGGATGCACGGATTTCATGTACTATACAAAACTGTGGATAGATGTCCATGGATCCATGCAATTTTGGCTTATTTTTCTTCCACTTCATCAAGGGCCCTCCAAATAACCTCCACATAAATTAAAAAAAACAAGTAACATTTCCAATTCTGATATTGATTAACATTAATTGATTTATTCAATCATAAAGTACATTTTATTTTTATATTTGGAATATTCATTACAAAACTTGTTTAAAAGTGTGGTGTAAGGGTGGAATAAAACAGTGAATCGTGGTATGATCACACCCCCACACCGAAACATTTCCACTCCTGGAAAAAGTCACATATCCAAATACAATGATTCATATATATATATATATATTTCCAACACCTTGAGGATTTATCATTTGTGGAAATCTTAATTAAAGTAAAGTGATCAATGCACGAACCACACCAAGGAGTTCTTCCAAGTGAAAATAGAAAAAGATGTCTCATAAATCATATTATAGAGAAATTAAAAAATATTCATAATACCCAATTGAGAATGGAATTTATAAGTAAACAATGACACTAACTCTCCATGTGTGTGTGTGAAAACCATTCCATTCTATTCTTTCCACTTTCTATCCAATAAATATATGTTATTTTAACATTTTTCAGCTTAAATGATTTTGTCACTGAACCTTTCCTACATCCTTTGAAATCATATTTCAAGACCCACTCATTTAAGAATTCCCAGAAGTCAAACCATAAGCTCCCAACTTAGATATCCCCATATATTTCACATTTCATCACTCCCCTCATTTTTTTTTGAAGTTTCAATTGGAACAAATATCACACTCATCTCTCAACCCTTGTTTGATCTCCTCACAACATTAAACGAAATAGTTATAGGAGGAGTGGTTTTTGACCTTCCCAAGACACAACAAATTTTTTTTAAGGGCATACAAAAGTAGGACATTAGGTACACACGCATAGGCCAATCTGGTACAGTAATGAAACAGATCAGATAAGGAACAAACGTATGGAAATATCATTTAAAGCTGAAAAATATTAACCCAACATATATTTACCTTATATTAAGTAAGAAATATCACACATTTTGGTTTGGTGCAAACTTTTGTGGAGATATTAGTGACACAGTTTTCCAAAAAACTACTCACACAAAGGGAATCAGTCATCTCAATGGTTTTACATAGATAAGACCATTTATATCATTGATAGAAAACCAATTCAATAAAAATCACTCCTTGATGGTAAACTTATACACAAATTCTTTTTAGCCTTCGTTATGATATTTTTACTTTCACCACTTTATGGTCGCCACATCATGGAATTTTTAAATTGTTGATGGGGAAAATGAAAATACCATAAAGAAGTCCAAAAAGAGAAAACAAAAGGAGAAAATGATGAAAATTACTAACTAACCCCGGAATGTATCCACCCCCCGCCCCACACCCAGAGTATGCAGTTTTCTCACTGTAATAAAAGAGAATATGGGAAGGAAGGATAAAAACTGGTTGATGTCATTCATAGTAGGCTTCTTGAACATGGATTACCTCTATTGGGGACTCCAGAATGGGTTCATGAAAGTGCTTCAGCCGCTGCCCATTGACAGTGAATATTTTCTTGGTTTCTTCATTTTGATCCTAGAAAACACCAACTGGAGAGACAATAGTAATAGTGTTTGGTCCAAACCAGTGGGAATGAAGCTTACCTAGATGAAACCTCATCCTTGCATTATAAAGGAGGACGTTTTTTCCAATATGGAAGTGAAGATGAAGGATTAGACGGTCATGTTTGGCCTTGGTTCTCATCTTATAAGTCTTGATGTTTTCATATGATCTCCTCTCATTTCCTCTAGCTCCTAAATCTGAAACTTCCTTTGAGCAACTGCACTACAATGATTAGAATTGCATTGTTTGATGGCCCAGTTGGCCCAGTGCTCAATCTTAATAGGGAGGTGAAAACTCTTTCCAAAAACAATTCTATAAGGTGACATTCCAATGGGAGTTTTGAAAGCAGTACGGTAGGCCCATAATGAATGATCATGTCGAAGACTCCAATATTTCCTGTTGGGTTAGACCGTTTTTTCAAGAATTTGTTAAAACTTTTTATTTGACACCTAGGCTTGACCATTAGTCTATGGTTGATACGCAGTAGATATTTTAGGACCATCCCCATACCGACGGAAAAGTGATTGCATTGTTCGGTTGTAGAAATGAGATCCCTGGTCACTGATGATGAACCTAGGTAATCCAAACCTACAAAAGATCCGAGTTATCAAAAATTCTACAACTATTTTGGAATCATCTGTCCTTATGAATTGTGCCTCTACCCATTTTTATACATAATCAACGGCCAAAAGAATGTACAAGTTTCCAAAAGAATTCGGAAATTGACCCATAAAGTCAATGCCCCAAACATCAAAAATGTCATGAAAGAGAAAGGGTTGTTGTGGAATTTCATTCATTTTAAAGACATTCCACATTCTTTGACAACAAGGACAAGATTTACAAAATTCATCGGCATCTTGAAAAAGTGTTGGCCAAAAGAGACCAGAATCAAGAACTTTTCGAGCAGTCCGTTGGGGAACAAAGTGGCCCCCACAAGCAAGAGTATGGGAGAATCTAAGGACAGATTGAATCTCGCTATCAGGAACACAATGCATAAGGACTTGATCTCTACATGTGCGTTAAAGGTAGGGGACATCCCAAATGTACCAATGATACTCGTGTTTTAGACTACTAGCCTGGTTTTTGTTGAAATCAGTAGGAATGCAAGATGCTACCAGATAATTTACAATTTCAGCAAACCAGGGAATAAAATCTTGCACTTTGTACAATTGCTCATCAGGAAACAAGTAATTAATGGAAATACAGGGGGATGAGACAATGTCCGTGGAAGGGGGGATCCTACTGATATGGTCTGCCACCACATTCTCTACTCCATTTTTATCTGTAATTTCTAGATTGAATTCCTGAAGGAGGAGCATCCAACAAATGAGACATGGTTTGGCTTCCAGTTTCTTTAGGAGATACTGGAGGGCTTCATGGTCTGAGAACACATTGACTTTGGACCCCAGAAGAGACAACCTGAAATTATCCATGGCAAAAAAATGGAAAGAAAGTCATTTTCAGTGGTGGTTTAGTTTTCTTAGGCAGGGTCCAGTGTTCGTGAGGCATAGGCTATGACATGTGGAGGTCGGTCGACCCTTTGTGACAAGACTACCCCAAATGCATAGTTAGAGGTGTCACAGATGAGCTCAAATGTTAAATCCCACCGAGGTGGTTAGATTACCGGTGGTGATGTGAGACTCCATTTTAATCTGTTAAAAGCATCTTCACATTATTTATAAAAAACAAAATCTTTTTTTTTGGAGTAAGTGGGAGAGGGGAAGAGCAATCTTACTAAAATCACGAATGAAACGACGGTAAAATCCAGCATGAACTAGGAAAGACCACACATCACATACATTTTTAGTGAATGGTAGAGAAGAAATGACATCCACTTTCAATTTTCTACTTGGATACAATCCCCAGAAATGACATGTCCCAAAACTATACCTTGTCGCACTATGAAATGGCATTTCTTGTAACTTAATATATGATTTTTTTTCCATACAACAATGTAGGACGGAACCAAGACTACATAAACATTAATCAAAAGAGGATCCACAAACAGTAAAATCATCCATGAAAACTTCCATGCAATCCTCCTGGTAATCCGAAAAAATACAAACCATAAATCGCTGGAAAGTACATGGAGCATTGCACAGGCCAATTGTCATCCTTCTATAGAAAAATGTGCTAAAGGGGCAAGTGAAGGTTGTCTTTTCCTGATCCATGGGGGCAATATGGATCTGAAAGTATCCAGAATACCCATCAATAAAACAGTAATGGGACTTCCCCGCTATCCTCTCTAGAATTTAGTCAATGAATGGCAATGGGAAATGGTACTTCCTAGTGTGTTGGTTTAGTCGGTGATAATCTATACAGACATGCCTAATATTCTACACATGAGTAGGAACCAATTCATTATTTTCATTTTTAATTACCATTAGGCCAGTTTTTTTAGGAACTACTTGAACAGGACTGACCCATTGGCTGTTAGAGATGTGGTAAATGATTCCAGCAGCCAATAACTTTGTTACTTTATTTTTAACTACTTCTAATAGGTTTGGGTTCAGTCGATGTTGTGCCTACCTCACTGGTTTAGCCTCATCAGTTAATAAAATATGATGTGTACAAATTGATGGGCTAATAACAGGAATGTATCTAAGTGTCCATCCCAATTCTTGTTTATGCTCCCTCAAAATTTCAAGCATTCTCAATTCATGCTCCAGAGGAAGTTAACTAGAAATGATGATGGGCAACTTGTTTCCATTCTCAAGATATGAATATTTTAAATCTTGAGGCAGTTGTTTTAGTTCCAATTCAGGTGAATTTTGGATTGATGGGAGTGTGTGTGAAAGTGAGAGGTCACTAATCTCATCTAACAACTCAATGGTATCATCCTCATATGAGGAATTAAATTTTACTAGCATAGTAGTATCATCGATAGTCATGCGATCCTCCGTGTTCAAGAAATTATCAATTAATAAACATGCATGATTCTTTTCTAGACCACTACAACAATCAACACATGACTCATTACCATGAATTTGAATCAAAGAAGAAAATTCAGAAAGGTGATTAGGGGAAACAAATGAAGTGATTTTAGGGGAAGGGAATACATCAATTGAATTTACCGAGATAGAGTATTGTTCTTCTGAGGGGTGCTTCTTGGCATCAAGGATGTTAAAATGGACTATGTCAGCACCAAATTCAATAGATAATGTACCATTATGGATATTAATTATGGTTTTCGCGGTTTTCAAGAAAGGTCTCCCCAATATAATTGGGGCGTGTCCAATCATCCTATCATCTTCTATTTTTAGCATATAAAAATAAGCAGGAAATATTAAATTTAGAACCCTCACAAGAACATCCTCTAACACACCAGAAGGGTGTGCCGTACTCTGATTTTCTAGCTGAACAACTATTCCTGTGGGCTTTAGTTCACCAACATGAAAATAAGAGTATATGGAGTGAGGCATCACATTAATAGAAGCACCCAAATCAAGCATAACATTGGAGAAAAAATACTCCCCTATGGTGCACGAAATCAAGAATGTTCAAGGATCCTTGCACTTCGTGGGAAGTGATGGTTGTATCAATGCTGAGATGTTCCTCCCCAGACTCACCTTCTCATCACCTCTAAGTCGCCTTCGATGGGTACACATCTCCTTCCGAAACTTGGCATATCTCGGAATTTTCTTGACGATATCAATCAATGGAATATTAACCTACACTTTTTTAAAATTCTCCAAGATTTCATTATCATGTTCAGTTTTCTTTTATTTCTGTGGTTGTGTGGCTCTTTGGGGAAATGGAAGAGGAATGCTTGGGCTTGGTAACTCATTGATAGACAAACTCCTTCCTTCGGTAGGACTTATCTCAAGAAAAGTTTCCACCTCATTTGAACCTTTTTCAATGGTTGGGATGGTGGTTTCCTCTAGAGAGTATTACTCTAATGGGGGGTTTATTTGGATTTTAAGTTGAGTTCCACTCCTAAGGGTGATGGAACTAACATTTCCCCTATCCCTATGGTCGATAAGTGGGTGAGATGCTAGTTTACCAGACCCATGGATTTGGATTTTACCCACCGAGTTAGCTAGTTGGCCTAATTGGGTTTTGAGGTCTTGTATGGGTGCCTGAGTGGTTTGTTGGAGTTGGAGATTATTGGCAGCCATTTGTTTCATCATATCTTCTAGTATAGTTTTAGTTTTTGGAGGGGGTTGTTGGAAAGGCCTTTGGGGTTGTTGAAAATTTCTATGTGGTGGTGGTTGAGGAATAATTTGCCATTGTTGGTTCCATGGTCAATGAGGTTGGTTCGAATACCCCCCTTTCCCATAGGTTTGGTTGTATTTCCACCCAGGTTTAGATGGATAGTAAGGTTTGTGCCTAATGGGTAGGTTATAGGGGGGTCCTGGGAATATTGCTTCACTACTCTCAGAAGTTTCTCTCAATTGGGGGTATTGGTCAGAATAGTGGGTATCTGAAGAGAATATACCACAATGTGTGGGAGGAGGAGATTGGAATTTCCCTTGGGAAATATCATGTTTTCATATAAGGGTACTCACCTCTTCAAACTATGTGTCCACCTTCTTCTCTAATTCTGTACATTGCACCTCATGGACACCTAGAATGGGTACACTGGACCTTGACCTGAATTGTTGAGTGTTTTGTGCCATTGTCTCAATTAGGGTCCTTGCAGTGATTGGGGTTTTATCCACTAGTGCACCACCTGCAGCAGCATCAATAATGTTTCGATCAATAGGGATTAAACCTTCATAAAAATTCTGAATTAAAAATTGGTCACTTATTTGGTGATGTGGACAACTTGAACACAATATTTTAAATCGTTTTCAATATTCATGAAGGGTTTCTCCTTGAGATTTAATTATCCCACATATTTCTTTCCTTATTTGTGCAGTTCGAGAGGCTGGGAAGTATTTTTCAAGAAAAAGTCGTTTCATGTCCGCCCAACCTCTAATAGGTGAATTAACATAATACAACCAATCTTTAGCCGTGTCTTCTAATGAAAATAGAAATGCCCTAAGTTTTACTTGTTCTTCATCCACATTAGCAGGTTTGAATGTTTATCACACAGTTTGAAATTCTTTTAAATGCTTATGTGGATCTTCTCCAGGCAGTCTATGAAATCTTGGTAATAAATGAATTAAACCAGATTTTAGTTCAAAATTGGGTGTCTCGCCTTGTAATTGAATGTAAGTGGGTCCGATATCAACATTATGAGAGGTTAGTTCTTTTAGTGTTTTATTATTTTCATCCATGTTATACAAGTTATGTTCAGTTTTAACATTGTTTTCAGAAGAAGAAGAAGGATCAAGACGAATTTTAAGATGTGATGTCTCCTCCGTCAAAGTGATGTTTTGTGTGTCTCAGTTTCATTGATGTGGGATCCTCTCCGGTTTGGTTTCGAAAGTTTGTAGGTCTCCTAGAGTAGAACTCATCTTACACAGAACATATACAATAAATAAATTAGACAACAAAAATAAATGAAAATGTAGAAGATAAAACAATCAAATATTCACAAAAATTAAAAAAAAATTATAAAAAACACCCACAAAAAACCAAAGCGCTCCATGGAAACAGTGCCAAAATTTGATCATGTTGTCATGACACATCAAATTTATTATGTTTATAAGGTTTATTTAAAGTCTAGGGTAGACCCTAGGGCGTCTCTCAAGGAGCGTTGGTAGGTTTAGAGTGTGTATTTTTTATAAAAATGACTAAGAGAGGGGGTGGTTTTGAAAAGAGTTTAAAACAATGACTTAGTTGAAATAACATAAAAATTGAGTGACCTAGTGGATTTTGAAAAATATTAGATAAAAGGGTCGATGTTATTTCACTACACACATATCAATTTCATTGTTCAAAGTGATTCATCTTAGGTTTAGAGTAATTCTTTGGTTGGAGTTAATTGGAATCCCGATTAATTCCTAATCTTTTATTTCAATGCTTTAAGGACCAAACCATGACGTAACAATTGTATAGTCAAGGTCCAGTACTTATGGATGGAATAAGAGATTTCAAAATCAGATTGAAATCTCAATAAGGTGGGTATGAAAAGTATTATTGTGGTGTCCAATCGGAATAACACAAGTCACACACTCAAATCCTCACACTGATCGGATAGAAATTAAGAGCATAACACTCACATACATAAAATAAAGCATGAAAATATGAAATAAAATAAGATAAATGGAATGAAATGTTTAAACACCCAAATTACACCAAACCAGTAGCTAGTGTATGCATCAGAACTCCCTTGACAAGTGTTTAGCTCCCTCATAATGAACACCCAACATTTAGCCCGACATCAGGAGGATGAGGAAGCTCGGGTGGAACTCATTATTCATCCTTGATTACCCTATGAGGATAGGGGCCTCCAGAACCTCCAAGGTGATTAGGTGACTCCTCTAGGACTCCAAATTGGCAGCACTTCACTCCTTGTCTGAACTTGAAAATGAGGTTCTCTTGGTGCCCTTTTATAGGAAAATTGGAAGGTGGTTTTAGGCACACAGATTTCATAAATCCACTTGAACAATGCATTTCGGACTTTAGATAGACTTATCACTCTTTGGAAAAAATAGAAAAGTTGTAGACCTACCTCTTGAATTTCTCCACCGAATTTTTGGAACCATTTGGACAACTACAGCTCAAGATAGGGATAACATACAAAACACTGCATTTGAGGTGGTCCAAATTTGGTCGCTTCGACAGATCAGTTTGAATGGTCCCCATAAAAGCCGAATCAGGATTGGATTCCTTAATATGGAATGTATCCTATTAAATTAGGATAGTCCCACAAAATTTCATCCCATTTGGATGCACGGATGTCGTTTACTATGCAAAACAGTGGACAAATGTCCATGGATCCATGCAATTTTGGCCCATTTATCTTCCACTTCATCAAGGGCCCTCCAAATCACCTCCACCTACATTGAAACAATAAAAACAAGTAACATTTCACATTATAATATTGTTTAACATTAATTTATTGATTCAAAAATAAAGTTAAATTTATTATTATATATGGAATATTCATTAAAAAACTAATTTAAAACTATGGTGTAAGGGTGGAATAAAATAGTGAATCGTGGTACGATCAGCCCTATGTATCTAGGATATAGTTTTACTTGCTTACTGAAATGACGGTTTCCAAGTCTTGATGATATCCTCAAGAAAACATGATCACTCACGGGCAATACCAATTACCTTAAATGATGATATATATATGATTGCAGATGAATATGAGTTGTCTCTATCCTATTTCCTATCAACTATATCTTCTCCATTGTTTTTTGGACAATGCTCATCCCAACTAGTGATTTTTCACCTGTTTCCAACCAGCATAGTGGAGAATGACAAGGAAAACAATACAATGCTTAAAAAAAGTCCATATGTATCGAGGCCTGATTGTAGTTATATTATAAGAACTCCACCATGGTTATATGCTCCTCCAATGAGCAACAAAAATCCATTACATAAGCCCTCCACATGTCTTACAATGTTTGTATCGTCTTCTATGATTTACCATCTGTCTGAGGATGATACGTCGTGCTCATAGTCAACTGAGTCCCAAGATCTTGCTGTATGGAATTCTAGAAGTGAGATGAGAAACTCGGATCTGTATATGAGACTATTGAAACTAGAATTCCATTCCTCTTTACCATTTCTCGGATATAGATTTTTGAATGATCCTCCACCATATGAGTTTAACAATGCTGATGCTCCTTTCGGTTACATAGTCTTAATGAATGAAAAGGGAAATACCTTAACAAAAAGTGATCCATCCTTTGAAGAAATATAAAAAATTTACAAAGTCATGAACATGGACTTACTTCAGCATGGGACGCACAAGTTTCCAGAGGGTCGGGCAAGGTACCATTGTACCACATATTGCGCACACAGGTGACTTGAGCACGGTATTTGATTTTCTCCCAAGGTCTTCAGTAGCCTATAAATACCCCTTTTGGGCCCCCCCATTTCGAGGACGAAAAATACAGAAACTCATATTTGAGATCTCGGTGCCCTATTCTCTTCTGAAGGACTTCAAACACTTCTATGATAATTTCATTCCTAGAATGGAAGATCTAATTAGGGGGAACAAGGACTAAGTGTTGGAATTCACCAAAACATGCACGACTAAGTTTCTAACCATTAAGGGAAAACGGACACACCTACACGCCACCTTACCCGTTCAACAGAACTTACACTCCACTCATTTGGAAGTCTTTAGGGATAATACTAAGGACTTGAACCATGTCTCTCCCATGTATTACCCTATGGGTTGACAGGCGTGCAAGTAAACTTGTTTCGCATAGGTATACATGCGTGACCAGGACCTGCGTGCCCAAACATGACCTGTTCCCCTATTTCTTTTTGGGTTCCCCTCCTGCCTATTCATCTTTTTCCTTCAAATCTACATCTCCTCTTCCTGATTTAGCCTTTAGAATCCTGTTCAAATCTATTTATGGCAGTATTCCTTGATTGGCTTCCTTGTCTTAAAATAATTCTATGGAAAATCTCTCAAAACCTAGTCATTTACATATCTTCATGTCACAATGGTGAGATATTTCATTCATTCAAACACATCCTTTAAGATGAGAATATCTTTAACCTGGGCCTTCTTTTTAGGAGAAAGCCCCAGTTCAAGATATTTAATCCAGGCATACACCATAGGAGTAAGCTCTAAGATCCTGATTTCCCTTAACCTAGACCTTCTTCTCTGGAGTAAGCCCCAGTTCTCAAGTCCCTTTAACATGGGCCTCCTTTTCAAGAGTAATCCCCAATTCTCTAATTCCCTTAACATGGGCCTCCTTTTATGGATTAAGCCCCAGTCATAATTTATCTTCTTAAAATTTTTTGATTTGGGCTTTCTTCTCAAGAATAAAACCCAATCACAAGTCCCCTCCTAATTTGGGAATCCTCCTCAAGAGTAAGCCCCAACATAGAGTATCCAAATCTCCATAAAGCACATATACCTTTATGGACCATGTTCATGGGCTTCTTCCCTAAAGAAAGTCCTGATCTTTATCTATTTAGGAAATCATACATAAATAATCCTTATATAATTCCTTGTTACCACATAATTCATGGCACAAATTGTTATGTTTACTGATACTTCTTGTTTCTCACAGAGAGCATGACTCACATGAGCTTAGAGTGTAAAAGTAACCACGAAATACCACTTTGGGCCATTAATAATAAGTAAGCCCCGCAATTCAAAACCGAACTACGTGGAATTTGATCTCTACCATAAAAGTGAAGTATGTAGGAAGCCTTTTGAGGTTCAATCCCATAACTGATTAATTCTCATCTGTCCCATATGATGTTAACTATATCTTAATTATCTAACTATGTGGGTTCTGATTCCATTTCTAACAAGGATACGTAGGTAGCCCATCTGCAGGTACGATCCCAACTCTGAAATACTCCATGTCCTCCTAAACGACAATAAACTTCAAGTGCCCCATTAAGTGGCTTTAAAACTAGTATGGTTATCATAATGACCAAGAGATCATTATATAATGTGTTGAATTATACCATTGAAAAAAATCTCTAACAAATATAGATGATTATTTATCGACGAAGAACCTAAAATACATATAAAAGATTCTCTAAATCTCATACATATCGATCATTGATTGTTAAATCTTAAGGAAATCTCATTTTCATACTTCGTATTGTAATAAGGATTCACAAACATAACTTAAATCTATAAAGAGAGTCCCAGAGTAGATAACAATTCCCCCCAAAAAGGTGTGATGAGTCCGACTTCCCATCCTCTCGACCAATGAAAATTATTAACCCATCATCAGTCCACAACTAATAAGCACATAACTTTGGAAAGTAGGTCCAAATGGATATAGAATCATTGGATGTTTCTGGTTCTACAAATAACCCTGTTAGAAACCGATTGGAATGTTAGAACCTTAAACAAATAAGGTCATCCCTATTTCAAGAGGAAACAAAAAATGGTAAACCCGACATGAATCCTTAACCAAGTTAAAATGATGTTTTACTTATTTTTTAGGCCCCTATTTAAACTCAATGAGAGGGCCAACCAAACAATCAATAACATTTGTACTCATCCAAAAGATGTAGTGGCCGATCTTATCTTGATTATGTCTGTTTTATCAAACAGACACTCTTTTTTCCAAGATCTTCTGCATTACAGAAATGGATTTTTTTAAGTTCACACCTATGAATGCCTTTCTGTGAATACCTCTACTACTAATCTTGTGGATCGTCGTCCGTTCTGAGGATGACATCACCTACTCGGCTTCTTCAACACTAGTTATCAAATGCACTGGTTATGGAATACAGTCGACACGGTACCATTCTGACTATGGAGGCTGCTTGACAAGCCCTCCAAGTCAAAAATTCTCCCTGGTTGTCCGGACAACGACGACCACTGATCATGAAGGAAGTGGTTCCAACCACCGTTTCCAACCGTTTCTGGTCATTATCCCCAGAATGAAATCATCGGTCCCTCCCATATTATGAGGACTTGAATGAGAAGGTCACTCAAGTCCTTTATTCAAGGAGACATGAGTCCTTCCCGAGGGCTCCCACAAACAATCGCTGCCAGACTCGTGCGGTCGTGCTCCCTTAACATGATGTGGGTGTCATCTCAAGGTGTTCGGTTGAGGTTCCTCAAACCCAAGCAGGCAAGACCAACAACCAGAGGCGACGACCGATCAATAGTGAGCAGGTTCGTATCTTTGATATCTCCGGAGAAGTCCACCAATATAACTTGGTGGAAAGAAATGGGTGGGAACATACACCTATCCGTTCTAATCCCACTATCTAGTAGACTCATCAGGAAGCGACTCAAAAATCCCACCAGGAAATTCCAGTGGAGTATTATAGGCAGGAATCTACACCTCTTTATAATTAATCAACCCATCAGCAGGCTCGTCAGACTGTACCAAAAGTAGCTCACCAATATAATGTGGTGGAAACTAATAAGCAGGCACATACACCTGTTTACAATCAACAATTCAATCAGCAGTCTCGTCTTCCAGTATTGAAGGAAAATCATCATCCATACGTGATGAATAATACACAATAGGCACATACACCTACCAATTTTCATCAGGATAACCAACAGTCTTGTTTTGTAGCACTTGGAAAAGTCATTCGGAAAGCCCCAACAACAAAATTGGAGAAGACTCAACTCTCTACCCCCACACATAAGTACTGTCAGAACTCACTGATAGGAAATTTAGGACAGGAGTAGGAACACACACCTACTCCAAGCATTGAATGGAAGTATATTCCCGTTACAGCAGCTAATGTCACAAAGAACATTATGATGATGGTGAAAGAGCAGAAGCAAATACATGCTCATCTTATGGATGCCTGGTAGAATATTATAACAGCTTTAGCAGCATCACAGGGAAATAAAAGCAAATCTGTCCCTAGTTGTGGAGTGACACATCAACCAATCACTCCGGAATAGATACACACCTATGTTCTAGTCCAAGAGGGTTGTGGGGGCATACTCCCTCATATCATGCGGAAAACCAAGTCAGGCACATACACCTGATTTCAGTGGATATATTCAGCCTAACCTGACTATTTCTCTTGAGAAGGCACATTAACCAGCCCATAATAACCACTTTCATCAATAAGGGGTCCCCAAAGTGAGTAATAAGGCGTCTAAGAAAATGACCCATCCAGCATAGTCACAAAATCAAGAGCCAATCTGTAATAAGGCCTTGCCCGATGATGGAGTTCTTGATGCACTCAGACAATTATCTGTTGCAACTCAAGATTCTACTCTCTCATTTCTCAATAGTGGGAACATTAATTCCAATGTTCTACATCAGACACATCCTCATGAAGGCTTGCATCATGACAGTTTGGTCAATCTCGAACTATCATCTTCTGATGAGAGCCACAAGAACCCTCTGTGTGGACAAAAGTTCAAGGATAAAAATGATTCATCTTTTGCTATAACCCATCATGGTGGTCCTCCCCATGATGATGAATTTAGCTGTGAATGTCCTCTCCATTGTAGTAATTCGCATTTCTTGTAAAATGCTCCAACGGAAAATTTAGTGATGAGAAAGCCCTCTTATCTTGAGGCACTTTCAAATGTGAAACCAGTCATGTCTGATGCTTTACCAATAGCAGGTAAAATAATTTCTCAACCAGAGGATATCCCAGGGTGTAGGTCATTATCCAAACCACCCATGAGTCATGGAACTTCTAATTTGGTAAATGAATTGTTTTCCAATATTGTTGAATATGATGAAGCAACAAAAAAAGCACTAGATTTGGTCTAATCAGGTAGAAGAATCATCATTGAATGATAAATAGAAAGTACTGAATATGAGAAACAAACTGGCGAAAGGTGATGTACAAGTCATGTTTTGGCCTTTGGTTGACTCTCAGTATGACATTCCAGAAATGTTGAAGGAAGATTGTATTCACGATATTCGTCTCAACATGTGGAGAACTCATTGTCAATTGAAAATTAAAATATTATCTTTTGATGAATATGAAAATCATTTCAAGATAATTGATGGGTTATTATGTCATATTGACTTGGAATCTCCCTCAGTTTCTCGATATCTGAAGGCTAAAAAGTAGCAGAGAGCGCTTTAGAATTCATGCCTTGGAGTACTAAGAGGTTTGCACCAGTTAATTACCAATTCCCCATCTGGTATTCATATCAGGGGATAGGGTGTTCATGGATCACTGTATTTAACTATACTCTCTAGTCAACAAAGACCGCTGAAAGTGGTCTCATGCAATGTTATTGCCCACAACCGGCCACAACCAATTGGTTTTCTTTGTAATCAAAGGCTTTCTCAGGAACATGCCTCAAATAGTTCATCCCAATCTCAGGAATACAGTGAACAAGTTGTCGTATTACTTTTGCATTAGGAAAACGAGAAAATCGATCTGGCTTCTCGGTTAGCGTGTGCACATCATCTAGTGAAAGAAGTGTCAGAAATCCTCCAGCAGTAATTTCAACCATGTGATTTGAGTGTATGTAGGTTAATGCATCCAGCCAATTTCAAGAATAAAGTCCGCAAAATCATGAGATATTTTAAGAAAGCCTCAGATGTAGCAACTCAAGACCCACCCCAGCTTGCCAGACTGGCGAGTCTTTTAGCTCAACCCACAAAATCAACAAATAATATTCAAGGAGTTGAGCAGAAATTACAGGATCAACCCTAGTCCATCATACTGGGGACTTTTTCAAATCCTCAATCTATTCCTCAGAGAAATTCAGCCTTCTATTGATTATTTTATAATCCCCAAGAGGAATTAGTATCCAAATTATTAGAAGAATCCCTCTAAATTACGGTTTGTCAAGAAGTTCCTAAGGGATCAACTCAACATAATGTAGTGTCTCGTCAGGGACATGGAAGAAGACAATATCGTAGAAAAGCCTATAGAAGAGATTCAATGTGTTATGCATCAATAAATGTCATCAATATCATTTTTTATGATCCTCTGGAACATGAGGCTCATTCAGAAAGATCAAATGAGGACGTTCCGGCTCAAGATAGTGTGCACACAGTGGAAACTGAAGAAGGTGTGCTTACCCAGAATTTAGGTATTGCTTCCAGTAAACAACCTCCCCTCTTAAAAAGGCCTCCAACAAGGGTAAATGAATGAATTAGTTTACATAACATTCTCTCGAGAAGGCCAATCACTCTCACTAGAGAAAATATTCGCACAACAAGAGGAAGAAATGAAAGAATTAATGAGGTTGAATGCAGAACTACTTCAATGTAGTCTTCCTCCTAAGTGTGATGGAGTCAGTCATACAAGGGAATTTTTTGCAGCTACTTAGATGGAACAAGGATATCCTCTATTCTCATTACTCCCTCACTGGTCTAATATGATTGGTCAGGTGCAACAACAACCGGTCGTGTTATCATCAGATGCAGTAATAGCCACCACATCTATCCAAGATTCAGTTATTTGACCTGCTCGTGTCCAAGATCAACCAGATGATTATCAAAAATTAATGACAACCATTGATTCATTAACAGCTCGGTTGGAAGTTATGGAAGGAATGTGTGCCCTAGTTCAATCAGATAAGAAAACTTACCCTAAATGGGTAGAAACAATTCCTACACCTTCAAATTTTGCAAGTACCACATTCCCAATATTTAATGTCTCGGGAGACCCAGAGAAACACTTAACACATTTTGTATCTCGTTGCGATCCTATGATGTGAACCCCTCAGCAACAAGAAGAAGTTAAGCTCAGATGTTTTGTATAGTCATTACAAGGGCATGCTTTGGTATACTATACAAGTTTCCAATCCTGGACAACTACCAGATGGGAGGATCTCCATCAATTATTCCTTCTTAAATTCATCTCAACATTGCGAAAGAAAATATTTTTTGCTCTTAAAAATTTTAAGTAAAGGGATAATTAAAGTGTTTCAGATTTTATTGCTCGCTGGAAGGGAGTATCATACTCTTTAATCTTAGCACTCCCTCAAAAAGATTTGTTTCCAATATGTGTGGAAAATATGCGTGATGAATTACACACACCGTTGATCCCTGTGAAATACCCTGGATGGTTTTGAGACCTTACTTCAATTGTTCAGTATATTGAAGACTCTCTTACAATGACTAAGGACAAAACTCATGTAATTCCATCATCTCCAAAATGGATATTGGGTAAAGCAGAGACTACTACAGTTATGCTTAAAAAAGCACCTATACCATCTTCTACTTCAAAACCATCATCTTATCAAAGGGATCCACCTCTTGAGAGACAAAAAAAGAGGCCGTTTTATCAAGATGATCAAATAGATTAGTGAAGAAAACAATTTGAGGATCTAGAGAGCAATTTTTACTCTTTCCGAAGTGAACAAGTTCCTGGTTACATCATTTCGGCTCTGGAAAATAATTTGGTTCACTTTAGAAGCCCCAAAAGGCCTAACAAGGAAGGAGATTATGACCGTACCAATTATTTCTCATTTCATTAGATGTTGGGGAATCCTATTCAGGAGTGTTTGGTCTTCAAAGACCTCCAACAAGAGATGGTGGACTCAGGACAAGTCAAACTGAACGGTTCTTCATCTTAGGCAGCATGTGTTACTGCTACAAATCGATAGGAATAAGGTGAGTGGAATGAAGTCTAGAAAAAAAATGTGAAGAAATATGATGATTGGATGTTCATGAAAACAATCAACCGAACTCATGCAATTTTGCAAATGCAACTAGAGAAACCAACTGTGTCTTCTTCTATGAATGCCACAACAAAACCCTCTTCATCGAGGGAAAATCCTCAAAAGGGCAGCATAATTCGAAGAAAGAGGAACAATCAAGGGATGATGAAATCTTGTCAATGGCCAAGTTGTCTTTGACTCTAGTAGATTTTATTCCATCTACTTCAAAGCCACGGGCACCACCCTACCAAATGAAAATACCTAAATTGGCTAATCAGGCAGAGTCTTCATTAGATGAAGAGTTAATCATCGCTTCTGTTAACATGATTCATTTAACATATCCATATTCCAGTCACATCTTCGATCTTGATGATCCTGAGTTCCTTGTATCAAACATAGTAAATAGAGGGAGTTACAGAGGTCTTGTATATAGAGGAAAACGTGGATATCCCATAAACCTCTATTCTAATTCTACCCCTGCTAGAACTGTGTATGTAGCTGAAACTCACGGTAGATCCCTTCAGTAGTCTCAACCAGAACAAGCAAATTCTTCCACCAATAACTGATTCAGTCTTGGAACAATTATTCTAGAGGATTGTTTAGAGGTTCCACTCTCTTTCTCTCAGTAAGTAAATAGACCTATTCAGTCTAATCTCCCAAATCCATGATTATTTCCAACTCCTACCCTGATAAAATATTAATCTACTTCAAATTCATCAACTTCTAAGGAACCTGCAAAACCACATGTTCCTGTTGGGAAACACAGACCTTTGGATATCAAAATATGATTTTTTGAAGCATTTGGCTCAAATACCGACCAAGTTATCAATTTCGGATGCCTTGAATCTATCCAAGGATCTTCGGTAGGCACTCAGTGAGGCTTTGTCAAGTCCTCAAGAGTTTGAAAATGAAATTGTTGTGGATTAGGTCGACCATATAGAGAATAATCTTGTACAATGCCTTGAGGTGATATCTTTTTCAGATGAAGATGAGTATGATGTTGTGAATGGACATATTAGACCTCTATATTTATTTGTAAAGGTCAATAGTGTGGACATCCGAAGAGCTTTCATTGATAATGGTTCAGTAGTCAACCTCATCCCCATTCGTACAATTCGTCGATTAGGCCTCACAGAATCTGATTGATCTCCTTCTACTCTGATGTTTCGAGGATATGATAAAAATGAGCATGAACCACTGGGTGAGATCACACTCAGAACTCAGATTGGAGACCTTTTATCTAATTCAGATTTCATGGTTGTTGATCATGACACAGCCTTCAATATTTTTCTTGGAAGACCTTGGCAACATCAACATACGGCTATCCCTTCATCATACCATCAATGTCTCAAATATTGTTTCAATGGTAAAATTGGGACATTTTATGGTGATAAAGCCCCATTCAAAACATGTGAGTCTCAATACATTAAGGCAAAATTCTTTCACATGGAAGGGAAGTAGAAATCCAAGACAAAGGAGGTCCAAAAAATTAATTCTCTATATGGTTTGGAAAAGATTCCATTAAACCCATTCACACATGTGAGTACAGATTATGCGTTTTCTATCAGTCAAATTGACAGGATGAACCGAAATCCAATTACTCGTATGGAAACTTCCATAATGTCAATTATGGAAATCAAGCTAGACAGCATGGGAGAAAGTGGTGATTCACCAAGAAATGATAAATGGTCAAATGGAGATGTCTTCATTTCATCCGCTGAAATCCAGCATGTATATACTTCACCAACCAGGACAGACTATGTTATAGCAATTTCAAAGGTGAACGATGATGTCTATTCTCAATCCATCATCTCCCCTTTATTACCCAATGAAGACCCTTCATCATCAATAGGATCAGAAATGGAAGCCACTTCTTCAAGATGTTCAAATTTAAACATCTCTAATGATCATGGAAATTCTGCTTCATAATCTACTATGAATGTAGAAATAGATGAAGTAACACATGTTGAAGAAGAAGAGAAATATCTCATGGATGCTTCTCCAGCATTTGAAGAGGGTATCTCCACTACTGTGAATGAACTCCGAGAAATAAATCTAGTTTCAAAACAAGATCCACTACCCACTTTAAATTGTGTGTCTATGACTCTTGAAGAGCAAGAGATGTATAGTTCCTTTCAAAAGATAAATCGATATATATTTTCTTGGAATTATAGAGAAATTTCGGGGCTTGATCTTGATTTTTCTACTCATCGTTTGGGTTTTCCATAAGATAATTGAGGATTTAATAATTCCGTAATAATTACACACCCAACTTATGCTTCCAAAATTGAAGCTGAAGTGGATAAGATTATAAAAGCTATCTTTGTCAGAGAAGTTCAATATCTTAAATGGTTGGCTAATATTTTCCCAGTGAAAAAGAATAATGGACAAATTAGAGTTTGCATTAATTTTAGATATCTTAATCGACATTGTCATATGGATGATTTTCCAGTCCCGATTAAAGATCTTTTAATTGATGCAACAACTATCTTTGAAGAACTTTCCTTCATGGATGGATATTCTGGATATAATCAAATCCGAATGGCTCCAGAATATGAATAATCTACAGCCTTCGGAGCCCCTCATGGTTTGTTTTGATATCGAGTAATGCCCTTAGGCCTAAAGAATGTTGGCTCAACATATCAACATTCCATGCACCATATCTTTAACCCCTTTTAGGGAATTTTTTTGAATGTTATGTGGATGATTTGGTGGTTAAATCCATACAATGTTCAAATCACTTGGCTGATTTGGAAGTCATATTCCACAAACATCAACCGCACAATTTGATGACGAACCCCTTGAAATGTTCTTTTGGGGTAACCTTGGGAAAATATATCGGCTTTGTTGTATATCATTGTGGTATCGATATCGATCCTGAGAAGACAAAGTCAATCTTTTGTATGTCACCTCCTCAAAATTTAAAAGAATTTAGAGGACTTCAATAACACTTGGCCTATATTTGGTGATTTATCGTCAATCTGGAAGGAAAATTTTACCGTTAACCAAATTGATTAAGAAGGGAGTCACCAACAGTGGACTGAATAATGTCATGAAGCAATTGATATTCTCAAGATATATCTCTTGATTCCACCGGTATTAATGCCACCTATTGATGGAAGACCACTTATTATTTATGTGATAGCCTTAGAGTGATCATTGGGCACCTACTTTGCCCAGAATAATGATGCTTGGAATGAAAACATCCTTTACTATCTCATTCGGACTATGATTGAAGCAGAAACCCGATATTCATGTATTGAAAAGTGCCGCCTAGTGTTAATCTTTGTAGTTCAAAAGTAGAGACACTACCTGCAAAATCATGGGGTCCAATTGGTATCTTGAAATAACCCGCTCAAATTCATCCTCAGTCTTCCCATGCTTACAGGACGTCTGGCAAGGTGCACCGTTATTTTACAGCAATTTGATATCCAGTATGTGTCTCAAAAGGCAATAAAGGGTTCTGCTCTGGCTGATTTCCTTGCTGAACACACTTCATCGGAAGATACATCTTTAGATACTTAACTTCCTGATGATGATGTCTTATCAATTCGTGATAGTCTTCAAACATGAGAAATGTACTTTGATGGTGCTTCTAGAAGTCCAACAGGGAATAAAATGAAAGATCCTAAATTCAATAATGTTGTGTTAGGAATTGTGCTCATTTTTTCAGAAAAGGTTGTGCTACCCTATTCCTTCTCATTGTTGGGAGGCGGGACAAATAATGAAGCAGAATACACAGCTCTCATAGCAGGATTAGAGTTTGCGCTTCAAGCACAAGTTAATCACTAAATAGGGAAAAGTGATTCAGACCTAGTAATCAAACAATTCAATGGGGATTATGCCATCAGAAAAGAAGAGTTAATCCCTTTGTATGATTACATAATAGAGTTAATGGTATATATTATTTCATAACGGACATTTTATTATGTCTCACGATCACAAAATGCTCAAGATGATGCATTGGGAAATATAGCCATAGCTCTAGAAGATCCAAATTGGGACGAGACAATAATCAGTATTTCCCACCGTCATACAATTTCACCTTATGTTCAAGCCAGAACATATGAAATCAATGAAATTATTCCCATTCATGAACCATATGGTCATACTACATGATGGATGACACCTATCAGAGAATACATTCAAAATGGAACACTGACACCTAATAGAGTCAGGAAATAACAAATCTGGCGACTTGTGGTCAATTTTACTCTTTATGATAGCCCAGACCACCTAGAGAAAATTCTCTACAAAAGTGGTTTTGAAGTAATTATCATCAGATGCATTGACGGTGAAGAGAAAATGGTTGTCATGAAATAAGTGCATGCAGGAGTCTATGGTTCCCACTAGTCTACACATAGAAAATATGATCACATTTGGAGTCTTGGATACTTTTGGCCTTCAATGATACAAGATTGTTTTGATATCACAAAGAAGTGTAATTCCTACCAAGTACATTCCAACTTCATTCATCAACCCCCAGACTTGTTTCATACAGCCAAATACTCATGGTCATTTTCCATATGGGGAATGGATGTAGTATGACCTTATATTTCAGCTATATCCAACCAGTTTAAGTACATTATTATAGCTACTGACTTCTTTTCCAAATGGGTAGAGGCAATACCTCTCAAAGAAGTTAGTTCAAATAGAATTTTTAGCTTCATCAAATCTAAAATCATTACCAGATTTTGGTGTCTCTCATAACATATTGATGGACAATGGAACCAACTTCTCTTCATCCGAGGAAAGAAAGTTGTATCAAGAATACAACATCAAATCCAACAATTCCTCTTCGTATCATGTAGTGGAAAATTGGAAAATTGAATCCTTCAACAAGAATCTTCCAAATATACTAAAAAAGATGGTAGAAAAAGATAAGAAATTATGTCCTAATAAACTCTTTCATGCTTTATGGGATTATGGGACCACCACCCGAACAACAAATCAGACAATTCCATATTCATTGGTATATGGAACAGAAGCATTCTTGACCATTGAAATTCAATTACCCTCACTCAGAGTATCCATTTGTGATAATTGATCTACAGATGAACAATCTCAAAATCAATGCGATGAATTTGAACGATCATATGAGAAAATATTGTACACCCTGCACCACATGGAAGTCTATCAGAATCAAATACCACAAGATTTCAACAAAAAAAAATTCTTCATTCATTCATTCAGGGAGAATTGGTATTGGTTCTTAGAACTCCAATGAAAACATGAATGAAACCTCCCAAGCTTGAGACAAAGTGGGAAGGACCTTAATCAATAAATAGGTCTGCTCCAATGGAGCTTATTCTTCATTCTCAATGGATGGAGAAGTCATCACTACTCCAACCAATGCCATATTTCTGATGAATTATTTCTTATAATACAAATACATCTTATGGTCCATGCATATGACCTTAAACTATTTTCACTTATCTCCCAACATAATGTTAAACTATGAAAAAGTCCCTAATACGTCGAACATAACGTAATGTCGTGTCCTCTTTTGTCCTTACTGCGTGACATTAAACTGCACAATCCCCCATTCATCCAACATGACGTTAAATTTTAGTGTCCCCATCATCATATATATCGGATGCTAAACTGTACAACACCCTTATTGTCTAACAGGACGTTAAACTGTGTCCCTATATTTGTCCTACATGATGTTAAAATGTACTTCTCATTCGTTCTACATGACATAAAACTGAAAAAAGTCCCTTAATATGTCCTACATGACATTAAACTATATTTTTTCCTGCTACGTGACACTAAACTGTGCAACACCAATAGTCCTCACTACAAGATGTTAAACTGCATAGTCCCTTCATATGTCCTACATGACATTAAACTATGCATTGTTAGGGTTGATGATACCTCATGTTTCTCAAACCAAATATGAATCACATGAGTATAGAGTAAACTCCAACCATAACACCCTCTATGTGCCAGAAACCATGTGTAAGTCCCGACACCATTTTTTATGTTGTTGTCCTCAAGAACAATTTGATCACCGATTCATTCATTAATTAAACTATGTGGACTTTGATCCTTGACTTCTAGGCTACGTACGTAGGCAACCTCTTGAGGTTCAAGCACAAAACCAATATCTTCACATAGGTTCACCTCCATCTCAAATGATGTTGATATGTGAAGCAGCCCCAGAACCAATAATTTATACATTGGTTCACCATCATACTTGCTATTTGACATTAAATTATTCACACTTTTTGTCCTGTACGACAATAAACTACAACATTCTTCGACCCCCTCACCTGAGAGGGAATCATTATTTACATTGGTCTCCAATCATGTTATATTCAAAAGACTACATGCATACATGTCAATGCCCAAACTTTTTATCTTGGGTCAAACCATCATTGCACTAAAGTCCCCTTTCACCCTTCACTTATACGAACCAAATCTTTACAAAGGGTATTTCAGGAACTATGTGTGGCTTGATTCCCATCCTTATGGGATACATAGGAATGTTCGAGCATCCCTCAAAACTAGCCCCATGTCTTTGGACCTGACCCCAAATTTCAATTTCAGTTCCTTGGATGAAAATTCCCAATGTGAAAACATGAATGTGGTGTGAAAACCTTGGTTTTCATTCTCATCAATTTTATAAAACACACATTGTGTATTTTTTATAATGGTCCGAGCTCGATGACCCTAAAATAATATCTCTTACACTCTCATCCCACATGATGTTAAACTGTATTTCAAGAACTATGTATGGCTTGATTCCCATCCTTATGGGATACGTAGTGGAGTCCAGTACCTCAATTCAGGACCCGGCCACAACATGAATATGGTTAGCATTGGTCTATGTATCTTTACAAGCATTAAAAAAATTCCGATTTTTATGTATCATACTCCTAACCTTAAATACTTATATATCTTCATAACCCTTTTCATGACTTCTAGTCACAAAATGTCTGATAACCAAGAGATCTTTTTCCTGACTATGCAGTATGTGACATTAGGCGTCCTTGCATAAACAGTCTATATAACAGAGCTATCAGCCAAAAGATGTTATTACTTGACTATACAGCCAATTCCCTTAGGTGGCCCTACATTAATCAACCCCCTAACAGGTTTTTCAAATAGGGGTAACTTCATTCTTGGGAGGAAAACCTCTTTTTCCTTATTTGTCTTAATGAAAATTTGTTGGGATCTGAAAAAATATCCATCCTTTACATATTTGTCTCATACTCTTTTTCATCATCTGAAAGTATTCTTGTATATGGTTTATATTTACCTTCCCTACATTTGGGTCAGACATTCGCAGTAGTGACATTTATCCACTTCTTAGACAATCATTATTGGAAATAGCTTCTCCATATTCAAGTACCACTCTACATACAGAAAACTATAATCTATGGATAATTTGAATCTCCAAAAACGTACACTGGCTTTTTAGCAGTATAAAAGTAAATTCATGAGAGTTTCGTTGCCTGACTATGCAGAACGTGCCCTTAGGCGGCCTTGCATAAGTAGTCTACATAACGGATCTGTCAACCAAAAGATTCTATTATTTTACTATGCATCCAATGCTCATAAGCGGCCCTACATAATTCAACCCCCTAATGAGTTTGTTAAATAGTGGTAACTTTATTCTTTTGAAATACTTTTTTAATGTGTTTTAGTAATTTTTCATATCATTCCTCATATTCAAAATTTCTTAAGTCATAGTTTAAATTTTTCCGCCATACTTGAATATGGTAATATGTTTTCAGATAAATTATCAAGGAATTGAGTCAATTTTAATCCATTCGGTCAATGCTATTTCGACCTCAATTATTACCCATTTCATGTCTGATGTGCATGACTTTAAACTTTACCCAAAAGAAAATAGAACATAGATCAAAAGTCATGTCACAGCTTAATAAACATATACATTGTATGATTTAGGTAATATTGAGCAATTAAAAATATTGAAAGTATTAAGGGTTATTTTTTTAATCCTAGAAAAAATAAATCTATGCTTACAAGGCCCAATGGCTTAGGTAAATATTTAAAGTAGGAAGCAAATGAATGAAATCGCAAATGATTGAAGATGAATGCATTCTTCATTGATGCACAAAATTTTGAAGGACATCCATAGAATGGAGTCTATTTTCTTTTTCAGGAATTACAAGAGACTTTCAACATGACACTTCATTTGATTTATGACATTCCTAGAATCATCAGCAACCACCTAAAATTAACTCATTCAACTGGATAAAATAAGAGATGCAGTGATACCAACTCTTCCTGAAACAATTGTAAAAGGATGTTCATGAGTGCGGTATGAGAAAAATTTTCTGCTGATCAAACAGTGACTCTGTTACTCTCCAAGAGACTTGGAAGATGGATACATGGATTTGAGAATGGAGCATTGGATGTAAAGAGCCATTTGGAGAGAGTACTCTTTTCTGATATTGTTTCTAATGGAATGATAGTCTTCACTCCATCAGCCGGTAGCAAAAAACATATTAGCCCTTGGTTTTCCATTTTCATATCTTCAAGGAAATGGCGTGGAAGAAAATTTTGAAAGTTTACACCATTTTTGCTGCTCTTAATGCACTACTTAACCGAAATAGAGGGATAGAAGTGTGGCTGCATCTCCGACATATAGTTCTTTGCATGTGGAATGTTGACGTCTTGCATATGACTATTCCCATATAGAGGCTAGTAGATTCATTCTGGAAAGTTAAGATGATACTTTTTCAAGTACTTGGCCAAATCAGGGATAGTTCTATTGCAGGTAGTATAGTAATCATGGCCAACAGCATTCATCTTGTCATCAATATGCTGGATTTCTAGTTCATCAGTCATTACAATTTTTTTAGGAGCCATTGAATCTGCATAAAGGTCGAATAATTAACTCTTTTGTGAGTTGATTTTTCATAAAATCTATAATGAAAAGTGAAAAAATGGATAAGGCATTAAGGTTCGCAAGTCCAATTTTGGCATGAAAGTGTAACTATGTCTCGCAGGTTTTTGGCACGCTAGTATCACTGCGCAGGTCAAAATACTTCTACAGCTGCGCTACACGAATAGAACTAATGAAAACGTGGACAATTAGTATAATTGTGTGATGAGAGAAACCTGCACAGCGAGAGTGATGTTCTTTCAAACCCAGGTGCTTTGAGCAAGAATGACTGCATATTTATAGGCGAGGCCGCATCCCTGCGCATCGATGCCTGCATGGCTTGTACATGCGCGACGCCGTCAGTGCCCTCAACACCTGCGCGCCGCAATTCCTTGGGTTTTCTTCTTTACCTCAGAGTCAGATCCTCCTTTCTTTCGGATCAAACTATGAGGGTGAACTTTTGTTGATTCTCCTTTCTATTACAGAGTCTAGATGAAAGAAAAGGGAAATATCATAACACAAAGTGATTCATCCTTTGATGAAATATCAAAAATTGACAAATGTATGAACAAGGACATGCTTCAGCATGGGCCGTGCAAGTTCCAAATGGTCGCATAGGGTACCTACGCGCCATATATTGGGTGCGTAGGTGTCATGCATGCCGTATTTCATTTTTACCCAAGGTCTTCAATAGCCTATAAATACCCCTTGTGGGCCCCCCATTTTGAGGTCGAAAAATCCAAAAATTCAGATTTGAGCTCTCGGCGCCCTAGTCTATTTTCAAAGCCTTCCGAACACTTCTATGGTAATTCCTTCCATATAATGAAAGATCTATAGAGGGGGAACATGGCCTATGTGTTGGAATTCAGCAACACTTGTGCACCTATGTTTCGAACCCTTAAGGGAAAATGGACTCACCTGTGCACCTCCTTATCCTTTCAACAGAACTTGCGCACCACTCATTTAGAAGTCTTCAGGGATAATACTAAGGGCTTGAGCCAAGTCTCGCCCATGTATTACCCTATGGGTTGACAGATGCACACGTATACCTCTGTCACGTAGGTATACATGTGCGACCAGGACCTGCGCACCCAAAAAGGAACTGCGCACCTATTTATTTTTGCGTTTCCTTCCTACATATTCATCTCTTTTCTTCAAATCTATATCTCCTCTTCAAGATTTAGCCTTCATAATCCTCTTCAAATACATTTATGGCATTATTTCTTGATTGGATTCCTTATCTAAAAGGAATTGTGTTGAACATCTCTCAATACCTAGTGATTACATATCTTCATGTCACTAAGGTTAGAGATTTCATTCATTCAACCTCATCCTATAAGTTGAGAAGATTTTTAACATGGGCCTTCTTTTTAGGAGTAAGCTACATTTCAAGATATTTAATCCGGGCATCCTCTTTAGTAGTAAGATCCATGATCCCAAATTCCCTTAACCTGGGCCTCCTTCTCAAGAGTATTCCCTAGTTCTCAAGTCCCTTTATCCTGGGCCTCCTTTTTAGGAGTAAGCCCCAGTTCTCAAATTCCCTTAACCTGGTCCTCCTTTTCAGGAGTAAGCCCTAGTAATAATTTCTCTTATTAACATCTTTTGATTTGGGCTTCCTTCTCAAGAATAAAACCCAATCACAAGTCCCCTCTTAATTTGGGAATCCTCCTCAGGAGTAATACCCATGATAGAGTATCAAAATCTCCAAAAAGCACATATACCTTTTGTGGACCTTGTTCTATGGTTTCTTCTCTACAGTAAGTCCTGATCTTTAACTATTTGGGAAATCATACATATATAAGCCCTGTATCATTCCTTGTGACCACATCATTCATGGAACAAATTGTCAGGTATACTGATACCTCTTATTTCTCACACTGAGAATGAATCACGTGAGTGTAGAGTGTAAAAGTAACCACGACACATCTCTTTGGGATGTTAATCATACGTAAGTCCCGCAATTACCAACCGATCTACGTAGTCATTTATCTCTAACTTAAAAGTGAATTACATAGGAAGCCTTTCTTAGGTTCAATCCCATCACCCATTAATTCTCATCCGTCCCATATGACGTTAAACGATATCTTAATTCCCGAACTACGTGGGTTCTAATTCCTTTTGTAACATGGATACATAGGTAGCCCGTGTGCGGGTAAGATTCCAACTCTGAAATATTCCATGTCCATCTGAACCACAATAAACTTCAAGTGCCCAGCTGAGTGGCTTTAAAACCAGTATGGTTATCATAATGACCAAGAGATATTTATATAATGTGTTGAAGGATACCATTGACTAAGAATCTATAACAAATACAGATGATTATCTATCGATGAAGAACCTCGAATATGTATAAAAGATTCTCTAAATCTAATTACTATCAATCATTGACATTCAAATCTTAAGGAAATATGATTTTCATACTTGGTAGTGTAATAAGGATTCACGAAGATAACTCAAATCTATAAAGAGAGTCCTGGAGTAGACAAAAATTCCCCCCAAAAAGTTGTGATGAGACTGAACTTTCATCCTCTCGACCAATGCAAATTATTAATCCTTATTGGTCCACAGGTAATGAGCACCTACCTTTGGAAAGTAGGTCCAAATGGATATAGAATCATTGGATGTTTCGTATTCTACAAATAAACCTGTTATAAATCAATTGGAATGTTTGAACATTAAAAAAACAAGGTCTTCACCATTTATAGAGGAAACAAACAAATAGGGATGAAATGGGCTGACATGGTAAGATGATCCAATATCACCCATATGACATCATGTTTCTTAACCATTCATGGATGATCTCTAAAAACATTAATCACTATATTCCCCTATTTCAACATTGTGATAGGTAAGTATTGCAACATACCCACTGGTCTCTGATTCTATTCTTTAATTTTCAGACAAGTTAAGCATCACAAGACGAACTCTGCCACCTTCTTTTTCACGTCTCTCCACCAAAACTATGGCTTTAATGTCTTATACATCATCTGTATAAGTAGATGTAAAACCCATATCGAATGGTGGAATGAATGATGGAGTTGTTCCAGACAATCCATATATACAACCATCCAATCTCTAAAGAACAAAATTGAACTCCCATCAAGTTTCCATCCCTCAATGGTATCCCCACCATTGAGTTCTAAACCCATAACTAGACATTCTGAATCAGAATTTTGGGCCTGTTTTACCACATTTACCAAATCAAGAGGTAGTGTAACTGAGAATAAAACTGCAACATCACCTCATTTTTCACATTATACATGCATGTCAACTAGGACTGACATCAACTACCATTCATCTAAAGATTATTTTTACAACTAATCAAATGACTTACTACTTAATGCATCTGTCACTAAATTCAATTTCCCTAGTGTATACATCATGTAAAATTAAATCATTTGGTGGTACTCTATCAATATTTTTTTCCTCAGATTCAAATATCACTGTGAGAAAATGTTTTTTAAGCTTTGTGGTCTGTATAAACAGTGAATTTCTCATAAAAGAGATAGTGTATCCATGTTTTCAAGATATAGATGACTAAAAAAATCATAATCTTGTGTTGGATAATTCTTCTCATCCACCCTAAATTTCCTTAAACCATAAGTAACCACATGGTATCCCTGCATGATAACACATCCCAACCCTGATCACAAAGCATCAAAGTACACCACATACCCTTGTCCTGATTAAAGAAAAATCAATATAGTTGCTGATGTTAGATGAAATTTAAGCTCATGGAATGAATTATGTAATTCCTCTAACCATTGGGATAGATCATTGTCCATTGTTTCAGCAATCATTAGGGAAGATATTAGTGAGAAATCACACACAAAGCATTAGTAGTAACCAGCTAGACCATGAAAAATTTGTATCGAAAAGTCATTCTTCATTTTTTGACACAAGATAACAACTTATATGTTTTCAGGATCCATAGAATTGCCATTTTCATAAATGACATGGCCAAGAAAACATACTTCTTATAATCAATAATAAAACTTTTATAATTTTCCATATAAATGGTGATCTCTCAAGATTTGTAATATTTTTTCTAGGTGCTCCTAATGGTCAACCATTGTCATTGAATACACTAAGATGTCATCCACAAACACAACAACAAAAGAATCCTGATATCACTGAAATATCTAATTCATCAAAGTCATGAACACTACAGGCGCATTCGATAGACCGAAATGGATGAATACATATTCATGGTGTCTATATTTGCATCTAAAATCTTTCTTTTCAAAATGCTCTCTACGAACTCACAATAGTTGATATCCAGATCACCTGTCAATCTTGGAGAACCACTAAGCTCCGCTTAATTGATCAAACAGATCATCAATGTGTGGAAATGTATATATGTTCTTTATCATAACTTGGTTAATCGTACAGTAATAATCACACAATTGAAGAGTTCTATCTAGTTTCTTCACACAAAAAACGGGTGTTTACCATAGAGATGTACTTGGCGGAATGAAACCCTTGTTTTCTAGTTCCTCTAATTTAACATTCTATTCCCATAACTCTGTTGGTTCCATCATATAAAACGGAAGGGAAATATGACTGGTCCCTATAAAAAGACCAATTGTAAACTCCACTTCTCTTATAGGTGATAACCCTAGGATGTTCTTGGGATATACATCATTAAAGTGATCCACAACTACTAGAAAACCATTTTCCATAATCTCAGCCATTGATTCAAATGTCAACACTGCTAAATGGTAAGAGATAGCTCCCACCATTGGTGCCAATAAGATCCTTTCACCTTTCTTTACCATCCTCTATCCTCTTAGGAGATTATCAATTCCATCCTTTGTTGTGAAACTAAATATTCTCTTATAATAATCAATGTGAGCTTTAATCATTTTCAACCAATACTGGCCTAGGATTACAACATATATATCCATGTCCAACATTGAGAAGTCCCATTTAATCTCATCTTCATCGAAAGTTATAACACATACTCAACACACAAAGGATTGACATTCTCTTCCACCGTGAAAAGTTTTTAGTTTTAAAATATAAGGAATTATTTCCATCTTTAAACATAGAAAATCAATAACATGAGAGTCAATGAATGAATTCGATGCAGCATTATCGAAAAGAACTTGCAAAATATCCAAATTCAAAATAATCGTACCTCTCTCCATAGATGATCCATCTTTATCAAAGACCATAATCTACTCAACTCCATAAAATTTATTCATTGTTTCATTGTTCTCCTTGTTTCCTTGTGGTGATTTCCTTGGTTGAGGAGTCATGATATTTTGTGAATCACAATCGCAAGATTTATTCTACTAACAAGACTGATTCTGAGGTCCTTGCCCTGTAGAAGTATACGATGGTTGCAATGCGTAATAAGTGTCCTAAGCACCTGAACATGGAGCACTATGACAATAGTGTTTAATGTTTATCATATTATTGAAATTATTTAACGATCTAGGTTGTTCCTTACACTCTCTCTTTATGTGTTCAAGCGAACCAAATTGAAAGAAACCTACATTGCTCTCGGGTCATGGAGGAATGTTCACTGATCCAACTGTTTGATTCTAATTTCCACATAATACTTGAAAAAAGGTGTCCCTTTTCTGCTTGAACCTAGTAGAGTTACCACTATTCATTTTAGGTATCATAATACCCCCTCTAATCAATCTCGAGATATCACATTCAGCCACAATCACTCTGTTCACTATGTATTTATAATCAGTAATACAGAGCACCACAATAATAGATCGTATCTCCTACCATAGCCTTGATTAAAAGATATGTGCCTTAAAAGACACACTTGTCACAACTTCAGGTGAAAATTGTTCAAAATTCACGAATATATCTGCATAATCCGTGAAAAATAGACTCTCTTGCATCAGGCTAAATAAATTAGTTCTTTTTGAGATCTTGAACGTCTGAGGATAGAATATTTTGTAGAAGAATTCCTCAATATCCTCCCATGTAAGGCCTTCATCCAATTAAGCATGCACCACTAAATACCACCACTGGTGTGCATGATCCTTGAACATATAGGTTTCTAGTTTCACCATTACCTCCACCGATGTGCTGATGAAATCAATGATATGATTCATCCTACTCAGCCACACCTCCGCCTTTTCAAGATCAACATCACCCTGAATGATAGGTGGATTCTCTTTCCTGAACTGGATGGTATGATCGACATGCCTTTGCCAATTCCTTCATTTCCACATATCAATAGCTCAAAAATCGTAGACAATACTCTAAACTAGCTCTTGGTTAACCAATAGTTTATGTGAATCCAAATTCTCCATAGATTCTTCTGGTTGGTTTCGATGACGCTTACCCAATTTAATTTTCTAATCCAATAACAAACTCCATCAATATCACTCTCTATCAAATTATGTCTTATCATTTCAAATTCTATAGGATCAACTATCACATAATTGTTTTCCAAAAACAACCTTTTTCCATGTTCAACCTTTAATTAAGACAATCAGTATGATTTTTGAAATTAATCAATTTTCAATGTTCTATTAGCATTCCCTTTTTCAAAATCATTCATTTGAAAAAACAATTTCACACATTTTCAAAAATGAACACTTTTAAACAACATGAATCATTCCTCAAAATGATGTATGCACTCTTAGTGGGAATTCATTGCTCTATAATTCATATCATGATCGTCTCAATGGCTAAACCCACGAAAATGAGATACCTAAATCCTATAAGTGTCTCAAAACAGTTATGTACCTAACTCACTAGTAACATTATATTCAACACAAAAAAGATAAATACGTACTTTTATTAAATTAATTTTATGTTCCAAAAATCATACTCCTATCTAATATTTCATCCAAAATACAAGACAATAATGAATTTCAACTCCAAGACCAAGAATACTGATGACCACTTTTTGGGAAACAAACTGACAAGAAAATAACATTTATTCTAACATCACATGTAATTAAAGAATAAAAATTTTTCATACTTATTAATATTTAAAAATTTAATATTAATTTTACTTTATAGGGGCTTCTATGTTCGATAGCGTACTCGATACGCAAGAAAAAGATTCTTTGAAATCTTATGTTGCCCACTAGTAACAAAATAATATTATTTTAAATGGTAGTTAACACATAGTCGTTGTATTGGCAAGAATGAATATAAATAACTAAAATATTATTATATATGTTTTTTAAATGTTTTTAGATTTATCCAATAATGGATAACGTCTTAAAATATGAAAAGAATTCAATTTTAGGCTTATATACTCCAGTATTCACTAAAGGTCCACTTATCACCTTTTGATGGAGAACCGTCATTAAATATAGTTTTGGTCACTATTATACATTCTATTGGACCAAATAAAATTCTTATTTAGAATCGGGAGATCAAAATTTACTTCGTGTAAATTTTTGGTATTTTTCCGATAAAGTTCATTTTTTTAATGAATATTGAAAAATGTTTTATTTTAAATTCCAAACCTTTTTTAATCTAATTTGTTTATATGAATAGATTATATTTTTAATTGGTTTTAATGTGAAATTAGAAAATATTTTTACCTTTTAATCCAATAGTGGTCGTTGGAATTAATTTCACATTGATATTGGACATGAACTCGTGTCAATCATTTGATATATATTGTTTCATAAAAACACGCTATTTATTCTGAAAGTGGGAATTAATTATTAAATTAATTAAATTAACTTATATAATATTAATTTTGTAAAATAGAAATCATTTTTGAATTCAGAATATCAAATATAGCTTAGGGTGATGTTTTGGTATTTTTCTGAAAAACTTCAATTTTTGATGAATAGTGAAACCACTAAGTGGTACTTAAAAAACTGATTTCTCGTTTGAATGAAATTTTACCACCTCTGTGTTTTGAATTTCAAAAATCTGACATAACTGTTTTTCATTAAGATGTAAATTTTGGTTCAATGGGATTAAAATAATTTTTGGTGAATAGTAACTTTTCTGTTTTTAATCGCGATTAGAGGTAATTAGTGTAATTTAAGGTAAAAAAAATGTTTTAATAATATTAAATGACCTTGACACATGTCCAACCCTTATTGGATGTGTCATGGCCAACCAAGACAATCCATGGGTCAACATGGGGATCCCATTTATCCACTTTGGTTGGAAAATGACATTAATAACTTTTTATTTAATGTTAAAAATAAAATGTCACAAACATGTGTTGTTTTACTAAAACAATTTTTAAATGGGGTTCTACAGGTCATATTGTTTACTATATATATTTATTATAATGATAAAAATACTTCCTCCATCATGATATTTATTTATAATTTTTATATATTAATTAAATTAAATTATTTATGACATGATGATGATGGAGCAATTACCTCATTTTTTAACGATTTAAATAAAATGAAAAGATAATGTAAAATCTAAGACCTAAACTTTTCAAAACACTATTGGATGGGTTGATTTAGAACTCTAATCGCCTTATCCTCAAAATATATAATTTTGGGACCTTTAATATCCAAAAATTATTTTATAATAATGTACCCTTTTATAACTTTCCAAGAGTGCCCCTCCTCTTCTCTTATAAAACGACCCCACCTCTACCACCTTACCCACACCTCTCAAGACTTTTCATCAGCCAACCCCTGCCCATTTTGTCTCTACACATCCCTCTCTTACTCCTAGAATCCACACTTTTGGCAGATGTCTTTCCAAGGAAGCCTTTGAGATCAAATCAAAAAGAGTTACCCGATTTAAAGGTAGTGTCTTTTCTTGTGTTCTTATGATTTATTTGGCTTCTCCAACCCCCTAAAATCTTTTTATTCCTTTATTTTGTAACCAAAACAGTATATTTAATATACTAGGATTTTTTTATGAGAATTATTATAGCTACACCTACACACACCTTCGTCTAATGGTTAAAGAACATACTATTTCTGTGGTTGGCGATTTTCTGCCTAACGAAATGATGATTGTTCAATCTTCTTTTAACACCTCTCATGGTGGCCATGAAGATGCCACTCTATTTATATATGATATATATTATGTTTATTTTTTCCTTATTCTTCTGTATTTTTTATTTGTGGAATACCTTTATGGTATCCATTGTGGGTAAACACAACAATTTCATTTTAGGAAGTGCGGACTACCGCCCCTCAAAGTGATTTGATTCGTTAATGCCATATGTGGGATGTATAAAGGATGGAATTAATGTTATTATATATTATTTTATACTAGAATTATAATATACCCTTATATGATTATTATTTCACTCCATTAAATACGAAATAGAAATGAAAGTAGTGTTCATGCGTACGTACAGCTGACCGTCTCCATGAACATTGCATTTCATTTCTTACATATAAATGTTATCTAATTTTATAAATATATATATATTCTGGATATATATGATATATATTATATCCAAATCATGAATATCATTCATGATATAATTAACATTTGACCACATGAACTACATGTAATTGTGAGAAGTCCACTTTTGACTTATGAACCAAATATCGACAAAATGAATATTACTAACATAAATGATTACATAACAATTATAACATGGAAATAAGTTATATAAAAGGAATAATACACATGAAAAGGTTTTTAAGCAAGTTGAAATTAACATTAGTATATTATTCAGGAGATTAAAGAGAAATCGAGTCACACCAGACACTAGGTAAGAGACTTCGTCTCAATCTCCTTTCATTAAGCCATATTTTGTTCTAATACGAGGCTTTCTTTTATATGGTGTATAAACCCCTTTTAATTTTAATTTTATACAAAAGGAATATATTTCTATGAAGCGTTTTACAAAATGACAAAAAATAATGCATCTTTTAACGTATGCGGTGACAATGTCCTTTTCCATCGCTGCGCGTATTATTTTGTCTTTGGATTCCTCAACAAGTCGTGATGTTTTTTAAAATGAAATAAATACCATATACTCTTTTATGTTTTTTGGTATTGAAAATGGTTGTTATAATGGATTTTTTATCTTAATATAATTAAAGTTATATATTGTGTTTGAAATGTGGAAATGTTTTCTTTCCATTATTTTTGTTTTATGTCTTAGGATTTTATAATGGTACTTGGACGTTTTACGGGTGGTTATGTGATAAACCATATGACATGTGGTGCCATGAATACCAAGACGGGTGGTTACGTTATACCCTCCAATGGATTGGGTATGGAAGTCGGCTGCATGGCTATTCCATTAAGTGATATGTGTGGAAGTCGGCCATATGGTTATTCCATTTAAGTATGTTTATGTCCCATGTTACCTTTATATGTTATGGGTACTTTTTATGGGTTCTATGGTAATATTTTTATTACAAAAGGGTAACTAATGATCATTTTTTCAAGGAAGATTATTTTCTTCTTCATAAAGGTGAAATTTATTACTTTTATAAACTATTCATGGTATACTTGTTGTTTTCAAAAACTAATAGTTATCCTTCTTTGTGTATCCCTTATGGATATTTTTATACTCACCCCAAGTTTTTTTTGAAATTTTATTCATAGGAAATGATTTGGAATAGGGTCAAGGATGGGATCATGGAAAATTCATGCTTTCTTAAAAATAGAACTATAAATGACTATTTTTTAGAGTTCATGTTTTGAATAAAAAGGAAACTTTGTAGAAGTGTATACTGTGTAATCTTTTGAGATGTAATAGTTCTAATCTAATTCTCTAAAACACTAAACATGAAAAGATACTCAATGGGAATTATTAATTTAATTCAATATTAAGTAATGATTAAGGTCAGGGCCTTATAGTTCATATCAGAGGTCGGTTTAGACAACTTTAGGAGTTAAAAAATTGTTAAATTAAAAATTAATTTATGTTATGATTGAAATGATATAACATTTAATGATTAACATGTTGCTTCACCTACGATATTTATGTGTTCATAATTATTTTCCACAAAGGAAACAAGGAATCTATGTTGTGACGACATTAGGAGGAAGACAACCTTCCAAATCAGCAACCTGAGATGGTCGGAATTGGAACTGAACAGTTTGTTGCAGTGATGGAACAGTTGACTCAGGCTACAAATGGTTCTGGTATCCATGCACGAGATCATCCAGATCCACCATAGAGGAATATGTCAGTGGTGGAACATTTTATGAGGCAACATCCCCCATAATTCAGAGCTTCATCTGACCATGTGCTTACTGAATGGTGGAGTAATGCACTAGAGAAGATTTTTGATGTCATGGGGTGTTCAGAACATGAAAAGGTTATTCTTACTATTTACCGTTTTCATGGTGTAGCAGATCAGTGGTGTTCGATGATCAAACATATTAGGGATAGTGATGAGATTGATGAACTTCACTGGGATGAATTCAAAGGTATGTTTCTTGAGAAATATTTTCCTAAGGTGGTCCGTCTTAGGATGGAAAAAAATTCCTAGAATTGAGGCAGGAGGATGAATCAGTGGCTGCTTATGAAGCAAAGTTCACTTGACTGTCAAGGTATTCTCCAAACTTCAAACGAGATCTTGATAGTAAAATCAACCATTTTTACTCAGGGTTAAATCCAAAGTATCGAAGGGATTTAGCTTCTCGTGAGTTCAAAAGTTAGGAAAAACTTGTTCGATGTGCAGAGAAGGTGGATATTCATTTTTCTGATGATCAGGTTTTATTTGACAAACATCAGAATAAGAGGTCCAGTTGGTAGGAAAAGAGGAAGAATTCATCAAATAAACAAGGAGGTAAGAAAACCAAATATCCATCCTATGAGAAAAGAGGAAAATGCATCCTGGAGAATGTTTATCCAAGTCTGTAAAGTGATTTCGATGTGGTAAGTCTGGTCATATTTCTTGTCACTGTAAGGAAGATGATCAAGAAGGCAATGAAAAGCCAGTGGTAAGATGTTTTATGTGTAATGAAATGGGTCATTATGAAAATGACTGTCTAACGAGGAACTCAACTGACGGAAAGCAGCCAGACTGCAAGCCGAAAGGGGTGGTGAAATCCTTGGCAACTACATCACCAGATGTTGGGCCATCGAATGAAGTAGAATCAGGTACACTGTTTGTTTGTTCAGATTATGCCAATGTGTTGTTTGATTCAGGGTCTACAGATTCTTTCATTTTTGATAAGTTTTCTAGTAAATTGTAATTTCCATCTCAATATATGAATCCTGAACTTATGGTAAAAACACCCAGAGGAAACGTTGAGACAAAAAGAAATTATAGGAACCTTCTTATCACTGTGTGCGGAAATAATCTGTCTACAAACCATATTGTTTTGCCTCTAGTAGAGTTTGATGTTATTTTGGGCATGGATTGGCTTTCTGTTTATCATGCTATGATTGACTGCAGAGCTAAAATGGTTTCTTTTAAGAAAGATTTTCAGTTTGTGTACAAGAATGAACCCTTGCTTTTAATAAAATATCAGGAAGTTGAGAAACTAGTAAAAGATGAAAATGAATGTTATCTTGCACATATTGTTGAAAATAAAGGAACTGTTCAAATTAATGATGTGCCAGTGCTAAATGAGTATCTTGATGTTTTTCCTGATTAGTTTCCTGTTATTATTCATGATTGGGAAGTTAAATTTATTCTTGACCTAGTTCCTGATTCTATGCCAATTTCAAAAACCCCTTACCAAATGGCACAAGTTGAACTTTTATAGTTAAAGAAGCAATTGCAGGAGTTATTAGATAAAGTTTTCATTCGACCTAGCACATAACCATGTGGTGCCCTTGTCTAGTTTTTTAAAAAGAAAGATGGTTCAATGAGACTTTGCATTGATTATAGAGCCTTGAATAATATCACTGTTAAGAACATGTATCCTTTTCCTCATATCGATGATTTGTTTGATCAGCTCCATGGAGCTCAGTATTTTTCGAAGATTGACTTGAGGTCGGGGAACCATCAGTTGAAAGTAAAAGAAGCAGACATTCAGAAGACTGTGTTTTGTACTAGATATGGCCATTAATAATTTTTAGTTATGCCTATTGGGTTATCCAATGCACCCGTTGTATTCATAGACCTTGTGAATATAATTTTCCATGAGTTCTTGGATATGTTTTTTGTTGTTTTCATTAATGGTATTTTGGTGTTTTCTAAAAGTAAAGAGGAACAAGAATGTCATTTAAGGGATATCTTGCAAACCTTAAAAGAAAAGAAACTGTATGGAAAATTCAGCAAGTGTGAGTTTTGGATGCAACAAATTTATTTCTTTGGTCACATTGTTTCTAAATATGGGATAACTATTGATCCTACTAATACAAATGTTGTTGAAGAATGGACAAGACTGACAAATGTAACCGAGATCTGTAGTTTTCTTGGTTTGGAAAGTTACTACCAAAGGATTGTTGAAATGTTTTCACGGTTATCTAGTCCAATGACTAAGATAACATGGAAGGGTGTTAAGTTTATCTGGACAAAAAAATGTGATGATTGTTTTCAGGAGTTGAAAAAAAGATTGGTTAATGCTCCAGTTTTGGCACTTCCTTCTAGGAATGGTGAGTTTGTTATATACAGTGATGCTTCACTGAAGGGACATCATTGTGTCCTTATGTAGAATGATTAGGTATTTTCATATTCTTCACATCAGTTGAAAACTCATGAGGTAAATTAACCTACACCTGACATGGAATTAGCTGCTGTTGTTTTTGCATTAAAAATTTGGAGGCATCATTTGTATGAAGTAAAGTGTGAAATATATACTGATCACAAAAGTTTAAAGTATATATTAACTCAGAAATAATTGAACATGAGATAGATGATATGGCTAGAATTAATCAAGGATTATGATTGAACAATTCATTACCATCTGGGAAAAGAAAATAATGTGGCTGATGCTTTGAGTCGAAAAAGTAATTCTTCATTAACCATGCTATGCTTGGAATGAGATCCTGTGGTTTTTGATTTATGAACATTCGCATAAAATTTGATGGTGCAGGAGGTTCTTCTATTTTGTTTCAGGTATCAGTGAGATCATCCCTATCATACAGAATTAAGAAAGCGTAGAAGAAAGATAGTGGGTTGCAGGAAAAGGTAGAGTTGGTTCAGAAGGGTATGTTGCCTGAATTTAATATTGATAATGATTGTCTTTTGAGGTTTGGGAAGAGATTATGTGTTCCCGGTGATTCACAGTTGAAGAATGATTTGTTATGTGAGGCTCATAGTTCCCAGTTTTCAGTTCATCTTATTAGTACAAAGATATATAGAGATCTGTGGGAGTATTATTGGTGGGATGGAAAAAAAGAGATATTGATGATTTTACTGTGAAGTGTTTGACTTGTTAGTAGGTTAAAGTAGAGCAGCAGTTACCGAAAGGGATGCATCAGCCTTTAACAGTGCCAGAGTGGAAATGGGAAAATATATCCATGGACTTTAGTTGTGGTATTATTGAAGACATCTCGATGTAATAATGCTATCTGGGTTATTGTTGATCTCTTGACTAAATATTCTCATTTCCTTCCTATTCAAGATACTTTCTCTCTAGATCAACTTTCTCGATTGTATCTTAATGATACAGTCAAGTTTTCATGGAGTTTTTCTATCCATTTTATCTGATTGTGATCTCAGATTTACTTATAACATTTAGAAAGGCCTTTAGAAGTCGTTAGGTACTAAATTAAATTTTAGTACATCTTTTCATCCTCAATCAAATGGGAAGTGAGAATGAAAAATATAGAATTTGGAGGATATGCCACGTGCTTGTTTGATGGATTATCAGGGAAGTTGGGACCAACATATTTCTTTGGATAAATGTTCATATAATAATAGTTTCATTCCAGTATACAAATGCCTCCATTTGAATCATTATATGGTAAACGGTGTCGAACTTCAACTTTTTGGGATGAAGTGGGTGAAAGGAAGCTGATGGGACCAGAATTTGTAGAAGAGATGGTAGAAAAAGTTCAGTTGATTCAGAAACACATGATAACAGCTCAGAGCAGACAGAAAAGTTATGCAGATAACAGGAGGAAGGATCTATCTTTCGAGGTATGTGATCTTGTTTTTCTCAAATTTTCACCATGGAAAAGTGTGATGTGATTTGGTAAGAAAGGAAAGCTGAGTCAATGGTTCATTGGACCATATGAAATTCTAGAGAGAGTTGGATCATTTGCTTACAGAGTGGCTTTACCTCCGATTTTATCTCAGGTACACAATGCTTTTCATGTTTTGATGTTGAGAAAGTATATACCAGATCCATCTCGTGTTTTGAGCCCAGAGGTAGTTCAGTTGGAAGAGAATCTCTCTTATGAACAATAACCCATTCAGATTCTTGACCGAAGAGAGAAAGTGTTGAGAAATAAGGTAATTCACAAGGTAAATGTTTTGTGGAAAAACTATATGGTTTAAGAGGCAACGTGGGAATCTAAAAATTCTATGAGGGATAAATACCCAAACTTATTATGATAAGTGAACAAAATTGTGAGAACGCAATTCCAAAAAGAGGGGAAGGATATAATGTCCTAGGTAAATAAAGAACAATACATTTTCATACTTATTAATATTTTTGAATTAAATATTAATTTTACTTTAAAGGGGTTGTTATGTTCGATAGTGTACCCGATACGCAACAAAGAGATTTTTTGAAATCTTACGTTGCACACTAGAAATAAAATAATATTATTTTAAATGGTAGTTAACACGTAGCCTTTGTATTGGAGGTAATGAATAGAAATAAATAAAATATGATTATATATGTTTGTTAAATGTTTTTACATTTATCCAATAAATGATAAAGGCTTAAAATACGAAAAGAATTCAATTTTAGGCATATATACTTTAATATTCACTAATGGTTGACTTATCGCCTTTTGATGGCGAACCTAATTAAATATAGTTTTGGTCAATCTTATACATTATATTGGACCAAATAAAAGTCTTGTTTAGAATCGGGACAACAACATTTACTTTCTGTAAATTTTTGGTATTTTTATAATAATGTTCATTTTTTTAATGAATACTGAAAAATTTTGTATTTTAAATTCAAAACCTCTTTTTAAGCTAAATTATTTAAATTATTACATTATCATTTGAAATGGTTTTAAAGTGATATTGGAATATATATTTACCATTTAATCCAATAGTGGTCGTTGTAATTAATTTCACTTTGAAATTGGACTTAAACTAGTGTCAATCTTTTGATATATATTGTTTCATAAAAACACTCTATTTGTTCTGACAGTAGAAATTCATTATTAAATTAATTAATTTAACTTATATTATATGAATTTTGTAAAATATACATCATTTTTGAATCCATAATATCAAATATAGCTTAGGGTTATGTTTTGGTATTTTTCTAAAAAACATAATTTTTTTATGAATACTGACACCACTAAGTGGTGGTTAAAAAACTGATTTTTTCTTTTAAATGATATTTTACCACCTCTGTGTTTTGAATTTCGAAAATCCAACATAAATGGTTGTCTTTATGAAGAAAAATGTGGTTCAATGGGATTAAAATAATTTTTTGTGAATAGTAAATTTTATGTTTTTAATCCCGATAAGAGGTAATTAGTGTAATTTAAGGTAAAAATAATGTTTTAATAATATGAAATGACCTTGAAACATGTCCTAACCTTATTGGATGTGTCATGGATGACCAGGAAAATCCATGGGTCAACTTGGGGACCCCATGGAGCCACTTTGGTAGTAAAATGACATTAATAACTCTTTATTTAATGTTAAAATTTAAATGTCACAAACATGTGTTGTTTTACTAAAATAATTTTTAAATGGGGTAATACAAATCATAGTTTTGACTTTAAATATTCATTTGAAAGATAAAGATTTTTCATACATAATGATATTTGTTTTATAATTTTAAGACATTATATAAATTAAATTATTTATGACACCATGATGATGCAGCGATTACCTCATTATTTAACTATTTAAATAATATGGAACGATAATGTAAACTCTAAGACCTAAACTTGTCAAAAACCTATTGCATGTTTTTATTTCGAACTCCAATCACCTTATCCTTAAAATATATAAATTTGTGACCTTTAAAATCCGAACAGAATTTTATAATAAATTAACCTTTTATAACTTTCCAATAGTGCCCCTCCTCTCCTCTTATAAAAGGCCCCCACATCTACCACCTTACCCACACCTCTCAAGACTTTTTTTCGTCCAACCCATGACCATGTTGTCTCTCCACATCCCTCTCTTACTCCTAGAAGCCTCACATTGTGCATAAGTCTTTCCTAGGAAGCCTTTGAGCTCAAATCAAAAAGAGTTACCCAATTTAAAGGTAGTGCCTTCTCTTGTGTTCTTATGTTTTATTTTGCTTCTCCAACCCCCTAAAATCTTTTTATTACTTTATTTTGTAACAACAACACTATATTCAAAATACTATGATTTTTTTATGATAAGTATTAGAGCTACACCTACACACATCTTCGTCTAATGGTTAAAGAACATACTGTTTCTGTGGTTGGTTATTTTCTACCTCATGAAACGATGATTGTTCAATCATCCTTTAACACCTTTCATGGTGGCCATTAAGATGCCAATATATTTATATATGATATATATTATGTTTATCTTTTCCTTATGCTTATGTATTTTTCATTTGTACCATAACTTTATGGTTTCCATTGTGGGTAAACACGATAATTTCATTTTAGGAAATGTGGACTACCGCCCCCTCAAAGTGATTTGATTCGTTAATTCCATATGTGGGATGTATAAAGGATGGAGTCAATGTTATTATATATGATTTTATACTGGAATTATAAAATACCCTTATATAATTATGATTTCACTCCATTAAATACAGAATAGAAATGAAAGCAGCGTTCATGCGTACGTACGGCTTACCGTCTCCATAAACGGTGCATTTCATTTCATACCTCTAAATGTTATATAATATTATAAATACATGTATATTCTGGATATATATGATATATATGATATCCAAATCATTATTATCATTCTGGATATAATGAACCTTTGACCACATGAACAACATGTAATTGTGGGAAGTCCATTTTTGACTTATGAACCAGATATCAACAAAAAGAACATTATTAACTTAAATGATTACATAATGTTTATAACATAAAAATAAGTTATATAAAAGGAATAATAAACTTGAAAAAGGTTCTTAAGCAAGTATAAATTAACTTTAGTTTTTTATTCAGGAGATTAAAGAGCAATCGAGTTACGTCGGACATGAGGTAAGAGACTTCGTCTCAATCTACTTTCATTGAGGCATATTTTGTTCTAATACAAGGCTTTCTTTTATACGGTGTATAAACCCCTTTGACTTTTAATTTTATAAAAAAGTAATATTTTTCTACAAAGCATTTTACAAAATGTCAAAAATGAATGTTTTTTAATGTACGCGGTGACAATGACCTTTTCTGCCGCCGCGAGTATTATATGATCTTTGGATTCCTCAACAAGCCGTGATGATTTTCAAAATAAAATAAATACCATATACACTTTTATGTATTTTGGTATTGAAAATGGATTTTATAATATATTTTTTATGTCAATATATTTAAGTGATATATTGTGTTTGAAATGTGGAAATGTTTTCTTTCCATTATTTTTGTTTTATGTTTTATGATATTATAATGGTACTTGGACATTTGACAAGTGGTTACGTGATTATCCATATGAAGGGTGGTGCCATGAATACCAGGATAGGTGGTTACATTATAACCTATAATGCATTGGGTATGGAAGTCGGCCTTATGGCTATTCTATTAAGTGACATGTGTGGAAGTCAACCGTATGGTTATTCCATTTAAGTATGTTTATGTCCCAAGTTTCCTTTATATGTTATGTGTACTTTATATGGGTTTTATGGTAATATTTTGGTAACAAAAGGGTATGTAATGTTCTTTTATTCAATGAAGATTATTTTCTATTTCATAAATCTGAAAAGTATTACTTTGATAAAGTGTTCAAGGTTTACTTTTTGTTTTAAAAAACTAATAGTTATCCTTCTTTGTGTATCCCTTACTGAGATTTTTATGCTCACCCTAATTTTTTTTAAATGTTTTTCATAGTACATAATGTGAAATAGGGTCAAGGATGAGATCAAGGAAAATTCATGCTTTCTTAAACATAGAACTAGAAATGACTTTTTTTAGATTTCATGTTTTGAAAAAAAAAGGAAACATTGTAGAAGTGTCTACTGTGTAATCATTTGAGATGTAATAGTTATGATCTAATTCTATAAAATTATAAACCTGAAAAGATCATCAATGGTAATTATTCTTTTAATTCAATATTAAGTAAGGTTTAAGGTCGGGGCCTTATATTTATGCCATAAAGGAAGGACCAGACTAATACCATTTGTAGAGACCCACCAATTTTCATTGTCTTGAGAGCACAACAAGTCATTACATGTACTTAAGGGAAATCCCAAACATGCCCAAGGATGGGAATAAATTCCTATGGTTTTCACATACAAGTTGTGGACGATTTTCCCATTATTAAATAAACTAAATAACAAAAAAACTATAACCAAACCTTTTACTATATGATGCATGAACAAAATAAATACAACTTAACAACATTATGTATATCCAAACCATATCAAAGAGTGAAACAATGGAAGAATAAAAAGTATCAAAGTACAAAATGGATAAACAACTAAAGACTCTCCACAAGCACCAATCTCCACAATCACTAAACAGCCCAAGTATCACAATGTAGTACCAAAAATGTGGGAAAAGTTACCTTTGCCTCTATCCCATAAGATAACATCTAAAAAATCACCAATGTTCAAAAGTAGGGGTGAGTATAAAACACAGTATGGTTTCCCCAATGACTTCCAAACTCAATCGACTAGAATATAAAATTTATAAACATTTATATAATATTGTTTTTATAAAAAAATTTACCAAAACAGATTATAGCCACTTAAAAAGAATTTCTAAAAGAAATTTCCAACCAAGTGAAAACAAAAATAAATGAAACCAATTTACATCTAGTTTTTTCCATAAAAATAACAAAATAAATCTTCAAAACCAATTCTACTTATCATTTGGGATACCCATTCCATAGTTCACCACACAACCACACATGCATGCTTCGTTTGACTGTTCCATACTCATGAGCGGTATCTCATCCAATCACCATATGTCCAAATGACACACTTCCCTGATCCAAGGTCACTTCTCCAGTACCCATGTGTTACTTATATTTTATTAAAGGCATATTAACTAGTAAATCACACTAACTCCATTCATTCCAAATATTTACATTACCAAAACAATCCACCTCAGTCAAACTAAACTTTTATCGAAATACAATGCATAACCAATTTCAATGAAACTTTTCATTTCAATAAAACATTCCATTTTATTGAAAATAAAAAAACATATAATTTTCGTCAATCCAAAAAATTCCCTTTTTAAAACCCATATTTTAAAACAAAGAACCAAATCACTCATTTAAAATCACAAATATTCAAGATTTTACAACCATCACTCAAGAAGGCATCAAATAAGTGTTCATAAACCAAATAACAATCAATTCAATGACAAAAATACATATTGATAGAATTAAAGTCAGTTATGATAAGTATAGTAATGAAATAATCCTTCTACCATGAAGGTTTTGATGAAAACCCCAATGAACGATAACGTACACGAAAACGTGGTCGATTATCCAAGAACCTGCCCTGTATCTCTTCTCCTAGCATGAAAAAGACTAAATCTCATCATATTTGGCATCCCCAAACCTAGATATACCCATAATGGGCATATATATATATATGAAATAAATAGAATATTAGAAGTAGATCTATGTAGATATAAAAAACCAATCAAGAACGAAGAAGAAATATCACAAACCTCAAGAATCCGACTTCAATTCACCTAGGGAATCCTTCAGATCACCTCAAGATTGATGTAATAACCTTATTTTTTATTAGGGGAAACAAAATCTTGAGTTATGTATTCATTGGAGAAAAAAGTATCCACTTAGAGGCAAAAAACGCGTGAGATCCACTTTTTTAGGAACCCACTTAAATGTCTGCACGATTAGTTCACACGGTTAGGCAAACCATGCGCTAACCATGTGTTAGATAATTCCTAGTAAGACCCTCACATGGCTTCCTCGCACGGTCTCCCTAATTTTTCTCCAACCGGGTAATATCTACTACCTCACAAGCACAAAAAATACATTGTTTTTCCGTACAGTTAGACCAACCGTGCACTGCTCGCGCGACATCCGTTTTTCTTAAAAAAATACTTCCAATGTTCTCCCAAATCTTCCATTGGTCACCCCTAAACATTATAACCATGAAAAGAATCAAGTAATGGTTACATACAAGAAACTGGGGTAATAGACATCTTATAAAAGAAAATAGTTTCATAACATGACATGGGTCACAATGAAGGTAAATTGAAACTAAATTACTTTACAAATTTGAGGAATTTTGAACCATAAACCCCCCTAAAAGGGATATAATAAAATAAATATTTAAATAATGATAAATTAATAGATAAAACTAATAGAATAATTCATGGTTAGTATATTCACTACACAAAATAAAAGGGTTTTGAATATGGCATGATTACTACGAAAAATAATTGTGAGACTAGAAATCCCATTATTACTTGAGTTTCTTTTGAATCGTGAGATCCATGAAATAATAAAATAATTAAAATTATAATATCATTAAATAAATGTTGTTCTTGATATAATATTTCAGAAGTATTTATGTACACAACTTAACCATTATATGCGGTGAATATATAATATATCTCAATGAAATAAAAGTGAGACGATAAAACACTTACCTTAAGTGCGGATTTAATTTGTAACTATTCAAAAAAAATCATAATAATTATATATTTATTGTAAATATATGAAATAATCATATTATTATCTATCCTACCATATATGATTTTATTATGACTTTATATTACTCTTTTTTTAATAATTTCTTATTAATGTTATGTTTCGGTTAATAACCGTAATGTTTTTTATATATGTTATGTTTATTTATTCATTATCATATTTCATTTATCAGGATTTATTTATTCGTAGAATGTAAAAATGATTTAAATATTATATATATTCATTATGTAAGTATTTTTTATATTCTATAAATATTAAAAATATTAAATTGAATACATTGTTTATGGAAACTACAAGACTTACGTACTAATGAATGTTTTTTCATTTTTCTTATCATATTGAAAGCAAATTAAACGACATATTTGTATATATATATATATATATTATCATCAATATAGTATTTTAATTTCATTTTATCATATAATTGTTTCTAAAACTATCCATAATATATTCCATGTAATGGGTGAGTGAATCTCATCGCTTTGATGAGGTGATAGTCTACAAGACCACAAACAGATTAATCATCTTCATAAAAAATGGAAAAAATGATTTTATGTGTTATATAATAAGTATAGATGCATATTGAAATCATAAATATCATTTATATAATATAAAAATAGAAATTCCATCATAATTACCAACCATGAATGGTTGTAATGGTATAATGAACAACATCAATTCTTGAGGCTATAGACTATTGTACACATTCACTATGATCGTGTATCCCGTTTGATAGAATTTTGTGTTAGTGTATTTATTATTATAAACGTAAAATATCTCAACATATTTAGTATAATTAGTTAATTATATATTCATATAATTAGAATACCATAAGGGGTAGACAAAGAAATAAAACAAAAGAGCTTATTGAAGAATGTTATGTTATCTTTTGGTAACTCTATTTGGATTTCACAAAGGGAAATATTGGAAGGATTTATTACCCAAGTGACACTTATATTATTTTATTTGGGAATTTTTCAGCATATTTTGTTATGTTTTGGCCAAAACAAAATTCTTTAGAGCTGTGAAGAAGAGAAGGAGGTGAGTTCACTTTAATGGTGGAGAAGTTACATTCTTGTAAAAAAATGGTAAAAAAAATTAAGAGTTATTTATTACATAATGTGCCTAAAATAATGGATAATTTTGATTAATAGGTAAGATATTTTATTAATATGTCTATACAATAGATTTTGGTCTCATATCAATGTTATTTTTCATCATAAGTAAATGTTTAACCACAAAGTAAACTCATTTACATTAATCGCCTGTCAAAATCTAGTTTTACATAATAGAAATAAAAATTATCATTATTACATATATAGAGTCCAATATTAGAATTATAAACACATAAGTGGAAGAAAATCATTTCAAATTTATCCTACAGATGGGACAAGGAAAATTTTGATGAAAGTGAAAATAGTCATAAGTTTGATATGTTTTTATATACAATTTTAATATGAAATTAATTCCAATTAACTTAATTGAATAATTAGATGTATATTTTTTCTAAATATACATTAATATAGATTTAAAATATTATTTTACTATATAATGAAATAATATCAATATATATTTTTTAATTAAAATGAAAATATTTTTCACTATTTATCAAAAAGTATAACATCCTTGAAAAAGATGAAAAATATACCCTATTTTAATTTTTATATTCTTATTTATAAAATGAAAATTATTTTTTAAAAAAATTATTATAATAGATTCAAATGTAATATTACAAATTAGTGAACTATTGAAATGTGATAAAATTTCTTTTTAGAAAAATACATCTTTGTATTTATAAAATTCAATTTATTCTCATCTTATACCTATAATTTCTTTGGGATAACTGTAAAAAAATTATTGAATCTAATATATATTAATTTTATTAATAACATTCATTAAAAGTAATTTTTTAATTTATTTAGATAAACATGTGTTTTATACATAGATAAATGGTTTACATAAAAATAAAATTTCATTATTAGTAAATAGTTCTTAAATTTCTTTATAACTAATTTATATGAAAATGATTATTTTCAAAATTTAGATAGTATTATTTGTAACATCCATTTCAATAGCTAGGTTGAATCTATACTAATATTTTAATAACAATATTAATATTATATTGTAGTTCGGTAAAACTAAGCTTCGCATGAAAGACAATCTATCAATGGAACTCAACATTTTTTGTAACACAAGGAAAAAATAATGTTTCATGTATCGAAATGTAATCTAAGTGTTTCATGAAGTACATGTCTAAAATGTTTTTGAGTGAAATTCAAGATAGTTATACTATTTTATATAACACAAGCTATATTTAGTTTTGAATGAGTTGAAACAATAAAGAAATTTTTAATTATATGAAAAAAAAATTCACAAAACTCATTGTTTTTCATTCTACACCCCTTAAATTTTATTTTTTCCTCAACATTCATCTGGGTCATCAATGTTTTAATAAATGAAATTTCGTTTCATAGAAACCCTCTTTGTAAAAAATCAATATTAAAAATTCAATTAAAAATGATTGTTGGGAACATAATAGTTTCCCAATGTAACTCATAACTATATTTTTACAAAGGGGAAAAAAGGTGAAAAGTTAAAAAATGAAAATTGAAGAGAAATATAATTATCAATTTATTATGGAGAATGATAGAGATAATGTTCAATATAAATATAATGATTACTAGTCAATATATCAAATAGGCTCGAAAATGGTAATTGATATCATCATGAATGAAGATAATAGGAAAAAATTATATTTCAAGACAATTTTCCTAAAGATAAATAATTTTCATGAGATGATATAATTACTTGATTTCTGAACAATAATACCCTTTATTGGGACTTGATCATTTTCAACATCATATCTTATTTAATGAAATCAAGGTGATTTTTTCATGGCTGGAGCATTAGAAGATCATGCGAATGATAAATATAATTTTAGGTCATTCGTAAAACTTTTTTTCACAAAAACGGGTAATCATAGATTATCCAATATGAATAAATCATCATATAGAGAGATAATAAATTAATCCCTAAAATTTCCTATAAATATTAACATAAAACATTCAAAAAAAGGTTAACCTTTTAGCCCTTAAAAATTGAAAATACGCAACTTTGGAAGTAAGGTTAGTTAATTTTTTAACATTGATCCCCCATATATAATAAATTACCATTTGGTTATCACATTCTAAACATGTGAATATATTATTCATGTATTTTATTACAAACACTGTAATAATACAAATGAATATAAAAATTTATTGAAAAAAATCATGCTTCTTTATTCCATACATAGAATTTAGATTATTGGATGTATTAATTAAATAAAATAATTTCATAAAATCTATACATTATTACCTAATCCAATTTTTAAACAAATACATTATCAGTTCTGAGGTATTCGATAAAATCCAATTTACATTATCTTAATCAATCATCTCTATATCCTAGATAAACCCAAATTTCTAAACATCAGGTACACATTAAGAGTAACCTAACCGTAATAAAAATATAACTTATCCATTACATCACTTTTCTAATACATCACCACGATTTAATATATTTTTCTTATCATTATTGGAAAACATTTAATTCATGATTAATATAACATAATTACTGAATTCTAATAGTTATGCACTTCAATCATCCATCTTTATACTTAAACCATTACGTATCCTTGATCATCTTATTCATTAATAAATCATTCTTAGAATAATAAATATGAATAATTTCTTATGGTTCCTAAACCACAATTTAATAATGTTTCTTACATTTAATGTAAAAATTAATTTTAGAACATCACATACCATACACATTTCATTTGAGGTCTCTTTATCTTTATCTGTATGACCAATACATGATCCACCTTCATGGTTCTCTTCAAGGGATTTATACATAGGGAATCGATTTTCATAATTCCTATACATTATAGATTTTAAAATATCATTGTTAACGCAAAAACATATATTTCATTCCATTCTCTAAAAAAAAGAACACATCATGTGAGAAACAATTATCATAGAAGAAAACCACATAATCATGAAAAAATTATTATAGGATGATTAAATCATGAAACATATATTTAATTATATGAAACCTTAAACATATCCTTAGATAAATCTCTAGAAACGAACATAGATATTTTCTTATGGATTTCATTAATGTATTATCATCATAGTTTCCAATGGCTGACTAAACCTCCCTTTTTACAAACTATAGTAATAAAGGATTAACATAGATGGATAATAAATCATTTTAGGTGAATATTCGGCACATTAAAAATATAAATTCATGAGGACTATAATAGTGTAATGTGTTAGGAATCATGTAACACAATATTCTAACTTGGTGAATGCTCTTCAATGTTTCCCACAAAGGTATTCCCCTTTAGTAGTCCTACTCATATCATTTCCTCATAAAATGGTGAAAAGAAAACATAAGAAAGGGTGAGGTGATATTATCATTAAGGGATAGTAAAGGTTATATGAAATAATAACTTGAACTTAAGGGAATGAAAACAAGATAATATCTTTTTAATATCATACCTCAAATATATAAGATCAAAATCATGATTCCTGGAATAAGTATTGGCAGTTCATATGGAATGAATCATTAGAAAATCAAATATCAAGAGTCGTGAGATCATATCACAGGCATATGACATATAATTTTGTAATAAATATAAGAATAAAAAATCATTACCTCTAATTAAATGATAATTTCTAATGTATACCAGGACACTTCATGGAGATGTACCTGCTATGTTTTAGATGCCAACATCCCCCATTATATCCCATTCCTTATAGTTGTTCAAGTTACACCTTTTCCTATAGTGCGAGAAGCCCATCTACCTATTTAAAATAATGGTATTCATGTTCCACTCCCAATACCCCCATATCAGTCAATGTTTAATCGAAATACCATATTAGTAGTCAATGTTCACTCTCAATACCATCATTATAGTCAGGGTTCACTCCCTAGACCATCATAGTGGATACAGCCTTTTAATAAATTGGGTTCCCTCCCCATTTTATATATGTATATATCGTGATATGTAAATAATTACCCAATTAATTGTATGGATATATTTGTACCAAATTTTACATAATGAAATTAAATATACATGTTCCATAAGATAAAAAAACATTAATAATATCATGTTACTTAAAAAAGATAAGCTTTATAAATATCACATCATAACCCAAGAAATAGAATTGGTATCATAAAAATGTAAAAATATAATAACCTTGAGAAAATAAAAAGGTTTCATAATCATTCCATCAAATCATTACTTGTAAATCATAGTGCTTTCATATGCATGTTATCACAGTATAAACTGTGAAAGAGAAATTGGTTTAATAAATGGCATTCCATCAGAACATAAACCATTTACAGAAATAATATTAATGTTATTCATGGATCATATCTCTATTTAGGAATATTTGACACAAAATTCTATCATCATGGATTAAAAATAATTTTCAAATATATTTTATAAACATTTCATGATTAAAATATCTTTTCCAAATTTATTTTTTTTTCAAATGTAATACATTTTGAAAACCATTTCCATTGAAATTAGAATTGAAAAAATGTAATGCAATCTTTTAAACCAATGAAGCACATTTCCATAAAAATAACATTGAAAATTAATAATTTATTATTAAAAATAATGAAATCATTTTCTTTGAATAATATATTGAAATATTAAAAATAAATATTTGAAATCATTTTAATAACATTCATTGAATATTACATTTGAAAAAGTATAAAGGATAATTTGAAAAACAGTAAAACAATTTTTAAAACATAATAAAATTTTAAAATACATTTATTTTAAAATTATTTTAAATATCATTAAAAAAAATTAAAATTGTTTTTTTACGAAACATGTGTTTCGAAATAAAACTGATATTTTATTCAAGAGAGAAATTATATTGAATTTTATTTAAAAAATCATCGCTATATTAATTAAAAAAGGGAAAATGTTGCCATTAAAATATAATATCATGAATTAATATATGATAAAAAATTTCTCCAGATTCTATGAGATATTGGCCATTAAATTTCATCAATATAACCACAATCATAACAATTCTTGCTAAATGATGTGATTATACCAATAAACTCATACCACTTTGGTAAACATTGAGTCCTAACCCCTGAAAATAATAAAATTATATGAAGGTCATAATAACATTAAAACTATTATATTCATGATATATCCTCTCAAAAGTTATTATATACACCTATTAAAAGTATATAGGTTAATAAGATGATATGTGTCTCAATGACGGAGAATCGATGCCAATATTCTTTACCAATTTGGTAAAATATGAACCATAATCCCCATGAAAGAGACATCATAAAATGTATATGAAAATAACTATAAAATTAAGTATAGTAATCATTAAATAAATTGCTATTTAGTATATATATCACAAAAAAAAATTTATTTATGAATATGGTATAAGTCTCTAAGAAATAAAATGAGCTTATAAATCCCCTTACTACTTGAGTGACATTTAGTTTATGAGAACCAGGAATGAATAAAATCAATTGAAAATTTTAAAGTAATTATATAAATTAAATTCATGATATATAATTTTATATGGAATTACATACAACAATCAATAAGAAGAATATGTGAATATATCATATATCTCATAGAAATAATTGTGAGATATGAAATTGTTACCTTAAGTCTTGACTTTTTGTACACATTAAAACATCATCATTAATAAGTATAAGTGTATTATAATTATATACCAAAACTGAATTATTATATATCATACAATTTATCATTTAATAAGACTTTATATGAACCACTGACTTATAATTTCACATTAATGTTATGTTTTGGGAAATAACCGCTTTGTTTTTTTGTATATGCTTTAAATTTTTATTATTGATCCTCCTATATAGATCATGATTTATTTATTACCATAATTTAAAACATGATTGAAATATAATATATATTATGTATGTAATTTTTTATAATAATCTATTAATTATGGAAAAATTAAATATAATACACTATTCATGGAGACGGTAGGTCATATGTACACATGAACATTATTTTTGTTTTTCTTATCATATTGAGAGAAAAAAATTGAATTAAATATGTGTATATGTATATGTATATATATATTATCATTATATTAAAATTATTATGTCATATATATCATATATATATTTACTGAAATCATCTTTAATACATTCTATGTAACTTGTGAATTAATCAAATCACTTTGAGGATGAGGTAGTCAACATATCCATAAATAAATTTACCGTATTTCCAAAAAATTTATATCATGGTTTCATGTGAAATGTAATAATCCTATAATAATAAATAAATCATAAATATAGTATAAAAAAATATAAAAATTTTATGTACATCATTATTCCTACTTGTGAAAGCTTGTAATGAAACAAAAAATGACATTGGTTCACATGATGGCAGTCTTCCATACACACATAAGATGATTTTGTATCCCATTTGATGGAAGAGTGTGTAAGAGTATATTTTAAAATTAACATAAAAACATCTCATTATATATAGTATATAGATTTTATTATATAATCATGGAATATTAATAATTTAACTGTTTTAGAAAGTTGTAAAATAACACTTCTTCTTGAAGGATGTTACTGCTTATTTGAGTAACTCCATTTGGTATGAACCAAGGGGTTTCCCATATTTGATTAATTTAAAAACAGATTATTATAATAAGAAATTTAATATTTTTGGAGCTTGTTTGGTATGTTATTGGAATATCTGAAGGGATTGGTTGGTGTAATGATGTGAGGGATGAGAACCCTTTTATAATGGGGGATGAGTGGCATTCTTATAAATATAAAAAGTCAAACACTATCGAAAACACTCCTTTACATAATGTGCTAATAATAATCATATATTTTATCTAAAATGTAATATATAGTCTATATATTTCCAAAACATTTATTTTTACATTATTTTAGGTTATTTGAATCCTTATGTTTAATTTTAACCTCTATGTAATCTTCTTTTTACCTTATTCGTTTAAATTAATTTTAATTACTTTCACTAGTCTTTTGGGTCAAAACTATATTTTCCATAATATAAATTGTAAATTTTTATTATTAAAAATATTGAATGAATTTTTTCAAATTCAAAAAAATTAGTATAAATTAAGTTATTATTAATCTCAGTGATGAGATGAGACAAAGGGGTTTTAATGAGAATTTTTTTGAAATTATGAAATATTTTTATATTAAATTTAAATTTCAAATTGATTACACTTAATTAAATTTTATTAAAAGATATATAATTTATATAAATACACATTAAACCAAATTCAATATATAATTTACCTATATAAATAAATTAGATGCAAATATAGCTTCCAATTAAAATTTGAGTGTTTTTCACTATTTAACAAAAAGCATTATCAGAAAAATACCAAAAAATAACCAAATGTAAATTTTTATATTCTTATTTTTAAAATAATATTAATTTTTTAAAAATTTAAATTATAAAATATTAAAAAATTATATTTAAAAATTGATCTCCATTAAAATTTGGTAAAATTATTTTTTATAAAATAAGATATTTTTATTCATAAAATTGGATTTATTATTATCTTATACATATCAAATCTATTAGATGAGTATAAAAATATTTTATAGAATATATAATAAATAAATTTAAATAGAAACATTCCTTGAAAGAAATAACTTATTGAGATAAAATTGTGTTTTTACATCGAAAAATATTATTATTAGAAATATAATTTATTTACATAAAAATAGTACATAATTTCATTTATAAATAAATGATAATAATTTATTACTTTTATATACATGTGTAAATAATATGTTAATAATTTAGGTAATATTATCCATAACATAAATTGAAAAAACTATGTGGTAACTATATTAATATTTTAATATAAATATTTATTTTATATTGTAGTTCTATAAAACAAAACCTTGCATATAACAAAATATATAGAAGGAATTCACCATTATAGGCAACAAAATCCAATCAAAGTGTTCTTCTACTAAAATATAATCTATGTTTTATGTTTAGTGAAATAATATCATGTTTTTTGTGAAGAATAATCTAGACATAGTGATTTTATATTACATAATTTATATTCAATGTTGCATGAAATGATAATTATCTAGAAGATTAAATTATTATGAAAATAATTAAAAAAACATCAAGATGATATATACATGACTTAATAAGAAATCCTGATCACATATAATACCATAGTTTACTAAAATTTTAGATTATTATAATATACTTAAATACCTAATATGAAAAACATGTATGATTCTATTCAATTAAGATAATGGAAAAAATAATACAAAATGATCTTATAAGATACCCATACAATGTAAGATATTAAGTGTACAGAAACAGAATTTCCTATGAAATGTTATGCTATCAAAAATCACCCTTTTCTAGAATTTATATTTATTAAGGTATTAAAATTATAGATTTTACAAGTGTAATTTGTTCTTGTTTTAAACAAAAAAATGATATTTTGGTTTCAGGTAAAGTTATAAGATGGTTGACACATTGAATAATGAGTAGTTATGAAATTACATCTTATACACACTGTATAAAATTATTCTCCACTACAAAGTACCTTTAAAATACTTTAAGAATAATGAGAATGAATAATAAATATGATAATACAATGGAAAAAAGTTGACTAATGTTATTTGATTTGAATTTGAATTTCAAAGTTGAATTCAAAATAAATTCTCTATGGCTAGAAATGAAATATATTTCATAGTGCTATGAAATTTTTTAGATATCATTAGATAATGGACGATGATGAAATATGAAAAAAAACTAAATAATATATATATATATTATTTTTAAGGAATTGGATGTTTGAGAAAGTCAATATCATATAGAAAAATCATTTTGCTGACATTTGAGTGTCAATACTATATAAAATAGTAAAACCTTTTTGTATTGAAGAGAATATTAGATCCATAAATGTTATTTCTCTAAAAATGGTTTATGTTTTGATGCTATAAGAATATAAGTTATCCATTGAAGTTGTGTTTCCCAGAATAAGAAGAAGAATAAGTAGAGGTTGTTATATATTCCAGTTTTCATAGAAATAATATGATTATGATATTTTGAAAAAGGACTGATGGGGGGTGTTTATGTTTATTTTAGTGAAGAACTGTAATGTTCATTATTCTACAGAGTTATGTTATGAGGGAAAAGACAGAGGTAAAAAAGTAAATAACAATTCAAGTTAACATTAGTGGTTTATATTATTGTTGTTATCTCTCATTATTATATAATAGTTATGTGGAAGTAAATGGACATAGTTTATGTAGGATATGGTAAAAGTGGAATCAAATGGATGGGTGTACCCAACCTTAATTTAACCATTAACAATGATAAACTTGAGATATGTCATGATGATAAAATGTCAGATCATAAGAATAGATTGAAGAACAAATATAATATAGGGAAGTCTCGAAACCATAGATAGGATCATTATATGTTGGTTATAATTAATTTAATTAAATGAAAATAGTTACCTTGATGCAATTATCTCTCTATTGATGCTTCTTGACATGATAAATTGTGATCCATCATTGCGATGCCGAAGACAGGTGTTGACATCCTCAAGTGATGATCCACACATGCTCCATGTATATCTGGGTATCTCTGAAGGGATCTCCGAGTGCTAGCACAAAATATCCTTCGCTTGGGATGACCTCCTTCAATCGTCGTGAGAGCTGCTTCAAAAGCTATCTCGTTGATTTGGTGGAGGATGATCTCTCTCGTAACATGTGAGAAATCATGGAGGAATGGAATTGTCTCTTAGATAGAGTGCTTTCTACCAATATGTTTGCCACAAACACAAATAATGGCTAGGCTTAATAAGAATAATGTAATTGGGATTTATAATAGATAGACTAATAAAATAACAATTACACAAATGTATTTATTTTTTTCATTTAATTCATAGTAATACCCCATTCCCTACAATAGCATTTTACTATTATTATTACTTTACATGGGCCCAAATAGTTACACATAATATTAATTAGTTAAATAAATAGTATTATTTCTCTCAAATTCTATGAAAAACTACATGGAATGTAAATTAACATACATGGCATGTATTTTTTTCATTTTCTTTATTTCCTACACCACATGTATTATACCTTTAATAATGACTGTTTTTTTCTTAAAAAAATATTGCTCTATTGTTCTCTTATAAATATATCATTTTGCCCACAATATATTCTCTAGAATAACTAGTGTTGAAATAAATGTTATTAGGCATCTGTGAATAATTATTAAACTACAATTAAGAAGAATCATTATTCAACTTGTTAAATTAAAATTTAACTAACATACTTGGATACACATTGCGTGTGACCCACAAGGCCTCTTTCTTAGTGTCATTAGGTGGAGCCTACCTAAAGTCCAAGGTTACCTTCTAGCAACAAGCCAATGCACCCATAGAGAAAGACGTTAACGTCGCAATGACGTTTCACCTCATACGATCATTTTCCATGTTATGTAATCCATTTGTCTATATATCTCTTATCATGTTGGTTTCATGCTAGTGTCAACAAACCATTTTCTTGATTACTCTTTATCTAACTTCCTAGAATTGAACTTGACCATTCTCACCATGCACATGGATTTATATAGTCTACATCAATTCCATTAAAGGGCCTGAGATATCAACATCCATTATGGAATAGAAGGGAAAAATTATTTCTCACATTATCTATTAATGCGGTATTACTCGGGATGTACCCAACATATCTTACCTCGCTATAAATAGTTTGTCATCACATTTTTTCAGTACATCTATGTGGACTAGTTGTAATACCCACTAATAATAATCATAATGTCCAAGGGCCAATACACACCTCCTAATATAGGAACATACTATGACACTATTAAGTGTTGATTTCTTACTGGTGGGCCTCGTTCTCATTATATCCTCCTATATATTACTAAGGGTGTACACCATGACAAAGTGCCTTAAAAGATTTATAAGCCCTTACCCCTAGATTATTCCAGCAAGTCACTCATAACTTACTTCTTCATATCATGGGAAAATGAAACATAAGAAAGGCGGTGAGGTCAAAGAAGCAGTAAAAGTAAGTAATTCAAAGGAAGATATCATAAACATAAACATTAGTCATGGTGAATAAATGAAACACATTACATTAAAAATAATCAACATGAACATATTATGGCAGAAATATGTGTTGAGTAAACACATCCATAATAAAACATAGTCATGGGTATTATACTTGTTGAATAACCACATGAACATTCAATTACTAGCTTCATTATGATGTAAGTTCATATGCCGGACATTCTGAAACATTTTTTCAAGGCCTCAGCCAAGTATTCTAAAAATTATTATGTCCTCGGCTAAAACCAGATATCAAATTGTGAAAGGCATTGGCCAATTACACATTTATTTGATTCATGAGACCTACCGATATATAGAGGAGATATAACTGGCCCCACATATCACATAATAAGTTCAATTAATTTCTCATATGTGTGGGGATATATATAAACAACATATACATCCATATTGAAACACACATATGAAATGTAAATAACTTTCCCTGAATATTAATCTTAAATGTTAACCAATCAGAGTAAATTGGTGAATGATTTATGATGGAAAATCCACAATTAAACTAATAATAATCCATTAAATTAAATTTGGAGTTTGATTTTATATGATATTATTCCCAGAAATACATAACAATCAACAAGATTGTTGAAACAGACAAAAATATTCTTCTAAAATCATGGATTAATTTATGAGATGAATGCTCATTTATTTGGGAAATAAGAGTTCTTTTAGAAAAGTATTTGTATAAAATCCGAACTAAAGTAATATATTATTTTCATATTAAAATGAGATATTTTATAATGTTAATGGATTCTAAAAAACATATTATAGTGTTCCCTTTAATATAGGTAAGGATTTGAGAAATTTTCTTGAATCAGACTTGTATTTCAGAAATAATTTTGAATGTTCCATTTAAAACATGTAACCATCAATAAAATAAGGAAGGATTATGGTTTCTAAAAATATATATAAGACTCAAAAATGAATTTATGATGAGTACACAATAACACATAATAACATCATTGAGGTATGTAGACAAAAAAGGTAACCCTAATGAAAATTGAGGTTCCGGTGAAAACCCTTACCATAAGTCTGAAAGTGTTAGGCTCTTTAACTTAAAGTCATAGAATATGAAATTATACTTATTAATAAATTATTTGAGAACCTATTAGACATGTATATAGTTTATCATAGTTATATTTAGTTCATTTATTCCTTTATTGGTTAGTTATTATATTGAATTCATCATTACAGGGTGTTCATTTTCATTATTTTCAAAATCGGTTCACTTGTACATTAGTATTGGAGTTCATGTGGAATGGTTGAAACTCTCAGAAACTAAAATTAAATATTATTTATGAACATACATAAGTGATAGTGGTCATTTCTATAATTGGTTACATATAAAAAGGATGAATCATTAGATGGAATATTTATGACATTAACATAGATTATTTTAACGGTGTTTTGATTATTAGGATCTAGTTTGGCCATACGATTTTATAATATGTACGTATACTGTTTAATGAATATTAATGATTTTATAATAAATATATTACAGTATTTATAAACCATTAAATTTTTTTCATGAGTAGTAATGAAGGAGAAATTGAAGAACAAAACATCGTCATCCAGGAAGGTTATAAATTAGAACCTCATGGATGTTTATTTTGTTTATAAAATAAAAGAGAGAGAGAGTAATGATATAAATGAAAGTTCATCAATTAACATGATATAATTACAGAATATAGATGATACAGGATATATCATGTTCATTTGGATAGAGGAGGTGATGATATGATGACCAAATAAGATAAATTGGAATGAAACTAAATGAGAATGAAATGTGTTTTACCTCTTGAAATAACCTCTTTGAGAACGTCCTTAAGGGAAGGATTTTTTTCTCTTGGAATCAAAAAAGAGCTTCTTGGACGTGGGGAGTGACCACAGAAGGGTGTTTTATAAGAATTTTGTAGATCATCATGTCTTATAAGCGTGAAGAGAAAAGGGAATGAGGGGGCGTTTTTTTAGTGGAGGAGAGGAGGGTTTTCCTAATTTTTTAATCATCAGTTTATTAATTTCCCTCAAGACCAAAAATATTGATGATTCCAAGAACAATAAAAGTAATAATTTCATGTGATTTCTAAAAAAGTGGTCTTATATCACTTATGGTGTCTTAAATAGTGTATTTAACTGATAATTTTTATGTATGATATTTTACTGCATTTCACTATTCATAAAAAAAGTCATGTTTTCCACAAAAATACAAAAAATCCACCCTAACGATTTTCTGATGTATAGAATCCAAAAATGAAGTCCATTTTTCAAAAATAAATTTCAAATTATTTTTTATTTAATATTTAATTAAAATCATAATTTATTCAAAAAAATAGTTTTAGAACATTTATTAACTTATTTCAAAACATAGGTATATCGTACTTCCACTACAATATTATTTATATACTATTATAGATAAAGTTACTATTAATTAGGTTATATCACTATTCATAAGGGTATGTTACTATTCATATGGGTTTTTTACTATTCACTATAAATTATCTTTTCCTTATCAGACTCCAAATAACTTACTGATTGCAACCGTGTATGTCAGATTTTTGATATTCAAATCACAAAAGTGAAAATATTATGTTTAAAGGTCACATAGCACATGGTGTTTCATTATTTTGTGATTTCATGTGATTATGAAATATTTATAAGAAATTAATTTCCATTGAAAAATAAATTGGTTCGTTACATTTTGGCACTAAACAATGCCCCTCCTCCACCCCTCAGAATTAGAGCTGAGGGGAAAATGAGGGGTGGATTATGAGGGAAGATCACCAAAATTTAGGTAGATCACGAAGCAGGATTGCGGAGTTTGATTGGGATGCGGACAGGTGGTGAATGGATTGATAATTATGTGAATCTCATCATGGGAAGACACTCCACAAAGCTTAGGGGTCATCGTATATAAATAATGGAGGAAAACCCCACTTTTTTCCTCATCTATCTCTATATCTCCATTCTTGAGCTCTTTATTTGTGAATATCCACACGCTATGTGATCACTTTTTGCGAACCGAGTTCTCTTTACTCTGTTCTACACAGTGAGTCCATAGACTCTTTGATTGTACGCTTTGAGAGTTGTATTAGCGAGCTCTATGGTAGAACTATACTATCGTTCACTATAATCAATCCAAGAAATCTTGTATTACAATTGAGATCTTAAATATTGAAAAAATATTAATGTCATTAGTTGAAATTTCAATCCAAGATGTTTATCAGGGGGTGGGGGTGGGGTTTGCTGATGCTGCCCAAAGGGAAGATATAGTAGACAATCTGGTAATCAAGGAATATGTTTGAATCCATTCAAATTGTGAATCAGGAATGAAGATATTGTTAGAAAGTCAAAAGAACTATCCTCTATTAATAATAATTACTATGTATTGCTTTGATCTATGGGATAAAATTCATATTCCTAAAGCATGTAGGGATGAAGTAGCTTACTGGTTCAGTAGTATATCATATCAGCACCAGTGGTTTAGGGCTTCCCATTGTCATACATTGGAAGACCACACGCCTATCAATGTTGAATTCCTATAAAATCATGTCAACAGTGTTGATGGGAAGAATCTGAAGCCAAACGTATCTCACCCATATTACCATACCATCATCAAGGTGACTTTGGAGAACCTAGAGAAGGGGTGGACTAGTTATTGGGACCTACACCATGGTGACAATTTTATGGAGGACTGGGCCTAGGCTTACTGGGTTTGTGAATCCTGCAATGAATTTGAGTTAGAGATGAAGCATGTATGGATAGGTGAAGATGTTTACACCTCTCAAATCAACATTTATCAACCAAAAAAATGATGAAAATGTTGCTACGTATGTGGTCACTGAGGACCAACACTTTTCATCTTCACCACGGGGAGGTAAAAATCTTCCTCTAGGACCATCATACATTCTTCAGGATTTCTATCCTAGGGGAGATGTACGCCATATTAATCCCTTAATAGAACACATGGGGTGATCCAGAGCAGATGTTGTGACTAGAAAAGGAACTGATGGATCCAGTTTCGGGCAAGGACAACCAGTAGGTGATTGATTTCCACATCAAGTTATGGTTTAAGAATATCATAAACATCCAACCAAATCATGTCACAGATGGGAAGGTTGTGCCCAAAATGCTACCAGTCAGGCCTCCCACCTTTACATAGGGGGACCATCATAGTAAAGATAATTCCTAATTGTGAAACCTGGAGGAAATAAAATAGAAGCTATGTGGGTATTATGTTATCACTGAGTAGAAAAAGGTGGTTTGGCTGGCTTGGGTTGATCTCTACTCTTATTTTCAACTGGATGGTGTCGATCACAAACATGAACATAGGTGTCTAACCGTGTACATTCATTATGGAATCCTTTTTGGTGATGGGGGATCATGTCAACATGGGGATCTCAGTGTTGGGGAAGCTATTCAAGGTGTTGTAGCACATACATGAGGGAATGAAGCCACAAAGGGTCTATAGACCCCCCCCCCTTTTCATATGGATGGATAGCAGAACACCTGGGAATCTATTAATATACAACCTTATTTCCCCTCATGGATCAGACTTATGACTAGCCATTTTGAATGTGGTGGGGTGATTTTCGTCCAAGCTGACACCACCACTAGTGCTAAAAGAGTATGGAAGGCGGATGAATTCAACTTCCATCCGTTTCAATTGACAGAAATGGTATTTACTGATGATGTTTAATGAATTTAGGATCATAAATCCTATATCCTAGCCTTCTGGGACATAGTAACAATGGCATGGATCGATCACAAGCCTATCTATGATCCATACACCCCACACCACTATGCGAGTTAGATCTGATGCATGAAAAGGTTTAAACTAATAGACCAAATTGGAATATACCTTGAGGACCATCCATATGCATGGAGGAAGATATATCTCATGTTCACATGGTATGATAGGAAAATGAAGAATGAGCTACCTGCACTTATATCTATCTATGAGATATTTAATGAATATGACAACAGTTGGGAGGAAGCCTACCCAGGGTAAATGTTGATGGGATAAACCATCTGTGATGGTGAAGAGGTTCCTCCTAAACCTCGAGGTTGGGGATAGAAATGGGAACAATCACGCCATGATAGTGGGGCTATAGTAGTGATGAGTCAGACATCTCTATGACTTGCATCGAGTGGGAGGTAAGAGATAGTGGTGGACTTGGTAGTCCCAAATGAGAAGATCCATGAGTAAGGGAGGCCACCTAGGGGGTTCAGTAGGATATCAACTTAAGCACCTAGTAGAAACTATTACACATAGACATTATTGAGGATGTTGATTTCCTGATGGCTTGGAAAATTTGGTAAGTCAATTAAATATTTTTCAATCTATCCTAGATGTGGCACCACCTTAACCATCTTTGAATGCATCTATTAGAGATCGGCCATTCCAAGGCTGGCATTATGGTATCTCAAGATGAAGAGGAATGAAAAATTCCTAAGCAAGAGGACATTGTTAACTTTCATGTTAATTTATATTAGTAACAGGCCGAGTGAAAGTAATGCCTAACAAAATAGTCAAACTACAGTTGTCCGCTATTGAGCTATGGGAGAGTTCCCTACACAAAAATAATCAGATGTGTTTTACTAGGGGTAAGAGGCTGGTAGAGGGATCCCATTAGTGGGACGGGAGGTAGAAACCATATATCTAGAAGAGTATGGTGAGGATCTTAAGGTAAAACCTAAACCATTCCACTAGTGTACTCATTCAGGTTATCTTGGCTTTCTCAACTGATATTTTCCCTTTACAGGAGAACCTCATATGTAAAACACATTCCCACTTGATAGCATACATAGATTCATGGTATGCACCTAGGATAATGGTGATTGTATAATCATGAAGGGCTATGACACCCATGGTGGTTCTCTCGAAGTCTTCGGATACCCCTAACATGTAGTGGGGGTCACACCCTTGGATTCCAATAGAATAATCTCAAGGGAAAGATCAATAATTTTCTCTATGTATATTATATTTTTCATAGAATTTGTAACTACTGTTCAATGAACCAGGAAAAATGATATATATGTTTTCATACATGCACAGTTCTTCAAATGACATGGGCTGCCCCAGTGAGGATGGTTGGGGCTCTTTGTGCTTCTTTTCTGTGGGGAACACCGATAATTGTGGAATCAGATGCTTACACTGACCAAACTAATGTGATCACAACAACAAAGAGGATTGTTTGTTGGACAGAACCCAATATTATTGAGATGGAATCCAGTGACAAGGTTCAACCTAATGACATGGAACCTAGGCTATTTGACAGGACACCTGAATAAGACCCTGATGAAGAATTTCTAGAGGTGTTTCCAACATACGAACATTCCGACCTAGAGGATTAGTAGAAAACTGCTTCTGATGAAGAGGATATCATGGTCATCTGTTTTCGATCATGGAAACTGATCATGTACTTCATCAGGGAAACCCCACAAGTATATGGGGTAAACTATATGGGGAGACTTTATTCCTTGCTCCGCGAACTATGCACTAGAGCTGTGGATGTCCAACGCCCTAATATGCTCATATGGGATTATATGGAAGTGAAGATATGGGAACACGAGTGTGGCCTTAGTATCGGCATGCATCAAAGGAAGTATTTCATCATCAAGAAACATTAGTATGTTGGAAAAAGATATCTAATGCTTCAAGTCATATGTGAAAAAACATTCTACTTACCTAGATTCACAATCTGAATTCATATCGCAATTTAATGAAATATTGATAAATGCTGAGGAATAGATGTGGAAAGCTTCCCAAGAGATGGATATTATTCAAGTTGATGAGGATAAGGCACAGATATAGGCTAATGAACTAAATCCCTTTTCTATTTAAGAAGATTATGGTCTTAATGAGAGATAGAAAATCCTAGATGTCACAAACTAGAGTTTGGTGGAGATTGGATGCTCCGTTGAAGAGAAAAACCCCATCTATCGTTGGGGTTAATACTTGGGGGATGTAATTTTAAGAGACTCAAAAAACATACTTTCATAATTGCAGTTATATTTTGGTTTCATGCATGAGTCCCACTATCTAATTTGATTTCTATATCTCAGTCGTATCTATGAAATATCTAGTGATTAGTCCTTAAGCTCACATGGGTTGTACCCTATATGAGAAAAAAGTGATGACTGCATAATTATTTCCCTTCCATACAACATCATGACCCAATAACAAGGAATCTAATGTTTAAATAACCACTCTAATTTTTCTAGAAGAAAAGGTCAGGCCATGTTTAGAGAATAGAATTCTCAAAACAACCAAACTGTTTTCCACCCATCATGCTCTAGTGCATGAGCGGGATAACGGCAGGGGTGTTGGAATAAATCTAAACAAAGGGGAATGAAAAACATTAATTATGGCACCAAAAATTCAGAAAGTAGTGAGGATTTCATGACAACGAAGTAGAGTTACTTCCCAAATTCAAAACACATCATCTTCATTGCGTTATCCTGAAATGGGAACAAACAAATAATGGCCACCCACCGACCACATTTAAAAACATTGGGATAAACTTCATGTTTCATCCAAGTTTATTAGGAATGTTGGCCCCTAATGGTAGGAGATACATGATACTAAGCATCCTAAACATTAGGGGATCCCTTCATATGTGAGAGAGAATGATGGTCGAAAATATAGGGCACACAATGGGTGTTTATTGAATGACAAACAGTTAGAATAAATCCCTACACTCATGAAACTACAACACCATGATGAAGGAACATTGGGTGAGCATAAAGGAATGAAAAATGATCATACCTACTCCATATAGGACCTTGATAGTTAGGACCTAGAATGACTTGTAGTTTTCCCTCATGAAAATGTGGATGATGCATGGAATAGTTTAACCTCATATGACTATGATATTGTACATAGTTTATTGTCCTACTTTTGGACCCTAGTCCATAGTTTAAATTTTTGTAACATGAACTAGAGAATTATATATTAGGGTTATAGAGATTAAACCATAATTATGGAAAATAAACTAGTAATTTTATCATTCTAGGGGTTGGGCCTGAGGAAAAATGCAGGGGCATCACTATTTATCAAATAATGATTAGAATAAAGAAAAACATTTTTCGTAACCATAGCATGGTCATAGACCAATGCTAGTGGGGGAAATCATCTCTTTCAAGAAATCTGGTGCATCCCATAATTATCAAAGGGTATCATGATCTTGATTAGGGTAGGGCCACAGTTTAAAGTCATGCATCAAGGATATGGGTACCCTAAAGAAGAAATGTGTGGTGTGGTTCATAACCCAACGTGAATGGAGAAAAAAGAGGTCTGCACCACATCAGATGTTCAATAAAGAGATGTAGATGTCAAGAAGGCCCAGACATGGAATTTACCATTAAGTTGGTTGGACTAATGGATCATATGTTCGAATGTCTCTATCTATCCTAAAAAAAGTAGGAATCAAGCATTATATAGTTTTTGTATTATGAATATTTTTGCATCATGTGGTTAGGAAAATAGTGTCATAGTTTATGTTTATATGGAAGGACCAACAGGTCACACCATCATGTATATGGATTTTACCCCACAATAACCCCTAATCCTATGTGATCCATGCTTGGTGTAGGACATAATGAGAATTTTTAGGCCTTCCCCATAAAATTAGAGTATCAATGATGTAAAGGATATGTTGAGGGGAAAATATTAAACAAACCAACATTCCTAGATGACCTGTGCAAATGAATAGAGTTACAACTCCAGGAGTGTCAAGGATCCATAAAATGGAAAGGGGCATTAAAAATGTGATTCACAACATCTGATATTTGGGATGAAATGGGAGCAGTGTGAGGATGAAGGAAAATTATTGAGCATGTTCGAAACACATCATTCATTTCATGTTAACCTAAAATTGGATAAAAAATATTGATCCACCACCAAGAGTGGTAATATTGATATATTTACATGGAAAAGTTATTATAAACTTGATATGAATGTGGAATGAAGAAGTTAACACCACACCATGTAATTTTTGGAGAACCTAGGACAAAAGGGGCTTGCGAGGTGAATGTGGTTGTGATTGGGCCACCGACAAGAAGTATGGTCATCACGATGTATCCCATAAGGATGGGAATCAAGACATATATAGTTTTTGTAGGTTTTCTGGAAGGTGGAAAATACCAAAAGGAAGTGATATCCTCTTTTAAAGATGAATATCATAATTGAAATAGAGTTTAATGTCATGCGAACAAGGATGACAAGAATCTTATTTTAAGGTCATAAATCTCAGACTGTAAGGTTCCATTTTTAATGTCTTCTGTATGGTAGATGCTCATGAAATTTATCATCATGCATTAAATATGAAAAATAAGGATAGATTTTCCAGGGAGTGGGTGGTGTTGTTATTAAATATATGACGTTAGTGAGATCAAAGAATTCCACCCCACCCCACACATTTCTGAAAGAATACATATGATTCTAATTCCTAATGGACAAACATTAGAACTAAACATCTTAGTTTAAGGTTATAGTGTTTTGACCATATAGTGTGGAGTGGTGCAGCATAGTAACATGGGGTAGACCCAACATGGATTGGAAATAAGAAATCTATACCAGATCACACTGTTCCAAGAAGAAAGTACCCATACATAAAACAAGGAGACATTAAAGGTTCACAAGTCTATGCTTGGACCTGAAGGAAATGTTTATGGGCATTTATACGTATCCCACAAGGGAGAGAATCAAGCCACACATAGTTATTATTTGTGGAACAACAATGGGACAATTTCAGAGGGACCATGTCATCTCAAATAAAGATGTCATATGGATGGGAAGTTATCAGAACACAACATGGATAAAAAAATGTAGGTCAATGTCATACAATAAGGATGTAATAGATCATAGTTCACTACCATAGAAAATGAATCAAAATGGGAAGATTATAGAAGAAACAATATGTAATGTGGTTCCATAATGAAACCCGATGTGAATGAGGACAAGATAGTACGCAACACACCACAAATTTCTAAAATAACACACTTAGTTTAAGCTCCTGATTCTTAGAATAAGGTACTAGAGATCATAGAATATGGGTATAGAGTTTGGACTAAAAGGAATTTTGGATCTTCTGGGGAGGCATAATCCTTACCAATGTTCCTAAGCCCATGTGATCCATGATCATTGTGGGAAATAAGGGTGGAAAATATCATTATGAAACATGGAATATTTAGTAGTAGGAGATAGTGTGGTGTCAAACTTTACCCACAATGTTGATTCTTCCTCTTAATGGGCAAAGAGGAATGGAGTTATAACACAAAGGGTGTAAAAAATTGAACATGAAAATTATGGTGTAGAAAATGATGTGAATCAAAAGATAAAAATTTAGGGCCTAATGGGGGTGGAATAATGATGGAGAATATCGTTTTACCACATTAAAGACATAACATCCATATTGTGTTATCTGAAATTGGAACAACAAAAGGGGTCGACCACTGGCCCTATCCGCTACAGAAGACCTATTTCATAATTTTGTTCAGAATGCTCTTGGATGTTGGCCCAAAATGGTATGAAATCCATAGGGATGATCATCCATAGCATCTAGCAGTCCTTTTGGATGTGAAAGATTATGGAAACCCAAATAAAGGGAGACACGAATCATGGAAATGGATGAAATCACGTCTATGTAGAATCCAACACTCTAAATCATAAACCATAGTGCAACTGAGCACGTTGGATAGGTATGGAAATGATCAAGGGGTCCAGTTTTGTGCGTATGAATTGAGGAGGTGAGTGGGGGTAATGTGGGAAAATAGATTGAAGAACCTAGGGATGGACCCAAAGTCAAAATGTCAGGGTGTGCCTTTGTATCACATAAGTGTGGAAATCAATCCATACATAGTTCTTGATTTCCATTTAGTTTAACATCATTTGGTAAAGATGTGAAAGGTAGAGGTTTCAAAAGAAAGATATGTGTATGGAATGGCAGAATAAACCAATGTGAATGAGGACCAAACAAGTCCAAATACAACACCATTTGCGATCCCAGGAGAGAACCGAGTCTAAGGGGTTCGAGGAACGAATAGAACATCCTGAGTCAAGACCAGAGGACAACATGTCTAGAAATTCCTATGAATCCCATAAATATGGGATTCATGATACACATAGTTCTTGATAATCTGTGTAAATTAACATCACGCGATAAGGATGACAAAACATGGGAGGGAGATCCATGAAGGGAAGTACATGATATGGTTATTATAAATCTGATGGGAATGAGGACCCAATATGTCCACTCCACACCATGTTCTTACAATAGTTTTTGGGTGAAGGGGCTGGAAATAATGTAGGATTTGAGGTACCAAGGGAAGGACCCCATGAAAAAATACACAGGCATTCCTACATATCCCAAAAGTATTGGAATCTAGCCATATGTAGTTCTTGAAATGGATTGATGTGCAGGTCAGTACCATGAATTGAATGAATTATGAATATTGATTATTATTTTTTGATTTTGGATGTGTTTTTTTATCAATAGACCCTGGATAGGGAATACGAGCATCACTGCGGGAATCAAGTCATATGTAGGCCTTGACAAATATCATGGTGGATGACTGATGCTATACATGATTCCCTCTCATGCAAGGACACCATAATGAAGTGCCATTTTTTCGTGCAACTAGGATGATAGTTTCATAGTTTGAGGTCATATAAAAGTAACATCCCATGAACATTATCATCATGCGGAAAATACTCAATAGTTTAAATTCACATGCGACCATATTATATAGTTTAACGTCATATGTTTGCAACACATATGGAATAAAAAAGTTCAAATGGGAATTAGAATGGAGTGATAATGTATTCCAGATGTGAATAAGGACAATAAAATTACACACCACACCACACACAATCCCATGGTGGGGACCTTAGGCCATGGGGAATAGAAAGTTTGAAGGAGTTGTGGTTGTACCAAAAGAAACAATGTTTGGACATTCCTACGTATCCCATAAGGATGGGAATAAATCCAGACATATTTCTTGAATGTCATACAGTTCAAAGTAATTCGGTAAGGATGAAGTTTGAAGGGGATATATTAGAAGGGGACACATTATGCGGTAATTGTAAAGCCAATGTGAATGAGGACAAAACGTCCCATCGCACCAAGCACTTCTAGTATAGATCTCTGGCCATGAAGCCAAAAAGTTTGATGAACATGGGTATGGACCGAAAGATGATATGTCTAGGAATTCCAACATATCCCTTGAGGATAATAATAAAGCTAAAAGTAGTTATTGAAATATCATGTAGTTTAACATCATGTGACAAGGATGTAAAATATCATAGTTTATAGTCATAGAACCCAGACTATAAATGCCATGTTTAATTTCATGTGCATGTAACATGAGAATGGATGGATATTGGGAGAGGTACATGGCGTGGTATTTTTAAACATGAAGTGAAGGAGGATATAAGTCCAAACTACACCTCATACCCATAGGAGAACATAGGGAAACATTCCATGTGAAAGAGAAGGTTTCTAAACAGAGAGGATGGACCTGAATTAAAAAATGCCTAGATGTTCCTACGTATCCCATAAGGATGGGAATCATGCCACAAGTAGTTCTTGAAATATCTTATAGTTTAACATACTGTGGTAAGGATGTTGATGAAGGAGAGATATTCCTAAGGAGGGAATGATGGGCAGGTATAAGGCCCCAGCCATAAACCTTACTTAATCTTGAGTTATTACAAGATTACACATTGAGGATCTTTTCAGGTTTAGAGTTTTAGAGAATTAGATCATAAAACTTTCATTACATTCCACATATGAAAAAAGTGGTTACATAAAGATAGTATTCTTCATTCCCATCAATGGAAACACATTTAAAATAAAACATGGATTATTTCTTGACACTTCCTTGACACTATCATCATATCATGTACCTTTCCCTTGACCTGTGAAAAACATTTCAAAAAAACATGAAATGAGCATAAAAAACTCAGTATGGGTTATAAAAACATGGAAAGGAAACATGGGTACATATATACATAAGAATGAAATCATACTTTACCCATAAAACATAGGCGCTTTAACATACCTCATAAAATCATGAATAAATCATTGAAATCATAGGACATAAATGTAACTTGAGGCATTCATAACATTCTTATGTATGGAGTAACCCTCTTGGTTACGTTTGGAATACCCATCATAGTATATTCCCTAAAATCTCTTCGGAGAAACCTTAATGTTTCACTCCTTCGCGTTACCCAATGCATTGGAGAGCTATATCGGCCTCACCCGCCCTTAGTTTATCTCGGAACCACCCGTCTTCATAATAATGCCCAAGAACCATAACATAATCGTATCACATAAAACATGCATAAAGGAAACATAACATTTCCACATTTCAATCACAAGATATCAATACAACACAGAAACATTGTGAAAACCATTTTCCATACCAAAATAAAAGAAAGGTGAAACATGGTATTTATTTTTCTTTTAAAAAAGAAGGTATGGCTTGTAGAGGAAGCCGAAACTCAAATAACGGTCACGACGGCGGAGAAGTCGTTGTCGCCGCATACGTACGACAAAAACATTCCCTTTTGTTGTTTAGTAAACGCTTCGTATAAAAAAGATTCCTTTTGAATAAATGTAAAAGTCAAAGGGGTTTATACACCGTATAAAAGAAAGTTGTGTATAAAATAAAATATGCCTCAAAGAAAGGAGATTGAGACGTAGTCCCATACCTCGTATCTGACTTGACCCGACCGTTCTTTAATCTCCTGAATAATAAACATGAGTTAATCTCTACTTGCTTAAGAACCTTTTCCAAGTTCACTATTCCTTTAATACCATGTTATGGGCATCATGTAATCATTTAAGTTAATAATGTTCATTTTGTCAGTATTTGGTTCTTAAGTCAAAAATAGACTTCTTACACTTACATGTTGTTAATTTGGTCAAAGGATCGTTATATCCAAAATGATATTAATGATTTGGATAACATATACATCATATATATTCAGCATATACATGTATTTATAATAGTACGTTACATTTCGTGTTAAGAAATGAAATGCACCGTTCATGGAGACGGTAAGCCGTACGTACGCATAAACGCTACTTCCATTTCTATTTCGTATTTTTTTTTGGAATGGAATCATAATTATATAAGAGTATATTATAATTCCAGTATAATAACACATATAATATCATTAACTTTATCCTTTACACATCCCACATATGGTATTAACGAATCAAATCACTTTCAGGGGGCGGTAGTCCGCACTTCCTAAAATGAAGATATCGTGTTTACTCATAATGGAAACCATAATGGTAAGCCCAAAATGAAAAAAAAACAGAAGCTTAAGGAAAACATAAACATATAATATATCATTTATAAAAATAGTGACATCATAATGGCCACCTTTGAAGGTGTTAAATGAGTATTGAACAATCATCGTTTCGGGAGGCGGAATTTCACCATCCACGGAAACCGTATGTTCTTTAACCATTTGATGTTGTTGTGTGAGAGTTTAGCTCAAATAAATCTTATAAAAACATCCTAGTATATTTAAGATACTTGTGTTGTTACAAAAGAAGTAAATAAAAAGAGTTTAGGGGGTTGGAGAAGCAAAATAAAACAAATGAACATGAGAGAATGAATTACCTTCAAAAGTGTAACACCTTTTGATTTGAGCCTAAAGGCTTCCTTTGAAAGGATTATTCCCAAAGGGAATCCTCTAGGATTAGGAGAGGGATTTGGAGAGATTAAATTGGAATGGTTTGGCCGAGCCAAAGGCTTGAGGAGTGTGTGAAATGAGGTAGAGGTGGGGGCCTTTTATAAGAGGAGAGGAGGGGCACTTTTGGAAAGTAAAGAAATATTACTTTATTTGAAAATGTGTTTGGGTTTTGAAAGGTCCCACATTGATATAATTCGTGGATAAGGTGATAAGGTCTCGACATGCACTCATCCAATTGGTTTTGGACATGTGTAGTTCTTAGATTTTACATTATCTTTCCATTTTATTTAAATCGTCAAATAATGATGTCATCACTGCATCATTATTATGTCATAAATAATTTACTTTATTTAATGTCTAAATATTATAAAAAAATTACTATGATTTATGAAATCTTTTTAGATTTCCAATGAATATTTATAAGCAAAAATCCAATCTTTATAAGGCCATGTAAAAAGTGTTTTCGTAAAACATATTATGTTTGTGTCATTTTTACTTTTACATTAAATAAAAAGTTATTTTTTTCATTTCCCAACAAAAGTGGATCCATGGGGTCCCCAAGTTGACCCATGGCTTTTCATGGTCGGCCATGACACAACTAATAAGGTTGGGACATGTGTCTAGGTCATTTCACATTATTAAAGCATTATTTATAGCATAAACTACCCTAATTACCACTAATCACGATTAAAAACTTAATAAGTTACTATTCACCAAAAAATTATTTTAATCCCATTGAACCACATTTTACTTCTTAATGAAAACCATGAATGTCGGATTTTTGAAATTCAGAACACAAAAGTGGCAAAGTTTCATTTAAATGAAAAATCAGTTTCTTTAACTACCACTTAGTGGTTTCACTATTCATCAAAAATTGAAGTTTTTCAGAAAATTACCAAAAATTCACCCTAAGCTATATTTGATATTCCTAATTCAAAAATGAAGTCTATTTTACAAAATTCAATACATATTAGTCAAATTAATTAATTTAATAATTAATTCCCGCTGCCAGAGCAAATAGCGTGTTTTTACAAAATAATAGGTATGAAAAGATTGACACCAGTTTAAGTCTAATTTCAAAATGAAATTGATTCCAATGACCACCATTGGATAAAATGGTAAAAATATATTCATATTACACATTAAGACCAATTCAAAAGATAATCTAATAATATAAATAAATTATATTAAAAAGAAGTTTTGATGTAAAATGCAGTATTTTTCACTATTCATTAAAAAATGAACATTGTCAGAAAAATACCAAAAATTCACACAAAATAAATTTTGATGTCCCAAATCATAAATAATAAGTTTATTTTGACAAGCATAGTTTATAAAATTGTCAAAATATAGATTCAAAAATGGTTTGCCATCAAAAGGCAGTAAAACAATCTTTTAAGAATATTATTGTATTCCATGCATAAGATTGTATTTATTTTCATTTTAAGCCTCTATAACACTATCTTAATCATTAATAGACATAAATAAAAATATCTATTATTCATTACTTATTTGGGATGTTACATCCTTCCCCCCTTTAGAAAATTGCGTCCCCGCAATTTATTTACTTATCGAATAAATGGGGGTACTTATCCCTCATTGCATTTTCAGATTCCCATGTTGCCTCTTCAATCATGTGGTTTTTCCACAAAACCTTTACCTGGTGAATCACCTTATTCCGTAACACTTTCTCCCAGTGGTCAAGAATCTGGACCGGTTGTTCCTCATAAGATAGGTTCTCTTCCAGCTGAACTACCTCTGGACTCAAAACATGAGATGGATCTGGCATATACTTCCTCAACATTGAAACATGAAAAACATTGTGTACCTGAGATAAACTCGGAGGTAAAGCCACCCGGTATGCAACTGATCCAACTCTTTCCAGAATTTCATATGGTCCAATAAACCTTAGACTCAGCTTTCCTTTCTTACCAAATCTCATCACACTTTTCCAAGGAGAAACATTGAGAAAAACATGATAACCTACCTCAAAAGATAGATCCTTCTTCCGGTTATCCGCATAACTCTTCTGCCTGCTATGAGCTGTTCTCATGTGTTTCTGAATCAGCCGGACATTTTCTGCCATCTCTTCTACCATTTCTGGTCCCATCAACTTCCTTCCACCCACTTCATCCCAGAAAGATGGAGTTCGACACCGCTTCCCATATAATGCCTGAAATGGTGCCATCTGTATACTGGAATGAAAGCTGTTATTATAAGAAAACTCAACCAAAGAAAGATGTTGGTCCCTACATCCCTGATAATTCATAGAACAAGATCGTAGCATATCCTCCAATGTCTGAATTGTTTGTTCTAACTTCCCATCTGATTGAGGATGAAAAGTTGTACTAAAATTTAATTCCATACCCAACGACTTCTGAAGGCCTTTCCAAAAGTTAGAAGTAAACCTGGGATCACGATCTGATACAATGGAGAGAGGAACTCCATGTAACCTGACAATTTCTTTAAGATACAAACGGGAAAGTTGATCAAGAGAGAAAGTATCTCATATAGCAAAGAAATGAGCAGATTTGGTCAAGCGATCAACAATAACCCAGATTGCATTATTACCTCGAGATGTCTTCGGTAATCCAACAACAAAGTCCATGGATATATTCTCCCATTTCCACTCTGGCACTGGTAAAGTTTGAATCATCCCTTTCGGTAACTACCGCTCTGCTTTAACCTGTTGACATGTCAAACACTTTACAGTAAAATCAACAATGTCTCTTTTCATTCCATCCCACCAGTAATACTCCTACAGATCTCTATACATCTTAGTACTGCCCGGATGAACTGAAAACGGAGAACTATGAGATTCACATAACAAATCTCTCTTCAACTGTGAATCACAAGGCACACACAATCTATTCCCAAATCTCAAAACACAATCATTATCAATGTTGAATTCAGGCAACTTACCTTTCTGAACCAGCTCTACCTTTTTCTGCAACTCACTGTCTTGCTTCTGTGCTTGCTTGATTCTATCTGATAGAGAAGATCTCACTGATACCTGAAACAAAATAGAAGGACTTCCTTCACCAACAACTTCTATGCCAACGTTCATCAAATCCTTGACCAAAGGATCACGTTCCAAACGCAACATTTCTAATGAAGTCTTACTTTTTCGACTCAAAGCATCGGCCACATTATTTTTTTTCCCGGATGCTAATGAATTGTACAATCATAAACCTTTATTAATTCTAGCCATCTCCTCTATCTCATGTTTAACTCTTTCTGAGTGAATATATACTTTAAACTTTTGTGATCGGTATATATTTCACACTTTACTCCATAAAAATGATGCCTCCAAATTTTTAAAGCAAAAACAACAGCAGCTAATTTCAAATCATGTGTAGGGTAATTTACCTCATGAGTTTTCAACTATCGTGAAGCATAAGCAATTACCTGGTCATTCTGCATTAGGACGCAACCAAGTCCTTTCAATGAAGAATCACTGTATATAACAAACTCACCATTCCTGGAAGGTAGTGCCAAAACTGGAGCATTCACCAATCTTCTTTTCAATTCCTAAAAACAATCATCACATTCTTTTGTCCAGATAAACTTAACACCCTTCCGAGTTAGCTTAGTCATTAAACTAGATAACTGTGAAAAATTTCCAACAAACCTTCGGTAATAGCCCGCCAAACCAAGGAAGCTACGAATCTCGGTTACATTTGTGGGTCTTGGCCATTCTTCCACAACTTTTGTTTTTGTAGGATCAACAGTAATTCCATCTTTAGAAACAATGTGACCAAGGAAATAAATTTGTTGCAACCAAAACTCACACTTTCTGAATTTCCCATACAGTTTCTTTTCTTTTATGGTTTTCAAGATAACCCTTAAATGTCTTTAATGCTCCTCTTTACTTTTAGAAAACACCAAGATATCATCAATGAAAACCACCACAAACTTATCCAAGAACTCATGGAAAATTCTATTCACTAAATCCATGAATACAGCAGGTGCATTGGTTATCCCAAAAGGCATTACTACAAATTCATAAGGGCCATATCTCGTACGGAACGCAGTATTCAGAATATCTTCCTCCTTTACCTTCAGATGATGGTACCACGATCTCAAGTCAATCTTTGAAAAAAACTGAGATCCCTGGAGCTGATCAAACAAATCATCGATATGAGGCAAATGATATTTGTTCTTAACAGTGATATTATTCAAGGCTCTATAATCAATGCAAAGTCTCATATAACCATCTTTCTTTTTAACAAATAAAACAGGAGCACCCCATGGTGATGTTCTAGGTCTAATGAAATATTTCTCTAATAAATCTTGCAATTTCTCCTTCAACTCTAAAAGTTCAATTTGTGCCATTCGATAAGGGGGTTTTGAAATTGGCTTAGCATCAGGAAATAAGTAAACAGTAAACTCAACTTCCCGATCTGGTATTATTCAAGGCAACTCATCAGGAAAAACATCCGGATACCCATTTACCACTGGCACATCATGTAACAGCCCAAGATTTTATAAAAAATATTCTTTTTAATTTTATTAATGTCTTGTGTTGTACTCTACACCAAAAGAAGCTTGCACAACACGCATCTTTGACTTTCCTTGCATTACACGCAATCGCAACCTTCCTCGATAGCATGTGTAGTACGCAATACTGAGTTTCACTAAACAACGATATGCTATTAAAATATTATTAAAACTAGCCATTATGAATAGTAATAACCACTTTTCGAAATTCTGTAAATCTTATTTTTCAAAATGAACTTCATTTTTGGATTCGGAGTATCGAATTTAGCCTAAGGTGAAATTTTGGTAATTTTCGGATAACTTTCATATTTTGATGAATAGTGAAAATTACTAAATTTTAATTAAAAACAACTTTTTCAATCGAAATAATTAATAGTGATAAATTATTAATTTGAATGGTTTTAAAGTATATTTAGAATATATTTTTACAATTTAATACAATGTTGGTTATTGAATGTAATTTCACATTTAAACCAGACATAAACAAGTGTCAATCTTTTGATAGATATTGTTTCTTAAAAACACGCTATTTGTTTTAACAGCGGGATTTAATTATAAAATTAATTAATTAAACTTCTATGTTATAAATTTGGTAAAATAGACTTCATTTTTGAATTCGGAATATGAAATATAGCTTAGGATGAAATTTTGGCATTTTTCTGAAAACCTTCAATTTTTGATGAATAGTGAAACTACTAAGTGGTAGTTAAAAAACTGAATTTTGCATAAAACATAATTTTACCGCTTCTGTGAATGGAATTTCGAAAATCCGACAGACACGGTTGATATCATTAAGTAAAATTTGGTTCAATGAGATAAAAATAATTTTTTGGTGAATAGTAACTTTTTACTTTTTTTACCGCAGTTAATAGTAAATAGGGTAACTAAGGGTAAATATGATATTAATATTACCCTAACACATGTCCTAATTCTATTGGACAAGTGTAATTCGACCAAAAACAAACTTAGGAATACAATATGAACATTTAGGCCCACTTGGATTAGATTAGGACATTTATTATTAATTGATTTAAAGAAGGGTTAAAATAGTTAAAATCAGAGTTTAATAAGTAAATCATTTTTAATATGGGGTTATACATAAGATAAATTCGATTGTAAATATTAATTAGAAATCTAAAAAGATTTCCTACATGATGGTATTTTATTTGTAATTTTTAGATATCAAATAATGTAATTTATTTATGACACAATGATGATGCAGTAATTATCTTATTAATGAAATATTGACATAATTGATCTTATAAACACCAAAATAAATGTAATTTGAGACTTTTTATGAATTACACTAATTTTAGAGGTTAATAGGATATATTAGTGTTGATTTAATCAACTTTTTTCGAATATTTAATTCTGTTATGACTTTCATAAAAATCATATAGCAAATAGTGTCAAAATTGACACAAAATAGTTTTTAAATCAAATATTATATTATTAATTGTTATTTTATTCCTAAAAATCTATGGTTTGGCCAAATGACTTAGATAAGGATATATATATTAATAATAAACAATTTGGGGTCGTTTGGAATGTTATAGTAAGTGTATTAACCATATAGTGAAAGAAAAAAAAAGACACAGTAAAAGTTAAATTATTTAACTTAGAGTTAAATCTAATTGATAAGGTTTAAAATAATATTCAAACATGTCTAAATTTGATTGGTTGATGAGATTACAACCATATCTCATATAATCTTCGAATATGAGTCATTTTTGGAGGTTTTTAAGTGGGGTAAGATTTATTATAAATTAATATTTTTAAGAATTCCTAAGGTGCCCCTCTCCTCCCCTATAAAAGGACATCTCCTCCCCCTCCTCCTCACACCAATTTGAGCTCTCATGCTCGGCCAACCCCTGCCAAAATCTCTTCTCCACTTCCCTAGAAACATCCTAGAGGTTCTGGTCTTCCTCAAAGACCAATTTTAGTGCCCTAAGAGGAGGTCTCAAAGAGGCACTTCAAAGAAGAGGTAATTACCGTTACCAATTCGTTCATCTTTATTTCTTCTTCCACTACTTCTTCTTAGGTTGTTTCATTATTAAGTAATAACATCAGTATCACTCATATACTGATATGTTATTATAATTATGAAACAAACCTATTTCACCATCTATCCATCCTACGGAAAAAGAAATCACCGCGCGTGCGTACGTACGGAATACCGTCTCCACGCCGTGGTGTAATCTATTTTCCACCACCACCTTACATGGATGGGTATAATGGTGTAAAGTATAACTATACATAGTTATTACAACATCATATTGATTCTGATATATTGTATAATCCACTCCAATTCAGTTCAATATTTATGGAAATGATATCATCGCTCGTGCGTACGTACGGACTACCGTCTCCACGACGCGATGAGATTCATTCTCCATGTTAATCATTTAAGAATGATTATAAAGTATATATAAGAAATAATAATGAAATATATGACATTATAAAGCTACTGGATTTATGTGTATATATGTGTATATATATATATGTATGTCATCTACTTACTTCCATTTCAAGACAATAAGGAAAGTAAAACAGCGTTCATGCGTACGTACGGACTACCGTCTCCATGAACGGTGTTTTCATTTTATTTATCTATCTATTATATATATATATATACTGAATATATATGATATATAAATCATATTTTATATTCTGGAAGTAAGTAAATCATGATATAAGTAATAATGATGTCAAGAACAACAAGTCAAAACACTTAAGATAAATGAAACGATTTTACCCAAAACGCTTCTTTAACATGGAATTTACAAAAGAACGGGTAATATAATGTCATAAGTGAACCATATATGATATCATAACAATTAATATGATTCTCTAATAAGTCAATAACATGATTTAAATCATTATACAGGAGGTTTGGACACTTACAAAGCAAGTCGGACCTAAGGTAAGGGAAATATCACAATCTCATTTTTATTCGAGATTGTTTATACTTTGAAATTTACTAGGCTGTATTTTATCATCCACATCCATGTTACCTCAATATGTAATATTGTTTCCATCCACTTAAATTAGTTTAAATCCAATTTTACCCTTCGGTGAGTTTTTTAGTAAATAATATGAAAGGAATCTTTTTCCGTTTTTCGTACGAGGTACTTTTTGACTTTTCCGACAAAAGTACGAGAAGAATGTTTTTTTTAACTTATACAGCACGAATGGATTTTGACGGTCTTATAAAGCCTTATTTTCATGAAGCTTCCTCCAAAAGATTTCATGACTATTTTCAATAAAATCTCTTTCTTTTAAAATTGCATGATGTTTTGTGAAAAGAAATTGATTTTGAAGAAGAAAGGATATTTTCCTCAAGAATTCAATTCAAGTGTTTTATCAAAATTATTTTCCATCTAAGATAATAAAGGGTTCTGTTTCTATCCATATTTTTTTCATTGATTTGACTATGTTGTGGTGAAATTATGTTTATGAATTTGTTTATATTGTATGAATGATTTTATGATGCCATGTTTTTTAAGAATCCCATTTTTATTACATGGGTTATGCAATGATGTATGATTTATGATTTTGTGGCACACATAAGAATGGTTTCATTATGAGATGGGTGGGACCTATATCTCCCTCCAATGCATTGGGTAATGATTTTATATCTCATGAGATAGACATGGCTGGAATGGTAGGTTATACCGGTTCAGTGAAACAGGACTGAAACGAGGTTTACTCGATTCAGAAAGGGACTTTGTCCACTAAGATAGTCTTGGCAATGAGTCATGACTAACAAGAAATGATTTTCCATGATTATGTGTGCATGCCACAAAGTTTCAAGTTTCATGTTATGATTATGATGATCTCATTTTCACTTCTATGATTTGTTCCATGTTAAGATATTATGATCTCTTTTGCAGGTTTTGATTTTCAAAAAGATATGATATGATTTTTATTTCCTTTGTTTACCCTTACTGAGCATTTGAGCTCACCCTTTTATGTTTTCTTTTCCCCAGGATATTAAGAAAGGTTTTAGGTAAGAAAAAAGAAGATCTTTATGGGAGATGTTGAAGATCTTTCACCACTATTAGAAGATTATAGTCCGAGTTTCCAAAGACACTAAACTATTACGGTCCTTGTGTGTGTGTTTTTGTTATTTACTAAGTATTCCGCAAAAGTAATGTAATGTCAATGTACGTCAAGATACGGGTCTCTACAGTTGGTATCAGAGGAAAGGTTTAGTTAACCTTTGGAAACTAGGATGCGAAAACGTTAGTGAGATCCCTAGAGTTATTTCTAAGGTATGTCTAGGGATGTCCCTAAGGATATGTATACGTATAGGATATATTCCTAGAACTATGGTAACGATATTAGATTAAACCTAAGAAGTTAGGTATTGAGGATACTTTCCCTTTACTATGTTGTTTTCTCTAGCATGATTTTTGATTCTCACAAAATTATTTTTGTGTTTTAGTTAATGGAGGGAACCAAAAGGAATTCAATTAACATTGAATCCAATGGACAAATTGGTGACTATGAGCAACAAAATTGTGTAATGCCTAGAGAGAAAGATGTTGTGATTATGCCGAATCAATCATCGCGATATATGATTAACAAGGTGAAATTTAGTGGTATGCCTAATTCTTCAAAGAAGAGGAAGATAGACTATTATGCATGTTCGCATGTTGAGGAGCATAAAGAAAGGAAGATTGAGATTTCTAAAGAAGGGAAGAAGAACCTTGGGGAATACCTCAAATGGAGGGACCGATGTTATCTGTGTGGAGAAAAGGGTTATAGAGTGACAGATTGTTATGGAGTTCAATGTCTTATTTGTGGAGAACATGGGCATTACCCAACTCAATGACCTGACCTAAAAAGATACTTCTAAATCAAGGAAGGACTTATTCCAGGACAGTCATTGATGTGGATGGACTGAAGTGTTTATGTATTGGTATTCAAGAATAATGTTTTTGAGGTACTTTTATGGTGTATTGGAATATTTATGTGGTATTCAAAGTGATTGAGATATTATGCGCATAATGAAGGGATACCGAGAAAATGAAATGTTTAACAGTATTCATGAGCTCATGAATGATATAAGGACTAAGTGATATCATGGTTTGAGTATATATAATTTTGAGGATTTTGGTATGTGGAAAGTGTTAACTCTAAACTGCATTCATGTTTTCACTAAGGTATTCAAGAGAATACATGATTAAGGACTTTGAATGTTTGGAATGTGACCAACAAGACATACCTTATGATATGTGGGGATCAACGACAGTATTAAATCTCTGGTAATCGTTGTCACTATATTATGAGAGTGGACTGCAGTATTATGTATAAGCCTAAATATTAGAGTGGATTATGTTGGACATAAGTTATTATTGTTTAAGGATAGAAGTTTTTTCAATATTATTGATGGGATGTTATAGTAATATAGTTTTAGAAAAAGGACAACCTGCTGGACGGGCGACAGCCCATCGCTTCGGACAAGGCTGTGGGAATCGAACCCACAACCGAAGTGCGACTGGCCCTTATCGCCTACGACTGGCCTACAGGAAGTCCCTGTTTAGTAGAAACTAGTTTTATTATATTAAGCAGTATGATATATGAAGTATAAGTCCATTTTAAGAACCATATATGATTAATATCACTATAGAATGACTTATGTATATTTAATAACTTTTGCTAACCTTTTGTTTGAGACAGATAGAATGACCCGTCATTCTACCACATGATCTGCTAACACTTCACGAATAACAAATTCAACTTCATTTATTTAGGAAATGAAGTGGAAATTGTTCAATTCACAAACAACAGTGAGATTGTACCAAAATCAAGTAAGTATTTATTCTAATTTAAAATTTTTCAACTTTAGGGAAATGATCTAGAAAACCAAAAATGTTGTCCTAGTGATCTTATATCTGATGAATCAGATGGTACCTTAGATCATCACAAATTTATGGCTTTGTGATTACTGGCTTTTCCATAGCCATGTTCTCTACCACTCTCCATCAGAACATGATGGTTAGATTTCTCTTCCATATCCATATTTTCACCTATGTGGAAACCCAATGATTTGTTTATTTGGGTAACCAGTACGTTTCATACTTTTGTTTTTAAAGATTGGTTTTGATATTCCTTTTTACGATGTGGGTTTCTATTAAAGATAATTTCGAATAGTAAACCATTTATAACCCCGACGAATTTCGAGGGCGAAATTCATTTTAAGGGGGGTAGAATGTAACAGCCCAAGATTTTATAAAAAATATTCTTTTTATTTTTATTAATGTCTTGTGTTGTACGCTACACCAAAAGAATCTTGCACAACACGCATATTTGACTTTCCTTGCATTACACGCAATCGCAACCTTCCTCGATAGCGTGTGTAGTACGCAATACTGAGTTTCACTAAACAACGATATGCTATTAAAATATTATTAAAACTAGCCATTATGAATAGTAATAACCACTTTTCGAAATTCTGTAAATCTTATTTTTCAAAATGAACTTCATTTTTGGATTCGGAGTATCGAATTTAGCCTAAGGTGAAATTTTGGTAATTTTCGGATAACTTTCATATTTTGATGAATAGTGAAAATTACTAAATTTTAATTAAAATCAACTTTTTCAATCGAAATAATTAATAGTGATAAATTATTAATTTGAATGGTTTTAAAGTATATTTAGAATATATTTTTACAATTTAATACAATGTTGGTTATTGAATGTAATTTCACATTTAAACCAGACATAAACAAGTGTCAATCTTTTGATAGATATTGTTTCTTAAAAACACGCTATTTGTTTTAACAGCGGGATTTAATTATAAAATTAATTAATTAAACTTCTATGTTATGAATTTGGTAAAATAGACTTCATTTTTGAATTTGGAATATGAAATATAGCTTAGGATGAAATTTTGTCATTTTTCTGAAAACCTTCAATTTTTGATGAATAGTGAAACTACTAAGTGGTTGTTAAAAAACTGAATTTTGCATAAAACATAATTTTACCGCTTCTGTGAATGGAATTTCGAAAATCCGACAGACACGGTGGATATCAGTAAGTAAAATTTGGTTCAATGAGATAAAAATAATTTTTTGGTGAATAGTAACTTTTTACTTTTTTTACCGCAGTTAATAGTAAATAGGGTAACTAAGGGTAAATATGATATTAATATTACCCTAACACATGTCCTAATTCTATTGGACAAGTGTAATTCGACCAAACACAAACTTAGGAATAAAATATGACCATTTAGGCCCACTTGGATTAGATTAGGACATTTATTATTAATTGATTTAAAGAAGGGTTAAAATAGTTAAAATCAGAGTTTAATAAGTAAATCATTTTTAATATGGGGTTAAACATAAGATAAATTCGAATGTAAATATTAATTAGAAAGATAAAAAGATTTCCTACATGATGGTATTTTATTTGTAATTTTTAGATATCAAATAATGTAATTTATTTATGACACAATGATGATGCAGTAATTATCTTATTAATGAAATATTGACATAATTGATGTTATAAACACCAAAATAAATGTAATTTGAGACTTTTTATGAATTACACTAATTTTCTAGGTTAATATGATATATTTCATTGTTGATTTAATCAACTATTTTCGAATATTTAATTCTGTTATGACTTTCATAAAAATCATATAGCAAATAGTGTCAAAATTGACACAAAATAGTTTTTAAATCAAATATTATATTATTAATTGTTATTTTATTCCTAAAAATCTAAGGTTTGGACAAATGACTTAGATAAGGATATATATATTAATAATAAACAATTTGGGGTCGTTTGGCATGTTATAGTAAGTGTATTAACCGTATAGTGAAAGAAAACAAAAGACACAGTAAAAGTTAAATTATTTAACTTAGAGTTAAATCTAATTGATAAGGTTTAAAATAATATTCAAACATGTCTAAATTTGATTGGTTGATGAGATTACAACCATATCTCATATAATCTACGAATATGAGTCATTTTTGAAGGTTTTTATGTGGGGTTAGATTTATTATAAATTAATATTTTTAAGAATTCCTAAGCTGCCCCTCTCCTCCCCTATAAAAGGACATCTCCTCCCCCTCCTCCTCACACCAATTTGAGCTCTCATGCTCGGCCAACCCCTTCCAAAATCTCTTCTCCACTTCCCTAGAAACATCCTAGAGGTTCTGGTCTTCCTCAAAGTCCAATTTTAGTGCCCTAAGAGGAGGTCTCAAAGAGGCACTTCAAAGAAGAGGTAATTACCGTTACCAATTCGTTCATCTTTATTTCTTCTTCCACTACTTCTTCTTAGGTTGTTTCATTATGAAGTAATAACATCAGTATCACTCATATACTGATATGTTATTATAATTATGAAACAACCCTATTTCACCATCTATCCATCCTACGGAAAAAGAAATCACCGCGCGTGCGTACGTACGGAATACCGTCTCCACGCCGTGGTGTAATCTATTTTCCACCACCACCTTACATGGATGGGTATAATGGTGTAAAGTATAACTATACATAGTTATTACAACATCATATTGATTCTGATATATTGTATAATCCACTCCAATTCAGTTCAATATTTATGGAAATGATATCATCGCTCGTGCGTACGTACGGACTACCGTCTCCACGACGCGATGAGATTCATTCTCCATGTTAATCATTTAAGAATGATTATAAAGTATATATAAGAAATAATAATGAAATATATGACATTATAAAGCTACTGGATTTATGTATATATATATGTATATATATATATGTATGTCATCTACTTACTTCCATTTCAAGACAATAAGGAAAGTAAAACAGCGTTCATGCGTACGTACGGACTACCGTCTCCATGAACGGTGTTTTCATTTTATTTATCTATCTATTATATATATATATATAGTGAATATATATGATATATAAATCATATTTTATATTCTGGAAGTAAGTAAATCATGATATAAGTAATAATGATGTCAAGAACAACAAGTCAAAACACTTAAGATAAATGAAACGATTTTACCCAAAACGCTTCTTTAACATGGAATTTACAAAAGAACGGGTAATATAATGTCATAAGTGAACCATATATGATATCATAACAATTAATATGATTCTGTAATAAGTCAATAACATGATTTAAATCATTATACATGAGGTTTGGACACTTACAAAGCAAGTCGGACCTAAGGTAAGGGAAATATCACAATCTCATTTTTATTCGAGATTGTTTATACTTTGAAATTTACTGGGCTGTATTTTATCATCCACATCCATGTTCCCTCAATATGTAATATTGTTTCCATCCACTTAATTTAGTTTAAATCCAATTTTACCCTTCGGTGAGTTTTTTAGTAAAGAATATGAAAGGAATCTTTTTCCGTTTTTCGTACGAGGTACTTTTTGACTTTTCCGACAAAAGTACGAGAAGAATGTTTTTTTAACTTATACAGCACGAACGGATTTTTACGGTCTTATAAAGCCTTATTTTCATGAAGCTTCCTCCAAAAGATTTCATGACTATTTTCAATAAAATCTCTTTCTTTTAAAATTGCATGATGTTTTGTGAAAAGAAATTGATTTTGAAGAAGAAAGGATATTTTCCTCAAGAATTCAATTCAAGTGTTTTATCAAAATTATTTTCCATCTAAGATAATAAAGGGTTCTGTTTCTATCCATATTTTTTTCATCGATTTGACTATGTTGTGGTGAAATTATGTTTATGAATTTGTTTATATTGTATGAATGATTTTATGATGCCATGTTTTTTAAGAATCCCATTTTTATTACATGGGTTATGCAATGATGTATGATTTATGATTTTGTGGCACACATAAGAATGGTTTCATTATGAGATGGGTGGGACCTATATCTCCCTCCAATGCATTGGGTAAAGATTTTATATCTCATGAGATAGACATGGCTGGAATGGTAGGTTATACCGGTTCAGTGAAACAGGACTGAAACGAGGTTTACTCGATTCAGAAAGGGACTTTGTCCACTAAGATAGTCTTGGCAATGAGTCATGACTAACAAGAAATGATTTTCCATGATTATGTGTGCATGCCACAAAGTTTCAAGTTTCATGTTATGATTATGATGATCTCATTTTCACTTCTATGATTTGTTCCATGTTAAGATATTATGATCTCTTTTGCAGGTTTTGATTTTCAAAAAGATATGATATGATTTTTATTTCCTTTGTTTACCCTTACTGAGCATTTGAGCTCACCCTTTTATGTTTTCTTTTCCCCAGGATATAAAGAAAGGTTTTAGGTAAAAAAAAGAAGATCTTTATGGGAGATGTTGAAGATCTTTCACCACGATTAGAAGATTATAGTCCGAGTTTCCAAAGACACTAAACTATTACGGTCCTTGTGTGTGTGTTTTTGTTATGTACTAAGTATTCCGCAAAAGTAATGTAATGTCAATGTACGTCAAGATACGGGTCTCTACAGTTGGTATCAGAGGAAAGGTTTAGTCAACCTTTGGAAACTAGGATGCGAAAACGTTAGTGAGATCCCTAGAGTTATTTCTAAGGTATGTCTAGGGATGTCCCTAAGGATAAGTATACGTATAGGATATATTCCTAGAACTATGGTAACGATATTAGATTAAACCTAAGATGTTAGTTATTGAGGATACTTTCCCTTTACTATGTTGTTTTCTCTAGCATGATTTTTGATTCTCACAAAATTATTTTTGTGTTTTAGTTAATGGAGGGAACCAAAAGGAATTCAATTAACATTGAATCCAATGGACAAATTGGTGACTATGAGCAACAAAATTGTGTAATGCCTAGAGAGAAAGATGTTGTGATTATGCCGAATTAATCATCGCGATATATGATTAACAAGGTGAAATTTAGTGGTATGCCTAATTCTTCAAAGAAGAGGAAGATAGACTATTATGCATGTTCGCATGTTGAGGAGCATAAAGAAAGGAAGATTGAGATTTCTAAAGAAGGGAAGAAGAACCTTGGGGAATACCTCAAATGGAGGGACCGATGTTATCTGTGTGGAGAAAAGGGTTATAGAGTGACAGATTGTTATGGAGTTCAATGTCTTATTTGTGGAGAACATGGGCATTACCCAACTCAATGACCTGACCTAAAAAGATACTTCTAAATCAAGGAAGGACTTATTCCAGGACAGTCATTGATGTGGATGGACTGAAGTGTTTATGTATTGGTATTCAAGAATAATGTTTTTGAGGTACTTTTATGGTGTATTGGAATATTTATGTGGTATTCAAAGTGATTGAGATATTATGCGCATAATGAAGGGATACCGAGAAAATGATATGTTTAACAGTATTCATGAGCTCATGATTGATATAAGGACTAAGTGATATCATGGTTTGAGTATATAGAATTTTGAGGATTTTGGTATGTGGAAAGTGTTAACTATAAACTGCATTAATGTTTTCACTAAGGTATTCAAGAGAATACATGATTAAGGACTTTGAATGTTTGGAATGTGACCAACAAGACATACCTTATGATATGTGCGGATCAACGACAGTATTAAATCTCTGGTAATCGTTGTCACTATATTATGAGAGTGGACTGCAGTATTATGTATAAGCCTAAATATTAGAGTGGATTATGTTGGACATAAGTTATTATTGTTTAAGGATAGAAGTTTTTTCAATATTATTGATGGGATGTTATAGTAATATAGTTTTAGAAAAAGGACAACCTGCTGGACGGGCGACAGCCCATCGCTTCGGACAAGGCTGTGGGAATCGAACCCACAACCGAAGTGCGACTGGCCCTTATCGCCTACCACTGGCCTACAGGAAGTCCCTGTTTAGTAGAAACTAGTTTTATTATATTAAGCAGTATGATATATGAAGTATAAGTCCATTTTAAGAACCATATATTATTAATCTCACTATAGAATGACTTATGTATATTTAATAACTTTTGCTAACCTTTTGTTTGAGACAGATAGAATGACCCGTCATTCTACCACATGATCTGCTAACACTTCACGAATAACAAATTCAACTTCATTTATTTAGGAAATGAAGTGGAAATTGTTCAATTCACGAACAACAGTGAGATTGTACCAAAATCAAGTAAGTATTTCTTCTAATTTAAAATTTTTCAACTTTAGGGAAATGATCTAGAAAACCAAAAATGTTGTCCTAGTGATCTTATATCTGATGAATCAGATGGTACCTTAGATCATCACAAATTTATGGCTTTGTGATTACTGTCTTTTCCATAGCCATGTTCTCTACCACTCTCCATCAGAACATGATGGTTAGATTTCTCTTCCATATCCATATTTTCACCTATGTGGAAACCCAATGATTTGTTTATTTGGGTAACCGTTACGTTTCATACTTTTGTTTTTAAAGATTGGTTTTGATATTCCTTTTTACGATGTGGGTTTCTATTAAAGAAACTTTCGAATAGTAAACCATTTATAACCCCGACGAATTTCGAGGGCGAAATTCATTTTAAGGGGGGTAGAATGTAACAGCCCAAGATTTTATAAAAAATATTCTTTTTAATTTTATTAATGTCTTGTGTTGTACGCTACACCAAAAGAAGCTTGCACAACACGCATCTTTGACTTTCCTTGCATTACACGCAATCGCAACCTTCCTCGATAGCGTGTGTAGTACGCAATACTGAGTTTCACTACACAATGATATGCTATTAAAATATTATTAAAACTAGCCATTATGAATAGTAATAACCACTTTTCGAAATTCTGTAAATCTTATTTTTCAAAATGAACTTCATTTTTGGATTCGGAGTATCGAATTTATCCTAAGGTGAAATTTTGGTAATTTTCGGATAACTTTCATATTTTGATGAATAGTGAAAATTACTAAATTTTAATTAAAAACAACTTTTTCAATCAAAATAATTAATAGTGATAAATTATTAATTTTAATGGTTTTAAAGTATATTTAGAATATATTTTTACAATTTAATACAATGTTGGTTATTGAATGTAATTTCACATTTAAACCAGACATAAACAAGTGTCAATCTTTTGATAGATATTGTTTCTTAAAAACACGCTATTTGTTTTAACAGCGGGATTTAATTATAAAATTAATTAATTAAACTTATATGTTATGAATTTGGTAAAATAGACTTCAGTTTTGAATTTGGAATATGAAATATAGCTTAGGATGAAATTTTGGCATTTTTCTGAAAACCTTCAATTTTTGATGAATAGTGAAACTACTAAGTGGTAGTTAAAAAACAGAATTTTGCATAAAACTTAATTTTACCGCTTCTGTGAATGGAATTTCGAAAATCCGACAGACACGGTTGATATCAGTAAGTAAAATTTGGTTCAATGAGATAAAAATAATTTTTTGGTGAATAGTAACTTTTTACTTTTTTTACCGCAGTTAATAGTAAATAGGGTAACTAAGGGTAAATATGATATTAATATTACCCTAACACATGTCCTAATTCTATTGGACAAGTGTAATTCGACAAAAAACAAACTTAGGAATAAAATATGACCATTTAGGCCCACTTGGATTAGACTAGGACATTTATTATTAATTGATTTAAAGAAGGGTTAAAATAGTTAAAATCAGAGTTTAATAAGTAAATCATTTTTAATATGGGGTTATACATAAGATAAATTCGATTTTAAATATTAATTAGAAAGCTAAAAAGATTTCCTACATGATGGTATTTTATTTGTAATTTTTAGATATCAAATAATGTAATTTATTTATGACACAATGATGATGCAGTAATTATCTTATTAATGAAATATTGACATAATTGATGTTATAAACACCAAAATAAAGGTAATTTGAGACTTTTTATGAATTACACTAATTTTCTAGGTTAATAAGATATATTAGTGTTGATTTAATCAACTTTTTTCGAATATTTAATTCTGTTATGACTTTCATAAAAATCATATAGCAAATAGTGTCAAAATTGACACAAAATAGTTTTTAAATCAAATATTATATTATTAATTGTTATTTTATTCCTAAAAATCTAAGGTTTGGCCAAATGACTTAGATAAGGATATATATATTAATAATAAACAATTTGGGGTCGTTTGGCATGTTATAGTAAGTGTATTAACCATATAGTGAAAGAAAAAAAAAGACACAGTAAAAGTTAAATTATTTAACTTAGAGTTAAATCTAATTGATAAGGTTTAAAATAATATCCAAACATGTCTAAATTTGATTGGTTGATGAGATTACAACCAGATCTCATATAATCTTCGAATATGAGTCATTTTTGGAGGTTTTTAAGTGGGGTTAGATTTATTATAAATTAATATTTTTAAGAATTCCTAAGGTGCCCCTCTCCTCCCCTATAAAAGGACATCTCCTCCCCCTCCTCCTCACACAAATTTGAGCTCTCATGCTCGGCCAACCCCTGCCAAAATCTCTTCTCCACTTCCCTAGAAACATCCTAGAGGTTCTGGTCTTCCTCAAAAACCAATTTTAGTGCCCTAAGAGGAGGTCTCAAAGAGGCACTTCAAAGAAGAGGTAATTACCGTTACCAATTCGTTCATCTTTATTTCTTCTTCCACTACTTCTTCTTAGGTTGTTTCATTTTGAAGTAATAACATCAGTATCACTCATATACTGATATGTTATTATAATTATGAAACAACCCTATTTCACCATCTATCCATCCTACGGAAAAAGAAATCACCGCGCGTGCGTACGTACGGAATATCGTCTCCACGCCGTGGTGTAATCTATTTTCCACCACCACCTTACATGGATGGGTATAATGGTGTAAAGAATAACTATAAATAGTTATTACAACATCATATTGATTCTTATATATTTTATAATCCACTCCAATTCAGTTCAATATTTATGGAAATGATATCATCGCTCGTGCGTACGTACGGACTACCGTCTCCACGACGTGATGAGATTCATTCTCCATGTTAATCATTTAAGAATGATTATAAAGTATATATAAGAAATAATAAAGAAATATATGACATTATAAAGCTACTGGATTTATGTATATATATGTATATATATATATGTATGTCATCTACCTACTTCCATTTCAAGACAATAAGGAAAGTAAAACAGCGTTCATGCGTACGTACGGACTACCGTCTCCATGAACGGTGTTTTCATTTTATTTATCTATCTATTATATATATATATATACTGAATATATATGATATATAAATCATATTTTATATTCTGTAAGTAAGTAAATCATGATATAAGTAATAATGATGTCAAGAACAACAAGTCAAAACACTTAAGATAAATGAAACGATTTTACCCAAAACGCTTCTTTAACATGGAATTTACAAAAGAACGGGTAATATAATGTCATAAGTGAACCATATATGATATCATAACAATTAATATGATTCTTTAATTAGTCAATAACATTATTTAAATCATTATACAGGAGGTTTGGACACTTACAAAGCAAGTCGGACCTAAGGTAAGGGAAATATCACAATCTCATTTTTATTCGAGATTGTTTATACTTTGAAATTTACTGGGCTGTATTTTATCATCCACATCCATGTTCCCTCAATATGTAATATTGTTTCCATCCACTTAAATTAGTTTAAATCCAATTTTACCCTTCGGTGAGTTTTTTAGTAAAGAATATGAAAGGAATCTTTTTCCATTTTTCGTACGAGGTACTTTTTGACTTTTCCGACAAAAGTACGAGAAGAATGTTTTTTTTAACTTATACGGCACGAATGGATTTTTACGGTCTTATAAAGCCTTATTTTCATGAAGCTTCCTCCAAAAGATTTCATGACTATTTTCAATAAATTCTCTTTCTTTTAAAATTGCATGATGTTTTGTGAAAAGAAATTGATTTTGAAGAAGAAAGGATATTTTCCTCAAGAATTCAATTCAAGTGTTTTATCAAAATTATTTTCCATCTAAGATAATAAAGGGTTCTGTTTCTATCCATATTTTTTCATTGATTTGACTATGTTGTGGTGAAATTATGTTTATGAATTCGTTTATATTGTATGAATGATTTTATGATGCCATGTTTTTTAAGAATCCCATTTTTATTACATGGGTTATGCAATGATGTATGATTTATGATTTTGTGGCACACATAAGAATGGTTTCATTATGAGATGGGTGGGACCTATATCTCCCTCCAATTCATTGGGTAAAGATTTTATATCTCATGAGATAGACATGGCTGGAATGGTAGGTTATACCGGTTCAGTGAAACAGGACTGAAACGAGGTTTACTCGATTCAGAAAGGGACTTTGTCCACTAAGATAGTCTTGGCAATGAGTCATGACTAACAAGAAATGATTTTCCATGATTATGTGTGCATGCCACAAAGTTTCAAGTTTCATGTTATGATTATGATGATCTCATTTTCACTTCTATGATTTGTTCCATGTTAAGATATTATGATCTCTTTTGCAGGTTTTGATTTTCAAAAAGATATGATATGATTTTTATTTCCTTTGTTTACCCTTACTGAGCATTTGAGCTCACCCTTTTATGTTTTCTTTTCCCCAGGATATAAAGAAAGGTTTTAGGTAAAAAAAAAAGAAGATCTTTATGGGAGATGTTGAAGATCTTTCACCACGATTAGAAGATTATAGTCCGAGTTTCCAAAGACACTAAACTATTACGGTCCTTGTGTGTGTGTTTTTGTTATGTACTAAGTATTCCGCAAAAGTAATGTAATGTCAATGTACGTCAAGATACGGGTCTCTACACATCATTAATCTGAACAGTTCCTTTATTTTCAACGACGTGTGCAAGGTAACATTCATTTCCATCTTTTTCAAGTTTCTCAGCCTCTTGATATGTTATCAAAATTAAGGGTTCATTCCTGTAAACAAACTGAAAGTCTTTCTGAAAAGAAACTTCTTTAGCTCTACAGTCAATCTTAGCATGGTAAATAGAGAGCCAATCCATACCCAGGATAACATCAAACTCTACTAGAGGTAGAACAATAAGGTTTGAATGTAGGTTCTTTCCACAGATAAGGATAAGAAGATTCTTATATATTCTTTTTGCCTCAAAATTTCCCCCAGGTGTTTTTTCCAAAAGTTCAGGAGTCATTTCTTGAGATGGTATTCCCATTTTACTAGAAAAGGTTTCAGTGATGAAAGAATGTGTAGACCCCGAATCAAACAACACACTGGCATAATCTGAAAAAACAAACAAAGTACCTGATACAACTTCATTTGATGGCCCGACATCTGCTGAAGTAGTGGCAAAGGATTTCACCACCCATTTCTGCTTGTATTCTAACTGCTTCCCATCACTCAAGCTCTTTGTAGGACACTCGTTTGCATAGTGACCCATCTCATTGCACTTATAACATTTCACTAACTGTAAATCAAATTTGTTCTTACCTTCACCTTGATCCTTTTCACTGCAATCACGAGCCTTATGTCCCATATTACCACATCGGTAGCACTTTCCAGAATTCAGAAGACATTCCCCAGCATGCCTTTTCCCACATTTATCACAAACTGGAAACATAGTACTCTTACCATCAGACTTTTTTGAAGAATTCTTACCTTTCTCCTGCCACCTCGGACTCTTCTTCTGCTGGTTGTTATAGAAAACTTAGTCATCGGAAAACTCCATTTCCACCTTCTCAGCACATCGAACAAGCTTTTCATAACTTTTAAACTCACGAGAAGCTAATTCCCTTCGATATTTTGGCTTTAATCCTGAGTAAAAACGATTGATTTTACTATCAAGGTCCCGGATAAAATTTGGAGCATACCATGCCAATCGAGTGAACCTTTCTTCATAGGCAGCCACTGTGTCTTCCTCTTGCCTCAATTCCAAGAATTGTTTTTCCATCCTAAGTCGAACAGCCTTAGGAAAATACTTCTCAAGAAACATACCTTTGAATTCATCCCAGTCAAGAGCATCAATCTCATCGGCGTCCCTGATATTTTTAACCATAGACCACCACTGATCTACTTCACCCTCCAAACGGTAAATAGCAAGACTAACCTTTTGATTGTCCGAACACCCCATGACATCAAAAATCTTCTCCATTGCTATAATCCACACTTCAGCTAGCACCGGGTCAGATGATCCTCTGAATGATGGTGGATGTTGCCTCATGAAATGTTCCACCACTGACATGTTCCTCTGTGGTTGGTCTGGCTGATCTCTTGTATGGATACCACCGCCATTTATCGCTTGAGTCAACTGCGCCATTACTGCAACAAACTGTTCAGTTCCAATTCCGACCATTTCTTGATGCTGATTCGGAAGGTTATTTCCTTCTGTATGCCTTCCTAGCACTGCTTCCCTGTTTCCTCTACGGAAAACCATTCTGAACAAACATGTCTTAGATAAAGCAACATGGTAATCTTTAAATGGTATATCATTTCAAAAAAAATATTTTTGGATAATCATTTAATAGAATTATAACTCCTAAATTTATCTAAACCGACCTCTGATACCAACTATAAGGCCCCAGCCTTAAACCTTACTTAATCTTGAGTTATTACATGATTACACATAGAGGATCTTTTCGGGTTTAGAGTTTTAGAGAATTAGATCATTAAACTTTCATTATATTCCACATATGAACAAAGTGGTTACATAAAGATAGTATTCTGCATTCCCATCAGTGGAAACACATTTAAAATAAAACATGGATTATTTCTTGACACTTCCTTGAAACTATCATCATATCATGTACCTTACCCTTTACCTGTGAAAAACATTTCAAAAAAACTTGGGATGAGCATAAAAAACTCAGTATTGGTTATAAAAACATGGAAAGGAAACATGGGTACATATATACATAAGAATGAAATCATACTTTACCCATAAAACATAGGCACTTTAATATACCTCATAAAATCATGAATAAATCATAGAAATCATAGGACATAAAGGTAACTTGAGGCATTCATAACATTCTTACGTAGGGAGTAACCCTCTTGGTTACGTTTGGAATACCCATCACAGTATATTCCCTAAAATCTCTTCGGAGAAACCTTAACGTTTCACTCCTTCGTGTTACCCAATGCATTGGAGAGCTATATCGGGCTCACCCGCCCTTAGTTTATCACAGAACCACCCGTCTTCATAATAATTCCCAAGAACCATAACATAATCGTATCACATAAAACATGCATAAAGGAAACATAACATTTCCACATTTCAATCACAAGATATCAATACAACACAAAAACATTGTGAAAACCATTTTCCATACCAAAATAAAAGAAAGGTAAAACATGGTATTTATTTTTCTTTTAAAAAAGAAGGTATGGCTTATAGAGGAAGCCGGAACTCAAATAACGGTCACGACGGCGGAGAAGTCGTTGTCGCCGCATACGTACGACAAAAACATTCCCTTTTGTCGTTTGGTAAATTCTTCGTATAAAAAAAATTCTTTTTGAATAAATGTAAAAGTCAAAGGGGTTTATACACCGTATAAAAGAAAGTTGTGTATAAAATAAAATATGCCTCAAAGAAAGGAGATTGAGACGAAGTCCCATACCTCGTATCTGACTTGACCCGACCGTTATTTAATCTCCTGAATAATAAACTTGAGTTATTCTCTACTTTCTTAAGAACCTTTTTCAAGTTCCCTGTTCCTTTTATACCATGTTATGGACATCATGTAATCATTTAAGTTAATAATGTTCATTTTGTCAGTATTTGGTTCTTAAGTCAAAAATAGACATCTTACACTTACATGTTGTTAATTTGGTCAAAGGTTCGTTATATCCAGAATGATATTAATTATTTGGATAACATATACATCATATATATTCAGAATATACATGTGTTTATAATAGTACATCTCATTTAGATTTAAGAAATGAAATGCACCGTTCATGGAGACGGTAAGCCGTACGTACGCATGAACGCTACTTCAATTTCTATTTCGTATTTTTTTTGGAATGGAATCATAATTATATAAGAGTATATTATAATTCTAGTATAATAACATATATAATATCATTAAAATTATCCTTTACACATCCCACATATGGTATTAACGAATCAAATCAGTTTCAGGGGGCGGTAGTCCGCACTTCCTAAAATGAAGATATCGTGTTTACTCATAATGGAAACCATAAAGGTATGCCCAAAATGAAAGAAAACATAAGATTAAGGAAAAAATAAACATATAATATATCATATATAAAAATAGTGACATCATAATGGCCACCTTTGAAAGTGTTAAATGTGTATTGAACAATCATCATTTCGGGAGGCAGAATTTCTCCATCCACGGAAACCGTATGTTCTTTAACCATTTGATGTAGTTGTGTGAGAGTGAAGCTCAAATAAATCTTATAAAAACATCCTAGTATATTGAAGATACTTTTTTTGTTACAAAAGAAGTAAATAAAAAGAGTTTAGGGTGTTGGAGAAGCAAAATAAAACAAATGAACAAGAGAGAATGAATTACCTTCAAAAGTGTAACTCCTTTTGATTTGAGACTAAAGGCTTCCTTTGAAAGGATTCTGCCCAAAGGGAATACTATAGGTTGAGGATTGGGATGTGGAAAGAGTAAATGGGCAGTGGTTGGCCGAGCCAAAGGCTTTAGGAGTGTGTGAAATGAGGTAGAGGTGGGGGACTTTTATAAGAGGAGAGGAGGGGCACTTTTGGAAAGTAAAGAAATATTACTTTATTTGAAAATGTGTTTCGGTTTTGAAAGGTCCCACATTGATATAATTAGTGGATAAGGTGATAAGGATTCGACATCCACTCATCCAATTGGTTTTGGACATATGTAGTTCATAGAGTTTACATTATCTTTCCATTTTATTTAAATCGTCAAATAATGATGTCATCACTGCATCATTATTATGTCATAAATAATTTAATTTATTTAATGTCTAAAAATTATAAAAAAACTACTATGATGTAGGAAATCGTTTTAGCTTTCCAATGACTATTTATAATCAAAAATATGATCTTAATAAATCCATGTAAATTTTTTTTTCGTAAAACATATTATGTTTGTGTCATTTTTACTTTTACATTAAATAAAAAGTTATTTTTGTCATTTCCCAACAAAAGTGGATCCATGGGGCCCCCAAGTTGACCCATGGCTTGTCTTGGTTGGCCATGACACAACTAATAAGGTTGGGACATGTGTCTAGGTCATTTCATATTATTAAAGCATTATGTATACCTTAAAATACCCTAATTACCACTAATCGCGATTAAAAACTTAATAAGTTACTATTCACCAAAAAAAAATTTATTCCCATTGAACCACATTTTACTTCTTAATGACAACCATGAATGTCGGATTTTTGAAATTTATAACACAAAAGTGGCAAAGTTTCATTTAAACGAAAAATCAGTTTCTTTAACTACCACTTAGTGGTTTCACTATTCATCAAAAATTGATGTTTTTCAGAAAATTACCAAAAATTCACCCTAAGCTATATTTGATATTCCGAATTAAAAAATTAAGTCTATTTTACAAAATTCAATACATATAAGTCAAATTAATTAATTTAATAATTAATTCCCGCTGCCAGAGCAAATAGCGTGTTTTTACAAAACAATAGGTATCAAAAGATTGACACCAGTTTAAGTCTAATTTCAAAGTGAAATTGATTCCAATGAACACCATTGGATAAAATGGTAAAAATATATTCATATTACACATTAAGACCAATTCAAAAGATAATCTAATCATATAAATAAATTAGATTAAAAAGCAGTTTTGATGTAAAATGCAGTATTTTCACTATTCATTAAAAAATGAACATTGTCAGAAAAATACCAAAAATTCACACAAAATAAATTTTGATGTCCCAATCATAAAGAATAAGTTTATTTTGACAAACATAGTTTATAAAATTGTCAAAATATAGATTCAAAAATGGTTTTCCATCAAAAGGCAGTAAAACAATCTTTTAAGAATATTAGTGCATTCCATGCATAAGATTGTATTTATTTTCATTTTAAGCCTCTATAACACTATCTTAATCATTAATAGACATAGATAAAAATATCTATTATTCATTAATTATTTGGTATGTTACAGCAGGTGTTTGTAAACCCAATGTGATTAGGGATAGAAGAAGTCATCACTACAACATATGATTCTAAAATAGATTTTAGTGAAAATGGGCTAGTGAACCTGGGGATAGACCCAATTCAAAATGTCAAGGAATTTTTATGTATCCTATTAGGGTAGTAATAAAACCATACATAGTTCTATAAATGAAATCTAGTCTAATTTTGTCTGATAAATATGATGATGAAGGGGTTCTGAAGGGAATGTGAAGGGCACGATAAAACATACCCAACATGAATGAGGATAGAAGGATTACACACCACACCACATGAAATCCCATTAGAGAGATTAGTCCAAAATATGGAAAGGTCATGGGACATAAGGCTAGGCCACAAACGAATGGTCCGATCATTGCTACATATCCCCTAAGGATGGTGTTGGACTACTCTTGTACTAATCATGTTTTAATGATAAAAAATCTTATTCAATCTAGTTAACTCCTATAAATTATATCCAATCATGTGTATTTTTGTTTCAAGTTCTCTCATGCTTTATATTGGTTAATTTCAATCCATTTCATGCATATCATTTTTTATGTCTGAGTATAGTTATTTTCCAAAGTAAAAGATATCGTGAAGAATTAAACTGTGAAGTAAGACACCATGAAGCAATCCACCATGAAACAAGACACGGTGAATCAAGACACCGTGAAGCAAGACACTATGAAGCAAGACACCGTGAAGGAAGACACTGTGAAGCAAGACCCCATGAACAAGACACCAAGAACAAGTCACCACGAACAAGACACCATAAACAAGACACCATGAACAAGAAACTGTAAATGAGATACTGTGACACTCATACACTGTGTGAAGGAGACACCATTTTCATAATATATTGTGACACCGTTTCTTAAACTATTTTTCATCTTTCAATTTAATTTCTAATAGTAATATTTGATGCCTTTAATGAAATGACAGAATCAATGTTTCTTTATATAAATATTATCAGATAGTATGAGGTATGAGGTGAAGATCACATGGAACATGTCAACTAAAACTCATGCATTCGAAGATAAAGAGTGAAGTGCGCCCAGGAACAAGAGAGGGAGATAATGAATGAAAACAAGCTTATGAGCATGACCATGAAGAACATATTGCAATATTTTCAAAAGGAACCATTGTTACATGCATGCAATCCATATCTGTTGATAAACATACTAAGTACACAGGAATCCGGGGAAAATCATTGTATTATCAATACTCGTGAAGAACACAAGCTGAATCGCGACACTCTATTTTTCACACAACTTCTAAAGGAGGACACAATGATTCATCTGCTTCAATAAAAAAAATTTCAGAGCTTCATTGACGTCACAAAAGATAATTCTAACCTAACCTCTATATTCTTGCTTGACCATGATCATCTTTTTATTTACATTATGAGTAGTGTGTGCCCCTGTCTATTTTGACACACACTGACTCATGAGCTAAATAAGAGGATACTGAAATCCTTACACCAAAGTCTTCATATTTTTTTACCCATGAAAACTGTGGAAGAGGTCCCTGTGTGGCCATGTTATTATTTTTGTTTACCCAAGAAAACTATTAAAGAGGTCCCTGCGTAACCTGGATAGTCTATGCATTAATGTTAACCCTAATCTAGGGTGTGGATCAAAATTTATTTATATAAACTGCTTGGTGTAAGGTGATCACCAAGTGGAGTGGACTAGGTCTCAGCTTGAGACCGAACCACTTGTTTCATATCTTCTGTGTTGTTTAAATCTAGTCTTCTCTGTTTTAATGCTTTATTGAATTATCTGGAAATCACCAATTTCACATTAATAGTTAGTCATGGAAAGATGTTATAATTGGGTTGTCTTAGTAGGATAACTTCAAAAGTAACATTAATATTACAAATTATGATTACTAAGAATTAATCAATCTTCTAAGAAGCTGTTTTGAAATGTCAAAATCTTATAATATTATAACCTTGACTAACTGGGCTATATCAATTTTTCGGGAAACCATTTCTTTTGAAAATAATATTCTTTTTAACAAAATTTTTTATAGTTACTCAATTATCCCCTCCCCTCCTGAGTAAACTACTCCGACTAACATTTGGTATCAGAGTTTGCTTTATTATGACTTTGTCTAATCTTACTCAACTGTGATTATATTTTTAATTTAAAGATTTATAAATTTCTATTAATTATCAATTTCTAGCTCTTTTAAAGTAATATGTTAGTATGGATAATAGATTGGATGGTTCTTCAACCAACAGACCGTCGTTCATTAATGGAACTAACTATGATCAATGGAAAATAAAAATGAAAATTCATTTAGAGATTATGAGATTCTAAATTTAGTCATCCATTATAGATGAATACAAAATTCTTGTAACTGATAGAATTACATGGGATGAACGTACCAAACATGCCTATAATAACAATTTCAAAGCCATGAATGCTTTGTACTGTTCATTAAGAGATAGATAATTTAATAGGATTTCTACTTGTAATACTACCCCCGAAATTTGGGATACCTTGTCTAGCTCACATGAAGGAGCATATAGTGAAAAGGAAATGAGACTTAATTCTTATACTATAAAATATGATAATTTTAAAATGAAACCTGATGAGCCTATTTTTGACATATATCTCAGGTTCAATGATATTGTCAACACAATGAAATCGCTTGGAAGAGAAGTCATTGCTAAAGAATAGATCATGAGAATCCTTAAATGTATACCTGAAATATTGAGGGGAACCTCTATCTCTATTAGATAATAGTGGGACATCAGCAAGAACCCTGTAAAGGAACTCATTGGGAAACTGATGATGTATGAGGAATAGCAAAAAGTAAACAAAGAAGAGAAGGATGAACCAAAGGGGAAATCTAAAGCTTTCAAGACCAGCTCCTCGAAGCACAAAGACAAAGGGAAACTGCAATCCTCTGTAGAAATTTTCACCACTGAACATTCATCACCAGATAGTGATGTGGTGATGGCTCAATGGGCATGAATATTCATACGATTATTCAAAAAGAATAACATTTTTAGAAATCCTAAATTCAAGGGAATGAATGATCTATAGGGAAACTTGAAAAAGGACTGGAAAATAAGTGACAAAACTGATGGAATTGTACGCTATGGATGTAAGTGAAAAGGACATAAAATGGCTGACTATTCAAATATCATGTATAAGAAGAAATACTAGGAAAAGGAAAAAAAGAATAAAAAGGAAATGAAAGAAACCTAGAGTGCCTCTGAGGATAGTAAAATTAACTTAGAGACATAACTTGATGAACAGTCTAACAAAGCCGATATGTGTTTTATGACAAACACATCTAAGGTAACACTGAACACTTATGTACATAATTCATACTATTCTGAAGAGGAAAGTGACTCTGAAAATATGACTAATGAAGAAATGTTTGAATACTGTAACATTCTTGAAGCGACATGAAATGAATTAAAAGATAAAGATAAATCATTGAAGAAACAACATTCTCACACTGTAAATGTTAAATCTGAACTTACTACTAAAAAGGAGAAAAAATCTCAACTGCTCAAAAACAATAATGAATAAAAAATATCTAATGAGAAATTAAAAAGTGACTTAGAAAAGTTTAGTAATGGGAATAATACCCTTACCCAAATTCTATGAAAATAAATTTCCCAAAAATACAATACTGTCATTGGTTATCAAACTGGTAAAACAAACTTTGGTAGAAAAAATTTTGTTTCAAAGTCTATGACATATAGTTTTGTTCCCAGTTCTGGACACAACTCAACTAGGTCAAGTCATGATACATATTATAATTTTTTATGTTTTTATGGACCAAATACAGTTTATTTTTCAAATACATTACATAATGATTATAGGAAACCTATGAGATAAATATGGGTTCCTATAGCACTTATTACTAATGTTACTGGACCCAAATGAGTATGGGTACCAAAATCTATCTTTCCTTGATAATTTTGTAAGAATGTTGCTTAATTATCTCCTGCAAAACTCTATGGTACATAGATAATGGATGTTCAAGGCACATGATAGGAGACTATTCATTCTTCAAGAACCTGATAAAAGTAGGTGGATGACATATCACATTTAGTGATAATGCCAAAGGGAAAATCATTGGATTAGGGAAGATTGGTAACACTAATTCAATTTTAATTTCTAAAGTATTTTTTGTTAATAGATTAAAATATAATCTGATTATTATCTCACAATTATGTTACGATGGATACCATGTTAAATTTTAAAATGATGCTTGTAATGTCTTTTATTCTAAAGATGAATTAGTATTTTCTACATCTAGGAATGAAAAAGTTTATTATATAAATTTAGATTCTTTATCTTCTCATAATGCTTCATGATTAAGGGTATTTCATAAAGAATCATGGCTCTAAAATAAATCACTAGGACACTACCATTTTCACTCCGTTAGAAAGATAACTAGAAAAGGACAAGTTAAAGACTTACCCATACATGAGTTTCCACATGAAAAAGTATGTAATCCTTTTAAAAAGGGAAATCAACAAAAAATCTCTTTCAAAACAATGAATAATGTTTCTACTTCTCAACCTCTTGAATAGGTTCACATTGATTTGTTTGGACCATCTAGAGTTTCTAGCTTAAATGGGAAGCACTATGTTTATGTTCTGGTAGATTATTTTTCTATATATACCTAGACCTTCTTCATAGCTCACAAAACTAAAGCCTACTCTTATTTTAATAAGTATGCCAGGTCTGTAGAAAATATTAGTGGCCTTAAAATTAAATCATTAAGACATTATCATGGACGTGAGTTTGAAAATCAAGAGTTTGAATCATTTTCCTCACAAAATTTTTATAGTCACAATTTCTCTCCCCTAGAACACATCACCAGAATGGTGTTATAGAAAGAAGAAATTAAACAATGCAAGAAATTTCAAGAACAATGCTTAGTGAATATGACTTACCTATTTACATTTGGATTTAATCTGTTAATACAACATGATACATAATCTATAGAGTCATGATTAGACAAATTCTCAGAAAGACCCCGTATGAAATCTGGAAAAATAGGAAGCGTAATGTTAATTACATTAGAGTTTTTGGTTGAAAAGTATTTATTCTCAGCACTATGGATAATCTTGACAAATTTTCATCCAAAAGTGATGAAGGAATTTTCCTAGGTTACTCAATATTAAGTTAATATTATAGAGTATTCAATAAGATATTAAATGTGTGGAAGTATCTATTCATATCAAGTTTGATAAAACAGATCCAAATGAGCGTAAAACCATCCTAGAGAATCTGGAGGATGATGTTTCAAATCTGAATATCATCTCAAAATCCACAAATTCCCCTGTGAAGGAATCTGTGAAAACTCCCAAATCTATAAATTCCCTCCTATTAAGTCATAATGAATCTAAATCTCTTGATGAACCTGAAATCAATATCCCCTCTTTTTCTATAAAGGTTATAACCCTTAAAAACAATCCCTTAGACGCTGTTTTTGGAGACATAGAGAAATGAATACAAACTAGAGCTTTTCATAGAAATCAGGATGAACATCATGTATTCTTGTCACAACATGAACATAAAAATATTGATGATGAAATAAATGGTGAATTTTTGGGAATGGATATGCATGACGAACTTAATCAGTTTGAGAAAAACAATGTTTGTAAAATTGTTGAAAGACCCAAGGAAACAGTCATCATTGGTACTAAATGGGTGTTTATAAATAAGGTAGATGAAGATGGAAATATAGTTAGGAGAAAGGCTAGATAAGTTACACAATGATATAGTCAAGAATAAGGACTTTACTATGAGGAGACCTTTGCACGAGTAGCCAGACGTGAAGCCATAATAATCCTACATGCCCATGCTGCACATATGAATTTCATACTATATCAAATGACTGTTAAGAGTGCATTCATAAATGGGTATATAGCTGAGGATGTCTTTGTTCAAAACCCCCTGGATTTACAAGTCCATATTTTCCCAATAATATTTTCAATCTATCAAATGCTTTATTTGGTTTAAAGCAAGCTCCAAGATCATGGAATGAATAATTGAGTACTTTTATCATTTCCATAGGTTTTACAAAATGAATATCTAATCCTACCTTGTTTTTAAAATGAATTTCTAATGATGTTTTGGTTGTTCAAATCTATGTAGATGATTTTATTTTTGGATCTTCATCAAAATCATTATGTATTGATTTTTCTAAAATGATGCAACATTAATTTGAAATGATTTTAATGGGAGAACTAAAATTCATTCGTGGATTTAAAATAATTAAAAATAATTATGGAATTGTTTTAACTCAAAGTAAACACACTAGAGATATTCTAAAATGTTTTGGATTGGATAGCACTAAAATTAGTGACACTCCCGTGAGTACCACCTGTATGTTAGATCTTGATGAAGATGGAAAATCTTTTGATCAATCCAATTATAGAGGAATGATTGGATTTTTACTCTACTTAAATTCTTTCCGTCTAGATATTATGTTTAGTGTGTGTATGTGTGCTCATTTTCAAGAAAATCCTAAATAATATCATTTCGAAGATGTAAATAAAATTTTCAAAGACCTCAAACACATACCCAATATATGACTATTTTATCCTAAAGGACAATCATTTAAACTAATTAGTTATTTGGATGCTCTCTTCATTACAATAAGTTATATAGAAAGAGCACCTCTGGAACATGTCACCTTTTAGGCAAGTCACTAGTATCATGGTGTAGTAAGAAACAAAATTCTGTTTCATTATCTATTACAGAAGCTGAATACATAGCCACTGGCAGTTGTTTGCACTAATTTTGTGGATGAAACACACATTAATAGATTTTGTATATCAATTCATACATGTACCAATAAATTGTGACAACACAATTGCTATTAATATCTCAAAAAAATCATGTTTCATGTTCTAGGACAAAACATATTTATGTAAGACATCAATTTATGATATTTCACTATCAAAAAGGATATATCACCTTGAAATTCATTGGTATTGAATATCAACATTCTGATATATTCACTAAACCATTAAATTATGAGGGAATAGACTATATAATACATGATAATGGCATGATAAATCTCAAATAGATATCTCACTTTTCTTACTGTTCGACATTTTACTTGGTTATACGTTAATGTTTCATGATTACTATTTCTTAGTTACTATCTCTAATGTTTACAATCTCACCATTAGCACTTTGTACATACGATTTGATATTTACTGTCTCACCGTAACACATATTGAAAAGTTCACTCGTTGTCTCACCATAATGCACACTGAAAAGATCACTCACTGTCTCACCGTGACGACCACTCACTCTCTCACCATGAAAATTCTACATGTTTTTCTTCAACATTGTATCATGGTAATTATTATTTCACATCTTTTATTTTCATGTGTTTTTACTTTTGTGATGTTTGGTATTCCTAAATGATAAAACAAAATGTTTCACTCAGTTCTTCAATCGAGCTTTCTCCTATTCACTCATTTCGAACACTTTCAACCTTGAAACCCTCTCTCTCTCACTATCTTGAACCTTCTGTGGATTCCATGAATGAAATGTCTATCATCATCAACACTTGTGATGTGCAACCCGAAGAAGAAGAAGATTTCACCTAAGATGACACCCGAAAGACCTTTAAATATGAATCTGGTAAATCGCAGTGTTGTACCTGAGAATGAAATCTATCCTGAATGGATTCTATCTAGAAAATATCTGGTCTGATAGTGTAAAAGAACAAGGATGGTTAGAGTGGTTCTCAAGGGAGAATTGACCCATTTATCTTAGGGTAGTGGCTCAGTTCTACCAGTACGTACAATCCTATTTTTATTCTGGTAAAATTTATGTTGTGAGGAGCTGGGTTAATGGCCAATGATTTTCCTTCTCTTTGAGGTTATGGGATGCATGCCTTAGGATACCTCATGAAGGTATATATGAGTATTATCAGAGAGAACCTCCACCTTCAACAGATTTATTTGATCTAGAAACTGCTCTAAAAACTCTAACCATAAATGGCACCAAGAGAAGGGTCATCACTACTGAACTAGATGAAGAAACAAGGATTCTGTTTATGTTTGATCAAAATCTGGTTAGTCCAAGAAAAGATTATTTTGCTGTGTTAAAATATCAAGATGTGGTTTTGATTCACCATAGGAAAAATGGACATAAGGTCAACCTATGCAAGTACATCATTCACCATATGTGTGAGTTGATCAAAGTTACATCCAAGTCCACTTCTCTGTTATACTCTCGGCTGATAGCATCCATGATTTTTGCAAAAGGTGTTGTTGGACCTAATGAAGAAGTGCTTTTAGACTGTGAGTACTATCTCTCTAAAGACACCATCAAGAGAATGAAGATAAACTAGAATCCTTGGAAAAATAAATGAGTGGAATACAATGATATGGTTTATGAGAAGATTAATTATGTGGATTATCCATCAAGGCCTAAAGACATTTCTGATCGTGGTTTGAAACCAAATGAACCAGTTGTGTATTCAGAAGAAAGGGAAGAAAAGGTTGAATTACAACATCATGAATCAATTTTTGTTGAGAAATAAAGGAATATTTTTCCATAGGTTGTTCTTGAAGAAGAAGTTACTACCCCAAGAGACGATTTGATTCTATAAATCCAACCCAAGGCTGAAAAAGAATCAGTTGTAACAGAATTTGAGAAGCAAGCCACAAAAGAGCCTAAAATAGAGGAACTCCCTGTTGTGCAAGAAGTGAATCTAGAGGAACTCTCTATGTAAAATTCAATTCCTAAAATCATACCCACTACTGAAGAAAGGATGGAGTTGGCCTTTCATCTGGCTAGACAAGAAATGAATGTGGAAGATAGAGCTATGACTATGGATTTAGAACAAGCTCTTAAGCCTCTCAGTCGAAATAAGGAATCACCTATTGTGGGGGAGAAAACCCCAAATAATTAATCTGATGAAGCCTTAAATTCAACTAGGTCATGTCCTATGGAAACTCAGTAAAACATTCATAGTTTCTATGATGTGAATGAGTCTCATCAGGTTACTGCAATCGGGCTTCATCTTTATTCTCTATTTCAGTTGAAATCATTCACAAACTTTTCAACTGAGAAGGAACCTAAACCTGAACCTGACCCTGTACCAATTCCTATACCTGAACATTTATTTGAACATCTGTCCATTGTCATTAAGGGTGATCTGAAGGAATTTGGAGATACTCTCTTATCTGGCATTGAGAAACTTATGAACTCCCAACCTCATCCTGTGAAAAATTTAGGTGAGAGAGATGCCAAAATATGATTGGAAAAGATTATTTGGAAGATAAAATATAAGATGATCCATGAGATTAAAGAAGTACATGTGGAAAATAAGATTCTTAGTAATGAATTCACAATGCTGAGAAGCATGGTTGAAGACAGGCAGAAAGAGATGCATTCAAGATCGGATCCTGTTACTACTCCTCTAGCACCCACTGTTTCTCAAATCCCATGAGATTTTGTGTCTTAGGTTCATCCTTATCTAGAATCCTTCAATTAAAATGATTCGGAAAGGCACAAATAGATGTTTAAGGAGATAATAGTGCTTATGGTGAACCTAAATAAACTCACTAATGAGTACACCAGTTGTCTTCATAAGATATTGAATCAGCTAAAATATCTGAAAATAGCTGTCAAAGCCTTTAATACCTATGGTTAATCCTCTACACCTTCTTGTATAGTACATTGCTCAAATCTAATGTCAAATAAGAACTTCCATATGTTTTCATTGGATTTAATATGGATTCATTATCTGATGTTCTCATGAACAGTGATAGAGTTCTTGACCTTGTACAAATTCACTCCAAGAATGAAAATGATGCCCAGTAAGAGATTTCAAAGAAATTAGATTTATATTTCCACCGAATTTTCCCCAAGACTGATCTGACCAACCACTTCAAAGTCCTTGTATAGAATCTATGAATTCCTCATGTGACTCAAAACATCAAAACCCAAGTCCAGAAGCTAACCGAGTTTACCGTATTGTAGGAGAAGTTTATGGAAAACAATGATGAATTTGAAAAATCCACACAATATGGTGGAGAGATTATTTGAGACTTCATAAAACTACTGAGACCTTATCTTCATGTCCAGAGTACAACAATAGTTTCTCCAGTGGCTGCATCTCTCAGACAAGGGATTCCTACCTTCACCTCTGCCTTATCTGAAACTACCATGTCTCTTGGCCAAGCTCTAGGTTAGATCAGGCATGTGATTCTTGATCTACAACTGCCTATATCCTCTACTACTCCTACCTTGGCTCCCTCAGTCTTTGAATGTCTCCCTTTACCCTCTCTATTTATCATGTCTCTGCCTTCAGCTACATCAACCACTACCCCTGTGGCTTCCTCTTCAACTGCGGATAAAGGAAAAGAGAAGGCCAATCCCTGAAGAAGACCAGTGCTCACTCCTTTTCTATGGGAATGCCATTTTTTTTGAATTTATCTTTTATTATGTACTAAAATATGTTTACTATTAATGGAATGTTCCCTATTTTCCCTCTCTTCATTAAACTTTTTTATAATCCCAAATGGGGGAGAAGTTTCCGCATAATGTTTCTATATGTTATTTTCTCTATAGTTGCTTCCAATTTACACTTTACTGTACATGATTTGTGATCATCAAAAAGGGTGATATTGTTGGACTTCTCATGTATTAATCCAGTTTTAAAGATCACAAGTCTTATTCGACCATTTTAACCCCTATAAATTATATCCAGTCATGTGTATTTATGTTTCAAGTTCTCTCATGCTTTATAATGGTTAAGCTTAATGCATTTCATGAATATCACTATTTAAGTATTAGTACAATTATTCGCCTATGTAAAAGGCACCGTGAAGAAAGACACCACGAAGTAAGACACCGTGAAGCAAGACATCGTGAAGCAAGATACCGTGTAGCAAGACATCGTGAAGAAGGACACCATGAAGAAAGACACCGTGAACAATACACCATGAACAAGACATCCTGAACAAGACACCATGAACAAGACACTGTTAACAAGACACCATGATCAGGAAAATGTAAATGAGATGCTGGGACACTCAGACACTGTGTGAAGGAGACACCGTATTCATAACTTACTGTGTCACCATTTCTTAAACTATTTTCTCGTCTTTAAATTGGATTTATAATGGTCATATTTGATTCCATTAATGCACTGACATAAATAAGGTTTCTTTGTAGACATATCATCAGACAGTACGAGGTATGTGGTGCAGAACACATGGAACCTGTTGGCTAAATTCATGCATTTGAAGATAACAAGCGAAGTGTGACCATGAACAGGAGTGGAAGATACTGAATGAAAAACAAGCCTATGAGCACAACCATGAAGAACATATTATAATATTTTCAAAAGGAAGAATTGTTACATGCATGAAATCCAACACTGGTGAAGAACATACAATGTACATTGGAATCCAGAGAACATCTTCGCATGATCAAAACTCGTGAAGAACACAAGTTGAATCGCAGCACTCTATTTTTCACACAACATCCTAAGAAGGACTCAAAGCTTCATATGCTTCAATCCAATGAAGTCCAGAGAAGTATTGACATCATACAAGATCATTCTAACCTCGTCTATATATTCTAGCACGACTGTGATCATATTTTTATTTACATTATGAGCAGTGTCCTCTCCTTTCTGTTTTGATACACAGTGACTCCTAATCTAAAAAGGAGGATACCTAAATCCTTACACCAAACTAAATATATTTTTTTACCCACAAAATTTTTGGAAGAGGTCCCTGTGTTACCCGGTTATTATTTTTGTTTACCCACGAAAACTGTGGACGAGGTCCCTATGATACCTTGACAGTCTGTGTACTATGGTTAACCCCGATCCAGTTTATAGATCAGAGATTATTTATATATACGACTTGGTGGAAGTTGATCACCAAGTGGAGTGGATTAGGTCTCGGCATGAGACTGAGCAACTTGTTTCATATCCGTTGTGCTGTTTAAATTTAGTCTTCTCTATTTTACTGCTTTATTGCATAATCCAAAAATCACCAATTTCACTTTGATAGATAGTCTTGGAAAAAAGTTATAACTGGTTTTTCTTAGTAGGATAACTTCAAAAGTAATATTAATAATACAAATTAAGATTACTGGGAATTAATCAATCTTCTAAGAAGATGTTTAAAAATTAAAACTCTTATAACAATATAACCTTGACTAACTAGGCTGTATCTATTTTTGGGGAAACCGTTTATTTTAAAAATAATATTATTTTAACAGAAATATTTATAGTTACTCAATTCACCCCTCCCCACATGAGTAAACTAATCCGCCCAATAGATGGGAATCGAGCCACACATAGTTCATGAAATCCGTGAAATTTACCATTATGCCGTATGGATGTAAAAGATCTTAGTTTATGGTCATATATCTCAGACTATAAATGCCTAGATTATTATTGTCTGTGTTGGATAGAAGGGAAGAATAGGGTGAATCACCACACCTAATATTTTTCAGGAACATGGTGATGGTGATAATGATATAGGATAACTTCTCACCATATTCACAACACATAAGCCTAATTGTGTGTCTTGGAATTAAAATAATCAAGTAAGGGTTCACTGTTGACCATATTCTCAGTGTGGTAGCTATCTCAAACGTCGCTCAAGATCACCCGGAATGTTTTCCCATAATGTTAGGTGATCCAATGTGGCATGTGACCTAGATGATAGAGGGTACATTTTTAATTGAATTATTACATAGGACAAAATGGGTGGGAATGCTTGAAGCATGGAGGCACCTATGCAGTTTAACATATTGCGTTAAGGATGAAAAATATCTTAGATTAAGGTTGTATATCTGGGACTATTTTTTAATTTATCATCACACGAGATTTATTGATTGTGTTTTTACATCCTTAAGCCCATAAAGATCACGTAGATCAATATCATGCAATATAAACAGAAGTAGGTATTCTTAAGAAAAATACTACTTGAGGAATATAGAATTTTTGGGAGGAGTAATGCCCTCACCATCCATAGTGACAATGGAGTATGCGACATTGGGGTAATCCTTTTGAATGATGTATGGTCCCTCCCACAAAGTTTCTAAATTTGGCGACTTCCTACTCGGTATCATTGGAGTTCTCAGGGCCAATACCCTATCACCTTGAAAGAAAGTGTAGAGATGAACTTTCTTGTTGAAATATTTGTCTATCTTGTTGTAATTCCTCCCTAGATTGTATATGGATCAGAGCCTATTATCATCAAGGGATTACAGTTCATCCATATGAACATCCTATACCCTTTCTAGGATCTTCGGATTATAGAAGTCTATGTGAAGTAATGAAACTTAATCTTGATGGTAGGACCACCTTTTCTCCTTATACTAGGGAATATTGGGTCAACTGGGTGGAATTATGAGTTGTTGTCTGATAATCCCAAGGATATTTGGGGTGTTTTTCAGCCATCTCTTCTTGTTCTGACCAACCATATTCTTCACGATGCTAGAGAGGGTTTTTTGAACACCTTGGACTTCCCATTTTGTTGGTTATGATAGTGAGAGGTATGATTAGAATATATATTTTATTTGGCTTACATTTTCTTAGCTCAATATCCTAGAAGTTGGTGTCGTTATCGGTGAGGACGACATGAGGGACTCTGAATTGGTGGATGATATTGGAGTTCATGAATTCATCAATGGAATGGGCCTTAAAATCCTTCATTGGAATTTCATCTTCCCAATTGTAAAATAAATTCATAGTGGTCAGGATAAACATATAGTAGTGAGATGTTTCTAGTGGATATTGTCGCACGACATCGATTTCCAAAACCATAAAGGGCCAGGAGTACATGGTAGTATGGAGAGGCTCTGGTGGCTGATGCATAAAATTTTCATGGATATGGAACATGTAGAACCTCTTGAAGAACTCGTTGCAATATTGGATTATGGTGGTCCATAAAAAGTCTTATATTCATATCTAATGATAATGTGTCAGACGTACTAGATGAGCCCCACAGGAACTGGCAAGAACATCCAGCATTACCTCTGATATACTATCTCCTTGAATACAATTGATGATAATCCCATAAAAACCACATATGTAGAGGATACTCTCAAGAAAATGACAACTCTAGAGGGTTAAATTCATTTCCCATTTATGGGCTTTCTCACATTCGGATCAGTCCATCGAGAGACTACTATGCAGGAGATACTTGATAATGGGGGTCATCCAGTCAGGAGTTTCCGCCAATGCTATGTCAATGGGACCTAGAGGTCTTGATGTGGATGAATCATTGTTAAGGTGGCTAACCTGATAGTTATCATCATCATCTGGGGTGACATGAGTGATGAATCTTTTATGTGACACAAGGATAATGAAATCATAATGGTATGTCTTTTCAAGAGATGCGGCAAGGATGAAAAGGGCATCATCTTGACCATTATATGATCGAAGGACAAGAGTATCTTAGATTGGAGAATGGAACTGGGAAATCAACTAATGAGTAATATAGTGACCCTAGCCTTTTTAATATAACATTACATGATTTTAAGCATAATTATACATCAAAGTACAATCCAATGATCGTGAAGTCTAGTGCCTTTGATGAAAAGGTACATATAAATGAAAAAATGAAACTATATATAACATCTATTTATTTAGTATTCATAAAGAGATAATAACATCTTTGGGACATTTCATATTCATAGTATAACCTATGGATAACATAAACAAACGGATGAGATAAAAATCCCAGTAAGGGAATGACCATAAGAACAAAGCATTAGCACATGGGATAGAAGTATGACTTGATGATATAAAATTCCATGTAACATTAGGAATTTTAACATATAAACAAGGCATCATTTAAAAATTTAATAATAGAAATTTTGAATAAATATAAAACATCAATTTAGTATGATTCATGGATAACCTCTAAAACCATTTCCCATTGTAGCACAAGCCAAGGCTAATCGACAAGATCGTTTCACATAGTAGCACATGCCAAGGCTAACTGCCAAAATCGTCACACATAACATATCATGATAATCAACATTGCCAAATGACTTAGAGTAATATTTGGGTGCACCAATCTAAAATATCATGAATTCTTTTCGACAAAAATAATCATATATAATCAATCTTACTTAAACATAAGGGTTACACATGGAATGAATTGGGTTCCACAATCATGACACAAAGCATAACTAATGGGCGTATAATGAACTTTTCCATTAAAGAAAGGAATTAGAACATACATGGAAGTTTATAAGGTAATATGTGAATATTTCATGATATGTGATTTCAAACAGAGGTGACAACATGTAAGATATGTATTTGATAAATTTTAGCATATAAAATATTGTTATTGTTGTTTTAAGGAAAATACTATAGATATTTAAAAATATAATATGGAAAACTTATTATATAAAACCAGAATTAAACCAATATGGTTTTCATAAAAATACACTTATTTAATAAAGATAATTTATTCTTAAAAAACGTATTGAGTGCACTTGAAATTCTGTAAAAAGTTTGGAAGCTCCCTTAAAACGGGTTTGTTTGTTGGGAAGTATCAAGGAGTGATTCACTTAAAAGAATGTCTATCATAGAAAGAGAATGAGGTATAGTTATTTAAACATGATTTTTGGAGAATATAAACATTATTTATAATTAGTACATAAAAATAAAATACACCTTCATTTGGGTAAAAAGAAATATTGAGCAAACCGAAGGAATAAAGGTAGTTCAGGTAGAATTCCTTACATATTATCGGTAAGGTATTAGGTGTACTTAAGAGGGAATCATGAGAGATAAAAGGGGTTTATCACCACTTATAATTCATGAGGGATTTATGTGGGAGGTGTAAAAAAATACACCATCATTATAGAGTACACATTAAATTTCATAGCATAGATAACATTTCTAAATAAAAGTGAAATGGGGAGGATCCCATACCTTATATCCAATGCTGATCATTTCTTGTACTTTTTGAACTAAAAAATAAAAATAGGATCATTTATTAATAATTAACGAGATTATTATATATCTCAAATATTTATTATAACCTTTTTATGTTCGTTTATTACCATTTTGATTGGTTAAGAGGTTTAATTTCATTGTTCGGGTATGTTTACTTGCTTGGTTTTAATGATCGGTTCTTGTTTGGATAAACAAGTTTGATAAAGGTGGTTGTAAAAAATTAATGTTATATTTTATTATTTAAAATTTATAAGGTTGAAACATTTAAAAATTAATTTTTTTATATAATGTGATTTTGAATCATTATATTTATCTTTATTGACATTCTTTTTGGTTAATTGGTGGTATTTTGACAACAAAGAACACATTAGTTTTTTAAACCAAAACCATGCATACAAAAGGATACCAAAACTATAGATGAGGTATAATTTATATTTTGAGGTCTGCGTCCTCCATTTATATGGTTTCATGACCTAAATTGATGTTTGTAGTATAAATTGATAACCGGTCGTCCCTGATTGTGTTAAATTAACACATCTTAATCGGTGTTTTCAATTAATTCAAATAAAAGATGGGGATAGAAAAGAAGACAATTAATTATAAAATTTTAATAAGAAAATTACATTACATGTATGTTACTAGAGTTATAATACCATTTGGGTGAAGGGAGGTGAGGATATAAATAAGAAAAGAAAAGATCATACGATAAATAAAATAATTGGAAAGAGGAATTTACCTCTTGAGTTTAACTCCTTTGAGAGACTCCTAAGGGGTGATTATTGGGTATATTGAAGAGTCTAGGGGTTTTTGGACGTGTGAAAGGAGTTTTGGAAGAGATTTTAATAGAAAATTGGCAAGGCACAAGCCTGACGGATGTGAAGAGAAGATGTAAGGATGGGTGGTATTTACAGTGGAGGGGAGGAGGGTTTTCATAATATTATAATCATTAATTTATTATTTCTCAACAAACTAAGAAATAGTATGTATTCTATAACATAGAATAGTAATTTATGCATGTGAGTTTGAGATTTGGGTGTATACATCACATATGTTGTCATGAATAGTGGATTTAAAATAAAATGTATTTATATGGTAAATTAATGAATTTTCCTATTTTCTAAAAATTCAAGTATTAAAAAAAATAAAAAAAATTCCCCCAAACCATTTTTTGATTTGTAGAATCCAAAAAGGAAATCCATTATTAAAAAATAATTTTCTAATTATTATTAATTTAATATTTAATTATATTCTTAGTTTATTGAAAATAACATTTTTAATAAATTTATTTTCTTATTCCATGATATTGGTATATCTTACTCCCAGTTGAATCTTATATATTTACTACCATTTTTAAGGTTACAATTCATTAGTGTATGTCACTATTAATAAGTGTAAAATTACTATTCATAAGGGTATTTTTTATTCAAAAAAAGTTAATTTGTTGATATTAGACTCCAAATAACATACTGATTACAACCATATATGTAAAATTGTTCAAAATTCATAACACAGATGAGACAAACATTTGTTTAAAGGTTACATAATACTTATTTGTTAATTATTTTGTGATTTCCTTTGTTTATATTACATATGTATATTAATTTAATTTCTATTAATAAAACATTGTTCCATTATATTCTTCCCCCCTATGAAATTTCACCCTTGAAATTTCATTTTAAATTCTAATCCATAAACAGGTGTGGGTACTTTTTCTTCATTGCCTCCTCCAGTTCAAATGTTGTCGCTTTGTAGTTGTGGTTCCACCATAGTACATTGATCAGGTGTGTAGTCTTGTTACACAGAAATTTTTCTCTATGATCCAAGATCTTCACGAGTAGCTCTTTATAAAAAATATCACCCTCCAACCGTACCACCTCTAAAGAGATTAAATGTGAAGGATTTGGTGTGTACATACTTAAGTGGGATACAAGGAAGACATCATGTACATTGTCTATAGTAGAGGGATGTGCAAGTCGATAGGCCACATCTCTGACACAATAAAGAATCTCAACGAGGCTGATGTACCTTGGACTTAACTTCCCTTCTATTTCCAAACCACTTGACCTTCTTCCTTGGTGATATGCGTAGAAATACCATGTCTCCAATTTTGAAATCAAGGACCTATTGATGCTTGTCTGCATAACTCTTCTGTCAACATTGGTCTACCATGATATTCCACTAAATGGTTTTCACCTTCTCCACCATTTCTTTTATCATTTTAGGTTCTAGTATCATACGCTCACCGACTTCATCCCAACACGCCAGTGTTCTGCACCTTTTCCCAAAAAGGGCTTCATATGGTGCCATTTGGATGCTCTAGTGGAAACTACTATTGTAAGATAATTAAACCTATGGAAGTTTTTGGTCCCATCATACTTTTAATTCTATAGAGCATGCTCTCAACATATCTTCCAATGTCTGAATAGTTCACATAGATTGGCCATCATCTTGAAGATGATAGGCCGTGCTGAATTTTAGTTTAGTGATTGAAGCATTTTGGAGACTTTTCCAGAACATCAAGGTAAATCTCGGATCACGATTGGATACAATATATTATTGTCATACATTCAACCTTACCACATATCTGATGTAAATCCGTGCATGTTGATCAAATGAGGAGTCCTCTGGAATCGTGATAAATTTATCTTTCATTGTAAGACGATCCAAAATAATCCGTATTGCATTGTTTCATGTGGATTTCTTTGGATGTTCAGTTAAAAAGTACACAGTAATGGTCTCCCATTTACATGTTGGTATTGGTAGCAGTTACATTATCCCCTAAGACCTTTTCCTCTTAGCCTTCACTTGCTGACATATCAGGTAATTTGATGTATATTGAGCAATTTTCCTTTTCATACTGACCCACCAAAAGTTCTCTCAGAGATAAAAATGCATCATTGTGCACCCTAGGTGAATAGATAAGGTTAAGGTATGTGAATTATTCGGAAGATCATTCTTTATCTCTTTATCGGATGGTACACATAATCATGATCAAAACATTAAAAATGTTTCCTCGTCAATTTTTTATTATGAGGATTTCACATTTCTGATAGCTTCCACCCTTTTCGTAATTTCAACATTTTTTCTTTGAGCATCCTTTTTTTCTCTATGAGGGATGGTTGAGAAATCATTCGAAAAATTATTGATGATGTTCCTCCCTTAATTATCACCATGTCCACCCTCTTCAAATCAAGGAAGATTTTATCCTTTTAAATTATGATCATTGATAAATAACAGGATTCTTTTTTCTTAGAGAATCAACTCCCATATTTGCCTTATCGGGATAATAGTGGATTGAGAAGTCATAATCCTTGATGACCTATATCTATACTTTTTTGTTCAATTTAGGATCTTTCTATGTGAATATAAATTTTAAACTCTTGGGGTCAGTATATATCTCACACTTCTCACCATAGATATAATGCCACCATATTTTCAATGCAATGATCACTGTTTCTAACTACAGATCATGTGTAGGATAGTTTTTCTCAGTGATTTTCTAATTCCTTGACGCGTAGGATATCACTTTATCATTTTTCATTAGCACACATCCTAATACCATCATTAAATCATCATTGTACACAAAAAATATATCTCCACTTGTTGGGAGTGTGAATACTCGTGCAGTGATAATACTCCATTTAAAATCCTTGAAACAATATTTACATTCATGAGTCAAAAGAACTTTTACTCCCTTATGAGTCATCTTGTTCATTATGTTTGAAAACTATGAAAATTTCGTCAAAAAATCATCGATAATGTCCAGATAGACCCAACAAGCTGCAGATCTCTATTACAGATGTTGGTCTGGGACACTCTTCAATTTCCATTGTCTTGGAAGGGTTCATAGATATCCCTTTACTGGTGATAAAACGCCCCAAGAATGATACTTCCACCATCAAAATCACACATTTACTATACATTTCATACAACTTATCCCTTCACAAATCCATTAACAATGTATTCAAATGATCATCAAGTTCCTCATTTCTCATGGAGTATATCATAATATCATCAATAAACACTACCAAAATATTTCCGATGTAATATCTAATGATTCTATTCATTAAATACATAAAAATTTATATAGAGTTAGTGATTCTGAAGTGAATCATTACGAAAACATAGTGTCAACATCTCATATCAAAGGCAGTCTTATGAATATCTTCTTTCCTCACGACTAATTGGTGATATCTTGACCAACAGTCCACCTTAGGGAAACAATTGAACCCATGAAGATAATCAAACTTGTCATCTATTTTTGGAATGGAATACTTGTTTTTAACATGATATCATTGATCTCGTAATAATTAGTTTATAGGCGCATTGATCTGTCATTCTTCTTGAAGAAAAAGTCTGGCACACCCCACGGTGAAGCACTCGGGCGTATAAAACCATTCTCATGATTCTCATATAACTGATTCTTCAGCTCCTCTAGCTCTATCGAGGCCATTCAATAAGGTGTCTCTTCAATATGTAAGTATATAAGAATAAGATCAATTGATTACTCAACCTCTCAGTCAAGAGGAAGACCAAGAAACTCTTCATGGATACATCAGTGTAATCCCTTATGATGGTGATGTCTTCAAGAATGATTCTCACCTTTGTCTCAATCATTTGGGCTAGATATGCCTTCTAATAAGGAATAAATTTCCACAATTTAGATAATGATTCTAAAAGAGATTCATCTTCCTCATTACACTTCTAATGAATTGGGGGATACTTTTGGATGTGAATAGTGATGTCCCTTTCCAAACTGTTGATGTTGGATTTGTATAATGATTGTCAATCCATGCCCAGAATAGTGTTGATCTCTAATAAAGGATGTATGAAAAGACTTGATGGTATTTTTAGTTCACAAATATTAATTAGGGGGAGTTACAAACCATGGATTCAATAATTTCCCCATTCAATTTTCTCATAGATAAATTTTCCTGCAAATTTGGAGGTTGTGTTTAAATAGTTATACTAAACATGGAAAATATGAACGAATGTATAGAACCAAAATAAAATAGTATGTTTGTTATTCTTGAATGGATAACTAGCATACCTATCACCACATCCTTGTCCAGCTCTACATCAGCTGTAGAGAATTTATAGGCCTTTCATTATTTCCCTGGAGGTTTTGGTTGATTGCCTCCAAAAACCCATGGCTTAGTGAAATTGTATCCTCAATTCCCATTCTCCTAGAAGTTTTAACACTACAATATAGGATGACTGTTGATATGAACCTTCCATTATTCTTCCACATTTGCAGGGTTCTTCATATCCCTTCATCTGTTCTTATCTAGATGTCCCAAATTTAAAAATTTAAATCAATTCCTAGTTCCCATTAGACCATTCTCAGGATGCTTCTTCCAACATATTTTACAAGTGAAAAATTCAGGATTCTTTCTATTATGAGACTTTTTTTGTTGAAACAACCATGATGTTATCCATTTTTAACTTCCTATCACCAATCCCATGATACCACTAAGAGTCTCCAATATCTATTTTAACCTTGAAGTTTCAACAGAGAATCTCCACATAACTATCGATGTCTCAAATTGCCAACACCTTCCATAAACATAGTTGTATCCTACAAAAGAAGCTATCCACATTTCAGTTAGTGTACATGATAAAGCTATAAGCGTACCTAGAATGCTATGTAATGTTTTATTTATATTCCCTAATGGACTCACCTTACTTATCCTTCAGACTGAGGAAATATCATTCCATATTGAGTTGGAGGGTTTGAGGAAAATATTTATTGAAAAACATACTCCTAAATTCCTCCCTATCCATGGAATAAATTTCCTCATGGGAAATTGTATTCGTGATCAGTGTCCAACATTTATCAGCTTCCCCATAAAAATGATAGACCGCTAGTGAAACATTCAATTCTTCCGAGCACTAGTGGATGGGGAATATCTTTTCAATGGAGTAAATCCACTGATTCGCAAGGAGGGGATCAAAAGATATTCTGAACATGGGAGGCCTTTTCCTTATGAATGATTATATGAAAACATTCAATTTCCTTGTAGGAGGAGGGAGTTCTGCATGATTCAAGTTACTATTCATAACTTGATACACATGACCAAGTACTATCATGATTCAATTTATTATTCACAGTTCCTATCACAATGGATTTGGAACGTGGTTTTCTTTTTCTTTCCATTATCTATTAAAAGGAATGTACAATTATAGAGATTTAATACGTAGTTATTGAATATAAAAAAGGAAACTTTTTAGCAAAATAGTATAAACATATAGAGGAGAATTATATCCTAACTTGTGGTTCCAAATTTTTAACTATAGGTTATCCTCGATCTATATCATATCTTACATTCTTATTGGATTATTTTATTCCCTTAATAATAGTTTATACTAATCTCATGAATTTACCAAATCATATCCCCAAGGAGTGTCAACCTAAGAGTGTAGAAAGCCCCATTTTCATGTTCCAAGATACCATAGGCCAATACCAAAACACATTTTCAGAATTTTCACCCCTAGTTACATATGTGCCAGACCTGCCTCTACCTGTTTGCATCCAGACAGGGATGCATTTTCTAAATAAACCACTTACTCTATACATAAGAAAATTTAGAGATGTTTTCTTATACTCAATATGATCCTTAAGGCTATTTCAAATGTTCTTTATCCCAAATATCCAAAAATAACATGACCATACTCTGATACCAAATATAGTGACACTATCTTTTTACATATAATAATACATGATTTTGAGAAAAACTATACATCAGATTACAAGACAAGGATTGTGAATTCTAGTGTATTTGAAGACAAGGTACATAAAACAATAAACATGAAACTAAATATAAAATCTATTTATTTAGTATTCATAAAGAGCTCTTGACTTTCTATGAGCCCTTACATCTATCTAGGGTAACCTAGGGATAACATGAACAATGGTATGAGATAAAATCCATGTAAGGGAATAACCATAAGAACAAAGAATTATCACATAGTATAGATGTCATGACATGATGATATAAATAGGCATATAACATTTAGAATCATAAAATATAAACAAGGGATCATCTAAACATGGAATCATATAAATGTGGAAGAAACATAAAATAAGAATTTAGTATGAGTCAGGTATAACCACAATGACTGTTTCCCATATTAGCACAAGACAAGGCTAACCACCATGACTGTTGCACATAGTAACAGAGGCCAAGGCTAACTGCCAAGACCATTGCACATAACGTCTCATGGGAATCAAATTTTCTGAATTCATTGGAGAACTATCTGGGCACACCCATTATAAATTTCATGAATATTTTTTCCATACAAATAATCATACATAATCTATCTTACTTAAACACAAGGGTTACCCATTGAAAGAATTGGGTACCACAATCATGACTTAAAGCATAAACCAATGGGAGTATCATGAATGTTTCTATGAAATAAATGAATTAGAACATACATTGATTTTAATAAGGTAAAATATTAATATATCATGGTAAGTGATGTCAAATAGATTTTACAACATGTAGTAATGTATTTTATAAATTTTATCATTTAAAACATTTTTGTGTAATTCAAAGGAAAATAGAATAGAGATTTCCAAATTGAAATGGGAAAAATATTTTATAAAAAACCATAACTGAACAAAGATGGTTTTCATAATAAAAATACTGATTTTATAGAGACAATGAAGGATTATAATATAAGATATAAGGCATGTGAAATTGGGTAAAAATTTGGGAATATCCCTTAAAACGAGTTTACTTATTGGGAAGTATCAAGAAGTGATTCACTTAAAATCATGTGTATCCCCAAAAACGAATGAGGGATGGTTTATGAAACATTAGTTTTTAGAATATAAATTGTCTGTATTAGTTTAAAATATAATGATAAAAACTTCATTTGGTTAAAAAGAATGATAGGTTAACCTGAATGAATAAAGGCAGTTCGGGTAGAATTCTTTATGGATTATCGACATGGTATAGAGTGTACTTAATAGGGATTAATGAGAGGTAAAAGGGTTTATCATCAATTTTAGATCATATGTGAACTATGGGTAAGGTTTTTAATCATACCCCATCTTTAACGATTACACAAAAAATGACATAGTATGGAGAACATTCTTGAATAAAAGTGAAATGTAGAGGATCTATTACCTTATGTCCGATAATGATCTTTTCTTCAACTTAATGACATGTAAAATAATATTAGGTTAATTAATTAATAATTTCATAACCTGTTATATATTAAAAATATTTATTATAACCTTTTTATATTCATTTTTATCTATTTTGATTGGTTAAGAGGTTCAATTTCATTGTTTGGGTCTATTTGCTTTCTTGGGTTTAATGAACGATTAATGTTTGGATAAACATGTATGATGAAGGTGGTCATCCAGAATTGAATTTATATTTTATTATTGATCATCCAAAAGGTTACATGGTTGAAAAATTAATTTGGTCACTTAATGTGACGTTGAATCATTATACAAATCTTTAGTGACATCCTTTTGGGTTAATTGGTAGTTTTTTACCACAAAGAACACATTTTTTTCTAAACAAAAACCATGTGAAAAAATGATTAAAGAATAATAGATAAGTAATAACACATATAATATGGTCTAGTCTAACCATAAAAATGGTTTCATGACCATAATTTATGATGTTAATGGAAATTGATAACATGTCATCCTTGATTCTGATAAATGAACACTTCTCAAGTAGTGTTTTAATTTCATTCAAATAAAATATGGTGTAAGGAGAGAAGATAATGAATTATACCATTTGAATAATATAATTATAGTACATTTATGTTATTAGATATATCCTACCATTTGTTTAATGGTAGTTGAGGAAATAAACAAGAAATTAAAGAATATAAAAGAAATAAAATAATTGGAATGAGGAATTTATCTCTTGAGTTTACCATCTTTGATATCCTATTAAGGGGAGAATATTTTGTATATTGTTGGGAATAGGGGATGTTGGACATAGGAATGGATATTTGGATGAGATTTAGGTATAATATTTCCAATGCACAAGGCTTGAGAGGAGTGAAGAGAAGAGGTAAGGCTGGGTGGTATTTATATTGGAGGGTAGGAGAGTTTTTAGAATATTATAATCATGAATTTATTATTTCTTCAAAAATAAGAAATAGTGAGTATTATATGAACTAGAACATTGATAAATGCATTTAAGTTATATATTTGGGTTCATACATCACTTATGATGTCAGGATTAGTGGATTTAAATTATAATGTATTTATATTGTAAATAAATGCATTTTACTATTCAGCAAAAATTCATGTATTTCCAAAAAATACACCCAAATAATTTTCTAATGTTTATAATCTAAAAATGAATTCCATTTCTAAAATATATTTTTCTAAATATGATTTTTTATTATTTAATTAAAATCATAATTTATTCAAAATAACAATTTTAAAATATTTATTTTCATATTCCAAGATATAGGTATATCGTACTCCCACTTGAATATTATTTATATACTATGATATGTAAGGTTAGGATTCATTAGTATTGTCACTATTCATAAGGGAAACATTAATTTTCAGAAGGGTATGATACTATTCACCCAAAAATATGTTGCTCATATTAGAATCCAAATAAATTACAGATGGCAACTGTATGTGTCAGATTTTTCGATATTCTAATGAAAAAAGTGACAAAATTATATTTAAAGGTAACATAGTACATATTAGTTTTTTGTGTTCTTATTTCATGTGATTATAAGACATATTTATAAGTAAATAATTTCCATTGATAAAATATTGGGTCGTTACAAGTATGCTCTAACAGAGGTATGAGCTCCGGCTTAATGACAACATAGTCACAGTTGATCTTCTCGATGGACATCTAAGAGTTCCCTTTCAAATATAAATGGGGAACATCACTCTCGAGGGCCATCTCAAGACCAATGATGATAGCCTTATACTCTGCCTCATTGTTGGTACAACCCTCTGACAAAAGGAATGAACATGGCATGACAACCTATGCAGGCGTGATGAAGACGATACCTATGACTACTCTGTTGAGTTTAGGATCATTGAGTCTCTTACTAGTTGGGCTTAGGAAATCACCATAACATTGCATCTTCCAACATGGTAATACTTGATACATCTAAATGATTAATTTATAGGGGAAATCAAGATGTAGAGACTATTCTGTGGGGGATGTATGGGCGGCAAGAAAGTCTAACAATGTTTTCCCCTTGATAGGATTATAGGGGACAAAACTGATGTCAAACTGTTGCATGATGACTACCCACTGATCTAGAAAACATGTTAACATGGGATGGTTTAATATGTACATAAGTGGATCCATGCAATACACTAGTCGTATCTTTTAGTGGTGCAAGTAATGTCGCTATTTCTGCACTCGAAATACTAGCGCAAGGTGTGTCTTCTCAATAGAGGAATATATGGTGTCTGTATCAAGGAGTATATGATGAGATAATATAAAATTTTCTATATAACTTCGTTGTATTTAGGGAAATAATGGAACTAATGGATCATTCTAGTGTAGTCACATAATGGACCAGCAACTTCCCAATGATAGGACACATCTGAACCAGAGGCTGTAGCAGGTACTTCTTGATTTCCTCAATGTAGTCTGACACTTTTCATTCCACGGATAATCGGCACCTTTCTACATGAGCCTGGAAAAGGGATTACACTTTCCATTCATATTTACTATGAATCTGAATATATAGGATAAATAGCCTTAAATCCTCAGAGCACCCAAATATTTCTAGAATGAGACATCTAACTGTTGGCCTTGATCTTTTTTGGATCGATATTAATGCCTCTGAATCTACCAACAATGCTAAGAAACATTCCAGATGCGACTCTGAAGGCACACTTAAAGGGGTGCATATTCAAATGGAAGGAACTAAAGAAGTTGTACAGTTTCTCTAGATACATGAGATAGTCCTTATGCTGGTGAGATTTAACCACTATATTTTCCATGACACATTCCACCAATTTTACAAAGAAGGACATCAATATGAAGTGCACGATATACTGATAGGTGGAACCTATATTCTTAAGACCAAAATGTGTTACCTAATAACAAAAGTTACCTTGTTTTGCACTGAGGGTAGTGGACCCTTCATCCTTATGGGCCATTCAGATGTAATTATATGCAGAATACCCATCCATTAAAGGGAGATCTCAAAAACCAGCATTAACATCGATCAACATCTCTATTTCTTGAAGGGGAATATCATCCATCAGATAGTGACAGTTAAGATCTCAAAAGTTGATGTAGACTCCAAATTTTACATTCATATTTTTTAAGAGAATGATTTTCGATAAAAAATTAGTTTATTGTACATCCATGATATTGTTGGACTTATTGAGCTTATCAACCTCGGCCTCAAACATGGCACCCTGAGAAGGGTGCATATTTTTTAGAGGTTGTTTGAACACATGATGATTTATAGGGAGACCGAGATGGTGGATAGAGACATGAATATCTAGACCTAGAATCACATCATAACTCAAGGAAAAAAACTTGTGAGGATGAATTAGTTAATCCACATATCGATGTTTCTCTCCTACAAGAATTGTTACACAGATCAGTGTTGTTTTCATATTCGTACATATATCGAGGTTCACATATACCAATTCATCAACCGTAGTGGAGACTACCTCATCAAATGCTAGAGGGGAGTCTCTAAAATCATATTCTTCCTCCACAGTGAGAGGTAATTCAGGAAGAGACAAATCTTTTGTGTCCACATATCATGATTAAATGATGTAGATAGCTTGAGCGGTGTTAGAATCAACCCTGGAGGGATACCATTTTACTAAAATAATGGAAACAAAAGTAATTGTTCTGATTCATTCAGGCCTTCAACCCAAGTTTCCACACATGATAATATCAAATAAGCAATCACACATCAGCTTTAACCAATTAAACTTATTCTGGAGGAATAGATAAGTATACCTTATTTAGGTTTCCATAGGGTGAACATCTAGATATCTTATTGGAGTATGTGTCTCCTAAATCATCTGAGCCTATTTTTAATATGAATTTGAGGTGATCTACCATAATTCCTTAAACAAGTGAATAAACTACCCCATCATTCCATAGAAAATAAATCATCACCAGAAGTATGGTTTTATAGACTACAATCTGTGAATCGGGAAAATATAGGCATCATCATAGTCTATCAATGGTTCAGTTAAATCCAGGGTGTTCTTAACTTCATTAGCCCGAATCTTCTTGTGATTTCTCTTGTAGTAGTCGACATCTAGGTAGTAGGATTAGCATGAGGAAAATGGAGACACATCACCTTGGTCTATGCCTACTTGACTATTAAGGGAGTACATAAGGAATTAGTGAAATGAATAAGGGACTGCTGCATGTAGGTGGATCCATGGTCTACCCATCAACACATTTTAAGTGATGTATTGAAAGACAACCGTGAACTTGGTATGAAAAACTAGGTCATCCAACATTCAAGAAGATCATTCCAATTGGTATTTGCTCCGTCATGTCATAACCTTGAATACATAGTTCAAAGGGACTTAGATCAGTTTCAGAGAGCTCCATATTGCAGATTTCACAATTTGGGATAAGGTTGATCCAAGAGCCCATGACGGCAAGACAGTGAATGATGTCAACATCATGGAACTAGCCAGTGATGTACCATTGGAGGATGTTCCCCTATATAAGAGAACATTCATCGTCTCCAGAGAAGGAGTTGATGACCTAACATTCTGCATGCTCGACTGCCACAACATGGAATGCTTATGCATATGCTACATCCATCTCAAATTGGTGGAGGAATCTTAGTGCCTCCTAAAGGCTTTCATGCATATCTGCTGATAGGTAGAGATCCTTGGGAATATAGATCCACACAAGAATAGTGGAATGATGCTTGAGGATATCAAATTTCTATGACACGCATACAATTCTACTAAAATGAGATTCCTATGTGGTTGGGGGTATAACGAGCACTGTTAGTTAAATGGGAAGATTCTAGATTGTGTGGAGAATGTCCCACTACTCACAAGCCAAACCATAGAGACTGACAACATGATGATGGCCAGATGAATTTGTTCTGTCCACAACAGAATGTCACTGATCATAGCACAATCATGGTTGATCTTCCTGATCAAGTAGTGAAAAATATGGTGAAGGGGGATCTAATGAAATAAGATGATAAGGTTGTGCATACCAAGATCTACATTGGGCGTTTGGTCTAGTCTCGATGATGTGTACGACACGGATGGAAGCATGAGCTAGTGCATTTTGATGATTTGCATACCCATGAATTCATTTATGCTAGTGTCGAGTAGGGATATTGTGAGGGTCTGCTCGGCTCTCTTTGTCACTGGTAACCATGAAATGATTTACAAACTCGATGGTATTGATCAATGTGTACCCCTGGTCATAACTCGATGAATCCTCCATCATTGGGTTGATTCTAGGGAGAATCCTTATCCCTAGAGTCATCAAATTACAAAGAATATGAGATGGATTTGGCACTAGAAGAGGGATTTGTTTTCCCTTGGGTCATCGGCGTTTACTCCCATGAGAGGATGAAGGCTGAGATGTTGATGTGGAGGTAGCATCTAATGATAGAATAATGACTTATAAAGGATCATGGGGATTTAATCCTGCATAGATAATACCATGGGCATGGGAGACTACCTTGAAATCCATTCAGCCAATGTATTTTTGAGACCTGCGGTTAGGAACCTATTTCCATTCACCCTTATTGGTGTTGTCAATATTTATGAACACACATGGCTCATGTGCTAGGGGTGAACCCATTATGACTATATTGTTAAAGACCTGGTCTTGGATCCAGTATTTAAATACATGGAACTTCTTAAGGCTGTTCCCATGGAACCAGTGATAGGAGAATTAATTGGGGTCATAAGTGAGATCCACCACTTCAGTCCTCCTTAATTATTTTAAACACATGATTCATTAGTCAAAAGGACTTTGGCAATAAATGGAAACCTAATTCATGATCAATGAGTAGGTCTAGTTACACCAATTTTGGAAAGCATCTATGTATCCTCTCCTAGATGAGGGGTGGGAATAGCCTTTTAAAAAGGTGGATCCTAATTATCTTTCCTAGGTGGTGGTGGTTCACTACGTGGGGGTGCTTGCTGATTCTGAGACGAGAACTGCTTACCAGAAGGCTATGCCTGAGGGGGTTAGCCTTAATGAAGATGTGGAGGTGGATATAACTTTACCAATCCTAATAGTCTTGGGTCCTCTATTTTTGATATCAATACTGTCACTTCCTTGGAATATCTTCTTAATGGAGCTACAAGAGACAATGGGCGTGCCTGTTTGGATTGCTTCAAGGCTTCCTCTAAATGTTGAGCTTTGTCAGTGAATTCCCAGAATCCACCTGGGATGTTTTGAATGATTAAATAAGGTACTATATCAGTCTTAAAGTTCCCCATTCACATCGTTAGTAACTGTTCTTGGGTTATTGGAACATCAAGTAAATATGTGAAGACTTTCCACTTGGAAACAAAGTCCACAACACGCTCACCAGGCCTCTGCTTGCACTTGAATATGTTAGAAATACATTTCTTCCATGTTTTAGAGATTACATAGTATATAAACTTTCTATGAAGATCTTACCAAAAAGCTATTGACCCTTTGGATAACTGGTTGTATCAATCAAATACTGGTCCTTCTAGTGTTTTTACGAAACAATAGTGGTTGGGGGAATCATGTCATGTTGGAGTTCCTAGGATGGGTTCACAAAAAAAAATAAAGTTGGCCACATGGAGCAGTGGATCGCTCATCCCATCAAGGGGGAGAAGGTAGGATTTACAAAACCTGGGAGGTGATGTAATATTATCCACCCATAATAAATATGTCTTACCGTTAGGTTATAATTCCACCTATCGAGTTTCCAGAGCCTTGAGTTGAGCAACATGTGCTTCCATCAAATCATCTGGATGAGGATACAAATATTGGTGAGGGTCCCTGACCACCAACACAATTTCAGGTTCTTCAACATGGTAAGTGGTATCAGTTTTTTTTGGTAAAACCGAAGGAATTATCTGAGGAACTGGGGTAATAACCTAGAGAGTATCCAGTGGGACCTATGGAGTGGTCAGTAGATCCTGAACCGGGTTCTAAGGTAGGTCATCACACACTTCATGTTGATTTGGTGACACATATCATGGATGATTAATAGAAACACTAGAATCTAACCTGTATATATGGTAAGGGAATATATATCACTAGGAGGAAAGTCTCTGGGAAGAAGATGAACCTTCCCCTACTTCTCCGGTCATGGGTTACTATAATTGGGTCATAGTTCCACAATGCGCTCAGTGAAGAACTCATCAACCAACATTATTGTTCAGCAACATTTTGATGAAACACAACCTTTTGTAGGAAATCTTTCATACTTTTCACTAATCTAGATGTGTCAAAGGGTTTGACAGCCCCAATTTTCTCTTTTTCCTTGCTGGGGTCTTAACCGATACACTATGACTCATAATGTTTAAGAAGGCCAAGAAATGATCTTTTTTGGAGTGTACTGAACCTACAAGATCTGTTAGGTATTTTACTACCCCAGAAAGATGTTCCTCTTCTCTAAGACCTATGATAATGTCTTCTTTTAGGTATATATAAGGTAAGACCATGTTATCTGTGATGATTCCAAGATGTATATCTTGTATATTATAGAGTTAACCGGGCCGGTGCAGGATATGACTGTAATGTAGGAAACCATATGATCCCAAGACATAGATCTGGACATGTGGTGAAGCCTCCATGATATATTTCTTGTGATCAATGGCTAAACACCTTTTTTATGGATGTCCCAATGCTAATGAGGTGATATAGGGTGTTGGGAAACGGGAAGTGCAGCCAACTCAACTATAAGGCATTATTGGAAAACGTCTTCATAGTGTTACTGAATCTTGGAGTAAGAGAAATGCTGAAAAAATAGATGGAAATGTGTCGTCCCTAATTTTTTGAGAAGGAAAATAACCTTCTCCTCGGTATGGGACTCTGGAATGTTGAATTTTTTAGTTGAAAAAGGCCATAACGCCTTTGGGAAATGGTCCTCTATGATAATTTCCAACATAATTCGGGGCTCAAAATTAGGATCCGACCCTTGACTGCCCCAGACTATGACTAGAAGAGGTTATGGTACCAATAAAATAAATGATTTGACCCATTGTTTTGGTATACTATCTTATGGAGAGTACGACGTGTGAGCTGACATGCCACCGCATCTTGGGTTGTCTACTAAAGAATGCATTTATTTCACAACCACATACATATAATATGGAATAAGGACCACTACCTCCCACATAGGGGATTTGGTAATTGGCAGTGGTTCATGATATTTATCGTCCTTTATTGGTCCCCAGAACAACTCTCCATGCTCTCGGGTTGAGGTAGAGAATGATACTGGTGGTGATAAAAAGGATTTCACAACCATCCCCTATAAAGGAACTGAATCTTCCACTTCCAATTTGTATCTTTATAGGGATGCTCGGATATTTTGGATCTCACTTTTTGGAAGGATGTGGTTGATAAACCTTTTTCTTCCCCTACACCCCAACATTGAGGATTGGGGTGATGGTTACATCATCAAATCACACTCCGCTTCAGAATCTGAGAATCATATGGGTTTGATCACGATTTGAGGCTTCCTAAGATTCTTCCTCTAACGAAAACAAAACTACCTCCTACCCCGAGATGGTTCATCAGGGTAGGGGGAATCTTTGTCACAGGTAGGACCTTCACATGGGATGGTGTTGGAGTAGGGATGACCTATTCTTGAACAAACCACATTGTGAGGAGAATATAGAGAAATTTCAAATGGAAAACTAGGAGGACCTCTAAAATTGAGGGAACTGGATAGGGGGGCTCTACTAGTGATGGAATGAATATGGGGATGAACTCCCTTGTGATTTCTTGCAGCATGAGGAGGCCCTACACATATCCAGATCTGGTAGCGGTGGTACTAGGATATCCTTTTTACAAATAATATTATATATGAGAAAGACCCACGTAATGATTGTCGATAACTTAAGGAGGTCCTCTTCTGCTCTCATGAGCATGGGGAGGACCTTCATACGCACTCTCAATAATATTGGGATGACTTCCACTTGAATTGGTGAAGGTGGCATGGGGAGGACCCCATACTAGATGTGAGATTGGAGAAGACATCTGCACTATCTGATGGCGGTACATGGAGGGCTTATGCATTGAAATTCTTCATCATGGGTCACCCTACGATGACTGCTACTTGACCCAGTGACCAGGAGAGCCAACCTAGCCTTCTCGTTTGGTGGATTGTACCTCAAACATGACCAGGCATCGAAGTGCCTTTGCTCGGTTAGACGGAGTTTCCCAGAACCAATACTAACATAGGGCCAATGGCTTGCGCCAATGGTGGCTTGGGACACTAGAGATATGGAAGATGATTCCCCCATGTGGGAATCCTCATGATTATGTACATGGAATTTTCATTGGTTGAGATGAATATGATTTGGTTGTGTAGGGGTGAGAACTACCTGTTGTTCATCATATAAGACTTGATGGAGGAAATGACATGGACAGGTGGGAACCCTCATTGGTAGATACTCGAATGAAGTCACATCTAGGGGGACACAGATGTCCCTTATATCATCAGCGTAAGGGAGTGAGTCATAAGAAAACTCTTGGGAGAGGCTAAAAAATATATTGTAGAATGTAGTGGGGAGTAGCGTCTCCCTGCACAGCCCTTGGGGGTGGTGAGACAATGAGGAACTGAATCCTCTAAATCATAGAGAGCCATGCCCCAGGCCGGGATGACCACCTCCTATACATATTGACAAGAAGTACTGTTAATCTCCATCCTTTTAATAAATTCATAAGGTGAGATGGTGTGTGGGTGCATGATAAATTTGTTCATGGGAGACTTCGTGGAAGAGGTGAGGTCGTGTGGTATTGGAACATTTTCATTCCCCTTCCTTTCCCATGGTTCCATGGGTGGGTTACGATTGGTTTCCTACACCTGTACCTTGGGTCCTACAAAGCACGAAGATTCAAACATCAGAACAGATAGTATAAAATTAATCTACATTTCCCCAATGTCATTTATTATATTATATATAGATACAATGTTCCACATTGACAATGTCCCCGACCGGGATTCCTAATGATTAACTTCCCTAATCATTGGTGAGTTTCATGCCAGACACATTACCTTCACGGAAGGACCTGGAACCAGATATCTAGATTTGGTGACACACTTATCTATTGATATCCCGAACACTAATTATCCCCATGTTGAGGAGAAAAATTTCAGACTGGTTTCTCTGTTTTTGATTTCAACACATTCATCGGGGTCTTCGTCACCTATGAGGAAGTGTTGATTGTTCCCTTTTTCCAAAGGTGAGTGGCATTTATCATTTCTTCATAGATATTTTCTCCTTGACTGAAATGGGATGATGGGATGTCAGTTCCTCCTTCCATGGATTCCTCCTCGAAATGTTTCATATAGCCTGGGTCACCTTTAATGATTCACATATTGTTTGTGACACTCATCCTAGTTCCATAACATTATGGATGCTGGTTAATTTTACTGCATCTTTCAAGACATTCCATGGGTCACATCATGGAAGAAACCTTCTAATCGTGGAGTAGTCATTTTTAAAATCAATGGTGTGTATGGATGTTGAAACACAGGAACACCTATATATATTTCCCTTATGATAGGGCTACTAGAGAGCAAGGAAGTTTGAGGCAGCCCATATTGAGTGTGGGGAATTATATGCTACAGGCATGTTTCCGATGTATTCATTGAATTCCCATGTTTAAAATGAGGTATTACATGCGTTTAATATCTAGAAGAGATGGTTCAGACATATCAAAACACTAATGATAGTGGATTGGGTGGGTATATCCCTTAGAGGATTCACCTAGAAGGGTTACAAAATGGATGAATTAGAACACCCATTAAGAACAGACCTGAGGTGGATTGTCCTATAGATGGATGATGTCACACCATGGGGGTAAATCCCAAAAAGTGAGTACTAGATGGATGGATTATAACAACGAATGTGGATGGACCTAGGGTGGTGTGTCTATAAAGGGAAGATGTCACACCATAGAGGTAAATTTCAAAAGGGAGTACTGATTAGATGGATCAGAATACCCAAAGAGGATAGACCTAGGGTGGTGTGTCCCATAAAGATAATATATCACCCCATGGAGGTACATCCTAAAAAGGGAGTACTGGATGGATGGATTAGAATGGCCAATAAGGACGAACCTGAGGTGCTATGCCCAAAAATGGAAGATGTCACACTATAGAGGTACATCCAAAAAACGGAGTTCCAGACGGATGGATTAGAACACCCAATGATGATGGACATAGGTGGTGTGTCCCATAAAGGGAAGATTCCACACCATATAGGTACATATTAAAAATGGAGTTTTGGATTGACGGATCAGAACAATCAATGAGGACGGACCTAGGGAGGGGTGTCTTATAAAGGGGGGATGTCACACTTTGGAGGTACATCCCAAAAAGTGAGTACTAGATGTATGGATCAGAACAACCAATAAGGATGAACCTTAGTGGGTGTGTCCCATAAAGGGAAGATGTTACACTATGGAGGTACATCCCAAAAGGAGAATACTAAAAGTTTGGATCAGAATATCCAATGAGGATGGACCCTAGTGGGGTGTCCGATAAAGGGAAGTTATCACACCATGGAGGTATATTCCAAAAAGGGAGTCCATAATGGTTGGATCAGAATGCCCAATGAGGATAGACCCATTGTGTTGTGTACCATAAAGGTAGTATGTCACACCATGAATACTGATTGAAACACCACTAAATGACGATTATGGATGGTGTACAACTAGGAGGAGGGAACTAATGTTTATAATTGGATTGGGTTTAACCTTAGGGAGGTTTCCTACATACACAGTTTATATGAAAAAGATCAAAACCCACATTGTTCTAAGGAGTGAGGAATATGATTAGGGTTCACACAATGGACAGCAACCAGAAAGCATGATTGGGCTTATGCATGTTTATCTTCCTGTCGAAAGGGGGAAATCCTGGTTGGATTGTTATAGATTGTGGGGGGCCTATGCATGGATAGTGGCCCATGGAAATGGTGACATCCCACCAGGATGTGGAAGCCAAGGTATAAATCAATATGGATGATGGATGTTTGAGTGAAGTGGGTGGTAAAAATGTGATGGAATTGTTGTGAAGATTATGGTGATGTTAGGCTTGAACATCATAGAGGTTTCCTATGTATCCCCATGGTAGGGAGTCAATGTTCACGAATTTTGGTGGGGTGATGGGACATCATATATGGTGTCTCATGATAATGAATGCATGGATGGGGACTGAAAGTATGATGATCCTAGGGGTGAAATCATGATCTTCCCAAAAAACAAAGGCTCATGGGAGAGAACAAGATAGGACATGGATGATGAGATAGAACCTTGGGAGGCTTCCTATTTACCTTTCTCAAAAATTGGAAATATAAATGTCCACATAGTTCAGTATTGGGGAACATATTCGGGGTGTAGTCAATGGATAGAAACCTAGAAGCATGATGGGACTTAATCATGGTTAGCTGCCCATTACAAGATGTACACTCTTGGATGGATTATTATGGATTAAGTGTGGGGATTACACATGGTTATCTACCCAAGAATAGGTATGACACCTCTAAGGGGTGGACCAAGAATGTGGGTCCCAATAAAGGGGACGCCAAAGTTTACCGGTGATTGGGGTTTGAACCTCATGGAGGATTCCTGCATACCTTTCTCAAAAGGGGGAAATGACCAAAAATCACATAGTTTGATAGCATAAAATTTAACATCATATGTGATGAAAATGCAATATAGTTTAATTTCATGTGGGAAGAGGGTAAACTGATGTGAAGTGTTTGGGACTGAGGGGTAATGGGCTTGAACCTTAGGAAGGATTCCTATATACCTTTCTCGAAAAGGGAAAATATAAAAGTACACATTGTTTGATAGGATGGGGGATTTGGCCTATAGTCTAAGGAGGAACATGGGAATGTCATGGTAGAAGCTTAATTTAATCCCATGTGATTCATGACTATTTTGATAAATATGAGTCAACAAAGACCTGATGATCGCATATTGAATGGTGTGTCCGCAAGGAATGGATCATGGCAAAGGCATAGTAAGATTCCCATAAAAAAGATGATTGGGACTTACTCCAGGAGGGAATCCCAAGTAGGGGTCCGGATGTATGAGGAGGATATGACCACCATAAATAGATCACCCATTCAAGGAGTGTTGGTGATTATGCATGGGTTTCTCGATACACATATGGTGATAAAGAATAGTGGGAGAGGAGATGTGAGAGGGTGCCGGTGTCCATCCCCTTTGTGGACCCCACATGATTATCACATATATAGTAATCACAAATTAACATCATGCGTTGAAGATGTGGATCCCTGGAAGTTTAATGTCCAACATCTCAAATGATGGGGATTCCCTCCCCACCCCTAGGAAATACATAACTGGCTCAATATAACCCTTGATGATGGGAATGCACCAGCAATGGTATATGGAGATGGGGTTGTGGAGTGATCCATTTAGGTGATCTCGTTAGAATGGCTATGAAAAGAAGCACTATACATTAATGTTCATATGTGAAGAATCATGAGGAAAATTAATACAACATGAGGAACCACCTAGGGGACTTTGAAATCAATTCATTCTATCCTAGAGGGTTTCACCGCATAAGGGTTCGTGATGAAAGAGGCCTCCTAGAGAGGGGCTTCTCAAAGATCAGGGGCTTTCATAGCATAGGGGATCACATAACGCATAGATTTGCTGAAATAATGGGATCACAAGGCATTGTTCCTCATTGATCACATAGCGTTGTAGAGATCACGAGTTTGTAGAACACATGGTCTCATAGAGCACACAGCTTCACAAAGAACACAGATTCGCAGAGCATAGGGTCTCGCAGTGCACATGGCATCGTAGAGATCACGGGTTCACATAGTACATGGAATCATAGAGGATATTTTATTTCAAAGATGATAGATTTGGGTAGAACAAATACATATCCTATGCAAGGATTACACATGTTATTGGAGGGTGTTTCGTGAAGATTGGGTGATTTTCAATGCCTCGAGTAATCGAAGGGGTCTCTTTCCTTTGTGATGGCCAACATGGTTCATTAAGGGCATCCCTTCTTCAAACTAGGGTGTATCTATGAAAATGAAAAGGGGTTTCATTATGATAATGTACCTCAAATGATTGATTATCCTGATTGGTTCACATAGAAAATAACACTTCACGATTTGTGAATTGAGAAGATGAATGGTCGGGGTCCTGATTATTTTGAATAGGGGGAGTCGATTGTCTATAGATTTCAGGGGGTGTGATACCTTGAGGGAACACTATAATGTATCTTCTGCTCTACCATCCGAGACATATTTCTTAAAATTTCTCAGAGTCGTGAAGTCGACCATCATCCCATCCACGAAGTAGTGTCTTGTTTTTCCCTTCCATGGCGGTCGTAGAGGCATCCATCAATTTTGAAGGACTCATAGAGGTGACCGTCCTTCCATTCGCAATCTGGATCCTTCAATAATGATAATCATAGCCGAACAGTGAAATGTCACATTTATTTGAGATGATTATATAGAAGACATCAAATTTTTTTTGGCCGCGGTGCTGAAGGGCTTTGCGAGGGTGCTTCGCAAAGCAGTCCATTTTGACTTCTTTGTAGTATTCTTACCTTATTTTTCCCAACCCAAATATTTTTTCTCCAACATTGATAATTAATTTATAATTATCCTATAAGAAGAAGATACCATCACATTGAAAATTCATTTTTTAAATTGTGAACTGAAAACATAATAAATAATATATTCTTAAAAATATACTTCAGTAATTGAGCCTTGAAAATTTTATAATGTTTTAAAAAGGTTAAGTGGATGATAAAGAACTTGATTTTAGAAGGATTTAAATCTATTTAGTATATTGAATTAGCATTTTTTAAAAACATCAACACAAAATTATATTTAAAATTCCCTTTGAAAATTTTTAACAGAAAATATTATGGTCACGTTAGATAAAAAATAAACAGACACTGAAAATATAAATGAGGAAACTGGAAGGAATGGATATTATAAACAAGAAGTTTATACCTTCATTAATGAGGATGATAAGTATTCTCAACAATGAAAAAAAATTGGGGGAAGATGTTTATTTAGGAATAATATTTCACTCAAATATTTCATTTACCTTTACCAAAAGTTATTATACTATTAAATAAAATTTTAGGCTTGAATAATCCAATCATGGAGGAAACATGTTCAATAATACACATTAAAAATCAATAATGGTACACGATTTATAAAAAACCCATACAAGATTAGTATGTTTTTAATAAATGTCAATTTAAATAAAAGATATTATAATTTTTTCTCAAAAACCAATGACATTTAGTGATATTTCATAATAAATTTAGTATGTAATAATTGTAAAATATTGATATTTAAAATGAAGTTCATTATATTTGATAAAATATTTGATAAGAAACTTCGAGCATGAGTGAATGGTGAAATATTATTATTTAATTGTTTCCCTTATAAACTATATATTAAAATAGAGTTTATGAATAAGTTTATTTTTTTAAATATTTATATATATATATATATATATGTCTGTATGTATATATATTTAATGGTTCTAATCAATATAAATATATCAATTAATGTTTAAGAAATCTGCACTAATTTTTTAATAAAATTGTTTTATCAAATATATGTTTTCTTAAAAAATGGGATTTTTTGAGAAAACAATATTATTAATTTGGGTAAGTTTTATAAAATTTATTTCATAAAATAAATATCATTCCTGAAATTAGATTATCCAATTTAACCAATGTGAAATTTTGAATTATTTTTTGAAATTGATGATTTTTTCAGAAAATACTGGAAAGTACTGATGTTTATAAAAAAATCATATAATGTATTTACATAGTAAAATTGTAATTTAGATTAGTATTAAATTTTAATTAGTTATTTTTTATTTAAATTAACACTATTATGGTTTTTGATATCAATCATATACATTAATTTAGAGTAAACATATATTATACTTTAAAATCATTTTTAGAAAACTATTTACATCATATTTCGTAAATGTAATTATAAATTAAATCTCACACTTTCTTATTACAAAATTTTTAATCGTAGATTCCATATTTTGAATTAGTTGGTCAATATTGAGTAAATATATCACATTAATTTTGTTTCAATATTAATAGTAACATTAGAAATGTTTGTTACCATGGAGAAAGGAAAATCAGGTAATTAAGGGTTAAAATTATTATAATGAGTACTATCTAATGACCATATCACTGGTATTAATTATATTATACGAGCATATATTTCACGTATGAATCAATAATTATATTATATTTATCTTTTTTTGTATTTTGGTGTGATTATGTCAATTATAACATTTTATGTAATGAAATTTCAAAAATATCACAGTCTTGTTTTTCATAACTACAATTCATTTAGCATGAGGATAAAATGAAGATATGTAGAGACTGTGTTTTTTCCTTAAAATAAATTTATATGTAACTATAATTTTATTTAGAGCTAGGGGCAGAGATGGTGGGTTATTCTTAGGCTCGGGGTGATCAGAATAAATTTTATAATAATATTAAATATATTTTATTTCACTCATACATTTTTTTTCCATAAAAATTATATAAATCATAAATGGGCTCTGGGGTAGAAAATATATACCATGTTTGAATATGGAATGAATGGTTTACCCTAGGGGTGACCAAAAATTGGTTGGCATGGGGAACTTAGATAGATCAGCCCATGGTGGGTGCATTTACAGAATTAACTAATTAATTATTTAATTAATCTAAAAAATACCAAAAACCAAATTTTATCTATATAAGAATTAGTATGTAGGATATATCGATTTTCCATCATAACCCTTTGATCATTGAGTGGACAATTCCATGTTCATAATTGGATATTATAGATCAAATAAATATGATCCTACAGATCAAGGTGAATTAAGGCGTAACAAACACAATAGATATTTCTCCATCAATAGTGTGTGTCTTATTCATAAAAATACCATATGAATCATGGTAGGACAAACCATTTCAATATTATTACCCATATTATTAAATAACTGAGAATGAACAATTCATTTTTTTTATCTTGTCTTATTATAAGCCTTTTCATGAGGATGTGTATCATTTTAAATGGTTTTTTTTTAATATTATCCTTTGTTTTTCACCACAGGTATCCAAATATATATTTTTTGGGCCTTAAATTTTGTAAAATGATTATTTCAAATGATTTTTGGTTCTTTTATTTGTACCATTCAATGTGTTCTTAAAAAATTGTCTTATAGGGTACCAGTTCAACATTTTAGGGGGGGCACACATGATCTAACCTCTTGATTCATGACGGATTCACATGTAGTAGATGGTAGTTTAGTCGAAGGATCTAAGGGGAGAATTTTGTGATAGTTGTTGATTTTTTTTTTGAATCAAGATCCAAGATAATGTATGTGATTGCATGAGTTGTTCCCGAGGCATGTACTTTCTTCAGATTATACGACCGAGATCCGATTATCATCCACCCGATTGTTTATTTTGTTTAAACTAGATGAGTAATTTGAAGTGGAGGTAGTGGATCTGAAACAAATATAGTAGAATTAATATTCTTAATAAATGCACCTACACACTATTTTTTCTAATTAACACCCAAATTGTTCCTTATAATTCTCTAACGTAAGGGTTTACAAGAGATTATAATTATAAACTACAATATGGAACCCCAAACTATGGGAGTACACATACATGGGCATGTCTAAGAACACGAAAAGTGAACATGGACATATCAAAAGTACACAACCATTATATGTCACACCCATAATCATTTATTATGTTATTTTATTCTTTTCATTTTGTAGGATATTTTGGTTGAGTTTCACATCATGCTTTTGGGGAGAGTGTTTGAGTTTTCGAGGATTCATGTTGTTTTTGATATGTGAACAATTGGGGTACCTTGTTTGAGGGTAAAATGTGTGGATGGTTAAGGATGACGGTTTTTTAAGATCATTTGTTTCATACATGATTCAACTAACATGTTCTACACATAGTTTGGGTAAAACCATGAAAGGCCAAGGAGGAACTGTGTTGCTCTTTGGTGCTTTCTGAAAAAAGGAATATTTGTTGTGCATTGTTAGTATAAACTATGCAAAAATCCTGTGATGAGTATCTATCATTTTAATGAACCATTTTCATGGTAGGTTCCTGGTATCAAAAACAATGTGGCCATCCCTTATAGGTGGTCCCTCCTCTCTAGTAGGGTACAAACAGTTAGCCCATGATTTGGAAAATGGTATGTTCAAACCATGAGACATACCTAGTTCTTTAAAAATATTGAAATTCTAATCCTATCCTCCTTATCTTTTAATTCAAATTTTGTATTCTTATCCATTATACATTTTTGGCACATGGGAGGTCTCCCAACTCACCTCCCTATGTCTCCCCTATGATCTTTGGTGGTTCTCATTCATATATATGTGAGTTAAATTGGTTATTTAGTTGATTTTATCCACTAATCATACTATATCTAGTATTCCCCTACATTCATGGAATGGTTCCCTTTTGAAAAAACCTTGGAGGTCATGGTTGATGTGTTTCTTTTTTCTTATTAATGTTACAAGGTGTAGATAATATCTTGGGCTTAGTTATTCCTTCCCTTAGAGTTTCCTTACATTATCACAACATTTGGGGTAGGTGTTTCAATTATTTTCCTTCTCATAATAAACCATTAATACATGTTCCTTCCTAAATTTTCTCTAAAATGTGTTTATCATTATTTGGGTGTGTTAAATTTATTTTTTTTGGTGTTTCATGTGGAAAATTAAAGAGAATTATTTTTCAAAGTGTTTCTAAAATTTTACCTATGTGTATATGTATGTAATGTGTTTGATACAATGAAACTCAACTTTTTATTGAGAAATTTAGGGCTCTGGGTCTTGTTCTGACTTGATTGCGTGATAGAACCACCGTCTGTTTAAGAATTGTGAATTCTTTTTGGATTTTGGTGATTTTCTTGTCTTAGTGCTTATATATATAATCTCTTAATTGATTTTTTATACTCATTGTGATTCTTCAATTTAATCCTTTTATATTTTATTGATTTTATAAAGTGTTGCATTGGATGTTGAAATATTAAAATTTCCATAGGATGAACATTTGGATAGGAACCTAAATGACAATGGATATTATAGAAATTCATATTAAATCCCCAATTTCAAAACACCTTCCCCTCTTCTTCTATATCATCCTTATTACTATGCATCTCAAAGGGTCCATTCAAACCCTGGCATGTTATAAATGGCTACATGGTTTCAAATGATTCATATATGGTTTCCAATGTTTTTTATAAATCAGGGGACATTTTGATTCATGAGGTGTTTCGGCTTATCAAATGGCATAATGGCCTAATTGGAATATTTCAATCATAAGTGGTGTTCCTTCTATGCTTTTGGAGATGGCAAGAAAATGGAGTTTGAATATTTATATGCTAATTCATGGTTAATATATTGTGGTTCTTTGTAAAATGGTTTTGAAACTCATATGACATGGATGCTTGGTTGGTACCTCTGTATGGATTGATTGGTTACAAGTACACCTATTCATTTCCCACCTTGAAGAGGTTTGTCCCATAGTTAGTGTTGATGTTTGGGATAGGAAAAAACAGTGGGATCTGTGTGTTATTGGATATTTCCACATGTGTGATGATATCCACATTATCTATGCACAATTATGATGTTATTCATGGGAGTTATATAATAGGTCGAGTGATAGTTTCTTTTTGACCCAAATTAGACGTGTCAGCACCCCCCAGATTTGATGAGAGACTATATGGGTTATTCCATATGTGAGTCTAGTTTGGATTATCTTGTTGGTTACTAACTATGGTGCTACACGAAATGTTTTGAGGTGAGATAGAACTAATTATATCAATTGATATATTCTAGATATTCGTAGGGAATTCCAAGGATTATATATATCTATGTTTCATTTCATCCCAATGAAATTGATTATCTCACTAGAAAGTATGTTCCTAATAGCATTTTTTCCTTCATTTTATGGAATGGATTTGGATTCCTAGGTTTGGTTCCTTATTTTGGAATTAGGTTTGAAATACAGGTTTTAATATGGAGACCTATTTTAAATTGATGATTTTTTTTGTGTTGTTTTGAAAATGAATATTTGTGTTTTGTTTAACAAAATGATAAAAAAATGTTCTCTTCGTATTTCAATCTTTCATTTATGTGTTTTTTTGGAAAAAGACATTTTTTTATTATGTGGTTTATACTTGGTGAGTTGTTTTTTGAACAAACCCTACTTGTGCCACTTAGTGTCTGTATACGTGAGTTGTTTTTTAGGTTCAGGTATATGGATTGGGTTTACATTTAGACTAGGTTTTCCATTATTTATGGTAGTATAAAATAGTTCATGTATAGATAATTGCATTTATAGTTCAATTTATGTATCTTTTTGTAATATCTATATTGTTTTTTGTCATTTTTTTTTTGGATCCAGTTTGGTAGTTACTTTTTTGTAGCTATTATTGGATCACGTTGTGTACCATGATTTTGTTATTTTCATCTATTTTTTTGGCATAAATCATTACCATTTGTCATAGTTTGTATTTCAGATTATATTGACCAGACTAAGTGAATCAAGAACACCTATAGAGACTCATCGCACGATGGGATGTGTGTTGAGTTAGAGGAAATCCTAGCTTGGTCATTGAAAAAATAGAATTAGAGTAGTCAATTGTTTTTTAGGGTGTCAGGTGTACTGAATATTAGACCATTTGGGACTCAAGTAGTATATATGGGAAGAGTTTCATGAACCATTTCTCATAATGAACATATAGTTTCAAAGTGTAGTCTGGGATTTGAGTATCATATTTTGAATTTTAGGTTTATGATGTTGGTTCTTGATTTTCGTGTTTGGTTTGGGTAATGACGATGGACGTGAACTAGTGTGACATGGTGAGCATTCATGGAGTAGTGACCCCTGTGGTGACAATGCCAATGGTTTAAGATACATCTAATTTTTGGGGATTTCTTGAGGCATGGTCTAGTACACCATGTGTTTGAGATATGCATAACAATTAGTTCCCTATTTCAGTATTTCTAGTGGGAGTTATCTTTTGGGATGATTTTGGTAGGGGTGGGAGAATTATATAATGAATAAAAGCTTTTCAAAAAAGGGTTTTAAAAAATGGAAAATAATTTTTGAGGTTAGATAAATTTTGAATGTAGGTTTTTTTTGATATTGGGTTTGGAAATCAGATTTTGAATTTTGAAAATTTGCCTTCAAAGAAGTTGGTTTTGAGCAGGAACAAATTTTTTTGTTTTGACATAGGAATATAGTTTTTCATATGATTTATTATTTATTAATTTGGTTTCTTGTTTTAAAATGTATATTTTTACAAATTTTAGACATGGGTTGATGTTTTTTTGGATTTGTGTACTTATATCATATAGAGTATGCCACATAGAAAGGTCCTACATGATTTCACCAGGTCACTTTCATTTGTTGACCCCACCCAGACACATATTTGGTTTCTATAGCTAGGTTCCACTTAGATATTGCAGGGTTTCCATGGTGATTGATGTGTGTTTGAGGTTGTATAATGGATTGTTGAAGTTGAAGGTGTTTTTAGGTTATTGGTAACTCCCGAACCCATGATGGTTAGTTTTTTTTTGAGTTCATTTGAGGGCGTAGGTTTGGATCAATGGAAGGTGATTTTTTCTCCATCATTGAATATTGGGATGTCTTTAGATCTGTTTAGTAAAACTTTATTTGATGGTTCACACTTGAGGAAGTGAAATTAGGGAATGTGGAAGATTTATTGAGTGTCTACAAAGGTTAGTTGATAGTGAAGGCCAACATTTATTACATCAAAGAGATGGGTTATTTATTTTTTGAGGTATAATTATATGATCATATTAAGAATCCTCTCATGATATGGGATATTTACCAAATGATTAAACATTGAGTCCTATCATTTACTTCTGTTCTATTCTGTAATATTACTGATGAGGCTATTTTGGGTGAGTTGATTCTTGGACTGCAACCTATAATAGTTGGAAATATATTTTCTTTTTGAACTCATTAAGCATCCACAGATGTTGATAAGAGTATACCAGTGGAATACATTATCATGAATACTGATTTTTTGGTTCCAGCCTCTCATTCATCAGCCCATTCATTCATGTGCTTACAGTGTGGCTGATTCATGCATTCAAATACATTCTCCATAGTCCAATAATTATATAACATCTATTTGGACATTTGGGACATCTAGAGAAGTTTTTCAAGTGAAATCTCCTTAATATGATATTTTATGTAGAGGTTGATTGGTACTGATTATAGGGTATCAGATTCTTCAATACATTATTGCTCCTACCATAGGCACTAGAGTGAACATTTTCACACAATCCGGGATCATGGGTGTAGGAAACCTTTTCCTTAAATTTTAGTTCATATTATATAAATAATCATACAATATTCACTATATTACCTTTACTTCTTGTTTTATGACCCTCCTTTGATTTAAAATTCTTATTAGATTTTTATTCGTATATTATTTTTTGTTGTGTTTTTTTAGAATCTTATGCGGTTATCCTTTTTGGATTGCATACGGTTTTGGTTTCTATTCATTCTTGTTTTGGTGATATTCATGTTATATTGAAACTATTAAATTATATTTTATTAGGATCATTGTTTGGTTTCCTTTTTATATGGTATCACCAAGTGTAAGGTGCGTAATTTATATCAGGAGTTATAGTTCTAGTTCTATCTTATGGGTGTTTTAGTGTTGCTTGTTATTGTTGGGTTCTTATGGGAGAGATAACCACAACATTTCCCAAATTAATCTTCATTGAGGATTATATTATATATGATTGGGTGGGGCTTTTGGAGTGAAATTTCACACCAAATCCAGTGGTTCCATTTAACACTATTCGACTATGAGTATGTGATTTGTTTATTTTTCAGATATATGAATTTCTAGGGGGAATAAAGTCATTTCAGGGGATTTAATATTCAAACTATAACCATAGTTTTTCATTTCTTCTATTATTTTATCAGTTTCTAATATGATGGTTGAGGTATGGGTCAAGTTATTGCTCATAATTATCATGTTTTAGTGGGTTGGGTGGTTTGGGATTAATACACTATTGGTCTACAGAGATTGAGGGTAAACCATGTTATTTGAGGATGAGGGTTATTTCTATTAATTATTATCATTAATTATTCATCTTTCATGTCTTGTTCAGTGGTTGGGACAAAACATGGAGGGATAGAAACAAATCATGTGGATTTTTTCAGGTTTATGGTACAAGGTTCATGACTTGCACATGGTTAGAAGAAATTGTGTTAAATGAATTTTATGGGTGTATATCATTTAACAGATCCATTTTTTAGTAATAATGTTTTCCAAGACATGAAGTAATATCATTTTGGAGTCCCACTTCTCCTCTATGTTTCACATGGTTGGAATATGGTTATGAAAATTGGGAAGCCAAATAGTGTGACTATACAAGGTCTATTAAAAATATGAAATTCAAATATTTCACATATTATGTTTTAAACCAATTTGGGATTATCCTTCCTTGTTTGATTTGATGCATAAGAGGGCTCCCAACTCTACTCCCTTTTGATACCATACTGTCTCTGGTGGTTCTCCTTCAAATATTGGTCAGTTACATTGGATTTTTTTTTCATTTCCTCATATTCTCTACTTTCACTATTGGTTTACCACTCTTTTATTGAATGGATATGTTTTGGCCGAACTCTGGTGTCTATGTTTGATGTATGGGTTTTGTTGCTTTAATGATAGAGTGTTTGGATCATCTCTATTTCTAAGTTCATCATTATCCTATTTTTTTATGAATTCAAACATCTTTAAGGATAGTGTTTCCATTATTTTTTTTGAACATACCATTCATGCTTTCACCTTTTTATTTTTTTTATGAAATTTTTTAATCGTTCTTATTGTGTGTCAGTTAAAAATTTTATGGTTTTTTATTGGTGAAATTTAAATAAAATTGTATTTAAAAGGGGTTGTATAACTATTCATATATTTATATATTTTTAATGTGTTTGATAATATTCCACTCATATTTTAGAGGAGAAATTGGTGAATTTTGATTTTTTCCTTTTTTTGTTTTGTTAATTCAAATTGTTTATGAATTGGTCCTTTTGTGTTGATTTCTGTGACATTTATTGCTTGGCGTTTATATGTGGACTCCTGTAATTGGTTTCTAAGCTCATTGTTATTATGAAATTGAAAATTTTGATATTTTAAGGCATTCAAAAAGTGTGTCCTTGGATGTTGGAATGTCCTTATTTGCATTATGTGGACATCTGTATAGAAAACAAAATGATAATGGATCCATTATAAATTCATCATAAACCTTATATTTCAAATCAACATCATATATTCTTAATTATTTCCCTTATTCCTCCTTATTTTAAATGTTTTTATCTGTCCCAAGTGTGTTATAATTAGATACATTGTTTCAAAGGACTAATATAGGGTTTCCAAGGATGATTTATAAATAAGTGAACTTTTGGCATCATGATTTGGAGTTTCATTATTAAATTAAATAATGGAACATTTCCAATATTTCAAATCAAAATGGTTTTCCTCATTCGTATTGGAAATGGTTTGGAAATATAGTATGTATTTATTAATTTGAAGGACTAATTTTTACATTGTGGTGCATTGGAAAATTATTTAGAAACTCAAATGATGTGAAGGCCTAGTTGGAACTTTTGTATGGCTATATTGGTGAGGGGTAGTATATGGTTTTCCCTATGATGATAGGTCATTTTATAATAGGTTTTTATGTTTGTTCTAGGAACCCAAAATGTATTCTATCAGTTATTATATTTTCCAACCTTTTGTAGACCTCATTATTCTATATGTACTGTTATATTGGGATTCTTTGGTGGCAACTAGAGGTTCTAGTGATGGTTATTTTATATCACTTACTAAAACGGTTGGTAACTCCTCATTTGTTATGAGTCTATTTAGGTAGTGCAACTGGTGAAACTTGTTTTTAGAAGACAGTTGGTTACTGACTATGGAGTGGCAAACTATGCAAGAAGAGGAGTCGAGCAAAGTACATACAATGATTTCCTCTTGATATTTTTATGAAATTACCATGATTAACTTTATATATGTTCTATTTTATCCTATTAAACATGATTATCTCCCCAACTAGTATATGAATTCTTGGGCTATTTCCATTATTTTTTTGGAATTTCTTTTGATCACCTGGTTTTGTTTCTTCATTTGGTATTGGGATTTGAAACTGGTTTTAAAATGGAAACCTGATTTGAAAAGAGAAAAGGGGTGTATTTTGTATTAAAAGGTAATGTTTTGATTAGTTTTTTAAAATTAAAAAAACCTAGTTTATATATGTATATTTTAATAAAGGAAATATATAGAATATATGGTGATTTCCAACTGATCTATTTTAGGTTAACACCCTACTTCATCCACTATGCTTCGATAAACCCGAGATGTTTTGTAGGTTCTGGTTTTTATAATGGGATTACCCTCAGATTAGGTTGGTCTTTATGGTTAGTTGTGGATATAATATCACATGTTGATCATATAATTTCTAGTTTGGTTTTACATTCATATGATACTCTATGTTTTGTTCTACTGCTGTTTTATTTAAATTTGGTTAGTTATTTGATATTTTCCATCAATTATTGGATCACTCTACGTACTCTACTTTGGATATTTTCATCTTTGGGTTATTTGGATAAATCATTCACAATTGTGATATATTAGACTCCCAAAGCTAGACACTATCCTTTTAGGATTGGGAAAGCCTATTCAGGATTATCATAGGTATGTTCGGGATTTAGGTTCGATGGAATCCCCACTTGGTTCATGATAGTGCACAGAATCATGACCATAGTACATGAATAATGAACATGGACATAACCAAGTGCAATGGAAGGACCCCAGGAGGATGAGGCACACCATGTAGTCACCTTAAATTACATATAGGAATACATGGGTAATGGTATGTGTACCATTTGGGACACAAAAAAGCATCAGTACTAGACCACACAATCTGTGGGTCCCCTTTAATATTGCGTACCTATATTTTTTCATGATATTAGCATATCCTGAATATTTTTTCATTTAGAATTAAATGGTGGCCTCTATTGTGGAATTTGAGATATGATGCGAGATGTTTCGATTTTGAATCCTATTTAGGAGACACTAAACCATAGTAGTGATTGGACAGAATCATCGATGACATTAAAGTGACACACTTCTATGGTATTAGGGCGTGGTTCACATATCTACTAGATTAGTGGCACAATCCTACAAAGCATGGCATGTTTCCTCTATCTACTATCATATTGTAACCATCCTACATTAACATACTTTTGGTCATCCACTTCTAAAGTGGATTCCTCCTACCAGAAGGGAAAGGGTATTTTACCATCTTTCCTAGTGGAATCCTCCGATGGTATTAGGGTTGGGATTCTCAACAACTAGAGTGTAATCCTTCTATTGGTAAGCACATGGGTCCTCTATCAACTATCATAGTGTCACCCTCTATAAATATCAAGGTATGGTTACTTGGCTATTATTGCGGAACCCTTATTCTAGAAAAAGAATATGTCATCTATATACTATTAGAGAGGAACCCTCATGTGGTATTAGGGAATGTTTCCTTAACCCTTAGAGTTTCATTATACTATTAAGAAAGGTATGGATACTCTATCTTCTATTTGGGTTAAACCCTTCTACTATGAAGTGCATGGTTCCTCTATCGACTTCTAGAGTTAAAATTTCCTGTTGTACTAGGGAATGGAACCTCTTCCAAGATATTGTTTCCCTTTACATTGCTGTGCAGTGGAGAAGTGTGGCATGATAATTATTTTTCTTCAAAATTACATGAAATATATATGGTGGACATCATTGATGGACCATTGAAATTGATGGGAGTAATTTTTTTAGGATGGGTTGTGATATAGAGATCACATATCTCTCATGTTTGGTCACCTTTTGTTGATAATATACAAGTATATATATATATATATATATATATCAATGTTGTTGGAGTTTTTCACTCTCTTGTTATGATTTGAGCCATCTATTCCTATAGTGTATCTTACTTCTCCGAGGTAATATTTTATGAATTCTGACATGGCATATATATATTAAATATGACATTGGATTTTCTATAAAGCTTCATTTATTATGAATACAACATAGTGTTTGGACGTGGTTCAAGAGGAGAATAAGGATACATGGGTTCATTTGAACAGATTTGTTGGTTGGATCACAGGAATTCAGACCTATAATATATCCTCATTTACATTTATAGTTATTTTAATTTCAGGACTTAATTCCGGTTAGGTGTGTATTTGTTATTTTTTTATGATTCATGTTATGTTTCTATACTCTTGTACTCAGTGGACGGTTTTCATGTATGATTTTAACTTTATATGTTATGTATTTTTATTATTATTTATCAATAGATATGCATAGGGTTGGTTGTGGGTGTTTATAAACACATAGAAAAAGTCCTCACATATTAGTTATTTAATTCAATGATTTTTTCCATCCTTTAGCCTACTGATGTGGGCTTAGAGTAGTTGTATATTATGAAATGTTTGGTCATTTCATAATAAATTGGTATTAAAAGTGGGTGCTTTCATTGGGATAGTGTTTTTTTCCTATACAATGATTTGGATAAGGATTAGGTCAATAATGTAATTCAATCTCGAGTGTCAATCTCAGGATAGGGAAACTAGATTTGGTGCAATGAATGATGTGTCTATTCACCATGATTATAATCACATAATTTTTGACATGGTATATTGAGACATTAGCTGCAGGGGTCATTATGGCATGAATAATATATTATCATGTATGTTTATTTTCAATAATGATTACACTACCCATATAAATTTATATTCATATATAATTGTGGTATGACTTTATTAAATTTTTAGTATGGATAAATGATGAAAACTATACATGTTAAAAATTTTGGATTTTTATAATGATCTAATGAGTGATGAGGCCTTATTTCAAGGGATATCCCAAAAGATTCTTCCTCCTGGTGGATAAGTAGTTAGATTCACACATGTCATTCAATTGATAGTACTAGAAGTGTAGTATTAGTATGTGACAAGTCATAACACAATCCATGGGTTTCGGTACTAGATGACATTAAGGTTCCATGATGAGATACATCCCTAGGATGTGGGGAATTTTCAATAGTCAGTGATATGTGTGTTCAGTGTTATCCAATCACTGAGAAATTAGGTGGTTTCACATTCAGAGACACTTTTCCATGGATTAGATTGGTGATTGTGTAGTTTAGTTATACTAACTCATCATGAGTCAATAATATCATGGATCAACATCTAGATGTTGCTCCATGAGGAGTACTACATCTAATTCTTATAGTTACTTTAAATTGTGGAGCGTGTGGAGCTTTATTATGGAGGATTGTTATTGTATGGGTATGTTTTGAGCTTTATAGACATTACATGTCACTCCCTTGTCATTATTATAGATAGATTTTTCTGGTCATGGATGATTGATAAGGGTCTCCACAAAGACATTTGTGGTAGTGTGGGAACCTTGTGTATTTTCAACTATGAAGGGGAGTTGTGCCAAACAATTTTGATAGAGAGATTTATATCATAGGGATTCTAGGTAGATGGGGATGGAAGTGGGTGTTATGGGACTAAGTCATCTATAACAACTAGAATGTAGTAGTCCAAATTATCTTGCTATATTAGATATTATCAGGATTATACTCAAGTAAGTTGTGATGCATTATAGGGACCACACAAGGGAACTAGGTATCCCGGATAGGTGAATCTCTATTCATGTGATAGTTTAGGTATGGTGACACATGATTTACCAAACCGACATTAGAAGTGGGTAGATGAATAATGTATAGACCACCATGAAAGAGGCATTGCCATGATGATATATCTCCCCATCATGGAAAGGGTGGACCCCAAGAGGTGAGGTTGTAATATGAGTATGTAGTTCTCCCAGAGGAGGATATATATGTAGTGGATGATGTTATGATATACTTCCACCACTACCACCACCAGATGGCCTACAACATGTACAAGGAGGAGGAGGTCGATGCCGTGTTTAGTTCCTAGTTATGGGGGGTGTATGACGTGATAAAAAAGGAATTGATTATAGGTACACTATATGATTATTATAATCTTGTATTGGTATTAATTGGCCCAAATGTGAGTCATTACTCTATATCATCAATCCTGGTGTGATTGCTGGATACCATAGTTGAGGATTTATTCCAGTAACATTTTCTTCTTATTTCTACAGGGAACACCTCGTCTATATCATTTATAAATCAGTAGTGAGAGATATAGCTTAGTGGAGAACGGTATTTGTGGGACAGTTTGTTCATCCTTGTGGAACCTTATTACGTTATATTATGTTGGATTGGTTATCAATGGTCAGATTATAGATAGAAAATCACTACAAATAAGAAATATTCCATCGCACTAATTGGATGAGATTCTCCACTGTGGTTAAAAAAATGTGTCTTATCATGGTGAGTAGCTATTGGAAGAAGATGTTTGAAACCCATTTCCCATTAATTAGATAGTATAAACCTTAATTTAATAGTCTCTTTATTAATTTCATTTTCTTTAGCCATAGATAATGTTATGAATTTCTTCCCCAAGGATGATATTGGACTACCTTTGAGGTGGAAGATTGAGTTTTATAATGACATGCATTGCAAGACTGCCCTGATATCTATTGTAGATATTAGATAGGTCCAACATAACTTCCATAGTTGTGGTTTTATTTAGAGGACCATTAGGTGATGGGTTTTATTAGACACATCGTTTCTCCCTAGGAGGCTCCATTGATGTTCATGAAAAAGGTGGACATTAGTTTGTTATTTTATGTGGATTATCATCACATGAAATTGATCGCAGTAAATATATAGTCCCAATATCAAGCATTAATAACATCTTTTACAAGATTTAAGGAACTATATGGTTCTCAATTATCGATATCAGCTCCAACTACCACCATTTGAGTGTTCATGAAGATATTGTTCTGAAGATGGAATTTGAGAGTCACTAGGGAAACAATCAGTTTCTGGTGAATCAGTTATGTCTGAAATATTCTCCATCCATGTTTATGGTTTTGATTATCAGAGTCTTCCATTCATATATAGACCAATTTTTTTCTCTCTTCATTGATGGAATACTCATATACTCTATGTCATAGGAGTAACATAATGAGAACATGATAATGGTACAAGATTATCATTAGGAGAACCATCATTATGGTAAGCTCTCAAAAAATCCCTTTTAGATTAAAAATGATTAGTTTCTAGGAAATATTATTTTTTGGGAAGGTATTATACCTGGAAATATGGATTATCCATTATTTTATTTCTCAAGATCCACCCAAGAGCATGTCGAAGTTTCCGATTTTGTATGGCTTGGAAGGGTACTATAATAGGTCTGGGGAAGACTTCTCTAGGATTATAGCCACATTAACCTCCCTGATGTGGAAAGTGAATCCTTTTACATAGAATGGGTAGTTCCAAAGATCCTTTATAGAGTTGTGGCTGAGAATTGTCAGTTATTTTTTAAAAAAATATCATAGGAGAATATGTAGTTTGTTGAGTAATGTTTTTCATTAGGAGCTGAGAATGGATCTAGGTTGATGTAGATGAAGGAAGTTATGATATATGGTTAAAGTTAGTTGAAACTAGTTGATAAGAAATATGTGAATCATTGCTAAAAATGTTAGTGGTGGCCATTACACTAAGGATATGTATTAACTATCTTCTAGTAGAAAACATTATTGTTTACTCATACCATTTGTGTCTCAAGTATAACATTATATGGATAAATTTAAACCTAATGTACTAGAGCATGTTTTATTTTATATAGAACTATGAATTTGATACAATATATATTCTAAGGAAGGGAAACATGGTGGAAAATTTATTTAGTAGGAATCCATAGGCTCAATTGGCGTAATAGTTATTAAATAAGTTCACTTCCTTACAACAGACCATTGTGAAAAAGGATGGTGAAACATTTACTCAATCAGTGGTGTTTAATACTCCACTCCTTTAGTATGTGAGAGAGTCCTAATTGGGAGAAATCGACTGTGATGTAATACAAGATTAGATCTCCGTAGTATATTCACCAAATGGATTTTTTGAAGGAGATAATCAAGTCATCATTTTCTTGGGATGGATGGTGGTCCCAGTCCTAATGCAAGTGGAGGTGTTGGGGGATTTTCACACATCTCCTTTTTTGTACATTCACATGTGGGAAATATGTTCACATAAATTCATTGGTATTTTGGTGGGATAACATGATGTTGTGAATGGATGAGTTCATCTCTTAATGCATCACCTATTAGTTGGTAAATAATGAGATCTAGGTTCATAGAGGATTGTTATGGACCCTTGATAACCTAGAGTTGAAATGGGATAACATATCCATGGATATAGTTATTTGGATTCCATAGGTAGCAAGAGGCCATGATTCTATCTAGGTAATATTTGACCAATATAAAATGTTTCCACACATCCATTCTATTGGGTGTAAGAGTTTGGTGGATAGTTTGGCCTAGTTTTATGTACATGAGATTGATCATATTCAATAAGATACCTCAAATATTGTATCTAACTATGGTGTGTGTTACATGTCATGGTTGTAGAGAGGACTACATGAGTTATCCAAGGACTAGATCAGGATGTGTATAGGCTTCTACCAATAGATATATGGACATATTTAGCACTCTATCTAAGAGTGGGATGATTCGATGAGGGATTTAATGTTAGACATTGTCTAAATTTGGAAGGATCACTATCCATTGGTAAATATATATTACAATATTAGCTATCACTCTACTATTGGTATAGAACCAGTTGGGGAACTGTATGGGAGAGCCTTCTTTGAATCCTTGTGTTATACATAGATTGTTGAAGAAACACTTGTTAGGCCATATATGGTGCATGCGAATATGGTGAAGGTTTAGGTCATCGATTAAGAGATGAGAATAGATCAGATCAGGTAGAAATCTATTTCATATTGAAATTGTTTTCCCTTGTATTTCTAGAAGTGAGACCATGTTTTCCTTTATGTCTTCCCATGATGAGAATTACGGATATTATAATAGGAAGTCATGTTATTCCCAAGGTTCCTCAGGATGTTTGAGATCATAGAGAAGTATGGTTAGCTTGCATACAATTTCACACTAACCAACAGTTGGGGTATGTGAATCACTTCATCCATGTGTCATAGCTGTTGTGATAAGGGCATGACTGTAGGAATGTTATTGATTAAGGAGATATTTTAATTGACTTTGGATCTATATTCATAGAGAACCTAATAGAGATCGGGGAATGGTAGGATACGATCCTATAATGATTATCTATCATAATGATTTGTTTGATTTCGTAGCATGAGAGCATACAAGAGAGTACCTAGGAGTGGGGGATCTAGATATGGGGTCAGTATCTCAAACATTAGATTGCTTTTTTCTTTTTGATGATGAAAATTTTGAAATATGAAACAATGTAGTGACTCTGTTTTTTCCATGTAAGACAATGAAATATATATTAAAATATATTTTTAGAAAGTCACAAATATGAAAGTAAATTATAGGGTTGGGTGTTCCTGGAATAAATTTTATTGTTGTAATTAAAATAATTTATTTTGCACATGTTGAGTTTTTTCAGGAAAAATGTGATAACTCTTAAATGGAGTCTTAGATCCAAAAAATTAGACCATGGATAATAATGTAATTTTATGACTTATGTGGGAGAGTCATAAATTAGTATGGCACAAGGTTTTCATATATATCATCCATCGGTGGGTGTGTTCAGTGAATTAATTAATTAATTATTAAATTAATTATTCCAAAAACAAAAAATTATATATTCTACATAAATAATAATTATGGAAGATATCTAGAGATATTAAAATTACCCTAGGATCATCTATAGGATAATTCCATGTTCTTTGTGGTGACTTGAGATCAAATGTTTATGATCCTCTGTATCAGGGTGAATTAAGGCATCACAAACACAATAACCCTTCCTTATTCATTAGAGATAATGATCCTCCTCAAGGATCGATCTGATTCAAGGTATGACTCCTCATTTTTGGATTATTCTTAATATAATTAATTTAGAGATAATTATCAATTAATTTCCATTTATCAATGTTTATTATGACACTTTTAATAAGCCTTTATATTAGATTAAATTTTATTAATTAAAAGTATTCTAGTTTTTTTAACCCTATGAAACCTAATATGTATCTGTTGGATAAATATTAATGGAAAAAAAATTTCGTACATTAATTTTTTCTTTTCCACACCATTATTCATATTATTTTGGGATTGTACAATAATTTATTAGTTTATCATTTTTGGGTGGGATCAAACTCAATTGAACCACCAGATTCTTAAAAGATTAACATATGGAGAATGGTTTGGAATTGTAGGGTTGAAAGGGGATTAATTATTGCATATCATTTGATTGTTCCATGGATCTTGGATCTGAGAAAAGTAAAATTATGGCACCAGAAGAATGAGATGTGTGTATATTCTTCATATGGATGGATGGAGATCTGATTTCCAGCCAAAGAATGGATGAAAATGACGAACGAAGGATCATTCTTTTTATTTTGGCTGGCCTAGTGTAGTAATTAATAGTGTAAAAAAGTAGATCTAGAATGATTTCATAAGATTTAAAATTCAATGAAAAATGACTACGTGTAATGTAGGGAGCAAGAACACAGAGTGTGAACCTCTTAAATCTATTGCGCTATGGTTTCAGTGAGATTATATGTATCACAAATCGTGTGTGACCACCACATGACCTGTTAGCCAATTCATGAAACCCATCATGTAATCTATGTGCACACAAACATGGGAAAGGCTATTTACATATACAGTGTATAAGGGAATTGTAATTGTACATAACCAGTATAATAGGACATGACCATAGCACAAGACCAGTGAACATAGACATGACTAGGGGTATGGGAAGCACCCCTTGTGGGTGATTCACACAATATAGAAAACTAATACACCATTTATGTCTATATGGGTTGTCATATGTTAATAGTAAGAACATAACTAGGTAAAAGGGTGGGACCACACTACACGTGGGTGCACTTACATGTCATGTACCAGTGATTGAGGAAACATCCACCCCTCTTATCTTCTTCATTAGAATGTGGATTTTAGCCTATGAGTAGCCTATCCAAATTATTTTTTACATATAAATAAATGGTGGCATCTCTAGTGTAATTTGAGATATGGTATAATATATTTGGAGTGTGATGATTTTTTAGGTGATGCTCGAAGATGGTAGTGTTTGAGTAGTATCATCGGAGAAATTAGAGTAGCACTCTCAAGCATTATCAAAGAATGGGTCCTCAATATTCTATCGGAGAAGAAACCTCTTACATGGAATGACATGGGTTCTAGACTACGGGACACAAAAAATCATAATATATAGGTCATAGGGCCTCTATATACTATTAGGTTATCACCCTCCTAATGTATCATGGTATGTGTCCTCGACTACATAGTGTCAACCTCCAACTAGGAAAGGATTGGGTCCTTTATTTACTATTATAGTGACACCCTATAGTAGTATCAATGAAAAAATCCTCATAAACTAGAGTAGAACCCTAGTACGGGGTATGGAATTAGTTATCTATCTACTATCAGAGTATAAGTATCATATGTATTAGGTATTAGTCCTAGACCATTATATGGGAACACTCCTACTATGAATGGCATAATTCATATATATATATAATTTGAGTGGCACCATCATGAATTATTAGGGCTTAGGTCCTAGACTATTGGAGTGGAAGCCTCCTACTATGTAGGGTATGGTTCATCTATCAACTATTAGTATAGAACCCTCCTACCGGTCATGACATGTGACCTCCATATACAACCACTGTGACACCCTTATGTTGTACTTGTGTATTGGTTCAAGAGCTATAGATTATTCCACTTGACTGCCTACCATAGTGGTGATGTGTGACATATAATGGATGTTTCGTTAGTAAGATGCATGAGATGTTGGCATTGGTCCATGGACGTTTGGAAATTACATAACCTTTTCCATGTTCAGGATGTGAGATAAAGACCCCCTTTCTCTCTCATTTGGGAATATTTTTTCAATCACACACACCCAGAGATATAAATATATATACATATTCTCCTTTTTTTAATTACCTATCATAGTTTGATATTAATACATCTATGTGGTATCTTTCTACCCCCTCTAATATTTTGGGTGTCATATTGTGTATTTATATAGTCACCCATTAATAGGATTATCCCACATGTGTCGTGACTTAAAAATATGACATACAAGTCGGTGGTGTTTATAGAGAATCATATGTACACTGTTGTTAATTTGACCACATAATTTTGATAAATATTTGAAATTTTACTTTGATATATCTTAATATTTAACATTCTAGTATTTTTCTGGTTGGGACATCATTCATGTCATCTGTTTTTTTTTACTTTTTAGCTTATGTTGTCATAATCTTGTATCTCTAGATTTTTCACATGCATTATTTTCACTCTAATTGTTAAACCTTTTATTATAATTCCACAAAACTTATTAAATAAAATTTTTATGTGTTTTCATAGAGGATATTATTTAGAGTCATCCCATATCAATTATGGGTATCATCACTTGTCTCCAACCCATGGAATATAGAGGTGGTATTGGGTTAGTTTCAGCTCAAGCCTTGTTGGGGCTGTTTGTGAGAATATATTTTTAGATGTGGTATTAATGTGATTCATTCATCTTATAGATGAATATAATAGGTTTAAAAGATAATTATGTATTTTATATGAATTTAATTTTTTTCCTAAGTGTTATTAAAGTAAATGTAATGAACACTTCTAAATACTTAAAATAATTATATTTTATTATAAAAACTATTTTATTTAAATGAAAAAATATTCCTAAAAATATTATGTTAAACAATTTTATTATGATATGGATTATTATATCAACAATTTTCAATTTATATGACATTTTTTTATAGTAACTATCATGAAACTCAAAGATTAAAATCCTTGTAAATATGATAAGTGTGAAAGGGGTAAGTGAGGTGATAAAACATAACGACAAGGTTAAAGAAAATTAAAAATTGTCTAATTTTTATTTTATAAGAGTATATAAACATATAATCATTCTAAATTAGAAATGAATAATTTTTTTCATTTTAAAATGAAATTAAATTCATATAAATTTAATAGTTTTAGAAAAATCCAACAGTTCCCCTCCCCTCTCTAATAAAATGAAATAGCTTCTTATATATACATAAATCATAAAGAACCATTTTTTCCGAAATAACAACCTAATTAATTTAAATAAATATCCCATATAATCATATAATCTATGATCTGATCAAAAAAAGAACCTACGTAAACATATCTTATAAACCATAAGGTTTTTTTTGATGAATATGTATCATTCATAACTTATTGTTTTTATTTTTCTTCTTCTTCCACTTAATTAAAATATTTGTTATCCAGAATGAAATAATAATATATGCATATAATGTATACATATATTTTATTATGTTAATTTTAGAAAAAATATCCTTTTTTATTATCCTACAATAAATAATGGATTCTATAATTCGTGTGTACAACAGACTACAACCTCGCAGACGAATGTAATTTTTTTCTATATGAATGTATCAAAAATGGTTATATTTATTGAATTTTTGTATATATATGATATTCATTATAAATTTACCAATATTTTAAGATAATATGACAGAATTTTCTTACCCTTCTACTCAAAGGATAATGATAATTTCAGTTTTTTATACGTATAGACTACCATCTCCACAAAGCGATGTGATTCAAATATCATCACCGCATCACATGGATGATATATATCATTATTTATTGAAATTATAAAATATTTTTAATTTTATTATTATTATTATAGATATCATAATAATACTTACCTTATTTCCAAAAGGTTCATTAAAAATGGAAACTTTACTCAGGCATATGTATGACCCATCATCTCAATTATTTTAATGTATTTTACTTTTTATATCGATAATAGTGGTTGAATTTATATAATCAATTGATATATAAAAATGATATTTGTTTTATTATTTTAAACATTAAAATGATTGGGAATGGCCTGTTTTACCACATTCAATATATCGAATCCATTTTCAAATTATGGACTAAATATCCTCAAAATACCCGATGTAGAATTAACTGATTATGTAATTAAAATATCAATATAATAATTGAACTAAAAATAAAGGGTAGGGTTTTAATCCTATAAAATTTTATTATGATGTAAAATATTTGATATGAGTCTATTATAAAGTTGAATAATGATATAAATTCAATGTATGGACTCAAGGTTAGAGAGAGATTTTGTCTCACTATTACATCAATTGGGAATATTTTATTATTATTCACCTAAATTATTTTATATCATTTATATAATTCAATTTTATATGTTATAAAATTATCCCTTAATAGTTCATGTTATTTTAATTTTCAATTTAAGATTTTTCATCCAATTGGATTTGACTTGAATATTTCCAACATTAAAGGGACTCTTAAATAAATTTCATTATGTTGGGTTATAAATAATCTTAATTGATTTTTTTATTCCATGATTATGTGTAAAACTAAATTAATATTTTTCTATATATCTTGATTGGTTTTGATAATTTTCACTTGTTACAAATAATTGCATCATTGATTAATTTTAATTTCAATAATATGTTCTTTGTAACTGTTAGTCATCACAGATTCAATTTCTCTGTGATGTATGTTTACGATATGAACCTATATTATATTTTAAGGTGTCTATACTTACCCATTGATAAAATATATCATTAATATTATTATTTTAATGATATTTATTGTTTAAATTGGTAATATTATTTCATGGATCTTATGATTGAAGTGTCACTAAAGTGATAATGGCATTAAATTACAATCTCTTATCTATTAATGACTATTTATGTTCACGGTTACATAAGGGGAAATCATATGATCTTGTTTTATTAAACCAATTTTCTTAATCTTCTTTGTTTATAAATGTGTTCCAAATTTTAATTTTAATTTTTAATTTTTACTAATTAGAAAAATATTAAGAAGATTATTCATAATTGATAGTGATCTAGTATATTAATTGAGATCTAGATAAATTTTCATGAACATCCTTTTTTTTTGAATTGTTTTTAAAAATTTGAATTCTTAAATATAATTAATTTCGTAAATCAATTTGACATGTTAATTATTCTTATTTTAAATGATTGTAAAATTTAAATATAATATTGTTTTTTTCAAATATTTTACTCCTCAATAATTTTACAAAATGATTGAAAAGAATATTTATTTTTTACATATACAATATGAACATATTTTCACAATTTCATTACCACTATATTCATTAAAGATTAAATTTTATATTTTTATGTTTATTTTGAACAAAAATATTTTTCACAATTATTTGTAATTTTTTAGTTTATATATGTTATTTTCAATGTGAAAAGAGTATTTTACTCAACAATATTTTTAATGGTATTTTAATAATATTTTCATTCATGAATGACAAAAACCAATAATGTCAGTTATGATCTAAAGGGGATATTTTGTTATGATTTTATCATCATTATTATCTTGATGTATTATTTTTTTTGAGAAAATATTTTCATGGAACTATTTTTTTCTCATTGGTTAATCATGTTATAAAACAAATGCTGAATAGTAGTGTATAAAGAGATAATTAAATTTCCCCCTCCAAAACCTTTATTTAATGTTTAGACTCCCATAAATGATTTCACGTTTTTATTAAATATATAACCTCCTTTTCACTTCATTGGTGATTTATATTTTGAAAACTGTGTTTCAAAATAAAATGTAAATTCGATATCTAAAAGTTTTTTGAACATAGGATTAAAAGTGTTTTTCAATGGTTTTATTAATGATATAGTCCTCAGATATTTTTTATGAATTTTTGATTCCCATTATAGTACATAAATGATTCTAATTAAACATATAGAAAGGTTTTATCTCCATTTAATATCATACGACAACCCATTATTTCTGAAATGATATATGTACCTAGATAGTTCTCCAGTGAATTCGATAATTATTATTTTCTCTAGATAATTATAATGGAATTTTGTTGTATGGTTTTTCAAATTGTATGGAATATTTAAAAGTTATATGATGATGATTTATTGAGGTACCAATATGTTCTATTTATGATTTCTATTTTTTATATATTTTTTCCTCTTATTAAGGATGACATTATATTTACTATGATTATTTATACTTATGAATCATTTCTATTGGTAATATAGTAACCCATGTCTCATGATTTTTGATCTATGTGATGAAGTTTATGAATTATCTAATATTATTCTCTTGAACACATATTATGTCATAATTACTATATTCTTCTATTATTATCACTGATTAAATTTTATTGTTAAACCTTATATTTAACCATAATGATAATCTGAGTAGACCCTTATTGTGTATCATTTTCCCCAGGTCATGTAAAATGATGCCAACTAATTTGATTTTAGAAAGGATTTATATCTAGTTAATTTTATGTGATATATTAAAACCATTATAAGAAATACAGAAACCATGTTATAGTGGGTGAAATAATCTCTAAATGTCATTAATTTTTTTATTTAATAAATTTTCACAATATTCTAAATCATTAAACCAAAAATTTCTTTGGGTATGTATTTGATCTAATATTTCCTTTTGATTTTATAATGTTTGTGTTGAAATTATTATGCCACATTTATCTGAATCAAGGGAATAAATTTAAATCATATGATTTTATATAAGGATCATGAAGTATAGGTTCATGGTATTATTGTTGGTATATGAGGATTGTTTAGGTGGCTTTTGATATTAATATGTATTTAGAGAGGATATCATACGAGTTAGTGATACCATCATGGTTTTATATATCTATGTTTTATAATAAGTTCAATATACTAGACACCCATTTTATGTTTTATGTAATAGAATATTATGGTGAAAAATTATATTTTGGGGAATATTTTATTAAGTTGAAGTATAGGTAACCCATAGCATTAACATGAGGTATTATAATAGAAAATTTTAATAACAATTTATGAAATGTATGATAAAATATAGTAGATAACCTTTGAAGAAAAAACATTCATTAATGTAAATATTGAGATATGTGGTTATTTATTTTTGGAAATGAATAGTATATTTTGAAGATTATATAATTAATGTAGATAACATTTTTGGGATAGGAATTTATGAGAAATTAATATAATTTGGAAACAAATGTTTTATTTACCTTAGAAGAATGTGTGATTAAATAATTTTTCCTGTCATATTTCAATAATGATGAGGAATATTTTTTTAATTTTTAAGGATAGTTATTAATCGATGGATTTACTATGAAATTTGGGTATTACTATTGAACTTCTGAAATTACTATATTTTATCATCATGTGGCAGTTCATTAATTATGGTTATTATCTCATTATCTTTTAATAATTTTTTTTGTTAATATCTAATGAACAGAGGTATATTTGTATGTTGAATTTTTTGATTTGATAAAAGTGGACATTAGTTCTTCCTGAATAAATAAATTCATCCTAAATAACAACATTCAAAGGAAAATGTAAATACCCTAGCCCTAATATCCCAAATATTATTTCTACTTTATTAAATTATCATAATATACAAGGGATCACATCTGGAAAGACATAATTATTTACTAGTAATGGATAAAAACATTTAAACATTGGGCATGAATTTGATTTTAAATCCTAAAATATAATATAGTGATTTTAAAAATTTCTGCATCCCTAGACCCATTCAATGATTCCTTTCTTATGTATAATGGAAATGACAAAGATTAATTGTGATAATTGATTCTATTTTATAGTTATTTAATGAAAAATCTATCATAAATAAATAAAGAATAATCAATAATTCGAAATTAATTTTGAATGGTAATTACCTGAACCCATATTCCATTTAATCAATAACATGACTATCTATTTTATATAACTATTAACTCCTGTGTTATGTAACTAACTAAAAACTCATCTCATTTAATAAAAAACGTGATTAAAATTTTATCCTTCGACAATATCGATGACATAATGAAATGTAGAAAATAATTGTATTCTTAATGAATGAAATTATTTATATTGGATATCATGATATCAAACATCAATAATCCTTTACCATCAAGACCTTGTGATATGATAGTATATCTGATGATTGTGTATACACTAGAGAATTATTTAAATGAGGGAAAAAAATTATTATAGTCATTATACTACAATTTAATTAAGGGGATATCTATATTTTTTTGCATCCCATAACTGTATATCAACCTCATTCCTCAGATATTGAATAATCGATTCTATTATTGAACAATATTCTTTATCAAAAAAATATCACATCGAGTAAGGAAACCAAATTATGAATAATTTCCCAAGAAAATTATATTATATTCAATATAATATACTATATATAGAAATGATATAAGGGTTATTTAACACACATATTAATGACTAATAACATTTATATTAAGGGTAAATATAATTTCTAATGATCATAATAATGTGACCATTTAAATGGAATGTTACTTATTACAAAAAATATTCAATAAAGATGATGTCGATGATTTCCTTATTATATTTGATATTAATCCACCCACAACATTATTAAGGATGCTTTACTAAAATATTTATCCGGGGGTGTAGAATTAAAATAACAGGTTGGAGTCATTTAATAATATAAATATCCTATAAAGACCATTAAAAAATTATTTTGGAAAATAACCTCTTCAATTTGAAAATGAATTTTAAAAACTAAAAATTTACTGAATATTAGAAATACCATTTTATGTGAACATTAAATTTAAATATTTTAAATAAGACACCAATTAAATGAGTGGTTTTAGTGGCATGTGGTTTTGTTAAGGCTAATTTTGTCAATATCATTGATTAATTTCAATACTTTTAATGTAAATTAGAAGAATAACTTGTTTGGAAAATGATAGGATGATTACAGTATTTTTAAAAAATATTATTATGGGTGAAAATTTATTTAAATAATTATATTAAAACAATGATGAAATCTTTTTAAGGAAACATTTTTGTGGAAGCAAATTATTTTCGACTGATGAGTGAAGTATAGATGAATTTAATTAAAAAACATATTTCATAAGCATTTCAAGTACCAAAGAGTGTAAAATGGAAATATTACTTGAAAAAATCATGATTAACTTGTGTAGAATAAATCGAAATGGGTTTATTAGTCAGTGGTTAAATAATTTCCTTCAATGCATATTCATGTATAATCAGTTTCGATTAAAATGATATTGAAACAGAAATCTATTACCACATTGTTTATATTTGATTCATAATCCCTAAAAATGAATAATGTAAAATTAAATATTAAATAACATGAATTTGAAAATATTAATAATATAAAATATCAAGTAGTTTTTTGATAAAACTCATAAAATAAATAGGTTTATAACATGACATATTTCTCAAAGAACACAAGTTGATATGAGAAACCATTATAATGATAGTAATATTAAAGTTATAATTAATAAATGAATTCATTATGTTAAAAAAATTTATATATAAATAAATAAACATTAAACACAACACAAGATAATACGATATATTAAATGCATACTATAATAATATGTATGTAAATGAAGATGTAAGATAACACAATGAAAAGAAATTGAGTTATGATGTTATTTAGTAAATGGTAATTTTAATATCAAATGATCTGTGATTAATTAATTAAAATTCTCACTCAAAATACATTGAATTTTATTATTATTATTTATTTTTCATGTAAAAGAGTCATTATATATATATCTTTATAAAGAAATTAAGTGTACCACATTACAAAAATCATTAATAAAAGAAAATTGAGGATAAATCCATTACCTCACACTTTCTATAGACTGGACATGATTTAACCTCATCTATAATGGTTTTAATAATGTAATTAATTTAAAATATAACAATATTAATTTTTAAAATATAATATATGATCATCTTATAACATCTTACCAATTTTTTTAAAAATTAATATATTATTACAATTATTATTCCGGGAGTTAATTATTTACTTTTCTCAGGATTTTTTTCTATAAACTATCTAATTATTGTGAATAATACATATTTCCACTGTAAAAATAACTATATAAATACATTAAATATCCTATTTACATATTTTTTGTATTCTGATAATCGTTTATTAATATAGGAAAAGGAAAATTAATCACATCTCTTCATGGAGATGGTATATTGTACGAACGTATGAGAAAAGATATCATTTCATAAGGGATGGAAGGGTTTGGAAGTGGGTGGAAAATTCAATAACTATAGAAAATATATTATAATATATATGACATATATTCAATAAATTTATCAATATTAACATTCATGTAATTTGTAAGTGATAAATGTATCGCATCACTTCGTGTGGCATTAGTCTTCCATAGAAAAGTGTAAAATTATTGTATTTTAAATGGAATAGAAAGTATGAATCTATGTGTGATATTTAAATGTATAATTTATAATCATATAATAAAAATTATAAATATATATTAATTTAATTAATCATTAATTTCACTCATGAGAGGTTTTTATGGAAAACGTGTTACATTGTTCTGTGAGGTAGTAGTCCACCATAAATATGATTACATTTTCATTTACCATTTTATAGAAGAGGATATGGATATATAATATAACACTAACATAATAATAACTCATTATATGGTAGATAATGGTGTTATTATCTTTTACGTCTTATGATATAATTTTATTTTCAAAAACAAGAATGAATATGAAAGAGATTCATTAAGACGATTATCTTAAGTCAGTGAACCCTCCTTTAGATATCCTATTAAGGACACCGGGGATGGGATTATTGGAATAGAAGCACCCCTACAATGTGGAAAGGAATTATTGGAGTGATATTTACTTGTTTTATTCCGTAAAAATGACTTGGTTATTTAGAATAAATGAGAGGATTGCGTACCCTTTTATAATTGAGGATGAGTGAAATTTTTTAAATACCACAAACTATTCAATAATGGGATGTTACTCTCACCAAAAGTGACCAAACATTTCATAAATAATTGGTTTTAGGGTGGTTATGGTGGATAAAAACCAACAAAAATAGAAAATAAATGTTTCTTTAAACATTTTATTCCCTTATCCTCAATGATTATTCATATTACCAGTTTAGTTTTCAACACACTATAATGTTTTTTTAACCTAAGTAATTAATCCATAAAGAATAAAAAATGATCCTTAAAGGATAATTTGTAACCAATTATTCTTAATATTAAATTCAAATTATCCAATAACATTACATGTGAACATATTATGTAATATTAATTACTATTATTAAAAATATTAAATCCACTACATTAAATTTCATTTATATAACCTGTATAATTTAATTTAAAAATAAACAGATATTTCATGTCGATAAAAATATCATCAGAAAATACATTTTTCAAGAAACAAATGAACATATATTAAGTATATAACTTGTAAAATTATTTTATGGATTCAAATAAGGATAATAATATATATAATCTATAAATATTATTTAAATATTTTTTAATTAGTGGTTTTATTAAATAATTAAAATGGAGGGACATTTTGCACTTAAAACATTTCTAATAAAAATATTTTTTATGTATAAAAATAATCATATACCAAAATTAGGTATAAATAAGATTTATAAGTAATTAATTATATTAATAACATGTAAATAATAATTTTTTTACATTATGATAAAATTCAAATCATAATGGTGATTTTAAACTTATTAATTTATTTCATAGAAATTATAGTTTTATAAAAAGTTTTATTTTTCACTATTCACTCTAAAATTTATCATTTTAGAAAAATTAAAACATTTCACAATAAGAAAATATTTATATTATATTTTAAAAAATATTATTTAATTTTTCTTAATAAATTTCATAATTGGGGAAATAATTAATTACATTATTTTTTCATAAAAGTAATAGAACCCATTATTGATCAATACTTATTATTTGAAAATTTATTTACATTAGTTATCATTAGAAAACTATTGTTGATATAATTTTTTATGGGGAACTACATATATATATTATATAATTCATTTAATATAATTCGTATCTTAAAATTCTATGAGTATGTTATAACTATTATATTTAAATAATATATTTCATCGGATTTTTATACATTGTGTTGTGCGTTGTATACACTACCAAACATAATGAAATGATTTTAAATTTTTTGGGATTCTTGTACCAAAAGATATCAAAGAGAAAAAATTTGTTATAATGAAATTTAATTTAAATGTTCATGGTGTTACATTCCTTTCACCTTAAATAAATTTCATCCTCACAATTTTCACTTTGAAATCCTGTGTTTAAAATTTGAAAAATTTATTTGGTGAAATCCCACATAAAAAATATTTATAAAACAACCTACTGAAATTAGATAAAAATATGTGAGATTTTTATTTATAATAAAACATATCTTGTTTTTAATTAAGAATACATATTTTGGAATTGAAAACATGGACATGGAAGAATATTATAAATAATTATGGAAATTTATAGATATTATTGATCAAATGAATGTGAATTATATAATTAATATAATAAATTTGAAGACAAAAAAAATTATTATAAGTTAAATGACCATTAGATTATAATATATGATGGTAATATGCTGATTTTTTCATGATTTTTTTTATATTTTGGAGTTATTTTACTATCTACGTACAAATTGAAATATATTTACATGAAATAATTTCATTTTCATTTGGAAAACATCATCGTTTGTTTGTGCTTCAAAAAATTTTATCTCCCCCACATCCTATAAGAAATGAATATCCGTGAATATATATTTTATTCTAGAAGACCTAAAATTAACATTAATAGATTGCAAGAACCACAATAGAATAAAAAATATTCACGTTTTCATTAAATGATAACTAAACCTGAAATGGTACATACGTTAATATAGTAATAAAAATATTTAATCCATCATATTTATATATAATATATTTTCTTTCAAAATTTCCCAAAAATATCATCTTAAATTATTCCAATAATGAAAAACCAAAAAACTCAACGAACATCAATATTCTTAAAAAAATAAATTTTTAATAAAAAATGTGATCCTATAAGTTTTAAAATATATACCAAAATATTTAATTATGTTATACCATAATATTTTTTATAAATTAAATATAATTTTAGTATATATTTCAACCTAGAAAAATATTGTGATAAAAGTCATTAATTAACACAAAATAAAAAATATTTGATCCTATAATATGTTTCCTAAAATTAATAATATATTTAACTATGAAATTGTTTAATTAAAATTATTTTCCTACTAAATGGTACATTTTATAGTCTAGTTATAGGAATTTTACACTTATCACCCTTCAGTTGTGGGTTCAAGCCCTATGGTTGTTTTGAATGTTACAAATTTTCACTCAATATATAGGTTACACTTTTTCAGAAACTAAATTAATATATTCCAATAAATCTCCCAATATATATGATGAACATACTTAAAAATAACATTAATTATTAAATCATCTTTTAACCACTATGGATGTATATAAATCTTATTTTTCTATATAATTTTATAATCGTAATTGACTATTATTATATTAAAATAAATTGTAGTATTAACCCTAAAAGATATTAATACCTATAATGTATTCTCTATAAAATTTAAAGCATCATTTCTCAAATAATATTTTCATTAAAAAATATACAAAACAAAGGGTTTCATTGAAATAAATGTTTTCTGAACATATCATTAATCATTTTAACTTCATATGTTGCAATTATTACAATGGGGTATCCACATCTTCAACCATATGAGAAAAATTATATATACCATCCCAAGAAATATTTGGTTTAACAATAAATAATCATTATCATTATCTATTTAAATCTTTCCTAATGTTTCATAAAAAAGGTGAATTATCCAAACAATATTTCCCAGGAGTGTCAAAAGAGGTTCATACTAAGGCCCATTTTCATGAACTGGTTGAAAATTAAATTAAATTTCAATGCATGCTTTTTGAAGTTGTAACCCCAATGAAAAAAAGTTCTAGAACTACATCAATTTCTATTAAATAGATAAGGATGTATTTTTTGGAAGCCAAACATTATCTTCCTCGCAAAAAAATACGGTGTTCTTTTATAATTATCCTCAAGTTCTATCATAATGTTATGGTTCCTAATAGATTTTTCCTTAACAAAATTTCTCAAGGTTTCCAAAAATAATTTTTTGTTTAATAATAATAATGGCCCAGATACCAGTTTTCCAGAGCCAATGTCTACGTTATTACAATGTAATATGATACAAGAGATCACATCATAATGGGAAAAATAGTTTACTATTATTTTTAACCCATTTATATCCATAAGTATCACATTACATACAAAAAAATCAATTAAAATATAGTGAATGTCCAAAATTCTACAACCTTGTACACATTAAAAAATTCATTTTTCATATCCTTGGGAATAAAAAAAATATAAGGTTCATCTTAGATTATCATTGAGAGTTTTGTAAATAAAAAGATATAATGAATAAATAAATCATAATCAATAATTAATAATAAATATGGAAATGTAAAAGTCTAAACACACATTGCATTTAATCAATAAATTGAGTATTGAGAAGACGGTGCTTCGAGAGGTTCAGCTGCTCTTATATAATGGAGTTCTAGTTCCAACAAAGGGATTGATATTCGTCTTCCTTACTTTTTGGTTTTATACTCATTACTGGGGAACATGGATCATCATGGAATGAATGAATGTAGTGTCTTAGAGGTTGCATCTTTTGGTGTGATGCCGTAATTAAGAAATATACATTGGCTATGGACTATGATGCATGGATCACCAGTCTACTAAAAGGTTTCCAATTTCATGATGATCCATGTAAGATGGATACATCAATTACATAGAATATTTCATTTGAGGTGTTTAATTCTAGATTTGTACTAGACACTCGGTCTACTGGTTGTCTTAAGGCTAATAGTCATGTGTGGTATTTTTATTCTTCTAGGTATGATCTTCCATCGGGGTTGAAGGGGGTGACACTGAATGATTTGTCTAATTTTTACTCTACTCCTATAATTTCATATCCATGGATGGTGAAGTTGAAGGTTCTATTGATGATTCTAAATGATAGTTCTACTATGAACGTCCCAATTGGAACATTGGAAGAACATGAATTGACACCCCTATTTGTATTACTCATTGACACCGACTCTAAATGAAATATCTAAAAAGAGTAATCGGACCAGATTAATGCTAACCTTAATGAATTTTCTTAGAGGAACTCAATTAGAACGAATACCCTGATTGTGTATCTTGTTTTACCGAAGGGTGAGATGTCCTAGAGGTTTGAGGATCTGGTTGGGAATAACTCGTATCGGGGGTGGGGGGTTCTGATTAGAGATTTTTTCTCTTGGTTGTGGCTTCTTTCATTGTATTTTTCCATCAAATGTTTTTAAATTACACGTGTGGAGTATCGGGCCTCAATCTATGAAATCTAGATAGCTACACATAGATGAATGGTCCCTATATTTCAATTCCTCGCATGCATGGAATTCTATTTATCAAGTCTGGGTTCATTTTTGTGGACTTAATTGGGTCCTATGACACCCAATGATTGTGTATGATATTGGTATGGAAAATGGGACTCCAATACACCTCAACAAGGAAACTGAGGCTGTTCATTTTGGATATATTTCTAGAACGATTTTGGATATTGATTTGATCTTCACATTGATTATTAAGGTAACTATGTCCATTACCTATGATAATGTACATGTATATGTTGAATATGAAAGAATAACCCTTTCAATTACAAATGTATTTCTATTTTTCATTTTGAAGAGTTATATTGGAGGAAGATCTCCAATGAGAAATGTGGGATAAAGGGTCATCCAGGTATCATGTGTTGAAGAAATCTCAAGAGGAATCATGTTGTGTTGTAAAATAATATTGATCATGATAGATATGTTCTCAACATACATTTTCCATTAAGGTTGATATGTTGGATTCTAAAAAATATAAATCTCAATTTCCTAATTTGATATGGAAAAGAATAAGGTTGGATAAGTCCCTGATGAGAACTAATATTGGTCTATGTCTGCTCTGGATGAATTTTCCAAGGATATTACATGTGATGTTTATCCCATTGGATTAGTTGTGACTAGAGGGAATGCTAGCCCCACTATTGTGGGGTATCCTTCTTGCACTTACTCTTCAAATCCCATCACGATTTATAGTTCTGGTCCACGCTTGCCATGTGATGGGACAGTTGTGTCGAACCCTATTATGGATGATCACATTGGGGTTCCTCAACATGTTGATTATCATTAGGTGATTAAGAATTTACTGAACTCATCTAGGATTTCTGAGAAGTGGGTGACATTTATGAGGCATAAGGGATGTGAATGGGAATTAGTGGACCAACCACTTTCAATGATGCACTCTTATTTGAAAAAGGGAAGGTTGTGGATTGTCTACACATTACTCCTACTCCCTCTAAGAGAAGGCTATAGAAGGAAAATTTTATAAACCCTCACAATGTGTATACTCGATCATCTTTAAAGATGTTAGGAATGTTTAGTACTCATATTCATAAGATCAAAAACCATGATACATACCAATCTAAATGATAAATAGATGATGATTCTGATTGTGAGAATTACATATCTTATTATAATCTATAATTATATTCTCTCCAGATAAGGGGAAATCCCTTTTTTTGATCCCAACCGTTTCCCTAGTAATTTTACTTTTATTTTTAATAAATGGTCATATTCTTGCAATCTAGATATAATTTCTAGGTAATTATAAGACTATCTGAATTTCATAAGGCGTAATCAATATGACGTGGTAAATAACTCAACACACATTCCATTTTATTAAACACTTGAGAATAAAATTTATACATGGTTAATATCAATTCATAATATCATGGATAATAGTAAAATAAATATAAATGAAGGAATTGATTAATATTGAACATCATGATCATGGGAATCATGATACCTTTATGATCCAGACCTTTTTATTGAATAGTTTAACTAATGGGTATGTATACACTAAAAACCATTTTAAATAATTCTAGCCAACTAATTTATCTCATTAAAATAATGGTGATTCAAGGGGTTTTCTATAACCCTAGGTAACATCTTGTCCAATTAATTACTCATATATCATATGATCTAATTATTTCATGATAAATATTCTTGGACAAAAGATATGTGCATTAATTATAGAATATGTATTAACAATAATATTCATAATCAATCATATAAATTATAATCTAAATACCTTGTATATATATTATACATGGTTTATGTAATAATCATATATGTGATAAATAATATGGATATTTATGGGAAATAAAATGCCTAATGATCATAAAAATTTGATTATTTTGAGGGAATGATAATATTATAGGAACTAAACAATAAATATGATATCAATAAATTCCTTATCCAAACTAATTTAAATCAATCCATAGAAAGGTTATAAATGGTATCATTAAAAAACATCTCTTATGAAGTGTATGTAAAATAAAGGGGTGTTTTCAATAATGGATACATTATCATAAAATGATCATTAAAAACGTTGATGAGGAAAATAAAATGACCACATTGAAAATGAACTTTAGAAAATAAAAATTTCTATTATATTAAGAAAAAATTTAAATTAAAAATAAAATTGTCATCATGTAAATTATTCTACATTGAATGATTTGTCCATAACAGTAGATCGTTCCATTCATGAAATGTTTGTTGAAAACAATGATTCCTCTAATTTTTTGTATGAAAAGTATAAAATTACCTTTTTCGGAGATATATGTGAATATTATTTTTTAAATAGTTTTTTTAAAAACAATTATATTTAAAAATTACAATTAAAAATAACTTTGGAATATGTTTCAAATTTTTTAGAAATCATGTATTAGGAAGGAAAAATACTTTCAATAAAAGAGTGAAATGATGTAATATTTTATTAAAGATATTTTATAAATCCCTTGAAGTAACAAAGTGTGAAAATGATATAATTATATGAAAAAATCATGAATAATTATAATTGAATAAAATTAATTATGTGTATTAGATAGTGGAGAAATAATTTCTTTTAATGGAGATTCACTTTAAAACAAACCTGACTTAATTTAACTAAACCATAAGTATACTAAAACATTAGTAAGTCATTAATCATAACCCCCATAAAATGAATAAAATAAAATGAAACATTAACTAACATTAATACTAATATATTTATAATATAAGTTAAAAAATTAGCTATATATATGATTCACATATGATGATATTTGTATAACATGATGAATGTCCCCATGAAGAAAATTTTAGACGAGTAACCTTTACAATGATCATAACAATGAAGTGATATTTGATTAATGAAAAGATTACATGTATAAAATCTAAAACCATATAAATATATTACAAATAAAATATTATATAATAAAAACTCATTACAAATATAATATATGAATATTGATGACAATGTATAATTAGTATAACCTCTTACAAAGACATTATGCTTTGAAATTCATTCAGAATTTGTATTTTTCAAGGAAAATTAACATGGAAAAAATAATTCAAATTAAAATATAAAATAACACGATTTTTAAATTATTTATTATGTTAAATTGAAAATGTTTATTATATATAACATACATAATATATTATTTACAAAAAAATATAATATTATTGAATGAATAGAAATTAAGACAAAATCCCTAACCTCATGATTCCTTTTTGTTTAATGCAATTTAATCTATTGTATACTGGGTTTAAGGATGTTATTAATTAATAAAAATATCATTTTTAGGTTTATAATATAATATATGATCATATTTTAATATTTTACCACCTATTTGTTTTATTATTATATTATCCCGGGTGTTAGTTTCCTAGTTTTCTCATGCATGTTTTGTCATGAATGTTGTGGTTCATGTGTATATTACATAGCTATAACATATGTAAAATTATATAAATGTTATAACTATCATATTTACGTAATGGACAAATTTTTAAATCATATTAGAAAATTTTCCCATGAAATCGAATCACATCTCTTCATAGAGATGGTAAGTTTTATATACAAACGATCAATGATATCATCATAAATGGGTGGAAGGGTATGGAAGTGGGTGATAAATTAATATTCAGAAATCAATATGATTTAAAATATATCAAATATATTAAATAAATTTATCATTCTAAAAATCCATGTACATTGTATGGGAAAAAATCGCATTGCTTCCACTACTGGAAAATGACCTTATACCTACAATTTTGAAAAAAAAACCTTGGGTAGATGGATTGGATAGGAAACTATATCCGAGGTTTTTAAAAATCGTGGGTATAGTGGTGACCTATACACATTGGTTTTGAAATAATTGTGGGTATGTGGATTTAATTATAACACATATGCCCACAATTTTTCCAAAATAGTGAGGATAAGGTATTTTTTAAACATATACCCATAGTTCTCAAAAAATCGTAAGAATATATTTGCTGAGTTAGGGTGAGATTCTTTTTGTGGAAAAAAAATATTCACAGAAATAACTTTTCGAAAGTTTCCACCAATATCCACAGTTTACTTAAATATATATTAGTAAATATATATTTATATACATAAAAGACGTCGCGGTGTTGTGGTTATATGCATGAATCATATACCTAAATTTTAGGGATTGATACCCATGGTAGGTATTTTTTTTAAATCCTATACTCATAGTTTTCAAACTGTTAGTATAGGGTTAATGAAACAGGGGCATACAACTATTCCTATGGTTCATAACCATGGGTATAGAATTTTTCAAACTATGGGTATAGATCAGGGCTATTTAAACACTTTAACGGACCCCAATTTTAAAAACAATTGTTATAGAATATACCCATGACTTCAGGGGCTATAAACACAGTTTCACACCATGGGTATAGGTGGATTTTCCAGTATAGTTCATGAGTTGGTAATCCAATGTACACACAAACAACATTATCATATTTTAAATTGAATGGAAAATAATGTGGTGTATGTGATATTAATTTAAGATAAGTATAATTATATAAAAAATATTATTTATAAAAATTAAATATATCATTTTTTACAACCCTGAATGTTTTTTTGGTAAATTAGTTACATCGTTTCCTAAGGCTTTAGTCCATCATAGTCCTAATAACTGATTCTTCTCTCATTAGTATAATATGAGATATATATAGGTTATTCCATTATCATAATAATAACTATGTACATGGAAGATGAGTTATTGTTAAAATTTTATTTCTTATACAAAATTTATGGTTATAAAAGACTTCAAAAGAAGAAATATCTTTTTTAACGTGGTTACTTTCTCTTTGAGAAACCACATTTGCATATCCTCTTAAAGACACTAGGGATGGTCGTTTAGGATGACTAAAACCAATTTAATTTGGATAATTATGTTCACGAGATATTTTTTATGGTTTTAGGGAAACTAAATTTTATATACTTGTGAATATGTTAGGGGAGTGAGTTCCCTTTTATAGTTCATTGTGTGTGGAATTTTTTAAATACTAAAAAAAAAATAATAGGATATCAAACTCTTTTAATGTTCATACAAAATTGATATATAATATTATATATGTATTTAAGGCTGATAAAAACCCTATAAACATAAAAGATACCAATTTTTTAAAAAAAATCCCTTATTCTCATTGTGTATTTACTTATACAATGTTGGGTTTCACAACAGTAACTAGGTTTTTTAACGTAGGTAATTAATCCCTTAGCGATAAAATATGTTAACACTAATTATATAATTTTGACCCACTGATTTTCAATAATATATAAAATTTATCAAATAAAATTCCACATGTTTGGGAAACTAATTTTAACATATGTGCACATAACATACAAAACCTTCTCATAAGCTTAATTGCATTAAATAAATGTTGGTATTTGTAAAAATGAATATGATACATAATTAGGTTTACAATACTATATATTATTAATTATAATAATTAGAAATATGGAGTCTATATTTTTAAATTAAATTTAAATATTTGGTGTAATTTAATTTAAAAACAAACCTTTAATTCATGTCAAATAATTAATATTCAAGAAGTGTATTTTTCAGGCATAAGATTGTCTTATATTGAATATATGACTAGTAATAAAAATTACATGATGTTAAATTATTATATTTTGATATATAAACAAAAAATAACTTTTTAATATTTCCATATTATTTGATGCATTATTTAATTTAAATTGAGGATCATTGAGTGTATAAAAATTTTTTCATAAAAATGCATTTTCATGTCTATAAATAAACAAATTAAATTTTTTTTAAGGTGATTAAAATGTATTGAACTATTTTCAAATTTACGAAATAATAATTTTTTTCTTTGAAAAAAAAATGAAATAAATAAATGTACTAATAATTTAATTAATTTATTGAATATAAATGATAGTTTTTCAAAAAAGGTGTATTTTCCACTATTCACTATAAAATTCACACTTTTCAAAAAAATCCAGAAATCTCACCCAGAAGTATTTTTGATATGCTATTTTAAAAAAAATATCTTAATTTTATTGATTCTGTTTTCTTGATATGGTAAAAATTAATTATATTAAATTTTCAACAAATAATTAAAAAAACATTTTTTTAGGAAAATACATTTTTTGGAAAATATATTTATATTAATATAAATTGAGATATTATATTAAATAGTATTTTTATTTGGACCTATATATATATTTTAATTCAGTTAATATTTTTGAAACTCTCTAACCAAACATCTTTTTATAATGTTCGTATAAAATCATTTGTTTTATGGTTCATTTAAGCTCTGTGTCGTGTGTTGTATACACTATCAAGAATGATTTTTTTAATGACATGATAATGCACGTACAACATGATATTTAAAAGGGTAAACTTATATGAAATAAATATATATTAATATATTTTGTGTTTTCTTCTCCCCACCTTTAATTAATTTCATCTTATAAATTTTCACTTGGAAGTCAATGGATTGAACTTTTAAAAATCCATTATTGAAAACCCACATTATAAAAAGGGTTAATAAAAAATTATCATGATAAAGGAGAAGTGGATGTTTGAATGTAATTTTGAAAAACACATAACTAAGTTAAAAATTATGGAAATATTTTCAAGAATTAAGAATGGGGATATGAAAAAAAATCATAAATATTTATAGAAAGTAATATGGATAATTTATCACATGGACATGATTAATCAAGAGAAATTAAAAACCACAATACCATAACGTTCTATCGAGATAAAAGAAGATTTATTCATCGGATATGATGTTAATATGTTATTTTTTAAAATATATTTTTGTATATTTTAGGAATTAATTTACAATGAATGAACACAAGGAAATATAATTAGTTGATATTTTTTATTTTTATAATCACCATTTAATAATTTGTTTGTTATTTTATCAATTTTAACTTCACCACATACATAATTAATTGAATATACAAAAAAAAAAATTTTTTCTTAAATCCCAATAATTAAAATTTAATAGATTATATGATCTATAAAATAATAATCTATTCCTATCATCTTTAACTATTAATAAAAAATGAAATGGATACCATAAGGTTGGATAATAAATAATTTATAAGCCTTCATATAAATAAATGATCCATTTTACTTCACAATTTCCACCAAATTTTAATATTAAATTATTCAACAAATCAACGAACCAACTTCTCAATTATTCTTAATATTCTCAATATTAAAAAAAATTCACTTAAAATACAATATCATTTATTTTAACATTCATACACATGTATATAATTTTATTATTCCTAAATAACCCATTAATTTAAAAGTAAATATCATATATACCGAAGACTAATAAGAAATTCCTGAAATTAAATTAATTACCTCAATACTAAAAATATTTTATCCAATAATATGTTTACTAAAATCAAAATTATATTTAAATATAAAAATGTTTATGTAATAGTAAATTCATACTAATCGGTAACTAATGTAAGTTATTAGTAGCACTACACCATTATCACCCCTTTATTGTGGGTAAAAGAGACATGACATGTCATGATGTAATGAGTTTTTACTAGGAATTTGGGTTTTCCTTTTTAGAAAATAAATTTAATACAATTCCTTTTACATTTCCTAAAAATATGATTAAAATTTATCTAATACAAGAAATTATGATAATGGTGTTCTAAATATACATCCCAAGGATTCTATTACACTTTATATAATAAAAATCATAAATACCCTGATACTTGTATCTCGTAGTTAGGGTATAATTTATTATGTTGGTATAAGATATAATCGATCAAATAACAATTGACTAAAAAGTTTAGTAGTCTTGGTAAAATAGATACATAATTCACACTTTAATCACATTTAAAAACATGAATTATAACATAATTAATATAAACAAAATTCACCCTTAATCCCATTCAAGGATTCCTTCTTTATATCCTAAGAATATAAAACAAAATAATTTTGAGTACTTATGCTTAGAAAGAGTTATTTAAAGGGGAATATTTTATGAATAAATAAAAAATAAAAAATAATAAAAATGGATTTCAAAAGGTAAATACCAAATCACATATTAAATTAAAAAAATAACATAAAAAACATGATTAGGTTAAACATAATCAATATGATAATAAATATAAATGACCATGCATGTCATTTAATTATTAACATGAGATCATAATTCTTCCTTGGATAATATCAATGTAGTAAACACATGTATTTTAAGATTTTGATTACTAATTAATTAAATTTTTCATATTTAATGTCCTTAAATCATGTATCCTGATACATTTATCGTCATGTCTATTTTCTGGAAATGCTTAATTGATGGTTATGTATACACCTAAACCACATTTATACAAGTCTATACAAAAAAGTTGTATCATAATACATCTTATTAATAAAATGGTAATAAATAACTAAGCCCATCTCATAACTACATTTCCATTGAATTCCTCATACATTGAATGTTCGATTTATTTCATAAAAAAACTTATCAATTCTTTTTTGTATCGCGTAATGCATATTGATTAAAATAATTTCCTAGGTAAATCATATAAAATTAAATGTAAATTACCATATATAAAATGATATATAATTTTTCTAATAATAATATCTATTATTATAAATGTGGACATTTAGAAGAAATTTAATGTCCATTGATCACAAGAAAGTTAACATTTTAAAAGAATGTTAATTATCAGAAAATTTAACCAAGATATTTTAAGGTGAATCATTCCCTGGTCAAATTAATAATAAATTATATGTAAAATTAAATAGGTTTTTTTCATTACAATTTATCTCTAGTGGAGTATATATAAAATAATTGGATTTTTTTGATGAATAAAAAAAGGTAATTAAAAATTTGTTAAAAAATAATTTTCACATTGAAAGTAAAATTAATAACTAAATATTTCAAGAATATTTGAAAAAAAAATTAATTATAAATATACATATAATATAATAATGTAATATTCAATGAAATGGGTTGTTATAATGGTTTAAGGTTCGTTCTATGATGAATATGTTAAAAATAATGGTTCATTTCACATTTTTGTAAGGAAAATGAAAAAATATTTTATTTTGAAAATAAACAGGGGATTCTCTTTAAAATATTTTATAAAAAAAATAATGGGTAAAAATAAACTTAAAAAATTGTGAAAAAAATTTAAAACATTTGTAAAGAACACATATTTGAGAAAAGGTTTTTTTGAATGAAGAGAGAAATGAAGTCGTATTTCATTAAAAACATTTTCTCAGTCATATTAATTAAAAAAAGAGAAGTATATAATACTATTAGTGGAAAAATAATTTATAACCATATGATATAAATAATTAATGGTTATATTATAAAATTACCAAATATATTCATTTCATTTCAATTCATGTATAAAAAATACCTATTATAATTAAATTAAGACATAAATATCTTAACACTTTGGGAACATTTCAATCATAAACCCCATGAAGTGAATAAAATAAAATGAATAAATAAATGAAATAAATATAAATTATTTCATGATATAACATATCAATTTTTATTAGACACACATAATAAAAATAATATAGTATTATCGCATGAAAACTGTCTCAAAAAAGACAATTTGGGAATAGAAACCCAAACAATGATCATGATGTTGATGTTAGAATTAATTAAGAATCTTTTATATGTGAAAAAAGTAAATAAGAAATCCATATTAAATACAACTTAATAAAATAATAAATAATTACAAAAGAAATCAACTAATATTATATATAATAAAGAAGTAATATAAACAAATGAAATAAAATAATGTTGTGAAATTCATTACAATAAAGTAACATTCATTTAAAATCTGATTGGATGAAATAATTAAAATTGAAACATAAAATACCATGATATATAAATAATTTAAGATATTAAATTTAAACTTAGAAGTATATACACCATATAATATAAATTTTGCTCATAACATTACAACATTCCAAAATGAAATGAAAATTTGGTCAAAATATGTTATCTCATTCTTCTTTTTGTTAAAAAGTTCTAAACAATGATGTATAACTTCTTTAAAAATGTTATTAATTTATATTATAACTATATTAATGTTTAAAATATCAAATATGATACTATTATATAATCTTATGTTTCATGTGATAAAAATATTTTATTACTATTCTTTCAGAGGTAATTGAGTTATTTATCCATGACTTATTTGTCATGAATGCTCTAGTTTTTTCAATAAGGAATATTGAAATCATATTAATAATAATATTAACCTTATTAATATCATATTTACTTATTTGATGCATTTCTATCCCATTATTTAATATTACAGAAGGAAAATGAATCGTATAGCATCATGGGGATGGTAAGTCATACATACGCACAAGTAACAATATCATTTCACAATGGGTGGAAGGGTAGGGAATTCATTGATATATTAATTTTAAAGAACCAATATAATTATATATATTTGTCATATAATCATTAAATTTATCCTTATTAACACCTCTATAAATCATATGTTAAAAAAATCAGATCATATTATAAGGGGATAGTTTGTCTTACAGACGAGAAAAGTTATCATATTTTAAATAGAATTAAGAATAAGAATATATTTTTGATATTTTAATTACCACATATTATTATATCATAAAAAATATATATACACATAAAAACAATAAGTATTTACAATAGTGATATGATTTGATAGAATACATGTTACATTAGTTCGTAAGGTAGTAATCATACATAGACAAAGTCGATTATTTTATTTCTCATTTGATAGAAGAGGATAAAGATATAGGTTATAAAATTATCATAATAAAATATATACAATTGTTATATATTGGTTTTAGTATATTTTATGTGTTAATACATAATTAATGGATTTAAAATAATAATTTAATTGAAAGATATTCCTTAAGACCATTTCATTTAATTTGACAAACAACCCTTTTTATTTTAGCTTTAGTGATCTGTATTTATTATTTAGGGAATATGGGAACCTTTAGATTATGGATAAGGAAATTTGGGATATATTTCAGTTTGTTTTAGTTGAGAAAAATGTTTTTTAGATGTGAATAAGTGAAAATATTTAGTCTCTTTTATAAATGGGGAGGAGTACCATTTTTCTAAATACCCAAAACAAGTCCATAAAGGGAATAAAAAATATACTCTAGTTACTCCAAAAATGATAAATCATTGTGTATATGGATGGTAAAATAAATATTAAACTTCTCTAAATAGAAAATATCATGTTTAGATAGTCCATCCTTTATCCTCTAACTCTATTTCTCTTTGCCATTTTAATCACTACAGTAGCTTGATTTTTAACATAGTTAATTATTCCTTAAAGACTAATATAAATTTATCCTTGTTATATAAGGTAGATCCAATGATTATTAATATGATATCTGAGTGGAAATTCAATTGTAACATAAGAACATGTAACATAAAAACCCTCATTTTAATATTAATCATGTTGAGTAAATTTTACTATATTTAATAGCCATTATTAAAAAAGAGATATCTGTATTATATAAATTTAATTGTGATAATTAAAAATTTGGAATAAATTTTAGGAAATTCAAATCAAATAAGTGATTTATTTTAATTTAAAAATAATACCACATTTATTAGAAAAGCAATACCGTTTCATGAAATTAATTTTCTAATAGAATATAATCATATATTAACTATATAAGCAGTAAAAAAGTTGATTGATATGATGAATATAATATAAATATATCATTATAATTTTTTATTTTTATTATTCTATATGGAGAAAATCTATACACCGAAATTAGTTTTTAGACAAACTCATTTAAGTTGTATAAAAATAATCAAATACAAAAATTGGGTATAAAGTTTATTGAAATATAATTATTAATTAAAAATTAACTAAATAATAATTTTTTATCATTGAATAAAACATAATACAAAATATTACATTTAAATTACTCAATTTATTAAATAGAAATTAAAGGTGTACAAAATCATAAATTTACACTATTCATTGAAAAACAGATCATCAAACATATTGAAAAAATTCAGGCTAAAATAATTTTGATGTAATAACTTAAAAATGATTTTCAATTTATTAAATATTTTTTTAAAGGTGTTAAAATTTAATTATACTATTTTCTAAAAAAATCTATAAATATAATTTGTGATGGAAATGTTTTTTAATGAATAAATTGACTTTACTAAAAATTGAATTATTATTATAAATAATTTTTATGTATTAGGGTATATATATATATTTCATAATATGGTATTTTATATTTATACATGCCAATTCAATATCTAGGTTATAATGGTGATAATTACATAATATATCATAGGAGAAATTTAATCATGGTGTTTCATGAAATATATGTTATTGAACATAATGTTGTTTATAATACTAGGATTTCATAAACCAAATTTAATAAATTATATTACATATATTTAAAATAAATATACTAAAAATATTAGGGTGTTATACAAAATATGATATTGTGTTTTAAATTTGTAAATTTGACATTTCATGAACGTATATTGCTTTATAATCATAGTCAAGATGGTAAAAGAATCCTTAACCTCTAATAATATGATAATGAAAAATGGTATCCTATTAAAATACTTTCTAATAAATCTATGGACTTCTTCACACCTCTTTGGTTTATGGTTTTATGGTTGTTGTAATTCTCATAGTCATTCACTTTCTTGTGATCAATGTTCTCCGTCACTCTCCTTCATTATTTGGAATGTATACTTTTCTTCCATGTCCATATTTTTCACTTCCCACTAATGGAATCATATTTGAAATCTTATTTGTGTTATCCCAAATGACCTACATACTCTCCTTTTTTCTCTTTTGAAGATAATTTTCTCTTAACCCTTCTTACAATGTGGGATTTGAATATAGATATTTTAAAATATCAACCATTGATTTCTGGGATCAACTTCAAAATTAAAATTTTGATATTTCATAAGGGGTAGATTTTAATATCTTGATATTTTAAAACAATGAAATTATGTTCGAAAATGTCTACAATAGGAAACACTAATTTTAAACTAACCATGAAATATTTTTTTTATAAATGTGACCATTATAACCACACTGATAAATTGGTGGGTATGAATAAGAGTATATACTGTATGATATATATAAAAAATACTTAATGAATACTAATATATTTAATAATTCATTTTAATTTATCATTATATTTTATGTAAATCTATTTAATATTATTAATATATTTTTTCTTCAAAAATGGGTTTTTATTGAGAAAATAATATAATTAATTCTAAAGAATATTAGAAATTATATTTTAAAATTAAATATCATTTTTAAATTATAATATCTAAATTATTGAATGATGAAATTTTTTATTTTCATTGAAAATTATTTTTTTTCTAAATATTGAAAAACACATATTTTTGTTAAAAAATCTACTTTAATTTAAATTATTTACAATGAAAAATTCAATATTTATTGATTTTAAAATTTATATATTTTGTTTGAATTAAAATTATTATAATTACAGGTTTTAAATAAATCTTATACCTAAATTAAGTATATAAAAAACTTATAGAATATTTTTTTTCTCAAAACCGGGTTGTCATCCTATGTTTTGAAATTAATTTTAAAGAAAATTCAGATACTTATTGGTTTTATATTTCAAAAAAATTATTCCATATTCAAAACTAGGCAGTGGTAATTTTTTAAATACCTTTTTTGGTCAATATGAATTGAAACCTTAGTAATTTTTGTTACTAGAGTAAAGGTAAAATCACATATTAAGCAGTAAAAATAATACAATAAGGAATATAAAAAAAACATTACATGTGCATTATTTGTAATATATGAGTCCACCTCATACATAATAATCAAATAAATTGTTATATGGTGTATTTTTTTATTTTTTGATTATGACCAATATAATATTTTATGTACGGAAAATTAAAAAAATGTCACAGTCAATTTTTCAATAAATATAGTATTTTTAACACGGGTATTAAAAAATGTTATATTCACTTGTAATTGTTAATTTGAAGTATAAAAATGTTTTCTTCAAAATGATATTTTATTTTTAATTTATGGTGATAAATAATTACCTTAAATTCTTTCACACTGCTGATGCATTAATTATTCAATAAATAAAAAAATCAAATAAATGATATTAAAAATATTAAACAAAAACTAATATCAGATAATTACTTTTATCGAATAATTATATAGTTTATAATAACATTTTTTTGATGTAATAATTTTGTTTTCCATATTTTATTCCTTTTTATGATGTTATAAATATTAATGTAATGAATATGAATAAATACTTTCATTAATTATATTTTATAATAATATATTATTATATTTTATAAAATTATTAGAAATATTATATTATTCTAAGTTATTAGTATATGGTTGATAATATCAACCAAGTTACATCTATGTCATGTCTATCCATTTATTGTAACTATCTTGACCATCAATTAGTCAAAATGTTTGTTGTTATGATATGTGTTGAAGGGGTTAAGACAGTGGTTAAAACCAAATGATAAGGTTAATAAAATTGTTAAAATTCATATATTAATTATAAGAGATTATTTTTAAATTAATATATTTATATTGGAAATAAATTAAGTTTGAGACATTCATAATTGATAATTAATTTATGAAAACTTAATATTGTCTATAATTCCATAAGTGCCCCTCCCCTCTATTATAGAAGATCGTCACTTCTTCTATTTACTCGACACATAAAGAAACATTTTTTTTGAAAATATATAACCAAATAAGATTCTAAAATAATTCATAAAATCCAAGTTTCATTTTGTTTTTTAGAAAATGAACCAAGTGATGCTTCTTGTATAAATATTATGTGGTTTTCTGAAGAATATGTATAGTTATACACTAATTTTTTTGTTTTATTTTCACCAGCCATTTCCATAAAATCATCTTTAAGAATGTTGATATATTAACATCTATATAATCGATATATTCAATGGTTATTTTTTTATTACAATAACATATGTTAATGGAATAACATATATCCACCTCCAACCACCATCAGATATGAATGTAATTGATCATTCCTGTTTATGGTGGACTACCAGATCACAAATTTATGTAATTTAGTTTCTGTCACAAGATATCATGGATGGATATAATGATGGATATAATATATATATATATATATATGATATTAATGTCATATATATCATTTTTAAATGATAATGTAACACCTATTTTTTTTAATTCTTTTATTATTCTATTTCCTCCCAATCTATTACATTGCATGTTTTGGTGGGAATAAGTGTCCGTAGGAGGCTCAAAAGGATTTTAGAATTGTTCGATTGCTAAAGGATGGAAAAGGGGTGATTTAACATCATAGAACTATATTACATGGTATCAAACACTTCATCAAATATTTTCTTTGAGTTTTCACAGTGTGTAATATTTTGGGGCCTGAAAAATAAAATAAAATTGAGATATGATGTGTTATTTGGGAGAAATAGAACCCCTGCTATTACATGAGATAACGGTTTATTAAACATCATGTAATACTCCCAATCATGTATATTTTTAATGATTATTTTTTTCTGAACCATTATTTATTCAGTACTGGTTTTCTTTTCCCCTCATTCAAGATGAGTCATAGGCACCCCAAGGAGTCCATTAACCATTACTCCTACATCCTTGATCTATCAATCTAAGTGGTTGTTCCTTGGTGATCCATGCTTGATCTATGGTGAGTTTTATACACCTTATCAATCATTTCCTATTTTTATTTCCCTATTATTCACTTCATTATATAGGTTGTCATGAGTTGGTTTTTTGGGAAGTGTTGTGATAATATTATAGTGCTGAATAGGTTGATATACATTTCTAGAGGTTTGGTTGTCTCTTTTTGACATTATTATTCTCCATATAGTGCATAAACGAGTTGTAAATATTCATCAAGTTATGATTATCTTTGTTTCTATTTAATGTTATTTTATTAGGGATGAATTTATTTATTTGACATATGTATCATTGTTTTAATACACTAATAAAATATAAGAGCTGGGTAAATGAATTGAAAGGGGTAGAGGGATATGATACACATGACTTTTTTCATTCATGTTATTTTCATTTTATGAACTATACATGATAAATTCCCCATGGAAAAATATGTTCATTGGTGGTCCTGACTTGTGAACTAAAAAGGTTGAATTGTGGATGATTTTTCTATTGAACACATTTATATAAAAATTCTTAAATCATAAATACATGGATAATAAATATATACTGTTGGATTAACCAGTTTCTGTGAAAACCCCATAATTAAAATGTGTAATTAAATAATGTATTTCTCTTTTAATCCATAATCTCGTTATGCTTTTATGGTTGGTGTTATGGTTGTGTGGGATAGTGTGCTTATGTGTGCTGGATAGATTGAATTTGAAGCGGCAATATTGTGATGTGTGGATACATGTTGTTTTGTGCTTTGGTAAGTTTATGAATCGTAGGTGTGTGATGTTAGTTGGTTTGGGTGGTGTGGTGGATTAACTTGTAGTTGATGCATCATCCAGACCGTGTAATTGAATCTCATGATGACAGATTCATTGATTGTGGGATGGATGAGAAGTGTCACATAGTGGGGCTACGATTAGGCTATCGACTGGTGTGTTGATGTGTTTCTTATTGTTTTCTATTCTTGATAGATTCCCAGATGGTAGAGGTATAAATGAATAAATAACTATTAAATAAAATTTTCAAGTTTCTTGGGTTGTTTTGGAAAATGAAATGAATAAATTATTTGTAAATTGGGAATGGTTAATCAAGTTGGATTGAAATTGAAAGGAATTCGTGGCTTGATGTTTGATGTTGTGCATTTAGGGGTAGAAGAAATGTAATAAGTGTTGTGAGCGGTTTCTATGTTAATAATCCATATTTTTGGCTTAATTTTTTTGGTATCAAATATTTTTATTGATTCACACTCAAATTTACCCAAGATTTTAGTGTTAAGAGGTTGCTTGTAGTTGAGCTTGGGTTATTGAATCCTCAGAGACCTAAGAAGTAAACCATGGACACAAACATGCTATGGACTATTTTTACCTATTAAGTGGACAACATTGGGTTGATTTTAGATGGGTTTAAGTGAAAAATAAATGTCTTATATGAATTCAAATTATTAGAAGGGTTGATCCTAGGTTATTACAAGGGTTGGATTGGATGCATTCTTTTTTTAGTATTTTCATTTATTATAATTTAGATGGGATAATTTATGGAGATAAAAAATCATCACATACTATTATAATTACTACACTCTTCAATACTAATCAGCTATACACTTTAAGGATCAATGTTTTGAGCACTCCATGGTAAAGATTCGTATTAGCACTTGAAGTGTGTGACAGTAAATTCAGTAAGGATTAAGAGGTTTTAAAATAATCAAATAAAAATCACATTTAAAATAAGTGATTATCCATTACTAGAGTGAGAAATAATATCCAATACATTACCTTTAAACTCCCATCGATCAGTCAATAAGTGTGTTATCCCTCCATTTATCATGTGGATTCAATATAAGCATAAAGTAAACTCATGAGGGAGGAATTGGAGAAGTAAAAAAAGAAATAATGATCACTCCACTGTATTATCATAATCTCACAAGGTTTGGTGTGAACTAGTTCACACCTTGAGTAAATGGTATCAATGTGATAATAATAAGAATAGGAAACGAGAATATGAAGAACATATAAAGAAGATAAGGTAATTAAATAACTTACAATTGAATGAATGCGATTACAACATTAAATTGGAAGTATAACATTAAAAGGAAACAAATACCAAAGATACTCAAATCTTCCACTAAAACTACCTTATATAGGTATTTCAAGAGTCTTGGGTCGATCCCCCAATTGTACATATCATCCCACATAAGTATGGTAGTCCTAGGGTGGTGGAATGTAAGAGAGAGGAGACTTTTCAACCCTTGACCCGAAGTTGTAGCCAACTTTCCTCCACTAAACAGATGCACCTATATGACCCCATATATAGCCGAATTAGAGTAGGCCATAGAAGAAGAAAATGGGGACCCTGATGTCTAAAAGACTACTATAAAATATCATCCCAAATTAATTTGTGGTTTCCAGGATATGATTAAATTGGTGGGCTGTATTTCTGGGTCTCAGAATCTGGGCCAGAATTATATTTCCAAATTGGGCCTCCTTAATAACCACCATGAAGGCCGAATTAGAACTGTCTCCTAAAAAATTAATTGTTCCTCTATATGTATTATAAAATCCCATGAAATTTGGGCTTTGGTTGGACTGTATTGTGGGATCCATGTTCTCATTAGTGGGATAGTGTCAAATCATCCTTCTCTGTAATTGTTTTCTTTCATCGCCAAATATCTCGATCATCCTTTAAGAATCCTCCATTGATCCCTGAATGAGAAATTTTCAAATTGAAGTGTATATACATTTACCAAAATATATAATTAAAATATAGATAATTAAATTTCTTAAAGTTAGATGAATCATTGAGCCTAAATTGGTGTACATTAATCATGATGTGCACAAATGATGAGAATGGATGTTCAAAATTAAAACCCACTAACATGGGCCCATAAGATTAAAAATAAAAATTCAATACCATTAAAATTTATTTAACATATGTGTTTTTATTGGCCAATCACCCCCTAAATTGATATTTTCTAGTCTGGAGAAAAATGTATTTCAACAATATGAAATTCAAATTCCCTTTTCAAAAAACATTTTAAGACACAGTGATCACCAAAAACCCTTATACCAAAAAATCATGAAACCCATAAAAATATTTTAATTAATTATAGATTCATAAGAAGATAATAATCTCAATCCCATTACTTTGTTCAAATTCATCACTACATTTCATCCAATTTCAATAATGTATGATGATGTGTTGTGTGTCACAAAAGACACGAGGGTTCATTTTTATTCAAGGGGAAAATGATTGAAGTGCTAGGTGGAGTAAAATTTCAACATTAAGATTTGTATTCAATTATATATATATATACACACACAAACAAACACACACACACACATATATATATACTAATTTTTTTCAATTTTTCCACGGTAATTGAAATTGCACTCAATAGAGTCGACCCATGTAGCGAGACTTTGCCGAAGACTCCCAGGCTCAAATACCTAGGGGAACCAAGTGCAACCCACTTACTTGTGCATCATATCGAGTTAAAACAGTAAAAAAACAAAGTCAAATTGCCACATGTAGAGATAGAATTACTATATCTGGGACATAAAACTATGGAGTCATGATCCCCAAGTGCCAAAAGCAGCACATTAGGTCATTTAATTTATCAACGAGAAAATTTAATTTTTTTTTATTTTTTGAATACTCGTATTGAAACTAAAATGATCACCAAACCTATTATATTTATTTTTGGGACCTCATGAAATCAAAATAATATCCCACTATCCAATGGACGAGCATTGTGATCTATCTTTTTTCAAATTGGATGAAAATATAAACGATAAAATTTTACATTAGACAACCACACTTTCCAAAATCGATTCTCATGAAATTATATGAGGACTAAAATTAGAATCAGGGCATGCTAAATTATTCGATCATAAGTATCAATTTGTGAAATTTTTATTATCATGTTCAAATTTATAATTATTTTTCTATCCATTTACACACATTTTTTAAATCATTTTGTTCACATAAAAACAATTATTTTACACAAAATCAAAAAATTTATTTAATCTCCCCCAACATAAAATAACGTTGTCCCTGATGTTTGTAGAAAAGAGAATTTAGAAGGGGGTAAGGGCAGAGAAGGGGATTTCAAAAAGTAAATTTAAATATGAGGATCATGGAAGGAACTCACATGGTGGTTGATGTTGAAATTCATGCTACTCCAATTTAGTCCTTTGATATCCATGTCACATGGAGAGTTCCCTAGTGGAAAAAGGAAAAAAAACAAAAAACAAAATAGTATATATAGATATATTTATTTATTTAAATAATAAAAATAGTAAAATATATGTATACATAAAAAAATTATAGAATTATGAATTACTATAAGCCGTAGGTTAGTGGTAAGCATACGCCCCTGTCTCCCTTCAGTCCCGGGTTTGAGTTTTTGCAGTTTCTCCAGTTTTGACTGGGTTTACCCCACAACCTACGATGTGGACTTTTAATTTTATTATTATTATTATATTTTTATTTTAACCTACAAACACATAAAAATAAATTTAACTGATGATACATTTTCTTCTTTTTAAATTTCAGGTTAAGGTATTACTCAAGGATCACACCACATGACACATATGAATATGTCGCTCCTCTTTCATACCAATCCATAATCATAATAGACGAACATGTCAATAATCTATTTTTTTATTTTAAAATATCAAAATGATTCATTAATTCTATTTAAAATATAATCTTCATTAAAACAACAAAATGATTGGAAACTTGAAAACAATGGGTTGACTCCCATGCAGTGCTTTTTTTAACTTCATCATCTCGACTTGGATCCCTAATTGATTAATTATTTTCATTATATAAGATAGGATCACACAATTCTTCATCAAATTCATGTTTTAGGAATGGATATATGAGTGGTGGAACTCTATAACAGTTAACATTAAATGCTTGACCATTTGTGGGATCTTGAATTTCAACAGCCCCATGGGGGTACAATTTATGCACTATGTATAGACCTGAACGTCCTGACCTCAACATTCTTGGGTGTAAATGATGTTTAGAACAATACAAAATAATATTTTTATGAGGTACAATGTGTTTGGTTTTAAGATATTAAGATTGGTAGTCTTGTAATTTAGCTTTATTGACCCTTGAATTTTCATTAGCCTCCATCCTAAGTTCCACAAGTTCATTGAGATCTAATTTGAATTTTTTTCAGCCAATAAGAGGTTATAATTCATTTTTATAATTGCCTAAAAGGCCTTATGTTCAATATCCACTGGTAAATGGCATACTTTACCATAAACCAACCTATATGGGGAAATCACATAAATGGTTTTATATATGGTTCGATAGGCCCAAAGAGCATCTAATAGTTTTCTTGACAAACTTTCCTAGATGGATTTAAAATTTTCTCATGAATTTGTTTTATTTCTGGATTGGATAACTCTTCTTGACCATTTGTTTGTGGGTATTATGAAGTGGACAATTTTTGAGAAATTTCATAATTTTTCATGAGTTCTAATAAAGGATGATTGAAGCAATGAGTTCCAGGATCACTAATGATTGCCCTAAGAATTCCAAATCTAGACAAGATGTTTTCTTTTAGGAATAAAATCATATTTTCATGATAATTGTGTTCTTTGGGAATTTAATCAACCCATTTTGAGACATAATCAAAATCTAAGAGAATGTAAAGATAATCCTTATATTTTGTAATGGGACCCATGAAATCAATTCCCCAAAAGTCAGATATTATAACTACTAGGATGAGAGTTAGTGTTATTTGATTCAATGTTGTCATAAACCCTAATTTTTGACACTAAGGACAACTTCAGAAAAAAATAGGAGTCCCATGAGAGTGTGGGCTAGAATATACCACACTGACGAACCATCGTAGATGTTTTCTTAGCGGAAAAGTGACCTCCCCATTCCTCACTATGACAAAATTTAATGATGGAATCTTGTTCAGATTCTAGGATACACCTCCTAATAACACAGTTAGGGCAGAAGATATAGAGGTATGTTTCATTAAACACATAGTTCCTAACATCATAAATAAATTTACTTTAGGCTTGAGTCCCTAAGAATTTTGGAATTACTCCTATAACTAAGAATTTGGCTATGTCAACATACCAAGAAAAGTCAGTTACAGAGTATATGTGTTCACTAGGGAATGAACCTGACACAGAAAGGTGATTTGAGATATCTTTGAATTCCAACCTATAGAGGTGATCATCTACAACATTCAACCCCCTTTTTATCCTTTATTTTGAGGTCAAATTCTTTTAATAGAAGAACCCACCTAATCAGTCTAGCCATAGCATTTTGTTTTTTGAAGAGATATTTTAGTGGAGAATGGTCAGTGAACACAATGATGGGGGATCCTAATATGTAATACCTAATATTCTGTAAGGAAAACACAATAGAAAGTAAATACTTTTTAGTGGTGTTGTAGTTTATTTTGGAATCATTTATGAAATTTTTTGCATAAGAAATGGCATAAGGAGTTTTATTACAACTTTTTCCAAACACAACTCCGACAAAAAATTCACTAGAATCACATATAATTTCTAAATTGAGGTACCAATTTGGATATTTCATAATGGTTTGAGTATTGAGAAAGGAATTGAGGGTTGATAATTAACCCTCACAACATTATGTCTAAAAAATGGAGCATCCTTTACTTGGAGAGCCCAAAGGGGACGAGAGATGGGACTAATTCCATTGATGAATCTTCTATAGAATCCACCATTTCCTAAGAAAGACCTCACTTCCTTGATAGTTTAGGGTGATTTAAGGTGACGAATGATGTCACCCATGGATTTATCAACTTCAATTCCCCTACCTTAGAAGATATGTCCTAGATCTATTCCATCATTAACCATGAAATGGCATGTTTTCCAGTTTAGGAGAAGATAATTTTCTTCACATCTTGACAAGACTTCCTCCACATTCCTCATAAATTCCTCAAATGTATCTCCAAACATATATAAGTAATCCATGAATAACTCTAGAAAATTTACTACCATGTTTGAGAATATTCCTATCATGCACCACTGGAAGGTTCCAAGGGAATTTCATAAACCGATGGGCATGGGAGTGAAAGCAATGTTGTTGAATGGACATGTAATTGTAGTATTCCCTTGATCCTCTTAGAGGACCTAAATTTTATTATACCCAGAGTACCCATATAAGAAACAGTAGAAGGCATGACATGCGACTCTCTCAAGGACTTGGTCAATGAATGGTAAGAGGAAATGGTCTTTCTGGGTAATTGTGTTTAGCTTCCTATAGTTGATGAAAACTCTCCAACCACTACTCAACCTAGTTAGAAGAATATCTCCATGCATATTGGTTATCATTATAATTCATTCCTTCTTGAGAACCACTTGGATTGGGCTCACCCACTCACTCTAAGATATGGGATAGATGATACCAGCTTATAACAATTTTAGAAGTTCCTTCCTTACTACCACCATGGGATTAGGATTCAGTCTCCATTTAGGTTTATTTAATGTATTTGAATCAGATTATAGAACAATACTATGAGTCTCAATTAGTGGTAAATTCCCAGGAATACCAGACAGGGTCCAAACAATGTATTTCTTATGTTTCCTAAGGAAATATAGATGCATACTCTCATTATTGGATTCAAGAGAAGAAGAAATGAAAATAAGATGTTTTTTATTGTACCATAGCAAGGAATACATGAGTGTAGAGGGATGTTCCTTCAATTCAAGATCCGTTTGGTTCAGAATTTCAGTAGAAAATTGGGACATTGGATCATGATAAATTTTGATTCCTAGAGTTTTAGATAGGATTGATTCCCTAAATGTAGATGATTCAGCTACTAGATTGGCTTGATCGGATTTAGGGAAGTAAGTTGGAGTGGTCTCCTTAAAAGTAGTTTCTTGAAAGGTTTCACTAATTGTTGGACATAAGACTTAATTAGAAGAGAAATTTTAAAATGATTCAAGACATGTAGATAAACTTCTTTCATGTGAACAAAGGAAGTAAATCTCATCATGAATTAAAAATCCTTCAAATAATCTTTGACGTTCAATGGATTTATTATCAATTATTCCTATCATGTTTACTTCACAAATTTCCTCAGCATCCCCAATTTGTGAGCTTTCATTATAGATGTTAGAGTCTAGACACACGTTTCCAAATGTGATGTTCATGTTCCCATTTTAAAATTAGATAACATAGTTCATTGTTTCAAAGAAAGGATGACCAAGGATGATTGGGATTTGTAATTTATATCCTACGTTTGGATGGTTGTTTTAGAAAATGAAGTTAGTAGGGTAGATGATGTTTTCAACCTTTACTAGAACATCCATTAAAACCCCCTTTGTAACCCTAATTCTACGATCAACAATTTGAAGTGTGATAAATGTGGGTTGGGGGTCTTCAAGGACTAACTGGCAGTACACAACATTGGGAATGAGATTGACACTGGAACCTAGGTCACATAAGGCTTTGAAAATGTTGTTCTCTCATAGTTCAAAATTGATGTAAGGAAATCCTGGGTCTTTCATCATTGGAAGAAGGGTTCCTTAGATTATTTTTCTAACATTTGCTGCTAGAAGGATATGGTTCTTATGTGAGAATATTCTTTTATATGTGCCCAAGTCCTTAAGGTACATTGAGTTGGCAGGTATGGTTTGGATTGTATCTAGGAGTGGAATGATAAAATTGACTTGTGAGAATATTTACCCCAATGTTTCATTCAATTAAGGATTTTTTTCTCTATCATGTGTTGAGGAAATGGTGTATGTTTTGGGAATTTTTCTTGAAGTGTTTTTTACAATGTTATTGTGTTTTTTAGTTTGATCATTTGGTTATTTTGAATTTTAATCCAAGTTTGAATCTTAAGATGGGTTTTGAATTAATTTTTCAGATTTCAAAATTGATTTCCCACTTCTAAAAACACTCACATCCTTTAGTTGTTCATGAGTTGGTATAGTCTGGAAAACATTGGTATAGCCTATACCAATGGTTTTCCGAACTTTTGGGAAGTAAGACATGAGAAAAGCCCTATACCAATGGTTTGATCCAATCCATTGGTAAATCCCACTGTATGTCTTGATTTACCAACAGTTGTAGTCTAACCATTGGTATATATTTGTATAACATTTTTACCAATGGTTTCAATGAAACTATTGGTATATAATAATGACTGAAAACTATACCATCAGTTTTAAAGTCGTTGGGATAGTTTTTAAATTTCGCTCAAAGTATACCAACAGTTTAAAACCGCTGGTTTTTTGCTTTTCTAGAACAATTGCACATCAGCCCCTCTAGTATACACGTGCATTAAAAACAGCACAAAAACCACATACAAACAGACTTAAAATAGCATAAAAACACCTAAAATAGGACAAAAAACTACAAAACACCATCAAAATATTCCAACCATGTCATGTACTACAAATACATATTTTAATATTCATATGAAAATAATCATCCAGAAGAGTTGACTAAAAGTGTTCAATAACTCAAACATTATTTACACCCATTTCAATCTTCATATGACAACCACTCTTCTAGTAGAAATTCACCTCACCCCTACACAACCCCCCAACCAGAACAACCCCCACCTCCCTATAAAATTATAATAGGAATAATAGTTTGAGAAATACTTATTAGAGTTGAATAAGAGTTTGAAATTGGCTAAAATCTCATTTTTTCTGATCCTAGATTTTGGTATGTAATGAGTTGTGATTCATTATGCATTGAACATGTATTCTTTATAATATTTTGTGAAAATGTATTTTATTATGAGTCTTGTCACTTATGACACCATGAGTGAAACTACCCAACTCATGAAAAAGAGTTTGTGACTATTGTTTATGAGTGTAAATTTTAGTTGTTGTATTCACTTAAAATGATGTCCTTTTGAAACAAAAGAGAGACACTTTGAGTGGTTACAGCCACACTGTGCCACGGATTGAGGCGGGGTTGACACGTACACATCATAAATGACCCATGGATAATTTAAATAATGTATCAACACAATTTGAATGTGATTGGATGGTTTTCTGTATGTTGGATGTTTTTACTTAAAAGCGTATCAACTTTAAACAAAGGAAAGACACTTTAAAAAGTACCAGCCACATCGTGCCTCAGATTGAGGCAGGTTTGAATCTTACACGTCCCAAATGACCCCTGGATCCTTTTACCAATGTGTCAATAAAATCTGAATGTGTTTGGCCAGTTTTCTGTATGTCAGTTGTTGTTTTCACTTAAAATGTTGTCCATTTCAAAGAAAAGTTAGACAGTTTGACTGGTGCCGGCCACCCCGCACCTCCGATTGAGGCGTAGTTGATTCAGACACTTCAAAAATGACACATTTATTTTTTCCCTAATGTTTCAATAGAATACAAATGCATTTGGTCAGTTTTCCATATGTCAGTGGTTGTTTTCATATAAAATGATGTCCATTTTAAATAAAAGAGAGACATTTTGAGTGGTGTCGACCACACCGTGCCTCAGATTGAGGAAGGTTTGACTTTTAAGCATCATAAATGACCCATGGATTGTTTTAATAATGTAGAAACACAATCCAAATGCATTTGGTCCTTTTTAAGTAAGAAAGTTGTTGTTTTCACTTAAAATCCCTTCCATTTCAAATGAAAGTGAGACAATATGAGTGGTACCAGCCACACCAACCCTTGGATTGTGGCAGGGTTGACTCGTACATGTCACATATGACCAATGGATCATATTCATAAAGTTTTAGCATAATATGAATGCCTTTGGTCAGTTTTATGTATGTCAGTTTTTGTATTCACTTAAAATGATGTCATTTTGAAACAACAGAGAGACATTTTTTGTGGTTCTGTCCACACCGCGCCTCAAGTTAAGGCAGGGTTGACTCTTACACATCACTAATGACCCAAGGATCCTATTCCTAATTTATCAATAGTATCTGAATGTGTTTGGTTGGGTTTCCATATGTTAGATGTTGTTTTCACAAAAAAAAATGTTATCCATTTCAAAGAAAAGTGAGACACTTTGAGTGGTTCCGGCCACACCGTGCTTCAGATTGAGGTGGGGTTGATATGTACACATCAAAAGTGACACAAGGATCGTTATCATAATGTTTCAATAGATTCCGAATGCATTTGGTCAGTTTTCTGTATGTCAGTTGTTGTTTTCACTTAAAATGATGTCCATTTTGAACAAAAGAGCGTCATTTTGAGTGATGTCAGCCACACCGCGCCTCGTATTGAGGTAGGGTTGACTTTTACACATCAAAAATGACCCATGGATCATTTTTCTAAAGTATTAACACAATCATAATGTGTTTGGTCATATTTATATATGCCAGTTGTTGTTTTCATTTAAAATCATGTCCTTTTCAAATAAAAGTGAGATAGTATGAGGGGTTCCGGCCACACCGGACCTCAGATTGAGGTGGGGTTGACTCATACACATCATATATGACCCATGGATTTTTTTCCTCAAGTTCAACATAATCCAAATTCCTTTGGTCGGTTTTTCATATGTCAGTTTTTGTATTGACTAAAAATGATGTCCTTTTGAAACAAAAGAGAGACACTTTGAGTGGTGCAGGCCACACCGCACCTAGAATTGAGGGGGGGTTGACTATTACACATCACAAATTACCCATGGATCATTTTACTAACGTATAAACTCAATAAAAATGCATTTGGTCAGTTTTATATATGCAAATTGATGTTTTCACATAAAATCATGTGCATTTCAAATTAATGTGAGATAGTTTGAGTGGTGCTTCCCACACCAGCCCTCGGATTGAGGAAGGGTTGAATAATACACATCACTTATGACCCATGGATCATTTTCCTAATGTTTCAATAGAATCCGATTTCCTTTGGTTGGTTTTCCGTATGTCAGTTGTTGTATTTACTTAAAATGATGTCATTTTGAAACAAAAGAGATAAACTTTGAGTGGTGCCAGCCACACCGCACCTTGGATTGTGGCGGAGTTGACTCATACATATCAAAAATGACCCATGGATTGTTTTCCTAAATTATCAATAGAATCGTAATGCGTTCAATCAGTTTTTCATATGCCGGTTGTTTTTACATAAAAGTGTATCCATTTTATACAAAAGAAAGACACTTTGAGTGGTGTTGGCCACACCACGCCTCAGATTGAGGTGGGGTTGAAATTTACATGTCACAAATGACCCATGGATCATTTTCCTAACGTATCAACACAGTACAAATGTGTTTGGTCAATTTTAAGTATGCATGTTGTTGTTTTCACTTACAATCATATCCATTTCAAATAAATGTGAGATGATTTCAGTGGTGCTTGCCACACCGACCCTCGGATTGAGGCGGGGTTTACTCGTACACATCACATATCACCCATGGATCGTTTTCATAATGTTTCAACAGAATCTAAATTCCTTTGGGTGGTTTTCTGTATGTCTGTTATTGTATTCACTTAAAATGGTGTCTTTTCGAAACAAAAGAGAGTCACTTTGAGTGGTTCCAACCACACCGCACCTTGGATTGAGGTGGGGTTTACTCGTACTCATCATAAATGACCCATGGATCATTTTCCTAAAGTATCGACATAATCAAAATTCATTTTTTTGGTTTTACATATGCCGATTGTTTTACTTAAAATCATATCCATTTTAAGCAAAAGAAAGACATTATGAGTGGTATCAAACACACCATGCCTTAGATTTGGATGGGGTTGACTCATACAAGTCACAAATGATTCATAGAACCTTTTCATAATGAAACATCATAATAGGAATGTGTTTGGTAAGTTTTCTGTATGTCTGTTGTTGTTTTCACTTAAAATGTTGTACATTTCAATGAAAAGCGATACACTTTGTGTGGTGCCAGACACACACGCCTCAGATTGAGGAGGCGATGACTCATACATGTCAAAAAATGACCAATGAATCATTTTCCTAATGTTACAAAAGAATAATAATTTCTTTGGTAGGTTTTCCATATGGTAGTTGTTGTATTCACTTAAAATGATGCCCTTTAGAAACAAAGGAGAGAAAATTTGAGTGGTGCTGGCCACACCGCTCCTATGATTGAGGTGGGGTTGACTCTTACACATCACAAATGACCCATGGATCATTTTAATAAAGTATAAACACAATTTGAATGCATTTGGTCAGTTTTAGTTATTCCAGTTGTTGTATTCACTTTAAATCCTTTCCATTTAAAATAAAAGTGAGACAGTTTGAGTGGTTTCGGCCACCCTAGCCCCCGTATTGAGGTGGGGTTGACACGTACACATCACATATGACCCATGAATCATTTTCTTAATGTTTCATTAGAATCATAATTCCTTTGGTTGGTTTTCCTTAAGTCAGCTATTTTGTTCACTTAAAATGGTGTCCTTTTGAAACAAAAGAGAGACACTTTGAGTGGTGTTGGCCACACCGTGACTCAGATTGAGGCGGGTTAAACTCGTACACATCAAAAATGACCCATTTATTGTTTTCCTAAAGTATCAACACAATCATAATGCTTGTGGTTGGTTTTCCATATGGCCGTTGTTTTTACAAAAAAGTGTATCTATTTAAAAGAAAAGAAAGACACTTTGAGTGGTACCGGTCACACTTTGCTTCAAATTGAGTTGGGGTTTATTCATAGACATCACAAATGACTCATGGATCATTTTACTAAAATATAAAAAAAATATGAATGTGTTTGGTCAGTTTTCCATATGTCAGTTTTTGTTTTCACTTAATATGATTCCCTTTTCAAGGAAAAGCAAGACACTTTGAGTGGTGTCGGACACACCGTGCCACGTATTGAGGTGGGGTTGACTCATACACGTCAAAAATGAACCATTTATATTTATCCAAAATTTTTAATAGAATCTGAATACCTTTGGTTGGTTTTATGTATGTCAGTTGTTGTATTCACTTAAAATGGTGTCCTTTTGAAACAAAATAGTGACACTAGGAGTGGTGTCGGCCACACCGTGCCTCATATTGAGGAAGGGTTGACTCATACACGTCACAAATGACCCAAGGATCATTTTCCTAAAGTATCAACATAATCTGAATGCATTTGGTTAGATATAAGTATTCTATTTCTTGTTTTCACTTAAAATATTGTCTATTTAAAATAAAAGTGAGACAGTTTGAGTGGTGCCAACCACACCGGCCCTCTAATTGAGGTGAGATTTACTTGTACATGTCACATATGACCCATGGATCGTTTTTTCTAAATTTTCAATAGAATCTGAATGCCTTTGGTTGGTTTTCCATTTGGCAGTTTTTGTATTCACTTAAAATGATGTCCTTTGAAACAAAAGAGAGACACTTTGAGTGGTACTAGCCACACCGCACCTCGGATTGAGGTAGTGTTGACTATTACACATGAAAAATGACTCATGGATCATTTTCCTAAATTATCAACACAATCCGAATGCATTTGTTGGGTTTTCCTTCTACCCGTTGTTTTTACATAAAACCGTATCAATTTTAAACAAAAGAAAAAAACTTTGAGTCATACCAGCGACATTGTGCCTCGGATTGAGGCGGGGATGACTCATACATGTCACAATCTGAATGAGTTTGGTCAATTATCTGTATGCCAATTGTTGTTTTCAATTAAAAATTTTTCCATTTAAAATAAATGTGAAACACTTTGAGTGGTATCGGACGCTCTGTGCCTTGGATTGAGGCGAGGTTGACTCGTACGTGTCAGAAATGACTCATGGATAGTTGTGCTAAAGTATCAACACAATCTGATTTCATTTAGTTGGTTTTCCATAAGTTAGTTTTTGTTTTCATTTAAAATATTGTTCATTTCAAATATAAGTGAGACACTTTGAGTGGTACTAGACACACCGTGCCTCGGTTTGTGGTAGGGTTGACTTGTACACGGCACATGGGAGTTTTGAGTGCCTTCAAGTCCCCCCCATTAACTATGGGTGGGTAATGTATCTAATACACTATCTAGGTATCATAAATATAATTCTGACAGTACTGTGAACCGCAGTGGGGTGTCATCCTAGAGCAAGTCCAAATCATGGCATTACCACGGCGTGACCCCAGTGTGACTGCGGTATGATCGCGGCATGACTGTGGAGTGACAGTTGTGTGATCGTGGCGAGACCACAGCCTGACAGCGGAGTGACCATGGTGTGACTGCTGCCTGACCGCGGAGTGACCATAACGTGATCACAGTGTGACCTCGGGGTGTTGGCCTTGCCCAGCGACATCTGTGGGGCCGCATCTTCCGGACAGGAGCAGAGGGAGGGGGAGGAAGTTGGAGAGCATTCTGACCATTTCCTCCCTCCCCATTAACTATGGATGGGTAATGTATTTAAAACTCTATCTAGGTATCATATAATAAATTACCACAGAAATGCGAATAGCCGAGGTGTATCATCCTGAAGAAGGAAAAAATCACGGCATTACCGCGGTGTGATAGCGGCGTGACAACAGCGTGACCGCGGCGTGACCGAGGCGTAACCGCGGAGTGACCGCGGCATGACCGGGGCCTGAACGGGGTGTGACCGCGGCGTGACCGCGGCGTGACAGTGGCGTGGCAGCGGCGTGACCACGGCGTGACAACGGTGTGACAGCGGCATGACTGTGGCGTGACCACGGCGTGTTGGACCAGTCCAGCGATATCTGCGGGGTAGCATCTTTCATCCAAGATTCCAAATAAATCCTGTGTAGTTTTCATTCAAATTATAGAAACTGAATATATGTGATAAGAAATAGACTCCTGATTCAGGATTGTCATATGACAAAGATATATATTTTATATTAGTTGTTTTTAAAAGTGGTACTAGGTAGTTGAACAAACTGATTGAGAGTCAAATTATACAGGTGTATTACTTATCAATGGTAAATGCATTTCTTGAATCTCTAATAATAAAACTTCAGTCACCTTGTGAACAATAGAATTTGAATATGTTTAAACATCTCAGGATATGACACAAATTTTATTGGAGAATTCATATAGGTAAAAATTTAGACGTGCATTGAGGCTAGAATAACGCCCCAAATAGTATTAAGAATAAGCTTGTGGTGGGGAGAACCATAAGACTTACAGGTGTTAAGAAATGACACAATAAGTGTTTTTAGATATATAGGCTCGGGTAAACAACATAAGTGGTGTCCAAGAGGCCAGGAAAACACCTGAAACATGTTTCCCCATAAGATAAGGTCACAACAGACATGATAGAACAAATAAACTATTTCATATATTATAAGAAGGTATTGTCTAAAGGTTGTAGTTAGCAGCACAATGACGCAACATCTAAAGGGAAACGAAATGATGTAAAAGAATCATATAACCAAAACTATCATTGTGAGTTTTCGTAGATAGTGCACCTCTATTGGAGGGTTTTTATTTTAAAAGAAATGAATTTATTTATCAAATGAATCAATTATATTAAAGAACACATATTCAAGATATGAAATTCAATATAATTAGAAGATTTAAGAAAAAGATAAATTCAATTTAAAGCTCTCTTAAATTAAAGAGGCTACGAGAGGGAATCTACCTCAAGGTGGAACCAAGCCATCCACTTCGGCTCTTGGAGCTTTCTAACTAATAGCTAATGCTCCTACAATAGGTATACACACCTTAACAAACATGCTAAGACACCTAGACCCTATGAACACACCTGTGTGGCCATGAGCATGAGCAAGGGGATCCTTGCACATATGATTATAAGCATGTATTAGTCTCCACTCGCTTGCGTATGCATTTTCATATATATACATGGGCACACCTAACCTCATACGTGCATAATCACTGCCATGGGTGACTATACATGTAACGGGGGAACCCACATGCATATACATAATTACCTATGCACACACAGGCGAGTCTCCCTTGACTTCGCGACTCGAAACCAACGAGCTGGGATCAACACACTACACAAAAGATATTAAGAACCTTAAAACACATGATGGACGCTACATAACCCATGATTAACCAACCAATGGCATTAAAGACATACCAAGGTTGCCAGTGGAAAACCAAATCCACCTGAACCAACACTAAATTATCCAACACCCTACCGAAAACAAAATATGGAGTAAAAAACACTAAAGCACCAAATACATGAGGTGCGAGACAAGTAGTGACTATATAATCTTACCTCGGATCAAATCTGGTGGACTGAATCAATATGAACTCCTTCTGGCACCCTTAAAAGAATATAACTACCCTCTATCCATAGAAATAAGTCAATGATCTAAGTGACCAATGCAACAAAAAAATAAATTAAAAACTAAACTAAAACATACCTATCTCTTGTGACCATACATGTCATCGCCCAACATATAAGTACCACAGCGCCTCATGGGTCAAATCATATTCCTAGAAGCAAAGGGGTAATAGTTCAATGTTTCAAAATGGTTCTATCAAATAGTGCATTCCTATTAATTAAAAATCACTCTTCCTTTGAATGGTATATGATCGATTTGGCCCGAGTTCCAACTTAGTTTGGTTTTGTTTGATACAAAGGACGAGGTCTTATTATTCTTGGTTTTTATATTTAAACATGATATATTTATTTAAAAATGATACATGTATTTGGAATTATTATTTATGGGTTTTGTTCTTAGCCTATTGCCATGGGGCCTTTCCACATGAATAATTCTTGGAATGTAGGGTTCAGTTGACATTTATTCACATTAATGTGATTGATGTCACTAACTATGAGGATTTAGATCATCTAAAATATTCATAAGAGGATTGGGCCTTGTAGTGATAGGTGTATCAATTGTACATCTAGCGTTTGATGAGGAAGTACTTATGAGGATGGATTGGAATCTCAATAGGTCTTAGAGTTGGATGGTCCCTCTGAGTATATAAATCGTATTATGAAAGATTTTACTCCATTTAATGATTCAAGAGTTCAACGAAAGAGATTAAGGATGAGATTTTAGAGTGGGTATTGTGTATTGTCGGACAAGTTGGCATTATAATGCCAAGAGGCTTGGTGTGATTTAGCATAGGCTGGAACCTGGTTAGTGGGGATGGGTTATAATACATGATTTTGATAAGGTTCTTGACCGGATTATTGAGAATATAATGTAGATGGGTTCGACTTGGTGTGATTTTGTGACTAGGAAAATCATAAGGTGAATAATCCCTTGTTTCTAGTTGGATGATGAGATGTGCATCAAGGCATGGGATAATCCTCGAGAGATGATTCTAGACTATGTGACTGAGAGGATAAACTAGGATTGGTATGATAGGAGATGGTGAGTGGCTAACCCATGCGAGGATGATACAATGTATGGAGACACTTGGAGACATTTGTGGTTATTTATGCTATCACATGGAGACACTTGGGCTTATCTCATGACTCCAATATACTCTAAAAATGATCCCACAAAATTCTTTTGATTAAAAATTCCATCTCATGGAAGACCACAAGGCTCCTCTATATTTCAATGTTTCCTGACACTCACACCTCATGGTATTATAGTATACAAGTGATCTACATCAACTAGTCTGGACATTATCACTACCCTCTTTCCGTAGAAAGAAGTAAAATACCTAAGTGAAAAATGAGATAATGAAATTAAAATAAAAACAAAACAAAAACATACTTGTATCATGTGACTATACATGTCACTGCATAATATATAAGAACCATACCACCCCATGGGTAAAATCGTGTTCTTGCAAGCAAGGAGGAAACAATTCCATTTAATAATCTCTTCATTTTTCATTATCTTCATTATATAGTACAGTTTTGGAAACACCAAACTAGTACACGTATCCATTTAATATGAACCTATGCTACATTAGTTGAGTTGAAGATTGTTCACATAACCCTCTTCTCTAAGGAAAGAACCTCATAGGGACCACAATAAATGTTTTGTAGTTGATCCTACTATTGAACCTGGTTGGGAACAAGTCCCAGAACCAGATGGTCTACTTGGTCATGAGGGTGTAAAAAATTTCACTATACTATACTAAGAATTAACGTGTTGATATCTTTTCTACCATCAATGGGAATGTTTCTAGGCTTGACATCCAATCGACTTCAGTTCCTATGTTAATGACCCCTTATCTATCTGTAGATGTCAAGGGGTGTCTCCCATGCGTGTCTTGTGGTGTGTAGTGTCTATATATTATTTCTGTGGTGCTTCTGTATTGTGGGAAATGTGCATTTCATGGTCAGTTTAACAAATACAGTAGTAAATTGTAAAATACACCCATATTTCATAGATATATACCATTTTTTGATAAATAATACCATCCAAATAACCAACTCAGAAATCTAAGACCAACATTTTACTTTACCAAATCCAATTACATAATACATGGAGTACAAACTTATGTTTTATGAACCAGTCTATTAAAGGGAAAGAAACTCCTCACAATAACCAATAAAATCTCATATAGCATCACTCACCTCCAATTAGTTCATATAGTTCACTAACTATAGAGAAGGAGTGGCTATAAAGACTTCAAATAATGTTGATCTATAAAATAATATCACTTAAGTGTTGAAAAAAATAGAAAACAAATCAAATTTCACTTATTGGTTATGTCATGCCTGGGACATCATTACATGGTTTAGACAAAATAAAAATAGAAAATAAAAATAATAGATGGAGAACATTAAAAATAAGGTTTTACTTACAGATTTTGAGTGTATAACAAATTTTATTTTGATTTAAGATGGATCTATTGGGTGGAAGCATTTTCTCGGCCTAGGTAAAGAGAAAGCCCTCTATTTTAGGCCAAATCAAAACAGAGAAGAAAAAAATAGATTAAGAACATTAAAATTATTTTATAACATATAGATTTGTGTCTATTGAAGAGGATGGAAATACTTTCCCAGCCTGCGTAACTAGAGAGATTTTTCAGATCTTCATTTTTAGGGGTGCAGTCACACGTTGAGGAGAATTGGGGCTACTTTATTTTTAGGGAAACCATTCCCAATGTTTTTTAAAAACCATTGGGAAATGTATTCTATACCTACAGTTTTTAGGAACCATTTTTATATGATGTTGTAATGGGAATTTAACCAACAATTTTATTGAAACCATTGGGAAAAGAAGGCATTTCCCAACAGTTTGGGAAAACTGTTTGGAAAGGCTGGTAATGATGGGAGTTTACCAACAGTTTCTTCAAACTATTGGGGTATTCTACCTATGCCAATGGTTTTTTCAAACCGTTTGAATCTAAGTATTTGTATATCTATTAATTCTAGTAGTGAATGGCTTATGTAGGCATGGGTGCCTTTTAAGTTTTTATGGTTTGAAGTTCTTGTTTTAGGTTAGAGACATCTAAGTTCATCCTTTTTATTTTTTTTCACATTTTTTTCTAGTAGTATTTTAGGAATAGTATGGGTTAGTTCTTGATAATATTGGATTATACCAGGGGATATTTTAGCAGTGGGATGGTTTGTTGAAAATAAAATAGTGGATGTTGGTATCGGAAAAGTTGGGTTTGGAACTGGTTATGGGTTTGGTAGTTCTGATGTGGGTAATGATTTTGTCCCAGTGGTTGGCTAGGTTGTTGGTTATCTTTCCAGAAGAATCTTGGGTGGTCATTATACCTTGGGATGAATTTGTTTTGGAATTGATTCTTTTGAAAGTTCAAAGAATATACTTCCATAGGGGGTCCTCCTAAAAGAACATCCTTGATGGACTGAATGGTTGGTCATTTTTCTGTCTTAAGGTCTTGTTTGACACAAATTGTGAAAACAGGGTCTACAGTTTGGATTTCATTGTCTTTCCTATTGTTTATCACTTCATCCTTCCTAGAGAGTGCTGTGAGTTTATCCCTATGGATGTCCTCTTTTATAATTGTATGAATTCCAGTAGTTCTTTGTGGATTTTCAGAATAAGGTGAAGTTCCCCATGTTTGGTTTTGTTCAGCAAGGTTTTCCAGATACTAGTAAGAATCATTTGGGGAATTGTTTTTAAAATCTCCATTACACATCATGTCAATGAAATTTTTTTTCCACAGACCCAAATCTTCACAGAAAATTCAAACTTATTCTAGGATTGAAAATACATGGTGAGGTACCATGTTGAGTGTGTCTTTGAACCTTTCCATGGTTTCATAAAATGGATGTCCCTCTTTTTCAAAAACAATCTGATCCCTTTTTAAGTGCAATTGTATTTTGGTGGGGAAAGTATTTTTTTTATAATTCTCATTGTAATTGGTCCCAATAGTTGATTGATAAATGTATCATATTTTTTAATAAATTATTTTCTCGATACATTAGTGGGAAATGAAAGAGCCTCATCTTAGCTGATTTTAGTTGATGTGGTTGGCACAAGGTTTTAACAATGTCATTGAACTCTTTGACATGAAGGTATAGCATCTTAGACACCATCCCGTGAATGGTTGGAAGGTGGTTTAGGACAAGGGGTTTAATTGTGTAATTGGTATCTCCTAGGGAATTTTTTCTAATCCATGATAGAACATTGGTCCAAAATGGAGTGAGGTAGTCATTCATGGATTGATTGATTACATTACCTAGGTTTGGAGCTTTTTGTTTTAGGTTATCCATTTTATTTCCCCTAGTATTTACAATTTTATTTCATTGAAGAACCTCCATTATAATTGATTCCGTTTTTGATTATTGAGTATCAAAAAGTTTTCTAACTATTGTAAACAATATTCTAGGTTCACTTAACTCCCCTATCCTAGGACATTCAACCCTGACTAGTCTATTTGAATTATTACAGGTGTAGGCGGACATGCACCAAAAGGAAAAAAGTGGGAAAAGGACAAGATAAGAGATCATGGGTGAGAATAGAAGAATATGGGTCAGGAAAAAAGTTTTTGGTCTAAAGTACATACTTGGTCCCTAGTAACGGTGCCAAAATTTGATTCACACTCAAATTTACCCAGGATTTTAGGGTTAAGCGGTCACTTGTAGATTATTTTGGGTTGTGGAATCCTCAGAGACCTAAGAAGTAACCTATGGAAATATACATTATATTGACTATTCTTATCTATTATGTTTCCAACATTGGGTTGATTTTAGATGGGTTTATGTGAAAACTAAATGTCTTAAGTGAATATTAAATATGAAAAGGGTTGAACCAAGGTTATTACAAGGGGTGGATTGGATCCATTTTTTTAATATTTCAATTTCTTATATTTTAGATGGGTTCATTTAAGGAGATAAAACAAAATCATCACATACTGGTTTAATTACTACACACCGTAATACTAATCACCTATACACTTGAAGGATAAACGTTTTCAGCACTCCAAGGTAAAGGTTTGTATTTTCACTTGAAGTGTGTGGCCTTAAATTCAATAAGGATGAAGAGGTTTTAAAGTCATCAAATAAAAACAGAATTTAAATTAAGGGATTATAAATTAATGTACTGAGATAAAACATTCAATCCAACCCATTTATACTCTCTTGGATCAAACCATAAGTGGTTCATCCCTCCATTTATTCTATTATTTCAATGGAAGCAGGAAGTAGATTCATGAGGGAGGAATTGGAGAAGTAAAAAAACAATGAAATAACGATCAATCAACAGTTGTGTGATAATATCACAAGAATTGGTGTGAAAAATTTCACACCATGAGGAAATAGTATCAATGTGATAAGAATAATAATAGGAAATGAGAATATGAATAACTCTTATAAGTATTCTAAGGTAATTCAAGAACATACAATTAAAGGAATGTGATTACAACATCGAATTGGAAACATAACATTTAAATGAAAAAAAGCCCAAAAATCATTAACTACTCCAACAACACTACATTAAATAGGAATTTCGAGAGTATTGGGTTGATCCTCCCATAGTAAAAAATAATCCCATTAGAGTATGGTAGGCCTAGGGTGGTAGAAAGTAAGGGATAAGAGACTTTTCCACCCTTGACCCGAAGTTGTAGCCAGCATGCCTCCACCAAATAAATGCGCCTATATGACCTTCTATATGGTCGAATGGGAGTGGGACATAGAAGAAGAAAATAGATCCAATGATTTCTAAAGACTTACTGTAATCATTAATCCCAAAATAATTTGTCGTTTCTAAGATATTATTAAATTGGTGGGATGTTTTTCTCGGCCACAAAATCTAGCCCACAATTTTATCTCCCAATTGGGCCTCCTTAATTACTACCATGAGTGAAAAATTAGTACTATTTCATGTAAATTAATTTGTTCTTCTATATGTCTTATATTTTCCAATGAAATTTGGGATTCATTGTTCCTGTATTGTGGGATCCACATTCTCATCAGTGGGATGGTGTCCAATCTGCCTTCTCCAGAATTCTTTCCTTTGATCGCCATATATACTGATCATCCTTTATGAATACTCCATTGATACCTAATTGATAAATGTTCATATTTAAGTTTAAAACCATTTAAAAAAATATGAAATTAAAATATAGATAATTACATTCCAAAAAATTATATGAATCATTGGGCCTAAATTGGTGCACAGTATGCATGAAGTGCACAAATGATGAGAATGGATGTTCAAAATTAAAATCCACTAACATTGGCCCATAGGATCAAAAATGAATAATTTATACCATTAATATATCATTAAAAGCTATTATTTTATTGTCTAATAATATATAGAAGTATTTTTCCTTGTGATTTATATATGCACCCCACCCTAGTTGAGAACTACGTGAAGAACACCTCTAGCTTCACGGGGGGGGGGGGGAGGTTCTTCTCCAAAAATCCTGATAGAAGGATGGATAGTTGGAAAAACATTCTTCCGATCTCCATATTATAGGTGGTCACATCCCATGATTCATTGGTTTGGTTATATATTCTCTGTTCCAGGTGTTTGTGGCTGAATTCTGCAATCCAAATTGTCATCAAGATGAGAAGGGTTTATTTCCCAGGTGACTATAGAATGAAATGATATGTGCTTTTACAAGTGTCTATAGGATGTTATGTGATGAGGATTGTGGCCCATGTGTCTATGGGTGGGATGTGATGTGGTATATAGTCCCAATGTCTATGGGTGGGATGTGATTTGTTATGTGGCCACAGTTGTTGTTGGTGAGGTGTGATTTGGTATGCGGACAAGGTGTCTACAATCAGGATTTGTTTTGTCTAATAGCCCAGGTGGTCGTACGAGCTGTGGTTGTGGGTCCCAGGTTTGCGAGGGTGGGTTTTTATGTGGTTATTTAATAATTTTTTGGAGAAATATGATTGTTTTGATTAGGAAAAATCAGCTAAAGTAGTGGGAAGTGGTGTGGGGTACTCAAATCATTGATGTTCTTACTATATTACATTACAAGACTTGTGTTACTTTTTGAGTGTGTCATAGTGAGGATGCGGTGGCTAGTATACCATTTTATGGGATGTTTTGTTGTAATATTATCTCATAGGGTAATTTGTATTCTTCACATCATGTGCACACTTGAGAATTTGGTTTTCCAATTGGTTATATTTTTATAATCACCCTACATATATAAATCTTCATTCAGGTTTATAGAAGGACATTACGGACAATGATGGACCTTACATGATCAGATATTGATAGTCGACGAGTCGTTTTTTTTCATTCTTTTATTGCTCGCTTTGGAATTTTATTACACTGGTAAAAAATTTATTTTATACATTCATGTGGTATAAATTTTGGTTTTATTTTATATATATATCACATGAAGTTATTTTAGAACAAACCATAATATCTTCTAATCTTGTTTCCTAAAAATATAAATGCCTCCCATTTTGTGAGATTTTATACCCTTACAGCTAGTCACCACACCTGGGCCTATTAGAGTAATGATTCAGGGGTTAATATCTCTCATTAAATGTTTCCATCAAATGAGGTGTATCTTTAGAGGGAGGTGTTTTGATAGAATGGTATTATAGAGGATGGTTGATATATAGAATAGAGTTTTGAGTTAGGAAAAGTAAGGATTTCATGGGTTGGTAGGGAAACCATGTTAGGATATATTGGTGTTTGACATTGTCTATGGAAGACAAGCTAGGACACATGATTTTGGGGCCCCTTGTGATCTGATGAATGGAATCAAAGCTAACCCAACAACCATGTGAGCTCATACTGATTACAGGGTAGAGAACCTTGTAAAGGTACATGAATCATAATGACTTGTGTTCTTGTCTGAATTGGGGGTTTTAGGATATTGGGAATGAACTAAAACAAATCATTTAAAATTAGATAAAATAAATATTAAATATAATTACATACTATTTGATATTAATAATTCATTTTTTACCTTTCAGCTGTGGTACTAAGTCATCATCTACGTGTGGGTTAGGCGGTTGAGGATAAAAAGGCTGGTCCAGTTGATTAGAGTAGGGTTTATCTAGAGGAAGAGGATGAATAGTGGCTGATAATGTTTTGTTCTTTCTATCGACATACATTGGGAATGTATGAGGGAAGTGTTTTTTACATGGAGATAGAGAGCTAGCTTGAGGATCTTGAGATCACCTTGAGCGTGATCCAAGCCTTGAGGAAGTACTGAATTTCCTTTGTAGTTAGTCAGATGTAAGTATCGATGTGTTAGTGAGGAACATTGTACCTGGTAGAGAGGAAAGAGGATAATATTCAATGGGAAGATTTTGACGATTTCCAACCATAAATCATTTCATCGGCCATACCGATTGATAATATTAAATAGTTAATCTCCGTCAAGTAGTAGAGTATGTTAGTATGAGATATTTGGATAATGTTTTAAGATCTCCTCTATTTTTCTCAAGACCAATTTTCAGATGAGGAGTCTCATATGAGACATCTAGAAGAGGGGATATTTCCTTTAATCAAGTATCTTGTTACTCCATTTATATTGCCAATATATTTTGAGTTCCAGAAAGTGGAAGATTTTATTGAGCGGACGCACTCATGATGAGGTTTACTATAAAAGGGGAGCCACCAGGGTTCTTCAAGGGGTAGGGTTACCAATGGTTGGTCTTACATGGAAGGATCATAGATGTTTCTTCCTATAATGATTTTACCCTAATATATCCCTTTTTGACCATTAGGTCCTCATACATTTCTATGGTATTGGGGATGATGTGTTTCATATTTCGAGTCAGTGACCTTCTTCTGAATCAGTGTTCAACTATTGTTTCAGATTAGTATAGTGGATATTGACAGGTTCATCTCTAGCCTAAATAAAAGTTTCTAGTTAGTCCATTTCAAAAGTAGGTATAATAGGCTCATCCTCCACTGAGGGGAGATAGAGTATTTAGGGTCTAACTTGAGGATGTCCCTCAGGGAGATTGACCTATGCATTGTCAAAGAGGCGGATGTCAATACGGGATAGAGGGGCTAGGTATGGTCAGTTTCACATAGAAGATGTAGTAAATTTGGTAGGACCATAGATCATTAGAGGTGTGATCATTTTGATTAGTACCCTACATTGTGATTTGATCGATTTGGTAGCTTCACAGGCCTTTTTTCATCCATTCTAGAACTTTCTCTAAGACTATCCATATATTGTATTCTTGTGCCCCTGGTGTTGAGTACGAAAATCATAGGTAAGGTCAACTTGTTTGATATGTGATGAGGATGTAGACTGATGATTGTCTACGTCATTCAAATGGGGACCATTTTATTATATATATGTATCCATACTATATCATTCTCAGCATTGATGGGTTGTATTCTATGCATGGTGTTATCGTCTACTTCTATAGGAGGGTTTTTTTCTGATATGGATGGTCAGCATGTGGTTTTAGTTAGTGAGCAGTGCTTTTCGGTGGGCAGTCAGTGTATAAATTATCTTATTGCTGTGTTGTCTATGTTGTTAGTGTAATTAGTAGAAATTGGGATACTAGTTGTTCCTATAGTTTTTAGTGAGTTCCAGGTTATTCTTTCCCAATGAGGTTGTGATTCTACTCCCTCAACATGATGCTGAGTTCAGGATATACCTGTAACACAAATATTATATGATTTTAATGGATCCTTATCAGATGGAACCATATGAGTTATGGGAGTTTAGGATTTAGATAGATGATCTGATAATGGAGGGATTTATCTGGCCTAGTGTGTTGTCGTGGGGTGATCTAGTTTTGTTTTCAATGAAGGTAGATGTTGGTATGAGGCTCTGCATAGACTATAAAAGGATGAATCATGTGACATTAAATAATTTTTTTCCTCTACCATGGATATATTATCTTCTTGACCATCATGGAGGGGTAATTTGGTTTTCTAAAATCCATCTACGGTTGGGGTACTAGCAGTTGATGGGTATGGAGGGAGATATCCTGAAGACTTCTTTCTAGGGGCAGTTAGGGGCATTTTGAATGCATAGTCATGTCATCCGGTGTTATGAATTTACTATACATGTTCATGGGGATTATGAACTCTATTTTCCATGAGTTTATGGCTGGTATGTCTCCATTTTCAGCAATGTCATCCTAGTCTACACAAAGTTATAGGAGGAAAATGTTGAGCATCTTAGAACATTCTTACAGTTTATTTGACACCACGAGCTCTATGAAAAATTTTCGATGTTTTTGTTCTGGACATGATAGGTGAATTTTATTGAGAATATAGTTTATCAACAGGGTGTGTTAGTTGATCCTTCAAATATTTAAGTAATTATATCTTGGGTAGTATAATAGAATGTGGCAAATTTGCACAGTTTTCATTGTCTTACAGGATATTATAGAAGATTTATAGATGATTTATCTCAAGATTAATATCCATTGATAACTCTAAACAAGTATAAAAAATTTGTTGTGTGGATTGAGTAGTTCTATGAGATGTTTAATTATCTGATATGGAATTTGGTTAGTTCTTCAGTTCTCTGAGATCTAGAAGAAGAGGTGATCTATGTGGTGTTTTGTAATGCTTCCCATCAGGGATTGCAATGTGACTTAGTTAAGAAGTTAGCATTAATATTTTTAGTGTCTAGGAAGAAACATCCCAACAAGTTTAATTATAACACTAAAGATCTTTATCTATAAACGGTAATATTTTTGTTGAATTTCTTGTAGCATTACATCTTTAGAGAGAATTGTTTGGTCTTTACAGATCACAATATATCGAGGCGTGTCTTTTTTCCAGTGTAATATGAACATATGGAAGTGAATTAGAATGTATTTTCCTTAGGAATATGATTTCATGGTCTCGTACACATACGGAAAGGGGAATATTTTTTCTAATTCTCTGATCATTATTATTCTCAAAAATTTTGTTTAGGAGTCTGTGAATTCTTGGTAGGTGATGGAGGAGTTGACTGCCTTACAATTATATGCAAGAGTAGAAGGAGGTAGAAGATATTTCTTTTAGATTATTATGTATTCTTCTATAATGAGGTAGGTGTAGTAGTCTATTTGGGGATGAATATCGGTGTAGATGTTTCAGAAACGTTTTGGAAATGGTTATGCTTCAGAAGGTTGGTCAGATGATGGCCAGAACATGATGTTGTTTTGCGACAAGTTATTTTTTTTGATAAAAGTGCATGAAGGGGTCCTTAATAAGTTTAATAGGTAAAATATAGTAGTATACCCATGATTTTATAAGACATATCATAGAATGTGGATTCATTTTTGGGGGCCAAATATGAAATAGGGTGTTGCAGAGTTTGTGTTGTGGTGCTTTCGTTTACTAATGGTGAAGGCTGAGTACCATGTTCCCAATGGTTTGTTGCAGCACTAGGATGTCCATGAGGAGAAGTGGGATGACATATCAATTAATGTTTTCATGGGGTTACCCAGTGTTCATGGACTATATGATTTTATCTAGGTAATGGGGGATCAATTTTTTTAATCGGCTCACTTCTTGGTGATTAATTAGACAGGTTTAGTAGATTCATTGAATAAGAAGTATATGGATGAGGTGGTGCAGTTTATAGGAGTTACATGGATAAAAAATTCTAGATCAAGAAGTGTGATTTGTCTTAAAAGTATGGATTTGATTGAAGAAATATTTTGGAACCCGATTACACCTCATAAAAACCTTCCACCCTCAGATAGATGTGAAGTCTAAACAGAAAATCTAGATTCTAAAGGATATGAAAGGAGAATTAATCTTGGCCTTTGGTGGATCATTAGTGTGACACATACCATTGTTAGTGTTTTTTTTACAATAATAACTATAAATATTCCATTGGAATAGGTCCATTTGAAGCTTTTTCTAGAATATTGTGTCATTAACCCTTGTGTTGGATTGGGGATATGCAGATAACTATTCGAAGTCCTGAAGTAGTTTCGAGCATGACATAAAAGGTTCTTCTCATTCCTCAGTGGATGAAAGCAGTTCATGATTGGACGAATTTGTATTCTAGACATCAAAGGATGTCCATAGTGTTTGATTGTGGGGACCACATGTTCTTTAATTTTTCCCCCTGATATGGGTAGTGGAGGTTTGGACGAGGGAGTAAACATTCACCTAGGTTCATTGGACCCTTTGACCAGCTAGTGCGAGAGGATGATATGGAATACCAGTTGGTGTTTACACAATATATGGGGAGGATCTATGACCTCTTCCACATCTCAAAACATTTTTGGTATCCCCATTATGACTCCCATGTCCTTGAATAGGGATACATAGATTTCTATGATGACACAATGTATGTGGAGCAGCTATTAGAGATCCTATATTTTTAGGATAAGTTCATGAATGAATGAACCATTCTGTTGGTTCATGTGTTATAGAGGCATAATGTCCAGGAATAGAGTACTTCGGAGTGGGAAACCCTGACGTGTTCCCAATACATAGAGTTTTTTATGAGTTTTGGTGTGTTCTGTTTTTTTATAAATATAATTAAGAATATTTTTCGATCAAATGAGTTGTTTCCCCTTGGGTTGAGATATTTGTGGTGCAATATGTGAAAATAATTCATGACATCTAAAAAGTGGAAGACCGGATTCCAAATCATTATCCATTAATTTTGATGCAATTAATCCCTTATGAGTGATTCAATTCCACCCATAACAAATTGAATCTTAAAATGGAGGATGGAAATCCTAGATTCGAATGTTCAAACAGTGTGGTTGTTGTGATTTTGTGGTGTGGCATGTTGTGATTGTGTAAAAATTAGTTAAGGTGTTTCTCTTGGATATGTGTAATTTCCACTCTAGATTTATAAAAAATCAGGGTGGTTTATCATTGAATGTTTACATGTTTGGTTGTTAGCGTCATTTCATGCATAGAAAGATCCTTGAGAGTAATCTCATAGAGTGGTTGTTCGGAACCCTATTTATTATACAATTGTTTTTAGATTCTCAAGGGCGATAATCATTTAAGAGGTATCTAATGTAATGGTATGTGTCCTACTTGTTCATTATATTTTTAGTTTTGGTGGTTGGAAATGTACAGTGGATGCTTAGAATGAGTATGCAATGGTTCAGTTCCAAAAGGATAGGAAATGTCAAGATTTCACACTATGTAATTGTATTACAAGATGTGAAACACTACTTCATAGATTTTGTAGTGTTTTCATGGTGTGTAATATTTTTGGGTTTGAAAAATAATATAAAATAAATATGTGAAGTATTTTTCAGTGGAAACAAAACCATGAGTAATACATGACATGAATTGGTATTACACATTATGTAATACCATGATAATGTAAAGTTATAATGATTATTTATAACAAAAGCATTATTTATTTAGGTATTTTTTCCCTCTCATTCTAGAGGAACCCAAAAAACCCAAAAGATTCCTTTGAACCTTACTCCTCCCTCATTGATCTATCAATCCTGATGGTTGTTCGTTGGTGATATATAGTCAATCTGTGGTGATTTTTATCCTCTTTCTCACATGTTTCCTCTTGGTCATTCTTTGCGTTTTGCTTATGTGAGACAATTTGGAATGTGTGAGATGTTTTAGACTTTTTTTTTATTTTTATATTGCTGAATAGTTTGGTCCATGTTTCTGGTGGCACAGTTGTCATTTGCAGACATTACCTTTTCCCTACAGTGCACAAACAAGTAGTAAAGCTTCTTAAAGGTAGACATTCCAATTTTCCTATTTAATTGAACATCATTTGGGATGGATTTAGTTTTAAAAACCTATGTATCATAGTTTTTCTACACAAATGAATGATATGAACTGGTTTAATGAATTGAAAGGGGTAAAGGGATATGATGAGCATGGTTTTATAGCTTTGATGTTATTGTGATGTAGTGAACTATATAAGCTAAATGCACTATTAAAAATTGTGGTCGTTGGTGGTTTGTGGTTTCATAGTAAACATGTTTCATGTTGGTTGATTTTTAGATTGAACACCAGTATATAGATATTTTTAAATCATATACACTTGGATAATATACAGATGCCCTAGGATTACCCAGTTTCTATGAAAACCCTTGAATTAATAATTGTAATTAAATAAGAAATACATTATTGAAACTAGAATTGTGTTATTATATGTTATATGGGGATATGGTTGTGTAGAATAGTGTGGTTGTCTACATGAGATATATGGAATGTGTAGTGGAAATGTTGTGATGTGTGGATCCACTCTGGTTTGTGTTGTGTTGTGTTTTGTGTGCCTAACTATGTGTTGTAGATTATTTTGGGTGATGTGGTGGATGAATATGTAGATGATACGTCATCCTGACCATAAAATGGAATTTAAAGATTATATATTTATTGATTATAACATGGATGAGAAGTGTTGTGTGGTATGGATGCAATCAATTTCTACGATTATGTGTTGATGTCTTTCTTGCTGTGTGTTGTGCTTGGTAGATTCTCGTATAGTAGTTGGATAAATGGATAAATTATTGGTTAATAATATTTGGAAATAGATTATATTGGTTTGGGTATCATGGTGAAAATATTAGTTATAAAATGGTAATATTTAACCATGTTTAATAGAAATGGAAAGGAATTTTGGTCTGGATGTGTGGTTTTGTGCATTAAGGGGGTAGCAAGTTGTTTTCAGTTTTGTGAGTTTGTTCTTTATTGAGCACCCATAGGATGGGATTGAGTTTTTTGAATCATATATGTATATATATATATATTTACCTTTTTAATTTCTATTTGAACTACACCCTATTTGAGAACTACATGCCAAACACCCCCACAGTCACAAGGGACAATGTCTTTTCCATACGTCTCAGAGGAAGGATTGATGGCTGGCCACCCACTCTTCCCTGCTCCCTCTTCCAGGAAGTGATATCCCATGATTCTTCAATCATGTTATGGTTTGTATGGACCTGGTGTGTGTGGGAGAATTGTTGTTCACCGTGTGTCTTTAGGACGACATGGGTTGACTTTTCCCATGTGTTTTCATGATAGGATGATTTGTGCATTCCCAGGTGACTTTGGGATGTCATATGATGTGGTATGTAGACCAGTTGTCTGTGTCTGTATATTATGTTGTATATGGCTGAGGTGTATATGGGTCATATGTTATGTGGTATGTTACCTAGGTGTTTGTGAGTGGGATGTGATGTGGCTAATGAACCAGGTGATGGGACGAGTTACAGTTGGGAGCCCGGGTGTGTGCAGGTAGGTTGGGAAGTGGCTTTTTCAGAAGTGGTGGAAGCATGAGGACATTTTCAATTATGAAAAAGAGGATAAAATAGTGGTAAGTGGTTTGGGTTATCAAAATAATATATGTGATTACTATATTACATTATATGGCCTTTTTTACATGGTGATCATGCCGTTTTGAGGATGGGATGGCTAGTATACCTCGTTAGGTGTTGTTTGGTTCTGCTGTTTTCCCATAGGGGAATTAGTTTGATTAATGTTAACTGTTCATGTGATACTTTGGTTTTCCAACTAAGTATATCTATATACTAACCCTACATATATAAAACTACTTTTAGGTTTCCAGGTGGACCCCACAGACTCTTCTAGACCTTACTATCTCAACTCCTAATAGTTGTTGAGTTGTTGATTTATCTTGCTTTTGGAACTTACTTTTAGAGTTTTATGGTTCTTGTAATGGTTTTATTTAGAACATGCATGTGGGATGGATTTATGTTTTCATATATATATATATATTGCAGTTGTTTTGGGATGAACCATATTATCTCCCAATCATTTTATTAGTAAAAAGGATATCCCTCCCATTTTGTGAGATTGTATACCCTTAGTACTAGTCAACATCCTGAGGCTTACTAAAGGTGGGAATTATGGTTCATTATCTCCCTTTCTTGATTTTTATCATAGGAGGGGTATCTTTTGTTGGAAGGGGTCATGATAATTCCATTCAATAAAAATGATAACTTCATTCATGCGTATATGTGAACTACTACCCCACGAATCAATGTGATTTATTATTTATCTCCTCGTCACATGAAAGGTATATATAAGTGTATTTAGAAGATATAATTTCATATTTTTGATATTATGATCATTATGAAATTAAATATTAATACTTACCTTCTTTTTTATGATCACTCAAAAATGAAAATGTTACTCTTGTGTAAATATGAAATAATGTGTCCATTGTTGTAACATAACTAATTTTTCATAAACATATTTAATGGTTGAATATAAAATTATACATTATGTATAAATGTTATTATTATTTATTGTTTATTATTAAATATATTAATGGTAAATGGCCCCTTTCCCCATGGATGACATACTAAAATCATTTTTATATTATGGAATAAATGTCCTCAAAACACCTAAAGTGGATTAAACTGATTAAGTAATTAAATACTTAATTTTAAAAAATCATATAATTTTTATTTCAGTACGGTATTAATCCTGAATATTTTATTGATAAATAAAATAATTTATGTGATTATATTATACGTTTTTTTGAAGTATATATATATATATATATAAAGTCTATTCTTGATATAAGGGATTTCATATCAGTTTTCTTTCATTGAAGTATATTTTATTATTATAAAAATAATTACTTTTATGTGTTGTATATACTATAATTTTAAATTTTATATCATTATTCATTCAAACTTAATTTTATTAAATATTTCATTGTGAATTAATTCAATCCTACAAATTAGATATGAAATTTAAAAAGTGTTAAAGGGATTATTAAATTGACATACATTCATTCGGTTATAACTCTTCTTAATTGACTTTTTTTTGGCATGATTATATATGAATTTTTCTTTAAATTGTTTTTTATTTCCATATATCCTGTGTGTTTAAATTTATTACAAACCATCTCTTCATTGACTAATTTTAAATTAAATGATATGATATTTTTAAGAGTTATTCAGTTAAAATTCCATTTCCCTAGAACATAAGCTTTTAATATGTACCTATATTATTTTATAATATTTTTATACTTACAATTTGATAAAATATATCATAAATAGTGTTTTTTGGTTGATTATATATAATTTTTTTGGTGTTATTATTTCATGGGGAATGCGATTAAAGTTTCATCAAATTGGAAATTAATTTATGTAACAATCTATATAATTTTCAGGATTGTTTATGTTCAAGTTTCCTTGGGGGAAATCAAGTGCTATGTTTTCATGATATATATATATATATATATATCCTTTTCATAAATTTGGTTTAATTTTTTTTCTTTTCATTTCCCCCCTTATTGATTAAAGAAGCATCATGACGGTCTTCTGTAAGTGATACTGATCTTGTATCTTCTTTAGATTGGGAATATTTCTCTTCCATGTTAATGTTTTCTTAATTTTTATAAAAAATAAAATTTTATAAATATAAATAATTTCATAAAGATATATTAAATGGTATCTTTACTTATTGTAAATGGATATCAAAAAGAAATTTCATAAAATTCTCCAAAATATATCACCATTTAATCCTTTTAAAAAAAATTAATTAATAAGAATTTTTGAAATCAATAACATAAAGAGATTTCCCATAATTAAAAACTTTAATTTCATTAAATATTCATTAATATATTTATATGATCATTTTTAAATATATTTTTTTAATTTATTTTTCTTATTAAGGGGATTTCCAAAATTAAAAGTAAATTTTCCTCAATAATGTATTAATGAACATTTAATATTATTTCCATTCATCAAAACTAATAACCCTTTATTTTAATTATGATAACATGGGGATATTTTGTAATGATATCATCCTAATTCATTCAATAGATGGATTATGAATCTTTGAAAGATATTTTTAGGGTAGTTGTTTAATTTCCAAGGTTAAATAAAGACTTGAAAGGATATCTCTATTTTAAAAAATACAATACAAAACATTATTCGCACCATAATAACCATTATTTGATATCTAGATTCCCATATAATATTTAATGTTTTAATTAAATAAAATCACTTTGTCCCATATTGTGGGTGAATTATTTTATTATGTAATTTTAATAGAAGGGAATTTTTTATAAACAAATTTTTTTTACACAGCTTTAAATGAGTTATTCAAGGGTGTTATTCGTGTTATGGTTGTTGGAAAATATGGAAAAGAGTTTTAATCCCATTATTACTGACAATTGAGACTGATTCGTCTTAAATAAATATTTGACCCCAAGTATAGTTCATGAGTGAACCTAATTTAGCTTATACATTGGGTGAATCCAAATAGCAATTGAACACATTGGGTAATGATTCTGTTATCTTGATAATTAGATTTTATTTATGTTGTGAGGTTACACTAATAATAAGTTTTCTGTAAGGGTTGTATAATAATGATATCCCAAGGTACCAAAATGTTTTCATTATGCTTTTTGTCGGTTATAAATGATTATATTAATTAATGATGACATCACATTTATTTTGAATAATTAATATTATGACACATGTATTATGGTAATGTTTTATACCATGTTTCAGGATTAATGATCCAATAATTTATTGGTATTAATTTTATTATGTTATGATCATGCAAATTTATTATGTCCTAATATACTAATTATCATCTTATTCTCACTATTGAAATTCCATTTTTAATTAATATGTTCTCCATTACTAATAATTTTATTTAACCCTGTTTATGTTTCATTTTCCCATGGTTATGACGAATGATGATTAGTGAATTTTCTCTTTAAAGGTTTTATATGTGGATTATTTCATGGGAGTTGTTAAAGATGTAATGTGGAATAAAAAAATTTAGGTATAGTGTAGAAATACTCTACTCAATTCATGATTGTTCTCTATGTAATAGTTTTTCCACATTATCTAGAACTATAAACATAAAATGTCTATGTATATGTAAGAGATATAATATTTCATTTTGATGTTATATTGTTTGGAAGGAAATATTGTGTCATATTTATTGGAATCACAATCATTGATGAATAGATTGTTTTTTTCACCAAATCCAGGAGTGTGGGGTTGTGACTATTATAGTAACTAAACTATTTATGAGAAGTTAGAGTTAAAAACATAAAACATGTCTCATAGATTAGAAAATGAGACAAACACACCCTTATATAGTATTCTCTCTTAGTTGAACATGTTCTTTCATCCTAAATTATAAACATTATTATTTTATTCACTAATTCAAATAAATATATTCATATAAATATTATTTTTTAAATATCTTTTATAATAAAATTTTATATTTATATTCATCAAATTTTATCTATTTCCAAAATTGTGTGTGAGTAATATTGATTACATTGAGCTAGTTTTGTAATATTTCTATTAGTATTTATACGCCTCCAAAAAATCATATATATGAGATAATTAAATATATTATAATTTAATATATATAATTGACTATATATATTTCTTTAAATTTTTATTATTTATTTATGTGTAATTTTCTACCAGGTTCTTTGAAAATAAAATCAGAAATAGGCATGTTTTGGTGATTTTTAACACATGAACTACGGTTTTATATTTGATGACTTAAATATTAATGTAACCATTCGAGACAAATTAAAATCATTATTTACTTAATTATATGATACATTATCCATAATGATGTCATATTCATCCAAGATATTATTATATATCATTTTTCAATTTGGTGGTCATACCGACCAAAACAAGAATATCAAATATTTAATTGGTGATTAAGATTATAGAAGTTGTCTATTTTTTCATAATGTAATTATTATAAAAGTAATTGTATATTATTTAGATAATATAATGCCATGAATCATAATTTAATATTTCTAATAAATAGAAAATAATTTAGAGGAAGAAAACAAGATATGATATTTCATTGAGATTTTACTCCTCACAACTCACGATTAATATTTTTAATTCTCAAAAAATGACAACGAACAAATATATATGATAATTTTAAATTTATAATAATAATTATATTAATATTATAATATTTTATTATTAATTTCACTCTTCTAATCAGTGAATATATGTCATGGAGGAAAATAAAATTCCTAGCATCACGGATGTGGTAGCCCTCACAACACATAAATACATCTTTCATTTTTCATTATAAATAAGTGAACGGATTTTAATATATATTCTAATGGAAATATAGAATATAACATATAAACTATAGTGATTTAATTATTATATAATTATAAAACTATTTTCTTGAACATAAGATAAAATGGATTAAAAGTTAGGAAAAATGAGTACTCACATTAAAATCCCTAACATTATTTGAAGGATTCATCAAAAATAGAGGTATTATAATAAAATAAAATGAATTAAAACTCAAGGAAAAATAATTTTATAGTTGAATGAATAAATGGAGAGTTTTTTATAGGAAAATGTTATTTCTAATAGGAATTGTATGGGTAGTGATATGACCCATTTATAAGATGTGAGAATGCCAATTTCAAAATTATAACCAATTAATATTGAAATAGAACACACTAAACAAGTAAAGTAGATAAAAATGGTAAATAATTATTTGGGAGGAGGTAAGGTTGATCATAAAAAGCCATTAATTTCTACCCATGTTGTAAATATATTTTTATGTCATTTAATAATAAAATTTTCACATTCACTATTTCTATGTTTCATCATAATAACTAAGTTTTATTTACCAAATAAACTTTTAAAACCTAGTATTTTATCCTTATTATTACATAATTTCATCTTAATATTTCCAAATATGTAGTTTATTTTATTAGATAAAATTTATATTTTTAAGTAATATCAATTTTAACATTATCGATTGTTATGTGTCAAACCACGTTTTAGAAAAAGGTATATTAGGAATAACACTTATTTAAATTGTATATTTATCAAAATCATTTATTTTATTATTATAGAATTATTAATTTTTTTAAAAAATATATCTATTTTATGTAATTTTATATCAAACTTGAACCAAAATATAATTTAATTAAAATGAAATACCAAAAATAGTTTTATAGGAAAATATTAAAAATTTAATTGAGTATAGGCTTTATAAATTAATAGTAGTATTTATAAAAAATTTTTTCTACTACTTAATACATATTTGGTAACGAAAAAATGTTTTATATTTTTTAAATTTAAACTTATTTTATGATATATTCCTAATTTTTTTTTTAAATTGTATATTTCACTAATTACGTAAAAATAAAATATTTCTGAAAAATATAAAGAGTTATCCTCAGGATAATATTGATATATTATTTTTATAATGATATTTATTTTTTAAAATTAACATTATGTGATTTATGAACTAAGATTATATATCAAAAATCAAAATATAATGGGAAACAAATTTTATTAAAAAGTGATATTTTTAATCAATATGTGCTCTTAATATTATCTCATATAAATTTATAATTTATAGAGTTAAATATATTATCTCATATATTATTAATTCCAAAAACAATAAAAGTGGGTGATTAATTTTATTAATATATTAACAAGTTAGTTGATAAAATAATTTTTTAGTATTAAATCATATTAATTATTTGTCCTATAAATGTAAGAAATTTTAATTTACTACTATATTTTTTATTTACTATAGATTTTATTCAAATTTTAATTTATTTATGAAATTAATCTAATATGTCATGGATATTTTTGGGTCAGTGTTGTGTATGAAGCATTCTATTGAACAATCTATTTATTTAATGAAATATATTTGAAATCTCAGGGTGTTATAGGTATAAAAATTTAAATAGGGTATTATATGAATTGAAAATAAATATAAATCAGATACACAGGGGATTATAGAACATATGACTGATGGGAAATCGATGTAAGGAATTTTTTTCCAACATCACTTTCAAATAGAGATTATCTGTGCATGATTCCTATTTGGGGAAAATGATATTTTTACTATAAGAAAATAATATTTTTTCCCATTGTTTATTATATATATATATATATTATAACTATTTGAAATCCTTTTAGTTAAAAAATTAAACTATTATTTACCTATAAGTAGATTCCTCCACATCTCTTACTTTTGATGGGGAATTTTTCTTAATATTCTAAATATTATTTTAATAAAATACATCTTTATAAGTTATGGATTATTTATCTTTATTTTATATTTTCATTTTGTCATATTAATGGTCTGAAAAAAATCATTTTTCATATTTTCTTTACGAGTCATTTATCATTTATTTTTTTTACCAATGTGTTAACAAACTTTTTATTTTAAACACATTACTAAGGATTTCACTAACTCATCATCATATCCATTTTTTATAATGAAACCATTCGATGTTTTTTGGGATTGAGATAATTATTTTTCATTCATAAATTTGTATATAATTAGTCCACATAAGTAAATTTAATAAAAACATATAGTGCATTTGTTCTAATTATTCAATGAAACATTATAATTCCCATTTGAATAACTTTTGACCAATGTAATCATCCTTTAATATGTTATATGATTCACTAGGACGACTTTTTTGTGAAACGATCCACCTTTCTCCCACTGTTTGATTCTGATGAAATATCAGGGTCTATTTTTTAGTACTAATTTTTTTTACTTGATTTAAATAAACTATGACAGAACCATGAATTTGTTCATGTTCTTATGGAACCCTATATTTATAAAATAATTATTATGATATCGATTAATATATTATCTCCCACCATTTTCTAGGATAATTCTTTATATCTCATAAAATCATCAATGGGACATTGGGGGGTATACCAAGAACATTATTTTGTGGGATACTGGTGGTTTTCACAAATTCACTATGTTATGGTATGTGGTGGGTTATTCCATGCACAATATATTATGGGTAGGTGATTATCATAGAACATTGTGATATGAATGTCTTGGTTGTTATCCATAAAATAATATATTGTTTCAATTGTTATGTTATTTGTATATTCATAGGTCATGAAACCATCCTATGAAATCATGGCTTCTGATTATTAAGTTTCTTTCACATTCACATGGATCCTGTCATAATTTATGATCAAATTTTTATTTCATGATACATGATTTGTGATCCATGTTTAATAGGGTATGATTTAATTATATTATATTATAAAATATTTTATCATTATAACATTGTTATTTTATTCTCACATGTTATCTTAAATTAATATATCTTATGTTCACCCTCACTAAAAATATGAGTTCACCCATTATTCTTAATCCATTTCCCCATCGAATAAATTTGAGTATTTTATATGTATGTTGAAAAACATGAATCTAGTAACGTATATATGGTTTTTACATTAATATGTTGGTAAAATATACAATGGTTCTCAAAACATATAATCATTTTTTCTATATGTCTTTGAAAAAAACTATAATAATTTATTCCCATACTACACTAGAAATATAAAAACATAGAATAATAAAAATTCTAAAATTTGAGAAACAATTGAATGAATCCATCTACATATCTAGGGGATATTAAAACAAATAAATAGTTGGATCAAATTCTATTTAATGGTTTTATATAGTTGAAAATATCATTCTTAAACAAGACATATTCAATATAGAGCAGTGTATTTTCAAAAAATATTTTATTAAAACCAAAAATTTAGTTAAAATTCCATCCATATAACATATAAATACATGAATCATAAAAATAATGGAAATAAAACTTTCAACAAATGAAATTCATAATTATGTAAATTCATGACATTACCATGAAGTCCTCAATGAATATATTATAACCAAAAATATAGGATGGTTTATAGTGATCCCATACCACAAGCTAGATTTATCCTGATCATTATTTATCTTCGAAAATTATAATATTATATTAATTATTTTGTTTCTTAAAGACCTACTTCAACATTATTATTCCTTTTATTTAAGTTTTTTCATGTTATATTCAATTACATAACAAATTAATTCCGCATAAGATTTATTAATGATAAATAGTTGATATGTAAAAAATAAAATCGATAAGATGACTATGTTCCAATAGATTTTTCATTAATAATTTATAGAATGGTAAACATGAAAAAATTTTCATTTTTAAAGAAAAATTATAATTTTTGATAGATCCATGAAATATTATTATGAAAAAGGAACCATTTCACTTTCAAAGAGATGGTATGATATATGTATGCATGAGTAACATTTCCATTTATCAAAGATCAAAATAGTAATAACATAACATTTATTTTATAATTTAATACTGATAAATATATAATAAATATAATTTTAATTCTTTAAATAACATTAAAAAGACCATCGTTGGGATTTCGTAATAATAATTTTAAAAAAACAAATCACATCACTTAATGAGGCAGTAGTATGCCATACACAATAACAACCTTATTAGTTTCAATGGATGATTATGTGAAAAGTTATATGATATATTAATAATATATAATGGTTAATATTCTATGATTATAATATAAAAAATTTAATTAATACATTTTAACTTCCAAGTATATCATATATGAAAAAATAATCACATCTCTTTTTGAGGCAGTAGTCCACTGTATACTCGATTTACATAATCATATACTCTATAGAATGTAATATTAGAAGGTATACATGATGTTATAATAATAGATTATAAATTATATAGTAAAAATTATATATAAATAATAAATACGTCATTATATTCGTCCTTGATAAGTGACGATAAAAATTTAATTTTTCTTTACTTCATGAGTTGCCCGTCTGACATACAAATGAAGACAGGTTTGTTTCACATTTGAGGGAGGTGGAAAAAGTAGAAGTCAATTATCTTAACAATAGAGAACCATTTTTCCATGTAATACATTGAAATATTTTAATGAATATTTTTGTAACAAGGTAGGGAGACCGCTTTTGATTCCGAAGACTGGTGTCCCTGAAATTAATTTTATAAAAATATTAAATATATTTTATATTGTGCACATGGTTTTTCTAAATTAATTAAATATATCAATAATGGATTCCCAAGTAAATAATTTCTGACCAAATTTGAGTCAGTAATGTATGTTCTACTATAACCACAACCTTTGGATGGTTAGAGTTGGGTATTTAGAAAAAACATCCATTGGATGGTTTGTTAAGTAAATTAATTAATTAATAGTTTAATTAATTTTTAAAATGAAAAAAATATAAAATTAAATATAAAAATTCATATATATAGTGGATCTCAAAGGTTATCCACATAACACTGGTAACATTTGGAGGATTATTTCTCAACCCCTCATTGGATAAATGGGATCAAACGATGATGGTATTCTGGATCCATGATAATCCATGCGCCACAAAAGCAATGAATCCTCCCCTTCATTGGTAGTTTCATTCCTCATCAAATAAAAATAAAACATCAAGGTAGGAAACATATTTTTTTAATTCCATAACATATTATTAAATTATTTAGCATGATAATACTGTCATTCATTGATCTGTATTAAAATTCATCAATATCATGAGCCTTCACATTGCATAAATTTGTTTATTAAAATGTTTACTCCTATTGTGTTATGTTTTTGGACGCATCTATCACCAATATAATTTTAGGACATTAATTATTGTAAAAATATTTTTTAAAATTATTTATTAAGCACCTCCAACATCTTTCATAACATTATTTTTCATTGGCCTGAGGGAACCATGGTTCAACATTGTCTGGAGAGATCGAGCTCAATCACACATGGAGAATCATGGATGATTCACATGAAAAGTTTAGGATGGGGATTCATGGAAACATTAGTGGTTTATTCATATATATTATGATATCTTTTGGAATTTACCATTGATAGGAAATATCGTGAGATGACTGGAAGTGATCAATGATGAAACGGTGCATGCGTATATTGAGAAGACAATCAGAATTCAATTCCTCATCCAACAGATGATAAAAAAAGATTTCTAAAGGTTATTATAGCCTATTTTGTGTACCCTAATGGATTTATTCAATGTATAGAAGATATATCAGGAGTAACACATGGATGATAATTTTGTTTTGAAAAAAAATCAAATATACACCGTATTTTTTGGAAGAACACACACCATGGGCATTAGAAATCTTGGGATCTAGGGAGTGTTTGAAATCATAATATTCACACAATATATGGGAACCACACCTACCATGTGACTTAATTTTGAATAAATTTCATGTACTATGGGATATGTGGACACCGTCATTCCTAGGAACACAACTAGTGTACAAGAACATGTTATAAATGACACAAAGTCGTCTAAGAGAACATGGATCCGCCCTGGGAGGTTGAGAATCTCCATGCAGTCCCCTTACAGACCATATAAACATACGTGGGTAGTGATCCATGTACTGATGAGGACACATATAAGTAGCAGAGTGGGACAAAACACTATGTTTTTCCCCTACATGCAATTTACATATTTCTATGTAAACAACATCTAATTGTATCTTCTTCATTTAGGATTTCATTTTGTCCCTCGAGTTTACTATCTTGAATTTTTTTTCAAGTAGAAAATGATGGTGTCCTTAATAGTTTATTTAGAGACATGATGTGATATTTTATAGGAATGAATAATATTTATTTTGAAAATTGATTATGATGATGAACATGTAGGTTCACCAGAGAGATCTTAGTGGCACCCTCCTATTGGGACAATTCATGGGTCCACTATCTACAATTAGAGTTGTAACCTCTAGTTTGTATAAGGAAATTTTACTGTATTTATCTTATGAATGGAACCATCATTTGGGAATAGGTCAAGAGTCATCCATATTTCAATATATAAGCCTCTTACAAGGAAATGGAATTGGTCCCCTGTCTACCATCCAAAGGGAACCCTTTTATGGAGTCAGTGTACGGGTCCTCTATTTATATAGTGGAACCCTTCTGTTAGGATATGGAAAGGGTCCATTATCTCTCTCAGTGGAACCCACCTACTCGTAAAACACATGGGTTCTCTATCTAACATCCTAGAGGCACCCTCTTTTTGGGATAGGGCATGGGTCCTCTATTATTCTAAATATTGAAAACCTCTTATGTTGTCAATGCATGGGTACTCTACCATCATAGTGGATATATCCTATGGAGTTAGGGAATGGGTCTTATACCTTTAAAGTGGAACCCTCCTACAAATTTATGGTACGTTTACTCTATCCACATAGTGGAACCCTCTTGTTGGGATAAGTCATGGGTCGTTTACAAACTGATTGAAAGCTTCTTGTTGTACCAAGTAATGTGATCTCTACGTAGAGATTTTGTCCCATCGACTATGTGTCACATTGTCAAGGTATCATCCACGTGGATACATATTCAAGAATTGATATGATATGATGAGAATCATTTATGGACCTATTGGAATGGATGGTTGAATATTTTCTTTGTATGTGATTGATATAGATATCCATTTTTTATCTAATTGGTGTTTCTAATAAGATAATATTTATTTTTCCTCCATGTTGGATTACAATTGATTTTATGGTTTGAGTTGTCTATGTATATTTGCCAACCTATTTCAACCACAAAAGATTTCAGGGTATCCTACTAGTTATGTTTATAATAAACCATATGTGGGATTTTACTACATGTTTCATATGTTATGAAGATGACTTATAAGATGGAGCTGTTTTTAGAGGAGCATATGGATACCCTATTGAATTTTACCGCATACGGTTGTAGAGGATTGGAGATTTTCATTTTGGATCTCTCTTTATTTACCATTCTAGGTATTGTCTTGTTGTTATATCTTTCTATTTATCTATTTATTTTTCACCTTTAATTTTATTATTACATTTTCAAACTCCGTTATACCCTAGAGTTTGTTGAATTCATGGTTATTACTCTAGATGTTACATTATATTCATTTATTCTTCTACACATATTTTTGGAGTTGGTTGAGTTTGTATATAAAGGTAAATTAAACAAGTCCCTCCCATATTTTTAATTTCTTTTAGTGCTTATCACCAGAATCTATACTATGGATTCATGTTTGGGGTATTTTTTGAATGAATCTTCATCAGTAAAGAAGTACCTAATGGTTTGGTTCAAGGTGGATTTGTTTCATAAAGGTTTTTTTTCTTGTGGTGGGTTTTAGTGTGCTTTACCCTTATGAGGATTTGGATCTAACCACATGCTTGTGGAGTCAGTATAACGATACATTGGTAATAGGAAACATTGGTAAATACAATTTTAAGGATTGATTCTTTGAATTACCTTCTTGAATCATATCCCCATATGTATATGTTCCTCTAAACATGGTATATCGTGATTTTATTTTTAGGATTCATCAATGAAGAGATCTTGGCAGGGAACTAATTCAAGATCATGACGAAAATTTGATGAAGGATGAGGCCGCAGTTTGTCGACCATCTCACAAGGTCTCTCTTCTAGGTGGATAGGTATCATCATCCACACTAATAGAGTATAATATAATACCTATAAACTAGGATAAAGATGAATACATTCTCAGAACACTCTATGAGTTCTAACACTAGAGGGCGCTGAGGTTTTTCGGTGAGAAAGATCACTAGGTGGTGAAACAATTTCTACATACAATTACATTGGTTTATAGACTTATTTGGATGGAAACTAACTAGGTGATTTGACTAAAATACATCATTTACAAGGAGGTGTTGGGAACAATTTTAGTCTTTTTATTGACACACATGATGAGTCAACACTCTCATAGGAAATCTATGAGCAACAATTTCTTGTGGAATATTACCCCATTCTTTCAATAAGATAACATTTAGGAGAAAATGCTGCTATATCATGATGTTATTATCTTTTCTTATTATGATTACAGGTTCAATCGACTTATTTTTTTCCCTTGACATGATTTAGTATGTCTACTTTCAAGCATGAAATATTGTGAATGTTCTTTGCAAATACATTTGTACCGATGTGGTACCCCTGGTCAATACCACTTATATCAGGGTGATACAGAATTAATTAGTGAGGGATAGGTTCTTTTCAAATATAATTAATGAATTTATAACTGTCATTGGGTGTAATAGGGTCTATTAAACTACCTCATCTATAAGTTGGTAGTCTGTAGGACCTTGGTGTAGGATATCTTCTCAATATTAGACTTAAGATAATTTTGTGTCTTATAAGGACCGTGTATGGGGAAAGGGTAGCCTAGGAAGGTGTGGTTCTATGAATATGATTTGATAGGTCACATGACATGTTATTTAATTACTGAAAGTGATTAGGGGTGAAGAAAAAGATTGGATGGACCATGATGGATTATGAAACACATTGATAATGGATCTCCCAAGAGAGGGAAGGGCATTCCATAGGTAGGAAATTATTGTATTTGAGAAAGTGGAGATCTAGGAGGAGGATCTGTTAGTGTTGAATAATGTTATGATATCCTTCAGTGAAAACCACAAGTATAACCTCATCAATCTCATGGAGTAGGCAGTCATGGTCGTGTGAATCTATAGGCTATTGAGGCTTATCTCCCAATAGCTCATGAGATGATTATAATTACAATCTATGTTTATTATAATATTTCATTGATACTAGTAGACATAATTGTGATTCATTTATTCATATAATTACTCATGTTTTGAGATATGTGGCACCCATTTGTTTCCTTATACTAGAGGAATTTCCATTATATACCTACATGGATCACTTTTATGAGATCTTTTATCAAAAATTTGTACAATATATCACTTTATTTATAGAGTGACTCATTTGAAATTTTGGTCATCAAAATGATACCTTCTAACATCATGTTTTGTATGGACTCATTTTACACAGTATTAGACCTTATCTACTATCAGAGACCATTGTCATATTCCTACCCATTTATGGTATATGATTCTATAATGTTGGAAAGAGTGAGACATTTCGTGGTAGGATGTGTTTGTTTTGCGATCTGGAGTATTGAACCCACCACTCAATAGTTAGTGATGTAGCCCTTGGCAAAATTTAATATTCAATCAAAAAGATTTTTTAGTTGTGGATGATTACATGGAAATATTCCTTGAGGAAGTTTTGGGATAACCTCTGAGGAGGTATATGTAATTTTTCATTGACTAGAACCCTAGGAATACTTTGATATCATTTTTGGAATATCATATGGACATTAATGAGCTCCAAGAGCTACAATTTATATTTGAGGACCATCGAGAAAAGGGTCTCATCTGACCCACTATGTCTATCTTGGAAGATTTGATTTTTTTTGGAAAAATTAATATGGGATATTATATCTTTGTGTAGAATATTATTACCTAATACATTCTATGATAAATAAAAAGAACCCTATATCAAGGATTTATGACCTCTTTGATCAGATATGAAGCCTGTAATGGATCTTGAGTATCAATCTCATATTTAGCAACAACTAGTTGAGTGTTATTTGAGGGTGATATTCCAAAAATGGAATTATGGTGTCGCTACAAACACTATGAGTTATGGGTGAATCCTTTTAGTAAAGAGAATTCCCCCACTAGGTTTATAGATTTTATGAACAAGATATTATGTCCATGAATTTATTTTTTTGTTGTTTTAATCTTTAAGAACATACATATATGATTTGTGATAAAGGATAAGCATGTTGATCCCTTGAGGATGGTCCTAGTATTACTTTAGAACCACCATATCTATGTTTAGATATTGATGTAAAAGGTATAGATCCAAAGGATTACTTTATATAGAGTGCCATTTCTAAGCATAAAATTGTTCTGGGTCATGTGAAGATCGATGTAATCATTTATTGGGTGTCACCTAAGAGCATGTCAACAGTGGATAGGGTAATATATAACGTTTGTAAAAAATTCTATATTATTAAAGCAACTATATTCACCCTTACTCATAAAGGGAAACTATTTACCTGGACTGATCTATGATAGAAATCCATTGATGTGTTTTGAATGAGTATGATTGTCGATCTGATTTTGAGTCTTCTTGAGAATGTTAGAGAATCTATATTGTTTTACAATACCTCTAGAGAAGGGTTGATATATTTTTTTATTTTTTCAAAGGTAGTTATCACATATTCATCGAGGTAGTTGATACCCCAAATTCAGAACTATGTTTCTCATGACTCAGAGATAGAAGTGGTAGTATTTACTCTAAGGATGTGGAGGAACTATCATCTAGGAGATAAATTTTTTGGTTTCTAAGACCATTGATATATCATTAATTATTTACTGAGAGGGACCTGAACATAAAATACCTGAAAATTTATGAGTTATTATAGGACTATGACTTCGAGATAGTCCATACCACATAGAAGGCACGTATCATGGACGATAGCTATAATAGGAAGTCCCATTCTTGTTTAGTATGGAAGGTGTTAGAGTAGTTGACTTCATTACATCCAGACACAAATTAGGAGGAGGATTCATAATTTATTCATTTGATGGTGTTGAACCGTTTAGTTCTTTATTATCTATGTGAGGAAAATTTGGTGTCCATCAGCTTTAAAGACCTATGTCCCCAGATATTCTGAAGAGATTAACCCGGATTTATTTCTAAAAGAGGTAATAACATAATCCTTTTCCGGTGAGGGGTGGTGGTCCCAGTCATGAGGCGGGAGTAGTTGATGAAATAGTTTAAAACAACTCTTTTTGTTTTTCATCCTTGCATGGGAATGATTTATAGTTACCTTCATAAATAGTTTTCTTGGGCTGGTATGTGGTGGAGCATGTCTATGTTCAAAATTTAGTGCCACACATTTCATCATTTGATGACTAAGCCCCAAGTTAGAGAAAGTTCATTACAGCTCTTGAGATGATTGTGCAGAAATTAGAAAACATATTAATGGAAATTTTATTTGTTCTTCCATATATATAGAGGTTCCATCATGTCATCTTGGTGATAGTCAGCTAAATTATGAGGTCGATTCACTTCCTTAATATCATCAAGGAAGAGTTCTCTGGAGTATTTAGGGATGTTGTATTAGACATAGATCATTATCCATGATGGGGTTACATAAATGAATGTATTTGACCTTGATGTGCTATTTAAGTCAGGATTGTATAGAGTACTCTAGGAGGCATTTAGTACATATATAAGGATGAGTATATCCTTTCATTCCTATATAGAAGGCTAGTCCGAGAGAACTCTCAAGGTTCTTGGAGATGTACTGAGTGTATTTATTTTATACTTTGGATATAGATAATATGATCACTTTACCTTGGTGGAGTTTTATTATAATAATAGTTACCATTATACTATCCATATGGAAATTTTAGTGGCCTAGTATAGGATGTCATAAAAGTTATACATTGATGGACTAAGAATGTTGATGCATCTCTTGTTGATCTATGTATGGGGTAGGTGATTCGGGAGAATATCATGGATCTCTATGAGTAGATGAGGGAAAATCATACCAAGAAAAAATATTATTCAAACCAACATTATTATCCCATGGAGATCAACTAGGAAGACCATATTTCCTAGAGAGACTCTATTCAATTAGTATTTTAGAGAATCTACTATGGAGGAAATCTATCAATGATGTTCATTGGGAAAATTGAGATCTTATAGAGGTTTGGAAAGGTTACTTATTACCTCACCCAAGCCCCAAAATTGGAACGTGTTCACAACATATTCTGTAACATCCTAGTTAAATAAAGAAATAATAAATTATCTTTTTTATTAATATTTTTTGAATTATATATTAATTTTAATTTACATGGGTTTCTATGTTAGATGGTATACACAATACACTACAACGAGTTTCTTTGAAATCTTACATTACACAATAAGGATATAATACCATTATTTTAAATGGTATGTAACTCTTAGTCATTGTATTAGTGGGAATGAACAAAACTAACTACAATCTGATTATACATGTTTCTTAAAGTATTTATATTTATCCACTAAATGTTAGAGGCTTATAATGTGAATGAATTTATTTTTAAGCATAAATTACTTCTAAAGGTCAATTTACTGCCTTTTAATTGAGAACCCTCATTAAATATAGTTTTGGTCACTTTTATATATTCTATTTGACCAAATAAAATTCTTCATTATAATATATACATGAAAATTTCCTTTGGGAAAAGTTTTGGTATTTTTTTGATAAAATTCAATTTTTAAGGAAAAATGAAAAATGTTGTCTTCTAATTTAAAACTGCCTTTTAATCTAATTTATTTATATGGTTATATTATATTTCTAATTGGTTTCAAAGTTTAATTAGATTGTATTTTTATCATTTAATCCAGTGTGGTTCATTTTAAGCAATTTAAATTTGAAATTGGACATAATCAACTATCTGTCTTTTGTTAATTATTATTTCATAAAAAAACACTTTTTGCTTTGACACTAGGAATTAATTTTAAATTAATTAATCTAGATTCAATTTTTTGAATTTTGTAAAATAGACATCATTTTTGAATTCGGAATATCAAATATAGCTTATGCTAGATTTTTGGTTTTTTCTGAAAAACTTCAATTTTTGATGAATAGTGAAACCACTAAGTAGTAGTCAAAAAACTGACTTTTTCATTTAAATATAATATTAAAGCTTATGTGAATTGAATTTCAAAAATCCAATAGAAATGGTTGTTATTAGTAATTAAAATTTGGTTCAATAAGATGAAAATATTTTTTGGTGAATAGTATCGTTTGACTTTTTTACCACAATTAAAGATAAATAGGGTAATTCTAGTAGAAACAAATATTATAATAATAAATATTTACCTTACCTCTTGTTATAACCTTATTGGATTAGTCATGGACTACCATAGGCATCCTTGTGTCGATTTTGGGACCCCATGGATCCACTTAAGAGTGATAATGACACTTTATTAGAATGGGTTCACAACATGTTCTGTAACATCCTGAGTAAATAAATAAAAAATACACTCTCTTTTTTATTAATTTTCTGTCAATTAAATATTAATTTTACTTTAAAGGGGTTGTTATGTTCGATGGCATACCTGATATGCAACAACGGGTTTCTTTGAAATCATATGTTACACACTAATAATAAAATATTATTATAATAAATGGTAGATAACTCCTAGCCGTTGTATTGGAAGGAATGACAAAAACTAACTACAATATGATTATAGATGTTTGATAAAGTTTTTACATTTATCCAATATATGTTAGAGGCGTGGAATGTGAATGAATTTAATTTTAAACATAATTTACTTTAAAAGGTCGATTTACCGCCTTTTAAAGGTGAACCCTCATTAAATCTAGTTTTGGTTACTTTTATATGTTCTATTTGACCAAATAAAATTCTTCTTTAGAATAAGGACATAAAAATACACTTTCAGTAAATTTTTTGTATTTTTCTGATAAAATTCAATTTTTAAGGAAAAATGAAAAATGTTGTATTTTTATTCAAAACTGCCTTTTAATATTATTTATTTATATGGATAGATTAACTTTTTAATTAGTTTAAAAGTTTAATTAGATTATATTTTTACCATTTAATCCAATTTTGGTCATTATAAGCAATTTCACTTTGAAATTGGACATAATCAACTGTCAATATTTTGATAGCTATTATTTCATAAAAAGACACTTTTTTTACAATGAGAATTAATTTCAAATTAATTGATCCAACTTAAATGATTATAATTTTTTAAAATAGATATATTTTTTGAATTCTGAATATCAAATATAGATTAGGCTGATGTTTTGGTTTTTTTTGTGAACAACATCAATTGTTAATGAATAGTAAAACCACTAAGTAGTAGTTAAAAAACTAACTTTTCATTTAAATGAAATATTACCGCTTATGTGAATTGAATTTAGAAAATCCAACATAAATGGTTGTTATTATTAAGTAAAATTTGGTTCAATAAGATGAAAATATTTTTTTTTGAATAGTATCTTTTGGTTTTTTTACCACCGTTAAAGATAAATATGGTAATTGAAGGTAAAAAGAATACATTAATAATAACGATTTACCTTAAAACTTTTAAAAACCTTATTGGATTAGTAATTAGTGACCATGGGCATCCTTGGGTCGATTTTGGGACCCCATGATTCCACTTAAAAGTGATAATGACACTTTATTTTAATTAATTTAATGTAAAGAAAAAAATGACAAAAAATATTTTAGTAAATTAATTTTTAAATGGTATTATAAAAGTTATTTTTTTGACGATAAATATTCATTGGAAATTGAAAAATATTTCCTATTTCATATTATTTTTTTAATAATTTTTATACCTCGAATAAATTAAATTATTTATGATACAACAACGATGTAGTATTTACCTCATTAATAAACAACTTAAATAAATTAGATTATAAATATTAAAATAATGTCCAAAAATTTTCCGAATATTATTAGATGACTTTATTTTGACCATGAGTAATAAAATCACCGACTTTAAATATTTTTTTAACTTTTTAAACTGAAGAATGTTTATAATAAAATAATTGTTTAAAACATTCCTAAAGAGCCACTTCTCCCCCTTATAAAAGGAAAGAACTTCTAACCCATTCCCCACACCTCTCAAGCCCCTTGACTCATCCATAATTAGACCAATTAAGCTTCATACATCCATATTCGCCTCCTATAACCCTTACCTTAGGCATCATGCACTTCAAGAAGTCCTTTTGGTTCAAACCAAAGGATGTTACACAAATTAAAGGGTACAACTTCTCTTACATTATTCTCTTTTATTTTACTTCTACAACCCCTAAACTCTTTTTATTACTTTACTTTATAAAAACACTAGTATATTAAATATACTAGGCTTTTTTATGATATGTATTTTAACTACAATTACACACACCTCCATCTAATGGGTGGATAACATACTCTTTCTGTGGATGGAAAACTAATGCCTCATGAAACGATGATTGTTCGATTATCTCCTACCGCCTATAATGGAGGCCATTAAGATGGAATAATATTTATATATGATATATATTATGATTATGTTTTCCTTATGCTTCTTTATTTTTCATTTATATCATACCTTTATGGTTTCCATTATGGGTAAACAAGATAACTTTATTTGAGGAAGTACGGACTACTGCCCCCTCAAAGTGATATGACTAGTTAATTCCATATATGGGATGCATAAAGTATGGGGTTAATGATATTATATATGATATTATAATGTAATTATAATATAACTATGTATCATTATGTTTTAATTCTATTAAAATAAGAAATAGGAATGAAAGTAGTGTTCATGCGTACTTACGACATACCGTCTCCAGAAACGGTGCATTTCATTTTTTACCACCAAATGTTATGTGGTATTATAAATTTATACATATATATATATATGATATATATTATATCTAAATAATGAATATAATTCTGGATATAATTAACATTTGACCATGTGAAGAACTTTTAATTATAAGAAGTCCATTTTTGACTCAAGTACCAAATATCGACCAATGATCATTATTAACTTAAATGATTGCACCATGTTTATAACATGGTCATAAGTGACATAAAAGGAATTATAAACTTTAAAAATGTTTTTAATCATCTATAAAATAACTATAGTTTATTATTCAGTATATTAAAGAACAAATGAGTCAAAATGGACATGAATTAAGGGAGTTCGTCTCAATGTCCTTTCATTGAGGAATATTTCAATAATATATATCTTCTTCTTTTAAACGGTGTATAATATAACCCTTTGAATTTTACTTTCATTCAAAGGGAATATTTTTTATATGAAGCGTTTTAGTATATGAAAAATGGAATGTTCTTAATATTTGAGGTGACAATGACCTCTCTGTCACTGTAATTGTTACTTGGCTTCCTCTATAAGCCTTAATGTTTTCTAAAATGAAAAGTAAATACCATATTCTGTTATTGAGTGTTTTGGTATTAAAAACGGTTTTTGAAATGGATTGATTATTTAAATATCTTGAAGTTATTTCTTGAAATATCAAGTTATATTTTATTAGCGAAATGTTTATACTTGAAATATTTTAATGTGTTATGATTTTATAACGGTACTTGGACATTAGACGGGTGGTCACGTGATAAACCAAATGACGAGTGTTGCCATGATAAACGAGGAAGGGTGGTTACGTTATAACCTCAAATACATTGGGAATGGAATTCAGCCGTATGGAAATTCCATTTAGTGATATGTGTTGAAGTTGACCATATGGTTATTCTATTTAAGTATCATTATGTCCCAAGTTACCTTTATATGTAATGCCTTCTTTATATTGGTTTTATGGTAATATTTTGGTTACAAAATGGTATGTATTGTTTTATTATTATATGAAGAGTAATTACTAATTTATAAAGGTGAAAATTATTATTTATGATAAAGTATTTATGGTTTACTTGTTGTTTTGGAAAAATAACAGTTTTCCTTATTTTTGTATCCCTTACTGAGCTTTTTCTGCTCATTCCATGTTTTTGAAATGTTTTTCATAGGGCATAAAGTGTAATAGGGTCAATTATGGGATCAGGGAAATGTCATGTTGTCTAAAACATAAAACTAGACATGACTCTTTTTTTCTAGAGTATTTATGTTATGGAAAAATAGAAACTGAGTAGATATTTTTACATGTATTTTTCAAGTCATCATGTATATGTTATGGCCTTATTCCCTAAAACTCTAATCCAAAAAAATCCTTAATGAAAATTATTCATTTAATTAAATATTATGTAATGTTTTAAGTCCAGGTCCTTATATCTTCCATGTGTTATATATGATCATATATATGTATGATCAAATAGACATTATTGAATGGGGAGGGAATGACCTTGACGATTGAGACATCTTCATGGATAACCCAATTAAGATCAAGGAATTTTAGGATTGGATCCTATGTTAAATGAAAATAACCTTCATTCATGTGTTTTAGGATCATGGGATCATGAGGGAGATATCATGTGAGTAAGAGAGCCAGATACAGGCTCAATATCCACTAATTTTTTTTAGTTCATATTTTTTAGGATTACAATATTGAATGATGGAATAATTTCTATACCCTATTTTTTGTAATAATTTTTAACATATGAATTAATATTTTCATATCCATGCAACATCATGTGATTCTATGGCCTAGTGTGACTAAGATTATTTATATAAATATATTATGTATATTTTTTATCACCGACAATGTTTTATATAAATAATGGAATACAACTTAAGATATTATTGAATAAATAATTTGAGGCCAAGATTTAATTTCTAACATGAGTTTTAACCTATGTTCCACATAAGGATGGTCAGTGTAGTGTGTTCAGATAAAGTGTCCTTTGGCGAGTGTGTTTTTTATTAATTAATTTATTTTTTACTTAATTCATTACATGGAAGAATGAATACTTACCTCTATAAATTAAAAATAATGTTTTATAGGTAGGGTTATCCACATAAACATGGGACCATTGCTATTGGAATTATACCACCCATTCGTGCTAATTTGGGATCAAATGATGAAGAAGTTTTGTATCTAAGAGACTTGAGGCTTAGTGAACACAATAGTGCGTCCCATCATTAGAATCTATTTTATTAAACAATTAAAAATCCAATCTCATGGTATGACTCTTAATATCAATATTCCAACAATTATTATTATATCATTCAGAATGATTATAAATTTATTATTTTATATGTGTTTAAATTCATCCTATACATGAGCTCACATATTAGATTAAATTTTCTAGTCAATTTTTTACTCTCATTATGTCATGTTTATCTTTCTATCTACTCACAATGTATTTGATTTTCCAAGAACACTCATCAAATGATTTTCTTCACCTTTTTTTCATGAGATCTCCCACATAATTATTTTCATTCTTGATCGTTGGACTATAGGGACCAAAATTTGTCATTCCCACCAAAGTTCAAGCTTGATCAGAATGCCATATTTTAAAAAGATTGATGTGAGGTGATTATGATTATTATTAGAAGAAGAATCATGGATGGACTCTGATAGATTGTGAGATACTAGTGAGTCCCCCATGGATCAAACATCCAGTGAGGTAATGGGAGATGACTATATATGCGATAGATTGTGTGGTTTACAACGGAGAATCAAAATTCAATTTTATAGTCAATGTATGGATAAAAATGGTGGTTGTAGGTGATTAATACTGGTTTTAGATAGTCTACAAGTTTCAGTCGCGGAATTGAAGGAATATCTAGAACAATTCACTAAAAATTTGTGAAAATCATGACTATATTACATGTAGTTTATAAGAAAACACATATTCATCTTAAGAAATTAGTTCCCCTAGGGTTTCCTATTTATCATAAGTATCACACAACATATGGGACCCCTGCAAAACATGTGACAATGTTATGGTAACTCAGAGTGTTCCTTCTTAGTACATTGACATGGGACTGACCATTAACATGGTTAGTGTACATAGACATGAACTGAAATACACATGCATATCATAGAGAATATGTATCAAGATTGGGTGGATGAGACATGAAGTTTATCCCCATTACACAACTTGTAGGGATAAAGGGATATGATCCATGTACACGTGATGAAACGTCTAATACATAGTGTGGGACCACATGGTGTGTGGATATACAACACACCATCTACCTCCTTTTTAGGAAAATATTATCTCTCATACCTCCTCTGAGTTGAGTATGATTTGGCACTACAATAATCCTACAACATGTGTTTTTCACATAAAATACGATAGTGTACTTTATAGTATTGGTTGAGATATGATGTGATATGTTCTAGGTGTGATTTTTTTATATTGTGGAACTTAGTGGTGGAAGAAATAAGGTCGGATAGTTAGAGATGATTATAGTGTAACCCTCTATCTAGGAAATGAAATTGGTTCTCTGTATACTATTATCATCATACCCTCATGACAGAAGATGGTAGGGTCCTATGTCTTCCATTTGGGTGGCAACAAAATATGGGGATAGGGCATGGGTCCTCTATCCTTCATCATGGAACCCTCTATTTTGGAAAATTATTGGGTCCTATATCTACCATCTCAGTGGAATCCTCTTATAGAATCAGTGCATGGGTCAACTACCAATAGACTAAGACTCTCCTTATGGGAAAGGGCTAGGGTCCTCTATATATCAAACTAGTACCCATATTATGGGATAATATATGCATTATATAGCATCTATTTTAGTGGAACCCTCATTCTGAGACATGTTACTGGTACTATATCTATCTACTGACTGGCACAATGATGTGGGGTTAGAGAATGGGTCCTCTAAATCAGACTGACAACCTACTACAGATTCTGGGCATGGGTCATCTACCATCAGTGTGTCACCCTCCTATGAAGTCTATAAAGCCCCATCCTCAAACCTTACTTAATCATGAGTTAATACAAGATTACACATTGAGGATCTTTTTAGGTTTAGAGTTTTAGAGAATTAGATCATAAACTTACATTACATTCCACATTTAAACAAAGTAGTTACATAAAAGATAGTATTCATTTTTTCCCATCAACAGAAACATATTTAAAATAAAACAAGGATTCTTTCTTGACACATCCTTGACACTATCATCATATCATGTACCTTTCCCTTGACCTGTGAAAAACATTTCAAAAACATGGGATGAGCATAAAAAGCTCAGTAAGGGATATAAAAATATATGGAAAGGAAACCCAAGTACATGTACACATAATAATCAATGAAATCATACTTTACTCATAAAACATAAGCACTTTAACATACCTCATCAAATCAAGAATAAATCATAGAAATCATAAGACATAAAGGTAACTTGAGGCATTCATAACATTCTTACGTAGAGAGTAACCCTCTTGGTTACGTTTGGAATACCCACCACAGTATATTCCATAAATCTCTTCGGAGAAACCTTAAAGTTTCACTCCTTCGCATTACACAATGCATTGGAGAGCTATATCAGTCTCTCCTGCCCTTAGTTTATCACAGAACCACCTGTCTTCATTACAATTCCCAAGAACCATAACATAATCGTATCACATAAAATGTGCGTAAAGGAAACATAACATTTCCACCTTTCAATTAGAAGATATCAATACAACACATCGATATAAAAACATTATGAAAACCATTTTCAATACCAAAATAAATGAAAAGTAAAACATGGTATTTATTTTTCTTTTAAAAAGTAGGTACGGCTTATAGAGGAAGCCGAATCTCAAATAATGGTCACGGCGGCGGAGAAGTCGTTGTCGCCGCATATGTATGACAAAAACATTCCCTTTTGTCGTTTAGTAAATGCTTCGTATAAAAAAAGATTCCTTTTGAACAAACGTAAAATTCAAAGGGGTTTATACACTATATAAAAGAAGGTTGTGTATAAAACAAAATATGCCTCAATGAAAGGATATTGAGACGAAGTCCCATACAAAGACGATATCCTTGGTTTAAAGATAAATCAATTACATTATTATGTGTGGCAAACGAATACACCAAATATAAGTGGATATTAAGTGTAAAAAAATCAGTGGTTATTCACACATATTCATAGAACAACATATTCAAGGAGTACAAGTTTATCCCAAAGAATCAAATTTGGGTTTAGGAGTTCCCTTGCAAAAATTTGACAGCCTAACGGCGTCACTTCAGAATTCAGAAAAAGAGTTGATGAGAGATAAAAAGGGTATCTCATCACATGGACATAAAATTTACATCAATAATGATATATGAGAACATATCCCAACATAACAATATGTAAATTAAAAGACCCAACAAAATAAGTCTTTTAAAAAGAGGAGGGTGAAAGGTTCCCTTACCGACTTGGGTATCTTTCGAAACATACACCCCATGAAAGAAGGACAATACATCATTGATGTAAATACTAATCAATGATATTATATTACACAAAGAGTAGAATAATGGGAATTACATACACCACTCAAAGGAAAATGTGTCAAATGTAGCATAAATCTCATGGGAATAAAAGTGAGATGAAAAATCTCGTACGAAAACTCGGCAGCCTAACAGTGCCACTTAAAACATCCAAAATGGTTTGATGAGAGAAAATAGGGTCTCTCAAAAGACTAACATAAAGTTTACCGAAATAGGAATATAAAACAACATCCCCCAACATAACAAATAGGAGCTTAAAATAAGTTACAAAAAGGAGAGTACTTAAAAAGAAAGAGAGAGGTTAGATCTCTTACGAAAATTCGGCATCCTAACGGTGCCACTCAAAACTTCCAAAATGGATTAATGAGAGAGAATAGGGTCTCTCATAATATGAACATAAAAATTAAAGTAAGTTTAATATAAAAGAACATCCCAATAACAATAAATATGAGCTTTAAAAGGAATGACATAAAAGACTGTACTTAAAAAGAAAGAGAGGAGTAGGATCCCTTACCTCAAGTCCGACTTGTCTTGTTCATTTCATTATATTCCTAAATAATAAACTTTGGTCAATTTATAATTGCCTAAGCACCTCCTTTAAAGATTATTATTCAGTTCATATCACATATTATAATTTTATAATAATATTTTGATAATGTTAGTTCATATCAGACGTTTTTGTCGATGTTTGGTACATGAGTCAAAAATGAACTTGTTTGAAAAATGATTGTCCATGTAGTAATAAGTAAATAATTTCCAGAATAGTATTAATGATTAAAATATCATATATATTCATTACATATTCATTTTATACTATTCCATATCATTTGGAGATAAAAAACGAAAAGCACCGTTCATGGAGACGGTAGGTCATACGTACACATGAACGCTACTTTCATTTTATCTTTGTCATATTAATGGAATTAAAAATAAATGATATATATATATATATTATAATTACAGTATAATATATATGTTATATAGGTCACATATGTTCATTAATTTCATTCTTTATATATTCCATGTATTGCATGTACGAGTTACATCACTTGAGGGGGCGGTAGTCCACACTTCCTCATATGAAATTATAGCATTTACAAAACATGAAAAGAATAAAGGTATGGTATAAATATAAAATACAGAAGAACATAGAAAACATAAATACCATATATATATAATACAGTGACATCATAATGTCCACCTTTAAAGGTGTTAAAATATTATTGAACAATCATCGTTTCATGAGGCAGAAAATCACCAACCACAGAAACAGTATGTTCTTTAACCATTAGACGAAAGTGTGTGTAAGTGTAGCTCAAATCCTTCTTATAAAAACATCCTTGTATATTTACGATATTTTAATTGTTAAAAAATAAATTAATAAAAAGAATTTAGGTGGTTGGACAAGCAAAATAAAACAAAAGGACTCAAGTGAAGACATTACCTTAAAATTGGGTAACTTTCTTTGGTTTGAGCTCAAAGGATTCCTTGGGAAGACTTCTGCCCAATGTTAGGCTTCGAGGAGTTAGATATGGATGTGGAGAGACAAAATGGGAAGGGTTTGCCCGAGCTAAAGGCTTTGGAAGTGTGGGTAAGGAGGTAGAGGTGGGGGCCTTTTATAAGAGGAGAGGAAGGGCACTATTGGAAAGTAAAGCAATGCTACTATATTTTATGATGATTTTTGGATTTTAATGGTCCCACATTGATTTTTTTCGAGGTTAAGGTGATAAGGGTTTGAAATACATCCATACAACAGGTTTTTTACATGTGTAGGTCTTATATTTTACATTATCTTTCCATTTTATTTAAATCGTTATGTAATGAGGTCATCGCTGTATCATCATGATGTCATAAATACTTTAATTTATTTAATGTCTAAAAATTATAAAAAGAATACTATGATGTAGGAAATCTTTTTATTTTTCCAATGAATATTTATAGTAATAAATATGACTTGTATAACCACATGTAAAAATTGTTTTAGTAAAACATTTCATGTTTGTGTCATTTTTACTTTAACATTAAATAAAAAGGTATTTATGTCATTTTCCAACCAAAGTGGCTCCATGGGGTCCAAAAGTGGACCCATGGATTTTCTTGGTCGTCCATGACACATCCAATGTGGGTAGGACATGTGTCTAGGTCATTTAATTTTATTTAAACATTATTCTTACCTTAAACTACACAAATTACCTCTAATGGTGATTAAAAACTTAATAAGTTACTATTCACCAAAAAATTATTCTAATCCCATTGATCCACATTTTACTTCTTAATGACAACCATGTATGTTGGATTTTTGAAATTCAAAACACAAATATGGAAAATTTTCATTTAAACAGAAAAATCAGTTTTTATAAGTACCACTTAGTTGTTTCACTATTCATCAAAAATTGAAGTTTTTCCTAAAATTACAAAAAATTCACCCTAAGATATATTTGATATTAAGAATTCAAAAATTATTTCTATTTTAAAAAACTAAAAAATATAAGTTTCATTAATTAATTTAATAATTAATTCCCGCTGTCAAAACAAATAGTGTGTTTTTATGAAACAAAATGTATCAAAAGATTGACACTAGTTTAAGTCCGATTTCAAAGTGAAATTAATTCCAATGACCACTATTGGATTAAATGGTAAAAATATATTCTAATTTCACTTTAAAAACAATTCAAAAGATAATATAATCATGTAAATAAATTATATTAAAAAGAGGCTTTGAATTAAAAAACAACATTTTTCACTATTCATTAAAAATTGAACTTTTTCAGAAAAATACCAAAAATTTACACAAAGTAAATTTTGATGTCCTGATTCTAATAGAGAATTTTATTTTGTCAAATATAACACATAAACTTGTCAAATGTGGATTTAGAAGAGTTTCTCCATTAAAAGGAAGTTAATCGACCTTTTAAAATATATTAGAATGTTTACGCTTAAAATTGGATTCATTCGCATTTTTAATCCTCTAACATTTATTGTAAAAAGTAAAAATATTTGACAAAAATATATAATCATTTTGTAGTTATTTATGTTCATTTCCGCCATTACAACGCCTATGCATTAACTACTATTTAAAAGAATATTATTTTATTATTAGAGTGCAATGCCAGATTCCCAAGAAACTCATTGTTGCGTATTGGGTACGCCATCGTGCATAACGTCCTCTTTAAAGTAATATTAATATTTTATTTACAAATATGGATAAATGTGAAAATTTCATACTCTTTATTTACCTAGGGTGTTACATCCTTCCCCCCTTTTCGAAATTGCGTCATCACAATTTTAAAATTGAGCTTGGAAACATCCTTAAAAGTCCCACATCGGAACAAGAGTCGATAAATCAGTCACTTTAAAACAAAGGAAGATAAGTACATAGGTCACCTAAGATAACCCATACAAGGATTCCATCTAGGAAAACATGGACATGGAGGAGAAAACATAGGGTCATGTTCTGATGGAGAGTGATAGAAAACATGTTTAGGAGAAAGTTAACCACAAGAAAATCACAAACTTGTGATGGGTTAAACGGTATTCGATTCCCCAGTAGGAAAAGTTAATAGAAAACATTTTTGTTTTAAGTTACATTTTATTGAGGAATTTATTTTTGATCTTAACTAAATCATTATGAAACATACTTACTTGTCACGTAGACTTTCAACTTTTACTATATTCCTTAATCAAACTCATATTTTTTCTAAAAGACGAGTATTTAGGAAGAATTTTTCACATTAAGAGTACTATAATCAACTTCTTGAGAATCACCTAATCCACAAAAGAGAACTATAAACTTCCCATGTCTTTAGACTTTAACCAAAACCAAAACCAAAATGGTTAGTACATGATCAGATAATCCAGAAAAGGATAACCCTTTATAAAAAGAAAATCTATTCTTAATCTCCAAAATTTGTCCAACAAAACCCAAAGTTCATCGAGGACCATTCGATAAAAAATTTGTCCATAAAATTCTTCAAAGTAAACCAAACTAAAATTGAAACCCGAATATTTGAAGGATTTAGTCACATAGTCTTCCAAGATAAATTGTAACATTTATCTCCAAACAACAGTAGTTTCTCTTAATGTCTCGTATTGAAAAGTAATTAACCTAATCACATATCCTCCATTATAGGTTAATAAATATCCATAGAAAACCCAAAATCAACTTAATCTTAATTCATAAAATCATCTAACTAAAAAGAATCAGTCAAACTAACAAGGGACTTCAGGTAGTCCAGTGGTAGGCGATAAATATCAGTCGCACTTTGGTTGTGGGTTCTATTCTCATAGCTTTGTCCAACGCGACAGGTTGTCACACGGTCTGAATGTTGTATTTTTTCCAAAACTACATAATTCTTAAAAGATTCCCCAAAACGAGATAAAATAATCAAAAATAATCAAAACATATTTTAGACTCAAGTTTATGTCATGCCTTTCATTTTCCATTATAACATATAAAAACCCATAATTACCTCAAAAGTAAGGATCATATAAACTCTAATGGTTAGCTTTATAATTATTACCTGAACATCCACATCGATTGGTCATCTCGTACATGATGCATTACAGAACATTCCAAGGTTCAAGTGGTTGATCATGACTCCTTGATAGTTGGTTTAGAACAACCACGAGTTTCCTCATTGAATCCCCCATTTTATCTAGTATCGTAATCAGAGAACCACCACAGTTTCCTTCAAACCTATTGTCTCTTTGGTGCCTGCTAGATCCATCCATTCACTAAAAACAGAAATGTCAGTGTGAGTATATCAACAAAACCATCATGTACTAATGAGAAAGGTAAACACTAATATATACTTACTCATTAACTTTATCTAAAACTAGGACTCTTCTGAAATCATGTCCATTATGGTACTGTCACTTATGCTTAGAGAATACCCTAGCCTCTAAAGTTATCTAAACTGACCTCTGATACCAACTATAAGTCCCTAGCCTTAAACCTTACTTAATCTTGAGTTAATACAAGATTACACATTGAGGATCTTTTCAGGTTTAGAGTTTTAGAGAATTAGATCATAAACTTTCATTACACTCCGCATTTTAAAAAAGTGGTTACATAAACGATAGTATTCATTTTTTCCCATCAACGGAAACATTTTTAAAATAAAACAAAGATTCATTCTTGACACTTCCTTGACACTGTCATCATATCATGTACCTTTACCTTGACCTGTGAAAAACATTTCAAAAACTTTGGATGAGCAAAAACTCTCAGTAAGGGATATAAAAATATATGGAAATAAATAACGAGTACATGTACACATAAGAATCAATGAAATCATACTTTACTCATAAAACATAAGCCCATTAACATACCTCATCAAATCATGAATAAATCATAGAAATCAGAAGACATAAAGGTAACTTAAGGAATTCATAACATTCTTGCGTAGGGAGTAACCCTCTTCGTTACGTTTGGAATATCCACCACAGTATATTCCCTAAATCTCTTCGGAGAAACCTTAACGTTTCACTCCATCGCGTTACCCAATGCTTTGGAGAGCTATATCTGTCTCACCCGCCCTTAGTTTATCACGGAACCACCCATCTTCATAACAATTCCCAAGAACTATAACATAATCGTATCACATAAAACGTGCGTAAAGGAAACGTAACATTTCCACCTTTCAATCACAAGATATCAATAAAACACATTGATATAAAAAGATTATAAAAACCATTTTAAATACAAAAATAAATGAAAAGTAAAACATGGTATTTATTTTTCTTTTAAAAAGAAGGTATGTCTTTTAGAGGAAGCCAAAACTCAAATAATGGTCATGACGGCAAAGAAGTCGTTGTCGCCGCAGACGTATGACAAAAACATTTCCTTTTGTCATTTAGTAAATGCTTCGTATAAAAAAAGATTCCTTTTGAATAAATGTAAATGTCAAAGTGGTTTATACACAGTATAAAAGAAGGTTGTGTATAAAACCAAATATGCCTCAATTAAAGGAGATTGAGACGAAGTCCAATACAAAGATGTTATCATTGGTTTAAGGATAAATCAATTACATAATTATGTGTGACAAACGAATACACCAAATATAAGTAGATATTAAGTGTAAAAAAATCAGAGGTTATTCACACATATTCATAGAACGGAATATTCAAGGAGTACAAGTATATCCCAGAGAATCAAATTTGGGTTAAGAAGTTCCCTTGTAAAAATTTGACAGCCTAACGGCGTCACTTCATAATTCATAAAAAGAGTTGATGAGAGATAAAAAGGGTATCTCATCACTTGGACATAAAATTTACATCAATAAGGATATATGAGAACATATCCCAATGTAACAATTTGTAAATTAAAAGACCCAACAAAATAAGTCTTTTAAAAAGAAGAGGGTGAAAGGTTCCCTTACCGACTTGGGTATCGTTCGAAACATACACCCCATGAAAGAAGAACAACACATCATTGATGTAAATACTCATAAAAAAAATTATATTACTCAAAGAGTATAATAATGGGAATTAAATACACCACTCAAAGTAAATTGTGGAAAATGTAGCATAAATATCATGGGAATAAAAGTGAGATGAAAAATCCCTTACGAAAACTCGGCAGCCTAACAGCACCACTTAAAACTTCAAAAATGGGTTGATGAGAGAAAATAGGGTCTCCCATCATATTAACATAAAGTTTAAAGAAAGTGTAATATAAAAGAGTATCCCCCAACATAACAAATAGGAGCTTAAAAGTAGTGACAAATGGAGAGTACTTAAAATGAAAGAGAGGGGTTAGATCTCTTACGAAAATTCGGCAGCCTAACGGCGCCACTCAAAACTTCCAAAATGGATTGATGAGAGAGAATAGGGTGCCTCATCATATGAACATTAAAATTACAGTATGTTTAATATAAAATAACATCCCAATAACAATAAAGATGATCTTTAAAAGGAATGACATAAAAGAGTGTACTTAAAATGACAGAGAGGAGTAAGATCCCTTACCTCAAGTCTGACTTGTCTTGTTCGTTTCTTTATATTCAAGAATAATAAACTTTGTTCAATTTATAACATCCTAAGGAACTCCTTTAAAAATTATTATTCAGTTATTATCACAGATTATAATGTTTTAATAATTATTTATTAATGTTAGTTCATATTAGACGTTTTTGTCGATGTTTGGTACATGAGTCAAAAATGAACATGTTTGAAAAATGATTGTCCATATAGTTATAAGTAAATAATTTCTAGAATAGTATTAATGATTAAAATATCATATATATATATATATAGTACATATTCATTTTATACTATTCCATATCATTTGGAGATAAAAAACGAAAAGCATCGTTCATGGAGACGGCAGGCCGTACGTACACATGGATGCTACTTTCATTTTTTCTTTTTCATATTAATGGAATTAAAAATAATTGATATATATGTATATATTATAATTACAGTATAAAATATATGTTATATAGGTCACATATGTTCATTAATTTCATTCTTTATACATTCCATGTATTGCATTTACGAGTCACATCACTTGAGGGGGTGGTAGTCCACACTTCCTCATATGAAATTATCGCATTTACACAACATGAAAAGAATAAAGGTATGGTTTAAATATAAAATACAGAAGCATATAGTAAACATAAATACCATATATATCATATATTCAATACAGTTATATCATAATGGCCACCTTTAAATGTGTTAAATGATTATTGAACAATCATCGTTTAGTGAGGCAGAAAATTGCCAACCACAGAAACAGTATGTTCTTTAACGATTAGACGAAGGTGTGTGTATGTGTAGCTCAAATACTTCTTATAAAAACATAATTGTATATTTAATATACTGTAATTGTTACAAAATAAATGAATAAAAATAGTTTAGGGGCTGGAGAAGAAAAATAAAATAAAAGGACTCAAGTGAAGACCTTGCCTTAAAATTGGGTAACTCCCTTTGGTTTGAGCTCAAGGGCTTCTTTGGGAAGACTTCTACCCAACTTTAGGCTTCAAGGAGTTAGAGAGATATGTCGAAGGACAAAATGGCAGGGTTTGGTAGAGCCAAAGGCATTGGAAGTGTGGGTAAAGAGGTAGAGGTGGGGGCCTTTTATATGAGGAGAGGAGGGTCACTCTTGGAAAGTAAAGAAATGTTACTTTATTTTAGAATGGTTTTCGGATTTTAATGGTCCCACATTGATTTGTTTCGAGGTTAAGGTGATACGGGTTCAAAATACACCCATACAATAGGTTTTTTACATGTTTATGTCCTATATTTTACATTTTATTTCCATTTTATTTAAATAATTAAATAATGAGGTCATCGATGCATCATCATGATGTCATAAATAATTTAATTTATTTAATGTCTAAAAATTATAAAAAATTACTATGATGTAGTAAATCTTTTGATATTTCCAATGACTATTTATAGTCAAAAATATGACATGTATAACCCCATGTAAAAATTGTTTTAGTAAAACATCTCATGTTTGTGTCATTTTTACTTTAACATTAAAAAAAGGTATTTATGTCATTTTCCAACCAATGTGGCTCCATGGGGTCCACAAGTTGACCCATGGATTTTCATGGTCTACCATGACACATCCAAGGAGGGTAGGACATGTGTGTAGGTCATTTCATTTTTTTAAAAGATTATTATTACCTTAAACTACACTAATTACCTCTAATCATGATTAAAAACATAATAAGTTACTATTCACCAAACAATTATTCTAATCCCATTGAACCACATTTTACTTCTTAATGACAAAAATTTTTGTTGGATTTTTGAAATTCAAAAGACAAATATGGAAAATTTTCATTTAAATGGAAAAATCAGTTTTTATAAGTACCACTTAGTGGTTTCACTATTCATCAAAAATTGAAGTATTTCAGAAAATTACCAAAAAATCACCCTAAGCTATATTTGATATTCTGAATTCAAAAATGATGTCTATTTTAAAAAATTAAAAACACAAAAGTTGCATTAATTAATTTAGTAATTAATTCCCACTGTCAAAACAAATAGCGTGTTTTATGAAACAAAATGTATCAAAAGATTGACACTAGTTTCAGTCCGATTTCAAAGTGAAATTAATTCCAACAACCACTATTGGATTAAATGGTAAAAATATATTCTAATTTCACTTTAAAACCAATTCAAAAGATAATGTAATCATATAAATAAATTAGATTAAAACGAGGTTTGGAATTAAAATACAACATTTTTCACTATTCATTAAAAATTGAAATTTTTCAGAAAAATACCAAAAATTTACACAAAGTAAATTTTGATGTCCCGATTCTAAAGAAGAATTTTATTTTATCAAATATAACGCATAAAATTGTCAAAAAGTGGATTTAAAAGAGGTTCTCCATCAAAAGCTGTTTAATCGACCTTTTAAAGTATATTAGAATGTTTACGCGTAAAATTGGATTCATTCGCATTTTTAATCCTCTAACATTTATTGTAAAATGTAAAATTATTTGACAAACATATATAATCATTTTGTAGTTAGTTCTGTTCATTTCCGCCATTACAACGGCTAGGTGTTAACTACTATTTAAAATAATATTATTTTATTATTAGAGTGCAACACAAGAATCCCAAGAAACTCATTGTTGCATATTGGGCACGCCATCGTGCATAGAGTCCCCTTTAATGTAATATTAATATTTTATTCACAAATATGGATAAATGTGAAAATTTCATACTCTTTATTTACCTGGGGTGTTACAGAGTCAGGGTATGGGTCCTTTATCCCTAGTGTGTCACCCATATGCTGGGAAATGGCATGGGTCCTCTCCCTGTTGAGTGACACCCCATGTTTTTCTAGGGTATGGGTACTTTATATAGAAGTTAGGTCCCCTCAACCGTGAAACACCATAGAGATGTGTGGATCGATATGGATACTTCATCAAACATAAATGTGAAATGTTGGGAATCATTGGTGGACTTAATGGAATTGATGGAGGTCTTTTTTCCTAGGACATGCTCTGATATGGAAATCCCCTTTCTATTTCATTTGAGTTTTAGATAAGATCAAATATAATTATCGATGTTGTTCAATTTTGTTTCTTGATATGGTTTGAGAAGTATATTTCTATAATGTCTCATATTAATTCCCCTTCAACATTTATGTAATTTTACTTGGTATGATATAAATAAAAATTACAGCGATTTTCTCACGCGGGTTGTGTCTCATGTAGACATTGGATATGTCAGTGGTGATTTTAGATTGGGATAATGACTCCATGGGGAATCTGACATCATACAGTGGTCATCGATTAGTGATACAGTGCATGGATATGTTATCATTTACTTTTATACATATTTTATGGTTGGTGAATATTTCTATTTGGGATTTTATTTTTCCACATTACATTTCTAATTATACTTTATTTACCATATATTACCTATAGGGTTTTTCATGAATGGTTGTTACTCGAGGAGTTACTATATTTTATTTAGTTTTTGTGAACAATTACAGGGAGATGGCTGGTTGTCTGCGTATAGGCACATTAGGAAAATTCTTTCTATACTAGTTACATTTTTTCACATAATTATCCATCCCCTAGAATATGGAAGTGGGATTTGGGTAGTTTTAGCTTGACACTACACCGGCTAGGCCATCCTAAGTAGGTGAGTATGTGACATTAACATAAAAATATCATAAAATTGAAGACACAGAGGTTATTATGTCATCACAGATTTATAATAATTGAAGGAGGATGAGGAATACATAAAATAAAATACGTGGTTTATTTTGTTACATCTTCTTTAGACAAATTCTTTTAGATCAAACCAAAATCCATCTATGGTATGATTTTTAAACCAACCAAAATTTCTAGAATGAGTGGAGGGAAGTAATTATGTCACTTGATAAATTATTTTCTAAACCAATGGTTTATGGATTTCAATAAAAGGGTATAAAGAGGTGTATTTAATTATGTGGAGGAGAGGAAGCATATGTATTTTTGGAAAGAATAATTCCACCAATATTTTTCTCGTTCTACAAGGATAAAAAATAAACCATTTTCAAAACATCGAATATATAAGTTAGATCTATGAAAATACAATAGGAATAATTCATGTTTTTAATAGTTTATAACCCATTTCAGTTTAACATTATCACCATGGTAATCTTGTTTTTACATTATCCATTGTAAATATTTTTCACAATTTCAGTATTTACAATTCAAAATAAATATATTAAAAATAATTGATAATTAAACATATATTGATTTGAAAAATGATGTAATTTGGTAAAATACATTATTTAAAAAATTTCAAAAAAATTATTCTCAACAATTCGAACAAATCATGACTAAAAAATATCATATGACATAAAAGTTTTCATAGAATATTTCATTATATTTCAGATGGTTCTTATTCAATATATAATTAGTAGATATATATTTAATTTATCTTTTATATGTCTAAATGATAAAATTTTCAAAATTTTGTTATTCCTATTCAAACCCAATGTATTTATGTCTTTGATAAGATGGTAAAGTTTAAATAATAATATTTTAATAGAGTATCATGATTCATTTAATCCCAATTTTTTATGTGTCATAAGATATTTAAGGGATTGAATTTATTAAAAAAGTAAATATATCATAAATTATTTTATAACAATAATCATCATCATATGTCCAATTTCACTATAATAATTTCATATTTTATACTAAGGTGAAAACATGTGAGAGTACTTGTACACCATAACCTCTTCCAATTCCCATGTTTTTTCCTAAAGAATATGATTTCACCATAGTAAGTTTACCAAGTTATATGTATTACTTCATATAACATTGTCTTTATGAACCAATATCATCACAATATGATCCCTTGATGAGTTTCATTTTTTCAGTAGTGTTGCCTCTAGATTAATTACATGTGTGGGGTCTAGTATGTACTTCCACAAGAGGGATACATGGAAAACATCATGTACTTAAGATATGTTAGGTGATAGTTCTAGTTAGTATGACACTATATCAATAAAATAAATGATATAAATGCTGACAATTTTTCTAGGACTAACTGTTCACTAATTTCTATACATCACGAGTTTCATACATGGTGAAATAATAAGGAACACCAAATCTAAGATTTCAAACACCTGGTTTTATAGATAATTTCATACATATATTTTTTGTCATCTTTATATAAACATCATGTGATAATGAATGGTTTATACCTTCTATGTTATATCTACGGAATGATAATTCCCCCATAGCTTTTTATCTCTAATATAATCCTATAATTTTGTAGTATATCACTACTTCCTATATAAATCCTCATAAGGATCTATTTTTATTCTATAGTGGAAATTTTTGTTATGTGAGATATATTCTAGGGAAGGTGGTGATACTAACATTTTTCAAAATCCATTTAATAATACCTATGCATATCATGAAGAGTTTTTAAGTTCCTTTCAACCTGTATATCAATATTAGTGTGATACGTATTACTAAATATTAGTTATGTATCTAACGCACACGGATTTATTCTTCAAAAAAATTTGGTAGACCTCATATATTCATTAGATTCAATAGGTAGTGTAATTCATTAACCTATTATCACAACCTTTATGTATTTATTTTTAAGTTGGTCAAGAGAAAAAGCTTACATGGTTGGAATGAAATATTCAAACCATGTTAGTTAATAAACTATCACAAAAATGGATTTTTTTCCATTAGGTGTATTGGGAAACCCTATGATATAATCCATTATTTTGTTTTCCAATTTACATAATGGTATGACAAATATTTTCATCATACTATTAGAATTATTTTTTTAGGCTTGGACTTTTTGAATCCTAAGCATCAAGATAAAAATTCTATAATATTCCACACCTTTTTACCCTACAACATGTTCTTCTTCATATCAATTTACATCATAGTTCACCCCTAATTAATAGAATATAATGATATATGTGCATCATCCAAATGACCACTCTTGAAAATTAGTTTCTATTATTCATATATCTAGGTTCCAAAAATTATAACTCAAAATTTAGCATGATTTAACATCAAAATGTTTAATACCATTTTCAGTAGAACATCATCTCTCTTATAGGCTTTCATAATCCTTGGAGAATTTATTCATAAGTTTTTATTTAAAAATGGATGGATGAATATAATTTTACTATTCCAATCTCAAATAATTTTTACTCTTATATGATTGGATCCTTCTCTTTTATCTCCATTCATAAAATTGTGAGATATATTCTACTTAGAGAATCTACAACTTGTTTACATTTCTAGGATGGAACTATAATGTACAGTCATATTCCTTGATCATCTCTAACCATTGTTTTAGGAACATGTTAATCATATTCAATGTGAATATATATTGGAGGATCATTGGATCTATATATATTTCATAGCTCTCCCCAGAGAGATAATGTGTAACGCCCCAACCCCAGTTACCCAGAGTCGGTGCATTATTGTGTAACATTGGCATGATCACAAAATATCCTGTCTCGAAAGACAGATTAGTTTAATAGCCTTGGAAACACTAGATACATTCATAAAAGTTACATTACATCATAAAGTGAAAAACTACAACAACAAAGTATCCATTGTCATGACCTGTCCTCGGGGCTAGTGTCGTGACTACCCCAAGGCCGCCTTCCATAGGTCAGGGGCTGGAGACTAGCACCAAGGAGTAAATCCCGGTAAAGGGAAGGCATTGCCTTTGTAAAGTAAACAACAAACACCACAGAGTAAGAGGAAGTAAAATACTAAGTAAAAACTGAAACAAGCTGTGCTGAAAGTAAAGGGGGCCAGAAATACAAGCCCAACTGTAAAGTACAACTGAAAGGGGTAAAACAGTAACTGAAAGGAAAAGCCGCAGCGTCGAGACGTCCTATGGATGTCCCACCTGAAGGGTGAGTACAGATAGCCTCCACAGCTCCTCGTTCCAGCCGTCCGCTCTGAGTACACCCCACCCAGTGGTCCACCTCCAGGTATCGTCCTGCTCCGCAAGCCTCCACCATGATCAGCGTTGTCCGTCGTCTGCAACCAACACAACATAGTGCAGGCATAGCCCGTGCAGGGGTGAGCATAAGCTACTCAGTAGGGACCCCGAGACCCCCAAAGGTCTCCCAGAATCCACAAAGGATAAACCACAAAGGGAAGATACAATCACGAAGTAACATCTGGCACTTCTTAGGTATATGCCCATACATATACCTAAGTCATCAATTTCCATCTGGATCTAACATCCAAGCCCAAGCACAACCCAGTCCACACAGAAAAGAAAAACGTAAATCCACACAAGATAGCACAACACAATCCACAAAGGAAAGAAAAACGTAAATCCACACAGGATAGCACTACACAGTCCACACAGGAAAGAAAAATGTAAATCCACACAGGATAGCACAACACAATCCACAAAGGAAAGCAAAACGTAAATCCACACAAAATAGCACAACACAATCCACAAAGGAAAGAAAAACATAAATCCACACAGGATAGCACAACACAATCCACACATGAGAGTAAACCGAATTCAGCTCACACAGGTATACCTCTTCATATGACGTTAGAGATGATCCGATATATCCACAGATTCATCTAACCCATCGGACCAACAAAGGATCTGTAGGGTACTAACTCCCGAAATTACCCACACATAATCGATCATGAAGTTGAACCCATACCTATTGGAAAACTCCCTCTCCATCAAGTACAGTGGAAATGTCGCTACAACCAAGCTCTTCCCTCTTACATTGGACTGTTGTAGTACTCCACCTATCGAGTATTGTGGGCCTACTACAACAACCAAGCGCTCCCATGTGCCGCTACAACCAAGCACTCCTCCGTTGTGGGTCTGCCACTACAACCGAGCGCTCCCATGTGCCGCTACAACCAAGCGCACCTCTGTCGTGGGTCTGCCGCTACAACCAAGTGCTCCCATGTGCCGCTACAACCAAGCGCACCTCTGTCGTGGGTCTGCCTCTACAACCAAGCGCTCCTATGCTGTGGGTCTGCCGCTTCAACCAAGTGCTCCCCACTATGTTATCCATAACACAACGAGTCGTTCGATCATCAGTCGTCAAGTCTCAACCGACTCTAGGGTTTCCGCACACAACATGCTCGTTCCGGGAGGGTCCACTACACGAGCTAAGAGGTCGATGCATCAACTGACATGTAGTCCGGAGTTGATGTATCCCAAGATGTACCATAGTGGTCACTATCGAAAACATGGAGGATTCCTGTACTGTTTTCATCATCATCGTAGTCGAATCCACTAAGGATCTCTGTACAGTCGTCGTCGTCACAGTAGCAGTCGCAGCCAGCTCTAGGGTTTCCCCACACAGCAAGGTTGTTCCGAAGGGTCCGCTCCATGATCCGAGAGGCTGATGCATCAACTGACACATAGTCCAGAGTTTATGAATCCAAAAGTTCCATATCGTCAACGGGAACTCAAAGTCGCAGACAACGCATCAATCGGACGCTCGATCTGAGAGTTATTGGCTTTTTCGTCCCAGGGGCCCGGTTGGGTTTTAAGGCAAAACCAACCCGACCGTACTCCACCTACGTCTATACCTCAGTCAGAGTAAGACAAAAGATCCGTCTCACTTAGAGGAATCCATCAAAGTCGACGACACGTGAATCAGAAGTTCGAAGTTCAAGATATGAGCGTTTCCGCTCTGATGGCCCGGTTGGTTTCGTGTACGAACCAACCTGGCTGAACCCAAAGTATTCCGAAACCTTGAGTGTGATGTACCGAAACGACCATCTCGATCCAAGGATCGCATCGCCGCTGACGGCACATCGATCAGAGTTCTGTAGCCCATGTTATGAGAAAAAGACCGAAAAGGGTCTGAAAACGGGGGGTCTGGGCCCGGCCCGACCCGGCTCAACCCCCCCCCCCCCCCCACTCGGTCTGCCCGAACTGGCCCGGCCCAGGCGGCCCGGTCCGGCCTGGGCGCGACCTGGCCTACCGGGTCGGCCCGGCTCGGCTCGGCTGAGCGGCCGGGAGGAGGAAGTCGTGGGGGGCGCTGCCCCCGTGGGATGAGGTGTTGCGGCCCCACGTGGGGCCGCGCTTGGTCAGCGGACGCGTCTTTGCCGTGTCCCATGTGTCACCGGACCCGCATGGTCGCAGGTCTGGTTAGCCACTGCCACCGCAACTTCATCCACACTGGCGACCCGTGCCGCCGGTGGATTCCGCGGGCCACCGGAGTTGCTCCGGAGGTCCGAACCCACTTCCGTCTGTGCCATAGCTCCTCCTGGGTCCCATTCGTCACTGTCAGGCCCTCAAATCGCCATTGCGGCCCCGTTTATCATCATCCGCCAATCTGCGCATCATCGGAAAACTGCGGAGGGTTGTCGGGCCATGTTTGTTTGGCCCACACCCTCCACGTTAGGTGATAACAATCAGGAATATATTCAACACATGAATAACAAGCAAGACACAATTTTAATAAAATTAAAATTGAACTTTGATCTGGGTTCTTTTTTTAAAAGAAACAACCATGGGAATAAATATTGTTATCAAATAAAACCCCTACCTCGTCGAAGTCGTCGAACGTGCGTTCTTCGTGGAATTGATCGTCGCGGAAGAAGAGGTTCGTCGCATCGCAGAAAGGCGTCGCATCGTCGTAGTATACGGTGTTGTGTCGACGAACTCCGAGGATCAAGAACATACAGATTTAATTATAAAAATTAAATCCTTGTTGTTGCTATAAACCACAAGAATTAAAAGGTCCGCAAACTCTTACCTCAACGGATGATCGAAGATCTGTCGCAGATGAGGGAACGTCGCAGAAGAACGTCACGGGAGAAGAATTGTCGGTGTCGTGGTACTTGGTGTCACGTCGTCGATCTCTGAGGTCTCGGCGTTCTTCGTCGCCTTTCGTCTAAAGCTGGCGTTCTTCGCGTTCTTCGCGTTCTTCACGTTCTTCACAAAGGAGGATGAAGGACATAAGGGTTCTGTCAAATCCTCTCAACGAAACAACCGCAAGAAGACAGGTGTGATGGTCTTCTTTTATTAACATTCCAACAAATTGAAAAACAAACTAAGTAACGACACATTAATTCATAGAATTAATTTCAACAAACTAACCATGCAATTAATAGGAGGATTTAATTGTTTAAGAAAATTCCCCAGTTGACCTTCATTAAGAAGGGTTTTCGCGGGTGCGTTACTTAGCAGAAAAGAAACGGTGGGGCTCATGCGGGCCCCACCTCACAAATATCCTACCAAGAGGGTAGGATATTTGGAATTTCACCATATCCGGTTTAACTTAGATTAAGCAGCTTTAAGTGGCTTTAAGCAGCTTTAAGTGAAATAAAATAAAGTTTTTCGTACAACATTGTTTTATTTCTTAAATTAAGCCCAAAAATTAAAAACCACACCCGAGCAAACCCAACTCCGGAAGAGGCATTTCTAAGCAAGTATCGGCGCTGTGATTCCATCGGTGCCCTCGTAATTCGATTCCAAGAACCAGTTCAAATGTTAGAAAAACCCGCCCGTTCATTCACTGAACGTACCCGAGCCAAACTTCGGAAAATGATTCCGGGTACACCGGGCCTTGGAATCAGGTGCCGTCAAAAACTGCGTTCTTGTAAAATTCCAAAGAAAATTAAGAAAAAAAATTCCTTGAAATTTATGGGTCTTTACATCACTTCCACCTCAGGGCTTTACGTCCCCGTAATGATACATCATAAACTAGGTGAACAAAAGTGGGTACTGAGCACGCATCTGAGCCTCCCGATCCCAAGTGCTCTCTTGGAGGTTCCCGTGCTGCCATCTGATTCGTACTAGAGGAATTGACCGCCCACGTAGGACCCACTCTTTTCGATCCTCGATCTCCACCGGGACCTCCGCAGAAGTCGCCCCATCATGAACGTCCATCTCCCCATGGTCAAAGAACTGTGAAGGGTTGAGCTCGTATCTCCCCTGTTGAGATACATGGAGGTCGTCATGCACCTGGTGCAACTGAGGTGGGTGGGTCATGTGGTAAACCACCTCGCCTACCCTTCTGAGGACCTAGATAGGTCCGTTGAACCTCGGTGATAACTTGTCTTCTCGGCCACAACTCTGTAATCCACATCGAGGTGAGTTACGCAAGGAGATGTGGTCATCATCCTCGAACACTAGTGGCCTCTGCCTCTTATCAGCATAAGACTATAGCCGGCTCTAAGCTGTCCTCATCCGGTCTTGGATGACTTGGACCTTTTTGGTCCTACTAGAGCTGCTGATATTTCTTCTTTGCCGATAAAAGAAATTCGGTCTCATCCCCTGGATGAACCATGTTTTTCGCCTAATATAGTCAATCCTGACATTGATGATACTATTCCATACCAAGGATGACGTCGTAAGGCCTCAACGCTACTACCAAGAGATCCAACCATTACTCTCGCCTCCAAGGGTTGAGTCACACTGTCGGCATCAGTGTGTCGTCACAGGGTCTCCTCCAGTAGGTATCTCAAAGTGAGGGTCATGTCAACGGTTTTTAAACCGGACCCTTTTAGTAAAAACTAAAAGAGAGTACAAGAAGGTAAATGACACAAGAATAGTGTCTTTTATTTACTGTAGCTCAAAGTACAAAGACACAAAACATCTACAAACAAACATCACAAACTCTAGAAGCAGCAAAAACAAAAGTCTCCAGGTCTGGAGCTAGTCCCGCTCCTGTCCATCTGCTCTCGGAGCTCCATGCTCGTAGACCTCAGTGGCCTGAAGCTGAGCTCTCCCATATCCACCAGCACCCTGCGGTCGAGGTAGACATCCTGGTGGTGGTGGTGGCAACACCTCAAAGCGTCGTCCACCTCCAGCTGTATGGCCAGCTCCCCTGCCACAATCTCCTGTGCCATGCGATCTACCTTGATCGAACCTCTGCCTCTGCCCGGGAGGCCCTTCATTCATCTGATGGTCATCCATATGGTGGGTCAGACAGTCACGAGACATGTGACCAACCCCGCCGCAGGAGTAACACTGTCCACTCATGGTAAGTCGTTTTCCACACCGGGTGCCTTGAACAAACGATCATGTGTCACGCGTTCGACCACTGGTAGGTCTAGTCCTCTTGGAACCCTGCGTCATCTGTCTACTGCCCACTGTAGAAGACTCTGCCGCATGCCGGCTAGTGGTGGGTCCTGCTTCTGGAGACTGCTCAGCAAGGAAACTCGCCACTAAGTGGGATCGCTCCAACACCCCTGTCTATGTCGGAATGCTGTGAGAAACAACTGGAGCTCTGATTTCTCTCTTTATCCCCTCCTCAATGGTTCGGGCCCTGAAGAATGGGTCCTGTACCATGTCCGTGGAATAGCGCGAGAGATCGGTAAACCTCGCTGCGTTCTGGGCTACTGTCATGCTGCCCTGCCGCAGCTGTAGTAGCTCTCGGATGCGCACCGCTCGGAGGGTGGCTGGGACGAACTCTGAGCGAAAAAGGCTCTCAAAGTCCGTCCAAAGGAGTGATGCCTCGTCGTGCACCTGGAGCATCAAGCTCCACCATCTTCCTGCTGCTGCATGCAGGAGGCTCACTACAAAGACCACCATAAGGTCTGCTAGTTTCCTCACTAATCGGAAAACGCATACAACTGCCTCCATCCAGTCCTCGGCTGCTTGGGGGTCCGTCTCCCTACGGAACCTGGGCGGTCGCTGGCACTGGAACTCATGCAGTGCACTAAGGTGACGTGCATCGTCAGCGGCTGGTGATGGAATAATCGGTGGCTCGGCAGGTAGAGGTACCACTGGTGCCTCTGCTGTCAAAGGGCCCTGTACCGAGGCCTCGTCGCTCGGTGGGCTGTCGTCTCGTACAACTCTCGGAACCCTAGCTGGAAGCCGTTGCGGGGACATCCTGAAAAGGAAACAGGTGCGCCACAGTCATAAAAGTATACCTGGTGAGCTGATACAAAGTAATCACAAAGAAAACATGAAACACACATGCAATCAATGTTTTCGTGCATTAAGTCGGAAATCAGAAGTCAGGGTCATGGTGTACGGATACGTCAGCCGCTGCACCAACACTAGGCTCCCTGGACTGATAACCACACTCAATACGCTTAACACTATTGCTTAAAATATAAAAAGGATCAGAGTCTGCGGTAGAACCGAACCCATCTGATACCAATTTGTCACGACATGTCCTCGGGGCCCGTGCCGTGACTACCCTAGGCCAGGGGCTGGTGACTAGAACCAAGGCGTAAATCCTGGTAAAGGGAAGACATTGACTTTTTAAAGTAAACAATAAACACCACAGAGTAAGCGGAAGTAAAACACTAAGTAAAAAATGAAACAAGCTATGCTGAAAGTAATGGGGGACGGAAATACAAGCCCAACTGTAAAGTACAACTGAAAGGGGAAAAACAGAAACTGAAAGAAAATCCACAGCGTCGAGCCGTCCTCTAGAAGTCCCACTTGAAGGGTGAGTACAGATAGCCTCCACAGCTCATCGGTCTAGCCATCTGCTCCGAGTACACCCCGCCCAGTGGTTCACCTCCAGGAACCGTCCTGCTCCGCAAGAATCCGCCACAATTAGTGATGTCCATCATCTGCAACCAACACAACGTAGTGCGGGAATAGCCCGTGTAGGGGTGAGTATAAGCTACTCAGTAGGGACCCCGAGACCCCCGATGGTCTCCCAGAATCCACAAAGGATAAACCACAAAGTAATGATACAATAACGATGTAACATCCAAAAATGCTTAGGTATATGCCCATACATATACCTAAGTCATCAATTCCCGTCTAGATCCAACATCCGAGCCCAAGCACAACCCAGTCCACACAGGAAAGAAAAACGTAAATCCACACAGGATAGCACAACACAATCCACAAAGGAAATCAAAATGTAAATCCACACAGGATAGCACTACACAATCCACAACAAAAATAAAAATGTAAATCCACATAGGATAGCACAATATAATCCACAAAGGAAAGCAAAATGTAAATCCACACAGGATAGCACAACACAATCCACAATGGAAAGAAAAACGTAAATCCACACAGGATAGCACAACACAATCCACATAAGAGAGTAAACAGGATTCAGCTCACACAGGTATACCTTTTTCATATGACGTTAGAGATGATCAGATGTAGCCACTTATTCATCTAAGTCGTTGGACCCACAAAGGATCTGTAGGTTACTAACCCCCGCAATGACCCACACATGATCGATCATGAAGTTGAACCCATAGCTATTGGGAAACTCCCTCTCCATCAAGTATAGTGGTAATTCCGCTACAACCAAGTGCTTCCCTCTTACCTTGGGCTGCTATATTACTCCACCTATCGAGTACTGTGGGCATGCTGCTACAACCAAGCGCTCCCCCTTGCCGCTATAACCAAGCGCTCCTCTATCGTGGGTATGCCGCTACAACCAAGCGCTCCCTGTGCCGCTACAACCAAGCGCACCTCTATCGTGGGTCTGCCACTACAACCAAGCACTCCCCTATGCCTTTACAACCAAGTGCACCTCTGTCGTGGGTCTTCCGCTACATCCAAGTGCTCCCCCTCGTAGCCTCCTGAGGTACTCCTTCTATTGAGTACCGTGGGTCTGCCGCTACCACCAAGTGCTCCTCCGCCGTGGGTCTGCCGCTACAACCAAGCGCTCCCCACTGGGATCTCCGTAACACACCGATTCGTTCGATCAGCAGTCGTCAAGTCTCAACCGGCTCTAGGGTTTCCGCACACATCATGCTCGTTCCGGGAGGGTCCACTCCACGAGCTAAGAGGTCGATGCATCAACTGACATGTAGTCCGGAGTTGATGTATCCATTGATTTACCGTAGTGGTCACTGCCGAAAACACGGAGGATTCCCGTATTGTTTTCATCATCGTCATAGTCGAATCCACTGAGGATCTCTGTACAGTCGTCATCGTCACAGTAGCAGTCGCAGCCAGCTCTAGGGTTTCTGCACACAGCAAGCTCGTTCAGGAGGGTCCGCTTCACAAGACGAGATACTGATACATCAACTGACACATAGTCCAGAGATTATGTATCCAAAAGTTCCGTATCGTCAACGGGAACTCATCGTCGTAGACGGCTCGTCAATCGGACGCTCGGTCTGAAAGTTATTGGTTTTTTCGTCCCAAGGGCCCGGTTGGGTTTTAAGGCAAAACCAACCCGATGTACTCCACCTGCATCCAAACCTCGGGCAGAGTAATCCAAATGATCTGTCTCACTTAAAGGAATCCATCAAAGTTGACGGCACGTCAATCGGACGTCCGAAGTTCAAGATTTGAGTGTTTCCGGTCCGAGGGCCCGGTTGGTTTCGTGTATGAACCAACCCGGCCGAACCCAATGTATTCCAAAATGTTGATTGTGATATACCTAAACGACTATCTCGATCCAAGGATATCATCGCTGCTAACGGAACCTCGATCGGAGGTCCTTATCCCATGTTATGAGCAAAAGACCGAAAGGGGCCGAAAACGGGGGGTCTGGGCCCAGACCGACCCGGCCCAACCCCCCCTGGCACGACCCGACCCGGGTCAGGGTCCGACCCGGTTGGGCGCGACTCAGCCCGGCGGGTCGGCCCGGCTCGGCTCGGCCGAGCGGCCGTGCAGAGGATGTCGCGGGGGGCGCTGCCCCCGCAGGATGAGGTGTCGCGGCCCCGCGTGGGGCCGCGCTTGGTCAGCGGACACGGCATTGCGGCATCCCGTGTGTCGCTAGACCCGCGTGGTCATGGTTTTGGTTGGTTGTCGCCGCCGCGCCAGCGACCCGTGCCGCCGGTGGATTCTGCGAGCCACCGGAGTTGCTCTGATGGTCCAATCCCACTTCCGTCTGCGTTGTAGCTCCTCCCGGGTCCCATTCTTCACTGCCAGACCCTCAAATCGCCATTGTGGCCCTGTTTATCATCGTCCGCCAATCTGCGCATCAACAGGAAACTATGGAGGGTTGTTGGGCCGTGTTTGTTTGGCCCGAACCCTCCGCTTTAAGTGATAAAAATCGGGAATATATTCAACGCATGAATAACAAGAAAGACACAATTTTAATAAAATTAAAATTGAACATTGATCTGGGTTCTTTGATTTAAAAGAAACAACCATGGGAATAAAGATTGTTCTCAAATAAAACTCCTACCTCGTCGAAGTATTCAAATGTGCGTTCTTCGCGGAATTTATCGTCGCAGAAGAAGAGGTTCGTCGTGTCGCGGAAGGGCGTCGCGTCGTCGCGGTATACGGCATTGCGTCGATGAACTCCGAGGATCAATAACATACAGATTTAATTATAACAATTAGATCCTTTTTATTGCTATAAACCATAGGAATTAAAAGGTCCGCAAACTCTTACCTCAACGGATGATCAAAGATATGTCGCGGATGAGGGAACGTCACAGAAGAACGTCGCGGGAGAAGAATCGTCAGCGTCGCGGTACGTGGTGTCGCGTCGTCGATCTCCGAGGTCTCGGCGTTCTTTGTTGCCTTTCGTCGAAGGCCAGTGTTCTTCGCATTCTTCTTGTTCTTTGCATTCTTCACGTTCTTCGCGAAGGAGGATGAAGGACTTAATGGTTCTGTCAAATCCTCTCAACGAACCAACCTCAAGAAGACAGGTGTGTTGGTCTTATTTTATTAACATGCCAACAAATTGAAAAACAAACTAAGTAACAACCCATTAATTCATAGAATTAATTTCAACGAACTAACAACCCAATTAATAGGAGCATTAAATTGTTTAATAAAACGCCCTCGTTGAACTTCATTAAAAAGGGTTTTCAAGGGTGCGTTACTTAGCGGAAAAGAAATGGTGGGGCTCGTGCGGGCCCCACATCACAAATATCCTACCAAGAGGGTAGGATATTTTGAATTTCACCATATCCGCTTTAACTTAGATTAAGTAGATTTAAGTGGCTTTATGTGGATTTAAGTGAAATAAAATAAAGTTTGTCGTACAACAATATTTTATTTCTTAACTTATGCCCAAAAATTAAAAACCACACCCGAGAAAAGGCAACTCTGGAAGAGGCGTTTCTATGCAAGTACCGGCGCTGCGATTCCATCGTTGCCCTCGGAATTCGATTCCGAGCACCGGTTCAAAAGTTAGAAAAACCCGCTCGTTCATTCACTGAACATACCCGAGCCAAACTTCGGAAAATGATTCTGGGCACACCGGGCCTCAGAATCAGGTGTCTTTAGAAACTGTGTTCTTGTAAAATTCCAAAGACAATTAAGAAAAAAAACTCCTTGAAATTTATGCGTCTTTACATCCATAGTCCACACTCATATCCTCTTTTGACTAACACTGTAGGACATTCATAAAATAGTTCTTCACATCCTGGAAAATATTCAAACATTGAAAGGGGTGAGCTCAGATGCTCAGCAAGGATAAAAATATTTCGGAAGCTTTCATGAGTAAATATAAAAATTTAAGGCAATGTATAACTAAAACAAAGGCTTTTTAAACTTGAACTTCAACATAATATGGAAAAATTAAAATGAGATAATTCCATTTACTTATTCACATTGATATTCTACTGGTCGAATAATCACATGAAATATCAATAACCACTTTCATAATGATGGAATTCATAATTTCAGGCTATCATAACCATGTAGCCAGGGCCTCGTGCCAAAACCACAAATAAGATTTTGTCAAGGCCTCGTGCCGAGACACTAGTTTGTCTCATGAGACCTGCCGATGCATCGAGGAGCTATAGCAGGATCCATATGTCACTTATTAAGTCTAATACATTCCTCATATGAACAGGTTTAAACATGTCATAAACCATAACAAAATCGTATCACATAAAACATGCATAAAGGAAACATAAAATTTCCACATTTAAATCGCAAGATATTAATACAACACATTGATATAATAAAAACACTTTCAAAACAATTTTCAATACCAAAATAAAGTAAAATTAAAACTTTGTATGTAATTTTCATTTTAAAAAAAATTATGGCATATAGAGGAAGTCGAAACTCAAATAATAGTCACGGCGGCGGAGAATTCATTTTCGCCGCATACATAAGAAAAAACATTCATTTTTTCATTTAGTAAAAATGATTTGTATAAAAAGATTCCTCTTGAATAAAAGTAAAAGTCAAAGGGTTTAATACACCGTATAATGGAAAGTTGTGTATAAAACAAAATACGCCTCAATGAAAGGAGATTGAGACGAAGTCTTTACAAAGATCATTTTTTTAAATAAAATAGATCTATTTTGTGTATTTACTGTAATTACACATAAATAATGTACAAATACAAGATAGGAATTAATAATATCATTAAATAATTTGAAAGTAGGAGATTAACCCAAAGAACGAAAATTGGGTTAAGAAGTTCCCTTACCTCGTGCCCGACTTGACTCGACCGCTCTTTAACCTCCTGAATAATAAGATAGAGTTAATATATACTTTCTTAAGAACCTTTTGCATGTTAATTATCCCTTTTTATATCACTTATTACAATTTTATGAAAATTATGTAATTATTTATGTTAATAACAGTCGTTTTGTCGATCTTTGGTACTTGAGTCAAAAATATACTTCTTATAATTACACTTTGTTCATGTGGTAAAATATCCATTATATCCATAATTATATTCATGATGTAGATATCATATATAACATATATATTCATTATATACATGCATTTATAATATTCCATAACATTTAGAGATAAGAAATGAAATCCACCGTCCATGGAGACGGTAAGTCGTACGTACGCATGAACGCTACTTTCATTTCTATTTCATATTTTAATGGAATGAAACATAATGATTTGAAGGTATAATATAATTACAGTATAATATAATGTATAATACCACTTACTCCATCCTTTATACACCCCACATATGGTATTAACGATTCAAATCACTTTGAGGGGGCAGTAGTCCGCACTTCGTTAAATGAAAATATTGTGTTTACCCATAATGGAAACCATAATGGTATGGAATAAATGAAAAATATAGAAGAATAAGTAAAACATTAACATATTAAAAATCATATATAAATATAGTGACATCTTAATGGCCACCTTCGAAGGTGTTATATGAGTGTTGAACAATCATCATTTCGTGAGGCAGAAATTCACCATCCACAGAAACAGTATGTTCCTTAACCATTAGATGTAGGTGTGTGTAAGTGTAGCTTGAATCCTTCTTATAACAAAATTCTAGTATATTTACGATACTGGTGTTGTTACAAAAGAAAAGAATAAATAGAGTTTAGGGGGTTGGAGAAGAAAAATAAAACAAAACAACATTAGAGAAGACATTACCTTAAAATCGGGTAACTCTTTTTGATTTGAGCCAAAGGCTTCCTTGGGAAGACTTCTGCCAAAAGTAAGGCTTCTAGGAAGAAGGGGGGGGAAGTTGGGAGAGTATGTGGGTAGTTTTTGGCCGATCCAAATGGGTTGAAATTGTGAATAAGGTGGTAGTGTTGGGGGCCTTTTATAAGAGGAGAGGAGGGGAATTCGTGGAAAGTCATGAAATGTCACTTTATTATATAATGAATTTCGGATTTTAAAGGTCCCACACTTATATATTTCGAGTATAAGGTGATAAGGGTTAGAAATATACTCATTAAATAGGTTTTTGACAAGTGTAAGTCTTATATTTTACATTATCATTTCATTTTATTTAAATCATTAATTAATGAGGTAATCGCTGCATCATCATGGTGTCATAAATAATTTAATTTATTTAATGTATAAAAATTATAAAAAATTTATCAAGATGTAGGAAAGATTTTTGTATTTATAATTAATATTTATAGTCAAAAATATGACTTTTATAACCCCTTTTAAATATTGTTTTAGTAAAACAACTCAGGTTTGGGACATTTTTATTTTAACATTAAATAAAAAGTTTGAAATGTCATTTTCCGACCAAAGTGGCTCCATGGGGTCCCCATGTTGACCCATGTATTTTTATGGTCGGCCATGACTCATCCAATAGGGGTAGGAAAATTTTAAAGGTCATTTCATATTTTTATAATACCATTTTTACCTTAAATTTCACTAATTACCTTTAATCGTGATTAATTAAACATAAAAGTTACTATTCTCCAAAAAATTATTTTAATCCCATTGAACCACATTTTACTTCCTAATGACAACCATGTATGTTGGATTTTTGAAAATAAAATCACAGATGTGGTAATGTTTCATTTAAATGAAAAATCAGTTTTTTTAACTACCACTTAGTGGTTTCACTATTCATAAAAAATTGATGTTTTTCAGAACAATGCCAAAATTTTACCCTAAGCTATAATTTGTATTCCGAATTCAAAAATGATGTCTATTTTCAAAAATTACAAACATATATGTTGCGTTAATTAATTTTATAACTAATTCCCACTGTCACAACAAATAGCGTGTTTTTAAGAAACAATATATATCAAAAGATTGACAATTGTTTATATCCAATTTCAAAGTGAAATTAATTATAATGAACACCATTGGATAAAATGGTAAAAATATATTATAATTAAACTTTAAAACCACTCAATAGTATAATTTATCACTCTAAATTATTTTCATTAAAAAAGTTGTTTTTAAGTATTTTTCACTATTCATAAAAAATAGGAAGTTCTCACAAAAATACCAAAAGATCAACATAGGCTAATTTCGATATTCTGAATCCAAAAATGAAGTCCATTTTGAAATATAAAATTTATATAATTTCAAAAAGTGGATATTACTATTCATAACTGCTACATTGATTGGTTTCGGTGTGTTAGAACTCGAAGTTGCGTACAATGAAAGCTATTGCATTATTGAATGAGAAGCGTATCGTGGAAGCTCAGGGTGTTACGTTCTCCCCTCCTTAAATAAATTGTGTCCTCGCAATTTGAATTTTTTCTTTAAAAATAAAAGGTTGAAAATAAAAAATACCTTTGTGGAAAACCCACATCGGAAATAAGGTTAATAAAAATATAACATTAAAAGAAAGAAAGAGAAGTACAAAGGACACCTGAGATAGCCCATACTAGGATTATATGAAAATATGGATATGGAAGAAAAACAAACCATCAAGGCTTGATGGATAGTTGTAGAAAACAGGATTAGGAGAAAGTTAACTATAAGAAAATCACAAACTTGTGATTGGTTAAATGATCATTGATTCCCCAGTAGGAAAAGTTAACCGACAACATTTTTTCAGTTACTTTTTATAAAGTTGAGGAATTTATTTAGGAGATTTACTAAGAAACTAAGGAAATATACATACTTGTCATGTAGACTTTCATTCTTTAATAAATATTTACCACAAACCCATCTTTCACTCTAAATGGTAACAAAAATCAAAAATATTCTATTTATCATAATTGTATAAGGTTCCAAATATTACCACATACCATTTAGATTAGGAATACTATTTTTTAATGACCAGGGACTTCTTGTAGGCTAGTGGTAGGTAATAAAGGCCTGTCGCACTATGGTTGTGGGTTCGATTCCTATAGCTTTGTCTGATGCGACCGGTTATCCCCCAAACTGCAGGTTGTCCTTTTCCTAAAACTATAGTATTATAATATTCCAAAAATAATCTTCATAAATGTTTTAACCATAAACAATACTATCCAAAGTTCAACTTAATCCATTCCAACCTTTATTGTTATCCAAAATACCTTCGTCTAGACTTTCTCTAAAAGGTCCTTAAATTCCAAAATCAATTGTAACATTAGATTCCCTAAACAAAGTAATGTTTCTCTTATTGTCACATACTAAAAATAGGATTTCCATCATCATATTAAAACCTTAATGATAACAACAAGTACTGCAGAACAATCCTTATATATATCACATTATTTTTATAACCAGAATATAATCCTTGAGTCCAAAAGCACCAATACATTAATTATTCCGCTTCAACTGTAGTAACAGCATAAGATGGTCCTTGATTCCTTAGCCTTTTCTGAGGTAAATTTCTATGACGCTTAGGATATTCATTTGAATAATTCCCCATTTCCCTACAATTGTAGCATTCAACATTGATAGCCTCTTTCTTTCCTTTGCAATCACGAGCCTGGTGACCTTTTTCTCCACATTTGTAACAAACTCCCATTCCTTTCAGGCATGTACCAGGGTGATTTTTCCCACAATTATCACATAATGGAAAATCCTTCTTTCCATTATTTCGTTTATATGTCTCTTGTTCCACCATTCTATTCTTTTCTTGCTTTACTTTATTGTAATAAGATTTAGAGAATTCTTTTTCTGTCTTGATAGCACATGAGACAATATCTTCATATGACGAGAAGGATTGTGAGACTAAGGATCGACAGAGAAACGGTTTTAGCCCATTAAATAAATGATCAATATTACTTCTTGGGTTACGTATATAATCTACAGCATGTCTCACTAACCTTGTAAAGATGGCCTCATACTTTGTGACATTCTCATCCTCCTTTTGTCTCAAACTCAGAAATTGTCTTTCCATATCTGCTTGATGGTCATGAGGAAAATATTTTTCTAAGAAAAGCTCTTTGAACCCCCACCATTCCATATTCAATACTTCATCATCTTCCTTTGTGTTTTGAATCAGCGACCACCACTGATCGGCATCTCCAGTGAGGTGGTAAACTGCTAGGACAAACTTCTCCCTTTCGCTACTCCCCAAGGCATGGAATATTTTTGCTAAGGATTTTATCCATTGCTCAGTGACTAATGGATTTTTACCCCCATTAAATGTTGGTGGTTGTTTACTCATGAAGCGTTCTAACATTGATCCTCCACGTTGTGGATCACGGTGCTCAATATGAGTAAAGTTATTATTCATAACCTGAGTGAGTTGTCCCAGTATTGTAATAAGTTTATCAGCACCAGTTTTATCCCCAGCTTCATAATAATTATCTTGAGTAAGAGGGAAATCCCTACACGGAGTGTGTGCATTGATACGGTTTCCATTCCTCCCACTAGGCACCATTTCTAAACAATGGTATAAACTATATTATTTTAGGAATTAAAATACATAATTCCATACTTGTAAAATACTTAACATAAATTGAAATATTTATGGATATAATCCATAATCATAAAAATGTTTTCTTTGAGGAAGTATGTACTCATAATCCCTTCATAATGGTTTGTAAAGAAAATGATAATTATCCTAATCATATCCCCCGGGAGTGTCGTAACCATGAGTGCAGCAAGGCCAGTTGTCGTGCACCAGTTCCCGTTCGAGTCTAGCTCAAAGCGGTATTTTCGGGTTTTACCCCTAGGTACATCTGTTCCAGAGCCGCCTCTACCTGCTCGTATCCAGACAAGGATGTATTGCTCGGAAAACTCACAACATCCTTATAATAGAAAAATTCAATAAAGTTCTTCTATACTAATCCTCAATGTCTATCTTTGGGCTATATTCTCTAATCAGAGTTTATCTAAATCTAGCTTCCAATGTTAGTACTAAACTACCTATGATACCAACTGTAATGCCCCGACCCCAATTACCCAGCGTCAGTGCATTATTGCGTAACATTGGCATGATCACAAAAGATCATGTCTTGAAAGAACGATAAGTTTAGTAGCCTTGGAAACACTAGATACATTCATAGAAGTTACATTACATCATAAAGTGAAAAACTACAAAAACAATGTCTCCATAGTCCACACTCATATCCTCTTCTGACTAACCCTTCAGGTCATTCATAAAATACTTCTTCACATCCTGAAAAATATTAAAACATTGAAAAGGGTTATATCAGATGATCAGTAAGGATAACAATATTGCGGAAGCTTTTATAAGTAAATATAATCATTTAAGGCAATGTATAACTAAAACAAAATCCTTTTAAACATGAACTTCAACATAATATGGCAAAAGTAAAATGAGATAATGCCATTTACTAATTCACATGGATATTCTACTGGTCGAATAATCACATGCAATATCAATAACCACTTTCATAATGATGGAATGCATAATTCCAGACTATCATAACCACGTATCCAAGGCCTCGTGCCAAGACCACAAATAAGATTTTATCAAGGCCTCGTGCCAAGACACTAGTTTGTCTCATGACACTTGTCGATGCATCGAGGAGCTATAGTGGGCTCCACCCGTCACTTATTAAGTCCAATGCATTCCTCATATGAACAGGTTTAAACATATCATAAACCATAACATAATCGTATCACATAAAATATGAATAAAGTAAATATAACATTTACACATTTCAATCACAAGATATCAATACAATACATTGATATAATAAAAACACTTTCAAAACCATTTTCAATACCAAAATAAACTAAAATTAAAAATTTGTATTTATTTTTCATTTAAAAACGTTATGGCTTCTAGAGGTAGCCGAAACTCAAATAATAGTCACGGCGGTGGAGAATTCGTTGTCGCCGCATACGTAAGATAAAACATTCCTTTTATCGTTTAGTAAAAATGCTTTGTATAAAAAGATTCGTTTTGAATAAAAGTCAAAGTCAAAGGGGCTTATACACCGTATAATGGAAAGTTGTGTATAAAACAAAATATGCCTCAATGAAAGGAGATTGAGACGAAGTCTTTACAAATATCCTTTTTTTAAATAAAATAGATCTATTATGTGTATTTACTATAAGTACACATAATTAAAGTAAAAATACAAGATAGTACATAATAATATCATGACATAATATGAAAGTAGGAGATTAACCCAATGAACGAAAATTGGGTTAAGAAGTTCCCTTACCTCGTGTCCGACTTGACTCGACCGCTCTTTAACCTCCTGAATAAAAAACTAGAGTTAATCTCTACTTGCATAAGAAACTTTTTCAAGTTCATTATCCCTTTTTATATCATTTATTACAATGTTAGAAAAATTATGTAATTATTTATGTTTATAACAGTTGTTTTGTCGATCATTGGTACTTGAGTCAAAAACATACTTCTTATAATTACACTTTGTTCATGTGGTAAAATATCCATTATATACATAATTATATTCATGATGTAGATATCATATATAACATATATATACATTATATACATGCATTTATAATATTACATAACATTTAAAGGTACGAAATGAAAGGCACCGTTCATGGAGACAGTAAGTCGTACGTACGCATGAACGCTACTTTCATTTCAATTTCATATTTTAATGGAATGAAACATAATGATATAAAAGTATAATATAATTACAGTATAATATAATGTATAATACCATTTACTACATCCTTTATACATCCCACATATGGTATTCACGATGCAAATCACTTTTAGGGGGCGGTAGTCCGCACTTCCTAAAATGAAAATATCGTGTTTACCCATAATGGAAACCATAAAGGTATGACATAAATGAAAAATACATAAGATTAAGTGAAACATAAACATATTAAATATCATATATAAATATAGTGACATTTTAATGGCCACCTTTTAAGGTGTTATATGAGTGTGGAACAATCATCGTTTTGTGAGGCAGAAATTCGCTATCCACAGAAACAGTATGTTCTTTAACCATTAGATATAGGTGTGTGTATGTGTAGCTTGAATAAATATTATAACAACATCCTAGTATATTGAATATACTGGTGTTGTTACAAAAGAAAATAATAAAGAGTGTTTAGGCGGTTGGAGAAGCAAAATAAAACAAAACAATATTAGGGAAGACATTACCTTAAAATCAGGTAAATCTTTTGTATTTGAGCCAAAGGCTTCCTTGGGAAGACTTCTACACAATGTGAGTATTCTAGGAGTAAGGGAGGGAAGTTGGGAGAGTATTTTGGTAGAGTTTTGCCGAGACAAATGGCTTGAAAGTGTGAATACAGTGGTAGTGGTGGGGGCCTTTTATAAGAGGAGAGGAGGCGCATTCTTGGAAGTCATGAAATGTCACATTATTATATAATTAGTTTCTAATTTTAAAGGTCTCGTACTAATATATTTCTAGGATAAGGTGATAAGGGTTCTAAATATACTCATCCAATATGTTTTGGAAAAGTTTAAGTATTATATTTTACATTATCTTTTCATTTTATTTAAATCGTTAATTAATGAGGTAATGGCTGCGTCATCATGGTGTCATAAATAATTTAATTTATTTAATGTCTAAAAATTATAAAACAATTATCATGATTTAGGAAATATTTCTATATTTTTAATGAATATTTATAGTCAAAAATATGACTTATATAACCCCATTTAAAATTTTTTTTAGTAAAATAACTCATGTTTGTGACATTTTTATTTTAACATTAAATAAAACGTTTTTAATGTCATTTTCCTACAAAAGTGGCTCCATGGGGTCTCCAAGTTGACCCATGGATTATATTTATCGTCCATGACTCATCCAATCAGGGTAGGAAAAGTTTAAAGGTCATTTCATATTTTTATAATACCATTTTTGCCTTAAATTTCACTAATTACCTTTTATCGTGATTAATAAAACCTAAAAGTTACTATTCGCCAAAAAATTATTTTAATCCCATTGATCCAGATTTTACTTCCTAATTAAAACCATGTATGTCGGATTTTTGAAAATCAAATCACAGAAGTGGTAATGTTTCATTTAAATGAAAAATCAGTTTTTTTAACTACCACTTAGTGGTTTCACTATTCATCAAAAATTGATATTTTTTAGAACAATTCCAAAATCTCAGCCTAAGCTATCATTGATATTCCGAATTCAAAAATGATGTCTATTTTAAATAATTACAAAAATATAAGTTTCATTAATTAATTTTATAACTAATTCCCATTGTCAAAACAAATAGCATGTTTTTAAAAACAATATATATCAAATGAATGACAATTGTTTATGTCCAATTTCAAAGTGAAATTAATTATAATGAACACCATTGGATAAAATGGTAAAAATATATTGTAATTACACTTTAAAACCACTGAATAGTAAAATTTATCACTATAAATTATTTTGATTAAAAAAAAAAATTTAAGTATTTTTCACTATTCATAAAAAATTTGAAGTTCTCACAAAAATACCAAAAAATCAACATAGGCTAATTTAGATATTCCAAATCCAAAAATGAAGTCCATTTTAAAATATAAAATTGATATAATTTCAAAAAGTGGGTATTACTATTCATAACTGCTACTTTGATTGGTTGCGGTGTGTTAGAACTCGAAGTTGCGTACAATGCAGGCTATTGCATTATTGAATGAGAAGTGTATAGTGGAAGCTCGGGGTGTTATATAATGTCACTAGATCCTCCATGAAATCATCACTACATAGAAATACAATTCATGAATGGGATAGTTCTTCTCAATATCCTTAAACTACATTAGGGCATAATTTTTCACTATATTATACGACATTAGTAAAAATCAAATAACCATATTTTATTTATTACTATGAACCAAAAAATGTTCCCAATAATATTCTAGTGTATTTACTATTGTAGTGATATACGTATTTCCCAAATCCAGAAATATCTCTTCATGTTCACAAGGATAGAAAATATTTATTCTTTTCATCTTCTTCTTGGTTAGTGAGTTTCAAAATCATGAAATGTTTTTCACATATCATCTTTAATTCTATGTTAATCCAAGAATACTCTAGATCTCTAGTATAGAACCTAGTAATAAAAAATCATTTATTTCCCATTTAATATAAGTTTTTATTGATACTCCATTTCTTATGAGAATATTCATCATAAATAATAGTTCTATCACCCTAAACTCGCGATTATTGTTCAATTCACATTGGTTATCCTCTATAAAATCCATTAACACAATATTTAAATTCTCTTCATGATCCTCCATTCAAATGGATAAAATCAAAATATCATATATATATAATACCTAAAATTTGAAGAGATACTAGATTCGTACTCTTTTTATCAATTCCATAAATCATTTTGGATCACCAGAAAGTCTGAAAAGAAACATAATGAAATAATAGTACCCAAAACATTTTAGAAATGAAATACAGGGAATATCAACCTTCTTCAAACATATCTGTTGATATAATTAATGAAGGCCAACCTTAGAGAAATATTAATCTCCATGTTGTTGAACAAAAAATTTAACTACCATGGAATGGGACACTTGTTCATTATTTTATTTTTTTGAGTTTATGGTTGTAAATATAGAGGTCTATTGAAAATTTAATATTCTTGATAAAGAGGAAAATAAACCCCCCTGGTGAAGCACTCAGAAATATTTAAACCTTTTTCTTAATTCTATTGTAACTAATTATTCAGTATTTCCATTTCAATGCTGTCAATTCTATATGGATTCTTTGATATAGTATGAGATCTATGTCTAATTTCAACTGATAATTCAAACACTCAGTTAGGAGGAAGGACATAATACTCTTCAAGGAATACATATGTATAGGCCCTCAAAATGGGTATGTCTTAAAACATGATTATATCCTTTTTCATAATCATTTGATTGACATATGATTGTAATATAGAAAAAAATATGCATGCATATAATGGAGGTTCTAGTGAATATTCCTCCCCTAGATAAAATTTTATAGAATCAAAGGATGAATTGGGACAAGAACAGTTATCTCCCTCTCTCAATAGATGATGTTGGAATTATATATATATATACAATCGAAGACCGAAATAGATTCAACCTATACTAAAATAAGTAAGATGAAATATCCTTGAATATAAAGTCAATAAGAATATATTGGTGAAGAGTTAAATACTTGGACTAAAATTGTATCTTTGTTAGTTGGATTCAAAGATAGCTCCAACCACATATTTTTTAGGTATTGTTTAAATTTTTCTTCAAAAATGAATGATATGAATGAATTTGTAGAACCATAATTAAAAAGCCTATTTATATTCTTGAATGAATATGTATAATACATTTCACTACATTATTTTGGACATCAACCTGATCATTAGTGATTATATATTCCCAAATAAACTGCATTGGAAGTAGTTTTTCATGATTGTCATAGAAAAACCCTGGTTTATGTTATTTTTTTCATTATTCCCATGATCCATATAGTGAAAATATCATATTAATAGTGTTGTTTTTATTTGAACGCTCCTACCTAGTTCTTAATTAGTGGGATTATTCATTTACCTATGACATTTATTGTCCATATTATTATCTTTCCCACACATGATGAATCTTTTTGTTCTACTTATATAGTTTCTTGGATTCTTCTCGCAGACTTTTGAAAATTTGGATGATGGGGTTTCATCACTCCAGGGGATTTATTAATTTATGGTGAAAATGAAACTCAATTTTTTATTTTTTTTCTCTACTACCACAAGTCCATTTGGAGTCATTGATCATCACCTAATCATTGATTTCACAACATAGAGAATATTAATATATAACAATGTTACAAAGAGAAAAATATTTTCATATATTTGTATTTAACCCACAAAAGAAAATCGTCCAAATCTCCTTTTCAACACAATAATAATGTCATAGGAATACCGTGATAACATTGTGATTTTTTTCCTTATCAGCCCTAATAGAATCTTATTAATTATACATTAGAAAATGAAATACCACTATATTTTAAGGCTATGAGTTTTGGGAAATTTGTTATTAAAAAATATTTTATAGAAATATTCCCATTTCAAGGAATAAAAAACCTTCTTCAGAATCTATATTATGTATTACTGTCCATCACTAAACATCTTCACCCTCAATATAATAAAAAACTAACACAATATTTATGTTCTCCATATAATGGAAGAAAATAATATTAAATTAATAGATTTAATACACTGTTCATTGAGGAGGTGATTAGAAGATACACAAATGGTATGGGACCTTGTTGCCTAAAATATTGAAATACAACTTGATCCACGTCTTGTGGATGAGGATGTTTTTCTAGATTCATTTTATTATTCATAAAATGAGTTGATTGATTCACTACAATAATGGATTTATTATCTCCCATAGACATGATATTAGTAATATCAGTGAATAAATGATCAAATTAATTTTGATATTGGTTATTGGGATAGTTTCTTCTATTTCCCACTATAAAATAGATGGAAAAAATGATAATATATTAACTAATAAATGTACACAATGGAAAACAATAAACATGGGAGCAATAACTTATAAATTATAATTACATCCTATCTTCTGAGTCCCTAGGTTTCATCCTAGGTTATCAATAGTACATTCTATAATTGGTTTTCTAGCCAAATAAGGTATTCAAATTCTTCATAATTATTTATATAAAGTTTGTGAATTTTATAAAAATATCCACTAGTGTTGTCAAACAGAGTTTTTGTTAAGGCATGTTTTCATATACTATAAAATAGTAAACTCAAGCCTTATGTGACTATTAAGAATACATTTCACCTAGGTAAATTTATTCCAGAACAAAAGGCACTTTTGGTATTGACAAATGAATTTAATTTATTATGAAACACCATTTCAACAATTCACTTATATTATAAGATATTTTGATATACATGGACATATTATTAAGCATATCCTATGAATACTCAATGATGTTTTCTCATCCCAATTCCAAAGGTTATCAAAACAATTATATTGATAGAAAACATAGATACCAAGTAATTTACTCATTTGATAACACGATTCATAGACATAAATATACATTAATTCGATAAAAGGATTATAGATTTATATTAAAATCGGATGAATAAGTTCATACTATAGATAGAGAAATATAAAAATAGAATATTTATTTTATTCTCCATAGTGAGATCCTAAAATATATTTGAGATCCTAATAAATCATTGGATAACTTGTGGAATACATAAATAAGGGGGTTATATAATGATACTAGTATGGGAACAAACAATTTAATGATTTATTACATTCAAGCCAAAGGTACTATAAGATATAATAAAAGAGAGGATAGAGGATTACTGATGTGAAATTATAACATAAAGGGAATTGTAACATAAGATCTTGTAAATACAAGAAATTTAGAAACAACATATAATATGACATAAACATGAGTCAGTGCTAACTGCCTAGACCGTATCACATCAAGAAAAAAATACCATAATTTATTATGTTTACTCCATGATCACATACATGATGCCTCATGTGACCAAAACCTTACACAATGCATTGAATAATCATATGAGAAATCACATCATAGTATTTTAATGATATTTTTGTTCCATAAAAATGAAATTAAATAAAAAAATATAATAATAATTACCCATGTAATTAACATGGGGTGAATAAACTTGATTCATACTATAATCAATATAAGGTTTCTAGTGAAGGATGTTGAGAAATGGTAATAACACATGTATAAACCCATAAATAAAAGGGATAATAAAATAATTATTTATGTAAGTGTTATACATATGAAATTTATAATCATTACATAAAATTAATGAGGGAGGAAAATTGTTTTAATAGGAAAAGTTCAAAAACCATAGGAAAGGGTGTCTTAGAGTGACCCCTTACATGGAGCATGATCTTTCATGTTCATAATTTAGCATCCTTATTACTAAAAATATTTTTTAATTATTTACATTCATAAAAACCTTTTTTAAATTTATTATTCCTTTTATTTTAATTTTTAGCATTTCAAATTCAATTACTTAAATAATTAATCATATGTCCGTTGTTGTAATGATAAATGACTACTACATCAAAAATCACATTAATTTGTTAACTAAGGTCAAAGAAATTATTATTTAATAATTTATAGAAATAAAAAAATATATAATTATTAATTTTATATAATAATTAATTCTTTTTTATACATTAATGAATGATTTTTTTGAAAAATGCACTACATTACATACCTGGAGACGATAGGGTACATGTATACACGAGTAACAATTTTATTTTTTGAAGATCATGATAGAAAGAAGGTATGAGTCATTTTTTATTCCATATATTATAATTATATCATAAATATCATATTATTTCTAAAATATCCATACAAAAACATTAAATATAATTAGGTAATTTAAATTAAAGAAATGAATGACATTATTTCATGAGGATGCAGTCCATCAAACATAAGAAATAGGATATCATTTTAAAATGGAAGAAAATGTTAGAAATTAAAGTATAAATTAATTTAATATAATTATTAATGTTGTATTATTTTCATATATAAACAATAATTTAATCTTTATTACATTCAATATAATGTGTAAGTTAAAAACGAATCACATCGCTTTGTGAGGCTGTAGTTTGTTGTACACATGAGAAACGCTATCATATTATCTATAGAATTGATTGTAAGAAGGTATATGTGAAAATATAATCTTGGGATATAATAATATCAAAATAGTATATATTAATATTTAATACATCACTATATCTATATGTGATAAGTAGTGATGGAAATCGATTTTTCAATTCAAGATGTGATAATACACCGTACACACGATCAATAGATTAATTTACCATTTAAGGGAGGAGGATATGGTTGTATGAATTTTCCATAATGTGAAAACACATATTCATTTTTAATATACTAAAATTATTATATTATATTTTTTTAATAATAATTTAATAACTTGTAATAATAAATATAATAAAATGATTAGTAAAATATGTTACCTCTTTTTCGGACAACTTCTTTTAATTTCCACAAAGCCTTCCAAGATAAGATATTGAAAAAAACCATGGAGTATATGATTATGGAATGTGAATAATTAATTTATATTAGAAATTATTGGTGATTAAATGGGTATTGGTTGTGTGTAATGGAGAGGTGAGTTGGTTTCCTTTAATAATTACGGGAGAGGACTAGTATGAAATCTTTGAAAAGAATGAACTACACCAACACTTTTCTTGTTGATAAAGGATAATAAATTGATCCCATTAAATCCATAGAAAATATATGTTCTATATATGACATTAAAATATTAATTAGTATTTGTTTTGGTCCTTCTTGATATTTATCATCTTAGTTTAACACCCCGGAAAAACCATTTTTACCTTAACTGTGGTGAATATTGTTCAATATTTTCACTATTCAATATGGTAAAAAATTTATGAGGTCCAAATTAGATTATATAAATTATACGGATTCTATTATTTTTAAATCTTTTTAAAATACATTTTATATAATTTGTAAAAAATAATTTTTAATTATGTACACAAAGGGTGACTAAATCACCACTTAGAAAAAAATAGTTTAAAAAATGTTTCTTTTAATTTAAAATGGATATTATTTTATTTATAATTATAAGATGAAAAATAAATTTAATTTTTTCATGTCTAAACCATATAATTTTCATATTTTACTTAGTACTATTCATAAACTTTTACTTTATGGATGGGATAAAATAGTCATATTTAAATAGTGAAATTTTAATAGTGAATCACTTTTGATTTAAACTTATTGTTACATGTGTCACAAGCTATAAAAGAGATTTAATTTATTTATAAATAATACATAATTAATATTCATGCAGTTTTACGATGATTTTTTATTCAATAATTATATATAATCTCCACGAGGTCACATTAACTATAGATAACTTGAGTGTCTAGTAAAGATAACTATTATGCCTTACTGTAGTTTTTTTGAATCCAAAATTAGTATACCTACCATATATATTTTATTTGAATTTTTTTATAAGTCATTTTTGTGGGATTTTAATGATGTTTATAATTATTTTATATCCATTTATTTTTTAAAGTAAATTTAAATTAGAATCTAAATTGACCCCTACCTTTTCCATAAAACCCCTTGCATCGTTTCAAAGAATTATCTGCTGATGACTGACACTTACACAAAACTATATATAAACCCCAATCAATCCTAGTTGAGACTGAAGTGTGGTAATTTTGAGGATGAAACATGATCATGGTCCTAGAATTCATGTCAAATCCCCTCTTAAAAATAAATATATTGAAGATAAATGTAGAATAATAATTTTTTGATGCATCACAACCCAAATTCGATAAACTGACCATATAATGATGAAAAGTAATTGTATGAACAGTTGATATAGTGGATTAAATCAATATTTTTTAATTTTATTGATATTAAAATATGGTACGATTGGTTTATAGAAAATTTTGAATCATTATATGTACTTCTAGTTAAGGATTCTTTTATGAATTTTGAATTTATTCTTATTGGTAAATAATACACCATTAAAAAAATAGTCAATGGTGTGGTTTTTAAGTTTTCATCAAAACATTATGAGATAAGATTACATAAAACATATAAGGTTGAACATAAATATTACCATAGTTTATATCTAATAAATATTATCAAAAATGAATTTCCAAATAATTTGCAACAACTGATGGTGAATATATCACCCAAAAGTCAAATTGTTTTAGAACATAGTAGTTACCATAAATTAGTAGATAAATGCATCCAATATATTATCTATGTCAATAATTAAAATTCTTGTATCCTGAAGAACTGGTTTTTTTCTTCCTTTTATTAATAAAAATGGATTTCAGATCAACATGAAAGTGTATGTGATGAGGAACTTAAATGAGATGTGTAAGACCTATTCCAGTTTTAATTATCTTCCATATCCAAATTGATTTATTCCATTTCATAGTATAATAATTTATTTCCACATGGTGAGGAAATTATATCCTCGAAAAATGCTTTTCCTTGAATCAGATGATTTTTAGGCATATCAGAATTAATTAGAACCAAGAGAAAATTGAATTGGTGCATGACTCTAATAAGTATTATGAGATGTTTGACCCTATAAGATATACAGTTTGACAAATGGATCTAATATATCTAAGTATAAATCAAAATGAAGTATTTGAATATTATTATATTGAATTTAAATAATATGAAAAAGACTAAAAATTCATATATGAGGAAGAAGAAATATTAATGGTTGATAATGGTTGGGAAACCAGGGTATCCCATGAGGATAATAGTGAGGTCCTTCCTTTTATGTATTTAGGACAATATAAATCCACTATCCCTTTACCATATCATGGAGAGAAGAATAAATATTAGGACATTATGGAAACTAATGTGTGTGCCTATGGTTTTTTGGATGACCCTCACAAAGATAACTCATGTTATTCTGATAAAGATGATGGCAATTTAGATAATTTTCTTTGGATTAGAATATATCCTAGACTAGGTATTCCAAATTCATCAACTAGGGGGGTCTCAATGTTTTCAATTATTTGTAATAGACAACATTGAGTGCTGGTATTATATTGATAATCATGAAAATCCTCCTCAAAACTATGGACCTACCATTTCATCTACTCAAAGTGTGATAAAAGTTAATTTAATTGTTATGATAATATATTAGAATATAGATGAAGTATATTTAGATAATCTATTTTTTATCAGTTTTTGAAGACCATTTGGTCCAAGTATATCATTGAATATTTGGGATCCTTTGTATAGAAATGTAATAGAAACTATTGGAACACTTCAAAAAAGAAATGATGAAGTCACTAGTGATGAAACTGATGTCGAATCTATGAGATCTATATTTTTGGACATTTAAGATGATGGTAGATATTCACCTTATAATGCTCATACTTCAATACCAGGTTTAATCACTTATATTCCTTACACATCTAATGTAATTAATGTTTATTCGAAAGAGTTAAAATTGGATAAAATTATGGTGCTAAACGAACTATTTATTGGTTTTAAAAATTATTTAGAGTCATCCATAAATGAATATATCTAAAAGTTAGATAAATTAGTTGTATCACATATTCCTCCCAAATTTCATGAAAATAAGAAAAAATGAGGAATTATATTAAGGAATTTAGTCCACTAGTTGGTGATTTTTAGGATGACCTTTCAAACATTGTGTTGAATCATGACCAAATATATGAAAATTTATTTTTTTAGTATTCCCCATATGTAGATCCACTACCTAATCCTCTTTAAATATTTAAAATTGATGAAGATAGTATTATAGATATCACAAGGTATTAGTAAGGAGTTGTTCTTCATGTGTTTTTATCATTAGCTGTCCACTGGGGCCACTGTCATGACATACCCCAGGCGTGCCTTCTGAAGGCCAAGGGTTGGAGACTAGCACTGAACTCATCAACCTGCAAGTAGAAGGAATTTTCCTATGTACCTACATGCACGCACACACAACTACATTCCATATATAAAAAAATAAACAGACATGCCACTAAACATACACTGAGTACAAGTAAAACTGAAATTCAAATGGGGTAGAATATAAACCCAAAAAATACTAACTGGAAAATTAGAATGTAAAAATTAATCTCTAGATGTCATATGTTGAAGACCCCACTTAATATGTAATTATAGAGTATCTGTTATAAGTTATAGAAGTACACCCCGTTTCCTGGTCTCACTTAGAACCATCGGGTCTTGGGCCACCAAGTCCTCCATCATGTTAACAGTTTTATACACCAGACATAACACATGCAGTTGAAGACCATGCATTAGTGAGTAATAATATGCTCAGTAGACCCCAATATAATAAGTAAATACCACAAAGTAATCCTCATCAATCCATAAAGAAATATCATGAAGCAAGATATCTCCCAATAGTTACATTCTATAGTAGGAAAGTAAGACCATTTGTTATATCAATGAGCACCATGGCCTGTAAGAGAACTTCTCCTCAATGAGTATAGAGGGCCTGGAGGGTTACATATAATCCACTTCCCTCTAACCATGGAATGTTATGGTACTCATACATGATGATTATTGTGGGTATATTGTTTCAAAAAGAAGGTGATTCCTACTGTGGGCATGTCAGGTCACATAAAAGCCTCTTCCCACCTATAGCCTTACTAAGTTACTCCTCCTTTTGATTATCGTGGGTCTGCTGTGTCACATAGAATCCATTAACCAATGTGGTCCTGCCAGGTCAAATAGATGTTTCTTCCCACTAGACCATAGTATCTGATTCACACAGGTTTTCTCGTCAGCAGTCTTTAGGTCTCAGCCAACTGTAGGGTATCCCTACATAGCACGACTGCTCCCTAAGACAATCGTAGAATTTCAACTTGATGGAAATACAGCATAGAGTATTCAAAAAAATCTCCTCATCATGAGGGTTCCTATGATGTAAATGGATCACCAATCAGACACACAGTTTAAATGATATTGGTGTTTTTCTAAAAAGAGGTCGGTTGGGCCTCAGTCCTTTCCGGATTGGTGGAACAGACCAGACCCAACCCGGCCCAAGGTCAACCGATGCAACCTGGTTCTACTGACCCAATACGGACCTGGCCAACCTGGGACTGGTCTCTTGTGTAATGGGTTTGTCCCGACCTGATTGGGTATGTTCGAAACCCTAGGCAGGTCTGGCCCGCTGGAGCATGACGGCCTGTTGGAACGGGTACGGCCCGCTGACCGTCCTGGTCCTCCAGAGGAGGAACGATTCTCCCCATGGTTGGAACATGGATGGAAGCCACATTCGGCTCCCTACTCACACATGATGGCCACCATAGGGTTGTTTCCTCCATATCAGACACACAAGGTGTTTGGGGCTGCCTCTAAAAGGTCGGCCAGTATGGCTGGGTGGAGTCCCGCACACGATCTAGAGTCTGTGTTCCTTCAAGATGTGGGGCGTTTAGTTGTGGGTCACGTCCCTACCTCTAGACGCCCACCCATACAGCTGCTCCACCCGGTGCTGCATTGTGGCATGCCACCTCTCGCTCGTGGCTGGCGCTGGAGAGCCGACACCCTCTTCCGTGGACCAAGAGATCTATACCTGTGGTCCGTTCTTCGCACCGACTGTTCCTCCATCCTTTGTGGGGTATTTTCATCCCTTAAAAGGACTTGAATATGCCTTTCCACCCCTTTAAAAAATCATAGCCAAGAATAACGGAAAAATAGAGGGGCTCAGGGCTTGTTAGGGCCGACCTTCACCCCCCCCCCCCATTATAGTTTTTAAATCTAGGGTATGTTTGGGGATGATGTTCTATCAACAATAATTTAATATTGAATAGAAATCCCAATAAAAATCACCCTCCCACAAGAATGAATGATTCAAAGGTCAACCTATTTTTGAGATGATCCATGTTCATAATTTAAAATGAAGAATGAGGAAATGTTAAACAAATAAACCCCTACCTCCATCAACATTGTTCATTGAAGTGATCCGCCCTCAAGGATTCTTGATCTCTTGGCGTTCATCGCTTCTCAATCCCATTCTTTATAGGGCATCGACATTGACAACAATACTTTGGCATTATTTTTTCTTCATTGTAGTTTTTCCTTGTCGTAGGATTTTCAGAGAATACCAAGGGTTTAATTCCCAACTCTCAAACACATTAGCTTAATAAAAAGAAACATGTCACAGTGTTTCTCTTAAGCTGCGATGTTGCATCATTACGCTGCACAAAAATGATCCATTAAGAATTTTACTATAATGCACATCATTGTCGCATTGTAGTGTCGTTGTCGTCATCATAATGGTTAGAAATAGATTATTAAATTTTAGCGTTATTTTATTATTTTCTAAAAAGTCTGAAAATTAACATTTCCATCTGACACATGTTGGAAGAACTTATGTCCTTCCAAGGAGAATCTCAGGGTTCTAAGTTCAATGGTTCCCTTAGATTTTTGATCTATTTACCAGCTGAAAAGACAGAAAAGCCTAGTCACACATTTACCTATGTGAACTAAAAAAAGTTAAAAATTCCATTCCTGGTTCCTTGGGCCTCAGAATCACAGGATATCAAAGCATGTAGTCTCAAAATAATTCCATATAATTTAAAAATATATACTATACTTCTGGGAAATTATATTCTCCCCAAATTGAGATTTACGTCCTCAGAATCCAAAATATGGGGTAAAAAAACAAATTGGGGGTACTGAGCACGAATCTATACCTCCCCACATTCGGGTGCTCTCATGTAGGGTCACATGATTCCAATGAATTAACACCAGAGGAATCGACCATCCATGAAGGACCTTATCCTGTCAACCCTCTATCTCCACAGGGAACTCTGCAAACATCCCCCCATCATCAATGCCCATCTCTCCCAAGTCTGTGATGTGTGATGGATCATGCATGTACCTCCTTCGTTGTATCATGTGAAAAAACATAATACACACTGTATATATATGGGGGAAGAGCAAGGATGTACACCACATTAGATAACTATACTGAGGATCTAGAAAAGTGTGTTGAGCCTCAGATATAAGTTGGATCCCGTAAAAAATCTCTGAAAACCACGTCGGGGTGAGACCCAGAGTAAAACATGGTCTCCCTCCTCGAACTCAAAGTGTCTCTGTATCCTATTAGCATATGATTTCTTCTTACTCTGTGCATTCCTCATCCGATCATGAATGTTCTGCACCTTCTTAGTGGAAGCCCATACCTACTCTTGACCTACGAGTGCAGACTCCACTAGATATTTCATGTATAGAGGTGATCTGCAAGGATGCCCATACAAGGCCTCAAACTATTCCATCTCGATGGTGGAGTGTTAGATATTATCGTATGAAAACTCCATCAGTGTAAGGTGGTCCTCCAAACTTTGACCAAAATCATGGACACAAGAACGAATAATTTCCTCTAATGTCTGTATGGTCCACACTGTCTGACTATCTGTCTAAGGATGTAAAGTTGCTCCCAAGCATAGCTGATTTCTAGACACCTAAGGAAATCCCTTCCACAAAAAATATGTAAAGAGGGAATCATGATATGCTATTATCTACTAAGGCACCACATTAATCCATACTTCCTCTTTGATTTAGAGGTTCCCCAATCCCTCTACTTATCCCAGCTTTTGAATGGGTAGGAAGTGAGACGACATGGTTAGTAGGTCAAAGATCACCCAGATAGAATCATGGCCTATAGACATGCATGGTTACCCCTTCACTAAGTCCATAGAGATACCATCCCACATCCGTTCTAGTACCTCAAGTGGTTGGGCCATGCCTTCTGGGACATTATGCTTTCCCATCACATACTGACAAATGAGTCATCATGAAACAAACCCTGCAAATTCTATCTTCATCTATGGCTATCAGTACTGATGTCATATGTCCTGATACATCTTCACCACACCAAGATCTACCACCAATGGTGATGTATGGAACTCACTCAATAACTCCCCATGTAACATCATTGGCACTATAATACCTCCTCTAAAAAGGATGATATGATCCCCACATATTGAAAATCCATCATGATCTTTTACTGAGGATATCTGAGCACATCGTTCTTTGCAAAAAACATCAACAAAATATGCATCTCTGAATCACTGTAAGAGTGGGGGAGTGATAGTCATTGACTACAGGTAATCTGCTCCATCACCATCCATGAAAGATATCAGCATTGTGGACTATTGCTCAATCGCCTCACTCATTTACTGTAAACTAGAACTCACACTAAGCATGTTTTCAACCACATTACCCTTCCTATGAATATATAACATCTAAAAGTCATAGTCCCGGAGGAACTCCGGCCATGGACACTATCTCAAGTTCAAGTCCTTCTAGGAGAATATATGTAACACCCGAGACTTTTATGTTATATAAATCATCAAAGTAATCTTTTTCTACACACAACACTTGCTTGTATTTCTTTACAGGAAATCGTGACCTTCCTCGATAGCTTGTGTCGTACGCAATACTGAGTTTCACTAAACAATGATATGCTTTTAAAATATTATTAAAACTAGCCGTTATGAATAGTAATAACCACTTTTTGAAATTTTATAAATTTTATTTTTCAAAATGGAATTCATTTTTGGATTCTGAATATCGAAATTATCCTAGGGTGAAATATTGGTATTTTTCTGAAAACTTTCAATTTTCGATGAATAGTGAAACCACTAAGTGGTAGTTAAAAAACTGAATCTTTCATAAAACATTATTTTACCTCTTCTGTGAGTGGAATTTCGAAAATACGAGAGACACGGTCGATGTTAGTAAGTAAAATGTGGTTCAATGAGATGAAAATAATTTTTTGGTGAATAGTAACTTTTTACTTTTTTACCACGGTTAAATGTAAATAGGGTAATTAAGGGTAAAAATGATATTATTATTACCCTAACACATGTCCTAATTCTATTGGACAAGTGTAATTCGACAAAAAAACAACCTTAGCAATAAAATATGACCATTTAGGCCCACTTGGATTAGATTAGGACATTTAGTATTAATTTCATTATAGAAGGGTTAAAAAAGTTAAAATCAATGTTTAATAAGTAAAGAATTTTTAATATGGGGTTATACATAAGATAAATTCGACTATAAATATTCATTATAAAGCTAAAATGATTTCCTACATAATGGTATTTTATTTGTAATTTTTTGACATTAAATAATTTAATTTATTTATGACACAACGATGATGCAGTAATTATCTTATTAATGAAATATTGACATAATTGATGTTATAAATACCCAAATAAATATAATTTGAGACTTTTTATGAATTACAATAATTTTCTAGATTAATATGACATGTTTTTATTGATTTAATTAACTTTTTTCGAACTAATCATTCTGTTATGATTTTCACAAAAATTAATTACTAAATGGTGTCAAAATTGACATAAAATAGTTTTTAAAACAAATATTATATTAGTAATTGTTATTTTATTTATAAAAATATAATGTTCAGCCAAATTACTTAGATTTTGTTATATATATTAATAATAAACAACATGGGGTTCTTTTGGCCGCTTATAGTAAGTTTATTAACCTTATAGTATAAGAACACAAGAAGACACGGTAAAAGTAAAATTATTTAACTTATTGTTAAATCTAAATGATAAGGTTAAAATAGGAACCTAGACTTGTCTAAATTCTATTTTATGTGAGGATTTCGACCCATACCCATCTTATATTTGAAATAAATCAATTTGGAGCTATTTAAAACCGACCTTGACTTTATAATAAAGTAATATTTTTAGTTATTCCAAAGGTGCCCCTCTCCTCCCTTATAAAAGGGCACCTCCTCCCTCTCTTCCTCACACCACTTTGTGCCTTCAAGCTCGGCCAACCCCTTCCACGTTCTCCACTCCACTTCCCTAGAGACATCCTAGGGGTCCTGGTCCTCTTCAAGGACCAATTTTAGTGCCCTAAAAGAAGGTCTCAAAGAAGCACTTCAAAGAAGAGGTAATGTCCGTTACCGATTCTTTCATCTTTATTTCTTCTTCCACTTATTCTTCTTTAGTTGTTTCATTATGAAGTAATAAAATCAGTATCAATAATATACTAATATTTTATTATAAGTATGAAACAACCCTATTTCACAATCTATCCATCCTACGGAAAAAGAAATCACCGCGTGTGTGTACTTACAGAATACCGTCTCCATGCCATGGTGTAATCTATTTTCCACCACCACCTTACATGGATGGGAATAATGGTGTAAATAATGACTATATATGACTATTATAAAGTGATATTGATTCTGAAATAGTATACATACACTGCAATACAATTCCACGATCATAGAAACAAAATCATCACTTGTGCGTACGTACTGAATACCGTCTCTACGATGTGGTGCGACTTGTTCTACATGATATTCATTTCATAATTATTATATAAATGAATTAAATGAATTAATATGATATATATTACACTAATACCATTATGGGAATGAGGTATCTATAACCTAAAGAGAAGAATAAGAATTTATTCGATAAAACACGCATAAGAACAAAAAGTTATAAACACCCGAATAACAAGTAGCAATGAAATCTTACTACTAAGAAGCTAAGAATATGACCAAATATGATATAATAAAAATACGTATGATTCTGGAATAAGTCAATAACATTATTTAAATCATTATACAGGAGGTTCAGACATGTACAAAGCATATCGGACCTAAGGTAAGGGAAATATCACAATCTCATTTTTATCTGAGATTGTTTATACTTTGGCATTTACTGGGGTGTATTTTATCATCCACATCCATGTTTCCTCAATATGTAATATTTATATCCTTATACTGTAGTTTATATCCAATTTTACCCTTCTTTGAGTTTTTAGTAAAAGATATGGAAGGAATCTTTTGTTGTTTTTCTTACGAGGTACTTTTTGACTTTTCTGAGAGAAGTACGAGAAGAATGTTTTTTTAACTTATATGGCATGAATATATTTTTAAAAAATTATTTCAATGAAGATTCCTTTAAAATAATTCATGTTTATTTTTAATCAACTTATTTTAGTTTAAAATTGTATGACATGTTAAGAAATTAAAATGTTTTTGAAGTAGAAAGGATATTTTCCTCAAAAATGGATTTCAAGTGTTTTATCAAAATTATTTTCCATCTAAGATAATATAGGGTTCTGTTTCTATCCATATTATTACATTTACTTTATTATGTTGTGATGGAAATTTTTTTATGAATTCCTTTATCTTATATGAATTATTTTATGATGTCATGTTGTTTAAGAATCCCATTTTTATTACATGGGTTATGTAATGATGTATGATTTATGATTTTGTGGAACACATAAGAATGGTATAATTATGAGATGGGTGGGACCTATATATCCCTCCAATGAATTGGGTAATGATTTTTTATATCATGAGATAGACATTCCTGGAACGGTAGGTTATACCGGTTCAGTGAAACAGGACTGAAAAAAGAAATGAACTCGGTTCAGAAATGGACCTTGTCCACTAAGATAGTCTTGGCCATGAGTCTTGACTAAAAAGAAATTATTATCTATGATTATGTGTGTATGCCAAAAATTTTCATTTTTTAATTTATGATTATTGGGATTACATTTTACTACTAAGACTTATCCCATGTTATGAAATTATGATCTCTTTTGCAGGTTACGATTTCCAAAAGTTATGTGCTTATGTATATGATGTGCTTGATATTTCTTTTGTTTACCCTTACTGAGAATTTGAGCTCACCCTTTTGTATGTTTTGTTTCCCCAGGTCAGGAAGAAGGTTATTAAGTAGGATATGCCAAAAATGGACTCTAGATATGATGAAATAAATGGGAGGCAAAGTAGATGCTTTATGAACCAGTTGTTTATGTTTCCCAATTTCTAAAGACACTATACCTATATGGTCCTTTCTTGGTTTGGTTATATGTTTTAATAAGTGTGCCTCAATTCTGAAGTAATAACAATGTATGTAAAGTATGGGTCGTTATAGTTGGTATCAAAGGAAAGGTATAGTCAACCTTTGGAAACTAGGATGTGAAATCCTTTGTAAGAACCATATGGATAAGTCTAAGCATAGAACACAATCTTAGTGTTTTAGAAATGTCCATGAATAACCTAGTATAATACCTTAAGTGTGAAATTTTATTCTTGATTATGTGGTTTTCCTGTTATAATTTGTGTTGCTCACACTATTATTCTAGGTTTTAGTCAATGGATGGAACCCGAAGGAACCGTGTTAATGCGGAATGCGACGAGAAATGCAATGATTGTCCCCCTTAACAACCAAACTTTATGGGAGCTGGAATGAAAAATCTTGTAGCCATGCTCACACATCTTTCTCAAGATATGAATCATGCAGGAGTTCCAAATGAGCAAAGGAAGGAGCAACATTCTGTTGAATCCTTCATGAGACAGCGTCCACCTTCATTCAGCTGGTCTAACGATCCATTAGTTGCTGAACAATGGATTAGTACTACTGAAAAGATATTTTCAGTTCTTCAATGTTCTGAGCATGATAAAGTCATCTTAGCAGTGTATCGTTTGGAGGGTGATGCTGATCAATGGTGGAATATTATTAAGAATATGAGGCAAAGGGATGAAATTGAGTCCATGGAATGGGACGAGTTCAAGAACTTATTTTTCAATATGTACTTCCCTCGTATTCTCCGAACAAAGAGGGAGAAAGAGTTTCTTGAACTGAAGAAAAAGGATGATGAATCTGTTGGTACCTATAAAATTTTTTTACAAGACTTGCAAGGTACTCTTAGGGTATTATTATCCAACCTAAGAGTAAGATCTATCGATACTTTAGTGGCTTAAAACCAAGTCTTCGAAGGGCCTTAGCCATAAGGGACTTGAATAGCTACGAGGAAATCGTTCGATGTGCTCTAAAAATTGAGATGGAGATTGGAGTAACCCATAAGTTATATGGGTTTGATAAGAAGAGGAAAATGGAATTAAAAGGAAAATCTAATGAGCACACGGAAAAGAAGATGAACTTTTCCTTATGCTCAAAGTGTGGAAAGAAACATGGAGGGAGTTGTCTTAAAGGGACAAGTAAATGTTTCAAATGTGGAAAGGAAGGTCATTGGGCATTTTAATGCCACGATGATGGGAAGAAGATGTATAATGATGCAAACAAAGGAAGGGATACACAGAATGAACCTACTACACTTCAATGTTTCAAGTGCAAGGAGATGGGGCATTATGCCAATCAATGCCCAAATCCAAGGGTTGATGATTATGGTCGACATCAACAAACTCTTAAGGCTAAAGACAAAGGAAAGTCACATGGAATTTCTATCAGCGATGTGGAGTACGATAACGATGTGGTGAAAGGTACACTTACCATCCACTCTAAAGTAGGAAATGTTTTATTTGATTCTGGATCCACCCACTCCTTTATTTCTGAACAATTTTCTAAGGGTATCACCGTATTACCTCAACAATTAGATGTTGAGTTAGCTGTGACAACACTTAATGGCACAACATTCGCATCTAAAGTTTATAATTCTTCTCCAATTGAAGTTTGTGGGAAAGTGCTTCTTGAAAATCTTGTGATCCTTCCTATAGTGGAATTTCATGTGATTCTTGGCATGGATTGGCTTTCTCTACATGTATCTCATATCAATTTCCAAATAAGGGAAGTCACATTTCATATTCCAGATCAATCTATGATCGTCTATCAATGCAAGTATGAACATAACCTTCCAGTGGAAATTCCTTCCATCTAATGGGTCTTGATTCCACTAAATGAAGGTTATATATCTCAAATGGTTGGTGAGAAACTCAAAATTAATAATATGAACATTGTACGGGAGTTTGATGATGTCTTTCCAGAGGAATTACCGGGTCTTCCACCGAATCGTGAAGTTGAGTTTTCAATAGAACTCGTACCGGGTGCTTCACCAATTTCAAAGACACCTTATAGAATGGCCCCAATTGAGTTGCAGGAATTAAAGAAGAAACTCCAAGAGAATCTTGATAAGGGGTTCATATTCCCTAGTGCGTCACCTTGTGGAGCACCTGTTCTGTTTGTTAAGAAGAAAGATGGATCAATGAGACTCTGCATTGATTATCGAGAACTTAACAAGATCACTATCAAGAACAAATATCCTCTCCCGCGCATTGATAACCTATTTGACCAACTACATGGAGCTCAATACATTTCCAATATTGATCTTCGTTCAGGGTATCATTAATTAAGGGTCAAAAGAGAGGATATACCAAAGACGGCTTTCCGTACAAGGTATGGACACTATGAATTTATAGTGATGCCATTTGGCCTTACTAATGCCCCTCCTATCTTCATGGATCTAATGAATAGAGTCTTTAGAGACTATCTTGATTAGTTTGTGGTAGTCTTTATAGATGATATTCTTGTATATTCAAAGAGAAAGGAAGAACATGAAGATCACATGAGAATTATATTGAAGACCCTGAGAAAGGAGAAGCTTTATTCCAAATTTACCAAGTGTGAAATTTGGCTTCAAAAAGTTGCATTTTTGGGTCACATAATCTCAAAAGAGGGGATATCTGTGGATCCAGCAAAAATAATGGTTATCGAAAGATGGTCGAGACCAACAACAGTAACCGAGATCCGAAGTTTTCTTGGTTTGGCTGGATATTATCGACGTTTTGTGAAAGATTTTTTATGATTATTTAATCCACTCACCAATTTGACTCAGAAAGGAGTTAAGTTTGTTTGGATGAAGGAATGTGAAGAGAATTTCAAGGAGCTGAAAAGAAGGTTATCCAGTGCACCTGTGCTCACACTTCCTTGTAGTGGAGAAAGGATTGTGATCTACAGTGATGAATCCAAGAAGGGATTAGGGTGTGTTATTATGCAAAATGATATGTTGATATCTTATGCCTCACGTCAGTTGAAAATACATGAGCAAAATTACCCAACTTATGATTTAGAGTTAGCTGCGGTAATCGTTGCATTAATGATTTGGAGGAATTACCTTTATGGTGAAAGGTGTGATATTTATACTGATCATAAAAGTTTAAAGTATATTTTCACACAAAAGGAGCTAAATATGTGCCAAATAAGACGGTTGGAGCTGATTAAGGATTATGAATGCTCAATCCATTACCACCCTGGGAAAGAAAACATGGTGGAAGATGCATTAAGTCGACAAGACCATTCCAGTTTATCCATAATGAGGATCACAAAAGATCCAATATTTATGTATTTACAAAGAATGGATCTTGGAATTATAATGGAAGGGGAAAATTCTTATCTTTCTCAAATGAATGTTCAACCATCTATACATGTGAAGATTAAAGAGGCACATAAAGAAGATGTTGAGTTACAAAAGAAGGTGAGAAATGTTCCTGAATTCAACGTTGATTGTGATGGGATAATCAAGTTCAGGAATCGGGTTTGTGTTCCTCCCATCCCCAAATTAAAGAAGGAGCTGCTGGATGAGGCTCATAGTTCTTCATTCTCTATTCATCCTGGAAGCACGAAGATGTATAGGGACCTGAAAGAATACTTCTGGTAGGATGGCATGAAAAGAGATGTTGCTGAATATGTCTCTTGATGCTTGGTTTGTCAACAAGTTAAAGCTGAGAGACAGAAGACTAAGGGGACGTTACAACCATTACCCATACCCAAATGGAAATGGGAAAACATCACTATGGACTTTGTCACAGGACTTCCTAAAACATCCAGAGGCAATAATGCTATATGGGTCATAGTTGATCATCTTACAAAGTCTGCACACTTCATTGCTATTAGAGAGGATTTCTCTCTGAATCAGCTTGCCAGGATATATGTAAAGGAAGTGGTAAGATTGCATGGAGTACCACTTTCTATTATATCTGATCAGGATCCGAGATTTACCTCAAAGTTATGGCGATGTCTTATGCATACTCTGTATACAGAGTTGAGTTTCAGCACTACTTATCATCCTCAGACAGACGGTCAGTCTGAGAGAACAATTCAAACTCTAGAAGATATGTTGAGAGCTTGCTCTATGGATTTCAAAGGTGGCTGGGATCAACACCTACCTTTGGTGGAATTTTCATATAATAATAGCTTTCACTCCAGTATTCAGATGGCTCGTTATGAAGCTCTCTATAGAAAGAAATTCAGGACTTCAACTTGCTGGGATGAAGTTGTGGAAAGAAAGCTATTAGGACCCGATCTCGTTGATGAAATGGCAAAAAAGGTCAGATATATTCAATAACACATAAGATCAGCTCAGAGTCGACCAAAAAGATATGCCGACAACCGAAAAAAAGACCTAGAGTTTGAAGTGGGTGATAAAGTGTTCTTACGAATATCTCCCTGGAAGATGGTTATGAGATTTGGAAAGAAGGGGAATTTGAGCACCAGACATATCGGTCCTTTCGAAATACTGGATCGTGTTGGGAAGGTAGCTTACCGATTGGCGCTTCCACCGAATCTCTCTCTAGTTCACGATGTGTTCCATGTATCTCTCCTGAGAAAGTACATACCTGATCCTTCACATGTACTCAGCTCAGAAGTTGTACCACTGGAAGAAGATCTTTCTTATGAAGAACAACCGATAGATATTCTGGATCATAGAGAAAAATTATTACGAAACAACACCACTCGACTGGTGAACATTTTATGGAGGAACCACCAATTAGAAGAAGCTATATGGGAGCTTGAGAATATGATGAGGGAGAGGTATCCTCGTCTGTTTGTTACAAAGTGACAAATTTAGAGGGCGAAATTCATTTTAAGGGGGGTAGAATATAACACCCGAGACATTTATGGAATATAAATCATCAAAGGAATCTTTTTCTACACACAACACTTTCTTGGTTTGCTTTACACGAAATCGTGACCTTCCTCGATATTTTGCGTCGTACGCAATATCGAGTTTCACTAAACAATGATATGCTATTAAAATATTATTAAAACTAGCTGTTATGAATAGTAATAACCACTTTTTGAAATTTTATAAATTTTATTTTTCAAAATGGACCTCATTTTTGGATTTGGAATATCGAAATTATCCTAGGGTGAAATTTTGGTATTTTTCTAAAAACTTTCAATTTTTGATGAATAGTGAAACCACTAAGTGGTAGTTAAAAAACTGAATTTTTCATAAAACTTAATTTTACCGCTTCTGTGAGTGGAATTTCAAAAATCCGAGAGACACGGTTGATGTCAGTAAGTAAAATGTGGTTCAATGAGATGAAAATAATTTTTTGTTGAATAGTATCTTTTTACATTTTTTTACCACGGTTAAAAGTAAATAGGGAAATTAAGGGTAAAAATGATATTATTATTACCTTAAGACATGTCCTAATTCTATTGGACAAGTTTAATTCGACCAAAAACAACCTTAGTAATAAAATATGACCATTTAGGCCCACATGGATTAGATCATGACATATATTATTAATTTATTTAAAGAAGGGTTAAAATTGTTAAAATCAATGTTTTATAAGTAAATCATTTTTAATACGGGGTTATACATAAGATAAATTCTAATATAAATATTCATTAGAAATATAAAATGATTTCCTACATAATGTTATTTTATTTGTAATTTTTAGACATTAAATAATTTAATTTATTTATGACACAACGATGATGCAGTAATTATCTTATTAATGAAATATTGACATAATTGATATTATAAATACCCAAATAAATATAATTTGAGACTTTTTATGAATTCCACTAATTTTCTAGATTAATAAGACATTTTATTATTTATTTAATTAACTTTGTTCGAACTAATCATTCTGTTATGATTTTCACAAAAATTCATTACTAAATAGTGTCAAAATTGACATAAAATAGTTTTTAAAACAAATATTATATTAGAAATTGTTATTTTATTACTAAAAATATAAGGTTCAGAAAACTGACTTAGATAAGGATATATATATTAATAATAAATATCATGGGGTTAGTTTGGCTGCTTATAGTAAGTTTATTAACCTTATAGTATAAGAACACAAGAAGACATGGTAAAAGTAAAATTATTTAACTAAATGTTAAATCTAAATGATATTGTTAAAATAGGGGCCTAAACATGTCTAAATTCTATTGGATGAGAGGATTTAGACCCATCCCCACCTAAGCTTCAAAATAAATCAATTTGGAGCTATTTAAAACCGAACTTGACTTTATAATAAAATAATATTTTTAGTTATTCCAATGGTGCCCCTCTCCTCCCTTATAAAAGGGAACCTCCTCCCTCTTTTCCTCACACCACATTGAGCCTTCAAGCTCAGACAACCACTACCAATTTCTCGTATCCACTTCCCTATAGACATCCTAGTGGTCCTGGTCCTCTTCAAGGAACAATTTTAGTGCCCTAAAAGAAGGTCTCAAAGAAGCACTTTAAAGAAGAGGTAATGTCTGTTACTGATTCTTTCATCTTTATTTCTTCTTCCACTTCTTCTTCTTTATTTGTTTAATTATGAAGTAATAACATCAATATCACTAATATACTGATATGTTATTATAAGTATGAAACAACCCTATTTCACAATCTATCCATCCTATAGAAAAGGAAATCACTGCGCGTGCGTACGTACGAAATACCGTCCACACGCCGTGGTGTAATCTATTTTCTTCCACCACCTTACTTGGATGGGTATAATGGTGTAAATAATGACTATATATGACTATTATAAAGTGATACTGATTTTGAAATAGTATACATACACTCCAATTCAATTCCACGATCATAGGAACGATATCATTACTCGTGCGTACGTACGGAATACCATCTCCACGATGTGATGCGACTCGTTCTACATGATCTTCATTTCATAATGATTATATAAATGAATTAAATGAATTAATATGATATATATTACACTAATAACATTCTGGAAATGAGGTATCTATGACCTAAAGAGAAGAATAAGAATTTATTCGACAAAACACGCATAAGAACAAAAAGTTATAAACACCCGAATAACAAGTAGCAATGAAATATTACTATTAAGAAGCTAAGAATATGACCAAATATGATATCATAAAAATAATTATGATTATAGAATAATTCAATAACATTATTTAAATCATTATACATGTGTTTCGGACACGTACAAAGCATATCGGACCTAAGGTAAGGGAAATATCACAATCTCATTTTTATCCGAGATTGTTTATACTTTTGCATTTACTGGGGTGTATTCTATCATCCACATCCATATTTCCTCGATATGTAATATTTATATCCTTATACAATAGTTTATATCCAATTTTACCCTTTGTTGATTTTTTAGTAAAATATATGAAATGAATCTTTTCTCGTTTTTCTTACGAGGTACTTTTTGACTTTTCAGACAAAAGTACAAGAAGAATGTTTTTTTTAACTTATACGGCATGAATGGATTTTTAAAACATTATTTCCAAGAATATTCCTTTACAAGTTTTCAAGATTATTTTTAATAAACCTCTTTTAGTTTAAAATTGTTTTACATGTTAAGAAATGAAAAAAAAATCAAGTAGAAAGTATATTTTCCTCAAGAATGGAGTTCAAGTGTTTTATAAAAATTATTTTCCATCTAAGATAATATAGGGTTCTGTTCCTATCCCTATTATTACATTTATTTGATTATGTTGTGATGGAAATATTTTTATGAATTCCTTTATCATATATGAATTGTTTTATGATGTCATGTTTTTTAAGAATCCCATTTTTATTACATGGGTTATGAAATGATGTATGATTTATGGTTTTGTAGCACACATAAGAATGGTATCATTATGATATGGGTGGGACCTATATCTCCATCCAATTCATTGGGTAATGATTTTATATCTCATGAGATAGACATGGCTGGAACGGTAGGTTATACCGGTTATGTGAAACAGGACTGAAATGAGGAATGAAATCGGTTTAGAAATGGACCTTGTCCACTAAGATAGTCTTGGCCATGAGTCTTGGCTAATAATATATGATTCTCTATGATTATGTGTGTATGCCACAAAGTTTCATGTTTTATGTTATGATTATTGGCATTACATTTCACTACTAAGGCTTATCCCATGTTATGAAATTATGATCTCTTTTGAAGGTTAAGATTTCCCAAATTTATGTGCTTATGTATATGATGTGATTGATATTTCTTTTGTTTACCCTTACTGAGCATTTGAGCTCACCCTTTTTTATTTTTTGTATCCCCAGGCCAGGAAGAAGGTTATTATGTAGAATATTCCAAAAAGGGACTCAATATATGATGAAATAAATGGGAGGCAATGTAGATGCTTTATGAACCAGATGTTTATGTTTCCCAGTTTCTAAAGACACTATACCTATACGTTCTTTTCATGGTTTGGTTATATGTTGTAATACGTGTGCTTTAATTTTGACGTAATAAAAATGTATGTAAAGTATGGGTCGTTATAATATATACCTGATACTCTTATGGTCGGAGTATATGGTACACCATTATCCCATCAAATAGTTCCACCACATATTCAAGGAAAAGACCAATACTGATAACTCCAGGTTATGGGTCGTGTAGTTATGATCATGCCAGCTCAACTTCCCTGAGACGTAGCCAATAACCACTCACTCTTAGATTATGACACAACCCATTATAGTCTCTAATGCATCCCAATACACTACATAACCAATTCCCTAGTCTGGTAGTCTCAAGATGGAGGCATTTGTTGTTATCTTCCTCAACTCTTAGAAACTCTGCTGGAACTTCCCCATCCATAAGAAGGACTGACCCATATTTATCAAATCTGAAAATGGTTCTGCTACTCTGGAAAAGTAATGCACGAACCACTGATAGTATCAAGAAATCCCCAAAAATGTTATACCTCAATCATGCTCTTGGGTGGAAACCAAGAAAGCACTACCTCTATTGTCTCCAGATTCACTTCAAATCCACCATCTGATATGACATGTCCAAGAAAGTTGACCTCCCAAATCCATAAATGGAACATTGAGTGATTACCTAAAGATTGTGCTATCAGAGTGTATCCATTACTATCTATAGGTGTTTAGTGTGCTCCTCCTCCGGCGTAGAGTACACAAAGATGACATCAATGAAGTCTACAATGATCCGATCGAGGAAATGATAGAAGATCCTATTCATGAACACTCTATTAGTTTTTTTGATATCATTTTTTATTTATAAAACCACAATCTTAATAGTTATAAATTTTCTATTATTTATTATTTTAATATTTTATTATAACAATACTTTCAATTTTTATAATTCTATAATGCTGTGAACTTGTAAAATTAAATGAGTTGATTTAGGAATTTTATATACAATTTTGGAATACAAGATTTAATTTTTGGAAATCATTATGGAGGTATTCAGTTTGATTAATTTTATATTTTGTGAATTTTATTCATAAAAAATGGATATATTGTTGGCGTAGTAGATCATATCTTTATTTAAATGATCCCAAATAATGTTTATTATATTCCTAATGGATTTCATGATTCAATATTTTTATTGTTTTTTTAGAAAATATTATAATTTTATATGTCTACAAGTTACATTTAATATTATCAGCATGAATAATTAACCTCTAATGTGAATAAATTAAAATGACCATGGAGTTCAATTAACCAAGTTCATGTGACCACACATTCTACTCTAACTGACTAAAAGTAAAAAATAATATAACCAATTGTCAGAAGATAAAATTATGTCTAAATTATGTAATTATTATTCATTTAATTTCAAGTGACCACATGTGTACTGACCCCACTACATGTATAATTTAACCTACCACAAGAACAATCAAGTTACCATGTGAAAGGATAGTATAATTTCTCTAATTCTTATACTGATCATGTTTCAAATATGTAATTTCTAAAACAACAAACTATTTTCCACATTAAGTATTGAGTCTACCATTTTATGAAATAAAATGGCCATTATTAGAAATGAAACTACATCAACAATTGAATTTCTCATGCACAAAAAATAAGAAACCACATGAATAGATCTACACACCACATGACAAAGATATGTTACTACAATATTAAATGACATTTCCATGACACGTCACAATTCCCATAAATTATGATAATTAAATTTGATACAATGTTACTGTGATTTAGTTGTAGAAAATTGACTATGTTTATCTTTAGAATTTCAGTATTTTTAAATATGAAATAGCTATACTTATATGCTTCAATTACCAATTCAATTCTTTAAAACGCTAATAAATATCCTCCAATGAATTTGAAATGAATTTATATATAAAGAGGGATAATTACACTAGTAAAATATTACGAACATATATATAGACTAATAGATGAAGAAACTATTTATTTTCTTAAGACATATTGACACATAGGGGACTAGGTATCGGCTGTTAGAGTTGGTCTCCTGAGAACCAACTATTTTTTACATTGATTATATGAATGCACACTTATTGTATATTGTTCATTGTTCTGCATGACTGTAATATAATATGTCCTGGAATATTTTTTGTATTAATAAGGTCATAGATGTTACCCATTATGATGAGAACCTTGAAATGTTATAGAAATATTCTTAAATAAAGTTCCATGGTTAGATGACATACTAGGATTGGAATCATGGTATACATACCGTCATGTGAGAGTACTCGTAAGAAGGCGATACTCTCTCTTGTGGAGTTCGCACATGGTAATCTCCACGACGGGATATTATTAGAGTAGGCCCTCTAGTAGAAATTTAGTATGACTTGGTGTCATCGGACATTTCTAGGTATGATTGTGTGTAATGGTCTGTAGACTGGATGATTATCATTAACTCATGTCATCACTCACACACATATATTTACTAATTAAAACCATCACGAAGAAAGTTGTTGGGATGTAGGGTACGTTGGGTGTGTAACGAATGACATGCTTTTAATGGATAAGTCTAAGAAGGATTTTCCACTTCCATATTTATGGAAGTAGATATCTCAGGCCCTTTGATTGAAATAGAACTGTCGCCCAAATTCCATGGTCATGGTGTCAAGATGAGTTAATTTCTAGATGTCAAATAATGATGAATCAAGAATATTTGTTTATGACACTACCATGATACCTTCTTTATGGGATACTGAGGCCAAGTGATTAAATTACATGGTACAAATTCATATGAGGTGACACATCAATGCGGCATCAACTTCTTTCACTTGGGTTCCTTGACCTGTTACTAGACATTAATCTTGGACTTCAGGCAAGCCTGCTGAATGCCAATGAGGAAGAGGCCTAGAGGGTCACACACTAAGTTTATCCAAGTATCTCAAGTAGAATAAAGATTATTCCTATATGTCGTTTCATAATTAATCAACGAAGCCGAAATCATTTTAATGTTAGAGGAAGGATAAAATGAAAAACAAGATATACATGTCGTGTACATTGAATGTACATGCCGTGTAGTTTTCATTTTTGAAAATAGATGAAAATGAAAAAAAGATATACACACCATGTACATTGAATGTACACGCCGTGTAGTTTTCAATGAAAAATGAGTTCAGGCTGTGTATTAATTATTACACGCCATGTAGTTTTCCCAGTCGGGATTTTGAGGAAATAATATCATTTTACTAAGTGATATTTATTATAATTAGTGTGGGCACATGTAAAGGAATTAATTATTCGACATTGGGTTTTCAATAAGAGTTAATGAAATAAATAAAATGCGTAACACGTTTATTTATTGTCACAAATCTATAACCTCAAACCCGATTATAAATATCCTCACAACCCCAACATTTTTCCTAAGCATCGTTGTGCACAACAATTCGGGAGAATTCTCTCAAGACTGAAAGAAATCCATCCTCAGAGAATGCTCTCAATACTGAGAGAGATCCACCTCCATCGGGGAAGGCAATCTATGTAATACAACACAAGAAAAGGATTCTTCACACTAGCACCCGGATATACCTTTGGCGATGTCCAAAGATACATGGTGCATGTGTGGATCACCATTATAGGAATTCTACACTTGGCTTATGTGAAACAACGACTAATCACATCGGAACGTGATCAGAAATATCAACAAAGAAAGAATGCCATAAAAGGTAATTCTTGTCAATTAATTAAATTAATTATAATCAACCTGTGATGATCTTCATTTGTGGTCCTGAGACTATTCTTCTTCTTTGACTATTTTTATGATCGATCCATGGAGTCTGGAATTTATCATCATATTGATCCCAAATTGATCATTGTTAATGAAAAAATCCACGTGGGCACATCCATCCATGAGCTTTCATTGTGCCCGGGACCATCAAGTGGTATCAGAGGGGGTCACAACATTGATTATATTTATTTAATTTTTGTTAAAAATAATCACATTTATATTTGATACAATTATAGATAAATCGTTCTATAAAACTGATGAATGATATTTGTTCTTCCTCCTTCATTTCTTGATTCAAATCACAAAAACAACCTTTTAATTTTGATTTTGATTAAAATAAAAATGAAGAACTCATCCGGAGGACCTTCTCATTCTGCCTATACAATGCATGAATACATGATGTGTAGTGAGGAATACAGACCGTGTACTTAGGTTCAATAAACTGGTACTGGTATTCCAAACCACGCCATGTGAATTGAGTATACCTGTTTTTTAAACACTTCTTTGACCAGAACTAAACAACACATGGAAACTGGAATACACGTCGTGTATATTGAATCAACACGCTGTGTAGTCTGATCCAGCCCAGGTGAAACCTTGTACAATGATAATTTTTGTACCGCATACATGGGATTTCCAGGCCTATAATTGTGTAACAAGGAAGTACACACCGTGTTAGATTAATCTACATGTCGTGTACTTAAAAATTTCCATAGTACGAAAAGCATGCCTAAGAACCAGCGTGTAATTTGGATAAATGGTGAAAATAAATACACACTATGTAATATATCATACAAATCGTGTACTTTCTGAAAAAGGAATTTCACCATGTTTCCACCAATGTAAGAAGACCCATACAAGGAATATGGATGAAAAAAATATCAAGTAAATTCAGAATGAAATTTAAGATAGATAATTGATTAATTATAAGATCATAATTAATTGAATTCAAGCCTGACTTATCTTGAATATAAGAAAGATTAAAATAATTTAAGTACTAAATATGCGTAAATGTCATTGCATTCTATGGATGATCATGAGCTAGACCAAAGACCCTTTGTATGTGTGTATGGTTTCATTTAAATTTTTTAAATTTAAATTTTTTGGCATGTGAGCCTTCTTCATATAAAATTTAGGGCAAGTGTGCACATGGTTTCTTTAATGTACACCACATGTAATAGAGGATCTCCCATGCTATAGGAGATGGCTCAAAATTAAAAGCTGAGGTGAAAACAACCCCAAAAGATACCAAGGTGGTAGGTGGGAGCTTCCAAACATGAAGCACCGAGTTCGAGGTGTTTTTTCCATAGGTATGGGTTATATTATCAAAACTACTATATAATCTAACCAATAAGGGCTAATAACCACACCATCTTATTTTCTTTCTGTCTAATTTAATAATTTATTTATTATGCTTGTGTTTTCACGATCACATAACGAATAAAATAAACAAGAATGCAAATATAGAATAAAATAAAAACTAAACTATGTGTAATCATTATCAGAACATGGTTTATCACTTAAGAAAGCATCAATTAATATTAAAACTCATGTGATAATTCGAAACTATGCATAAAGAATTGAAATCCCTCAAATACCATATTATGTCAGACCAAGACTTCCATCACTTGATTAAGGGAAAGACTCAATAAATGTAGAGACCCGAAGCCTGACGTACATTGACATTACATTACTTTTGCGGAATACTTAGTACATAACAAAAACACACACACAAGGATCGTAATAGTTTAGTGTCTTTGGAAACTCGGAACGTAATCTTCTAATCGTGGTGAAAGATCTTCAACATCTCCTATAAAGATCTTCTTTTTTTTTACCTAAAACCTTTCTTTATATCCTGGGGAAAAGAAAACATAAAAGGGTGAGCTCAAATGCTCAGCAAGGGCAAATAAAGGAAATAAAAATCATATCATATCTTTTTGAAAATCAAAACCTGCAAAAGAGATCATAATATCTTATCATGGAAAAAATCATAGAAGTGAAAATGAGATCACCATAATCATAACATGAAACTTGAAACTTTGTGGCATGTACACATAATCATGGAAAATCATTTCTTGTTAGTCATGACTCATTGCCAAGACTATCTTAGTGGACAAAGTCCCTTTCTGAACCGAGTTCACTCCTCGTTTTAGTCCTGTATCACTGAACCGAAATAACCTTCCGTTCCAGCCATGTCTATCTCATGAGATATAAAATCTTTACCCAATGCATTGGAGGGAGATATAGGTCCCACCCATCTTATAATGAATCCTTTCTTATGTGTGCCACATAATCATAAACCATACATCATAGCGTAACCCATGTAATAAAAATGGGATTCTTAAACAACATGACATCATAAAACAATTCATATAAGATAAAGGAATTCCTAAAAATGTTTCCATCACAACATAATCAAATCCATGTAATAATAGGGATAAAAACAGAACCCTTTTATTATCTTAGATGGAAAATAATTTTGATAAAATTCTTGAACTCCATTCTTGAGGAAAATATCCTTTCTACTTTAAAAACATTTTTCCTTTCATAACATGTCATACGACTTTAAAATAAAAAAAGTTCATTAAAAATAAACTTGAAAACTTGTAAAGGAAGCTTCTTGTAAATAATGTTTTAAAAATCCATTCAAGCCGTATAAGTTAAAAAAAACATTCTTCGTACTTTTGTCGGAAAAGTCAAAATGTACCTCGTACGAAAAACGACAAAAGATTCCTTTCATACATATTACTAAAAACTCACCGAAGGGTAAAAGTGGATTAAAAAAATTGTAGGTGGATGGAAATAATATTACATATTGATGAAACATGGATGTGGATGATAAAATACACCCCAGTAAATACTTACGAATAAACAATCTCGGATAAAAATGAGATTGTGATATTTCCCTTACCTTAGGTCCGATTTGCTTTGTTCGTGTCCGAAGCTCCTGTATAATGGTTTAAATAATGTTATTGACTTATTCAAGAATCATACATATTGATATGATATCATATATGGTCATATTATTAGCTTCTTGTTAGTAATATTTCATTGTTACTTGTTACTCGGGTCTTTATAAATTATTGTTCTTATGCGTGTTTTGTCGAATAAATTCTTATTCTTATCTTTAGGTTATAGATAATTCATTTCAAGAATGGTATTAGTGTAGTATATACCATATTGATTCATTCAATTCATTTATATAATCATTATGAAATGAAGATCATGTAGAACGAGTCGCATCACATCGTGGAGACGGTATTCCGTACGTACGCACGAGTGATGATATCGTTCCTATGATCGTGGAATTGTATTGGAGTATATATATATTATTTCAGTATCAATATTACTTAATAATAATCATATGTAGTTACTCATTACACCATTATACCCATCCTTGTAAGGTGATGGTGGAAAATAGATTACACCACGGCGTGGAGACGGTATTCCGTACGTACGCACGCGCGGTGATTTCATTTTTCCGTAGGATGGATATAAGGTTAATTAGGGTTGTTTCATATTTATAATAACATATCAGTATGTAAGTAATACTGATGTTATTACTTTATCATGAAACAACTAAAGAAGAAGAAGTTGAAGAAGAAAGAAATTGAAAAGATCGGTAATGGATATTACCTCTTCTTTGGAACGCCTCTTTGAATCCTCCACTTAATGAACTAAGATTGGTCTTTGGAGAAGACCAGGAACTCTAGGATTATTCTAGGGAAGTGGAGAGGAGAAAATGGCAGGGGTTGGCCGAGCTTGAGTGCTCAAATTTGTGTGAGGAGGAGGGGGAGGAGGTGTCCTTTTATAGGGGAGGAGAGGGGCACCTTAGGAATATCTCAAAATATTATTTTATATTAAAGTCAAAATCGGTTTATAATGGTTCCAAAGGGTCTTATTTCGAATCTAAAGTGGTGATGGGTCGAAATCATATCAACCAATAGGATTTAGACAAGTTTAGGGTATTATTTAAACCTTATCAATTAGATTTAACTCTAAGTTAATTAATTTAACTTTTACCGTGTCTTTTTGTTTTCTTTCACTATATGGTTAATACACTTACTATAACATGCCAAACGAACCCCAAATTGTTTATTATTAATATATATATCCTTATCTAAGTCATTTGGCCGAACCTTAGATTTTTAAGAATAAAATAACAATTAGTAATATAATATTTTATTTAAAAACTATTTTGTGTCAATTTTGACACTATTTGATATATGATTTTTGTGAAAGTCATAACAGAATTATATGTTCGAACCAAGTTAATCAAAGCAACACTAATATATCATAGTAACCTAGAAAATTAGTGGAATTCATAAAAATTCTCAAATTATTTTTATTTTGGTGTTTATAACATCAATTATGTCAATATTTCATTAATAAGATAATTACTACATCATCATTGTGTCATAAATAAATTAAATTATTTGATGTCTAAAAATTACAAATAAAATACCATTATGTAGGAAATCTTTTTAGTTTTCTAATGAATATTTATAGTCGAATTTATCTTATGTATAACCCCATATTAAAAATGCTTTACTTATTAAACTTTGATTTTTAACCATTTTAACCCTTCTTTAAATAAATTAATAATAAATGTCCTAATCTAATCCAAGTGGGCCTAAATGGTCATATTTTATTCCTAAGTTTGTTTTTGATCGAATTACACTTGTCCAATAGAATTAGGACATGTTTTAGGGTAATATTAATATCATATTTACCCTTAGTTACCCTATTTACTATTAACCGCGGTAAAAAAAGTAAAAAGTTACTATTCACCAAAAATTATTTACATCTCATTGAACCACATTTTAGTCCTTGATATTAACCGTGTCTATCGGATTTTCAAAATTCCATTCACAGAAGCGGTAAAATTAAGTTTTATACAAAATTCTGTTTTTAACCTACCACTTAGTGGTTTCACTATTCATAAAAAATTTAAAGTTTTCAGAAAAATGCCAAAATTTCATCCTAAGCTATATTTCATATTCCGAATTCAAAAATGAAGTCTATTTTACCAAATTCATAACATAGAAGTTTCATTAATTAATTTTATAATTAAATCCCGCTGTTAAAACAAAGAGCGTGTTTTTAAGAAACAATATCTATCAAAAGATTGACACTTGTTTATGTCTAGTTTAAATGTGAAATTACATCCAATGACCAACATTGTATTAAATTGTAAAAATATATTCTAAATATACTTTAAAACCACTCAAATTAATAATTTATCACTATTAATTATTTTTATTAAAAAAGTTGTTTTTAATTATAATTTAGTAATTTTCACTATTCATCAGAATATGAAAGTTATCCAAAAAGTACCAAAATTTCACCTTAGGCTAAATTCGATACTCTGAATCCAAAAATGAAGTCCATTTTGAGAGCTAAAATTTCTAAAATTTAAAAAGTGGTTATTACTATTTATAACGGCTAGTTTTAATAATATTTTAATAGCATATCATTGTTTCGTGAAACTCAGTATTACGTACCACACACGCTATCGAGGAAGGTTGCGATTGCGTGTAATGCAAGGCAAGTCAAGGATGCGTGTTGTGCAAGCTCCTTTTGGTGTAGCGTACAACACAAGACATTAGTGAAATAAAAAAGAATATTTTTCATAAAATATTGGGCTGTTACATTCTACCCCCCTTAAAAGGAATTTCGCCCTCGAAATTCGTCAGGGTTATAAATGGTTTACTATTCGAAAGTTTCTTTAATAGAAACCCACATCGTAAAAAGGAATACCAAAAGTTGGCTTTAAAAACTAAAGTATGAAATGTGACGATTACCCAAATAAACTAATCACTGGGTTTCCACATAGGTGAAAATATGGATATGGAAGAGAAATCTAACCATCATGTTCTGATGGAGAGTGGTAGAGAACATGGCTATGGAAAAGCCAGTAATCACTAATCCATAAATTTGTGACGATCTAAGGTACCATCTGATTCATCAGGTATAAGATCACTAGGACAACATTTTGGGTTTTCAAGATCATTTCCCTAAAGTTGAAAATTTGAATTAGAATAAATACTTACTTTATTTTGGTACAATATCACTGTTGTTCGTGCCTTGAACAATTTCCACTTCATCTCTTAAATAAATGAAGTTGAATTTGTTATTCGTGAAGTGTTAGCAGATCATGTGATAGAATGACGAGTCATTCCATATGTCTCAAACAAAAGGTTAGCAAAAGTTATTAAATATACATAAGTCATTCTATAGTGATATTAATCATATATGGTTCCTAAAATGGACTTATACTACATATATCATACTGCTTAATATAATAAAACTAGTTTCTACTAAACAGGGACTTCCTGTAGGCCAGTGGTAGGCGATAAAGGCCAGTCGCATTTCGGTTGTGGGTTTGACTCCTACAGCCTTGTCCGAAGCGATGGGCTGTCGCTCGTCCTGCAGGTTGTCCTTTTTATAAAACTACGTTACTATAACATCCCATCAATAATATCGAAAATCTTCTATCCTTAAACAATACTAACTTATGTCCAACATAATCCAGTCTAATATTTAGGCTTATACATAATACTGCAGTCCACTCTCATAATATAGTGACAACGATTACAAGAGATTTAATACTGTCGTTGATCCCCACATATCATAAGATATGTCTTGTTGGTCACATTCCAAACATTCAAAGTCCTTAATTGTGTATTCTCTTGAATACCTTAGTGAAAACATGAGTGCAGTTAAAAGTTAACACTTTCCACATACCAAAATCCTCAAAATTCTATATACTCAAACCATGATATCACTTAGTCCTTATATCAATCATGAGCTCATGAATACTATTAAACATTTCATTTTCTCGCATATCATCTTATTTCCAAAAAATATCTCAATCACTTTGAATACCACATCAATAAATATTGCAATACTCAAAGATACAACATTATTTTGGAATCCCATTACATAAACACTTAATCATTCCACCACATCGTTGTCATATTCAACTTTGCCAATAGTGATCGCATGTGATTTCCCTTTGTCCTTTGCCTTCAGTGGTTGCCCATGTTGATCATCACTAACCCTTGGATTAGGGCAATTATTAGCATAATGCCCCATTTCCTTGCACTTGAAGCATTGAAGTGTTGGTGGTGCGTTCTCTGCAGTGTTTGCTTTATTCACATCATTAGAAACCCTTTTTCCATTACTTCGACACTCAGCTACTCGATGACCTTCTTTTCCACACTTAAAACATTTTCTAGTCCCTTTAAGACAATCTCCACCATGCTTCTTTCCACACTTTGTGCATAAGGAAACATTCATCTTCTTTTCACCATTATTCTGAGATTTCTCCTTGAACTCCATCTTTCGTTTCTTGTCAAAACCATGAGATGGATATGTAACACCAACTTCCATTTCTACCTTGATAGCACAACGCACAATTTCTTCATAGCTACTGAAGTCTCTTATAGCTAATGCCCTTCGAAGACTTGGTTTTAAGCCACTGAAAAATCGATTAACTTTACTTTCAGGTTGGATGATAATTCCAGAAGCATACCTTGCAAGTCTTGTAAAATTTGCTTCATAGGTACCAACAGATTCATCGTCCCTTTGCTTCAGTTCAAGAAACTCTTTCTCCATCTTTGTTCGAAGAATACGAGGGAAGTACTTACTGAAAAACAAGTTCTTGAACTCGTCCCATTCCATGGACTCAATTTCATCTCTTGGCCTCATATTCTTGATAAGATTCCACCATTGATCAGCTTCACCTTCCAAATGATATACTGCTAAGATGACTTTATCATGTTCAGAACATTGAAGAACTGAAAATATCTTTTCAGTAGTACTGATCCATTGTTCAGCCACAAGTGGATCAGAAGACCCACTGAAAGAAGGTGGACGTTGCCTCATGAAGGACTCAATAGAATATTGTTCCCTTATATGCTCATTTGGAAGTCCAGAATGATTCATAGCTTGTGTAAGTATAGCAATAAGATTTTGCACTCCATCTCCCATAACATTTTTTTGTTCAGGAGGGCAATCATTGCATTGTCCATTGCATTGATCAACACGGTTCCTTCGGGTTCCAGCCATCGTCTAAAACCCAAAAAGAATAGTGTGAGAGGCAAAAATCATGCTAGGGAAAACAACATAGTAAAGGGGGAGTACCTTCAATATCCAACATCTTAGGTTTAATTCTATGATCGTTAGCGTAATTCTAGTATTATAACCTATACGTATACTTATCCCTAGGGACATCCCTAGACATACCTTAGAAATATCTCTAGGGATCTCACTAACATTTTCGCATCCTAGTTTCCAAAGGTTGACTAAACCTTTCCTCTGATACCAACTATAACGACCCGAAGCCTGACATACATTGACATTACATTACTTTTGCGGAATACTTAGTACATAACAAAAACACACACACAAGGATCGTAATAGTTTAGTGTCTTTGGAAACTCGGAACGTAATCTTCTAATCGTGGTGAAAGATCTTCAACATCTCCTATAAAGATCTTCCTTTTTTTTACCTAAAACCTTTCTTTATATCCTGGGGAAAAGAAAACATAAAAGGGTGAGCTCAAATGCTCAGCAAGGGCAAATAAAGGAAATAAAAATCATATCATATCTTTTTGAAAATCAAAACCTGCAAAAGAGATCATAATATCTTATCATGGAATAAATCATAGAAGTGAAAATGAGATCACCATAATCATAACATGAAACTTGAAACTTTGTGGCATGCACACATAATCATGGAAAATCATTTCTTGTTAGTCATGACTCATTGCCAAGACTATCTTAGTGGACAAAGTCCCTTTCTGAACCGAGTTCACTCCTCGTTTCAGTCCTGTATCACTGAACCGAAATAACCTTCCGTTCCAGCCATGTCTATCTCATGAGATATAAAATCTTTACCCAATGCATTGGAGGGAGATATAGGTCCCACCCATCTTATAATGAATCCTTTCTTATGTGTGCCACATAATCATAAACCATACATCATAGCGTAACCCATGTAATAAAAATGGGATTCTTAAACAACATGACATCATAAAACAATTCATATAAGATAAAGGAATTCATAAAAATGTTTCCATCACAAAATAATCAAATCCATGTAATAATAGGGATAAAAACAGAACCCTTTTATTATCTTAGATGGAAAATAATTTTGATAAAATACTTGAACTCCATTCTTGAGGAAAATATCCTTTCTACTTTAAAAACATTTTTCCTTTCATAACATGTCATACGACTTAAAATAAAAGAAGTTCATTAAAAATAAACTTGAAAACTTGTAAAGGAAGCTTCTTGGAAATAATTTTTTAAAAATCCATTCAAGCCGTATAAGTTAAAAAAAACATTCTTCGTACTTTTGTCGGAAAAGTCAAAATGTACCTCGTACGAAAAACGACAAAAGATTCCTTTCATACATATTACTAAAAACTCACCGAAGGGTAAAAGTGGATTAAAACAATTTTAGTTGGATGGAAATAATATTACATATTGATGAAACATGGATGTGGATGATAAAATACACCCCAGTAAATACTTACGAATAAACAATCTCGGATAAAAATGAGATTGTGATATTTCCCTTACCTTAGGTCCGATTTGCTTTGTTCGTGTCCGAAGCTCCTGTATAATGGTTTAAATAATGTTATTGACTTATTCAAGAATCATACATATTGATATGATATCATATATGGTCATATTATTAGCTTCATGTTAGTAATATTTCATTGTTACTTGTTACTCGGGTCTTTATAAATTATTGTTCTTATGCGTGTTTTGTCGAATAAATTCTTATTCTTATCTTTAGGTTATAGATAATTCATTTCCAGAATGGTATTAGTGTAGTATATACCATATTTATTCATTCAATTCATTTATATAATCATTATGAAATGAAGATCATGTAGAACGAGTCGCATCACATCGTGGAGACGGTATTCCGTACGTACGCACGAGTGATGATATCGTTCCTATGATCGTGGAATTGTATTGGAGTATACATATATTATTTCAGTATCAATATTAATTCATAATAATCATATGTAGTTACTCATTACACCATTATACCCATCCTTGTAAGGTGATGGTGGAAAATAGATTACACCACGGCGTGGAGACGGTATTCCGTACGTACGCACGGGCGGTGATTTTATTTTTCCGTAGGATGGATAGAAGGTGAATTAGGGTTGTTTCATATTTATAATAACATATCAGTATGTAAGTAATACTGATGTTATTACTTTATCATGAAAAAACTAAAGAAGAAGAAGTTGAAGAAGAAAGAAATTGAAAAGATCGGTAATGGATATTACCTCTTCTTTGGAACGCCTCTTTGAATCCTCCACTTAAGGAACTAAGATTGGTCTTTGGAGAAGACCAGGACCTCTAGGATTATTCTAGGGAAGTGGAGAGGAGAACATTTCAGGTGTTGGACGATCTTGAGTGCTCAAATTGGTGTGAGGAGGAGGGGGAGGAGGTGTCCTTTTATAGGGGAGGGGAGGGGCACCTTAGGAATATCTCAAAATATTATTTTATATTAAAGTCAAAATCGGTTTATAATGGTTCCAAAGGGTCTTATTTCGAAGCTAAAGTGGGGATGGGTCTAAATTCTTTCAACCAATAGGATTTAGACAAGTTTAGTGTATTATTTTAACCTTATCAATTAGATTTAACTCTAAGTTAATTAATTTAACTTTTACCGTGTCTTTTTGTTTTCTTTCACTATATGGTTAATACACTTACTATAACATGCCAAACGAACCCCAAATTGTTTATTATTAATATATATATCTTTATCTAAGTCATTTGGCCGAACCTTAGATTTTTAGGAATAAAATAACAATTAGTAATATAATATTTGATTTAAACACTATTTTGTGTCAATTTTGACACTATTTGATATATGATTTTTGTGAAAGTCATAACAGAATTATATGTTCTAACCAAGTTAATTAAATCAACACTAATATATTATAGTAACCTATAAAATTAGTGTAATTCATAAACATTCTCAAATTATATTTATTTTGGTGTTTATAACATCAATTATGTCAATATTTCATTAATAAGATAATTACTGCATCATCATTGTGTCATAAATAAATTAACTTATTTGATGTCTAAAAATTACAAATAAAATACCATTATGTAGGAAATCTTTTTAGCTTTCTAATGAATATTTATAGTCTAATTTATCTTATGTATAACCCCATATTAAAAATGATGTACTTATTAAACTTTGATTTTTAACCATTTTAACCCTTCTTTAAATAAATTAATAATAAATGTCCTAATCTAATCCAAGTGGGCCTAAATGGTCATATTTTATTCCTAAGTTTGTTTTTGGTCGAATTACATTTGTCCAATAGAATTAGGACATGTGTTAGGGTAATAGTAATATCATATTTACCCCTATTTACTATTAACCGCGGTAAAAAAAGTAAAAAGTTACTATTCACCAAAAATTATTTACATCTCATTGAACCACATTTTAGTCCTTGATATTAACCGTGTCTATCGGATTTTCAAAATTCCATTCACAGAAGCGGTAAAATTAAGTTTTATACAAAATTCTGTTTTTAACCTACCACTTAGTGGTTTCACTATTCATAAAAAATTGAAAGTTTTCAGAAAAATGCCAAAATTTCATCCTAAGCTATATTTCATATTCCGAATTCAAAAATGAAGTCTATTTTACCAAATTCATAACATAGAAGTTTCATTAATTAATTTTATAATTAAATCTCACTGTTAAAACAAAGAGCGTGTTTTTAAGAAACAATATCTATCAAAAGATTGACACTTGTTTATGTCTAGTTTAAATGTGAAATTACATCCAATGACAAACATTGTATTAAATTGTAAAAATATATTCTAAATATACTTTAAAACCACTCAAATTAATAATTTATCACTATTAATTATTTTGATTAAAAAAGTTGTTTTTAATTATAATTTAGTAATTTTCACTATTCATCAGAATATGAAAGTTATCCGAAAAGTACCAAAATTTCACCTTAGGCTAAATTCGATACTCCGAATCCAAAAATGAAGTCCATTTTGAGAGCTAAAATTTCTAAAATTTAAAAAGTGGTTATTACTATTCATAATGGCTAGTTTTAATAATATTTTAATAGCATATCATTGTTTCGTGAAACTCAGTATTACGTACCACACACGCTATCGAGGAAGGTTGCGATTGCGTGTAATGCAAGGCAAGTCAAGGATGCGTGTTGTGCAAGCTCCTTTTGGTGTAGCGTACAACACAAGACATTAGTGAAATAAAAAAGAATATTTTTCATAAAATCTCGGGCTGTTACAATAAAACTATGTGTTTGACCAACCCTTTTTGGGACACTTACTTTTATAAAGGAATCTCTTATGAATGTTTGACGTTGACCTAAACATTTTACATCAAGAGGAGTATCCCTTGCTGGGATTGTTGTAAAATGGAGGCAAGTGTTCCGAAAATCCAAGTCAAGATTTTAGTATTGGAGAGTCTACTCAACAAATCAAGGAATTGTAAGCTCACAGTTGGAAAATAAATTCCTACCTAAATACCTTTAAATAGCTTGACTATCCCTTTTTGGGGTTATGTGAAGGGGAATATCGATCATTTCCAATAGAATGTCATAGCAACTAGGTATTCCAAGTTCAATGGTGGGGGTCGTTGGGTCTTGATAAAATAGTGGGAGAATTAATAAAATCATTTATTGTTTTTTATAAAATTTAATCAAAAGGCACTGATAAATACACACTTTTAATTTGTATAATCAATATTACAAGCTTGTCAACCATATTTTCTCTGCGACCAATTCTGGATAAAGACTATATCCTCACTGGTAGTAACTTTCAACAATGGTTTAGGTGCCTTCGAGTTATCCTATGCCATGAACAAAATATTTACGTGCTCGAGTCCTCACTTCCTGATTCTCCTGCCAAAGGGGCAAGTGAAAATCATTTCTTAGTCTATGATCAAAATTTTAACGATGCACTCGACGTTCAATGTTTGATGATGTCATCAATGTCTATATAGCTCATGAAGTCTCATGAAGACATGGATTCTTATACCATGCTTGAGCACCTCCATGGTCTATACTAGGAGAGAGCAAGACAAGAAAGTTTTTAAATCTCCAAGTCTCTATTTCAGAAAAATCATGGAGCGGGTACCACATCTAGGCCTCATTTAGTCAATATCATTGGCAACATTGACCTCTTAGAGGTTCTAGGGTTTAAACTCCCCGAATAACTACGTATCAATCTCATTCAGGCATCACTTCCCAAGAGATTCCCTAACTTTTTTGTAAATTTCAACATGAAAAACATTGAGAAGTTTCTATATGACCATCTAATCCTCATTCTCCATGTGGACAATGATATGAAGTGTGAAGATAATTCTGCAGTTATTGTGAATAAAAGGAAAGGGAAGGCGAAGAAATTTAGGACCAAATCTACCTCAAGGCCTTCAAAGAAAAGGAAGATCAAAGGGGAGGCAAGAGAACATGAGGCTGTTTGTTTCTCATGTGGCAAGAAGGGCCATTGGAAGAAAAACTACACCTAGCCAAGGAAAAAGGGGGAAGCTTCAGGTGCGTTTGATATCAAATGCAATATATCTATTTATACCAATTGGGTATTAGATACGGATTGTGGTGCTCACATATGTATCCAAATATAGGAACCAAGTAGATTTAGAAAGATTTACCAAGGTGAGGTGGATCTGCGAGCAACCAATGGCGCCAGACTCACTGTTGTAGCTTTCAGGGACTACCACCTCACATTGCCTACTGAGATGGTCATGTTATTAAAATAATGTTATTATATACTCTCTGTAACCAAAAATATTATTTTAGTGTCTAGATTTAATACTGATGGATTCGTCTTCATGTCTGGAAATTAATATTTCTTCATTTATAAAGATTTCATTTGTTTTGGTAGGGAACATTTATATCATGACCTTTATGTGTTCCACTACACAAAGCAAGTAATGGTAATCGATGACAATGTTAATTTACATGACTCATACCACACCCAACTATGGTATCACCAGCTAGGTCATGTCAATGAGAAACATTTGACATAATTACATCAAGATGGTTATTAAGATTATTTTGAACTAAAACCACTTTATGTATGTCATGAATGTCTACAGGGAAAAATGACAAAATCCCCATTTAGTTGGAATGGTGAAAGGACTAAAGAGCTTCTAATATTAATTTAAACATATGTATATGGACCATTTCTAGTTTAAGAAAGGGGTGGGTTCTTGTACATCATAACATTTACTCATGATTTTAGTAGATATGGATATATTTACTTAATGAGGTATAAGTCAGATTATTTGGATCAGTTCAAAGAATACAATAACAATGTTGAGAACTGTCTTGGTAAGAAGATTAAGAAACTCCGATTAGACTGAGGAGGAGAATATCTTAATCAGGAATTCATTGATTTCTTATGGTAGTTTAGGATTCTGTCTCATCTCACTCCTCATTACACACCTCAGTGAAATGGCGTAAGTGAATGGAGGAACTGCACCCTGTTGGACATGGTGATATCAATGATGGGTCATGTGAGTCTTCCATTATCATTTTGGGGATATTCATTACAAACAGCAGCACACATACAAAACTAAGTACCAACTAAATCGATAAATGGTATACCATACTGATTATAAAGTGGATGCAAATCCATGTTATCAAATTTACATGGGTGGGGTATTGAAGTATTTGTTAATTCCTCTTCATGTTACAACCTTGAACACCAAGGCATAGAGTGTACCTTTATAGGATATCCCTTGGAAACAAGGCGGTATTTTCTATACAACCTATAACGACCCGTACTTTACATACATTGTTATTACATCAGAATTGAAGCACCCTTATTACAACATATAACAAAACCAGGAAAGGACCGTATATGTATAGTGTCTTTGGAAACTGGGAAACATAAACAACTGGTTCATAAAGCATCTACATTTCCTCCCATTCATTTCATCATATCTAGAGACCCTTTTTGGAATATCCTACTTAATAATCTTCTTCCTGACCTGGGGAAATAAAAAATACAAAAGGGTGAGCTCAAATGCTCAGTAAGGGTAAAAAAAGAAATATCAATCACATCATATATATATAAGAACATAACTTTTAGAAATATTAACCTGCAAAAGAAATCATAATTTCATAACATGGGATAAATCATAGTAGTTAAATGTAATCCCAGTAATAATAACTTAAAACATGAAACTTTGTGTCATACACACATAATCATAAAGAATCATTTCTTATTAGTCAAGACTCATTTCCAAGAATATCTTAGGGGACAAAGTCCATTTCTGAACTGAGTTCACTTGTCATTTTAGTCCTGCTTCACTGAACCGGTTTAACCTTCCGTTCCATCCATGTCTATATCATGAGATATAAAATCTTTTCCCAATTAATTGGAGGGAGATATAGGTCCCACACATCTCTTAATGATACCATTCTTATGTGTGCCACAAAATCATAAACCATACATCATAGCATAACCCATGTAATAAAAATGTGAATCTTAAGCATTGTGACATCATAAAACAATTTATATAAGATAAAGGAATTCATAAATATAATTCCATCACAGCATAATCAAATCAATGTAATAATAGGGATAGAAACAGAACCCTTTAATATCTTATATGGAAAATAATTTTGATAAAACACTTGAACTCCATTCTTGAGGAAAATATCCTTTCTAATTCAAAAACATTTTTCCTTTCTTAACATGTCATACAATTTTAAACTAAAAGAAGTTGATTAAAAATAAACATAAAAACTTTTAAAGATAGCTTCTTGGAAATAATGTTTTAAAAATCCATTCTTGCTGTATAAGTAAAAAAACATTCTTCTCGTACTTTTGTCGGAAAAGTCAGAATGTACCTCTTATGAAAAACGACAAAAGATACCTTTCATATCTTTTACTAAAAACTCGTCGAAGGGTAAAATTGGATATATACTATTGTAGAAGGATATAAATATTATATATTGATGAAACATGTATGTGGATGATAAAATACACCCATTTAAATACCAAAGTATAAACAATCTAGGATAAAAATGAGATTGTGATATTTCCCTTACCTTAGGTCCGATTTGCTTCGTAAGTGTCTGAACCTCCTGTATAATGATTTAAATAATGTTATTGACTTATTACAGAATCATAACTATTTTTATGATATCATATATGGTCATATTCCTAGCTTCTTATTAGTAATATTTCATTACAACTTGTTATTCGGGTATTTATTACTTTTTGTTCTTATGAGTGTTTTGTCGAATAAATTCTTATTCTTATCTTTAGGTTATAGATACCTCATTTCCAAAATGTTATTAGTGTAATATATATAATATTCATTCATTCAATTCATTTATATAATCATTATGAAATGAAGATCATGTAGAACGAGTCGCATCACATCGTGGAGACCGTATTCCGTACGTACGCACGAGCGATGATATTGTTCCCATGATCATGGAATTGTATTAAAGTGTATGTATACTATTTAAGAATAAATATAAATTTACAATAATCATATATAGTAATTATTTACACCATTATACCCATGCAAGTAAGGTGGTGGTGTAAAATAGATTACACCACGGCGTGGAGATGGTATTCCGTACGTACGCACGCGCGGTGATTTCATTTTCCGTAGGATGGATAGATGGTGAAATAGGGTTGTTTCATACATATAATAACATATCATTATATGAGTGATACTGATGTTATCACTTCATAATGAAACAACTAATGAAGAATAAGTGGAAGAAGAAATAAAAATGAAAGAATCAGAAATGGACATTACTTCTTCTTTGATGTGCTTCTTTGAGACCTCCTTTTAGGGAACTAAAATTGGACTTTGAAGAAGACCAGGACCTCTAGGATGTCTCTAGAGAAGTGGAGAGGAGAAAGTGATAGGGGTTGGCCGTGATTGAAGGCTCAATGTGGTGTGAGGAAGATGGGGAGGAGGTGCCCTTTTATAAGGGAGGAGAGGGGCTCCTTTGGAAAAACTAAAAATATTATTTTATTATAAAGTCAAGTTCATTATTAAATAGCTCCAAATTGATTTATTTCAAAGATAAGGTAGGGATGGGTCTAAATACACTCATAAAATATAATTTAGACAAGTTTAGGTTCCTATTTTAACCTTATCATTTAGATTTAACATTAAGTTGAATAATTCTACTTTTATCGTGTCTTCTTGTGTTTTTATACTATAAGGTTAATAAAATTACTATAAGCAGCCAAACGAACCCCAAGATGTTTATTATTAAAATATATAACCTTATATAAGTCATTTTGCCGAATCTTAGATTTATATGAATAAAATAAAAATTAATAATATAACATTTGTTTTAAACACTATTTTATGTCAATTTTGACACTATTTAGTAATTGATTTTTTAGAAAATCATAACAGAATGATTAGTTCAAGAAACGTTCTTTACATCAATACTAACATGTCATATAAACCTATAAAATTAGTGTAATTCATAAAAAGTCTCAAATTACATTTATTTTTATTTTATAACATCAATTATGTCAATATTTCATTAATAAAGTAATTACTGCATCATCTTTGTGTCATAAATAAATTAAATTATTTAATGTCCAAAAATTACAAATAAAATACCATTATGTAGGAACTCGTTTTATATTTCTAATGAATATTTATAGTAGAATTTATCTTATGTATAACCTTATATTAAAAACTATTTACTTATTAAACATTGATTTTAACTATTTTAACCCTTCTTTAAATAAATTAATAACAAATGTCCTAATCTAATCCAAGTGGGTCTAAATGGTCATATTTTTTTGATGAGGTTGTTTTTGGTCGAATTACACTTTTCCAATAGAATTAGTATATGTTTTAGGGTAATAATAATATCATTTGTACCCTTAATTACCCTATTTACTTTTAATCGTGGTAAATAAAAGTAAAATGTTACTATTCACCAAAAATTATTTTCACCTCATTGAACCACATTTTACTTACTGACATCAACCGTGTCTCTTGGATTTTTGAAATTCCACTCACAGAAGCGGTAAAATTATGTTTTATGAAAATTTTGGTTTTTTAACTACCAATTAGTGGTTTCACTATTCATCAAAAATTGAAAGTTTTCAGAAAAATACCAAAATTTCACCCTAGGATAATTTCGATATTCTGAATCCAAAAATGAAGCCCATTTTGAAAAATAAAATTTATAAATTTTTAAAAAGTGGTTATAATTATTCATGACGTCTAGTTTTAATAATATTATAACAGCATATCATTGTTTAGTGAAACTCGGTATTGCGTACGATGCAAGCTATCGAGGAAGGTTGCAATTGCGTGTAAATAAAGCCAAGCTAGTGTTGTGTGTAGTGAAAGATTTCTTTTATGATTTATAAAAACAAAAATATTTATCATAAAAGTGTCGGGTGTTACACAACCCCTCATATAAAAAGGTAACAGTGGAAAGACATTCTATATTCATTGAGAGGGAGCACATATCTAAAAGAGATAGTGGGAGTGAGATAGACATTGATGAAGTCGAGGCACAAGATAAACAGGAGTTGGTACAATAACAGATTCCACAAAGCCCTGTAGAAGAACAATATGTTCCAGAGACACAAGAACTGCATAGGATCATGAGAGAGGTAAGAAAAAATAGAATGATATGGTTTTATTGTCACCAAGGATGGTGACTCATTATTGGTTCACAGTGATGATCCTCTTACATACAAGGATGTTGTTGAAGGCACAGATGTTGCCATGTGGCCAGAAGCCAAGAATTCTGAAATAGATTCCATGTACCAAAACCAAGTCAGTATTTTAGTAGATCGTCCAGTTAATGTAAATCATGTTGGTAAAAAATGGGTATTCAAGAAGATACTGTACATAGTGTGGAAAGTCAGCACCTATAAAGCACGACTGGTTGAAGAAGGTATTAAACGGTGTCAAGTAATTGAATATGATGAAACCTTTTCAACAGTTTTGATGTTGAAATCAATCAAAATACTATTAGTAATTGTCTCATACCATGACTATGAAATTTGGAAAATGGATGTCAAAATATAATTCCTTAATGGGAACCTCGAGGACGATGTCTACATGACACATCCAGAAGGGTTTTTCACTCCATTGGATTCCAATAAGGTGTGCAAGTTGTAGAAATATATTTATAGATTAATGAATGAATCATGTTCATGGAACATTTATTTTGATAAAGACATAATGTAATTTGTCTTTGTTAAGAACGAATGCGAGCGTTGTGTCTACAAAAGGTTTATAGGAAGTAAAGTCATTCTCTTAATAGTATATGATGATGACATATTAATAATTGGAAATGAAGTACCAATCTTACAGTCAGTTAAGGCATGGCGGGATAAATTCTTTGGTATTAAAGACTTGGGTGAGGTAGCATATATTCTTGGGGTCAAGATCCACTGTGATAGATCCAGATGGATGTTGGGCCTAATTCAATGTATATACATTGACAAGATACTGAAGAGATTCGGTATGGAATAGTCCAAGAGGGGATTGTTTTAGTGTCACATAGAAATCATCTTTCCAAGAAAATGTGTCCTCAGACACATGAGGAATGAAAGAAAATGGAAAGGATCCCTTATGCATCCAGGATTGGGTAAGTCATGTATGTTATGAAATGTACAAGGAAAGATGTCTCTTATGCATTAATTGTGGTGGGTAGGTATCAAGATGATCCAAGAGACTGCCATTGATGGTTGTCAAGACTATCATTAAATATCTGGGGCGTACAAAGGATATGTTCCTAGTTTTTGGAGGAGACGATGAAATAGTTATCAAAGGAAATGTAGATACTAGTTTCTAGACTGATCAAGATGACATGAAGTGACATACTGGATACATCTTTAGTTTTAATGGAGGTGCAGTGAGATGGAAGATCTCAAAGAAAGGTGTGGTCGCAGATTCTACAGTAGAGTCCGAGTATATCACATCTTTGAGGTATCTAAAGAAGAAGTATGGATGCAAAGCATCATCCAAGATTTGGATTTAGTACCTAGAATTAAAGATAAAATCACACTCTATTGTGATAATATTGCAGTGGTGGCACATGGAAAATAGTGGTGGTCACATCAGCAGACAAAACACAAACTTCGGAAATATCATCTCTTGAGGGATTTTTCACAGAGATTTAAAGTTGCGGTGAGAGGTATTTCCATGGAATACAACATAAAAGATGCCATGAATAATGCTTTGACTTAGCAGAAACATGATCATCATGTGCAGTATGTCGTAATAAAAGTAATATGAATTTGGCTCTAGTTAAAGTGGGAGTTTGTTAGAGTTGGTGTCCTGAGAACCAACAGTTCTGTAATTTTGTTACATGAATGTACACTTATTAAATATTTTTCAGTATTCTGCATGACTATAATATAACAATGTCTTGGAATATTTGTTTCATTAATAAGGTCATGGAAGATCCCTGTTATAATGAGAACATTGAAATTCTATAACAATATTCTTAAATAACGTTCTAAGGATGGATGACATACTATAATAGGACACATGGTATATAGACCATTATGTGTGAGTAATTGTAAGAATATGATTCTCTCTGTCATGGAGGTCACACTTGGTAATCTCTAAGATGAGAGATTATGAGAACAGACTTTCTAGTAGCAATTCCGCATGTCTTGGTGTCATCAGAAGTTGCTATCTACGAGTGTGTGTAATGGTCCCCAGACAGTAATATTATCATTAACTCGTGTCATGACTCGCACACTTATATTTACTAATTAAAATCATCACAAAGATAGTCTGCAGGAAGTAGTGTATGTTGGGTGTGTCACGTATGACATGTTGTTAGTGGATATGTCAAGGAAGTATTTGTACCTTCCATATTTATGGAATTAGATATCTCGGTCCCTTTGATTTAAATAGAACTGTCACAAAATTCAATGTCCATAGTTTCACGATGAGTTTATTTCTTGAATTCAAAGAATGACAAAACAAGAATATTGGTTTATAACACTACCATGAAACGTGCTTAATGAGATATTGAGGAAAAAGGATTAAATTTCATGATAAGAATTCGTATGAGGTGACACGTAAATGTGGCTTCAACTTCATTATCTTGGGTGCCTTGACCCGTTGCAAGACAGTAATCCTAGACTTTAGGAAAGCCCGCCTAATGCCAATGAGAAAGAGGCCCAGAGGGTCACACAGTAAGTGTATCTAAGTATCTAAAGTATAATAATGATTATTCATGAATGTGGTTTAATAATTATTCAAGGAAGCGTAAATAATTTTAATGTCTGAGGAATAATAAAATCAAAAAAAGAGATACATGTCATGTACGTTTAATGTACTCATCGTGTAGTTTTCATTTTGGAATAGAAATGAAAAATGAAAACTAGATACACATGCCATGTACATTGAATGTACATTCTGTTTAGCTTTAAATGAAAAATGATTACACACTATGTATTGATGATTACATGTCGTGTATTTTTTCCAGTTGATATTTTGAGAAAATAATATCATTTTATTAAATGATATTTATTATAATCAGTGTGGGCGCATGTCAAGGAATTAATGATTCGACATGGGGTTTTCAATAAGAGTTAATGATATAAATAAAATGAACAAAGTATTTATTTATTGTCATTACTATATAACCTCAAAACTGATTATAAATATCCTCCCAACCCCAACACTTTTCCTATGAATTGTTCTACACAATAATTTTGGATAATTCTTTCAAGACCAAAAGGATTATGTCCTTCAAGAATGCTCTCAAGACCGTGAGAGATCCATATCCATCGGATCAAGGAGATATATGGCAGACAACGCAAGAAAAGTCTTCTCCACAATAGCACACGTATATTCATTTAGCGACGTCCAAAGATATGTGGTGTACGTATGGATCACCGCTAGATAAAGTCTACACTTTTCTTCTATGACGCAATGATGAATCACATTGGAACATGATCATAAATATAAACGAAGAAAAAACACCATAAAAGGTACTTCTTGTCAATTAATTAAATTAATTATAATGAACCTGTGATGATCATCATTTGAGATTCTGTGGCTATTCTTCTGCTTTGTCTATTTTTGTGGTTCAATTCATGGAGTCTAGAGTTTATCGTCATATTGATCCTGGATTGATCATTTTTAATGACAAAAATCTGTATGGGAACATCCACCAACGAGGTTCCACTGCACCAGGGACCTTCAACGGCTTGATACAGAATCTATTAAATTTATTCTACAATTGGATTTCTTGTTCTGGTTACACTATTTTAATGAAATTATATATCGATTTTGAAAAACAAAATTGGAAAACATTACTTTAATAGTTAAAATTTTTTGTATTATAATATTTATATTAGTTAATTTATATTAAAACATAAAAGTGTTTTAGAATTTTACTCACTGAGTTGTTATGGAACTTCAATAAATAATTTTTAATGATAAAATGTAATTATTCACCTATTTTAGTTAATTTGGATATAATTTATCAGTTTAGGGAATTTGTATTTTAAATCATTTTTAACATAAAATATAATTGGAAACTCAATTCACTGGTCATGCCTCTTTAGCCCTCCACTCTATATAAAAAATTATTTCTTTAGAGGTGAGTATATTTTTTACGTATGGCATCGACTACCTCTAAAATTTTATTTCTAACAAATCATGAACAATAAAGGGCCAAGGTGGTATTTCCAAATGGTATGATACTACTCTATTTATTTCTATAATTTCATAAAGCTCGATACAACAAGGACAAAGTACATTTTTTTAATCAATATTACACAACTTAAATGAGGAACCTTCAAGAAAAAATGATGCCCCATAGAAAATTCAAAATCATTCATTTGGTTATATACAATGAACTTTTTTTATTTGAGATTCCTTGAGATTATTCAGAATATTAATTATTTTAATTGTTTTTCATAAATTAATTCTTTTAAAAAATTCTTTCAATCTCCAACTTAATTTCAAAAAAATTTTATCAAATATTTTTAAATTGGTGGTTTATATATATATATATATATATTTAACTACACTAGTGGAACATATTATTATAATAAAATTCTACAAATTATAAATATTAATCCTTTACAGAGTGAATTTCAGGTTATCATGAACTCATCATGTTTTTATTTGTATAAATTGTCGCTTTGGACTATCTATCTATATTTTTATGATAACCCATGTGAAAATGTATATCGGTGTCAAGAGTCAATAATAGAATTTTATATATATTTTTTAAACTAGTGGTAATTATCAAACATAGTTAAAATACATGTTCATTGAAGTATCAAAATTTTATTAATATGGGTTTTTGAGGGGTTCAAAAAAGGAATATAGTAAAAAAAATTGTGGAATCAGTATGGTGATCAACAATAACACATATGTCATCATTAATTCATGGAGAATTTGGAAATCCACTGATAGGATCCATATTAATATAATCAAATTTCAAAATAGAAATAGGTAGATATTTCATGAATCTATTTTTATATTTTCTTTAAGAAGTTACATATTGTAATATCATGTATATTGATATATAGTATACAATTTCAGATTTAATATTATCCCAACAATAATATTTTTTCAAATAACTATACATTTTGGTGCCAATGGGATCTATAATGAAATTTGACCTATGTGTTTCATATAATCATTTTATATTAGCTCAAGATTGGATAAATGATATATTATCATTCCAAATATCACTATAATATATTTTTTGAGAAATTATACTAACTTCCTATCATTCCTAAATTTTATTTTATGTAAAAAATTCATATAATCATGATGAAACCATTTTGTCATCTCTAATAAGAGTTTATATTCAATAATTTTGAATGTATATGATGCTTCCACATTATTAGTGATTACCATATCCAACATTAATGAATCTCTAAATATTGGTTTGTTGGTAATCCTCATTTTTGTGAAAACACCATGATATTTCCAACTTAATATCCCCTTATTTTAATTTTCCTTCCTATTATTATTGATAATTCATAATCCTATAGTATGTTTATCCAACACATTCCCCTCATATTGATCAATTTTTTTGGAAGGATGTATTTCATGATATTGAGTTCTATATTTATTTCACATCTCTTTCCATATGGTCAATTCATTATTTTATTCAATGAAAATATTATGAAATCCTACTCAAGATCATTGGTTGAATAATTTTATTCATCAATCAATAAAAGACATGATTCATAAGAAACAATTTTATCAAAATACATATAGAAACATCAAAATCTATTATTTGATACACCAAAACAAAAACAAAAGGTTGATCCATTCCCTATGGTAAAGAAAATATGTGTACATTGACTAACCCCATCTTTAATGATTCAAATCAGTGTTTGTATTCTTCTAAACAAATGAACATAAACACTTTATGTGTTAAAATGGTTAATAATTTACATTATAACGAATTTTTTAAAATATTTTCTTTAGTAACCTATTCATTTAAGGATACTATGTACCTTAGTAATAATAATTAGTGTTGGAAATTACATCATATACTTTATATTTGATGGATCAACTAATATTCCATTATTAGTTATAAAATGGATATGATAAGAAGAATATTATGTTTATTATATTCATTTAATTAATATTATATATAATTACTTTTCCATATGATTCTATTGAATGATTCAAAAATGACTCTTATACTCACTATAATAGTAGTAGTGTACTTTGATATCATCAATAAATACAATAATAAAATTATTGAGAAAATCCTTGATTTTATTTTTATCATATCCATAAATATATTGGGTTTATTAGTGAATAAAACTAGAATTTCTATAAATTCATAATTTCCATAACAAATAAAAAATATTATATTTTGAATATATTTCATCTATACTCATAGATATTGATAATAAGAATAAAATTAATCAATGAAAAATATGGATATATTTGTAGTTGGTTAATATTTTCATCAATATAGGTGTGAGGATATTTAATTGTAAAATTTTAGTTTCTATTTTATCAATACATAACATCATATAAAAATCACTCTTTTTATTAAGTAGAATATAAGATCCCTATAGTTAAAAAATTGGGGTACAAATCTATTATAACAAAAATCTTGTAGTTTCTTGTCCATTTCCACTAAATTAACCATTGCAATAAAAAAGGGAGTCTTATATATGGGTTTTTAATTAGGGATGAGTTCAATAGGAAAATTATCTTCACACTCATATGGATTTAAATGTAGATATTCTGGAAATATATCACTATATTCCTGAAATGTAGATACATACACTATTTTAAGAATTCACAACCCATACATAGGTTGTGTCAACTCATATTCACCATGAATTTCATTACCTAGATATATTTACAGTAAATATAAATATGATTTAAGTGATGTATAATACCATTTGATGATATGGGATTCCATATTTGAATTGTGAATCACAATCTCTTTATCTGGGAGACACAACTATACAATATACATTGAAATCCAATACAGACAAATGATTAGTTGAAATTTAACCATTATTATAAAACCAAATTTTAAAATAGGGTATATATATTCATGGTTACTGGGACTCGTAGTCACATCCTTATTTTTATTGGATTTCTACTTGGAGTATTTAATGATAACTCCCTTATTAAGGTGATATGGGGATATTTATTATTTATAAAAAATATAAGATTTTAGAAAGTGATAAGATCCAAAATCAAATAATGCATTTTCATAAATTCTGGTTATGATCAAAGTATATAAAACCACATCCTTAGTAACATAACTCAAATATATAATATTAATATAATATTGATATTGTAACCTTGGTATACTCATGTTCCCATTTTAATGTACTAGTGTCTTTCCATCAACAATTATTACATATTGTAAATCTGTTCATCCATTTCCTTATCATAGACTCAATATGATTTTCATGGTTCCCATTCAACTTCTTATTTTTATTATTTCCCTTAAATATAAATATCCATGGAATTTTTTTTTCTTTCATGAACATATATGATATTATATCATCGAGTGATGAAAATGTTTGAGAAACATATTCCCCCCATAGAATCGACTAATAACCATCAATGATACAATCAATCATTTTTTAAAAAAAAATCGTGTATTCTAAAACATTATTCGTCAATCTTATAATTTTTTCATCATACTATAAAATAAATCCTTCTTCCGTATGAAATAATGTTAGGTATATCCTCTCTATTTCATCTCACTTCTCTTTACGAATAAATATTTTGAGGAATATATCAATAAAATTTATCTATTCAATATTTTAAATTTCAATTTCCTATCAAGTATTTTGGATAAATGAGATCCATTGATCAACATATATTTTTATGAAATATAATTCTAGAATAACCATTTAACACTTATTTCTTCCCATGGTCAAAAATATAAATTTTGAGGGAAATAATGAATTAATTAACTATAAATGGATTAATAGTTCCACTAATAGATGGAGGATTATATTCCATGTAGTGATCCAAAATAGGTTAATTGTGTTGCGGAAGAACTAGTTCCTCTATAAAATAATGGTTATTATCCATAACCTAAGTCATCTCCCCTAATATGGCCATGATGTTCTCATCTAAAACACTATTTTTATTAAATTACTCAATATAGAAATTCTTACACAAACTATAGGTGGTGGTTTTGATATATTTCAACAGTTCTATCATTAATCAATGGTTTCTACTAATTTAGATGATAATAATAATGAATATTAATAAATAATATAAAAATACTTATCATCATATATGTTATTGAATACCCTAAGGACTTTTTATAATTTTAATGTTTACTATGTTCATTGAAAATCTATTTCCCAATGATCATACTATATATCCACTTATAAAAAATGTAATAATCACAAATCTGCTAAAAAGGATCTACAACTTGATTTATTAAATCGTTACAATATACATTGGATCACACTCTGTCAGATTTTTCACTTTATAATTATAGGAAAACAAGATAAATATTTGATTCCCATTTTACATTCAAAATATAATAACATGGAATAAAAAACATTTTTTCATATTTTAAATCATTCAATGAATTATTATTCATATCACTGAGAACATAAAATGGATAAGTAATGATCATGTATACTAGGTAAAGATTATTCATAATGGAATTTATGAAACGTAAAAAATGGATAGTAAATATTATACAATGGATAATCAAGACACATTCCATTCACTCTAATTCATCAGTTCAAAGTGAATTTGTAGATAATAATTATATATAAATTACTTAGATAACGAAATGTGAATTCATAAAAACTAAAATAAATAAATATACACAATTCTTTATCATACCAGCATATATTATTCAATGATATCATGTATTTGATAATCAAGTTCATGGATAAGAAATTATTAATAAATTGTTTGGTGTTTATCAAATACCTATCAAATACCAAATTATTATTTTTTTGTCTTGATACATATAGAATCATTATATGGTTATTTATAACAAGGCCCCACCCATCATATAAAAATCCTATATATTACTTTAATATTTAATGGTTACTATAATTTATTCTCATAATTCCAAATAAATCAACAATTATTATTATTTAATCAATAACTTGTATTATTTTCATAATCATTGAAATAAAAATAATAATATTTTCTCATCAACTAATACAATATATCACATTGGTACATGGTGATGACAAGATCATCAAAGTGGAAATCATATTATATAAATCCATGATACATACAAGAAGTACAATAATGAAAATGTTATTTCTATTGAAATGATAAAGAGTAATAGATTAAGAGATCATGATAAAGATAATGAGAAGAAAACCATGATTTTAGTAAAGGATAAATGAAGACCATATATTTTTCATAAAGTATTACCTTGTAGGGTAACCAAATAATGGTTAAATAGAGAATCAAATTGAATGAAATTTAAAATATATTCCTTACAAATTTGTATAGGAATAAAGTTAAAAATCACATTCAAAATTCTTATCATTCCCTTCATAATATAATGGCCATTTATTTTCAATTAAAATTTTTTAAATTTTAATTCTAATTAAATAAACACATAAAACTATTATGGTACATTAATATAGAAAACAATCATGGAAATAGTAATAGTTATTTACACCTTATAAGATAATAATAACATTTCATTCAATCTTTAGTAGATAATGAAAAATATTTCATTTCAAAAAACATTAGAATAATCCTTATTAGAAAATTGTAAATAAATTATAATGTATTTGAATATAACATAAAATTATCATTGGTGTGTAAATATAGTCAATCGTAAACCAATTTTAATATGTTTGATATAGAGAGAAAATATCCCTAATTGAATCGGAGACTTATGCTCGGTATCACTTACATGAAGCATATATATTTATTATTGATACAAAAAGAGATGAAATGAAAAATAGAAATTAAAACCAAAAACTCAATTGGAGTAGATAAAAAAATATGGTGTTTAAGATATTATGACATTATATGATTCTAATGGAAATTTAAAACTAAATATTTTTAAAATAAAATGATATTGTAATAGAATTCCATTACCATTTGTCTCCACTTAGTCCTACATGTTTGATCTTCCATTATAGTGAATTAAAAAAAATAAAGATGTTCTTAAGAATAAATTTCAACTATATTACATTTTTAATGTCATATTATTATCATTTTAAATCAATTAATTGAATATTTTTTATTACATCATGCAATTCTAGTTTTTTATTCAATTTCTTTAAAATTATATCGACATATTTTCCACGGTTAATTGTCTAATTAAATGGATATTCATATCAAAAATTTTAAATATTTCATTAATATAATTTTCATTCATTATAAATTGTTTTATTATAATCTATTAAAGTTGTTAATACAAAAATTAAACACATAACTTCCTGGCGGTAGTATATTGTATCTACGTAGGAGCGACACTATCAATTTTCAATGGATGGATAAGTAAAAGGTAGATGAAATATAATATTTATAGATAATTATATCTTTCATAACATTAGTATATATTAATTAAATATATCATTATAATTATTCTTCTAAATAATTGATAAAAAATTCAACTATTTTGTGGAGATGGTATCTCACACATACTCATAATATTTATTTTTATTTTCTAAAACATGGAATAAAGAGAGAATTTTTTTGTTTAAATAACATAAAAAAATCTTAATATTTGGAATATTATTATTTATTTATTCAATTAGAGTTAATGATAATTTGGAATTCGTTTAAGAAGACTCTAACTTCAAAAATCATAGTGAGGATATACACATATTCATTTGGTAACCTCCTTTAGATTAATCCGTATGAATTAATGAAGTATTATTTTGGTGAGACCTTTACCTATGGTGAATTTGGGAGGTTATTGCAAATGTATTTGGATAGATATGGGTTTATATAATTGGATCATTTTGTTTCTGTAATTATGGATAGTAGGTTCCATTTATTTAGATTGGTTGGTTAAGTACTCTTAAATACTTATAATAACTCTAAACATTACAATATAATATTTTTCAAAATGGTGTCAAGTTGTTTAAAATTTTCATATAATTGAAGATGAGGATATAGAATAATGTAATCCAAAACATACTAATTAATAATATGTTTTTTTCATTATTAATCCTTATCTATTAATTTTTATCCCTTTTTACTCATTTCAACATTAATCTATGTGAAGAATATGTACCATAGTTATAATTCAAAAGGAAAATAAATTCTATTCAACATATTACCAAATAGTAGTTATTATGATTCGATATATAATATTTGTATTTCAGGATTCAATTTTTATAAGTGACCAAAATATATTTAAATATATATTCACAAAATGAAATGAAGAACATTTTTTGAAAAATGTTTGTTGTAAGAATAAAAATGATTTTATAGAAAAATAACTTCTATTGTCAATTCCAATGATGTTTTTGTGATTATTTAAAATCTTGGGATACAATTTTTTATTTAAAACTCATAAATAACTAAAAGGATAATTGGAAATATTTTATTATGTTAAAATAACTCAAAAATATTTTTAGTTTAACAAAACATTAAATAAATTTCCACAACTATTGGTATATATTTATATATTCAATACTATATTTTATATCCATTATATTAAATATTAAAAATATAGTTTTTTTAGTGAAAATTATTAATGAACTTTAATTTCATATTGTTATCATTATAATGACATAAAATACTGTTTTTTAATTAGTATTTTTCACCTTTTGGCCCATATATCAAATATTTCATAAAAATATAAAAAATTAATATAATGATAATATTGACACAATAAGTGAAAATTAAAATTAAATTCATCAATTTTAATTTAATTTTTTTTATAATTTGTGATTTAATGATATTCTTGAATAAATCTATCTGTATTATGCTATAGTTTCTTTATAAATAATGTTATGCATTGTATAATTGATGCTACAGTGATATATGGCTACTATATAATAGAATTATGAGTGAATATAATATATGAGAAATATTGATGAATTGTTTTTGAAATGATGTTGAATATATTTTTGTTATATAATAAAACTCAACTTATATGTCCTTCTGTGAGAATTATTATTAGTTTTAATGAATATTCTTGATTAGGGTTGTATTAATATATACCTTTTTATGGTCATCTCATATTAGGTAGTTTAAATGAGGGGTATAGAGAAATTTAGTTATTATGTTATGAAAAATAATAGGTTATAACCTAAAAAAATTATGATCATACTAATAAGAAACATATAAAATGACATAGGATTAAATGAAGCTTCCATTATTTAGGAAATATTATGATTTATTTTAACTATAATGTTATTTAGTAATCTAATTATTATTAATAATCACATGAACTTTCTTATTTTGACTGATGAATATCACTTTGAGGAACAAAGCTATAAATTTTTTTGAATAATCTTAAAATAGTGAGTAATAAAATAGTATGGGTGTTATGGTGAAACTGTTTTTTATTTTCTATAACATCATAAAATATCATTATGTGTATCTATTATATTTTATTATATTTATTTTTATAAATTTCTTTATATATTTCATAATAAAGATATTTATTTGTTATTAAATAAAATTAACCACATTTAAGTGATCATTTTGGTAAAATATAATATATCTATATTTATTTTAAAATAATAAAAATTATAAAATTATAAAATTGGTATTCAATAATATTTTAAATACTTAATGTTTAAGAAGGTCTACTAAAATTAGAGATGTTTATCATTGTACTTTATTTTTCAAACAAATTTTATTTAAATAAGTTATATAAACATATATAGATAAAAATATATTTATTTTTTAAATTTTAAATATTAAAAAAATTGTTTAAATTATTTTTACATTTTTAGAAAATATCATTTTTAGGTGGAAATATAATTTTTATGAAAATTATAATTTTCCTGAAAATATAAATATATTAGAAAGACATATAGGTTCATAAAACCTTTAAAATGATCATATGTAATTTTAATGAACATTATTAAGAAGTTTATTGTATAATATTTACATATAGAACCCAATGAAATCACTGTTATAACCAAATCATTATGTTACATTAATGATTATTTTTTTATATTTTCATAATATTAATTAATATTAGGTTAAAATGCATTTATAGATTTATTTTAATGTCACGGAGCCATAAAATTATTTATATTAAGTCTTTTTTTCAGTAAATTTTATTAAAATTAATAAATTTAATTCATGATTAAATTTTAATTTGAAGAAAGTGTATATCTAAAAAAATTAGTTGTTAAGAGTGTTAATTTTAAAAGTAACTTTTCCAAATAAAAGAATAATAATTTATAAATTTATTATAATATATTGGATGATATAAATTGAATAATGTGGAAATATTAATATTAATAGAGAAATTTTAATTAATTTTAATGTCTGAATGGAAATCATACATATGTAAAAAAGTACACTTGGGTGAAGTGAAAAGTAATAGTAAAATCCCTTAAAAACTCATCTTAATCATAAAAATGAGTGTGCGGGAGGAGTTTTAACATTACTAGGAATGAATACACATGTTATCTATATATTTAATTGTTTAACCTAAAAAATTATAATGATAAAATTTAATAATTTTCTTTAATTCCATGCCTTCTATTCCATTCACTTATGAAAGGGTATACTTCTACCCATTGATTAACATCTAATTATTTATTCTTTAATTGTGAAAATATGAATCTTTTTTCACACTATACCCTTTTAACAGGAACCAAATCATTTTTCCTTCTTAAGATATATTATGAAATTTATTTCCTTCCATAATTCAGAAGAAAATCAATGTTATCCATGTGATAATTAATCTCCTCTTAGTCTTTTTATATTTATCCTTTTACAATCCATCTATATAATTGTATATATAATGTATTAATTATCATATATATACTTAAATTTCGATATATTAAACTGAAATTAATTATTCCATCATTTTATTTTATTGACTCTATATAATAGACACATCTGCTGTGTGTATGCACAGACTACCACCTAAAAAACATGATAATGTTTTTTATTCATGACCACATAATGGGGATGGTATCATGGATGGGTATAATTACTAATAATTTTATTTTTTCACGTGTAAAATTCTAAAATTCTAACATTAACTATTTACCATTATTCAATCACTTCATTTAGGAATGAGATAGTTAATGGTCTTTATATATGGACTACCACCACCATGAATGATGTCTCCTATTTCACATAGTGACTGAAAATGTTTGGAAATATAATTATAATATATTAACTAATTTTATTTTTAAAAAAATATACTAAATATGAATTTATTAATATTTAAATATAATCACTTAGTATATTCATTTAGAATTGTGTTCATTATTTATGCATACCTGTGGACTACCACCCTATCAAATGACGAGTTCCATTTATCCAAACTACCCATAAATAATTTTTACTAAAATGTAATTTATAAATATGTATGATATATATTACTATATTATTTTTCATGAAATATTATATTAAGATTTATTAATAAGAAATTCTTATTGTTCGGTCACTATAACATGATTTTTCTCTACTTACTACCTACTTGAGATATGTTGTAATTTTTATATAGTGAATTATTAAGGAATGTTATATATAGTTAATGGAATGGAATATTAAATTATTAAATATGTTTTAATGGTTCTATATTCATGATAATAATTACAATTTATATTAATAACATATCATATTATTTCATTAAAGATTACTAAAGCAAGTTTGTCTCATACATAATCATCAAGAGTCAAAATTAATAAAATCATAGTATCAAAGAATAAAATAAAAATAATTATGGTATATATATAATATAATCATGGGTATTTATTAAATGATTTAATTTGTGTCCAATATCGATGATAAATAATCAAAATACAAAGCATTTGTAACTAGATTGAATGTTTTAACACCTACTGTCAAAAATTATCCACAATAAACCACTAAATTTAATGTAAATAAATATAAATGAATCATATAAATGGGATATAAAGTTGATAAAGTTTATGAAATAGATTAATAATAAATTTATTTTATACAATGTTAGAGTATGATCAACTAATATAGGAAATAAGGAATTGAATTTATTTCTCAAACTACCTTCATTGAGAAATATTTTACATTATGCAACAATTTTCTTTTATATAGTCAATATGCTACTAAATTTTAGTGATATAATGAAATATTAAAATTTAATTTTAACTTAAGTTTATTTTTAAAATACGACTCCATAAAATTTTTTAAGTAAAATTTTACTCAATTGATAAATTTTTATTTGACCAAATTCATTTTCCCCATAAGTTATTAAATATATTCATTATTCTCATCTTCCATGTTTTTTCCTAAAATTACGTTTTAAAATGGTATAATTACATTTTACATGGGTATATTAATTATCTTTATTAATATCCTCATTATTTATTAAATTCATCTTCAAATAATAAAGAAATGTGTCTAATAATAACTTATATACTTTCTAATGGCAATTTTTCTACCTAATCATCTTTTAACCTAAGAATTGTGTTATTTGTAATGTTGGATGTGTAATTAATTTTTTACATAACCTATTATGAATGAATATTTTGATAATCATTTTTATGTTATGGGTATCACAAAATAGATGTAATTTATATTAAATTCATTAAATGTGATTATTTTAAAAAAACTATTCTAATATAATGTGTTAAAAAATTAAAAAATATTTTGTTATATATTGATTTAAAGGGTAATTATAAACTAACATAAATTTCATATAAATATTTTCGATAGAAAATTATATTATAATTTCATTATGGGTCGTTGGAAAGAAAAAATGAAATATATTTTACATGTATCTATGATAAAGCATCTTCTTGCAACCTTTTTCATTTAACAAGAGGCTTACAGACTATTATTTCATGATTAAAAAAAGAAACAATTAATCTCAGTTATTAATAAAATCATTCTTTCTATATGTTTTCATTTTGAAATAAAAATTATAATTTTCAAAGAAATATTCATAAAACATTTAAGTGTGTTATCTACCTATTTGATATGTTTGATTAATTATATTATTAAAATACGCCTTTTTTATCTAGATGGATTTTGTAATTCAATTTTACATCTACTGTTTGATCTATCACATTTTTTCCATGCCTAATCATAGACATTTATACGTATGATTTACATTAATTTATTTTCATCTCTTAATTTACAACACTCCATTAAATGATTGATTAGAGTTCATATGGATATCCAAAAAATTATTTATTAGAGAAATTATAGTCAAAAAAATATATGTATTTCATATAAGTTTTAAATACTACAGACATCGTCATATGAATTTAGTGATATTCACCAATAATGATTCTTAAATTCACTGGATATCCTTTTATTTTCCAAGGGATTAACATGTTATTTTTATGAATGAAATCATGATTTCTTCTATATAGAACCAATTAATAAGGATATAAAACCCATTTTATTTCTATTGTAATTTTTTATATGTTGATTAAAACCATTTTCACAAAATTTTTTGATTTTAATTATATCATAGTTGGGATCCAAATTATATATCCCTCTAATACATTGGATAATATTTTTATCTCATGGGATATAATTTATTGTGGAAATTTATCCAAGACAACTCAGGTGTAGTTAGTAATCCAATCCAATTGTGTTTGGTTAACTATAACTGGATACTTGAATTATACATATGATTTCATTTTTTGTTGTCTAAACATTAGAATGATAACATTCTTTTATACTATTATCATATTGTTTTCCATGTTCATTTGATATATTCTCAGCATTATAGTATTCTCAGTTTATGATATTCCTTATCATGATATCATGTTATGTTTCATGTCCGTCATGTTATGATTTATGATTTTGTTTAACCATACTTTTTTTATCTCACTACTTATTATGTATCCATTTCCCAATATTTTTAAATAATGTGTTAATTGTTGTACCACTAGAAGTATATTTTTTTAGAGATTTTTTTTAATTTTAAAGACTCGTTATGAATTAATTAGATTATTTTATAGTGGGATATTTTTTAATTGGATGATAAGACATAATATTTGTTAGTTGATAATTTTTTATAAATTCAACAATATTTTTATTTTAAATTTCATGAAATTTATAATTTTATAAAGTTGTGGTAATCATAAGTATAAATCAAATAAACAAGTTTATGTTATGTGTTTTTAACACTAGAACTGACAGTGTGGGTCTAAGGGAACTACAATTGTTAATAGAGAAGCTTTTAGGAAACAAATATTGGTTATGATTGTATTGTTTGAAGATGACATATGATTTAGAAATGAAATAAAGGATTGATTTGTTAAGGATGATCTTAGTTTCAATGTTATATTTACACTTGTCGTTGGATGTATTCAATATCTTTTTTTTCATTTTATGAATAATATAAGATATACTTTTTAAAAACTATATGTAAATAACTAGGTATAAGAAAATACTCATGGAATTTTTATAAAGAAGATCCTTTTTTGTTTTCCAAGAAATAATATCCCTATCTATATAATGGAAAATAGATGTGTTTTGGAATTGATTCATCATTATTAAAGGGTTGTTTATGTATATCAAATTTATTATTCTAGGTTATAGTGAATGGCCTATAACTATTCACCTATTCAGACACTCCCAGGGGGTATACTTTGGTGAATTCAATTTCCCTTTACAAACAATTATATTTTAACATGTTCTTTTATTAATGATATTAAGATTAAAGAATGTAATAGTGAAATAAAAAAGAATAAAATTGAATGAAACTTTAGCATCATATGTTCAGATATGAAAATAAATTATAAAAGATTTATTCAAAGATCATAGTTTTCCATTTGTACATTTACTAATTTTCATATTCTCAACCTTAAATATTGAATAAAATTAATGTATGAAGGAAGATGAATGAAATCTAATAATGGATAAAATAGAAAATGCGATGATTCTGCTTACCAAAAAACTATCGGTAAATGATTTGAAAATAAATTTATTATTATTATTATTATAAATAAACTATTATAAATATTGATTTATAAATTTAACGAAGATAAATTTCATATTATATGAAATAAGCTAAAAATGTAGTCCTGTGAATGTTCGAGTGGTGAAGGTGATAAATAAATAAATATTCAATTTCTTATAGGTAAAAACATTTTTAAATAAACAAAATAAGTAATGTCTCAAAGGAACTATTAAATGATTTAAATTCAGAATATAAGGACCTATGGAAAATATATTCTGATAAAAAATGAATATTTTAGTTAATCTAATCAAGGAAGAATATTTCCCTTTTATTTTTACATTAGTTATAAATATAGAAATTTAATTTGGAATTTTATAACATAATTCATATCATTATCATCAAATTTATTAAATAAAGTATTTTTCCAAAATTAAGAGGAGAAAAAATATTTAAGGTGCAGATTCTATCATCTTGAAATTATATGATATATATTATCCCACTGAATAATAATGAGTCTCATATATTTCACCATAGAAAATAGAAGAAAGGTAATGATATAGTTGTAAATAAAATTAATTTTCATAAATATAATTATGATAACATATAAGAATAATAGAAATTACATTAAATATTACTTCATTAAATTTTAAAAATATTTTTGAAATTATATTAGAAATTATAAAAGTCTAATAATGTTTTTTTAAATTAAATCAATTTGATTTTATATATTTTATATCATAATTTATATATTTCAATTTAATAAAAGAATTTATATAAAAATTACATTATTTTTCAATATAGAATATCAGAATTTATTGGGTTTGAATTATTTATCACTTTAAGAAAATTACAATTTCTTGTAAAAAATGACGTTTTATTGAAAATTATAATATTCATGACATGATCAATATAAAAAATGTTTGAGGGAGTGAAAACATTAAATTTACAATATATAAAATTAAGGAATAACAAAATGCATTTGAAAATACAATTTCAACACATAGATCCCATGGGAATAATTTAAAACTAATGATAAATGATAATTTTATAAAGAAAACTATAATATGTATTTTATACCATTTAATTAATATTCTAAAAATAATTATATATTTAACGACTTTAGGGTCGCATAGCCTTCATTTAATTTTTATAATGTTAATTTAGTGAATATAAAACATTCCTTTTAATATTTTTATCTCACAAATATATTTTAAAAATAAGAACTTAATTATATCAACACTATTACGGGTTAAGTAATTTTATATGAGAATAAAAAAATTTAACATTATTTATTATATTTGATAAAATTAATGTCATATATCAAAATATAATACTAATATTAGGTTTTAAAAGAAATGTTAATAAGAATAATTATATTAATCTTCATGGGTGAAAAAAAAGCTACATAGGGAAACAAAAACATTGGTAATGTGAAAATTAAAAAAAATATCCAAAATCACTCATGGTTTTATAAAAAAATACAGAATGGAAGGATTTTTTATCATTCCATGCACTGCACTATATATTTTATAATTGTGGGGGTCTTTTATCTCAGAATAGTTTTAATAAATATTTTAATTAGATAAGATAATTCCAAAACTCTCATTCCAATTACTTATAAAAGGGAAAAATATTATTATTATTTATAAATAAATTTCATTTAATTACATTATCAAAATCTAACATGTTTTTCATACATGAATGATAAACCTTTGAAATTTATTATTTATATTAATCCCTTCATTTCTAAGGAAAATCAACATTCCATACTTGAGTAATACTCTCCTCTTAGTACTTATTTTTTATTTTCAACATACTAAATATGTCATTAATTATTAATACATTGAATTATGTATAATATATATATAATTCATAATATTAATTAACATTCAATTATTCATTCATTATATAGAATATAATAAGAAACAGTCACATTAATCATGTTTACATGTAGACTACCACCTCCATGACATGATATAGACTTTTATTCATCACAAAACATTAGTAAGGTATAATAAATATTTTTTAGGAATACTTAAAAAAACTCACTAACAAAATACATCTATGACCGATTATACATTTACCTTAATTATTTTAATTATTTATGTAATGAGATCATTAATCATGTGTATGTGTGTACTATTACCTCATTGAATAAAGCATCTTATATCAATTAACTAGAATCATTGGATAGGCATAAAAAATTTATTAATGAAATATAATTATATTTACAAAAATTTTACAATTATTATGTGTTAAATATAGATATACTATATCTCCCTCCATTGATTGGTAAATGGTTCATTAATCTTGTGTACATGCGTACTACCTCCCCCATGATCGATATATTTCCTTTTTCAACACCACCCAACCATAATGATTATAATAAAGTATTTTAGGAAGATATATGATATCTATGACATGTATAAGCATCTGTAAATTGTTTTATTAACACTATATTACAACACACTATTACTCATTTGGTAAATATAACATGCTATTGTTTTGGTCTGTTTATCGCCTACTTGAGAAATATTGTAATATTTATACAGTTATTTATTTAATAATTTATATAATTCTACTAAACATTAATTGTAATATATAGAATATGTTTTAATTTTTATATATTTATAATATTAATAACTTAACATATAAATAATATATCAACCTTGTTTATTAAAAATATTTTAAACAAGTTTATATCTGACATCTTCATCAAGTGTCCTAATTAAAACTATTATGGGTTAATAGTGGATGATTATAAATAATTGTGGTTTATATTTACTAGAACCAAGGTGATATTGGAATTTTTCACATGGTATTAATGATCATGGATCAACATTAACAAAATATGTATTATTATAGACAATTAAAATTGTCCACAACTAAAGATAAAAATATTCCATAATGAACCACTAAATTAATGGCAAATACTTATAAATTAAATATATAAAAGGGAAATAGAGATAGACACAGTTATAAAATACATTATTAATATAATTTTGGTTATATAACATGAAATAATTATGTGATTAACTATTCATGGAAAGCAGGGTTGTGATTTTATTCTTGGAATCACTTTTTTGTCACATATTTTACTTTGTCCATCAGTTTATGTTAATGTTTTTCATACGAAGCCAAATTTTTTTATGTTTAATTATAATTTATTTATGTATCTTCAGGTTCATTTTTTACCTATGTTCCCTTAAATGGTGTTTATTATAATGCCACTCAATTCATACTCTTTTTCCCGACTCAAGTAATTTTTCCCATGAGTTATCAAATATCGTTTCGATTATGATCTTTCATGTATCATTTTGATGTAGTTACTTTTTTAAAATTGTTGATTTCATTTTTAGGGATATTTAATATATTCATTTATATCATGTTATTTTTTGGAACACTTCCACAAATAATAATATGATATTTATACTAATAAATAATGTAATTTTGAATTGAAAACTTCCATCTATATATATGGTTTACCTAGAAGAATTATTTTATATACTATCTAAAGTTATCTTAATACTTCTATTCACCTATAAACATAGAACAATTTTAGAAAAAAATTTATGTTATGAGTTTCACTAAATTATATTAACATATTTAAAAATTTTCAAAATAATTATTTTTTTTAAATGTTTTCTTTTAACAAGACTTTTTAATATGTTACAAAATTCACTCTTTCATATTAATTATAAATAGTTAATTGTATTATATATTGAATTTCCATGATAATTTGTTAAAATCAAATATTCTAAATGTTTTGCGTGGTTTAATTTTATCAAAAAAGGAGTCTATTTTGCATGTTTCATTGGGATTGGATATTCCCTCCACCTTTTTTGATTTCTAAGAGTATTCGACTAATTGGTATCAAGTTTTCAAAAATAAAAATTGTTATTCTCGTTGTTTAATAAAATAATAATTTTTACAAAATTAAATAGAAAAGGGAAATTATTATTCATTAATAAATTTCACTAATTATTCTATGAGTTTTATTATACTATTTCATATTCTTGATCGTGGTTGTTTTAAAATATATCATTCCATATTCTTTATCTATATGTAATATGAAATTATATTTTATATTTATTATATGATCTATCACTATTTTTGTATTCAATAATCATATAATTTTATATTTAATATTTATTTCTAATTATTTTACTCTACGATTCTCAATGTTCCATTACATAATTGAAGGGTGGTCAAAAAGATTCTTCATAAATAGATTAATTTAGGAAATTATTTTCTATACCATTTATATGTATACAAAATGTATAAACTAGGGTATGTATAAACTAGGGTATGTATAACCATCATTTTTGTGTGGTGTTTTCCAAAAATGATTCTTAATATTATTTGATATCGATTTATTTCTATGGGATTACCATGTCATGTATATTTTTTAAATCAGGAATTTTTTAATGGGAACCCATTTTAAAATTACATAAAACCCATTTTATTTCATTAGGTTTATATAATAAGTTCATTGAAACCAAATGAACACAAATGTATTATTTTTATTATGTGCTGGTTGGTTTTATAATGATATATCACTTTAATGCATTGGTAAATGTTTTAATCCTTATAGATATCATTCTATGTGGGTAGTGATCATATATAACTATAGTCAATTGGTAGTTAGCCTAGCGAATACTGTAATGTTAACAAGGAGGGGAGCCTTCAATTATTCTTATAATGATTTTTTCACATTTTCCCTAAATTCCATTGATTGTATTGTATTATTATTTAATCATTTTTGAAATAAATTTTTATAGTATATCATATATTTAATCCATGATACCATTCTTACGATCATCCTCATTTTAATGCCATGTTATTCCTTAAATATCTCATGTTATGAATTTATATTATTATTATCTGAACATAGAATTTTATCTCACTCATTCTTTTGTTTCCCATTTCTGTTGTTTCTTAATGAAATTATAAGTTACGAAAATTGAAGATGATCATCATTTGTGGAGAATTTATGGGATGTTTTGATGACTCATTATATATTTGATAACATCATTTATAGTGGAAACAACTTCCCATTTGATGATATGAAATTATATTTATTTTTTGGTTTTTTCATAATTATATAAAACTATTAAATAAATATTACATAGATTATAAATGTGATAATGTTACTGTAATAATAGATATATATGAAATTTATTGTTGTATGTTATTTATTTTATACACCAACTGTAGGAGGGAAGTTTTGGAGGTGGTATATATTCTAACTAAACTCTATAATATTATGAATGAAAACATGAATGATATTGAACTTCCAATCATGCCATGCATGAAAATAGAATCCATTGAATATTTTATTTTGTAAATATATGATTAAATTAATTTTAAATACCTAAATCATTAATTACATTGTAAAACCTTTAATAATACACCTATTCGATTGAGGTTTAGTTTCATGGAAATTGTCAATATATCACATGAAAGAAAGAAACAATTATTATAATACAAATGAAAGGATTCTCTTTATATTTATCCTAGTTTAATTTTACTCTATCTAAAATCATTTGTATATATATTAAAATAATGGGGTGAGTGTAATCCGAAATAAGGTAATAATAAAAAACTATTTTGAATATGATGATAAAGCATAACAATATAGATTGATCATAAGGACATGAGGCATATCATAAAACAATTATTGTGAATCATAACATGGAATTGTGGATACAACATATTAATGATCCATTTATAAATATAACACCATGTTTTATAACTAAGGTGCCATAAAACAAAATTATCAAGATTATTCACCATGGTATTGTAAAATAAGTCATATCTATAGATTAATTATTTAGTAATTTTTTTGGATTACAATTACGGTTCACCTTTCATATGTCTTCATTCATATTTACCACTATGATTATAACACAAACTATCATCAATAGGACATGAAAAATAAAGAACACATTTTTTATAAAATCATTGAGAACAAAAGTTTTCAAACTATTAAAAATTTTATAAATATTATCCCATACAAAGGGAAATTTGGTTTCATACTTGTAATACCCACAATGAATAAATTATATTTTCATATACGTGAATACACATATGTATTAAAATGTATTCAGTATTATCAAAATATGATTGTATTCTTTTGAAACATGGAAATTCATGATATGAATTTTGTATCATAACGGTATAATCTATGTGTTAAAAAATGGAATAATGGGATGGAACAGAGGACAAAAATTGATTAAAAAAATAGTATTGTAGTAATTGGATAATTTAAAGGTTGAAAATGATGTAATTAATAATTTATAAATCATACTAAAAAATATGTACATTAATGGGAAATAAGAAGTGAACAGTTCCCTTACAATGTAGAGTTTCTTCATAGAATATGAGTTAGGAACCTTAAGACAATACATTCACCATAGAAGAACTCAATTGAAGTCCACATGATTGAAATTTTTTAGATAATGGATATGATGCGAAAATAAATTACGATATTGGTGGTATTTATAGTAAATGAAAAGAAAATTTTAGTAATTATAAATATAGTTTTTACAATTCATATTTGTTGTAAATGAAAAACAATTGGCATACTAATGGTTTTTCTCCTAGTTTTAGAAAATATTTATAATTGATTATAATATTTTTATATATTAAAACCAAAATCTATTATTTAATATTACTCCAGACATATAAAACTAAATCTTTCCAAAAATATAGTTTCCAAAAATTTTATTTTCAATTTTTTTTCCAAATTCATTTATAGGTTTTTAAATTAATTTCAATCTATTAAAAATTATTAATAAAATCAAATATTTTCTGTCAAGGATTTTATTTAATTAATTGTTTCATCGTTATCAGTTATAAATTAATTCATAAAACATATCAAATACATATAAATGTATTTTTACTATTCAGTAAAAAATAAGTAATTTAAAAAGTAACAAAATTTACACCTAACTTAATTCTGATTAATGATTTAAAATATAATTTTTATTTTTTCAAAATAACTCTAAAAATATGAATTTTTTCTTCTGAATAAAAATCCATATTTGTTTCAAAGTATCAATATTTATGAAATAGAAAAATGTCTAACACTTTTGCGAATTTTGGAGGACATTATTAAATTACATTATCATTTATTTAAATAAATATTTATTTGAAATTTTCTTTCCTGAAAAAAAAATTATATTTTAAATAAATGAATTTTCAAAAACTATAAATACTATTGAAAAAAAAATACTTGTATACAAAAATAAATCTATCAAGTTCATTTAATATTCATTTTTATTTTATAGAATAAAATAATAATTTAAATGGGATAATGAAATAACTACTTATCAAATGGAAACTAAAAATTTATGATAATAAGGTCTAGATACATAATCTAGTATAACACCATCATACAAAATATGGGTAAGGTGTGTGAAGATGAATTTTTTCTATGGTGGCTCATATTACATAGTCCTGGTGGTAATATCGGCTATCTTTAACATCTTCCAAGTGTGATTTCAATCAATCCTCACTTGTTGAAGCCTTACTTGGTCTTGGTCATGGATGAACCCCAGTGATGCTAACTCAAAAACATGTTCTATCAAATGGGATTAAAAAATAATGACTCTAATGGTTGAGGCCATCATTTATTCTTCCTTAAATATTTATTATTTTTTTTACTATTTAATCACTGTTAATAACTATAACATTTTTACCAAAAATCATAATACCCAACTCTAATATTAAACATGTGTCATATTAATAAATGGTTGGGTAATGATAATATCTGAACTATCAATATTCCCAATATACACTATATATTCTCTATCATTTATCAACATTCATTACTTCATTTCTAAATTCCTTTACAATTTCATTCATAATGTAAATTATATTCATAATGTTTCCTCTGTCTTTTAATACATTTCATGACTTTTTTAATCTTCCTGTAAGAGGTTGATCTTATGGATTATACCAATTAATAGTAATTATACCTTGGTTTTTATATCATGAACTATTCCTACTTATAGTAATCAATATTATTTTATTAAATTTTTTTTCCATAGTCTTTCTATGAACATCTTATGTGAAATATAAAGAAATATTCATTATAAATAAAATATTTCTTTTATAAATAATAGATGAATTTTTTAATCTATTACATCCCTTAACCTTAATAAAATAAATTATAAAAATAACACTATTTGTTCCACAATAAATGTGGGTATTTCTCTATTATCAATTTTTAGGTTCCTTTTTAGCTACTTCAATCATGTGGTAGATCTATAGGACTTTCATATGTCATGTTTTCTTATTTTTCAATACATGTTCCCTTCTGTTAATAATCTAGTATAGTTCCACTCTATAATAATTTTCATTTTCCAATTTCAAACCATTAATAATATATATATATATAGGTTGAGATAGATATATTTACATTTAATAGTGAAACATGGAAGACAATTTGTATATTGAAATGATTTATATGTTCTTTTAATTAGTAATTAATCACTCCCACACACACATAGATATCAGAGAGTCCAATGTAACATATATTGAGTTTCCCCATCATTCTAAATATCAATTATCACATCTATAGTGATATCTTTACAAATAAATGATTCTTGATATGGAACTCTATGTTATTCAAAAATGTTTTGAAATACTCTTTCTATCATATATGAGTACCCTTGATGTGTTTTGGACCCACTTTTATCCAAAACAAAAAATGGATTATTTGTGATGGGGACCCATTACAAATACCCCATTACCAAACCGGCTTCAGTAAATATACTTTCTATGATGGGCCAATAAAAAAAGTTTCTTTTGCGATTGGAAATATACTGAACACAAATTGTTTATTAATAGAATAATTACTGGCTGAAAATTATTTTTTTATTAAGAAAGACACTTTTGAGGTAAAAGTGAGAAAACATAAGTTCATCAAGCATCAAACATCAGCAAACATATGATCAGAAACAACCTCATCCAAGCATAAGTAGCAACCGCTAACTCCAAAGAAGGACCACTCAGTGATCCCATGCTAGCATGGTCCCTCTCGATGGCAAGCCATCCCTCTATATCAACCACATCCCAAATGCCCTGAAGAGGAAGAAGCAGCACGATCTAGCCCATCTGAGTCAAACTGACCATTCAACGTTCCTCACACAACAAGTACGGTAACTCAACAAACCATAAGTTAGGAAATAAGTAAAATAGAGTCATTGAAAATCAGTTGAAGTCTACCCGAGTCAGTGTCTCTAAACAGCCTCCAGGACAAATTAGATACCTGCATGAAGTGTATCCCCCCTTATCAGGTCTTCAAAGGAAGAATTCAGTTAATTCCAGATCTGCATATACTCCTCAAGTCTGATCAACCCCTTATTGAAACCTCCAACCAGGATCGTGTCCTGTTTGTCAACCCAAATGTACTGCACCTCATTAAGATCCACTTCAAGATTCCTACCCATCATCTTGGCTGCATCCTCTTCCAAAGCTTTGAGAAATAATACCTTCTCTGATACCACATCATCCGTACTTAAAACCAAGTCCAAGGAAAGATCCTGTTGTCCATGAAACTTTATGAACTCTTTGTCCATCTTCTCCACCAAAAGTTTCTTTGTTGATCGGGTCTTCATAAGAGGAGGTAAAGAGGAGTAATCCTTTCTACACCTCCTTCTTCTCTTCCTCCTGATACTCCTCGAACCAGATTCTACTTCTGAGAAACTTCTACATACCACATTGCATTCAGATTCCCCTCCACCATCATCACAATTTGGATGAACATTCCCCATAATCCGACATTCCAAAAATAAACCATCAGCGCTCCCCCTATTTTCCTGACCTTCCTCAGCTAGTGCAGCCTCCTCAGCCAGCCTTTCATACCTGTTTCTCAAGACGTCTGGAGTCCAGACTGGAGAGATAGCCCTTGGCAGAAAGGCAGAGCCCGACCCCCTACATATCCAAGGTTGGTCAGGGTCTGCACCTCCAGTACATTCCTTATTGGCTGGCTAGGGACACTACCCAGAGAAGGCACTACCACACATACCTCTTCCATCTCCATGACACCAGCTTCCCCATCACCTGATCCCTCCAAAAGAACAAATTGATCAAATCCCCTGCCCATATATTTAGGCTGAGGATTCTGATCCTCCCAGCCCCTGACCAGAACACATGTGGCCTCAAATTTGGAAAGCTCACATGTAGGCAGGGAGGCCCTCGCCCAAGCCCCAGCCGCAAGACCCCGACCCTCATTCCCTATGCTACTAGAAGCTTGGAAACCACCCAAATAATTCTTGGAACCTTCAACAACCACCTCCACCTGAAGTTCCGAAACCGTTGATGCCTCCTTCAAAACTGGACCTGCAGACCTCACCCTCCCCGAGATAATATAAACCATCGCTGAGGCATTAGAAGGGCTGGGGAACCCCACCCCAGGTTGGCAAGGAGACCCCTGCTCCTTGGCGCCCCGAAGTGCCTCAAGATGATCACTGGTATCCGCCGGCACCTCTTGTAATCTCAGTTCGTGCGCAACAAGCTTAGAGCCATTTCCAGAATGTGCTCCATCACCCTCAACCTGACCTCAGTCACCCTTACTCACTGAAGAAGTACCATCCACAACCGCTGAAGATCTTTTGCAGCACTCCTGAACACGGTGGCCCTGTCTATGGCAGAAGGAACAGAACATGGACCAGGACTCATAGAAGATACTTTGAACGTACCTGTATTGCCCTTCAGTCACGATCCATACTCTTTCGGGTGGAGGACGGGAGAGATCCATTTCAACACAGATGAACGCAACTATTGGATGCACCATGTAATCGGTATTCCAATCTTCACAGAGGAAACGGCCTAAAGAATTACCTATTGAATGAAGGAGAGCAGGACTCTTAAAGGGTAGCACTAACCCTGGAAGTTGAATCCAGATTGCCGATGAGGAAGAGTTACGATTCATGTTCAAATAAAATGTCCAATGATGTAAATGGAATGTAAACCCTCTAATAGATCTTCTTGCACGAGACGAGGCCAGTGCTAGGTCATCTTCATCCGCGATACAAACAAGAATTTGATGTGGCCCAAGGAGTTCGAAAACCGCACGGTGACCTAAACCCCATTCTTGATTCATGTACCTCTTGAACACCTCACCCAGAGGTCTACGAGGATTGAACTTCGCAACCAGTTCCATGGAAAGAAGCGACGAAGCTTCAGAGAATTCCTTGGACGAAACAGGGGCAACTGGATGGCCGTTGCAGATTCGAGGTACCCTTGGAGAGACGTCGATGCTGGGAAGGAAAGGGCACCTCTTGCGTACTCCATCTCAAAGTGGAAGGTCCTGCCCCTCCCCCTGCGGGGGAGGGGCCAACGCCGCTGCCAGGAATGTCGATGGTACGTCAATTGGACGTCCAGAGGTCATGTTATAAGCATTTTTTCTCCGACGGCCCTGTTGGTTTCATGTTCAAACCCACCTAGCCGTACCCAAAGTTCTCTGAAACATTGAGTGTAATATCCATAATCGGTCGTTTCAATCCATGGATCGCATCGCAACTGACGTTGCATCAAACGGAGGTTCGTAGCCCATGTTACTGGCTTTTAAATGAACCTATCTGGTTTTAGGGGGTTTGGGGCCCGGACCGACCCAGCCCAAGACCCCCCCTAGGTCAGCCCGAACCGGGTCAACCAGACTTGGGTCCAAGTCTAGCCCATTAGGGCGCGGCCCGACCCAGTGCGGGCGGCCTGGCCTGGTGTGGCTAGTCCAGCCGGCGCGGCCAGTCCAGGCCCGCACTACGCCGCGCGCCGCGTGAGCGTGGAAGGGGAGGAACCGCCACCCACTTCGACGAAATGGAGGACACGCGGGGGTCCGCCCTGTTGGGGTTGACCGGGTGTTAAAACCCCCGGTTTTCCAGAATTTTTCCAACTGTAATAGCTGGCCAGATCACCCCGCGGGACCGGTTGGCCATGCCCTGCGGTACACCGGCGGCTGGCGGCTACGAGTGCCCTCCCTTGCTCTACCGCAGCCACAGGCCGCTGCCTTGTCCGAACGGCACATCGCGACGGTTCCACACCCCTCCGCCACGGCCTCTCTCTGGCCACGGCCTCTTCATGGTGGAGGTATAGCACCAGGTACCAGTAGGCTTGGTACAGCCCTTGGAGGTCCTGGAGTGGAAGTGGGATGGGATACTTATGGATTTTGTAACTATACTTCCACGTACTTCCAAAGGTCACGAGTCCATTTGGGTGATTGTCGACCGACTCACCATGTCGACTAACATCTTACCCATCAGAGATCAGGGCTCAGTAGAGATATGGGGGTGTCTGTATGTTAAAGAGATTGTATATCTTCATGGTGTTCCATCGTCTATCATCTCTGATAGAGAAGCTCGCTTTACTTCTCGAATTTGGAAGAGATTTCAGGAGGCATTCGGGACGCTGCTACGTATGAGCACCGCCTTTCACCCTTAGACAGATGGTCAGACGGAGAGGACCATTTAGACTCTCGAGGATATGCTCCTTGCATGTGTCGTCGACTTTGGTCGCAGCTGGAAGGACCACCAACCATTGGTGGAGTTTGTGTACAACAACAGCTACCACTCCACAATCGGGATGGCACCATACGAGGCTTTGTATGGCCGACCTTACAGATCACCTCTATTCTTGACAAACCCTGGGGAGTCAGCACTTGTGGGACCAGAGGTGGTCCAGGCCACAACAGAGAAGGTCCAGGTCATCCAGGAGCAGATGAGGACAGCTCAGAGCCGGCAGAAGTCTTATGCTGACAGGAGGCGGAGACCACTAGAGTTCGAGGATGGGGACCACATCTTCTAGCGGGTCTCGCCTCGATGTGGAGTGCAGAGATTTGGCCGGCGCAGCAGGTTATCTCCGCACTTCATCGGGACATTCTAGGTTCTCATTAGGATAGGCGTGGTGGCTTATCGCTTGGATCTACCACCTCATTTTCACCAGTTGCATGACATCTTCCACCTATCTTAGCTAAGGAGATACATGCACGACCCGACGCATATCATCGACCATGGGGAGTTGCACATTGACAATGTGGTGACTTTTGTGGAGGTCCCGGTAGAGATTGAGAATAAACAAAAGCGGGTCCTATGTGGGAGATCGATTCCTCTAGTATGCATCAGATGGCAGCACGGGAACCTCCAAGAGAGCACTTGGGAGTAGGAGGCTCAGATTTATTCTTAGTACCCTTATTTGTTTCCCTAGTTTGTGATTTATCTTTACGAGTACGTAAATCCCTGAGGTGGGAGTAATGTAATGGCCCGTAAATTTCAAGGGAAATTTTTTCTTAATTTTATTTGGGTTTTTACGAGTATGCAGTTTCTGACGGCACCTGATTCTGAGGCCCGATGTGCCCGGTATCAATTTCCAAAGTTTAGCTTGGGTACGTTCAGTGAACGAACGAGCGGGTTTTTCTAACTTTTGAACCGGTGCTCAGAATCGAAATACGAGGGCACTGTTGGAATCACAGCGCCGTTAATTTCTTAGGAACATCTTTTTAGTAGTTTTATTTCATCAGGCGAGGTTATTAAAAAAATTGGATTAACTATGAAAGAAATAAAAATTTGTGAAACAATTTTTATTTTCTATTCTATGTAGTTTTAACCTATGCATGGTGGTTGGAGTGGGACCCACTACATCCTAACACACTTAGGTAGGATATTAGTGAATTGAGGCCCACACAAGCCCCAACCCTTCAAATTCCTTAAACCACCCACGAGCACTTAATTGTGTAACTCACCCATCCCCCAATTTAATGGAAAGTCAACCCTCAACGATTGATTTGAATATTAATCCCTCTCCAATTAATTTACTTAATTGAATGATATCTTTTTGAATTTCAAATTAATGTCTTGCGTGTGTTAATAAAATAAGACAATGACTTATTTTTATTGGTCGGTTGATTCGTTGTGTGGAAACAAGGAGAGGACTCTTGCGCTCTTGAGGAACATCTTCTTCCTCATCGAAGAACGCGAAGAACGCCGAGTCTACGACAAATAACTCTATCACCGCAAGGGAATCGTCATGTCTTCTACTCTCCTCTCCGTAGCCAGTGAGAGACACCTTCTTTGGAGAATGATGACGCACCACATTCTTCTTCGGGTGAACACCGACAACGTATACGGTGTCGTCTTCCGCGACGCCGTCTTCCGCAATTTCCTTTACCTGCGATGATCCTCGTTCGACGACTTCATCGAGGTAGGGGTTTGAGTTCAAATTTAATGAATTAAATTTTCGCTTGTTTTGACAAAGATATTTATTTTTGGGTCGCATGTTAGCATTATAACAGGAGGAGGTCGGACTACACGAACACGGTCGACCCTCCTCCCCCTTAGTTGTTGAATTCTTTATGACTCGAACGAAGGCGGTGCGGAGCCGTCGCACCGCGCCGGAGGACCATGAAGAGGCCGCGGTAGGAGCGGGGTCGCAGGGGAGGGGTGCGGCGCTGTCGCGCCGTGCCGGTCGAAAAAGACCGTGACCTTTGCCCGCCGCGGAGCAAGGGAGGGCGGCCGGAGCCGCCGGCTACCAGTGCGCTGGAGGGCGGGACCAACTGGTCCCGTAGGGTGAGCCGGCAGCCCGTTACGGCCGGCCAAATTCCAAAAAATTGGGTGTTTTAACCCGCGGTCAACCATAGTAGGGAAGACCCCCGCAGGTCCGCCATTTCGTCGAAGGGGGTGGTGGTTCCCCCCTTCCGTGATCACGCGGTGCGCGGCGCCGTGCCGGGATGCACCAGCCGCGCCGGCTGGACCGGCCGCACCGGGTCGGGCCGCGCCCTAATGGGTCGGACCCATACCCGGGTCGGGTCCAACCGGTTTGGGCCGACCCTGGGGGGTTTTGGGCTGCGTCGGTCCGGGCCCAAAACCCCTAAAATTGGACTGGTTCATTTAAATGATCGTAACTTTGGTTACGAACCTCCGATCGACGCACCATCAGTTGCGATGCAATCCTTGGATCGAGACGGTAGATTTAGTATATTAAACTCAAGGTTTCGGAGAAATTTATGTATGGATGGTTTGTTTTGAACACAAAACCAACCGGGCCATTGTAGCGGGAACACTTATAACTTGAGCTCCGGACGTCCGATTGATATGTCGTCGACATTGTTGGATTCCTCTTAGTGAGACAGACCTTTTGGTTTACTCCGCTCGAGGTTTCGATGCAGTTGGTGTATGGTTGGGATTTTTCTGACTTAAAAACCAACCGGGCCCCTGGAACAAAAAAGCCAATAACTCTCAGGTTGGGCGTCCGATTGACACGCCGTATGTCACGTTGAGTTCCTTTTTCCGAGACGGAACATTGTGATACATACACTCTGGACTACGTGTTAGATGATGTATTGACCCCTTGGCTCGTTGAGCAGACCCACCCGGAATCGATCATGTTTTGTGCGTGAACCCTTGAGATGGCTGCGACTTCGACGACAATGATGACTGCACTGAAATCCTCTGTGGGTTCGGCAGCGATGATGACTGCACTCAAATCCTCAGTGGTTTCGGCAGCGATGATGACTACACTAAAATACTAATTGGGTTCGGTAGCGATGACGACTGCACAGAAATCCTCCGTGGGTTCGGCAGCGATGATGACTGGACTGAAATCCGCTCTGGGTTCGGCAGCAATGATGACTGCGCTGAAATCCTCCGTGGGTTCAGCAGCGATGACGACTGTACTAAAATCCTCCGTGGGTTCGACGGCGATGACTACTGTTCTTATATCCTACGTGGGTGTGTCAGCACGACTGTTATTGTATCCTACATGGGTCCGGCAGTGTTTGACACTGTTCTTGTATCCCACATGGGTCTGGTAGAGTAGCTGGTCTTGTATCCTATGTGGGTCTAACAGCTTAGCTGGTCTAGTGTCCTACGTGGGTCCCAGATTAGATGAATCAATGGCTACATTTGATCATCTCTATAACCTTACGAAGATTTATACTTATGTGAGCTGAGTCTTGACTTTCAATCATTATCTTCAATATGATTGACTTGTTTTCCTATATGGATTGGGTTGTGCTTTCTTGTGTGGATTGTGTTGTACTATCCTTTAGGAGGTGATCGAACTTGGGATCGAATGTTGGAGACGAACTGGAATTGATGACTTAGGTATATGTATGGGCATATACATAAGTAGTGTTGGATGTTACTTCGTGATTGTATCTTTCTTTTATGGATTATCCTTTGTGGATTCTGGGAGACCTTTGGGGGTCTCAGGGTCCCTACTGAGTAGCGTATACTCACCCCTGCACGGGCTATGCCCGCACTACGTTGTGTTGGATGTAGACAGAGGACAGTGCTGATAGTGTTTGAGGCTTGTGGAGCATGTCAGTGCCGACAGGTGGACAACTGGGTGGGACGTACACGGAGTGGACGGCTGGACCCGAGGAGCTGAGGAGACTATCTGTACCCACCTTTCAGGTGGGACTTCCAGTGGATGGCTCGACGTTTCTTCTTTATTTTTAGTTGCTATACTTTCTTTCCAGTTGTAATTTACATTTAGTTTGGGTTTGTATTCTGGTTCATTTACTTTCTGCACTTACTATTGTACCCAGTTTTACTTAGTGTTTACTTCTGCTTTCTTACTCTGGTGTTTGTTTTCTTTATAAAGGCAATGCCTTCCCTTTTTATCGGGATTTATGCCTTTTGTGCTAGTCGTCAGCCACTGGACTATGGGAGGCGGGCTTGGGGTAGTCATAGCACGGGTCCCGAGGGTCGTGACATCAATAAACTCAATATGAGCTTGTAATTACTCTTTATACTATGAGACCAATGATGAAAACTCTCTAGGATCTGCCCTCAAGCTGGAGGATGACCATATAGTTGTACCAATAAAAATTAATGGCATCAGTCATGAACTGATACCAGCCACATTTCCCTTCTTGAATTCATATTGATGTTCATGCATCCATATAACAACATAAAATCAGGAACCACTATTGGTCGGACTCTTGGTATTATCCTGACACTCATCCCAGGTCATTAAAGTCAAGAACTCATTTAACTCATATAATTAAAATTTGATATCAATGTTTAAAAATATTATTTTTTGTTTATTTTAAAAATAAAAAAATATACCAACCACAATATATCACTAGGTACACTTGTTATATCTCTAGTGACTTGATCAATTTGAATCTGTTTGTTAATATTATATGTATACTATCAATATGTGATACTACTTATATGAGTAAAAAATTAATTGACTAGATTTAATGATATATATATATATATATTACTAAAAAATAGTTACCATATGTAGTTGATGTGTACAAAATGTACAACTACCAGTTCGATGCATCACCTCTTTCCTCCCCGGGTTATATTGAACTATTTGAACTCTACTCTACAAACTATATCCTATAAAAAATAAATATAATCTATCCAAAAACAATGATAATATATAATATGGTTGATTGGTGTTGCAGGACAGTGTCAAAATCCAAGATTGGTTCATTCATGGAGGTCGTCCTCAAGTTGTAAAAAACTGGCAGAAGCAATCATGCATACACCCCACCCATGCCTCCTTGATGATCTCCGCATTTCGTTATTTATGGGATATAATAAACACAATTTTTTTTGTAGAATGTAAATAATGAAATAAAATTTTAAAAACCTAATATTTATTTATGTACCATCCAATGATCAAACAAGCAATGTCAATTATTAATAGAGATATGATTGCATGTCTCTCATGTCACGACTCATCCCACGAGGCCTGTATCATGTCTACCCCTAGCCCTCCATCCGTAGGCTAGGGGCTGGGGACTAGCACCAAAATCATAAATCCCTAGAACTGGGATGGAATTGCCTTTATAACTGAAAAAAAACACAACCAGAGTACAAGCTAAAGCAAACACTAAGTGAAAAATGTATAACAAGAGTACTGAAAGTAAAGAGGCCAGAATTCAAACCCAACTGTGAAGTACAAATACAATTTTAATCAAGTAAAAATAATAAGGTACAAACAACTGGATGATGAAAGAAGCTCCTGGATTGTCCTCCGAGGATCCTACATGAAGGGTAGGTACAAATAGCCTCCTCAGTCCTCCACATTCATATGTCTCCTCTGGGAAACGTCTCGTCATGAGGTACACCTTTGGGTACAGTCCTATATTCGTACACTCCATCTTGGTCAGCGCTTCTCGTTGTCTGCATCCAACACAACGAGGTGTAGGCATAGCCAGTGCAGGGGTGAGCATAACAAAACGTAGTAGGGACCCTGTGACCCTCCAGGTCTCACAAAATCAAACAAGGATAATCCAAAAAGTCTGATTTCAACGGATAACAATTACTTAGGTATATGCACATACATATACCTATGTTATCATGTACCCCATATCACTATCGAGGTAAACACAAAGGTCATTGATTCAGCTCAAAGTGGTATTTTTATTCATGAATTCGAAACCATGTCTGCTGAAGAACTCCTCCACTGTCGAGTACAATGGGTCTGCCACTACAACCAAGTGCTTCCCACTAACCTTGGACTGATGAAATACTCCACATGTGGAGTATTGTGGGCATTCTAATACATCCAAGCACTCCCCACCATTGTTCTGCCGCTACTACCAAGCACTCCCCCTCATAGCATACAGAGGTACTCCTTTTATAGAGTATTGTGGGTCTGCCTCTAAAACCAAGCGCTCCTCTGCCATGGGTCTGCTGCTACAACCAAGCGCTCCACGTTGTCCCATCCAAATCACTCCGAGTTGATCGATCAATAGTCATCAAATCTCAGCCAGCTACTAGGTCTCTCCAATCCGCATGCTCGTTATAGGGAGGGTCTGCTCCACGTGCCACAATCTAATACTCCAAGTGTCACGAAAACTCACATGGAAGTAACACAAGGACTGAAATTTCATAGGGGTCTCAATGAAAAATATGGTGTGTCAATCGAACTCTCAGTCTGTGAGTTATTATCTTTTATATACTTGGGGCCCAGTTGGTTTTTAAGAAAAAAACAACCAGACCGTACTGCAACTACGTCCAAACTCTAGTGGAGTATGACAAAAGAACCATCTCATCATAATGAATCCAACCCATACATACCCAAACATCTCCAAATCCTTGAGTGTGATATGTCAAAACTTCTTGTCTCGATCCAAGGAATCCTACACAACTGACGGTGCGTTGATCGGATGTATGTAGGTCATATTATGGGTGAAAAACCAAAAACTGTCCGAAGATGGGGGCTCTGGGTCCGGTCTGACCCGGGCCAACCCGCCCTGGGTCGGCCCAAAATAGGTTGACCCCACCCAGGTCCGGGTCTGGCCCAGTTGGGTGTGGCCCGGCCCGATTGAGCATGGCCCGGAATGGTTGGGCGTGGCCCAGCCCTATGGTTGTGGGCCAACCCACTCGACAGCGGCCGGTCCCACGCGGCTGGTGTCCCGAACAGCACAGCAGGCGGGCCGACCCGCCCAAATGAGGCCCAACTTGATAGCCGGATGTAGCTTGACCAACTGGCCGAGCACGATGCGGGGTGGCGCGGCTCTCTAGTTTTCTAACGGCGGTGCCGTATCTCCAGCTCGGTCAGACAAAGACGGCCGGTTTTTCCGGCGCGAGCGGCCTGCACGGGTGGGCCACTGATCCTCCGCATGCGGCGCCCTTAGGAACTGCGGTTCCTTCTGCTCGGCCGACTACTGAGCAGGACTGTTTTCCCGCTGAAGCTGCCCACCCAGTGCGGGCCGCGGTTGGCCGTAGCGTGGCACCATGTTGGATCATTGGTTCTTCAACCCAGCTGGCTAAAGACAACCAGTTCTTCCACCAGGCGGCCCACAGATGCAGGCCACACCTCCTCCACACAACACCTATGGGTGTTGTGGTTCAACAACCCGGCCGACTACGACTGGCCGATTCTTCATCCCGAGTAGCCTTGGTTTCAGGCTGCAGGTTTCCTCTATGCGGCTGACACATGGTTAATGCCTCTATTCACCGCTGACTCCGGTCACCGTCGCTTCCGGTCACCATCACCTCTCTAACACCACTTCCATCGCAAAAATAAACATGGATCAATGGAGAGTCATCAGGGCTGTGTTTGTTCGGCACGCCCCCTCCGCGTTAAGCGATATCAAGTGGCCAAGACAATTTTGAAGCACACATCAAGAATGAGTTTATAATTATTATACAATTTAAAATTAAAGAAACCCCAACCTCGATCTCAAGAATGTTTCACATCGATGAACCGCAGAAGACGTGCGTCGCGAAGGTCGCGCGTCGCAGATTACGGATGTCGATTCTGTTGACGTCGGGGTGCATCCGAAGAGGAAGTGGCATCTTCTCCCTTATCACGAAGGAAGAGGAAGGAATACACGTCATCATTCTTTGGTGCAATCGGAATTCTTCATCGATCAGGCCGTCATTCTTCATGGACATCACCATTCTTCGATGATATAGAAACACTATACTTATAATTCTCCAAATCCTCTCCAACAGAACAAAAACCATCCCCAAAAATAATATCCTAAGATATTAGTTTATTCTCAACATGAATTTTAAAAAAAAAATCAACAGGTTGAGCCAAATAATTAATTTCATGTTGGAAAATTAATTTTTGAGGGTGTTGGTAGAATTAATTTAGAGAAGGGAGGTGGAGAGTTAGAATTAAAGTTGGAGGTGGAGAGTTAACAGAGGGGTTAAAGGGAGCTAAAGGGTACAATTGAAGGGGTCAAGGCTCTTTTGGGCCCCGCCGCCATTATCCTCCCATGGGAGGTTATGTGGGGTGTGGGCCCCATATCCAACTCCTCTTTGGAGGAAATAACCACCATCAAATAAAAATTGTGTACACATATATTTTTTTATTTTTTTAATGAATCTAAAAAAATTAACTTCTCTTCCCTATCAAAAACAACTGCGGTAAAGGTCCCCTTAAGTGAATATCAGCACTACGAGTTTATCAGTGTCCTCGAATTTCAATTCCGCGCTCTGGTTCAAAAGATAGAAAAACTCGCATGTACATTTATTGAACGAACCCGAACAAAACATCAGAAAATATTTTTGGGCACACTGGGCATTGAAATCAGGCACCGTCAGAAACTTCAGACTCATAAAATTCCAAATAAATTAATAAAAAAGTTCCTTTAAATTTCTCGGGTCTTTAAATTTTCCCCACCTCATGGGTTTAAGTCCCCGTAAAGCTAAAACACACACTAGGGAAACAGAGGTGGGTTCTGTGCATGCATTTTGAGCCTCTCACTCCCATGTGCTCCCCTAGAAGCTGAAAACCAGACCTCCTACTGAGTGCATCTGCAAAAATGTTCCCCTTCCCCGGAGTATAGACTATCTCGAAGTCATAGTCCTGGAAGAACTCAAGCCATCGCTGTTGTCTCGGGTTCATGCCCTTCTGTGATAAGATACACTTGAGATAATAGAGATTAGGGTAAACTAAAAATTGTTCACTTAACGAACTATGGGTGAGACTAGCCAATTTTAATAACACAGCTTCACCCTTCCTCATCTACGTTGTACAAGGGCTGCTACGATTTTTTTCCTTTTCCAAAAAGAGAAATCTGGTCTCATCCCCTGGATGAACCACATCCTTTTTCTAATACATTCAATCATAACATGAATGGTACTAATTCATTCCATGGACGATGTTGTAAGGCCTCGACGCTACTACTAAGATTTCCAACCGTTGATCTCGCCTCCAAGGGTTGAGTCACACTATCGGCATCAGTGTGTTTTCACTGTGTCTCATCCAGTAGAAATATTGAATGAGAGGGTAACGTCAAAAGTTATAATTGGAACCTCTTATTATTATCTACACAAAAGTTAGGAAAGAAAACGTCACAAATAAATCTGTCTTTTATTAATGCAGCTCAAAGTACAAAGACACATAACAACCACAAACAACAACAACAACAACAACAAGGAAGCTAGAAGAACCAAGAACAAAGGCCTCCATGCCTAGAACAAGTCCAACTCATGTCCACCTTCTTCGAAAGCTCTATAGTCATATGCTTCAGATGCCTGAAGTTGGGCTCTCTCATGTCCACTCATTCCCTACGGTCGTGGTGGACCTCCTGGTAGTGGTGGTGGAAACACCTTGAAGCATCGTCCACCACTAGTTTCACAACTAGCTCCTCAACCTCAGTCTCATGCTCCTTGCGGTCAACCTCAATCAAACCTCTGCCTCTACCTGGGAGGTCCTTCATCTATCTGCTGATCGTCTATATAGTGGTTCGGACTGTCACGTGCCATGTGACCAAGCCCGCTGTAGGAGTAACAATGTCCGCTCTTGGTTAGTAATTCTACCCCCCGGGTTCCTCGCACACACAATCCTGAGTCATGCGGTAGACCACCTCTGGGTCTGGTCCTCTTGGACCTCTGCAACATTTGTATACTGCCAGTTGAAGAAGACGTCATTGCATGTCGACTAGTAATGGTTTCCACTACTGGAGATTTCTTAGTGAGGAAACTCTCTACTAGGAGGGATCTCTCCAACACCCCTATCTACATAGGGATTCTTTGAGAAACAACTGAATCTCTAATCTCTCACCTGATCCCATGGTCGAAGGTCAGATCCTTGAAGAACAGGTCACGTACCATATCTGTAGAATAGCACAAGAGGTCTATGAACCTCGCTGAGTACTGTGCTACTGTCATGCTTCCATACTATAGACGCAGTAGATCCTATATATGCACTGCTCGATGGGTGGCTGGGACCAACTCCACCCGGAACAGGCTCTTGAAGTCTTCCCAGAGAAGTACCGCCTCATCGTGCATCTAGAGCATAAGGCTCCACCATATGCATGCTGCTGCCTGAAGGAGGGTGGAAGCAACGATAACCATAAAGTCTGCTGGTGTCCCTATATGTCTGAAGACTCTCGCCACATCCTTCATCCAATCCTCAGCCTCATGTGGGTCTGTCTCTCCCTGGAACCTGGGTGGCCTCGGGTGCTGGAACTCGTTCACCGCACTCAGGTGGCATGCATCACCTGCTACTGGGGATGGTGGCATCGGTGGCCCAATGGGAAGTGGTACCACTGGTGCCTCAACTAGAAGAGGGCACTATAATGAGGCCTCGTCTCTCAGCGGGCTGTCAGTACGTACAAATCTTAGGGCTCTAGCTAGTCGTTCGTAGGGAGGCATCATGAAAGAAACAGATGCGACACGGTTAAAGACTATACCTGGTGAGCTGACCTGGTTTGAGATAACTTAAAGGAAAAACATTTGAAAACACACACACATTCAGTTTTTTCTTGTACTGAGTCGGAAATCAGAGGTCAGGGTCCTGGTGTATGGATACGTCAGCCGCCGGACCAATATTGGACTCCCTGGACTGAAAACCACACTCAATACTCTGAACAATATTGCTTCACAAAAAAAGAAATATCAATGTCCTAAGTTCTGCGGTAGAACCAACGTCCTCAAATACCAATTTTTCACAACCCATCCCCCAGGGGCCATATCATGTCTACCACAAGACCGCCTTCTATAGGCCAGGGGATGGAGACCAGCACCAAAGGGGTAAATCCCTAGAACAGGGATGGAATTTCCATTATAACTGAAAAAAACACAACCAGAGTACAAGATGAAGAAAACACTAAGTGAAAACTGTATAACAAGAGTACTGAAAGTAAAGGTTCTAGAATACAATCCCAAATGTAATGTACATATACAACTGAAAGAAAGTACAACAATAATGGAAAAAAACAACTTGAATTTGAAAGCACCTCTTGGATCGTTTTCCTGGGATCCTACCTGAAGGGTATGTACAGATAGACTCCTCTGTTCTCAACGCCCATCTGTCTCCTCCGGGTACCATCTCGTCATGAGGTCCACCTCCGAGTACCATCCAGTCCTCCTAACCTCCGCCTTGGCCACCGCTGTCTATCGTATGCATACAACACAACGAGGTGCGGGCATAGTCAGTGCAGGGGTGAGTATAACAATACTCAGTAGGGACCCCAAGACCCTCAATGTCTCACAGAATCCAACAAGGATAATCAAAAAAGTGTGATTTCAATGGATAATCATTACTTAGGTATATTCCCATACATATACATAAGTTATCAAATAATACATCTCAATCATGAGGAAAACACAAAGGTCATTGACTCATCTCAAACCAGGATTTTTATTCATGAGGTCGAAACCACGGATGCTGGAGAAATCCTTCTCACTCGAGTATAGTGGGTATGCCTCTACAACCAAGCGCTTCCTACTAACCTTGGACTGCTGAAGTACTCCACCTATCGAGTATTGTGGGCATGCTACTAAATCCAAGCGCTTCCCACCATGGGTCTGCCGCTACAACCAAGTGATCCCCCTCATAGCCTGTAGAGGTACACCTTCTATCAAGTATCGCGGGTATGCCGCTACAACCAAGAACTCCTCTGCCATTGGTCTAATGCTACAACCAATCACTCCCCACTGGGCCATCCGAATCACACTGAGTCTATCGATCAGCAGTCTTAAAGTCTCAGCCAGCTACTAGGTCTCTGCAATCTGCTCGCTCGTCACCGAGAGGGTCTGCTTCACATGCAACAAGATGATACTCCATGTGTCATGAAAACTCACGTGGAAGTAACACAAGGACCACCACAACATAGGGGTATCAACGCAATAGACGGCGCGTCAATGGAACGCCCAGTCTGTGAGTTATTAGCTTTTTCATACTAGGGGCCTGGTTGGTTTTTAAGCTAAAACCAACCCATCCATTCTCCATCTGCATCCAAACATCAAGTGGAGTGTTCCAAAAAATTTCCTCATCCAAAGGAATGCAACGTAGTTGATAGAACGTCAAACAGACTTTCCGTCCTTAAGTTAGAAGCATTTCCCCTCTGGGGGCCAGGTTGGTTACGGGATCGAACCAACCTGGCCATACCCAAAATTTGCCAAATCCTTGAGTGTGATATACCAAAACGACTGTCTTGATCAAAGTAATCCAACACAACTGATGGTGCGTCGATCGGAGGTCTGTATCTCATGTTATCGGCCAAAAACTGAAAACGGTTCGAATAAGGGGGTCTTGGTCCGGTCCGACCCGGTCCAACCCGCCCTGGGTCGGCCTGAACCGGGGGGCCCCAACCCAGGTCTGGGTCCCGCCTAGTCGGGAACGGCCTAGCCTAGAATCTGTGGCCCGGCCCGCGCAAGGGCGGCTTAGCCCGCGCGGCTGGCGGCTCAGCCCGCGCGGCTGGTGGCCCGCCCCGCGCCCAGGTGGTCCGACCTGAGCGGCACTGCCTCTCCAGCCCGGCCGACTGAATCCAGCCAGTTTTTCCAGTGCGAGCGGCTCGTACGGGCGGTCCGCTGATTCTCCTCACGTGAAACCCTTATGCGTCGTGGTTCCTTCCGCCCGGCCCGCTGCGGAGCCGGCCAGTTCGCCCGCCGAAGAGGCCTGCCCAGCGCGGGCTGCCGTTCTCCGTAGCGCGACTCCAAGGGAACGTCGCGGTTCTTCAGCTTGGCTGACTAAATCCAATCGGTTCTTCCTGAAGGCCACCCGCAAATGTGGGCCACACCACATCTGGGCGACACCTGTGGGTGTTGCGCCTCACCAAATGGGCCAGCTACAACTGACTGGTTCTTCAACCAGAGCGGTCTCGGTTGTGGGACACTTCTTTCTTCCATGTGGTCGGCCCGCGGCAGCCACCCCCAGTCTCCACAGCCTCTGGTTTCCGTATCTTCTGGTCTTCGTCGCCTCTCCGGCATCGCTTTTGTCTCCAAAATAAACTTGGATCAACGGAGGGTCGTCGGGCCATGTTTTTTCGGCTCGTGCCCTTTGGATTAGGTGATATCAAGATGCCAAGGAATTTCCAAAGTACACATCATGAACGAGTGTATAATTCTTATTCAATTTAAAATTATACAAAACCCTACCTCGATCACAAGAACATTGCACATCGACGAATCGTGGAAGACGGTCGTCGCAGAGGTCGAGCGTCGCATATTACGGACGAAGATTTTGTTGACATCGAAGTGCATCCTCAGAGGAAGCGGCATCATCTTCCTTGCCGTAGAGTAATAGGAAGTAATAAACATCATCATTATTCGGTGGAATCGGCATTCTTCATCGAAGAGGGATTCGTTCTTCATGGTCGTCACCATTCTTCATCGAGAGAGAAACATTATCTTTCCAATTCTTCAGAGCCTCTCCAACACCACAAAAGCCAACCCCAAAAACAATAGCTGATGCTATTATTTTATTCTCAACATGAATTTTCAATATAATTCAAATGTTTTTTCCAAATAATTAGTTGCAATCTAGACGATTAATTTTTGAGGGTGTTGGCATAATTAATTAAGAGAAGGGTGATGGGTAGTTAGAATTAATGTGGGATGTGGAGAGTTAACAAAGGGGTTTAAAGGGGGTTAAAGAGGAGAGTTGAAGGATTTAGAGCTCGTGTGGGCCCCACCACCATTATCCTCCCATGGGAGGTTATGTGGGGTGTGGGACCCACATCCAACTCCTCTTTGGAGGAAATAACCACCATCAAATAAAAATTATGTACAAATAATTATTATTATTTTTTTAATGATTCTTCAAAAAATTAACTTCTCCTCCCGATCAAACGCAAATACGGTAAAGGTCCCCTTATGAGAATAGCAGCAATGTGAGTTCATCGGTGTCCTCATATTTCAATTCCATGCACTGGTTCAAATGATAGAAAAACTATCACGTACGTTTAGTGAAGGTACCTGAATGAAACATTAGAAATTGATTTCGGGCACACCGGGCCTTGGAATCTGGCACCGTCAGAAACTGTAGACTCGTAAAATTCCAAAGAAATTAAGAAGAAATTATGCTTCAAATTTCTGGGTCTTTACATCTAATTACTCAGAAAAATAATTCTATTTAATATAGATCCCCTATACAATATCTATATGGAAAAATATTGGGAAAAATAATTACAAATAATAAAACAATTAGTACATAAAAAAGTAATTAAATGTAATTAATACGTTCTAAAATACTCTAATACACATACCTACTCATTCATGGATGATATTCAATACATGGATTTCTTTCTAGTATAGGGATGGGAATCATCAATCTACTAAGACCCCAACCCCTCTAATATGATGATAAACAGCCTAGAACATGAGGGTTATATGATAAGGCATCTGATTCACTAGGTATTACAACCCCTCATGGATACAAAAATAATCATCATACATCCCATCAACCATCTAAAAAAAATATAATTTTGTTAAAAAATAAATGAAAATGTCTATTATATATATTTAATTATTTTGACTATAACTAATAATTAATTGAGTCAATCTTCATCCTCAACCTCATCTAAATATACATAAGGGTCAATATATTTATCTTTATCATCAGTATCATGAATATCCATAAGAGTTTCATCTTCATAATCACTTGTTCATTCATTTTTTGTTATATCACTAGAATCATCCTCATAATCCACCTGTAACTCTTGGTGTAATAATCGATATTCATGACTCTTAATTTAAAATATATATTGGGAAATATATCATGAAAATTTTCAATTCCTTGCACTTAAATATAACCACATTCACTTTTCATCAATTGTTTTGTGTTATTTAAATATTACAATTCTCCTCCAATCAATTTTATCTCTTGAAGAATCACAATATTCAATATAATATATTTTTTGTTCTTGATGAGATAATAAAACACGTTCTCTTACAAAATAAAGGATTTCATATCTATGATCAATGATTACCTGGTTTGGATTAACACAAAATCCTTTATCAGTTTCAATCCAATGACATTTAAACATCATTAAATAATTCAATCCTAGATAAAACATTTCATTTATACCATCTAACATTCCATAAAAGTAAACATCACATTCTCTATGATGATATACTCTTAATAAAAAACCATTATTAATTTATTTTTTTAATCACTATATACATGTGTATCAAATGAAAAATGAGTCACCATATATAACATATAATATTTAACACATGTTGATGGTGGGTAACTAAATACACATAATCTATTATCTGAATAATGGTAATAATGTAATATCTAAAAAACTGAATAATTAATAATATAACTATAAATAAATAGATTTCATATGTTAATCCATGAACAATTTTATTTATATGTATTTGAAACTAGTAGGAAAAAATATTATTTTGACGTTCTTCGAGAGAAGCTATTGAAATTTTTTTTAAATTTTTTATTTATATTATATGCATATAATATAAAAATATAAAAATATTATTTTTAATATATATATATATATACTATATGGTAGTATCACTCACTGTATAAATCATGTAATTCATTCTGATTTCAGATGAATATATGTATGAACTTTGTGTTGTTTATCATATTAAGTACATCATTTTTTGCACCAAAAAAGATATGATTATGATGACTAAAAAATAATTATTGAATGTCCAATGAATCAGAAATATTTTCCTCATTACATCCCATTCAATTATGTTTTAATATATATCTAGGTTGAAAATAATGGGAGCATAAAAAATAAATTTCCTCTTTTGAATAAGAATCTTCAATTGACCATTTAACTAATGGTTTTTTACATAAACTTTTATTTAATTTTTATATACATCTCTCATATAGAGAAAACAATAAAATATGTAATCAACCTCTAAATTTTACTTCATGATGAATATTTAATATCAAATGTTCTATTGAATTAAATTAAGATGGTGGAAATTGTTTTCCAGTTCTAATAAAATTAAAAGTACACCTTCTTATATCATACAATGTGTGTCATATTTTATTTTCATAGTATATATCTCTAGGAAAAAAATGTGTAATTTTATTTAAATTATGCCAAATAAAATAATTCAACAAACCCCTAAATTCAATTTGTATATGTTCTTCTAATATAAGATGAAAATCTTGTAGTTGTAATCTGTTAATATGGTTTTTTTCAAAACAACTAGAAAATCTATAAAAATAACCATCTAGTATTTTGAAATATATACTACATTTAAAAATTATTAAATGGTTATCTTTGAAAAGATTAAAAATAATCTTTTGGATTCATTAACAACAATGATCGTTCCATTTCAAACAGATCGGGATATAGTCACTTGATATTTTTTTCAAGATCTTTTCATGTCATTAAATTTTCATCGGTATTACGAGTTCTGTCTAAAAATGTATAAATTATATTATCAAAATTATTAGTCTCAATATTCATGACTTCCATCATGTGGGAGACTAGAAAATTAGACCAATAAGAAAGATCCTAAATAATACTTCATTTAATCAATTTTTGATCATTCCCATCGTCATTTTATTCATTGGTTTTTAGTTAGTATAAAGGTATTAAGAGTTAATAAAGAGGCAATATATTTTTATTCAATAACTATGATCATTTCTGGTGGTCCATATCTTTCAATTTTACCTTTTCTGAAATTATTTTTGTCTTTTGGAGGGGATGGTCAATTGGAAAAAATCATTAATGATAATTTAAAAACATGGTTGTCCCATTAACAAGAATTAATGCTTTTCAATCACTCATACTATATAAACATGATTTGTAATATGTGTAAATTCTCCAGATAACATAATATATGATGGGCACTAAGTAATTGTCCACATTAATGAATAATTGACTAGGATTTTATTTTTTCGAAAACATCTTATGTACCTATACCATTACTCCACAATAAATGTATCTCATCATTAAATGGCTTAAAATAAACATAAATGGTATTTTTTCTATTTTGTTAAATTAATAAGGTCAAAAATATATATGGATCATTCATAAATATCCATGGTGGTATGTTGTTTGGAGTTATAAAGAAGGGTAAATAAGAATTTTGAATACAATAAGAACCAACTAGATAGAAACCATCAATAGAAAGACCCAATAACATGTTTTAAGCTTCATTATAATGGGAAATATATGCCTCATCAAAATGTTTCTAGTAAACACCATCAGAAGGTTGATATAATATTTTACATATTGAAATATATGTTTTGTTCCATCAAATCAGTGGCACTATATTTTGTGATATAAATAAACATTTCAATCTGGGTGTAAGTGAGAAAGACCTCAGAAATTTTAGATGTATCAATCGAGGATTCCCTAGTTGAGTCTCTTTTTTTCACTCTTACCCACTTATAGTACAACTAACCAACTACTCATTTTCACCATAATATAATATGAAATCATATAAACATGCATGAATCTTCTTATAACCAACACCGTATTTTTCAACTAGCCTCCTTCATTCAAATAAATTTATAGGCAAAACATTTCTATCAATTAACATTGACTTAACTAAATAAAATATTTGATCAAAATAGATATGTGAAATTCCATGAAATTATTTAATATAAATAAATTTTACAACCACTTGAAATTATAATATCTTAAAACTAGGATAAAATACATCCTAATATGCCATCATAAACTCATAAAATCAACCTGGTTATATATCATGATTAAAATTAACATCTTCTTGAGATTCAGTTTTTCAAAATATTGGACTAACAACATCAAGTATTATAGTTTAAAACTATGACAGATCTATAAATACATTATTAATATCTTATTCAGTAATGCATTCACCATGTTGATTCCAAAAAATTTAATCTTTTAAAAAACGAAAATTCAATAGATGAAGACCAAAATTATCAAATGTTCCAAATCTCCTTAGATCACATTTCTTACATGGAAACACAATTTTACCTTCTAAAAGAAATTATTTTCTCCGTGATAAAAATAATAAAATTGCAGCAACAACCTCAAAATATATAGGATTTTTACCTAGACCTTTTGGATTTCAATTTTGACTTATCCCATTCTAATCACATAATAAGGAATGTTGCTGACATCTATAATCAAAATTTCTCAAAAAAATTAATTAAAAAACATTTATGATTAATTTTATTAAAGTAAATGAAATTCAAAAAAAATATTATATAATTAAAATAATAATAATTTACTTCAAAATAATATCAATTTTTTATTTACTACTAATTTTTATTTGATAGTACATCTTTTTAGCATGTCACGCTAATTTTTACATTCTACAAACTTTTTTTACTAAGTGATAATAATATTAAATAATTACCAATAATGTTTTCAAATTACCACTAAAATCCACTAATTAGTGCTAATTAACACTAATTATTACTAATTGTTACTAATTATTACTTATTATTACCTATTATTACCAAAGTTTTACAACAAACTTCTAATTATTTCTAATTACTACTAATTATTGCTAATAATTACTAATAATTACTATGTATCGCTACATACGACTAATGTTTTAGTAAACATAACTAATTTTTACTAATTATCGATAATTATTACTAGGAACCTCTAATTACTGCTAATTACCACTAATTATTACTAATAATTACTAATTGCTACTAATTATTACTAAAAATAAATAATAAATTTTTTTACTCAGTACCACTAATTATTATTAATTGTTACTAATTAGTGCTATTTATTACTAATTAGCAATAATTAGGACAAATTAGAAACAATTATCTCAAATTATTCATAATTACTACTAATTATTCCAAATAATTATTAATTATAAATAAATATAACTAAATATCACTAATTATGAATAATTAATACTAGTTAGGAATAATTATTAATTAATAGGACCAATCATTACTAATTATTACTATATGTATCTAATTACATCAATTTATTACTAATTATTACTAATTATTTATAATTACTGATAATTATTACAAATTATTGGTAATTAATTCTAATTTCAGATAATTATTACAAATTGTTAGTATTTATATGATTTATTACTAATTGTTACTAATTGTTACAAATTGTTACTAATTACTATTGATTATTACTAATTACCTATAATTATTTCTAATATCAACGAATTATTACTAATTATCATAAATTATTTCCAATTGCTAATGATTATTATTAATTATTACTAATTGATTCTAATTAATACTAATTAAAAATAATTATTTATAATTACCTATAATTATTCTTAGTTAACCGTCATTATTATTTCATAGTATTAAATATCACTAACTATTAATAATTAGTTCTAAATATAGCCAATTACTTATAATTATTACTAATTACAGTAAATTATTACTAATTATAGCTACTTATTTCTAATTATTACTAATTATTAATAATTATTACTAATTACCTATTGTTATTAATAATTATTAATAATTAATACATAGTAACACTAATTATTACTAATTATTACTAATTACTACCCATTATATGTAATTATTACTAATTATTATTAATTATTTTTTATTATTTTTTATTTTTACTAATTACTACTAATTATTAATAAATATTACTGAATTATACTAATTATTAAAATGTACCCCTAATTATTGCTAATTATTAATAATTGTTACAAATGTTTTCTAATTATTACTAATTATTACTTATATTTACTATTTATTACTAATTATGATTAATTATGACTAATTTTTACAAATTATTAATAATTAACACTAATTTTTAGTTATTATTACTAGTTACCACTGTGTACCACTAGTTATTAGTAATTAATACTAAGTACCACTAATGGTTAAAAATTAATACTAAGTATAACTAATTATTACTAAGTATTACTATGCACCACTATTTATTACTAATAATTTTTAATTATTACTAAATATTATTATATAACATGAATTATAAGTTAGTACCACTAATTATTAATAAGTACCAGAAATTATAACTAGGTATACATACTATATATTATTACTAATTACCACTAATTTTTACTACTTTTTACTAATTTTTACTAATTTTAACTAATTATTGTTAATTATTAATAATTGTAACGATTATTACTAATTATAAATAATTATAACTAATTATTTATAATTATTACTTATGACCACTAATTATTTCTAAATGATAATTAATTTTTATAATTATTTCTAATCACCAATAATTATTGTTAATAACCACTAATTATTGAAAATAACCACTATTTATTAACAATTATGACTAATTATTTCTAATTATAAAAAATTATAAAAAATTATATTTAATTACAATAGATTATTTCAAGTTATTACTAAGTACCACCAATAATTAATAATTATTAATGATTATTACTAATGATTATTAATTTTTACAAAGTAGCAATAATTATTACTAATTATTTATAATTGTTACTGATTGTCACTAATTTTTAATAATTATTACTAATTACTAGTAAGTTCCACTAATTATTATTTATTATTGCTAAATATTACTAATTACTATTAATTACTACTAATTATTAGTATGTACTATTAGTTATTAAAATTTTAAAACAAATTTTACTATTTATTAATAATTATTATCAGTTATTATGTGACAACCCATCCAAGTGGGGCATGTGTCATGAATCCCCCAGCCTGCCTCCAATAGGCTCGGAGCTAGAGACAAGCACTAAGTAGGCATACCACTAGCATGAGAGGCCTTAGCCTATGTGCCACTACACAGACACACATCTCCAAGCCTATACAATATTGAAATGTAAAAAACAACTGACAACAATGAAGTTAGAAATCTAAATCTCATAACTAGAGTCCGAGAGGAAGTGAAGTAAATAAGCCCAAATACAATCCCACAATAATGAGTCTGAATCAAAATTCCAACCTAAATTTATGTACTGGGGACTGTTTTCGAAGTCCACAAGGACACACATCGGTATGTCTGGTCTCACTAAGCACAATCTGGTGCTGGTCTGTCTAGGACACTATCAAAGGATCAATCATCAACATAAGACATGACACATGCAAGAAATTCTTGTCCATGGGAGAGTATAAAAATACAAGGTAGAGTCTCCCAAAACCATAAATCATACAACAAAATAAATACAATCACCACTACAAATGTATATGTCTATAAATCATATAGGTACAATATCATGATATACATAACAAAGACACCTAATCCAAAGGTATACCACAACTATAGCATACTAGCCATCGATTTCTAGCATGGATAATTAACATAGCACTCATTTAAGAGAACACACACCTATATCGAAGAGAACTGATTATTTATTTCCACGAGATAGTGCTCCTCTAGTTTCATCATTATAAGTATACACTGAATTTCAAAAGAGAATATAATACATAGATGAGGACTGATACCATGTCCATCAGGTGATAACAATAACTCAATCTAAATTAACATACTAAGTAGATGATCGACACATTTATAGTGTTGGTCGCGATGCTACCAATAACTCCATCTAGGGTAGAAACAATTATACAGAATCACACGTCTGGCCTCTTTACGGGATTCCAACGACTCTATACATGATGTCATACTAGAGGGATCTTAGTCATAAAAGTCAGCAATGATTCCATACTAAGCCAAAGGTAAACAATAAAAAGAACACACTATAGTGAAACTTATACAATATATGCTATACAGGGGTTCTAATACACGTATAATAATGCACACAACATGTAGTATGGTTTAGACGATGTTTCCCATGACCCTTAGTTCGACCCGTGTAAACATATCATATCTCAATCCATATCTGTGTAAAATTAAATGATGTATAGGCTACCTGTGTAGTCTACACAGGTTACATTACATGATTCATTCCCTTTTTCATGTGCCCGTGAACCAGTACACACCTTAGCCCATGTATTAGGGACTTGCAATGTCTGTGTGGGGGAGTACATGGTGTTCTCCAACCTATGTACTGTAACCCGTGTCCATGTATCCTTTGAGTAAACATTGAGTAACCAGAGAGACATGACATTTCATGTAACTACGGTCACATTCCATGGGATACTTATCTTTCTCGAAAACCCTAGGTTCCACATGTAGGGACCCACATGCTATGAAATCCTAGATTATACATCATGTGGATTGGGACATTCTAGAATCCCTGATCTAAGATACCCGCTTCTTCTCTACTGCTTCGACCTCCGATCCATCTACACCTCCACTAGAAAATCATGAATATGGCCCTATCGAACCAATCCATCTCCGATTAGAAACATTTGGGCCTTTAATCATCCCAAAAAATGGTAAATTCATCTTTCTTTGTTGTGTTGTGAAGAACACGAATATTGGGTTTCATCATATTTTGATTCGTTGTCATGTCTATCGTCACACCACCATGGTGTCGTAATAATCCAACATCTATGATTTCAGAACATTGTACAGAGAAATGGGTGTGCAACAGTCAATTTATTGGGATATGTTGAATCTTGGGTAACAAAAGAATGGTCATGGAGAATGATGGACTAGGGGAGAAAATATCAAGAAACCAATGAGAGGAAAAAACCTCAATCGATGTTCTTGACGATCTCGACTCATTTCTATTGGAATAAAAATAATGAATTCTTCAAATAAAAATAATTTTCCTAGAATCCCCACACAATTAACCCATACCAGAAAAAATCATGATCTTCAGATCAATCTATTAGTCCATTGATCTACGTATTTCATTGGAATCATAAACAGGGAAAGGGAACAAATCAAATAGTTACCCACCAAAATTAAATCGATTGATGATGGAGAAATATCCTTTGATTATTTCACACACCATTTATCAATCGGCCATTTATTTGATGTCCACCAATGGGATCTCCTTCAACGTATCCCATAGGCCATTTCAACTAAAAATGTTTTGAATCAAGCCATGTTCATTATCCATTCGTGCATATTTAATGAATGAAAAATTTAATATATTTTTTTTATTTCAAACATTTATTCTGGGAACACTGGATCTCCGAATCACATAAAGTCTCTGATTTTGGTCTCAAAAATAATTCATAGAGTATCCTAAAATTTTACAGGGAAAATATGAGTGATTAGATTCTCCATACCTTGGGGTTATACATCCCCACAAATCAAAAAACAAGTGGTGAAAAATCATGTGGGTACTAAAAATAAATATGAGGCTCTCGCTACCATATGCTCTTCTATAGATTATCATGCTTCCACCAGACATGCAATGAAGGAATCAATTTCCAATAAAGGATCCTCCCCTATCAATCCTCAATATATATAGTCTAATCAGCAAAGGTATCTCCATTATTGAAGTCTGACTCCCCCCATTGATAATGTGTGATTGATCATGCACATACCTACTTTACTACGACAATTGAAATATTTCTTGTACCTAATCTGACTATGGATGTTTAGTTAATCGGTACACCACCTTTCTAACTCTATTAAGTATCTAAAAAGGGTCAATGAATCTCCAAGATAAATTTACACCCCTCTAAATCTCCATAATCAATATCAAGGTGACACCCATACAGTCTCCTTACATAAACTCGAAATGACACCATCATCTATTAGAATAATACTTTTGATAGCTCAATGTAGTATTCATATTCTTCTATATGATCTATATAATCTTATTTGTAGCTCGAACCATCTCTGGGACCAAGAGTGCTGACTCTATTGGGTTAGTCCAAAAAAGTTTTGACCTATAGGGTTGCTAATAAAAGCCATAAATGGTTCCATACGAATGGTGGAATGATATCTTTTGTTCTAAACTAACAAAAAGAGTGGTTCATGATCCTCTAAACTAAAACCAATGTTGAAAATTCAATCTCACAGCATTCCCACCAAAACCTGAATGGTCTGCTTAGTCTGGTCATTAGTTTGGGGGTGAAACATTGTGCTCAGTTTACTGAGTCCCAAATTCCTAAAATAATCCATTCCACAACAGGGATGTGATGATAGAATCAAGACCTAAAAGGATCATCGCTGTATATGCATGTAGTTGGACTATCTTGTGAACATAGAGGCATCTCATGCTCTCTACTAAACTATGTTCATATATTGCTAAGAGGTGATCCGACATGGATAGTCGGTTTATAGTCACCCAGAATACATCATTACCCCTATATATACATGGTGTTCCCATCATTAAGTCTATGGAAATTCCATTCAACTTCTATTATGTAACCTCAAGGGGTTTATCAAAACCCACTAAAAGTGGGATCTCATCCTCTAATTCCTAACAAGTAAAGAGTTGAGAGTCAAACTCAACAAGACCTTTCTTCATACCTAGACACCAAAATTGATATTTGAGGTGATCATACATCTTTTTCACAACAATACGTACCACCAATGTATATTTAAGAAAATATATCAGAATCAATTCCTAAAAAATAACAGGTACCATTATGAATTCTCCAAAAAAATGGCATGTTCTCTACCTGTATAAAATCCCTTAAGAAAATTTATTGTAGATATCTGAGTACATATGGTATCACAGTTAGTATCCCCTAGATTTTCCTCCTTGACTCTCTGCATGAGCTGAGGGGAGACAACCATTGATTGGTGGTAATCTAATCCATCTCCATCCATAAATGATAATTTCAATGAAGAAGCTACTATGATTCCTCATTTAGTAACTATAAACAAGATCTTCTACTAACAACATCAGCAACAATGTTCCAATTCTAATGAGTATAATCAATTTTGAAGTCATAATCATGGAGTAACTCTATAAATCACCCCTATCACATTTTAATATCCTTGAAATAAAATATTTACTTGAGACTCTTGTGACCAGAGTAGATGAATAACCACTCACCCATTTGGTAGTTTCACCATATATTCAATGTTAGGATTACTGCTACTAACTCATGATTTTGGGTTTTATAGTTCATATCATGTAGTTTCAACTGGTATGGACCATATTAAATCACATCTTTCCTCTTGGCAAGAACAAAAAAAATCATAGTTATTGATGAATTTGATAACATTATGCACTCAACACCTTACTTTGAAAATATAAAGATTTTAGCACTCATAAAACTCTACCAAAACTACTTAAAACCCTAGTAGAACCTATATATCCACGTGAAATCTTTCACATTTTGAGACAAAGCAATCATTGGTTATGATATTTTGGAGAAATCAGGTATGAATATATGGTAAAGTCATGCCATCCTATGTAATCTATTCCCCTATATCACGCTCTTGGGTGAATCCCATGATAACACAGCCTCAACCATGGTTTAGTCCACAACCACTCTATCTATATAGATAACAATGACTAGAATGTGGACTACTTCAATCTAGAACTGGCACTTTGAGACAATTCCATAAAGATACTTCTCTCAAATTATATCTAAAACAATCCAAAAGTGTCTCAAATGATTTATTGGGATCAAATTAAACAAGTATATAGTCGATGAAGACTACCATGGACCGGTCTATGAATGGATAAATGATCAGGTTCAAGAGTCCCATGAATTATTATAGGGTGTGTTTCATGCCAATAAGAACAACCATGTACTCATAGTGATCATATAGATGTATCAATATCGTAATGCATATATCTTCATCTTGTTATCATAATTCTTGATAGCCTGACCTACGGTCTACCTTTGAGAACCATCATTCCCCTATCAACAAATGAAAGAGGGCCATAATCCTATGGAGTGGATAAATATTTTTCACATTCATCTACTTCACCTACCATTAATTTACACACAACCTCAATCACCCGTCTACCATTTTGGAAAAAAAATACTAGGGCTACACAAGGTAAAACATTTGGTCTAAGAAATCCATTCCCCTTCAAGTCCTCCAACTGCATCTTCATATCAAGAATCTATTTTGGATCCATTTGATATGATGGCATAAATATAAGTGTCATAATTGGGTATATATCAATCCATAAGTCTATCTATCAATGGGGAGTTAAACATGGAACATTTTTAGGGATGATTTCTGTGCCATCTTCCATCACAATAGAAAACCGGGAGCACTTAACATCCACTAAACAAAGGGATAAGATCTCCCAGTAATGATTAATTGGCTATACCATCCAATTTTTGAGTCCTCTTTGCATGACATGGGTTTCCCATTTAATAGTAATGGAAAAACTATTACCGTCACAATAGACACACTACATCCTTCACCTAAAAAATCAATCTTGGAATGAATTTTTGACAACCTATCCCCACCAAGAATAAAATTGTAAATACATGATGTTTCTACCACAAAATTCCAATAAAAAATATCACATCCATGATTTATATCACACTATCGCCAAAAATGTGTGATCATTGAGGCTTGTCCATAAGGGCCATCTAATCACAAGGGTGGATCCAAGGGCATTACTAGAACCTTGATGAGTAATATATGGTATGTGGAAAAATGGAATGACTATGAAATATGTCTATAAATACTAATTTCATGGTAGAAAATACATAAATCACAACATGAATCATTCCCATACTCTCTAGTTCATAATCATCAACAACTAGTAATTGTCCCTTCCCCTATCCTCCAGCTCGCTGAGCCTTACATGGACCGCATTGATGTGGTGGTAGAAACACGTAAATACATTGACCACCTCCCACTATTATCCCAGCTCCTCCTCCACATCCACCACCCCACCAAATGGTCTTCTCATTTAACTTCCTCTACCTTGGTGGCCCATTTATGTTCTCTCTGTCAGTTGTACATTGGGTTGTAAAATCTTGGAAGAGATGTCCCTTGATATCACATGAGTAGAACCGCCTCTTCCGGGGCTGACTAGACCAACCATGTAAGCTTGGTACTATGGATACTTTATCGTGAGACCCTCTACTATGAAATATTAGTTATCTAGGTCCCTAGTACTTCTATTATATCACTAGTGGTGAGGTCTATGCTCCTTACCCACAACTACCACCACCAGTTATATCTAATCACCCACGAAACCCTCAACCAAAAATGATTTCTGTAGCACCCCAGTATAAGTAGGAATTAAATGTGGGATAAAATTAGACTATATTTTTCAACACATAACTCAAATTAATGTTCAATCCCTAAAAAACAGACCACTAAACATATAAATCGAGTACTTAGAGAGGTTGGTAAACCACGACAAATATTTCGCTATTTTCATGCTTCCTTATTGGAGCTAATAAATCTCCAGGATAAGAACATCCCTAAGAAAAGATAATGAGAAAAATTCTTTAAAAAGGATCTCAAACGTTTTCTATGAATGTGTCACCTCATCCTAAGGCTGGGTCACTAAACCCCATTATCTCCATGATCATCTATAAAGATGGATTTCCATCAGAAAAATCATAAGATCCGATAGTGTTCTGGCCAGACAGAAAACTCTAGTCACCGCATTGAGAAAGTCCACAACATCTTGTGGGTATGTAAATTTTTTGATCCTAAGTGGTATCAACTACAAGTTATTGAAATTCACTCAGACTACTCACATCATCAGTTGAAACTGTGGGCACCTCGTGCTTCTCTACAGGTCATGTTATAGCATTAATGGCCCCAAGAGGTAAAACCTAATGAACTGGTCCTTATATAGATGAAACTTCACAAATGGGATTATCCTTGAGATCATTCTTATGAATCTTAGATGGCATACATCATGGATTCATCCTAAAATAAACACGATGTTCCTTGGTCAATTGGTATATTGTCATATTTGACTCAATAAGGACATTGAAACCACAACCCATTCCAATATGATGCATGAACCATTGTTTTTCCTAAAACCAGTGTTCTCATGTACCATTTAAAAAGGAAATTTATCTTATTTTTAGTGTATGTATATATATATCACTATAGAAACACTACAGTTTGTGTCCTAAAAGCTGAACCTGAAACACTTAACGATGTTTCCTAAAACAAATATCACATACTTAGGTCCTAAGGTAGTATGTAATTCTCTGATACCTCTCTTTCATGACCTTCCCATATGGTTCATGTGCCATGAATCAACAATCCCACCTCAAATAGTCCATGTTCTGGAGACTAGACCCATGCAGGCATATCTGTGACAGAAGATGCCTTAACCTTTGTACTTGAACATAGGCACAAACATTTAAGCCTATACAGTTCTAAAATGAAAAACTAAATGTCTACCAGGATTGAATAAATCTAAATCATATAAATATAACATGAAAATATATAAAAGAAATTAAACATATAAAAACAAATGCCTTCCATAATGATTCTGAAACACATGTCCTACATAAGCATAAGTATTGGGAACTTCTGTCAAGGGTTGTAGGAACACACCTCAGTATGTGTGGACTCATCAAGCACCATCTAGTCCTAGTCATGGTCCATCTAGAACTCTGTTTAAGGGTTGATCATTTTGAAAAGACATTAAACATGAAGGAAAATACAATACATGTGTGACTATAATAATTCTCAATAAGAAACCTAAAAACTAAAAATCATAAAAAATATGAAATAAAATCAACTCTATAGAAGCATATATCTACAGGAAATATAATAAAAATATCCATATATAATCCAAAAAGACACACAATATAATGGCAAGTCACAAACATAGTATACCAAGATGTTATTTCCATCTTAAGGATTCCACAAAGCACTTATCCAAGAGAACACACTCTTGAGTATGATAGCGTAGATGAAGTATGTCCGATAGGTAGTTCTTCTTTGGAATGTTCACTATAAGTAAAAACAAAAGGTATGAATAGAATATTATAAAAAGAAGTGGATCACTACCATAGGGATAAGGTGATACCCACAACTCAATATTGATTAACCTCTTATATAGAAGATCAATATCTGTGTAGATTTGGTCATTAACATACTGAGAAATCCACCTAGGTCGTGATGAAAAATAGAGGATATCACTCTATGCCTCTCAAAGGGATTCCAAAGACTCTATCTAAGAAGTCCAGTTGAAGGGATCATAGTACTAGGAGTAGTAAATTATTCCATACCAATAATTAGGGAATTGATAGAGGAAACATACCATAAAGAAACCAATCTAATATAAGGAAGAAAATTTCTCTAATACATGTGTAATAAAGTGTGTGGCGTGTTATAGGGGTCACACTCCATGTCTCATGATAATAGTTCCTACCCATGTAACATCCCAATATCTCAATCCATGTACATGTAGAAGTACATGGAATGTAGGTTGCCCATATAGTGTACCCATGTTTTAGTACAAGACTCTCACTTGTGTACATGTTCCCTTGTACCATTTCATGTATTATCTGGTGTACTTGGTCTATATCATGTACATGTAGGTGAGTAAACAATGTTCTCCAAATCATTTTGATGTATCTAGTTAGTTACATTCTGATTCACTTGGGATAGACCACACACTATGTTATAGTGGTCACATATCATGTGATACATAGGTTTATTAAAAACCCAGACACATATATGTGGGACCCACAGACTGTGTAATCCAAGATGACACACCGAGTGGATCAGGATTTACAAGAATCATAGAACTGTGATCCATGCATCTTCTTCTCTTATCAGGACTCTAATCTAGATGCACCTCACTAAAAAAATCATGAATTAGGCCCAAACTAACCCATCCATCATCGATCTGCAACATCAAGGCCTTCGATCCCCTGAAAAAATGGGAAAGTATTTGTTTATCATTTTTCATTGAAGAAAAAAATTATTTATTATCTATGTCATGTGATTTGACATCATTTCCATTTTCACCCATTATCATTGGGTACCAATACAGTATCTAAGATTTAGGAATGTTTCACTATGAATGGGTGTGCAATTATCCATTGATCAAGATCTATCAAACCCTAATACAAATGAAGAATGCCTAATGTGAATGGAGAATTGGAGAAAAAATGAAAACATTTGAGGAATGAACCTTAGTCAATATTTTTTCGATCTCTATTCATTTCAATAATAATAATAATGAATAAAACATTAAATCAATGAAATTATCCCAAAATCCACCCACAATAAATGCATCCTACAATTATGCCCAATCCGAGGATAAATTGGTTAGTTGATTGATTCATATTCATCATAGGAATAAATAATAGAGAATGGAAACACATCAAACAACAAACCTACCATGATTCATATTAATTAATGAAGTATAAAAATGACATTACTCATTCACTGGAAGGATCCTTCAATTCTTTCTTGCGTAGGTCATATCTCCCTCATTTGGTCATCGTCTGCCAACCTAATCTCAACAAATGACTCTAATGTCTCAAACCAATTTGTAGTATCATGTATATTACCTTTCAAAATTTCTATAATTGTGTACTTATAGAGTTATAAATATAGATTTCCTTGTCTCTGTATTAAAAAAATTAAAAATAATTTTATTCATTATTTTATTCATTTTATATCTTTGAAATATTTTCCACAAACAAATTGCACCAACTTAGATTATGTCGAACCTAGGGTAAACCTTGTGTTTTGAATTCAACGATGCCCTTAGATTTATGATCTTGTCAACCTTTTAGGATTTAATCTACCTTAACATTAAAAATACATGCTTATGCTATTTAATATATTTAATATATTTAATATATTTGAAACATTTATTCTCGGCACATCAGGCCTCAAAATCTCAAGTTGTCTCAAACAATGGTATCATAATGAATCCATACAATATTCAAAAATGTCACATGAAAAATAAAAGTCACTAAATATTCCTAATTATTACTAATGATCAGTAACTGTTACTAATAATTACTAATTATTAATAATTATTACTAATTATTTCTAATTATTACTAATTATTACTAATTATTACTAATTATTACTAATTATTACTAATTATTCCTAATTATTATTAATTATTACTAATTATTACTAGTTATTACTAATTATTACGGATTACTGATATTTTTTACTAATTATTACTAATTATTAAAAATTATTACAAATTATTAATATTTTTTACAATTTTTTAATAACTTTGACTATTTTTACTTTTTAATACTATTTATAGTAATTATAAATAATTTTTTCTCATTCTTACTAATTGTTTCTACATATTACCACTATTTATTACGAATTACTAATAATTATTACTAATTGCCTACAATTATTAATAATCACCACTAATTATTGGTTATAATTAAAAATTATTGCAAATTATTACTAATTAATACCAATTACATAATACAAATTTAAATTATTTACCACCAATTTACCCTAATTACTTATAATTAAAAAATATTAATAATTAAACCATATTACTTATAATTAAAAATAATTAATCCTACATAAAAATAATCACTATAAAATAAAAGTTTATACTTTTAGTTAAAACAACATACTTTTAATTAATATCAATAATTACTATTATAAAAAAATTATTAAAAAAGATAGAATTATAAAAACTACATTAAACGGAAGTTCTTATTAGATCAAATGTTTCATGTTTGTTTCCCTATATATTTGAAAACATTTAAATGTTTAAGTGGAAAAGAAAAGAAGGAGAGGAATATCATAAAGAATAAAATAAAAGAGAATGAAGATGATTTTGGTGCTGGATGGTATATATAGGTTAGATAATTAGTGATGTAGGTAATTGCAATGGGAAACCCATATAAATAACAATAGTTTTTATGGGACCCATCCCAACTAGTATTCATAATTAATAACCCTATTGGTGACTAAAATGATATTTTTGATGGGTCACATAAAAAATAAAACTATTATTAGAAGGTATTTGCGATGGGGGTATATTCTACTCGAGAATACCATTTCTATGGTTTGGTGTGCATGCACTCCAAAGGAATTTTCAATAGTCCAGTATTCCCATCACAAATAGTTTTTATTAAGGTTTATTTGGGATGAGATTTCATTCCCATCTTGAATAGAATATTTAAGATTCAATTTTTCTCTTCATGATATATTTTTCATAATTTCTACTACAAAAAAATTTCATTCTCTAATTTCATCCTATCAAATTATATTTATATACCTGTTTTTATATAGTTCTCCATAAATATTTATTAGAATGATTAACTAAAAAACTTATTATTGTAGAATTCAACATGTGGAAGATGTTCATCCAAACTCCCATGACATTCCACAGAGCTAGTCCTTAGCAATTAATCTATGTTTTGAAAAGACATATTATATTATCTATCTATTTGAGGTTAAATGAATGTGCTCAAGTTTAAATCTATATTTATAGCCTTTTGAAGGCTCCTCTAGAATATATAAGTAAATCATGGGTCTTAGTCTTAAAAAATAAACTATGGTACACCTTGATATATCACTATTTCATGAATATATATAGGTGATCTAGGAAATCATGGGAGCAATCCTCTCATTTTGAAATAAAGTGGATATATATATTCAATGTATTAATGATTACCCATGTAGACTCTTTTCAATTGGATGTCATAAGAAGGTCAATGAAAATGTCTATAGTGATGTTGTCCCAAATCCACATCAGTATGGGTAGTGGAATATTCCCCATTAGAATATTTTCACAATGCCTTCCCTTTTTGACACACCAATCATCTTAGAGTACAATCGACAGTCTCCCTTTTCATATGATCCCATATATAATAAAATGAACTTCTGTTAACAATTTTATGCATCTAAGTTATATAAAAATGTAGAGCTACAAGATTCATCCATCAGGACCTTCTACATATATACGTTATACAAAATGTATATCCCTGTAATATATTTTCACACACCTTCAAGAACAATATTGAATTGAAGTTACTTTCTCTATTTTCCAGCATATGTAGAATTTTTAATCAAATGATCATCAATTGGAGATTTAATGATCTTCTATAGTAATGGAAATTTAGAAATCAATTGGTAAATGATTGATGATTTCCCTTAACATATAATTCCCATTTCCAACATTACTAGGTCCTTGACCAATGGATCTATTTCAATCCTCATCTATGTAAGAAAACTAGAATCATTTCTACTTAATAAATCCATGAAACAATTCACAATACTTGATTGATGATGACTTGAAAACTCATATTTTTTAAGGATTTATTTCCATTACCATTTTCTCATTCTTTATTTCATATGTGTTAATTTATATTTCATATTTTTTTATATGTATATATCAAACTTTTCATTATAAAGATACAATCTCTATATCTTCATAGAAAAAATGACTTCATCTAACTCTTATTTATAAGTAGGATAATTACACTCATGGGTAATTAAATATCAAGTTCCATATGATATTACCTTCAAATTAGCATGTAATGACAACCATTACATTTCAGAATTGTGTCAAAATATATAACAAATCATTCTCTAGTGGTGTAAAAATTCATAACAGTTCTTGTAATCAACTACTTGTTCAACTCTTGGAAACATTATCTATACACCTTCATCATAATAAATAGAAATCTCTATCTATTTTACTTGGTCTGTAGATTATAAATCAAATTTTTTTTTCAAAATATATAAATAAAATCCCAATAAAGAAATTAATAATGATTCTTAGTTACTATTATACAACATTGAAACATCTTAATGAAATTTAGCATGGGAGGATTAAATAAGATTCTTTTTATAGAGAAACTTTTACCTAAGAATGAATATTTTTCAACCATTATTCATATTCACCAAATTTTTAAAATATGATATCCTTACTTATAGTTTCTAATGTGACACTTAGATGATCCACATGATCTTAAAAAAAATTTATAATATATCATATATCATCCATAACAACTGCCATAAATTTATCCTCATTATCCACAAAGAATCTATGAAATAAATCAAATAAAATGTTAGGAGAAATAGTCAAGAAAGGGGTATTAATAGAAAATTCATAAGGATAATATATTTTGAAAATGTAATTAATTATGAAATATAATATGTTGACCTTCAATTAATGATTCCTCGATTTTTAGTTAATATTTTATATGAATTCATCCCCTAAAATATTTTAATAAAAATCAGAAATTGTTGAAAAAATATATTATTTATTAACTATGATCACATTAATTTGTCTATAATTAATGGATAGATGGATAGATGTATTATTATTTCTCACAAATAGAACTGGTTCACCTAATGGGGACACATCGGGTGAAAATCATTTTCAACAACATATTGTACATGTATGGTTAATGCTTCAAACTCTATTTTTTCCATTATATAATGAGTCATTGATAATATCTTGGATCCAAGTATATGTTTGATTTAGAACTCCCCCTCTCTTTCTAGAGGAAGAATTGGTAACTATTGGAGAAATAGATTATTTTATTATTGAAAAATGGGTACATCACTTATATTTATTCTTTTTATTTATTTTTCTTCTTCACCTATAATTTAAATAATAGAGGAAATAGGATGAGTTTATGGTAAGGCTTGGTCTAGGATATATCTCCTTTGAAAATATCTATGAGTTATTGCATCATGATAATTAAAATATGCTTGATCATGCGATTTTACTTTTAAAAATAATACGACCCGCGAATAATTTTTTATTCCACCATTGGATGAACCATAAGGATTATAAAGATATTAACTACCAAGGTTAACAAGGGAATATCTATATTTATATGTGATTCTAAAATACTTAATATATGATTTTTAACTGAAAAAAATAACTCTAGAATGTTAGGTATTGACATTATTTTAATTTCATATATATATTTACGACATAATGTAATGCATAGAAAAAAATGTATATGACAAAATGGTGTGTATGATGACTGTACCTACCACAACATCATTTAAAGCCTTGACTGAGGCTATTTTGAATGAAAAATCAAAACCTCTCTCACATTTATTCCAATGATATTGATGGATGTTTACCTCTATTAACTTATAATTTGGAAAATTAATATAATCATTTACAAACTCCCATCACATGAATCATTGTATGATGTTCTTTCAGTCAACCACGTTACCTTTTCCATTAGTATTTAGATGTTTATTTTTAACATATGCATGATATTTTTGAGCTATATGAACATTTCTTCCACACTTATTGAAAATTATTCTTCCTTGAAGACAATTCCCCAACTATATTAATAAATTTTATACATATGAGATATTAATATTTCAACACATTTAGATTTATTAAAAAATTTATATCCATCCAATTATTTTAATCATTCTATCTATGAGTCCATTGGGTGTATCCAAACTCTATTTCAACATTTAGAACATGTTATAATATCTCTGTATAAAACAAAAAGTCTAATATTTACAATTCATTGAGTATATGGGGTATTATTTCTTAAAATAATTTGTCTATGTCCCCATTAGAATCGAAAAATATGTTTGAAGTGTATAAAACAAGTCATGTAATGTTCATCTCATAATTTTATAATGAGTTATTTTCAATTTTTAACCTCTTGGAATTCTCGTCTCATACGGTTTATAAGGTTATAAGGAAATATCATTTTTAGAAATACTTTTTATACGGCTCCCCATTCTATGGCATCCACTTCATCCAATAGAATAATATCCATAATTAATATAAACAACTTATCAGATTATCCCTCAAAGAGATATGATGAAAATGTAAGATTCTCTTACTCAGGATAATGGAGTACAAAAAATATCTTTTCTTTAGTATTTATCCATCATTTTATGATCTTGTGATCATATGATCCCCTGAAAGCATGTGTTTTTTGAAACATAAATGATTAAATCGCATGTAATTATTTTTATGGTGAAGTTGGAAACTCGACATTTTTTATATTCTTATTGTTTATCTATGATAACTTTTTCATCATCATCATGATGTTTCCATCTCTATATCTTCACATATTAGGAAGGTGATCATCATTTTATTTGTTGCATCAGTTTTTAAACAATTCCATCTATCTCAAAACATTTTTATTGAATAGTATAACCTATGTGGGAATTTTTTTTAATTGGTAAACCGTAACAATGATGTTTTCTAATATCATTATTATATTATGATATACTTCAATCACAATAATTTTTTTAAAATATCTATATATCTTTTATAACGATTTGTAAAAATGTAGTGGCTATGTGAAACAAATCGAAAAATATTGTCAAATTAAGAGTAAAGTAAGGCCTCTTTTTCAAGAAACATATTAAAAAAGAGTTAATACCCACTATTCCATTTTGGAGTTCTAACCCCCAGGAACATCTATATTTGATAGATTTCAAAATTTTAGTATTCAAATAGAAATTTTATTGATTTAAGACCAAAAACTTAATCCAACTAAAAACTTGATGGATGTTTTTTCGATATTTAGAATTAACACTATGGTTTTTACTAGTTTATTTTATTCCCTATTTTCAAAAATAATTAATCATACACTTTTAAAAAAACTATTTTGAATATCTATTAAATTCACAAATAGTTCATTACATAGTACATTATTTAATAAAACACAAGATTTTTTATGTTTAGTTAATTTAAAATTTGAAATGTAATTCATGGTAATCATAATAGTATATTACAATCCACAGGAAATAATTTTTTATATTTTCATACTTGGTTAAATTAAATGCACATCAAATATTGGGGACATATATTAAGGGAAGGGGTTTTCATAATACACAATAAAGGTATAAGAAGGGAAATATTTAAAATGTAATCGGGAGGCAAAATATATCCCATTATCAAAAGAATATGAAAATTTTCATAAGATAATTAACATGAATAAAAACATGGAAATGTGTCTAGAATATTAAAATGAGATATTAATAAACATATAAAAAAATTCATCAATGTTACATAAAACATATTTAAAAAATTTATTCACCCACATTTCTTAAAATATGTCATCTCTATAGATTTATTCATTACCCAATAAATTAGAGCACTATTAGGGTGCACCATCGAAAAATTCCGTAAGTAATATGTTCTATAGGGATCATAATCGAAATGTTCATTAATAACCCATGGAGAATAATGAATGGTTTTTATATAAAATAATTGAGTACATAAGTTCTTTATAAATTCAAAATTTTATGATTTGTATTATATGAAAGTGGATTTGTTTTGTACATGTAAATCCCCCAATAAATATTTTTTATATCTATTTGACAAACCATGGATAAATAAATGGTTAGTGTATTCAAAATATAAATATTATTGATGTAAAATAAATAAATCCAATAATTGAATTTGGAATCATAATGATATACACAACAAGTTATGGAAAGGGATGAATGGGATGAAATAAATGTTATGCTTTGATAAATCAATAATATTTCTCTAATGTATTAAAAAAAGTATTTTAAATGAAATTAATTCAACATTTATAAAACAAACCTCAAAATATATACATGAATATAAATATGTAATTAGAAGCTTATTTTAATTTGAAGAGTTACTTCCATGTATTAAGGATGCAAGCATAATACTACAAAAATTCATTGGCATGACCATTTACGAAAAAATGAAAAAAATATTCTTGTATACAGAAATTTGAGTGGATTGGAATGGTGGATTGGTGCCTATTAGTATTAAGTGTATTAATTTTTGTATATTTTATATATATTGGTCTTGTAATTCTAGGTTATTGAAAAATAAAAAACCATTGTCATACACATGGGTTTTCTTATGGATTAAGACATTTGAATCATATTTCATAATATTTTAATCTACTATATTTAAAATAAAATTTTCTATATAACTTTGGAAAAGGAAAAAATATAAAAAATATACATTTGAAAATCATAATTTTCATTCTAAACATTGGTATGTGATTAATAGGTTAAAAATTTATATATATATATAAAACTTAACACTATTAATAAAATAAAATATTTTAAATTGATTTAATTTCAATAATTATTACATATTTATTCGATATATATTATATTATAAAACATAAGAAAAAAGGGAAAAATTAAATATATTCTATAAAAAACAATATATTTGTGAAAATCCCATATTTTCACCCTTACCAAATTTTGACAATACCATTTCAAATATAATTTTTATATTATCAAAATAATTCTCTAAATATAACAATATTAACATTTAATGTAAATGTAATTGTATATCAATAAATAAACATTTGTATGAAATAGTAAACATCCATACACTTATAATTATTTCCAAGGATATTATGATTTTATAATATGATTTATTTATATAAATTCTTTTTTGAAAAAATTTTCTTGAAATACATTTAATTTATAATTTTTGAATTTACCATAAATTTGTAAATATTTTATTATGGTAAAATTATTTATTATTTATATCAATTAACATATATATATATATATATATTTCAAATTTAGTTTATATTTATGTGTATTTTTTAAAATAAAATAATATTTCAAATAGATTCATGATATAAAACTATAAATTATAAAAATTAAATAACACTTTTGTTATTTAAATGTCTTGATATATAACCCTTTATTACACTAGAATATGACATAATGGTATGGCTTGTGGTGGGGTATTTTTCATGGGGTGGAAAATATATCATCGGAATGGTAGTGATATGTGCTAACATTACCTTCTCTCTTATGAATTTTTTTAAGCCTCTCTAATTGATGTTCTACATGGGATAATCCATCATAAACCCTAGTGACACTACCCCTCCAATATAATAATTAATATTAAATATAAGATAGATATAATTTTTCAATCAATCATTTCCCCCTTATACAACAATTATTATTCATTATTTAAATTCTCAAAACAAATTATCATTGTAACATTATCATTATTGGTCATATTGACCAAAAATAATGTTTTTCTGTGTGAATATAATCGATTACCTTGTAATATTTAGATCCAAATAGTCAATTTCATCATTTTTCCCATATAATAATTATTATTCCTCAATATTTACTACTTCACTAATAAATGACATTAAAATTTTGTTGATAATATCAACTATATTCAAAATGATTCTTTTTCTTTTAACATTTTTCATTGAATGTTTAATATTTCTATAATAGTTCGATCCTATGGAGTGTACCATTTTATGTTCACTATTCCTTGGTTTCAAAATCATTGTTTTAATTCTATACAGAATAATCGATATTATGTCATGACATATAATTTTCATGAAATTTTATATCTTTGTACATCCATTGTGAAAATACTAAAACAACCATTATGAATAAATTGTTATTTTATTAATCATTGATTGATTTTTCAGTCCATTATAAACACCCACTCTCTATTAGTTGGTATTTTGATCCCCTAATTATTTATTAATAGATAAATACATAGAAAATGATATTTTATATTCTTTAGTTGTTGGGTCATTATTGGGTTTTCTTTCTATTTTTCATTTGAATTATGGGTTATAGAAATTTTAATGACCCTGGCCCTAGTATCCTATAGTTGGTTATTACATTATTACATTGGCAAACGGAAAATGTAATCACATATCTAAGGAACAATTAGTTTAGTTTTCAAGGTCGTCTAGATATATACATTAGTCTCATATTACAATTTAAATCATAAAACTAAACATACCATTTTCTTTCAGTACATCATTATTCCCTTTAACAAATCCATGCATATCAATCTTAAAACACACCTTTCATACCAGGGAAAGGAAACATAAGAATATAGTGGACTCTAATAATCAGTAAGAGTGTACATATAGTGGAAGATATATGGAATGAATTAGGTATAATAAATATGTGAAGATAAATAACTAAAACACATTCCATTCAATTAATTATATGAGCATAATATGGTAGAAATAAATGATGATGAAATAATTTCATATAAATAATCTCATGAGTATGAAATGTAGCCATATATATCCTAACTAGTTGAATAATCACATGGAACACCAATAAATAAAATCATAATGTGTGAATACATAATACTATACATCATAACCATAAAATCAAGGACTTATTCCAATACAGATTATATAAATATGTAATACCTCTTCTAAAAACGCAAGATAGATTGTCTCATGAGACCTATAGATGCATCTACTCACTATAGTGAGCCCTAACGATCACTAACTAGGTCTGATGAATTCATAATATGAATGGGGTGAATCATTAGCATCCTAATAATTAATATAGGATAAATATCAAATGAAATTTTAATACTTTCCTTAAAAAATATACATAATCATAAACCATTCAGAGTATTATATTGAATTGTGTAAAAATAGTATATCCCCATTAAATATAATTATAAACCAAATAGGGAAATAAAAAATATTATAAAATTCAATCTTATTAATATGTGAGAATAATTGAAATATGTGGGTTGTTTGCTAGTAAATAGAAATACCATAAAAATTCCATTAATACATTCTAATAAAAATACACTTTTCACATTAAAATCACATTCAAAAAATAAATTTTATTGTAATATTATTATTTTATAAACATTTATATATATCCTCATAAAAATTTAATGAAATATGTACATTATTTAGTGTATAGGAGAGAGGATTATTTTTTACACACAATATATATTAAAAAATAATAGTTTCATACTATTGTAAAATGGTTCAAAAGAGACTCATTCTATAAAATTAAGTAGATTCATTACAAACCATTTAGTTAAAAATAAACCATGCTTATAGATAAAATTACTAAATAATTTTTTTAATTTTAAATTATTTTTTGAAATATTCTTTTAAAACATAGATATGGAAGATATTATATTTTTGACTGAAGAGAGAAATAAAGTAAGATTTTTAAAAAATGTTCTCTCTTTAATTTTAAGTAAAAAATAGTGTTAATTGGTATTATTAAATTTAATCTTAATGAATAACAAGTATATAATATAATTTATGATGTTTAAGATGACAAAACAAACAATTCCCCCAAGAGAGACTTAAACATATACAATCTTGGATAAAGATGAGGATATGAAATAAATGCTCCGCACTATGGTACCATTTGATTTGTAATCCCTATGAAATAAATAACCAAAAATTATACATTAAATAACCTAAATGTAATGTTTTTAATGATAAAAAATATCAAGGTATTATTATATAAATGAAAATATAGAATAATTGGTGAATAATCCATAAGTCTTATGAAAATAAAAGTAAGAGGAGAAACTCTTACCTCATGTCTGATTATCTTCTTCTATGTTCAAAACACATAAATAATAAATATAGAGTTTTTTTAATCATATAAATAACCAAATTAATTTATTTCATACCATATATCACTTATATATAGTATTTTTTAAATGTTTATTAATAATTCATTGTTAAAATCATTATTCGTGGTTACAATTACTCTGTTGTTCATGTATGTTTTAATTTGATAGTTTCAACCCTTTAACGTAGAACGTGGATACATAATCCCCATAATATTCACCAAGTTTTATATTACATATTTAATAAATATGAAATTATATAAACCAATCCATAAATTTTCATTATAGGAAAACGATTTACACCATTAAATGAGGTAGTAGGCCATACATACACATGAATATTCATTCAATTTTTCAATTAAATAGAACATAATAAAGGAAAAATATTTCAAATTCAAAGATAAATTATTATTTGAATCATTCATGTATATTAATTAAACATATCCTTATTAACAACCATGTCAAAATATAATGAAAAAAATTTCACATCACTATAGAGAGGTCGTAGTCTATACATATATACGAGTGAGGTTGTTGTTATCCAACAGAATGAATCATTGGAAGGAATATATGATATTTTAATTATACGGATATATTAATATCCTAAATAATAGATAAATATGATAAATAAATTATTATATCCTTTTGGGAGAGGCATTGATGGAAACATAATTACATAAATTATTGAGGAAATAGTTCACTGTACACATGATCAATAGTTTCCTATACCATTTGATATAATAAGAGAGTGATATAAATTATTACATTAACATGATAGCATCTCAGTATATAAGAGATAAATTTTTTATTATGTTATCATATTTGGAGAATATTTTTGTGATTTAGAAGAATATATAAAATGAAAACGCATGGTTAGGAACTTTATCTCTTAATCGATCAACCTCGAAGCTCTATACCTAATTCCCTCATAAATTGGATTTCCAAAAAAACATGGAATACAAAATTTTGGTGAGATTTAAGGATGATATTTGGGTAGGTATTAGTCATATTAAAAGGTATTTGGTGTGTGAACATGATAGAATTGCGGGAGGAATTTTATTATTATGGGAGAGGACACACATGGAATTTTATAAATGAAAAAGTGATACCAACATTTTCCACATGAAAAAACTCTCCAAAATGTTTCATTAGAGATAAATAAATTATATAATATCTACATATAGGCATAAAATATAAATTTAAAAAAATGGTGTCGATTTAACACATATATTTTTAGTTTAATTGTTCGTAAACCCAATTTACCATAATCACGGTAATAATTTTTTACAATTTTAACTATTCATTATAGCAAGAAATTATGTGTAAATTATTATATAATATTATTAATTACATATATATATATATTAAATCTATTTATGAAAATCCCATTGAATTTTTCTGTAGTATTTAAATTAAAATGAAACCCACATTTAGGGGAAAGGAACAATATTAAAAATAGAAAATTCTAAAAATTATGAAATGTTTTAATTCTGAAATTCAAAATTAATTTGATCAAAATGGAAACAATTACATTTATAATAATTACATTACACTAATATTTCTTTTAAAATAATTTAAAATCAAATTGTAAATCTTTAATTCTTTAAATAAAAATTATATTGTTTCACTCTTTATTAAAAAATTGTCATTTTCATAAAATTATCAAAAAAATTGTACTATAATTTGAAAATATTTATTTCAAAAATTATGTTCCTTTTCTAAATTAAATTTATTAACAGGGTAAAAATTAATTTTAAAATATGTTAGTAAAGTGTGATGAGGCCACCTTTTAGAAATATAATATGTTTCAAAAAAACATTAAATTTTTATTTAAATTATTCTTGTCTTATTTATAATAAATATAATGTCATTAAATTTATTTTATAAAACTATAAACCTATAAATTTAATTATTTATTTAGTCCTGTTAATAACAATCAAATAAATTTCAACATAATTATAATTCACCTACACTCCTGGTTGCATGTACTATAGGCTATCAAAGAGATTGAATTTATTTAATAAGAAATATATCGTAATGTTTCAGGGTGTTATATTATTCCTACATAAAGAAATATCATACATGAAATTTTTATAATGTAACCTCATTATTATATTTTTTTAGTTCATTATAATATTATCTTTAGCATCCCATGTTTCTTCCCCAATCTTATTATTTCTCCAAAATACCTTTACCAACTAATTTATCTGATTCCTCAATAATTATTCCCTACTATCTAGAATCTAGATATAGTCATAATAGTATGATAAATCATGTTCTTTTTTTATTTAGTTATAGTAGTAAACATTCATTGGGTTTGGAATTTACTTCCTTAAAAATGATTTAAGTACCATATCATATTCTTTTGACATACTCAGTGACATTTATAAATTGTAATCCAAAATACAAAATCCTTCTTGGATTTTAAAATGTATGATTTATATTTGTATTTGTTTAATTTTATTACCAAACTATATATCCTATTTCAATGGAGTTATGTTCAAGAAAAAATTATCTCCTAATTGAAACTAATAATATTGCATCCAGTAATCGACATAGTTTTATTAACTTATTTTAGCAGGTAGATATGGGAATGAATATTCGTTATCTTTTTTTGTCTCCTTACCTTGTTATAGGTATAAAATACTCTATTTACTAACTTATTCCAAATATGTTATATTGTGAAACATTTTTCTATATAATGAATCATATGATACCACTTGAATACTTTAATGGAATATACTTTTAGAGGCGAACACTACTAATGGTAAATATTGATCCTAAAAACCCTAAAAGTAAAGAGATAATAAACTGAACATGAATTATAATGATTTAATATTCCATTTTTACTATCTATTTGTTTAAGAGTGATATATAGTTATTAAATAAATCCCAGTATCAAGATCATTTTGGAGACTCTTCCAAAATTTTATTGTAAATGTTGGATCATGATAAGACAAAATTAGAAGAGGTGTTCCAAAATTTCTTATAAAATTATTAATATAGAGTCATGAAAATATCTCAGATGGTAAATCTTGTCTTATTGAATGGTAATGTGAAAATTCTTCTTAGAGATCAATATTAATCCACGTATAATCTATAATTATTAGAGTATTTTATAATGAAGTAAAAAATTACATTTTATTGTCACCCCAATTCTACAGAGGGATATGTAGATGTTGTAATAATACTCTAGTTTTTTGTCTCTCATAATCAACATTTGGAAAAAGTAAAATTTTGGTCACTATATCAGTAATTTATTACTTCAATATTTCCCATAGAAATGTTCCATAAAATATTTATACATCTTAGTGTTGTGAGGCTCTATAGAGAAACTAAATATTTGACTGTCATATGACAATTATATATTATGCTCAGGTATAGATGGATCACATTGTCTCTTAAGTAATTTCATAACACTATCTTTATAATTTATGTCTTCCAATTTTTCCTTATACCCAAATTTAATCATCTTTTGAGAATTCTCTTTCAAGGGATGATAATATTTTATCTTTTCCAAAAAATATATTTTCATATTCAATTGAAAGAGGAATGATGTTTCCCATTCCTTCAGGATTTCGAGATCCATCCTTACTAAATCCATGAACTTAAGATCCATTTTCATAACCATTTCATTGAGGAATCCATGATCATTTCTGATCAACGCATCAGCTAAATGATTTATAGCAACCTAAAATGTAATTATTCTTTTAATAAAAAACTATTTCATCTTAATAAAATTTTGTTATGTTTTAAAATAAATGGACTTAAAAATAATTTTTTTCCTTAAATAATGAATATTATGGAAATTTATTTCATTAAATATGATGTTTAAGAACATTTTTCACTGAAATACTATAGTTTTACTATAGAACTAGAAATAAAGAACACTTTTTTCATTATTTATGAATGTTTCATTTAGTTTAAAAAACTCCCAATATCATACAAATTATTAATATGGAAAAAAATGAGTTTAAATAAATGGAAATATAAAATATTTGGTCACCTCGATCACCTAAAATCATTTCATATTTGAACATAACCATAATAATGGGAATTAGAATTAGAAAAAAATATTCAATTTAAAAAATTTAATAAACCATCATGAAAAAGAAGTGAATGATGAAGTTTAATAAATATATTATATTAATTATTAAATATGATCACTGGAATTTTTGTTCATTTCATAACATGTCTTGTCAGAATTATGATCATTATTCTATAAAATGGTTCACTATTATTATTATTGGTTATGAGGACGTATTTAGGTAAAATTAATGATTATTTAAAATAACTAAAACTACATTATTAGATAAAATAAATATATTTCATTACAAATATGATTTTTGACAAGGGTATATGTTTTACCTAAATGTTACTTCATTAAATAATATTATAATTTTTTTATGATTATATATCTTAAAAAAGAATTACGTAATTGTTATAGTTGTCATAATATTTACTACACATAAAATTTTTAATTTTTAAAAAATACTGATATTAATATAAAATTTAATATTATATTATTAATAGGATTTCATTTATAGAATTAATCTTATTAATTAATTAATAACATGAAAATTGAAATTGGGTTATTTGTTGGGTATTTTATGGTAATGTTTAATTTTAGAAAAGAAATCAATCTTGCAGCTTTATGAGAACTGTGATTTTATATAAACATTTGTATTTCATCATAAATAAAAATTTCTGTAAAATTTTTTTCGATCTTTATTTAATTTAATAATTATATAAACGGGTTATAAATATTAATCTAAATTTATTAATTTATTTATAACATTATTGAACCAAAAAATTGGGTTTTAAGATAAAATGGTGTGTGCATTAAATGAGTTTTTTGAAAGGTAGGTTTAATTTTTATAAGGTGATTAAATTAAAAAAATGGTCTATGGATCAATAATAGTATATAAAATTGTTTGGAAATCATTTTTTTCTAATTTGGGGTTTTCTTATATAATAAAATATCCTATATTTTTTCCTTTAAAAACCACCCGTCATCTTGAATAAATATAGCACTTACCCCATTCCTATCCACCCAATATTCTCAATCCACTAGTGTCAAGTCATTATTCTTCCAAAATAGTCCATCCCACATTACCTCAAGGTTATAAGGTTAAATCCTCATGTTTTATGCGGAAAATACTCAATGTAAAAATATTCTCCTCTTAATCATTTTCATTTATGTACCTTCTATTTGTAAGGATTATTATTATAAAAACATAATTATTTTCATGAAATTGAGGTCTTAACATGACATACCAAATGGTAATTTATCAATTTAATCCATCCATTATATCTTAATATTTCATTTCTTAAATCAATGTATTATACCAAGATGTTGACAAAATTAAGACATGAAATTTTCCTTTATTTTTGAAATATTAATGTATTTATAATAACCAAAACTCTTACATGTCCATGAAAATTCAATAAGACATAAAGTTAATTTTTTTTATATTTGAAGGTATGAAATGTGAATTACCATTTTTATGGAAAACATTATGTAATTTTCCCGTCCTTAGGTACTTATATACTTTGAGATTTGATATAAAACCAGTTCATTATTATCCTCATCTTATTGATGAAATGATTTACCGTGATCAATATGACTAATATGAATTAATATATATGAATCATTCACCGTAATGTCACAATAATTCATTTGGAGAATAAATAGTATCTATACAGAATAGTTTTATTATACCTTCAGGAATATCCATTGTAATTATGATTGTGACTCCATAGTAATAAACCTGGGTGATTTGATTATAAATTTCGTGTTTTAATGATGTAACAATATTATAATGTAATTATTCATGATATTTGTATTATTATATTAATCATGTTTATATGATTATTCATTATTCATAAGCTTTTGGGTCACATTCTAATTATCTACATTGTTTATTCCTGCTCTTGACTTTTTATCAACCTTGTCATTGATGAATGTATGTAGGAAATGGGACATAGTAAAAGTAACCCATAAATATTCTATGGAGATTTCTTTCAAGTATTTTAGGTGAATTTTTTTTTCTTGAATTATGATCCTAATTTCCAAGACAAAAAATCTCAAAAGGTCATTTGTATTATTAAATGGTGTATCATGTAATGAAATGTTTATAAAATTCAAAATAAGGTAACCATAGTTTCTATGAAATGATGGTTTAGTTATTTATGGAAATGAGTAATAGAAAAAAAAAATTAAAAGCCCTATGGAATATTTAAAATATATGAAATCCTCTTGGTATTAGGGAGAAGTATTATGTAAAAGGTTTCCAAGAATATACATTGTTGTATAGATACAATATTAGGATGTGTGTCCGGAAACATTTTACATGGGGGAAATAACATTGAAAATGGTTTTTTTAGATGGACTCAATCATCAACTAGTTATCAAAAATAGGGCTTTATGTACACAATTTGTTTAACTCAAAGGGTAAATGATTTTCTAATTCACATGCTTGTTCAAACCATTAGCAAGTATATGGATATAATGTAAACATTATATTAATATTTATATACCTAATCATATAGGCATGATATTAGAATATTTTTTATTAATATTTCCATTATAATTATAATTATATTATTTAAAATAGTAAAACAATTCTCAAATATGTTGTCTCCAAAAAAACAGATGTAAATAGATGGACTCATTCTAATAATATATGCAGGAGACAATACGATGAAGAAAATATCAATATGTGTGACCAAAAGATCCAAAAATCATGATGATGATGAATTATTTAACACATATTATGAACAAGAACCCAGAACATGTGGAGAATCTCGTTTCACTATGGAAGGAACAACTAGTAGTTCATTCATTTATGCTTCAATGACCATTGGTTTTTAGTGAAACCTATGATCAACTAAATGATGACCAATGGATTAATAATATTGAAATGATATTTTTGGTAATAAAATATTATGAAAAATAGAATGTTCCATCAATATTATACCACATAGAGGGAGAAACTGATTAGTTATTGACACTGGTCAATAACATGAAGGCTTGGGATGGGGTGGACTCTATGGGTTTGGAATACATTAAAAATGACTTTATCGACAATTATTTTCCACGTACCCTCCATAAAAAAATGGAGAGGGAATTAGTTGAGTTAATAAAGGTAAAATGAATTACTATGGAATTATGAGATAAAAAATACATGGATTGTGTGTTACACATCTAACATTGTCATTTATTATAATGGGAAGATAGATCAATTCTTCATAATATAGATGCCCTATCTATCAAAAAAATAAAAATAAGAGATTCCTGGAGTTATAAACAAATAGATTGATATTATTTCTAATTTTAAATGGGGTCCAATGTTTACTAGAGTACAGATGAAGAAAAGGACCAAAATATAAAGACGTAATAAATTTTGGGACTAATCCAAATGAGAATAATGTAAAACATCACATATATAAAAAATATAGGAAAAATATTATTGGAATTGTTTTCGTGGATGATAAAATTTATAAAATGGTAAAAGTAATGTTTATACATCATGGAACATTTATTAAGATGTAAATAATGAACATATAAATACTAAATATAGATTGATGGTGGTTTAACAGTAACCTATTGTGAAGTGAAACAAGTTTGGGGAACATTTTATTTTTTCTATATAATGTCTAAATAAAATTATAATGGAGGGAAACCACCATCAAACAAAAAAAATGATAAGGGATATTTTTTTTACATTTAAAATTAAAATTGCCAATTTTTACACTCCAATAGATTTTTTGGAAGGTATCTTGATCAAATAGTGAAAAATAGTAAGTATATTGTTTGATTTTGGTTCTAAAAATTATTTTTTATTTCTCTTTTTTATAGAACATCGGCATCAAACATAAATTAATTGTGGTAGAGTTGTATGATAAATCTCATTTAGGGACTATTAATGATTTAAATATATATATATATATAGGGATTCACATATTATCTTTGGTGAGTAAAATAAATCTAAAAATTGGTGATATTTCTGATGGGTGGATTTGACATAATAAATGGGATTGATTTTTTTGACATATAATGCTAAGATCAAATTTAGACGTTCATATATTTCATAAGTATTAAAGGGAAATACCATGATCATCCTCAATTGACATATTCCCTTTAATTGTTGATTATAAAAAATAAATTTTATTTAATTATTTATGGAAAATATATTTAAAGAAGAATAAGAATTAATATGTATAAAGATATGTGACAAGCCCATTTTATGTAATATAATGATTTATCTATTGGTGAGTTACGGGGACCTCACCCAAAAAAAACAATTAGGGTTATTTATTGAAATCTTAATTGGATCTAATCCATTATCAAAGCACCTATAGATAATGACATTGATGGTGTTAGAGAAATTAAAAATGAAACCTTATGATCTATTGGATAGGGGTTTGGTTTTTCCAAGTATGCAAATTTATGGAGAAAATTCCATTTTTATAAAATAAGGATGGGTAAATTTTCATACACTTAATTATAAAGAAAATAATGGGATCATAGTAAATAAAAATTATTCTCTTCCATGGAATAATGATTTCTTTTACACTATTAAGGGATATCAATTTGTTTATATGATTGATCTTCGATATGGGTATCTTCTTTTAATAGTGAATAAAGATTATATCCCAAATACTACATTATGAAAAATATGTGGTCAATATGTGTAACACCCCAACCCTAGAAGCCCAGAGTCAGTGCATTATTACGTATAATTAGGATAATCACAAAAGATCAAGTCTCAAAATACTGTTTACTTTAGTAGCCTTGGAAGTACTAGATACATTCATATGGTTTACATTACAAAATAAAATAGAAAAATAAAACAACATTGTTTCCATAAACAACATTGAGATCCCAAAGACTATCCGTGCAGGCCATTCATAATATTCAACTTCGCATCCTGGGAAAAAAGAAAACAGAGAAAGGGGTGAGCTCAGATTCTCAGTAAGGATAAAAATATAGCGGAAACTTTCATAAATAAGCATTAACATTATAGGAAATGTATTAAACTAAATGAAAATCCTTTTAAACATAAAATTTAGCATAATATGAAAAAGATAATATCAAATTATTCCATTTAATTATTTACATGTATATTCTTCTAGTCGAATAATCCCATGCAATATTAATATCCACTTTCTTATTGATGAATTTTATAATTCCAGACATCCATAACCACATAGTCAGGGCCTTGTGACAAGACTAAAAATAATAATTCATCAAGGCCTTATGCCAAGATAGTAGTTTGTCTTATGAGACCTACCGATACATCGAGAAGCTATAGTGGGATCCACCTATCACTTACTAAGTCCAATGCATTCCCCATATGAAAAGGTTGAAACTTAATCTAAAAATTCGTATTAAAACGTGCATACGAAATGTTAATATTTTAACCACTAACCATGAATGGTATAAAAATATCACATCCACATTCAGAAAAAGCTCATTAAATACCATATGGTATATTTTATTATAATATATAAACCTCAATAGATAATAATGAATGATATTAACATAGATTAAAATAATCATCAAAACTATTTGAGGGAAATATCCCCCTTTTTTCTTGAAAACGTTTAAAAGTATTACTATTTATCAAGAATCCATTTAAAATAGATTTTGGAATCAAAGTGTCCCATAACACTTTGAAACTTTTAAAAGTAATTTTAATTTTATAACATTAATCTCCATATAAATAAATCCTTAAAACCATTTTTAAAACATGGACATTAATGAGAAAGATTTAGAATAATAAATATTTAAAACATTTAAAATGATATTTTAGTTAGTGTTCCTAACCAAAATAGAGACACTTGAATACAAATAATTAAGGTAATAAAAACATTATAATATCATGAAAATAATGTTATTCAAGATATACTATGTCAATATACATTATATACAACATATAAAAGTTTATTGGTGTATAACAACAAATAAATCTCAATGGAATGTAAATTCAGATGAAATCTCTTACAAAGAAGATATCCTTAGGTTAAGGATAAATCAAGGACATAATTATTTGTGACAAATATAAATACACTAAATATTATTGGATATTCATTATAAATCAAACAAATTACATTCACACATTTTCTTTTAAAAAAACACCAATGAATTGAATGTTTAACTCAATAAATAGAGATTGCATTAAAATTACTCTTATCAAGTTCATATTGATGACTTGAGAATTTATAAATGGAGTTATTATGTGTATCAAAAATATATACACACAAAGGGGAGTGGAAATTAATACATAAAAAACAAATAGTGATCCCACACATAATCTTGGAGTACCATAATCAATGAAGTATGAGTAAATCCCACTGAGTGGAAATTGAAATTTTAAATTCCCTTACCGATTTGGTAACATATGAAACATACAACCCATGAATGAAGGATCATACAATGAAGATTTAAATACTCATAAATTAAATTATATTACACCAATAATAAAATCATGTACAGTACATACGCCACACAAAAGGAAATAGTGGCCAATATAGCATGAATCACTTGGGAATAAAAAGTGAGATGAAAAACCCTTACTTCATTGTAATCAATCGAGTCATATGAAAAATGGTTAATAACCACAAAATGGATCAAAAACTACCATGAATATAAAGAGAATTATGATAACATATATCAAATGGAAGTACAAAATACACCACATGAAATAAATAAGTGGCGAACAATGGAAATCTCATGGAATTTAAAGTAAGATAAGAGACCCCTTACTTTGTACTTTTCCTTGGTAAGGGGTAGTTTAACCTCATTTATAATGGTGAAATGATTTTTATTAAATTATAAAAGAATCATATACATTAATATGATATCATATATGATCTTAGAACATTGCTTTGTTAATAATATCTTAATATTATTGTCGTTTCATGTCATAACTGATTCGTTTTACATTATATTCTTTGTTATGCAAGTAATGTTTGTTATGTATAGTATGTATATTATTAATATTCATAATTGTATTAAGTCTTTAAACATTATTTTTAATCATCAAATGAAAATTATTCTTGAATGGATATGATGGGTAATGAATCTCATCGTGTTCTTGGAGATGGTAATTTATATGTACGCACGAGCGACAATATCATTATTTTGATATTAAAATAAAATATAATTGAATGGTATATAATATATAAATAATCATTATCATGTTATATTTATTATTTACATCAATTATACATCATTATTATACCCATCCAAATTATAATGTATTGAATAACAATTACACCATGATGTTGAGACGGTAAGTCGTACGTACGCACGTATGATGACATGTCATTCAAAGGATTTATAGAATAATGAATATGGTTGTACCATATTTATAATAACATAAAAATATATATAATATACTAGAGTTATTATTTTATAATGGAAACAACAAATAAATAGTAAATGGGAGAATAAAGGAACCGGATAGAGGTGATGAAATATTTACCTTTTCTTCAGGTTCTTTCTTTTGACTTGATAAAAATGTCTCCATAGGTTGGATTTTAAAAGAAAGGAAGTCCTCTAAGATGAAGGGAGGATAGTTGCGATAGTATTTGGGAAGGGGTTGGCCGAGCCAAATTTCTTTGATGGTGTGAATTAGAGATAAGGGGGAGTTCTCTTTTATAAGAGGGGTGAGGGGCACTTTAGGGAAATCTAGAAATATTATTTTAAAAAAATTAATTTTCGGTTTCTAATGGCTCCAAAATGTATTATTTAAAGGATAATGTGGGGAGGGGTCGAAAACCACTAAACCAATAGGTTTTAAACTGGTTTGTTTCAATATATTACCTTTAACTTTTAGATTTAACTCTTAGTTAAATAGTTTGACATTTACTATGTCTTTTTGTATTTTTATATTATATGGTTAATAAACGTATTATATACTTCCTAGAGAATCCCAAGTGGTTCAAAAATGATACACATATCATCATATAAGTCTTTTGGCCGAAACATTGATTTTTAAGAATAGAATTCCAATTAATAATATAATATTTTTTTTAAACTCTTTTGTGTCAATTCTGACACTATTTGGTATTTTGTTTTTTCTAATTTCATAATAGCATTATTACTTCAAACAGATTTATCTAACCAACCCTAAAATGTTTTATTAACCTATAAAATTAGTTTAATTTATAAATAGTCTAAAATTAAATTTCTTTGGATATTTATAATATCTATAATTTTAATATTTCCTTAATTAGTCAATTACTGCATCATCCTTGTGTTATAAATAAATTAAATTATATAATGTTTTAAAAATAAAATTAAACTACTATTCTGTAGGAAATCTATTAATAATTATAATTAATATTTATAGTTAAATTTATCTTATGTTTATCCCTATATTAAAAATGGTTCAGTTATTAAACATTGATTTTAACACTTTTAACTCTTCATTGAATTGAATAATAATAAATGTCCTAATCTAATCCAAATGGACCTAAAGGGTCATATTTTATTCCTAAGGTTATTTTTGATCGAATTAAACTTATCCAATAGAATTAGGATATGTGTTAGGATAATAATAATATCTTTTTTACCCTTAATTACCCTATTTACTTTTATCTGTGGCAAATAAAAGTAAAAAGTTACTATTCACCAAAAATTATTTTCATCTTATTGAACCAAATTTTACTTATTGATATCAACCATGTATCTTGGATTTTAAAAATTCAACTCACATAATCTATAAAATTATTTTTTTTTGTAAATTTTCAAATACTCCTGTGAGGTGGGTAAAAGACGGTAAAAAGTTCAATAAAATTTTTATATATCAAAAATTTTTATAAATTTACTCCAATGAATTATATTGAACATATATAGGTATTATGTATCTATTTTCACCTAAAATATATTTAAATTAAATAAATAATTATTTAAATAAAAATATGGTTTTAAAATATAACTCAGGGTTTTTCACTATTTATCAAAAATTGAATGTTTTCAGAAAAATACCAAAAAGTAACCCTAAGATAATTTCGATACTCCAAATCCAAATATAAAGTCTATTTTTATAGTTAAAATTTATTAAAATTCAATAAGTGGATATTACTCGTCATAACGGCTAGTTTGATTGGTCGTGGTGTGTTAGAATCTTGAAGTTGCGTTCAATGTAAGCTATTACATTATTCAAAGGAAAACATACCATGGAAGCTTAGGGTGTAACATTCTTCCCCCATTTTGGAAATTGTGCCCTAAAAATTTTTAAAATTGGGTTTGGGAACATAATTGAATGTCCCACATTGGAAAAAGAGTCAATAAAACTATCATTTTAAAAAAAGAAACAGAAGTACAAAGGTCACCCGAGATAACCCATACTAGGATTCCCTGTAGGAAAATGTGGATATGGAAGATAAAATAAGTGTCATGTTCTGATGGAGAGGGACAGAAAACATGATCAGGATAATTTTAACAACAATAGAACCACAAACTTATGATGGGAGAAACGGTCATTAGTTTCTCAGTAGGAAAAGTAAACAGAAAACGTTTTTTTTGTTTTATGCTACATTTAATAAAGATGAGGAAAGTTATTTATGAGATTCACTAAGAACATAAAAAGATATATACTTAATTTTTATGTAAAGTTTCATTCTTTAATAAATTTCTACCACTAACTTGTTTTTTTGAACGATTAGTATTCAAGATGACTTGGTCACACCAGAAGAGCTAGAATCAACTTCTAGAAAATCACATGATCCACAAAGGATAAACTATATATTTAAATTGTCTTTAGAGATTAATCAAAACCAAAATAGTCAGTACAAGATTAGATAATCCCCCCAAATTACATTCCTTTAAGGAAATAAACACTAAACTTAATTTCTAAAATTAATCCAACAATACCCCAAAGTTAAATAAATACCATTCAATTAACTAATATAATTAAAATACTTCAGTATAATTCAAACTAATATAGAAACCCAAAACTTAGAAGAATTTGGTTATGTAGTCTTCCACGATAAATTTTATCTCTAAATGACGTCGACTACTCTTAAGGTCACATACTTAAAAGTAATTAACCTAATAACATATTCTCTATTAAGGGTTAACCATTTCCATAAATAACCGAAATCACTATAAATCCACCATAAAAAATAGATAAAAATCCACCATTACTCCTCAAATAAAATACAATAGTATTCTATTTTTCTTAGGCATATATTATTCCCTACAGAGCGAATGTCTTCCCAAATAACATTTATCACTTAATCACCAAATCATTTTACTATACTAAGGGTATTCATTTGACAAGACATAATATCCCTAATCAACATATTATTGATCAATAAAATTATTTGACTAAAAATAATTAGTCACACTAACCAGGGACTTCACGTAGTCCAGTGGTAGGCGATAAATCCAAATCACACTCTCTTTGTGGGTTCGATTCCAAAAACATTGTCCGATGCGATGGGTTGTCACACGGTCTGTGTGCTGTACTTTTTCAAAAACTATATTTTATAATGTTACCAAAATGAGATAAATTCCTCAAAATAACCATAACCTAATTTAACCACAAATGTTATCTCATACCTTTCATTTTCATCCCAAAATATAATAACTTGTAATTTCCTCAAACCAAATGATCATATAAACCACATTGTTATTTATAACTATATTCAAAAGAGAAAAGATAATTATTCCTCAAATATCATTTTCACATGAAAAACTATAGGGTTACAAATACAAGAGAAAATTATTCCAATATAGTCCCATTAACAAAGATCACTAATACTTTTAAACATTTCTCCAACAATTTATTTCCACATAACTTCTTCTTTGACCAAGAAAATATCATATATAATAGGGAATCCACTCTGATAATGGCCAGGTCCCCTAAATTTATGAAAAATTACTATAAATGGATTGGTGTGACCATTTTTATTTTATTCCTTAGTACTCTTCATTTTTCACTGGCAATTCATTAATTTATCTCCTTCTTTACTAGAGGTAAAGCATTTCTTTGTTCCATTAAGACACTTTCCTGGGTGTCCCCTTACACATTTCCTACATGATGGAAATTGAGGATTCATTTCTCCATGGTCTCCGCAATAGGATCTCTTATCATTTATCACCTTTCTCTTCATTGTTTAGTCCAGGAGTTGGTTAATATATATGTTGTTGATCATATTTTTGTAAAACTGATTTGGCAGGAACACAATATCTTTTACGCCTATCAACATTTTTTTTTGCTCATCTACACCTTCGTTCCCACCATATACATCATGATCAATGTTACTATGACTTCCTTGGAATCCTACCATTCACTAAAAACAAAAATCATTGTGTGAGTAACAATAGTCATAAAATCATTTAAAGAATGTCATGACATCATATTTTCAATTTGAAACACCTTAGGATTATCCAAGGTCATTTATTATCATATTATATTAAAATACTTCTAATATGTTTGTAAATAAAATTTAAACTATCCTAAGAATATCCCCCAGGAGAGTCATAACCAAGAGTGCAGCAAGGCACATTGTCATGAACCAGTTCCCGTTCGAGTCTAGCTTAAAGCGGTGTTTTTAGGTATTACACCTAGGTACATCTGTATCAGATCCGCCTCTACGTGCTCGTATCCATACATGGATGTATTTATTGTAAAACTCACAAAATTTATACAATACCAAATTTTTAGGAAGTTATTATATAATAATCCTCAAAGTATATCTTAGGGCTATGTGCTCTCATCATAGTTTACCTAAATCTAGTTTCCAAGGTTTGTACTAAACTTCCTCTGATACAAATTGTAACACCCCAACCCTAGAAGCCCATAGTCGGTGCATTATTACGTATCATTGGCATGATCACAAAAGGTCAAGTCTCAAAAGACATATTAGTTTAGTATCCTCATAATTACTTAATACATTCATAATGTTTACATTACATCATAAAATGGAAAACTAGAACAACATTGTTTCCATAGACAACCCTGAGATCCCATAGACTATACCTGCAGGTCAGTCATAATATACTTCTTCGCATCCTGGAAAAAATAAAGCATAGAAAGGGGTGAGCTTATATGCTCAGAAAGGATAACAATATAGTGGAATATTTCATAAATAAGCATAAACATTTAAGGCAATGTATAAGAATAAAACAAAATCTTTTCAAACTTGATTTTCAAAATAATATAGCAAAGATAAAATCATATAACGCCATTTACTTATTCACAGATATATTCTACTAGTTGAATAATCACATGAAATATCAATAGCCACTTTCATAATGATAGAATGCATAATTATATACTTCCATAACCACATGGTCAAGGCCTTGTGCCAAGACTACAAATAATATTTTGTCAAGGCCTTATAACAAGAAACTAGTTTCTATCATGAGACCTATCGATGAATCGAGGATCTATAGAATACTCCACCAATCACTTACTAAGTCCATTTCATTCCTAATATGAAAAGGTTGAAACAGATTCTAAACTTTCGTATTAAAACTAGCATATGAAATGCCAATTTTTTAACAACAAACCATGAATGGTATAAAAATAGCACATACATAGTCAAACACAGCTCATTCAATACAATATGGTAGATTGTATTATAATAGATCAACCACAATAAAGAATAATGAATCATATTGAAACATATGAAAATAATCATAGAAACTATTTGAGAGAAATATCCCCCTTTTCTTGAAAACATTTAAATGTCTCACTATTTATCAAGAAGCCATTTAAAATAGATTTTTGAATCAAAGTGTCCCAAACCAAATTTAAACTTTTAAAAGGAATTTTTATTTTTAAACATTAATTTCCATATAAATAAATCCTTAAAACCATTTTTTAAACATGGACATTAATGAGAAAAATTTGGATTATTGAATATTTAAAACATTTAAAATGATATTTTTGTTATAGTTTCTAACCGAAAGAGAGACACATGAATAAATTTTTTTTATGAAATAAAAACTTTATAATAACATGATAATGAATGGATTTCTGATATATTATGTCATAGTACATTATATACACTATATAAAAGTGAATTGGTGTATAATAACAAATAAATCTCAATGCAATGTAAATTGAGATGAAATCTCTTATAAAGATCATATCCATACGTTAAGGATAAATCAACAAAATAATAATGTGTGAGAAATATAAATACACTCAATATGATTGGATATTATGTTTAAATAAATCAGAGGAAATTCACAAATATTATTTTAAGAACTACACCAATGAATTTGATGTTGAACTCAATAAATGGAGATTGAGTTAAAATTACTCTTATCAATGTCAAATCAATGACTTAAGAATTTATCATTTGTGTGATTATGTGTATCAAAATCATATCCACACAAAGGGGAGTGTAAATTACTACATATGTAACAAATATTTATTCCACACATAATCTTGGAGGAAAATAATCATGAAAGTATGCGTAAAGCCCACTGAGTAGAAATTGAAATTTGAAATTCACTTACCGATTTGGTAACTTAGGAAATATACAAACCATGAAGAAAGGATCATACAATGAATATTTAAATACTAATAAATTAATGTATATTACACCATGAATACTATAATGGACATTACACACGCTACACAAAAATAAATAGTGGCCAATATAGCATGAATCTCAGGGGAATAAAAAGTGAGATGAAAACCCCTTACTTTGTTGTAATCAACCGAGTTGTACGAACAAAAGTTAATCACCAAATAATGGATCAAATAATAAAATTAATATAAAGATAATGATGTTATTATATATCAAATGGAAGTACACAATACACCACATACAATAAATAAGTGGTGAATAATGGAAATCTCACGGAATTTAAAGTGAGATAAGAGACCCCTTACTTTGTACTTTTCCTTTATTGAGGGTGGGTAAACATCCTTTGTAATGGTGAAATAATTTTTATTAAATTAATAAATAATCTTATACATTAATATTATATCATATATGATATTTTAATCTTTCTTTTTTAATAATATCTTAGTATTATCGTTGTTTCAGGTGTAAACAGATTCGTTTTACTTTATATGCTTTGTTACGTAAGAAATGTTTGTTGTGAATAGGATGTATATCATTAATATTAAGAATGATATTAAGTCCTTAAACAATATTTTTAATCATAAAATGAAAATTAGTCTTGAATGGATATGATGGGGAATGAATCTCATCGCGTTCATGGAGACGGTAATCCATACGTACGTATAAGTGACGATATCATTCTTTTGATATTAAAATAATATATCATTGGTAGATATATAATATATAAAGATTAATTTTCATGTTATATTTATTATTTAAATAAATTACACATTAGTATTATACACATACAAATTATAATCTATTGAATAACAATTACACCACGACATGGAGACGGTAAGTCGTACGTACACACATATTGTGACATGTAATTCCAAGGATATTTAGAATAATGATTATGGTTTTACCATAAATATAATAACATCATATTATATAGAAGATACTGGATTTATTATTTTATAATGGAAATATCAAAGAAAGAGAAAGTGGGACAAGAAAGGAACATGAAAGAGGTGATTCAATATTTACCACCTCTTCGGGTTCTTCCTTTTCATTTGATCAAAATGGCTCCTTAGGTTGGTTTTATGACTAAAGGAAGGCCTATAGGATTAAGGGAGGATAGTGGAGAGGGTATTTGGTTAGCTTTTGGCCGAGACAAATGGATTTTAAGGTGTGAGAGAGAAGGGGGGGTGCCCTTTTATAAGAGGGGTGAGGGGTACCTTAGGAAAAGCTGGAAATATTATTTTATAAAAAAAATCATTTTCGGCTTCTAATGCATGTAAAATGGATTATTTAAAAAATATGGTGGGGATGAGTCTAAAAAAACTCAACCAATAGGTTTTATATCGGTTTGGGTAACTATATTAACTATATCTTATAGATTTAACTCTTAGTAAAATAGTGTGTCATTTACCATGTCTCTTTGTATTTTTATATTATATGGTTAATAAACATATTATAAACTTCCTAGAAAATCCCAAGTGGTTCATTAACTATACACCGATCATTATATAAGTCTTTTGGAAGACTCTTAGGTTTTTAGGAAAATAATATAAATTAATAATATAATATTTTTTAAAAAAACTCTTTTATGTCAATTTTGACACTATTCGGTATTTTTTTTGCTAAATACATAGCAGCATTATTACATTGAAAAAAAGTCATCAAACCAACCATAACATGTCATATTAACCTATAAAATTAGTTTAATTTATAAAAAGTATCAAATTACATTTATTTATAAATTTATAATATCAATTATTTTAATATTTCATTATTTAGGTAATTACATCATCATCATTGTGTCATAAATAAATTAAATTATTTAACGTCTAAAAATATAAATAAAATACAATTCTGTATAAAATCTTTTTATATTCATATGGAATATTTATAGTCAAATTTATCTTTTGTTTAACCTAATGTTAAAAATGGTTCAGTTATTAAACTTTGATTTTAACACTTTTAACTCTTCTTTGAATTAAATAATAATAAATGTCCTAATATAATCAAAATGGTCCTAAAGGATCATATTTTATTAATAAGGTTGTTTTTGGTCGTATTATACTTATACAATAGAATTATGACTTGTGTTATGGTAATAAGAAAATCATTTTTACCCTTAATTACCCTATTTACTTTTTACCATGGTAAATGAAAGTAAAAAAGGTACCATTCACCAAAAATTATTTTCATATTATTGAACCAAATTTTACGTACTGATATCAGATGTCTCTCTCTGATTTTTTAAATTAAATTCACAAAAGCGTTAAAATTATGTTTCATGTAAATTTGCAAAAGCTGCTAGGAGGTGGGTAAAAGACGGCAAAAAGTTCGATAAACTTTTTATATATCAAAGAATATTATAAATTGAATCTATTTAATTATATTGAACATATATAAGTATTATGTACCTATTTTTACCTAAAATATTTTTTAATAAAATAAATAATTATTTAAATAAAAATTCGGTTTTAAACTATAACTCAGTGTTTTTCACTATTCATCCAAAATTGAAAGTTTTCAGAAAATACCAAATATTCACCATAAGCTAATTTCATTACTCCAAATCCAAAAATAAAGTCCATTTTTGAAGATAAAACTTAAAAAATTTCAAAAAGTGTGTATTAATATTCATAACAGAGAGTTTTATTGCTAGCAGTGTGATAGAATCATGAAGTTGCGAACAATGAAAGCTTTTACATTATTCAAAGGGAAACGTACCGTGGAAGATTGGGTTGTTACACTATGAGTGTTTGGTGATTCCATTTGGCTTGACTAATTTTTCTACTATATTAATGAATTTTATGAATACAGTGATTTTGTATTAACATCATGAATTCATATATGTCTCTATTGAAAGTATTAAGATTTGTTACAAATACTTTTGGAATGTGAATAGTAACTATGGGTCATATTATGAACATTGTGGAAGGATAAGTTTGGTAATTTCAGAAAATGTATATTCTTGTTACAAAAAGTCACATTCTTGGGATACATTTTCCCTATGAAGAAATTTTTTTGGATCATGAAAAGACAATAGCCATTGGGTAATGGAAACATCTAATAAATATAACAACTATTAATAATTTCCTTTTTCTAGTAGGATTATATTTAATGTATATTAAAAACTTTTAATGTGTTTATAGTCCATAAACCAAGTTAACTCAATAAGGGGTTATTTTTATCTCAAAAATGTAAGGTGGAAATAGTTTTCATGTACTAAAGAGGAGGGTTGTTAGTTCACATTTTCTAACTATACCCAGTAATAGGGATTTAATTTTCATTTATAATGATTTTTCTATAAAATTGATTATATTTACACACATTTAAAATGATAAGGTGGATTTTTATGATTTTGGTTGTTAATTACTCATGAAAGGTGTTATCGTAACCATGTTCTAGAGCTAAAAATATTTTTCCTTGAATGTAAGAAATGGAGAAACTATCTTTATGGAGAATATGTGATATATAGATAAACCACCAATGTTTTTAGTATATATTCTCATATATGGATCTCAACAAGCATTATTGAAGTTAGTTATTACTATTTAAGGACCAAAATTTTCATATTCACTATAATATTGGAATTCAAAATAAGGTAACCAATATAGATAGAAGAAAATAAAATTACAATCTAACTATGACACATAATTAATAATACCCTATTTTAATAGATATTTAGTCTATAGAAATAAAAATCATAGCATAGGAGAATAATTCCTACATAGAACAATTTATTCTTAACTATCTATCAAATATATTGTCAATGATGTATAAAACGATGACTATGGCTTAAAAATAAGGGTTGAAGAACTGAAAGATGAGAAACATCATGATTTCCACATATTTGAAGGTTGATTTGTTCATTTTCTATCTAAACACTATGTTCATTTATCACTTGAGATAAATAAATAACTATAGAAAAATTTTCATAGCTCATCTTTCTCTATCCATCATTGAAGTACCAAGATGTAAAATGGGATTTTATATCACATTTGTTTTGATGAAAAATTAGATGGAGAAAACTAAGTATTCCTTAAAGTTCATGGTATATCAAAATGTTATTTCATAGTTATAGAAGTCCAAATTTATGATGATAAAATTTTTGATACCCACATGGAAATAGGATAATATCACCACATGCCACATCAATGGTCTCATAAATTTATCCAAAGGATGCATGTAATTTGTGTTGTAGTAGATTGACTCACGAAGAACACTCAATTATTCATTATTCAAGAAAATTAATCTATTGATCAACATTAAATGATATTCATAATGGAAGTTTTGAGGCTACATGGGGTACCACATTCAATCATTTCTGATAATTAGTCATGGTTCACTTTTAAACTCTATAGGATTATTCAAAATTCTCATAAACCAGAATTTATTTTTTATAGTTCCAATCACCCCAAAAATGATGGATTATCTAAAATAGCCCTTCATATAGTATATGAAATGTTCATTTAATTATCAATGGAATTTATGGTTGGATGGAATAAATAGCTATAAAAAAATTACCTCTAATAAAATTAAATCATGGAATCAATTATTCAAATAGATCAATATAAAACTCCTAATGAGAAACATTTTAGAACTCTTACAAGATTGGATGATGTTTGTGAAAAATATAAACATGGAACTGATCATATCCAAGAGATGACAGAAATGGTTCAATCTATCTAAAAACACATAAAAACTACTTAGATTCATCAAAATATTTTTTTTCCAAAACCATAAAAGGAAATTTATGTTTATTATTGGACACAATATTTTCCTTTAAATATCACTAAGGAAAAGATTCATGATTTTTGGAAAGAAATGAAATAATATCCCAAAGTATATTTCCCCTTTGAGAACATTGATCACATTTGACTAGTATACTGTCATCTAGAGCATCCACAAAAAATTACAGATGTCCATGATGTGTTCAGCATATCACTCTTGAGGATGTACATAACTAATCCTATATATTTAAGGAATCTAGAGGTAGTCCAAATGTGGAATGAAATTTTTTAGGAGTATTATCCTATAAAGATCATGTATTGTTGAGAAAATATTTTACCTGATAAGATAAATCACCATATCATTGTAGTATGGAGGAACCATAAATATGAATAGGCAATAAGGGAACTATAGTAAACAATGAGACTAAACAACCCTAGACAATTATCAAGTAATAATTTGATTTGAAATTGAGAGTTTAATTTTTTTAAAGTGGGAGAGAATGTAAAAACCAAAAAATATTTATTATATAAATAAATGAACTCATTCATCCCATTAAACATTTATTTTGTTTTTAAATTAAAGGAATTAAAAATAATTTTATATTCCAAAAAATTTCATTAATGAATGGATTTCTACTAGTTTAAGATGTGTAAGATCCATTATATGTGATGTAGTGAATATGTATAATAATACAAGATGCCAAAAACACATTATTTAATTATTTAATAATATCATATTAAAAATAAAACAACCCACAATAACATACTAAAGTTTTCAATGGGAAAATATATAGAGGACAAATTATATGAAATTTAAAAATTTGGGTCACCTTGATCCCCTATAATCACCACACCCATGATAATCAATATATTAGATTAAAAAAGAGTTAGTAATACATTATTCATTTTGGAAAAAATATTGAACCTTGATAGAATCAATGTGAATGGTGAAGTGTATGATTAACAATTTATTTTTATGGAAATATGATCATATAAAATTATGTCTTCTAGCTAACATGGTTAACCTTAATTATGACCATTTGTCTATAATTTTTTTTTTTTTCATTATATTTGGTTATGTTTGTAAATTTAAGAGACGTCTATAATATTTTATACAACTAAAAATTAATTATTAGATAAAATTAATATATTACATTAAAAATGACTTTTAATAAAAATTTATAAGTTTTAATTAATTTATATTTTAGGATAAAATATTATAAATACATTTTAATTGTTTAAATATTTTAAAAAATACAGAAATATTTTTTATTATGGTAATACAATTTAATACGGTAATTTTTTACATTTTAAATAATTAAGGGTTTTAATTTAAAAGGTAAAATTAAAATATTTCTATATTTATTTCAATAATATTAATTTCATTTTTGATCTCATTACATAAAGATTATCTTGTGGTGTTTTTATGGCTCACCTCTAATAAATTTGTTTTTTTGTGGAAAAGTAAATATTCCAGCATTACGAGAACTCTCATTTTATGAAATCATTATTATTTTATAATGATAAAAAATAGTATGAATCATTCCAGTTAATAAAAATTTCCTTTAATAAGTAAAATATGAAATTATATATATATATATATATTATTTTTTTTCTTTTCCAAATTTATACTTTACATTTTTAACCAAAAAGGGGATTTTTTTTAAAAAAAATTAATTTATTATTTATGTTCACTAATTAAGATTGATATTAAAAAATAATTAGTTTTTGAAGTCCATGACCTTCCAACTATATTTTTTTACTCATTAATATCCCAATAAATTTCTTTTTTTCCTTACAGCCAGATGTATATTATTTATATAATAAAATAACCAATAGTTAATCCTTCAATGAGCATGCTCCCTCAAGTATAAATACCACCCATTACCCATTATTATCCCATAAAAGTTTATAAAACATGAATTTATAGTCAATTTACTTCCCAGATAATACCTTATAGGTGACCCCATGGTCTCATGGTTCCATACTAAGATTTGAAGAACCTTATCATCAAAGAAATGTAATTATCCTCTTCTTCATTTTCATTAAACTACCTCATATTTAGAAGTCTTATTAATGTCAAAGATTCCTTCAAATCATGAAATTTTGATCTCCCAATTACATACAAAATTGTTTTTATCAACATAATAAATTCATTCCCACAATTTATTTATTCCTGTTGTTTTATGTTGTATATTTCCATGCTGATGAAATCATTTAATGAAAAAAAAATTTCAAGAACTATTTTTATATTTTGAAAACTCATACATCCTCTGTTCCCATTGTAAAAACCTATATATTAGTCTAATATATTAATTTTTTATATTTACATGTATTAAATACACATTCCAAATTAATGCCTTAAAAATGATGTACTGTTCAACTCCTTGGGCATTTATGAAGTCGATGATTTTATATGAAACCCAATTATTATTCTACTTGGGATATTGAGGAATTGATTTATTATGATCAATGTGGATCACTAGAATTATGACATATGAATGGTTTACCCTAATAGTGTTACAATGAATTTGGGTAAGAATTAATCTCTTGATATGACATCTTTTAGGATACAATGGTGAATAACTATGGTAATTATGATTTCTGACACCTTGGTGATAAACCATAACGATATAATTATGAATGTCCCATTTTTATATTATATCCATGTTTATTTATTATAATTCATGTTATTTATAATATGATATGCCTCATTTTCATATTATCATTCCTAATTGATATGCCTCTTGATGGAAATCTATGTTTCTCATTTTCACCTCTTCATATGATGATATGTTTTTTGGGTATTCATGATACATATATATATATATTACACTTTTCATAATAGAGAAAATATCTCAATATATTAAAATAATAAATTATTAAAACAAACACAAGATCATGAGTTGGATAGTTATGTTAATTAATCATTAACTTCCCTGATGTATAGGTAATAACATTATCATTCTTCATTTGGACACAAGAAAGTATCCTCTTTGATACATCAACATGTTCTATGAAACCATCATTTTCTCATGGTAGATTAAATATATGGGAATTAACTAATCGATTATTGATTTATTAAAATAAATCATCACATTTCCATGTCGAAACAAACATAACTCCCTTACATTTCATCTTGGTTAACGGTTTATCTAATCTAGAAATTATTTAGAAAACAAACTAATAGTAAGCTAAAAAACATTGAAACTACATACCTCGATTATATTAATTTGCATAGGCCATTCATGGACTGGCTTTATCTTCCCATTTTCAACTAATACTTTATCCTTTATGATAATATGTCCATAAAAAGAAACATTTTGAAGAAAAAATTCATGATTTCTAAATTTTCTATTTAACCCATTTCTTTTAATGGTCACCAGAATGAACCCCATGTTATTCTAATTATACTCATTTCTCTTAGAGTATACTAATATATCATCAATAAATAAAACAATATTATTATAAAGATATTCCCATAATACTCTATTAATAATATCTATCAATATATAGGGTTCATTACTAAACTTATATGTAAATTATGTGAACCCAAAATTTCAATACATCATACAATATTTTGTTTGTACCTCCTTCTTATTTACTCACAATTAATGATACCATGAAAGAATATAAATCTAATAATTTAATTGATACAAGTTATGTTTATCAAATAATTCATAAATGTGAGGTGTATTGTACCTATTAATTATCATAATAGAAGTGGTTTCTCAATAATCAATTAAAAGCCTTAGAGATCTATCGTCCTTTCCAATGAAAAGAACTTGGTCTCCTGATGTTGAAACACTAGGGTTTATAAATACCTTTTCAAAAATATAATATAGTTTATTCTTAACTCCAATAATTCAATAGTGAAAATATTATAGTGTTTTTTTAATATTGGTCTTGTATTAGGGATTAAATCAATTAAAAACTCAGTTTAATGCTGTAGTGGTTTCCAAGGAAATTTTACATCAACTAAATCAGTGCATTTATTCATAATAGGTATATCCTTTATTTAAATTTTTTTTTTCCATACATCGATTTTCTTTCCTCTTATACCCCAAGAATCTCATTAAAAAAATCTACTAGGTGTTGATCTAGACATCACAAAAATTATGTGGTATCCCCTTTAATGAAATGGGATTCCACATCACAAAATATAACATTCTTATATCTACCACTATACGATTATTGAAATCAACCATTGTTACTAGGATCACATAATATTTTCCATTTAACTTATTCCTTTTTTTAAGAATATTAACTTGATAAAATGATAATTATTTAAATTGTCTCCCATATTTTTATAGATGAAGCTTATCACATTGGAATTTTTGTTCTTTCTCTTATAATCATAGTCATGGTTCCCTTTATCTCCAGACTTTTAGGAATCTCCCATTAAAAATAGGAATGTTCCATGGGGTTTTTTTCCAAATCTATTACAATATATAAATTCATCCGTTCGTTTTTTTTCCATCTTTTATTTTTCATTTTCTTTCATTCTCAACATCCCTCTTGTTATATTTATTTCCATCGAAGCCATTTGATTTGTAAAATTATTTCTCTATCATGATATTACAAGATACTATGGCCTCATTTAATAAGATTGTTTGAGATACTATTCCCCATTGAAGGATTGGATTAACAAATAATTATGCATTCAACCATGTTCTTGGGAATACATACATAGTGTGTATTATTCGTTGATAGCATAGTAAAGTTGGCTTCATACATAGACGGATTTTTATCTTCATTTATTATAGACATAGAAATTTTTTTCATATCCACTACTTTATTATGAAGAAAATATTTTTCTATGAAGTGTAAAATAAAGTCATTACACTCTAGGATCACTATTTTCCCCTCAAACTTATTGTATTGAATTAATTACGCCATTTATGTGCATCCCATAAGAGATGATAAACCATGATTACAAACATTTCTCTAACATTACATCATATGGGATGAATTAAATTTTATAAGGATCATATCTATTATTAATATAAAGATGGATTTTAAACCCATTGAATGATATAGGTTTCATAAACATGTTGTGGCTTAACATTGTTATACCACATTATAGATCAGAAGGATTCTCTATACGAGAAAGGTGATTATTAATATCCTGATTCATCAAACCCAATATGGGTATAATTTGATTAGTTCTAGCTACTACTCATGATCAATATTAATTATCATTCCCATGAGGGGAATCCCTACATTGAGTACATGCATTGAAATAGTTATCATTCCTTCCACTAGGACCCATTTCTAGATAATAGAATACATGATAATAGTTCATCATATTATGAAAAAAATTGTAATCCAAATCCTAGAGAAATAACTAACATAAATAGAATAATTTAAGGATAAAAAATATCATAATTATATAAAAGGGTTATTTGAGAAATTTTTCAAATAAAAATATTTTAATATCTTTTATTGTGGTTTTTCATTACAATTTCAATTATCCAATCAATATCCCCTTGGATTTTCAAAACCTGTGTGTGGTAAGGACCATTTTCATTCACTCTGAGGAGATCAATTCAATTCCAAATACACCCTTTTCATAGTCATTACCCCGAGGTACAATTTAATAAAATCCACGTCCACATGTATTATCTTTAATGGGATATATTTCTATGGAGATAACATAAAATTTATTCCATGAAAAAAATATGATGTTCTTCTATTCTTATCTTGAAATTCTATCGTATGGTCATTTTACCTAATATATGTTTTCTAAAATCTACTTCTTAGTGTTTCTATTATAAATCCTCTCGTAAAAACTGCGAATACCCTGATTTTAATTCCTAGACTCAATGGTTTATTTATTAAATTTTCATAAGATACCAGGAATCGAATCCCAGAGTATAGAATAGTTTAGTAGAATTTTTATAATAGATACATACTAAAATATCATATTTCAATTGAAAAAATACAATACAAAATAGTGTTTTCTTATAGTACACTATTTTCTTTGTTAGAATTTCTAAGCATTTCAATCATAAAAATATTCTTAGAAACATATGGAAAGAAACATAAGAAAGGGGTGAGATTTAATTCTCAGTAAGGGTATCTGTATAATGTGATAAATCATGAATAAATAAGAAATTATCAATATTGTAAGGTAACTAACTGAAACACATTCGAGTCAATAAATTACCTATTCTTAATATGATACAAATAAATTAAGACTGTATATTTCAATATAAAAAAACACATGTGATTTCATCTTAACAATTTATATTACAATGCATTGTATAATCACAAGGAAGATCAATAACTAATCTCATATTGAGATAATGAATAATTTTAGACATCACAAGAAAACCATTGGAATATCTTTCTAATACAAATAACATAAATAGTTATGGTCTTTTCTAAAAACCAATGCTAGTATGTCTTCTGATACCAACTAATGCATCAGGGGATAAAGAGGGCCCCTATTTTCACATGCTAATTTTAATTAATTCTTAATATTAAAGGGATGAAACATAATCCATAAAAAACATTCATATTTAAAAACTGCCAAAATAGATTTTAATACTCTCCCCAATAAATAAACTTAATAATAAAACACTCTTAGTATTATTTCTAATGATATTAAAATACTACATCCCTATTAAAAAATATCCTAAAAAATATATATAAATTATAAAAATTTTATTATTAAAATATATTTTAAATGGGGAATATGTGAAATATGTTCATTCTTAGTTGATGAGTAAAAATACTATTAAAAAATAAATGTTTCTTGAGAGAAATATCCATTTCATTTAAAAAATCAATTTCTATAAAACCGAATATTTATATAATATGAATATTTACATTTTAATTGAAAATATACTTGAATTTTTTTAAAATATTGCTTAATTAAATGATTTTCCATGATATAAGGTAACTATGAACACATCGTACATGTTATAAAAAAATTCCATTCACACAGTTGTTAGAAGGTACAAAGGTGCATTATTAGGAAAATGAAAATAAACTTTCATTAAATTCATATTGGAAAAAGGAAAAATGGGGGAAATTTATTTAATAAATCATTTGGATAATATTTAAAAAATCAATATATTTATAGATATCTTTGATATGGAATGAAATTGTTTTTAATGATGAGACCAATACACTCATCTTTTCATAAATTCATTTGGTCAGTCATTTATGTTCCTAAGTTGAAAATTTTAGATTACTATATAAAAATTTATATAATTAATAGAGGAGAATAATATTTATTTGTTTTAGTATAAAAATTGAAACTAATTCCCCAAAAAGGATATTATAAAATAAATAATATAGAATAATAATGATATTGTGAAAAAAACACTTAACACATTAGTAACAATTGAATCAATAGATCTATGAATGAAAAAAAATCAAAATAATCATTGAATACAAATAATAAAAATATCTGAATTATATAACATATAATTGGATTATTATACACTCATAAAAAATAAATAAGTGGTGAATATGATATACATCCCCTAAATGTAAAAGTTATATGATAAACCCTTACAACATGTCCGATTTCTATTATACATGTTCGAAATGTCAGTGTAATAAATTTTGATATATTATGAATATATTTCATAAAAATAATTATATATTATATAATATATATGATTTACTTATTTCCTATTCTAACTCTATTATAAAAAAATTAATTGTTAAAATCACTATTTTGTTTAATAATTTCCCAATTTTTCATGTTTGTGTGGTTGAGTAGTTTTGGTCAATATATTTTAAATTTGGTAAAATTATCTACATAATGTTAAACATAATTTAAATATTTTATATAATAATTATATTAGTATTATAATAATCCACAAATGTTAGAGATGGAAAAAGAAGATACACCATTCATGGAGACGGTAGGACATACATATGCATAAATACTCTTTCTATATTCTAATTTATCGAGTGTAAAAAGATAAATAATGTTTTCTAATAAAATTCAATGATTATTTTTAAAATTTAATTTATATTAATTAAATATTTCATTATTACCATTCATTTAAAAATTAAATGAAATTCATTTCACAATGTTATGTGGGGGTGGTAGACTACTAATATGCATGAACGTTGTTAATGTTTACCAATATATTATAAGGGAAGATTTTATATGTTATGTAATAATTATGTAAGTATATTAATGTCAAAAATATCATATAAAAATTCTAAATATTTCATTATATCTACCCATGAATGGTGGTCATGGAATAAGAATTATATGGTTTAATTAGGTGTTAGTCCGCCTAAAACAAGATTGATGGTTTCATTTCCCATTTTGAAAAATGAGAGCTTAATATATGTTATTAAATTTACATAATAAAAAATATATATATAATATGAAATTAATTTTATTATTTTATTTTTTCATATTTTATAGACTTAAAATAATTATTAAAATAAAAATACATGGTTTGGAACATTATCTCTTCTTTATATAACCTCTTTTAGTTTATTTATAATGCATTGCAATATAGGATTTCTGAAAAAAGGAATATAGTATTTGTAAAGGAATATCAAAAATACATATGTGCATGTAATGGTTTATATAAAAGCAGTTTGGACTGTGAGGGATAGAGGAGAGGGTGTGACCTTTTATAAGTGGGGGATAAGACCAAGTGGAAATTTTGAAAAATAAAATGTTTTAACGAAAGTTTTCACATTATATCATTCTCTTAAATGGTTAATTATCAATAAATTTATGATATAAGGTTGAAATATATCCATAAAATAGAAATTTTACAAATTTATATATTATTCAAATCATTATCATTTTAGTTTATCCCCATATTAAAATAATTATATCCATGAATGTTATAATTAATTTTTAGTGTTTCACCAACTCATTATAAGAGAAATTTAATTTTACCATTTTATATAATAAACATTATGAATATTGAAAACCTGGTATCAATTTTTCAAAATTTCATTTATAGAACTGGAAAACATTAATATTAAATTGAACTTATACATGTGATGAAAAAACAGTTTTTCAAAGATAAAACTATCATTAGTAGAAAATGTGTTGATATAATAGTTAATTATTAACATAATTATAATGTCTAAAATTTTATTAATAATATTATTATTTTAATTATTTTAATTTTAAATACATTTTATGTGAGAATATAAATTCTAAATTAATTAAATGACAATGAAATTTTCAATAAAAAACATGTATTTTTCACGAATTATTAAAAACATTAATTTTATAGAAAATTAACAATAAATAGCTCTAATTTATGATTAAAATTAGGATTCAGACAATAAATTTTATTTACTAATTATATTTTTTTAAATTAGTAAAAAATAATTTTAATTTATGCTGACAAATCATGAAAGACAACCTTTTTTATTATAGTTTTTTAGAAAACATTTTTATTAATTTCTAATGATTTATTTTATAATTAGTAGAAAAAATTTATTTATATAATAAATTGGTACACCAAATAAATTTCAAAATTTATTTTTTCCTATTCATACCTAATTATTTAATGCCTAGTTTAATATGATTTAATTAGATGACAGGTTTCATTTAATATAAGATATTGAAGAGATTTAATTTATTGAAGATGAAATATATCATAATGTATCAGGGTGTAACCTAAATGGGTGAATCATATTAAGAATACATATAAAGAAGAATAAATCAACTACATGGGCTTTGAAGAGTTTTAAAAGTAACATTTCAATAAGTATTTTCCCCAGAATCTTTATAGTAACCTATATTGATAATTCTTGGTGCGGAAAAAACATGAGGGCGAATCCATTTGTATTAATAATGAAAAATTCAATATAAATGAAATTTATTTATTAGGTTTTATAATTTATTGTCAATAAAAAATCAATATTTTCATCCAACTGTTAAAACCAAGCCACATAAATTATTTTTCTATTATAAATATTAGTCGTTATGAGGAAATTTTTTATATCTTATTGTGGTATAAATTGAGATAGAAGACTCCAATTTTTTTATGTTTTTAAGAAAAGATGAGAAAAATTGGTTTTATAGAAACATATGTGATAAAACTAATTTGGTAAAAAAATTAATCCTCTTAAATGTTTAAAATGTTCTATTAAACGCATGGATGTTCTCTCAATATAATATGTAAATTCTTCAAGAGTTGAATAAATATTTATCATGAATATGATTTATAAGGAGATATGAAGAGTCTAAAAGTTGATATGAATATAAAAATTTCTCATCCTGATGAAACAGTATCACTCCAGTGATTAAATTAAATGAAATATATACATTATTCTAATTATTAAACAAATAAAATGGTTTAAGATGACAATAGAAATCAAGGACCTATTATTTCAATGTTTGAAGGGAATGATTTTTTGATTACAAATATTTATGTCACTTCTAAAAAAGAAGTTGTTAGAGGTACCCATAAAATATTTTTAGGAATAGTATATGTACTAAATAATTCTAGTTATGTGTTCCCCATTATTTACGAAAATTTTTCTAATGGAATCAAATCATAACAACCAATGATTATATTTTGAAATGTTATTAAAAATTATATGTGGTAAAATTATTTAATATCATTTATATGAGTCTTATCCAATAAAATTTAATGGGAATGTGCTGTATTAAAATCTTATTATTCTCGAATTAAAATAATTTCATGTAAATTTATGAATATATTGGATATCACTAAATATATAGAATATTAATTACCTTGATAGGGATGTCACATTTCATATTATGAATGAAATTTTGATCATCTAGTAGTAAATTTCATAATATGATATCAATATGTAAATTTGTTCTATTATATGTCATTAATAAGTGTTCATTAGGGGAATTTAGTATAAATGGTTTGGTTGTATCCCAACATTAAAGATAAACCTATTGTACAAAAATAATTTCAACTTAATTCAAAACAAAATATCTGGCCTTAACATAGATCTCAATGATGAGTTTTAAATAAAACAATTTCTAGGTTTTATGACAATATCCATGAATCATTATATAATGTATCCAATTTAGTTGAATAAATTGAATAATAACCTCCATAAGAATCAAGATAAGGGTTTATATGCACATGGTATTCACCATGGGTTCCACAAAAAAGATGGGATATTTCATCTCAACATTGATTTCGATGATCATAACAATATCATTATCTAGAACCACAATCATTACCCTATATTAATAATCTATTCAATAAAATATAAGGAGAGTAAAACTTGTCAAATATTTACCTTAAATATGGATATCATCAGTTAATTATACAAATTTAGGATATAATCAACATCGAACTATATATAAGATACGGCCTCTATGAAATTATTGTGATACATTTATGACTTATAAATTCCAATTTTATTATCATGGATAAGATGAATTGAGTGTATTCTTATAACATAAATCAATTTTGGTAGAATTTATTATATAAATTCAAATATATTCAATACGAAATTATTAAAATAAATATTATTTGATGTATATTCTATAAAACCTGTAATATTAAATTCAATATTGAAAATGAGGGCATTTATTATGATCCTTCAATGATAGAGGTTATTTAAACATGGCCAAGACCAACCATTATAAAAGATATATTTAGTTTTCCTTGATTCCATGGATACTATTAACATATTGTGAGAAACGTATCACCACTATCAAATCTATTATCTATTTTCACTATATAGGGATTCATAATCCTTTGGATAGATAAATGTGAAAAAATAAAGTAGATCAAGAGATGAGCAGTCCATACACTTGTACTCAAATTTTCTTATAGTGGAGTATGGGTTTTCATATCCATTAATGAATCCATGTAGGGGTTGGTATTTTTACACATGAAAAATTAAATGTATATTGTGTACGCCTCACATTAATTGAAGGTTCACGAGAAAAATTGCATATTATATTATTTTTTGTTAATGGTAGTTATATTCAAATAAATTAGTTGGAGGAATTATACTTATGATGAAAATTGTTTCATATCTACTGATCAGAAAATATTAATATATCTATTCAAATAGAAGGAGATAATAATAAAACAATATTGGTGGTTCGAATTTATCAAGGACTATTAATGACCAATTGATGAACGAAATTAATAGAAAAAATGTTCTTTATTATTTGATAAGGTAGGATAACACTACATAACTCTTGATGAGGATTGAAATATAATTGGTACACAGGAATTTTAAAATGATTGAGAATGAATTATAATGGAAGAGGAGAAATATTATCTTATATAAATGATTATTCAACCAAACTTCAATATTAATATTATGGAGGAATAAAAGAAGGATATGGAGTATCCCATAATGGTAAAGAATACTATATATATTAAATTTTATAGTAATAGAATTATAATATTTGGGATAAGATTTTTTTCCAAATCAAAAACAAAATTGAAATTATAGTTATTGGAAGAGGCATATTGATTATAATTCCATATCCATTATATAAACACAAATATGCACATATATCTCCAAGATAAATTCTAGTGGGACAAGATGAAATAAGATATTTTTTAGTTTGTATCATGATGCTTATTTTACCAGTAAGTTAAGGTGGAATAAAACACATATAATGTGATGATGAAGTCCTTTCATCTAAACTTATGGATATAAGATAATATCACAATGAATTTCATCTTAAGACTTCCCAATACTTCTAAGGGCCATTCATACATTTGGGTATTAGTTAATTGGCTTATAAAGAAAATAAATTTCATTGATATTCATGAAAATTTCATATATTATCATCATTAATAATTATATATTATGAATTAGTATGCATTAATGGAGTACCAAATTCCAATATACCTGACCTATATATGTGGTTTACCTCGATTTTATAGATGATTATTCAATATTAATTAGATATATAATTTTGGTTTAGAACATCTTGTAATCCTTACAATGATCATGAATATGAATGGAAATGGTGAAACTATGAGGTTAATCTATGATCATATTCTAGGGACATAAAATGAGGTTGTGATATGTGTTATCCCTTGATATAGTTCTAATATAAATATAGTTTCATTTCTCACAAAAAAATGTAAACCAATGAGGCTATTTATGGGAAGATATTAAGAACTATACCATATTTGGATAAATATATAGACTGTAATCTATGGTATTATATTTTCCTCATGAGATGTTATAGAATATCCAAACTATTCAGTTGAACATTTAAAATACATAGGGTAAATAAATGATATATTTAGATTATTTATTTTGATAAGTATAATTTTATTTCAGAGATAATTTATTGTTTTGAATATCATCTATGAAGTGGGTTATTAGATTTATCAATGGAAAATGTTAATATCTATATACATTTGGCCTTTTGAAATATAAGATCTTATAAATATGGAATCTTACCATATTTCAATTCCACCAAACCTCTCCCAAATGAATCATTTATTCCTTCTTTCACTTCTGAGAAAATAAATTCAGAATACATAAATTTTATATGTATTAAAATATGTAAAAATAGAACATGATATCCCTATGAGAAACAACAAGTAGAAATATTTTATTATAGTGATAACGTGATATAAAATAGAACCACCCACCTAATTAAATTTATCTTTTGGAATATTATGTTTTTATAAATAAAATGAAAACAAGAATATGTAATGAGGAAGAGGAAATGACTTATTTTTCAATCATATTGATGGAATTTGAGGGGAGGAATTGTTTTAAGAATATATGATTTATCTCTTATGGATTAAATTATTTGTTTTTCGTAAAATAAATTCGTTGGGTTAATAGTTTGTTTCACATGAAACACTGAACTAAAATGATAAAAAAATTCGAAAAAATATTACCATAAATGATACAAATTAGTTTAATTATTAGAATATAATATGAAAAATAATTATGAAAATTAAAATAATAATAAAACCACAAGTAAAAAATAAATAACATTAATATGCAACCCTTATCCTCAAGGTTTTCCATGAAGACCATTTCCCCAATTAGAAATATGGAAATATTTAAATGAATTTAAAATATAATATACATTTTTAAAATTAATTAATTGAATAGGATAAGTGAATTTTAATGAATTATGTAAGGTAATATATAATATTTTAATATGAAAATTATATATATTCCATAGAATTATGGATGTCAGACATTTTGAAATTTATTGTATTGTTATTAGATATAAATGACTCCAATATATTAATATATATATATTTTAATTGTTGTAATGAAATATCAAACAATAAAATTTATGATTGATATGAAATAACATTGAGAAAAAATTACTAAAAACTCATTTTCAATAAAAATATGCATTATATATTAATTTTTCCTTTCTACATTAAATGTAAATATATTATAATTTATATTTGATAAAATGAATGTCTTTTTGGATATTTAATTTCAAAATTATCTTGGGTATAATTTTTTTATTTTGCAATGAATGTTGATTTTCTATTAATGGTAAATAAATATTGTTCTTATAATTATTTGATCCTTTTTTATATCATTATGATGAAAATAGGATATAAAATCATACTACAGATTTAAAATTTCCATAGAATTATTTATTATATAAAATAATTCATTTTTAAATGAGAAGTTGACTTTAGAAAATATTTATTTTAAATTTTGGTACCAATGTTATATTTTATTGAACAAACTATTTCTTGTCCTTTTACTTTATTTAAGTATTCAAATTATTCTTATCACTGATGTATTAATTTTAAATTTAAATATCCCAAATTTTTTACTCATAATCTTATAAATTCCATGATAATAAAAAAATCATAGTTTTTGGCCTAGATGATAAAATGATCAATAGGTATTGTAAAATTCCACCCCACTCACATATAATAATTTCCCTTTTATACTAACCTCAACCAATACAATTCCTAATAATAGACTAATAAAAATAAAACTATTCTTAAAATAATATTCATCCACCACATTTGGGTAATTATTGTCCTATAAAGGATTCCCAATTCCCTCATTTATAAGAGGCTCTCTAAGAGGATATATAGGCTTTAATGTTAGAGTTATATTCCCCCAAATAATACTTCCTAATAATTCTCATCCACATATTCATAAATATGATTCAAAATTTCAATTAAAAAAAATAATAGGTTAATTATATATATATATAGATGATATTATTTCTATATAACATTAATTTATTATTCATTTACTTTTTATAACATTTTTTTATTTGGGATGATCATACCACCAACAATGCCAATGTGAAAACATTTACGTCCTAAATTATTAAAAAAATAATAATTTTGATAAAATAATTTATGAATGGTAAATTTATGTTACATTAATAATTTTCTATGGTAATATTTATACTTTTTTTAAAAGGATAAAGGTTTTTTTACTTTTATAAGAAAATATAAAAAATAATTTAATCAAAGAGTGTATATAAAAACATAACAAATGTGACAAAACGGTAAAAGATAGTCACCAAAAAAATTTCTCAACCTTTCACCTAATTTTTTTATTCTTCTCAAATTTTATTTCATTCAACTATATTGTATCTTTACCCCCAAACTCTGTTTCTCCCCCTACATGATGGAGGAGATTTAATCCTTTCATGTATGGTCTCAAATTTAGTGAATTTAAAGATTGTGCTTCCAGCCTGTTACACTTTGATTTTTTTTTTCAGGAGAGTTTCTCTATTCCATCAGAGTCATAATCCACTCATCCACTTCTGTTCGTGCCTGAGGAAGAGTCTCCTTGTGTTTTTTCTCTAATGCACCATATTTGAAGAACCATGAATTCAATCCTTAATCTCATTGGTATAGTCTATTTTTTTAGAAAAAGTTTTAGATTTACTTTTATTTGATTAATCAACCACCACATGAGAGTCAACCAGGGCCCTTGTCTTCTTATAAGAAACATATTGAAATCCATCATCATTGATGACAGATTTTGATGAAGCTTGTCAAGATTTATAAATCAATCGAGAATTAGATTCAAAAAATTTTGTACCCTTTTGAATATCTGAAGATAACATCATTTATTTGGAAATATTTTGATCAATATCTTTTTTAAGATCTTCTTCATTAACTTGTTCAACTAACAGGTCATCATCACTTTATCCTTTTTTATAAATTTTAGCATTATTGACATTTTCCTCTTTAGAAAAAAAATTAAATCCCATCATTTCTTCTTTTTCATCTATGTAGAGACATTCACATTTGACGAATCAATTAGTAGGAAACCCTTACCATTATCCATTGGTTTTACATCATTATCTAGAACATGTCTGTAATCACCACTCTTCTGTTTTACAATATTAACAGCAATGTGATATTCATTGTCAATCTTATAAGGGTCATTATATCTAGGAGGCAGTTACATCGGAGGAACAATGTCATTATTCTTAACAAACACATTTGTAATATTTTTAAGACAGTTTCTCATATCATTTAAATTCATAAAATAGAAACTTCACATTGTAGATTTCCTATAATTCGAAGATTCTTGACCTGTAAAATTACTATTCTTATAGAATTTTTTCGTTTTCTAATACATCATATTCAAATAAATAATATCTCCATATGTTGTGATAATTACATTATCAACTAGATTCAAACCCAATTTATCCTAAACTAAGAACCGAGTGAAGTGGGAAAATAGTTCAACATCTATTTCGTTATCAATTTTAATTATTATACTGATAAAAAAATGTAATAACAAGTTTTTGGATTGCAATGACTCCCATTAAACCAATATACCCTTACACAAATTTGAGTATTGGTGTTACCAACCTTAAATGGGTTTATTTTTTTAACCCATTAATAAAGGTTAAAATTGCAGGTTTAAATATAATTAATAAGAAACCCTAGGCTCGAACATTAAAATATTTTGAGGGAATGAGATTATGAAATATACCATTCCTAAAAAGACACATTTTCATAAGGGTAATCCACAAATTGATGAAATTATTTCCATTAGTACGTCTATTTTCAGAGTAAGATAGCATTTAGGAAGAAAAATAGAAGCTACGATCGAGAACCCACCTTTTTAACAAACTTTGATGTAGCATTAGAGACTTCTTTGATGTGTGAATTAATTTCTTTTCTTGGAATAGAATAATCATTCATGCCTTTGATGATATAAAATCATCAATTCAAAATGATTTCATCGATATCTATATCATAATGTCGTCCCTAAATTCGATATTCCAACACAAAACTAATGTGATGACGAGAATCAAATATCCTAAGCATAAGAAAACTATCTCCCATGAATAAAAAGTGTAAAAGTATCAAAATATTAGAGGTAAACCATAATAAATTATATCTTTTAAGGAGTAATACTCTGGAAATTTTTCTCTCATCCCACCGTGAGTATTAACTTCTACATATAAGTATATTTACAAATAAAATCCCTAAAATTCATTGAATTGAAAAAAATAAACACTCTATGAGAACTGTCAATATATGATCCATTTCATAACTTTTTGAATCTCAAAATATATCTGAAGAGAAAATATTAAAATATCATTAACATTATAGAGGTGGTGATCCCATTCTCAATTTTCATGTATTGGAACCTTCTAACAGATTCATGCTTGGACAAAAGATTAGTAAATATCTAAATAGTAATTATAACCAATAATATTTAAAAAATATGTAATAAGAAATTATAAATGAATGGTATTCAATAAAAAAATATAAATTTATATCTAATGTAGATAAATACTAGATGTAAATTGTTTTTATAATAGTGTGGATCATTTCTAACTGTGTATGAATCCAGGTTAAGAGCTTTTTTTCCAATCTGACTTATAAATCGAGATTCTATATGCTTGAATTATATTTTTCGGAAAATAACTATTTCTCTCCTATAATATATCTATATTATTCTAATATAAATATTATTGTGTTTTCCAAATATTATTTCCCTTTCAACTACCTTGGGTTTAAAAATCAATCAAATGATAGCTTGTAAGTGGAGACCCCTTTATCTCTTCATTATGGTATGCAATGTCTTATACTCTATATACATGTTATATATATTATTTTATGGATCCCCTTATTTACATATGATTATTAATTGAGTCCATTTTTAAATATATTTTATTTTCTTTGAAAAATAATTTAATGAATAATTTTGGATATTTTCTTTCTAGGTAATTAGCATTTGAGATTCTTTATAATAAAATGAAATGAATCTTCTTTTTTAATTAATTCTGTAAAATATTATTTTCCCACCAATATATATGATTTTATATTTATGAGTTATACATTCCGTGATTTCATAGTTTTCTCAGAATAAATTATAATTCCTATTATTTTATAAAATAAGTTTCTTTAAACAAATATCTTCCAAAAGTAAATGATATTTCTTTTTTGTTTTTCAAAGATTCATTAATATTATATTATAATGTTATTTTCCTATATTTCAACATCCATTAATGTCTATAATTATTCAATGGAGATAATCTTGAATGATTCTATGAACTTTTTTCCTCCTTATATATTATGATCACAAATTCATAGAATTTATAGAAAAAGAATTTCATTCACATGTGTTATTTATGTTATGATGGAATTATGAGTGTTTTAATATTATTACGGCATCCATATATATGGGAGGTCATTATAGGATGGGTGGGTATTTTATATTGGCCTGATTCATTGGTTAATGTTTACATTATTTGATTATAGAGGGGTAATAAGTGGTAATCCAAAGTCCAATATGTTACAAGATACAAGTGGTTATCCAAAATACAATGTGTTATTGGATATGAGTGGTTTCCAAAGATAACTATGTTATTAGTAGGTGGTCATCTTAGTCCATTATGTTATAAATTTCATAGATGTTTGAAATGAAATATTATCTAATTAAAATTGTTATCTGAGTTCCATCTTCAATTTTTATAGAATATAACAACGTCATAAGGTCTCATTATTATTGAGAAATACTTTCGCAAACTCATGGATCTTGTGTTAAATTATCCACATAAACATAATTAACGATTCCAGATTTATGATCTATATTTAATTGGGTGATATTAATATATGTTGTATTCATAAATCATTATTATATTGTCATACCAACATTTTTATCTTATGCTCAATTATGATCTCTAATAGATATGTGTTATGATCACCCAAACTGAGCAAGTTGGACCACCCTTTCATATATTCCTTTTTCCACATGGACCTATTTTGAGTATTATTTGTAACATATCTAAAATGTTATTATGTGTGAAGAAAATTGGTGGGATATAATATATATTTTCTATGAAATAGTGTTGATGGTGTTTTCATTCTATAATGATAACGAACCTATAGTTTTGGGGTATGAATTATTGTGATTTGTAATTAATATCCACGATAAGTTATAGAATAAGTACCCATATTATGATTGAGTTGTCTCACCTTAAAAAAAATAAATTATTACTGATATTATATTAATTATTCTATTTTATATACTAAACCCAAAAATTTCAATCATTGTAGTAGTATAATTCAGTTGTGAACCTCTGATAATCTTACTGTCATTATATATCACATGTTTTCTATTAAATTTTCTCATGTAAAATAATACACCCACTGAGTATTCAATGAGATCATACATAATCTCTAAGTGTATCTCCCAGTTTTATTCTACACTTATTGAAGAAAATATTAAATCCCTCACTAATATCTCAATTTAATCAAAAAATATATTTATCAGAGAAATACTATTTTCTATCCCTATGAGTGATCACATGCATGTTTTTCTCTTTTTGAATTCATTATTGAACCTTCCAAAAAATATAATATGTCCAAAGAAACCTCTAATTACCAATATTGGATTAGAGTTTTGTACTATATAGATTACTTATATTTTTTCATCATTTATTTTATTCCAAAATTGGAAATTCTATCTTTTAAAACAATATCACACATCAATGATCAGAGAGAGTTAGTCAATGGTTTTCCATTAATCCCTAAATGAATTATAAACCTTAAAAGGTTTTTTAACCAATGATTTTTCATAAAAACATTGTATTATTGTTGATATTTATTAAATTAATTACCTATAATAACAAAAAATATATAAAATAAATGAATGAAATCATGAAAATGTAAAATGAGTAAATTGAGATAAAAATTTAGATTGTAAATATTAGAAAAAATGAAATAATATCATTAAAATAACAACCCATTGATTAATAAAATTAAACATCCATTTTATCTCTAAATAATCAATTATCCTCTCATTATACGATCATTATCCATAACTAACATCCTCACTAATAATTCTATCTCAATACATGGAACAAAAATAACCCTTCTAGTGCAATCAATGTGATTTTATCAAATCCTTTTGATAATTAATCTCATCTAGTATCAAGGGTAACCCAACATTTACCTATATTATAATAGTATTATAGATATGAGTGAATCATTATGAATTTACTTTTTTATTAAAAAAGTTTAGAACTAGCATTGATTGTGTGGGAAAAAATCATATTAGATAATTTATAGTAATATTTCAAAAATAATAATAAAAATTTTATATTCAATTCCACTGTAATAAATAAACTATTCCCTATACATAAAATATCATATAATATAAGACACAAAAACAATATATACTATAACACACATAGATAAGTGACTATGATGATAGACAGAAATCTAACAACCCATATATTCATGTACATCTTATATTTATCACTAACTCCCACTCACATTAGTAAAAAATGAATTTGTGTTTATATGGATGATATTATAAGTATACTCAATATAATCCTCCCCAAAACATCTCATGTTAACAGTGAAGGATCATAATAAATCCCTAAAAATTTAATAATGAAATATAATTGTAACATAATATAGTAAACCTAATCCCACTCCTCACAAATGATCACTCACCAAGAATGGTTTATAAGTTGGTACCATAATAATAAAGAAATATATGGAAGAAATTTCCCTTTTTACAATATTACAAAAATTACCAAGCAACCAAAACCAAAATACAGCATGTATTAGTTCCATCATCCCCAGTATAAAACATGTCAAAAATTGATACACTCAAATCATAACCCCATGTTCATAATAATATCCATATCCAAACATCACTAAAAAGTCACTATCACATACACTTAATCATACAAAAACATTGAGTTCCATTATATCATATGTATATTCACACTATACAGAAATCCCTTTTATCACATGTTTATATGAACTTGTGATAACTGTAGGCATTTATTTCATTGTTAAAATTTTATTTTTCAGAATTATGAAAAAAACACCAAAATATTAATATATGTAATGACATTTTGAATTTACAACATTTATTTTCTCAAAAAAAAAATAAAAGACCATAAAGACCAAATATAACATGTAAATTATATATATTCATGATTTAGGAGAGTGTTGGTGAGTATTAATAAAATTGTAACCATGATAACCATGATATGGGGGAGATGTCTAGAACTGAAAGCCAAATAGAAGCATAAATTTCATTTTCTAACTGATGAGATTGAGTATAAAAAAAAATTTATATTTTTTAACTCACCCATTTAAAATAAAACTATCTTATAAAAAAGAAAATATGTAACCAATATCTCACATAACAATCTAGCTAGCATCAATAAGTATATAGAAAAAATACATTCTAATTCCAAAATCATCAAGGATCATACTAAAACTATTCTTTTATAATTAATCAATCTCTAAATATTTAATAATATCCAACTATCAATAATAGATTAAAATTCATATTATCCATTTAAATACAAGATCTATTATTCAATATTATATTTATATTTTCATATTTATTATCTATTTAATCATTTCCCTGGTAATTTTTAAATACCTTTAACCTGTAACTAATAGATCAATTAATTAGTTACTATTCTATAATAATGTTATCCTGTGAAACATAAAAAATATTTCTGGAAAATTTAACATTTTGTAAATACTTGCAAAGAATCATGCAATCAATGGAATCGAAACACAAAAATATGAACTAATATCTAGTCAAACAGAAAATATCAACAAAAAAAGGATATATATCACATACCACTACATCCTTGATAATTAAAAATCCTTAAATAAACCTCCAACACATTTCCACACCATCCAAAACTATCTCATATTTAATTATAATTGTTACCAACATAAAAATTTAAAATAAACTCTCAACTACCACCTTTTAACCAACCATTACTCATGTGTTTGTTTAAAATATTAAAAAGGGGTATATGTTGTATAATAAATTTTAAAACACATAACATAATCATCAACTATATCAATTAATAAATAAAACTACCTCATTAAATGAAATTAAGATTTTATGAATTCTAGGACCGTGTGTAGTCACCTAAAAATATTTATTCTAGAAATCATCATCCTACATTTCAAACATAATTAATCAATTCATTTTGAGTAGGTTTTAGAAAGAAATGTATTAAATCAATTATTACATAATAACATAGATTTTTATAAAAATAATATTCTCAATGATATTCATTATCAAAACTAATATTTTGTATGGATGAATAGTAAAATCAATGAATTCATCATTAACGATCATTATTATTTTACTATCTTTATATTCTCTAATAGGATTCAATTATTATTAATGTGTAAGGAAATAATGATAATCATATGAATAGGATATCAAAATATCAAAAAAAATAACACATGTAAATATCATGAAGAGTGTATATATTCACATTCAAAATAACAATATCATCCCTTCACTTAATAAATTTCATTTTATTGTCATTTTAGTCCAATAAAAACTACATACCTATTAGAATATAAAGAATTGTAGTATCCTATTTACATATAATTATTTATAAAAAATCACAAATACATAACACAGATTCTTGTAATGAACAATCACAAAACTATAATGAAAAGAGAGCTAAACATGAATATATATACTAGTGGAAACCTAAAACAAAATTCCCAATATACTATTTTCCATAATCCCCATAGTCTATCATTTTTGTGTTTATATTTCTTCCATAAGGAATACCTCACATATGTTCTAATATATCACAAGAACATCTATGTAATCAGAGGCATATATTCAAATTGTATCCTCATCATCACAAATCCCATTAATCATTTTAGAAGACAATGAATTATTACAGAGTCTTTGAAAACTGAAAATCCAAAAGTCCTTTAATAACTATTTTATATAGGTGCATGTTATAACCATAAGACATTATAGTCTGTATACTAGTATATTCTATAAGCACAAGCTTCTACAACTTGCATAAAAATTTATGTTATAACCTCCATCCATTATATATCACATTTGAAACTATATTATATTTATAATCTGTGATATCATAGATTGAACTATATATGCTATGTTTTGTAAAGATAATGGTCTATAGAGAGTATTAAATCAATTTTAATGACAAAAACAAAAAATATAAGAGAATACTCAAAAACCAAGGCCAAATTTGTATGATTTCACCTTATCTAACTTTATTGGTGGAGTGTAGAATGTAATTAAATCATGAATATAATATAAAAAACCATTTTAAAGGATATTATTCTATCATTACTTGGTTTATAACTAATGTCCCACATGGCAGCCTTGATTCCATAATTATGTAGAAGAAACCAATACGTTATATTCTCATAAGCTTCAATGCTCATAAAAACACTAATATATTATTAATAATAAATTAAAAATAATTTAATAATTTCAATTTATAAATATAAGCATACTATGATCCTTAAAATTCTATCAATTGTTTGTCAATATTATTTTTCATGTTCTTTCTCCATAATATTTTATACAAATATTTGGTCATCATTTTACTATCATATCCTATACCTATTTAATTAATATATCAATTACATTCTATTATAAAACTCTCAGATTCTATGACACAGCTAACTTGATACTCGGATAAGTATAATTAATGATACACAAGGAAGGATTTAAGAATGTAATGAAATAGCATATAATAAATAAGAAACAATGGTTTGAGAAATAACCAATATCTGTTATCAATGGACAAATGAAACTAAATACCACCTCAATCTCAATCAAACCACCTCAACTACATCCCCACCATATTTCCACATCATCCAAACCATACATCCATCCACTATATTATATACCACAACAAAAATATCAATAAAAAATAAACACCCTTATTTTGAACAACATAAAATTATGTTTCATTTTAAAATCAAAATAAGTGATATATGTTCTAAAATAATTTTTAAAAAGGTTATAAAATTAACATTAATAATATCATTTAAAAATAACACCACCTAATGGGATAAAATCAATCATTTAATATTTTCAGTAATTAATATAGTCGACCACTGATATAGATTCCATTAATCAATATCGTCTATTAAATATTTAATTAATTAATTTCTATGAAATAGTTCAAAAATGAAATTAAATCAACATGTCAAAAAATGATATCAGAGATATTTATATATGTAATATTACAAATGAACATCCATATAATGTTAATCATTTATAACTATAACCACTATAATGAATAATGGATTCATTGAGTTTCATCTTTATATTATAGTGTTTAGGTTGTCTAATCAGTTTCAAGAAAGGGAAATATGAATTGAAACATAGATAATAATATTAATAGTATATAAAAATAAATAAATATTAGAATATTACAGGTATAATAGTCCCAATCAAATTAGAAATAACACTACAATCCATTAAATTATAAATTACTATATTATTATCATCTTTATAATGAATAGATCAATTTACCTATTATAAATTAAATATGTATAGTCCCATAATAAAAAATAATAAAATGTTATATTTTAATGTCCTAAATAATGATACTAAGATTTAATGATCACTAAAAAGAATGAAAATGGGCACAAAGATCACCAAAAATAATCATCATGATGAACCCATGTATCGTAATACATCATCCCAAAAATAATCATTTATCAATAATTGAAAAGATACTAAAAATAATAAAATAATGGGAAACTATAATGGTCTAGAATGATGAATATGGAAATAAATAATAAGAAAGAGTTGGATAGTGGTGTGATGGGTTGATTCTAATTAGTTAACTAAGTGAAGGCTTAATGTTTAATCACAAAGTCTAATGTGCATCCAAAATATTATTCTATTATCATAGGTTTTAATGAAATGAGGGGGAAATATAAAGAATTTTAGTGACTTAATATATTTATTGATTGATATAGAAAATATTGATTCATTGTACTATAAGGATTTTCCCTGCCACAATAGGATTAGATTTGAATATCATGATATGACCCCCCCCCCCTCACAGAACATTTCCATTTACTTGTGGTCTGTGATTATGTTTACGAAAAATGATAGTTTATGAAGTGTCTACATCTATCACAATAAAATGTTAAAACCCCGTGACATCACATCATGACTCTCATCCCTTATTGATAATCTTTACCTATCCTGAGATAAAATCAACGAGTGGCCTAAGAACTATAGTGAAACAACCCCCAATGGGAGAGAGCTGATGAGTTTGACCTCTATAACTTCATGATGTTATTTTAATACATAATTTTATAACCATAAATGAAATGAATAAAATAAATAAGAGTCAAATTGACAATATATAATAGTTATAAGGTGGTACGAAATGTTGAATCAGATAATTGTTTCTCCATTTTTTAAAATTATCCTCATGAATCTATATGATAATAACAAATCCAGCCTTTCCATGACTATAATTCCAATGTGAAATAACATTAAACTAACTCTATAGTATTAGGTACCCATGAAACTCAACATATTCAGGTTTTGACAGTCACAAAGATTTCACAACACAGCATTTGTAGTTTTATTTATATGACAACTATCCCACTCATTCCATCACCATTACAACTATAAAAATACATTATTAAAATCCCTTCGATCTTAATAATTGTCCAACACTATAATAACACAAAAATTAATAAAAATTTGGTTCAGGAAAAGAGGTTCCCATAGGTCAGATACCCCTTTAACAACTCTCATTCTGGAGGATCAAAATAGAACCTTGGAATGAAAATTGGAAGGGTTTTTATGAAAATAAAATCTATGACATACCACTTGAATATAGAAATTTGGATAATTATATTGCACATAAATTTTTTTAAGGAATGGTATAAATCTAGTTCCCATATCTAAACATAATTAATTATGATAATGTAATATATATCTCAAATAAAATTTAAAATTAAAAAACTCAAGATATTGAGCATGGTCTTTCAAATCATGTTACCATTTAATCTCTTCTATGGAACTGTGTAGCCATATGAAACATAAAATCAATGTAGCATTACGATACAGAACCTTCCCCTGATGGTTTGAACCCTCAATACGAAATTCCATGCACATCATATAATCGTAAGAATACTATGCACCCCAACTAATGAAATGGTATACATCATGAAGATATTGATGAAGATGTGATATGTACAATGTTCCATGGATTTTTTCTCTCTACTAGTGATGCACCAATCGATATTCAAATTCTATAATGTGTTTTAATACCTATTTTTAATGAACATACCCCCCTAGTGTCCCTCCTGAAATGGAAGTTTACAAAAGAGTTATCCTGAAATCCAAAATGCAGTATCACAGTAGTTAGTGACCATCACCATATTATAAAACACACACAAATGTGACTACTATCTTAAAAATTATTAGGAAATGCTATAAATTTTCCCAATTAACAACGTACAAATAAATAAATCATTTTTAGTAAAATAAATTCAATATAATAAATTATATAAAAGCCAATATACCAAATAACACATTCAATATTGACCATGTTCACCAAAAACACTAACATGTTTGTATGGTTCATCTCCATCAGTAGCTCCCACATACAGACACAGATAATATATGTTCATATACATCGTTGAGGATAAATACAGACTCTTTTTTATCCACCTAAAAAACTCTCAGGAAAATTTGTAAGGATTATACTATATTTACAGTGAATAAATAATAAAATAAATTTATATCCTAAAAAATAAATATGAATTTCTATAAAAATCAAGGCTTATTTCCCAGGTATTATACTAAAGTATGTAACATAATAAAAAGTGAAATCTTTATAAATGGTACCCCTCTACTATATTCCTACAATTATAGACATATAAAACACCAATAACACAAATCATGGTTTTCCCATACCCAATTTGACTATCTACGCATCTTTGTCAAAACATTATAGTAGCATCTCTATATTTATAGTCACATCTACACATTGTTGAAAAAATGCTCATATAAGTATAACTATGTAAAAATACTGTGATTCATTACAGTATTTATAAATTCACATTATAACAAAACCTATTAATTCCGTTCTTTATATAAATGTGTGATAATAATAATATATTATATATTTGACTCATTGTAATCTATAACCTTAATCCATCAAAATCCATATATATATGACTTATCCAGGAGATATTACAATTTTATTATATCCATAACATAACTGCAAGACCATATATTCTAGATAGAGAACATTCATTCTATGTTGTGAAAATATAGTTTGGTAAGGGAATTCATTATCCATCCATAACCTCATAACCTATATGTTTGGACAATAATCAAATCCAACTAAAAAATGGGAATTTTTTGTGTTATCCAACTCATGTGTTGGAGAGTATAAAATAATAAATCATATAGAACAAAACTATTTATAAATAAAATATAATATCCATAAATTCATTAAATAATAACTTTTAATTGGATAAAATAATATCCATCACAAATTACATGTAAATTAACAAAAACTAAGCATAAAAGCATCCGAAATTATATTATCACAAATAAAATATTTTTAATCATTTATAAATAATATATTAATAACCATTGATAAAAAAGGATTAGTATTTATATTGAACATCAAAATTCATGTTGATTTGATTAAATATCTTAAATCTATTTCAAAATCGATTGTTTTTTAATAAATTCTGCATTCATCGCTAAACAGAAATATCCCATCCCAATTTTTATATATTCTTAATTAGTTACCATTCCCGAACTCTTGGGTTCTATGAAAAAATTAAGCTTCTGAAAGGAAAATTAAAACTAGTTATATATAAGAAAATCATCAATAAATCATGAAAATTGTTACTAGAGGTTTAGGCACAATAGCATGAAAAAAAAGTTAAATGGACACAAATATTTAATATACTCACCCTATAAATATAACCTCCAAAATTTTATCCTTATCATATTTCCAAAACAGTAAAACAATACCAAAATTAACAAAAATATACATCACCATAATAATATTGTGAATAGTTTAATCTCCACCGTTAAAATGACAAATAATATAAACTCATTTTAAAATCATAGTAAGGGTTATATGATGAAGAATACATAGTAAAAGAATTATAAAACCTTCAGTACTAATATCATTTGATCTATAACATTACATCATTAAATAGATGTAATATTTTAAGAAATCATGCATCGATCTCATTCAGCCACTAATATTAATTCGAGTATGAAATATATTCCTTTACATTATTAAATAATAAGTAAAGCATGAGAAAGTTTTAGAAATAAATGAATAAAAAAAATTATATTACACTCGTGACAAATATTTACCAATAATTATTCTCATAGAAATGTATTATAATTATATGAATTTCCATGAAATAATGATAACATCAATGAATGATTAATTCATTATTTCCATATTTTTTAATCCTTATTTTTTTAATCAGTCACTTTTAGACCAAATATATAATAAAAAATTATAATAAATATAATTTGATATTACAATATCATAAAATTACAAGTTTCAATATCACGAAGAATATTTATAATCATATTAAAATTAACCCTACCAAAATTTAAATTTTCAAAATATAGATATATATATATATTCTTCAAGACACTCAGAAATATTTACCCATTAGAAAAAAACATGAAAATATAAAATATAAAAATAAATTAATTAATGTATTAAATACCCTACTATGATATAAACCAATACTTTTTACTGAATTAAATAGAAAACATGGATGGAAATTACTTGTATGAAGCATCCAGAAAAACCAATGATTTAAAAGTGACATCTAACTAATAATACCCTATCAATTACTAATATAAAACTCATAAAAATTAGAGGATGTAACACTTCCATGGGTTGGAGAGAGAAATGGGGAATGATGAATGAAACAAATAGGTCATTAATGTTATCTTTGATTGAAGGTACTAATTTCAAAATGATAAGGCTTGAGGTTCATCCACAATGTCTTGAGTTCATAAAAAATAAACCCAAAATCACCTAAGGTAGAATGAAAAGAGGTGGAATCACAAATAATTTAGGATACACCTGAAATTTATAGATATCCCAATAAATAAGTATATCATTACATGATATGAATTTTTACACCATGAAGTTTTTATATCTGAAGATTATAGAGTGATCCCACGGTGTTGATTTTTTCTTTCCTCTTGTAATATGACCATTTATTTGTTAAATACATTTTTTATGATGTGTCTATAGAAGTCATTCTATAATAGTGAAAATCATGAAATCTTGTTGTGACTCTTGGCCTATTTTCAACATTCTAACTAACCCTTACATAAACCCATAAGGTGTTGAATTCCCTTTAGTGAAATAACACATAATGAGACAAAATGAAGGAATGTGACATCTAGGTTTTTATTGGATAAAAAAAATACCTCCTTCAATGAATATAAAAATGAAAAGGTAAATATATATGGTATTATTATAAAAGTATTAAAAAATATAAGAGAATATATGAGGTTGATGCTTTAAATAGTTTCAAAATTTAATAAAATTTTCTTTAAGTATATACATTCCATTAGAAAATAGTATCACCCTATTTATAAGATTCCAACCCTAAATAGAATGTAGCATAAAAATCATAGATTATATCCAAAATATGGGAAAAATAATTACTCTATAACACTCTTTATCACAAAAAAAAATAATTGAATGAATTATTTTAAAATAATCCCCACTTCCTCCCTTAGCAACAATACCACCACAAAACATGCGTTGTCTCCCTTGGAATCCATGAAATGAATAAACCCTCTTAGTAACAGCTAATTTATAATGTATGGGATTGAGAAAATTTTTCCTCTAACATATCTTATGTTTGAATCTATTAGTGAACCTTTTTTCAATATAAATTACACCCAATATCACCACACAAGCATCAATACCCAATATTATCTCGACCAATGTGAGAGATGAGATATTTTCACAATATGGTAGAAAACTAATGAAAATTGTGCACATAAAAATTATCCAAAACCCCCCACCAATTCATTCCCAGGAATTAATATAATTAATATTATAAAAGTAAAAAATTTATATTGTAGAAGGATTAGGAATACAATTGATATCCTCTTGGGGAAAAATTCATCATGTTAGCCACTCGTTCTAATGAGAAAAAGAGATCATGTCACAAGAGGAGTTTGAAACATATAACTATAAATTAAATTTAATGTATACTATATAGAAATTTAAAAACCATAAAAATTAATTCCTCACAATTTTATTCTCAATTAAGCCACACAATATGGTTGAAGACTATTAAAATAGTAACTCTTTCCTTTTGAAACATCATCTTCAACCTTTATTTTTTCATAATGAAGATGAGAAAAAAACCATAGATAATGGTTCAAATTATATATAGATCAACTGAACAGTCGGTATTTCACTTTATTTGGAGATATTAATCCATCCCAACTTTTTCAACCCTCAATTCATCTAATGATCATTGTATTCTTATTTTCTTTTTATGACCGCTGAATGAAATCCTACAACATGATTTCCAAATTTTGTAAATATAAGAAGAATATAAGTTTTTTCTATCTAGTGGAGCCCAAATTATTTAATATAGATATTATTTTATCCCTCGTGAATATTGAAAATAAGTTGTTGATATAACATAATACTTCACATATAGTTCGCACGACATTTATATTACATGAGGGAAACGGGAAATAATTAATTTATATGAGAGGTATGATATGAGAGTTAAATATAGTAGGATAATATTCCCAAATTATTTCACCTTACACAGACTATGGAGTGAAATAGATCAATATACAGGTTCATTAACATAGGTGGTTTATTCAAACATGTTATTTAAAAAAATTGAGTTAATTATAACTAGATTTTGGTATTTATTGTTCATTTGTACATAACCATCGTATATTTATATTTAATCATAAATTCTTGTTGAATAGGGATGTTTTGTTATGAGTGGTGTTCACTCAGCTAATAATTCCTATATAAAAAAACTAGATATATCATGGTGTTAAATCTTCTGATACTCCATGTAATAGTCATTTTTCTCCAACAAATTGATTTATCACTTTGATATATTCATATGTGGTAGTGTGTTTTATCCATTTTAATGATATATACCAGTTATTTTGAAAACCAATAATCCATAAAATTGATTCATTAATAATACAGAAAAACTCCTTTCAATAGAAAAAACATACGCTAAACAATCAATGTTGTTTCATGGTATTTAAAACCTAAATAATATTTTAATAATGAAAAATTTTTATAAATTTTATAAATAACTCCAAATATTCCTAAATTATTTTATATTTATTTAAATAATTCTAAAATGAATAAAATCAAATGACTACATATTTTTATTTCCATTCCATATTAATCTATATTCAAAAAATGTATTAAAGTTGAATTATTTCCCCATATTTTTTATTACTTATAAAGTTAATTAATATCAAAAAATTAGCATTAAATAGGAAACATTAGGATATCATCACAACCCTATTCATTTTTCCTAAAAATTATATGAAATGGTAAATAATTAAATAAAAGGTATACATCCATCATGGTTCAAACACATAGACTTAGCATTAAAAAATTACTGGACCATTCATTATTGAAAATTATCACCCTTATATGAGGATTTTATTTTATAACCCCACTTTTAATCACTATTATTTTTTTCTATAATATATTATCCAAGACACTAAAGGATATAAATATTTAGAAATTATCCACTCATCACATAATTAAATATTAAATTTTTCTTAGATCATTCTATATTTCTATAGGATACAGCATAGTCAAGAAATTGTCATACATTATCTAGTAGTAGAAACACTTATAATATTATTGAGAACAAACAAGTGGTTTTTTGTTGTTCAATGTTTAGTAGGATTTATTGTGAGAAAAAAATTAAGAGGTAATGTTAGGATTTTCAGTATCTAAATAATAGGGAATTTAATTTTTAATGAAGTGAAAATATTTAAGGTTACTCAACTCATCTTATCATAGAACTATCACTCCCATCTCTCATTATCCTATTTTTATTTTTGTGGGTAATATTTAATATTATGAATAGTGGTGAATACTATTCCTCGTATATCTATTTTCATTATGTTTTTATTTTATTCTCCTTTTATAGTTATATAATTTTTTTATATTCATGTTTATTTCTAGATCGTGATTAGGTAATAGGTGTTACGAAAAGAACTTCTTATTGGGACCACACAACCCAAAATATTAAAAAAGGACACTCTCACTTAACCAAAAAAGTTAAGTTTGCAATATAAAATCATCATTTATATTCCCTCTTCATCAAACCTATATTAAATTACAATATGTAATTTACTATGATATTGGTATTATATGATTAATAATACTATAATGTGGTTTACCAAATATGTGGATAATGGATCCTAATAAATGAATGGGATAAAATATTTTTTAAAAAAAAATCATTACATGTGAATTTTCAAATGAATGATAGCGTCAATAATATATAGAATGCATGAATCATAGATTATTAAAAACCCCAAAATGTTCTATTTTGACATAATTCCTGATATTCTCAATAAATTAATTACAAGAAAGAGTATGAAAATAATTATCATAATGTATATTGGGATGAAAATAAAAAAAAATTATAGATAATTTTCATGGCTTGAGAATTCATTTTGATATTACTTTAAAAAGTTATTGTCTTAGAATGAAATTATACAAAAACATAAAAAATAACAAAAAATCAAGAATTTCAGAACTAGTTAAATCAAACAAATAAAAAATGTATTTTACTATGGTATAAAGAAATTATAAAAAATATATATTTTCTATTTATAAAATTCATCAAAAATAAAAATATTAATATAAATAATAAAATTCCTAGGTATTTTGGTAACGCATCCCTTATATGTTTCCCTCTAATTTCATTTTTTCCAGACATGATTATGCATGTAAGTGCAATAAAAGAAAATTGGGTAGAAATAATAATGAGAAAGAGTTATAAAATATAGTTTTTATTCAATGGAATGGATAATTACTCAAACTAACTCTTAAAATTAATTATCCATTTACTATTATCCTCCAAAAAAGCAGAGAAATAAATTAAGAACATAAAAGATAAAAAACCTTGGTTAACCCTACCATATAGGGTTTATGTTTTATGTATTTTGGTTGATAGTTCAAGAAACTCATCCATAATAAGTAGGGGGTGTATTTTTTTTATAAGATACAAGTATACCGTCTTCATCCTGGTGTTTTTTAATATAGAAATGTATAAAAATAGAAATATTCTTTCAATAGAACCAATAATTTATTACATATGGTAACATATTTTCCCCACGTCATTAAGAATATCTATGTAATAATCTATTCGTTCAGAATTTAATATATAAAACCTGAAACAATGTTTTCTATATTTTCTCCAATTGAGATTTCTATTATAGTTTCTGGTTTCTCTTTATACTCTACAATAGGTCTTTATTATTTGAATTTTAGATCTTACTAGGGAATCAAACAGTCATCTATGTCCTTCTGGTAATCATATGTGAAGTAGTATATAAATTCATATTTAATAAAATAAATAACTAAGGAATTAAAATTAGAAATTGATTATCATTTTGGTATTGATTACCTCATTAACTAGTTGAGGACCTCAGAGTGAACAGTCCATGCATATGACTAAGACTCAATAAACACTATCACTGGGCATGTTTTTTTCCAATTAAAAAAATTCAAGAAAACAAAATATGCAAGAGTGACTCTCATTATACATGTTTCCAAATTGATGACGGATCTATCATTGAGACATGTCAAATAGTTTTTTATTACTATAATGTATCTGAATGTAGACCAGGGTCAACTATTAATGACTTCTAGTGAAAAAACTCTTATCTTGTAGACTTTTATATAAAAAATAAATTCGTGTTGCTAAAAATTATAAAAATGGAATTAGAGCCTATAGAATAAATTATCATGAGTATAAAATAAACATATAGATGATAAATATAAGGTCAAAAATTTGGAAACCAAGTGACGAGAAACTACCCTGAGTATTAAACTAATGAAACCTTAACTGTATCTCAAAATTATTAGTCTCCCCAAATTTTATAACCATTCTCTCATATTTCCATGAATCTTTTCCTTTATTATTCAGTGTGAATAGAAAATACAACTATATTTCTTTTAGTTCCCAACATTCGACTATCTCTATGTTTCAGGATGGATAAACTCCTCTCTTAAGTTTGAATACAACACTCAACCTTTACTAAATTGAAAAAGGATTCTAGTTCATCACCTGAGCACTAGTTATCACTATTCACTTTAGCAAAAGGATAAGATGAATTATTATTATAATAGGAATTAAATATTTTGAATATAAAATTAATAGTTTTATCGACAATATCCAATGAATAATTCCCAATAATTCATAAAACCATGCTAATAAAATAAATAGAAATTACAATTCTTAAGAATTGAGAATAATGTTTTTATTCTCTTGGGAATAAATTATTTATGTTGACACCTCATTCCTAGAAGAAAAAGGTATAATTTCATTAGAGTAAGAGGTAAAAAGGTGTTGGAAAAACATATATTGTTCCAATATCTCCTAGTAACTTTTACATATTACTGATTAACAACATCACTATTTATTTACTAATGAGTTCATATAAATTATTTCAAAATATATCTCTATATAATTATATAATTCATGATATTTTTACTGAAAAAATTCCAAATGAATTTATATAACATTACAATAACATTAAAATAATTTATGAATCAATTTATGCACACCGACATTTAATTGTTTATAAAACAAATTTATCTTATGACAGAGGATTACCATATCTGTAAATTAATTATTATATGATGTAAACTAAATTCATTCATTGCAATGTTATTTTATACCACATTACATAATCTTCAAAAAGATAATTATTGAATGTTTATCTTACTATATAAGAAAAAAGTCCTATAGAGTTTGTAAATTATCTATTTTCATCCTAAAAATCAAAAGGAATAAACTCTATCAAATGAATCTAATTCATATATCATACATAAAGGATATTGATAAAATAACTATCTTATGATCATCAAGTAAAAAAATTGAATTCAGTTATCACATGGATGTATAATATTATCATATGACATATATGAAGAATGATTTTTCTTCTGAAAATATTCAATCATGCTTATCTTATACAACATATACATCAAAGATATGAATTGTTTTATCATATAATGTTATTTGGAAAATTAACTTATTAGAATTGTCATTTTATATTTCAATCAATTTATTATATTGATATCCAGTAAATATTAACTATGATTATACTCTTTATCTTTTGTGAGATAGTTATAGAAAACAAAATTATTCATTTATGTGCATTAGAAAATGTTTTTTATAAATCAAGAATGTTTAATATATATAAATAATCATATTTACAATAATAAAAATATATAATAAATAAAATTCCATCCATCCCTGCCATATAGGTTTATTCTATATTTGGATAATAAGAAAAAATATATTACGAACTTATATCTTTATCTTTTCAAAAAATTATATACTCAACCATTGAGATTATCATTTATTCTATTTGTCAAATTAGAAATAAAATTTCTAAATAGATGTTTTTGTCACTTCATGTAGACCCTCTTTATATATAAAATAATATAAGTGCTTTATATATATTTAAAAGTATTTAGTAATTACATATTATCTTTTATTAATGGCCACACATGTCTATATCTTACAATTAAATGAATTTTAAATCCAATTATAGATTTATTATATCTTATTTGGATGTTTCTTCAGATACTATCACATACTACAACAATGAGATGAATTGGATTCAAAACATATTTTATTCATTTATATTTCAATATTCATACCTCGTTATTCTATTTTTTTAATACCCTAAAAAGTTAATATTAAGGGAAATTTTAGTTAACATATCTTCAACCATTATAACAAGTAACATTTTCATTAAATAAATTGGGAGAACCTGAAAATTGGTTGGTATAGTGAAAATCATAAAAATCTGGGATTATAGTATTGGTTGAGTGTTCTAGGGGATATTTATTCCATGAAACAAAGTAAATCTCTCTGGATAGATCATCCTTTCAGTTAAATTTGTTTTTTTTTTCTTATTAAAAATTATATTAGATCAAACACACCTTTATGTGGGTGTCTTTGAAGTTAATAATATTTTCAATAACTCAACTAACCCACTTCTTGAGTCATTATTCACCCATTCATGGGAGAAAATTTTGTGTTTGAATATACAACTTTTGAGTTATCATATTTCAAATGTTTAATAATTATAAACATATGAAAATGGTAATTTCTTCTGACAATATAGGTGGAATGTCTATGGGATGATTTCATTATCTCAGTGGTGAAAATTATTGTTGTTGGAAGGAAAAATTATTAATAAATTTGAGGAACCATTACCTAAAAGTTTATCTTAATTTCATACAGAAGTAATTAATTCTAATTACATAACCTATAAATGTTATAATGATACTAAATTGTTATTATCTAAAATTTGATGAAACGAATGCTATAATATGTGAGATAGGCCAGTAGGAATTCAACAGAGTGTCACAATGTCGAACAACTCATGAAATGTGAACTATAATATCAATAGGTTTTGATGGATTGCACAATGTGATTTATCTCTAATATAATAATTCCATGATGAAGTTCAATAACATTATAATGATGTAAGGATAAATATCTAATCAACTAAATTGAAGACTCACAAATATTTTGAATATTATTGATACTTTAGGAATACTAATTTCTAATCCAAATGAAGAACTAAATGTTTTCTTAATACATTCACCTAGATAGAGAGGAATATTATTTTTATTTAGACAATCAAAAATGGTCACAAATTTTAATAAAAATGATATCATTTGAACACATATTATGTATGAGGATGATATGGAAATTAATATGAGTACATATAATAATTAAGAAGGTATATGAGGCTTAGACATTTCAACTTATAAATATGACATTAACAATAAGAGTAAAAAAATTTCTAAATCATCAAGATAAGAAGATAACTCAAGTAATTCAAGATAAAATAATGAACATTCATATTTTTCATGAAATCATAAAAATATATTGAAAAAGAGAGAAGTTTTTTAAAACCACTCAGTATGTACAAAAAATAAATAGTTAATAAAAATGATAGTTTTAATGAGTGTATGAAAATCAAGAACATAAAGCCAAATGATCCTCAATTTTAAGAAGAGAATACGTATGTTAAAATGTCTTTTAGGAGGGTTAGATATAAAAATAAATCCAATAATTTTATAAAAACCACATGGAGTGGCTTTAATGAATATAGTTATATTGTATAATTATGTTTATTAAAAGTTTATGTATATAAAAAAAAGGAAAATATCTATTTGTGGAACATTTAGAAGAGGTAAATTCTAGTTCTACCTCTAAGAATATTTTTTATTATGGAAATAAAAAATTCTATTTTGATGAATTATATGAATATTTTTTCATTTTGGAAATAAATTATGAAATATAGAAAAAGGATAAATAAATCCATCATGAATTTATACAGTGATATTCAAAATGAAGTGGATTTCATAAATAAAAACATTTATATTTGAATACCTTGTTGAAAAAATATACTTGACAATGTACTAAATAAGGTAACAATATTGAGAGTCTAAAAAATGATAATCAAGATCATAAAGATGATGTAGATCTTTTTAATACAATTGAAGATGATCAAACATATCCTTCAAAAAACACAACCCAAAATATATGAATATTGTATTTGAAAATGGTGAACAACCCGTGAAATATAAAAACATTATACCGAGATATAAAAATAAATCCATCTATTTTATTAATTTAATTAATTTAGGAAAAGAAACTCATTTTTAAAATGGATATTATCTTTGAAAACCAGAATTACATAGAAAAAAATAGGGTTTTTAACATTGTAAAAGAATAAAATTAGGCTCTTAGTTTTTGAAAATTCAAAATAGATCTGGATTCCCATAACTTTTTATGATAAAATTTCTAGAACAATGAATTTTTGGTCACTAAAAAAATCATGTAGTATGATTTTTATTTATATGTAATATTCCACATCAACATTAATGAAAATAAATAATAGATAGGGTTTTTTCAAGGGACATGAGTCGGGATTTCTAAAACTTCCCCTCATTAACTATGATTGATAGAGGCTATAAAGAATTTCTTTGCAAAGAAAATTGAAATATAGTTTGTATTGGAACTACTATAAATATGATATATTTTAAAATAAAAAATTTACAATATGATTGTTTTTTAAAGTAAAACCTGATATGTATTTATCAATTTTTTAATGATTGTAATTTCGTTTCATTTTCATAAAAACTCATTCTAACACTTTATGTAATAATATATTATATTTAGTGAACCATGAAATAAGAATTCATAACTAGTTCATATATCCCCTTTATGTAAAAATAAATTAAATTTTTATAATTATGAAATTAATGAATCCTTGAAATGGCTTAGAAGACTTATATATTGAAACATATACTCCATAAAAACAATTTCCATGAGATTTTTTTTCTATCTTTCCTAACCATAATTTGGATAAAAAGAAACTATGTGGTGAATGTACAATGGTAATTAAAGGAAAATAATATTTTAAACCATTATAACGTAGTTTTACATATATACCCCTAGAACATTTCCATGTTGATATATCCAGGCCATCTAGAATAGAATGTGTTTCTAGAAGATCCTTCAAATATGTTTTAGATTATTTTTAAAATCATTTCATGTGTTTGGTTTTTAAGTTTTCAATGTAAATCCTATTCTATTTTAATTAAATTTTTTTATGCTATTAAAAAAGGAAAAATATAACAACATTGGGATTTTTTGAAATTACCAATGAGGGGAATTTTAGAATCATGATATAAATTGTTTTAACTAAAATGAATCGTATTAAAAATAATTTTTCATCAACTAGGATTCCATAATGGAATTGTGTTGTTGAACGAAGGAATAATATCATCGAATAAATTAACAAAGATATTTGATTATGAATATAAATTTTAACTCACTTATAGACTAATGGTTTTAGATCAAAATTTTATGTCATTAAAAAAGTTCTAAAATGGAATATTTTAATTAAACACCATATGAGTTATGGAATAAAATAAATTAGAGGTAGGATACTGTGAAGTGTTTGGATGAAAGGAATATATTTTGAGCACTTTGAAAAATCGGTGAAACATTTATCCTAAATATGAATAAAGAATCTATCCAAGTTATTCAAATACTTCAAAATGCTAAATTATTTTTAACAGAAGAACAAGGATTTTATAAGAATAAACTAATTTGATATTTGTTGGTAGTGGTCAATTTGATCACAAAATGACTCAAGTGGAGGATTTAAGTTATTCTCTTGAAGAAATGAGACATGAACATATTTTTAACAAAAAATGGATCATGATTTGGAAAATGATTTTAATCTACAAAATCCTGAATGGATTAATAATATAAAACCATAAATTTTGTTACCTAGACAACATATAAACTATGATAAAAATATCTAGAGAATATTAGTGAATATCTAGAAGAAGGAGTTATTACTAGGAAAAATGTTGGGAATCTTGTAGAATTATCTACATTTTAATCTCAGTTATATCTGAAAACTATAAAAGAGGCCTTAGATAATGAAAATTAGATGTTTATAGTGTATAAAGAGTTATACTAGTTACGGATGAATAAGGTATGTGAATTAGTTGATAGACCCTATGTATATGCTATTATTGGATCTAAACGGTTGTTCACGAAAAAACAGAATGTGTAGGGTGTGATCACTTGGAAAAAGATTATGTTATCCTCAAACTAGAATAATGAGTAATAATTAATAGATTATAAAGAAATATTCACCCTAGTAGATAGGTTAGAAGCCATTTCAATCGTTTTAACATATGTATCAAATATGAATTAAAAATGATATTTGATACTGTAAAATATACCTATTATAAATTTATTTTTAATTTAGGGATTATATATTTAACAACCACTTGGTTTTCATGAACCCCACTTTCAAAATTATATTTATATAATTATGAATTCTCTTTATGGATTTAAATTGGAACATATATCTCAGTTTCCCCTTTATTTTACAAAATGGTTTAAATGGGGGATTGTAATAAACCACTCTTATCATGAAAACTATATAAAAGTTAATTTTCTTTTGAAAATATATGTTTATGATGTTATTTCTGTGTCCAAAATACCAAAAAAATGTGTAATGAATTTTTAAAAAATAATGAAAAAATAATTTTTCATGAGCATGATAGGTGAGTGAAATAATTTCTAGGATTTAAATATTTTTAAAAATGATTATGAAAATTTTTTAAACCAATGAAAATAAATACATGATTTGCATTAAATTTTTTTAATTGAAATATATAATACATATCTAACTCCTATAAGTTTGAATATAAAACATGACTTGGATAAGGCTGGAAAACTAGTTGAAAGTATGTTATATAGAGGAATAATTAGGAGAATTCATTATATCACTGGAATTATTCAATACATTGGGTTTTTTGAATTACATTGTGATATAATTAAATCTAATCCGAAATAATCTCATTTAAATACAGCTAAATTAATTTTAAGTTATTTCAATGAAACTATTTCTCATTATTCACTAATCATATTCACTTATTCTTTTAATTATAAATCATACTCATATTCTGAATTTGGGGGTGTAAGTTTTATAATGAATGTTGAAACACATCGAGATTTTTATAAAATAATGTTTTTTAATTTCTTTGATTTCTTGTGCTTTATGCGAAACCAAGATAATTTTTTTCAATATTAAACATTGTCTTAGCTTTTGGTATACGTCACAATATTCTTGTCTTTCATTATACAAAAATTCATATTCTTTTGATTTAAATCATTTCACACTAGTCTAAATTCTAGTGTGTTTATAAAACAATAATATCACTCATGATGGATTTTATTAATATAATATATATTTAATATATCTAATATAATTATTAAATTATATTATATATATTTTCTAGACATGATATAATAAAAAATTCAAATATATAGATAAATGATTTCTTGATATAAAATAATATAGTTTTACCGCCATTTGATCCCACACTGATTTTGAATCATGTTTTAGAAAAAAATTTATATTAGATTTTACAAAATAAACTTTTCATTTTAATTTAGATTATAAAAATTTACTTTTCTTGAAGTTTTTTATATTTTCCTGATAAGTTTCAATTATTGAGGAAAAGTAAAAATACAAATTTTTAATCAAAACATTATTTTAATTTTAATTCATTACATTGTAATATTATGTTTTGGATTAGTTTTTAATATTAATAATTTCATTTTTATAAAATTTTAGATTTTTAAAATTATTTTATACAAGAATATATTATAAAAACATTTTCAATTTAAAAGGAATAATTTTCCCAAAAACCATTTCTATGATATTTTACCAATTTTATTTTAAACATAATTCTACAACTTAATTGTTTTTTATTATGATAAACGAATGTAAAAATTTCACTCTTAGGTTCCAAAATTTGAAATCAGGTCCCTTTTATTTTTCACCAATATGAATAGTGACCATGGTAAATGTTGTTTACATGGTAAAGGGTTAATTAGGAAATTTAGGATGAAAATAAAATTATAATGACTATAAAATGTTCCAAACAAATGAAAAGAATATTTTATAAATGAAATTGGTCCTTTTAATTTTAAGGACATATATTATGTCATTTAATGGACACATGTCCATGGAAATGTCATAAATAATATTTAAATAAAAGAAATACTCAAAGTGTCATTTTATTTTTCTTTAATATCTTTTATGTGTTGCCTTATCGACAAATTATTGGTATCAATGAATATAAATTGTAAATTTTAACTGAATAAATAAATTTACATAATATAAATTTATGTTTGATGTTTTGGGGCCATTTGGGGATATTATTGTATTTATAATATTTCATTTAATAAAAATTCAAAGATGTCACACTCATGTTTTAAATAATATATCATTTTTAAAATAAGGATATTCTAAAAATAAATTCAACAATAAATACTTATTTGAAATATAATTTTTTTAATTTATCATGATAATTTATTATTAGTTTTTATAAATAAATAATTACCTTAATGTTTTATATATAGATGATACATAAATTATTTATTTGATAAAAAATCAATAAACAAACTTTTCTTAAAATGATAATAACAATTAAAAAGGAGAAAACACTATAACAAATTTAATTTGTAAACTTTATATCGACTATCATCATCCATGGGTTGGGTTGGTTAGTATTTGGAGCCATATATAATAGATTGTGAAACTTATATTATTTTATTTCAATTTGTGTTAAGGTTGTCACATTCATAATCTAATCAATTTATCATTTTTAATGCAAGATTTTACAAACGTTATATTTGACTAAAAGTATTCAACTGAAATATATTATATTTCTATCCATAAAATACCCTTTTAATATTATATGGGTTTTGGTCTTCTTCAATGAACAACTATAGTGCTCTAAGAGAATATTTAGAGGAAGAACATTGAAGAAGAGGTAATCTCCTCTACTAGTTCTGTCAAACTTCTTTCTTATTCTACATCCTCTTCATGAGTTTATTAATTACTAAATAGTATCTCAAATATCAATTTTATAAAGATATTTTATTATGAATATAAAAAATCAAATTTAATCTTCTATCTATCCTAAGATAAATGAAATCACCACGAGTGCGTATGTATGGCTTACTGTCTCCACGTTTTGGTATAATATGTTTTTCATCACCAACATACCCGGATATGTCTAATGGTGGAAATAATAACTATATATTATTTTTATAAAATTATATTTATTATTAAATAGTAAACACTATTCATTTCAATACCATTTAATAATTTTGAGAACGATATCGTCACTCATGTATACGTACAGCCTACCATCTCCACGATGTGATGAAATTAGTTCTACATGATCTTCATTAAAGAATTATTATAAATAGAAATTGAATGAATAAATATGATATATATTATTCTAATATCATTTTATAAATTATATTATTTTAACCTAATAATATAAAAAAGAAATTATTTGTTAAAACATTCATAAGAACATAAAGTAGTTAATTCAAAAATAACAATTAACGATGAAATGTTACCACCAAAAGGATGAGAATATAATTGTATATTATACAATAAAAATGAATATTATTCTTGATTTAGTAATGAAAATTATTTAAATCATTATTTAAGATTTTTGGATTCATAACAAGCATATCAGACCTAAGGTAATGGATTATTTAGTCTCACGTTTCTTTCAATGGGACATATGCCTTATACACATATAATTATTTTTTATAGTGTTTGTATTTCCAATGAATTTTTTAATTACTCATATAATTAAGGATATAATATTTAAATTTTCATATAATTTTTCATTATTTTATGAGGCATATGATTTGACTTATTATAAATTGTTAAGGGATAATTTTGCAATATTATTTTTATTCGAGATTGTTTATAAGTATTTTTTAAGGGTTTTTTTATTATCACTATCCATGTTTTATAATTTTTTTTCATAATATGTTTAATATTATTATATTTATCTTTAGAGACATTTTTAGAATGTTTTTCTTTTACTACATGGTTTTGAAGGAATCCTTCTTTTGTTTACTATATGAGGTACATTTATACTTTTTTAGAAAAAAGTACAAGGAGAATTTGTTTTAACATATACATCATGGATGTATTATTAGGCCTTATTTCAAGGAATATTACTCAACCAAATTTCAAGATTATTTTCAAATTAATTATTTTATTTTAAAATTTATTTTCATTTTGAAAAAATAAAATGTTTTTGAAGAAAAACAGATACTGTCCCAAAAAATTATGTTCAATTGTTTTATCAAAATTATTTTCCATCGAAGACAACACTATTTTAACAGTGTTATCAAAAATTTTACTATTAAATGACTATTTTAATGATTGAATGAAATTTTATATGTATTATTTTATGTTGGAATGATGTTTATGAAACCCATTTTATTTCTTGGGTTCTGTTATAATTAGTGATTTATGTTTTTATGGAACGTTTAAGAATTATTTGCTTTTGAGATGAGTGGGACATATATCTCCATAAAATTAATTGTATAACAATTTATATCTCATGAGATATAAATGGATGAAATGGATAGAAAACATGGTTGAGTAATATTGGTCAGGAATTTCAAGTAAACTTGGTTCAATAATATATTGTTGGAATGGGAAGTAAACCCGGTTTAGTAATTGACTTTTTCCTCTATGATAGTCTTATAAGAAATGGCTTGGATACATTAGAAGTCATATAATGTGCTTAATATTTTTCCACAATTCCATGTCTTATTAAAAATCTAGTTTTTCATGATTTGTGTTCCTTTATGATTGATTCCTTACAAACATCCTTGATTTATTTCATAAATCATGATTTTGATATTCAAAATTCATGTTCATGTTTTTACATTATGTTTTTATGTTTTGTTTGATGTTATCCATGTTTACCCTTACATATAATTTTATGTCACCATATTTTATGTTTTCATTCAGTAAGAATTAGGTATGATTTGTCATAGAGGGTTCTAGTTGTGATGGAAAATGAAGGAGATGATGTAGATATTTTATGAACCAGTTCCCTATGTTTCTATGTTTCCAAGGGAAATAAACTATTTTGATCCCTGAGTGTGATTTGTATAATGTGATTAATATTCATATTAAAAGATGTAATATCCATTTATGTAATGATTTTTCTATTATACATGGTATCAAATTAAAGGATTAGATTAACTTTTGAAAACAGTATGTGAAATCATTAGTGAGATCCCTAGAGATATTTTTAAGCTATGTATAGGGATGTCCTCAGTATAAGTCTAATTATAAGTTACAATCCTATAATTTGGGTAATGATCATGAATAACTAAGGATTGAACCTAAGATGTTATATATTTAGAGTATTCCCCCATTATTATCTTGTTTATCCTAGAATGATTGTTTCCTCATACTCTATTGTTTTTGGGTTTTATAAAATGGTTGGAAACAAGTGGATTCATGTTAATGGAGAATATGATGGACAATTCAATGATATTCCTCATGAGAATCCAAATGAAATTGGATATGTAAATAAAAAAATAATTATTATGGATAATCATCAATCTCATAATATAATCAATAATATAAACATTGGTCTGTTTTCTAAACCACTTAATAAGAGAAATATGGAATTTTGTGATGCCCAAAAATGAAAGAGTGTTCAATTTTTTTCATGTAAATCATGTGGGAAGAGACATCAAAGAGATTTTATGAAAATAACTATAAAATGATTTTAATTTTTAAAATAAGGACACAATGTAGTTAATTTCAAAACAAAAGGTTCACATAAAACAATGAAAAATGATAATGGTATTCTAAAGAAATCAATTATGGTTAAATGATTTAAATATGAAATGTATGGTCATTATGCAAATAGAAGACCTTGGGGTAATAACTATAAAGAGAATATGAATGATAATATGAGTGGTATTAATATTATTGATGAAGAAGATACCATGAATGACATATGAGAAGAATGAAATTGCTGAATCTTGGTCAACTGTTTAAGAAGATAGTTGAATGATTTCATGTTTACCAGGAATGATGTTTTTTATGAAATTTTATGGTATTATTGAATATTGAAATATATATTTATTGGTCTTTTGAGGTATTCCCATATGTATATGGTACCATTAACCATGAAAAGTGATTCATATATTTTTTCAAAACACATTAAGGTAATGGTAACCCTAAATATTTCAATTTTGTTATAACAATGACATATGGATACAGATATTTTGGATTTGAATAATCAAATCATATGATTATAATTTTGGGGGAGTTAAATAAGTATTTATGTTTATTATATAATGGATAATGTATATAAATTTTTGGGAAATAAAGAATATATCCAATAAATTTTGGAATAATGAAACATGAATGCTTTCAATAAGGATATTTGGTAATTTAGGTAAATAACATGACTCAAGAGAATGTATGATAATGTCATTAAAATGATTTGAATGTGAACAAAATGATATTTATTATGTTATATGGGGGTTAAATGAAGGTGTTCGCATGCTTGTTATAAGACCTTTCTTTAATAGTTTTTTTGTATTGCGATTTTAGATAGAAGTATTTTTGGTAATTGTAAAGGGTGGAATGGATTAATTTGGAAATAATATAGTATTGTTTATAGATAATTTTTTTTAAAATATCATTTATATAATGTTATAATAATACAGTTTTAGAAAAAGGACAACTTGCAGGACGGATGAAAACTTGTCACATTGGAAACGGCTACGGGAATCAAGCCCACAACCGAAGTATGATAGGCCTATAGGCACTATAACTAGCCTATAAGAAATCCATGTTTTGAATAAATTAGTTTTGTTTTCATAGGGGGTATGATAGATGATGTATAAGTAAAATATTTGGAACCATATATAATAAGCCTCACTGTAGATGGACTTCTGTATATTTGATAACGTTTGTTGACATTTTTGTGATAATGATAGATGAAATGACCTATAATTTTATTTATAGTCTACATGATCTACTAATTTGTTAAGAATGTAAAATTCAACATCAATTATTTGAAAAATATATGATGTCTAAATTGTTCAAGGTATGACAAACAACGATATTCTTCTGAAATCATGATAGAATTTTTTTTCATGTTCATCATCTATATATAAAGGATGTTGAAAAAAAATATTATCTTAGTACCTTCTTATCTGGTGAATTAGATGGTCCCATAGATCATAAAATATTTATTGATTTCTGATAGCTATCTTTTTATTAATTATGTTTTCTATCATATTCCATCAGAATTTGATGGTTATATTTCTCTTCCATATCCATGTTTTCACATCCATCTTATGTTCTCTTATGTGGAAACCCAGTGATGAGTTACCTTGGTTAACTGTTATGTTTATAACTTTTCCTTTTAAAAGGAAGATTTAACCCTTATTTTTATCTACGTTTCTATGAAATAAACTTTCACATATTAATCCTTTAACCACTAAGAATAATCTCGAGGGAGAAATTCATTTTAATGGGGTTATAATATAACACCCTGAGATTTTTATAAAATAATTTTTTCCTTTTTAAATCTATTTTAGGACTTGTTTTCTACACTAACCAAAGATAAAAATTTTCAATACAAAACTCCGGATTTTCTTGCGGTATACACAACCCTATTCTTAGCTTGCGTTAAAAACATTTTCATATTCTTTTGATAGAATCCATTTCATGAAAGGCAAAATATAAATGAGTTTATAAAACAATAATATCACTCATGATGGATTTTATTAATGTAATATATATGTAATATATTAAATATAATTTTTAAAATTTATGTTATATGTTATCAATACATAATATAAAAAAAATCAACTTTTCAGATAAAAGATATTTTGTTTTAAAAAAATGCAGTTTTTCCTCCTTTTAATGGTGCATCAAATTTTAATCTAGTTTTTGAATCATTTTTATATTAAATTTTAAAAATAAAACTTGTTATTTTAATTATGATTATAAAAGTTTACTTTGATATAGTATTTGGTATTTTTCTAATCAGTTTCATTTTTTTGATGAATATGGAAAATACAGATTTTTTTTGAAACGGTTATTCTAATTTAAAGTAATTACATAGTAAAAATATTTTTTGTATTACTTTGTAATTTTAATAGTTTCATTTTCATCCAATTATAGTTTTTGAAAATATATTTATACTTGAATTTTTTATAAAAACATTTTCCTTTTAAAAAGGGTTAATTTTTTAAAATACAATTTTTGTGACATTTTAGAAGATTTATTTTAAATTTAATTATGAATATTTTGTGTTTTTAATTATGATAAATGGATTTAAATTTTGGATTCATAAGGTCCAAATTTGTAATTTAGGTCCCATTTATTTTTGAACAATATGAATAATATCCATGGTAAATTTTGTTACAACGGTAAAGGGTAAATTAGGTAATTTAGGATAAAAAATTATAATGACTATAAAATGACCAAAAAATGAAAAAAATTGATGCATGAAATTAGACCCGTAACATTTCATGATAGAAATTTTTTCATTTAATGTACTTATATCCCTGAAAATTACTTAAAATAATATTAAAATCAATGAAAGACAGAAAGTGTCATTTTCGTTGTCTTTAATATCATTTAAGTCTTCACATATGTAAAAAATGGGTGTTATCAACGAATATAAATGGTAAATTTTATCTTAATAAACACATTACCATTATATAAATTTACTTTTGACATTTTGGGTCCTTTTGGAAGATATTATGGTATTTATAATAGTTTATTTTATGAAATTTTATAGATTCTACATTCATGTTTTAAATAATATATCATTTTTAAAATAAGGTTATACAGAATATAAATTTGAATATAACTACAAATTTTTTAGATAAAATGTTTCTATTTATCATGGTAATTAGTTTTAAAGCTTTAAGAAATAAATAATTACCTTAATTTTTTATATATGGATGATGCATAAATTATTTAACTGATAAAAAATCAATGAACTATTTCTTATTAAAATGATAATAACATTTAAATGAAAAACATCTTTAAAAAATTTCATTTTTCAAGTATACATCGACCACAATCATCCAATATTCGAGTTAGGGACCTTATGGATCCTTATATAAGAGATTATTACACTTATATTATTTTATTTCAAGCAGTGCTAAAGTTGTCACACTCATAGTCTAATAAATACAAAATTTTTCATGGAATATTTTCTAGAAGATAAATTCTACTAAAACTAATATTATTAAATATAATATATTTATCTTCATCATAAAAAATTTTATTTAATTTTATAAAATACATAATTATATTAAATAATTACACAAAATTGAGGTTGTAATTATGTTATTAAGGTAAATAACAAATAAATGTTCATAAAAATAATTAAATAAATATATTTTGGAATAATTAAATTTTCTAATTAATTTTATATATGACTTTGACAGCATTGAGATGTGATAAAATATTTTTTTCTATGATAAATTCTTATCTTGTTATTTGTTAAAATCCAAGAAATGAATAGTTTTAAAATTGACACTATTGACATTTTGTAAAAATTATGTATAATAAATTATTTAAACATCATAAACCATTTTTAAAAATATATAATTAATATGATATGGTGATAAATTTTATAAATAATTTATTTATGATCAAATTTACATCCAATAAGTAAATATTTTACCCTTTTAGTATTGAAATATTTTCTAGCCTTGCTAGAATGAAATAGAATAACTAAGTGTTAAATTGAAAAGATGTGGTTTTTATAGACAGAGAAACATGTCTAAAATTTATTTATTTATTGATGATATTAAAACCCTATCTCATATAATATTATAAATTGGTACATTTTGGAGGATTTTTGCGTGTGGATTGATTTTAATATAAACTAATATTTTTTAGGATTCCAAATGTTCCCCACGCCTTTATTATAAAAGGGAACATAATCCCTCACATCTACACATCCATTTGAGCCTTCCAACTCAGACATACCCTTCCAATTTCAATTATCAACTTCTATAGTATTATTATATAGGTTATGGTCATTTTTAAATTCCAAATCTAGCACTCTAAGATGCGATTTAGTGGAAGAACATGAAAGAGGATGTAATCTCTTCTATTGATTCTATCAAACGTCATTCATCATCAACATCCTATTTATGAGTAATTTAATTATTATGTAATAAATCATGTATCAATTGTATAATGATATGTTGTTATTAATATGAAACAAAAATATTAAATCTTATATCCGTCCTATGAAAAATAAAATAACCATGTGTGCATACGTACGACTTACCGTCTCTACTATATGGTGTCATATATTATTAATCACCAACTTACTTAGATGGATATAATGATGGAATTAACAACTATATATTATTATTATAAAATTATATTGATTCTCAAATATTATACAGAATCCATATAAATACTGTTTAACAATTATGTGAATGATATAATCACTCATGCGTCGGTACAGCTTACCGTCTCCACGATGTGAAATGATTCATTTTGCAAGATCTTCATTAATGAATAATTATATAAGTTAATTGAATGAATAATAATTATATATTGTATTTTAATATTAATATTTAAATGATCTAACTATAACCATATAATAGAAACAAAAACTCATTTGAGAAAATATACATAAGAACATAATGCTGTTAATAACCGAATAACATGTAACAATGAAATGATACTACCAAAAAGATGAGAATATAATCATATATGATATAGTAAGTTTTTTTTATGATTATGGAATAATTCAATTACATTATTTAAATCATTATAAAGAATTTTCAAATACTTACTATGAAAATCAGACCTAAGTTAAGGGATTATGTTGTCTAACTTTTATTTATGAAAGACATATGCCTTATACACTATCTAATTATATTTTATGGTGTATATGTTTACCATGAATGTTATTATTATTATTATAATGAACTTTTGGATATTTAAATACGCATATAATTTTCTTTATTTTTTGAAGAATATGATCTGAATTATTCTAAATTGGTAAGGTATAAATTTGCAATCTCATTTTTATCTTGTATTGTTTATACGTAAGTATTTACTGGGGGTATATTTATCATCCATGTTCATGATTTCTAAAAATATTTTCATAAACTTTTTACTGTTCGTATTTTTATTTTCAAATTCAAATTTATCCATTTTTTACTTTTAATACGTATTTTGAAAAGAATCTTTCTTTCATTTATCATATGATGTACTTTTTATCTTTTTTGGTTAAAGTACATAGAGAATGTTTTTTAACTTATTTAGAGTAGAGGTATTTTTATTCCTTATTTCCAAGAATATTCTTCTACATGATTACAATATTATTTTCAACTAAATTATTTTCTTTTAGAATTACATTTCATTTTGAGAAAAGAAAACATTTTTTAAGAAGAAATGATATTATCCTCAATAATGAACTTCAAATGTGTTATATAAATTATCTTTCATTTAAGATAAAACTAATTAAATAGTATAATACCTATTTTTTACCATGATTTAATTATTCTAATTATGGTATGAAAGTTTATATGGATTATTTTATAATGGAATGATGGTTAAGAAACAAATTTTATTTCTTTCATAAAGCTATGATGAATGAGTTATATTTTTGTAGAACATTAAATAATGATTTCATTATAAGATTGGTGGGACATATATATCCCAACAATTCATTTTTTAATTATTTATATCTCATTATTAAGAGATGGTTGGAATGGAATGTAATCTCGGTTCAATAGTACAGGGCTGGAACGGAAGCTAAAACTTGTTTAGTAATACATAGTTGGAACGAAAATTAAACCTGGTTCAGTAATGGAGTTTGTCCTTTATGATGGTTTTGGCAGGAATGCCTTGGCCACTATGGAATTCATATTATATTATTAATTTCTTTAAAAAATTCAATTTTTATTCCAATTCATTTTTATCATGATTTCTGTTCCTTTATGATTTATGCCTTACAAACTAGCAAAATATATTTCACGACTCCTGATTTTGATATTCACAATTTATGTTCATGTTTTAACATTATTATATTTATGTTTTTTTATGTTATATATGATTACCCTTACTAATAATTGGATCTCAAACTTTATTATGTTTCCATTCCAAAGGTATTAAGTACAATGTGTCAAATGTGGGTTCTTGTTATAGAGGAAAATATAGGAGATGATGTAGATGTCTTTTCATACTAGTTGTTTATGTTTCCATGTTTCTAAGTTCAATAAACTATTACAGTCATCAGGTGTGTGTTTTTATAATGTAATAAATATTCATTTATAAAGATGTCATATCTGTGTACATCAAGCAAGGTCTGTTAGATAAGTACGTCTGGATTTTTCATTTTCTAGGAAAATCCTTAGTATCATAGTTTGGTAAGAAACACTATTCAGTTTCATTGTCAACTACTATATATAAATATATATATATTGAATCATTAATTTTTTCTTAAATTTTTCTATGGAATGGACACTTTCTGATGGATTTTGGATTCAATTTTAATTATGTTCCAATAAAATTTGATGTCTCTAGTTTTAGGAAATTTTCAAAGAAACACATGATACATTCTAGAGTAAAGAATATTAGTCTAAGTATAATTTGATAAGAGATTATGTAAAAAATGATATATCTCTATATCATGTATCCTCAGGAAACATTAATTTGAAAAACATTCCACCAAAACCTTTCTTGGTAACATATTTGAATTTATCTTATCTAAATTATAATTTCTTAATTTTAGTTATTTATATTTAATTTATCTTATAATTTAATAACCCAATATCTATATTTAGTAAATTATTATTTTCAATATTCAAATATATAATTATATATGTTCATTAAGTGATAATCATATTATATTGTGACATGTAGCTTAATATTTTCATGATTACACTTCATATCACACTATGCAACCCTTCACTTATAACAAGAAAAAATTAAGAAAACCAGTCGTATACTCAACCCCTTTGTAAACATAATATCTATATGGGAATTTCTCTCTATTATTTATTTTTGACATAAAATAAAACATCTATAGTCATGGGGACAACTATGAGATAATATAATGCATCAACATGTACATATAATTTCTCTAGATTGGCAAGGAAGGTGATTCAATAAAAATCCATTGATTATAGAATGATTAACAAGAATTATATGCTTCTCATTAAATTTATCAACCACTAAGGATGGGTATATTTTTGGATGAGAAAATAATAGAATTATTTTTTGATATGAATGTTCATGAATTTTATGATACCTTAGTGTTTCATTTGGGAGATTTGGAGTATAATGTAACAAAAAATGTAAACTATAATGATTTATTAATATTATTAAAAGAAATGGATAAAGTATGTAGATTTCCTCATGAATTTCATATAAATTTCAAATATTATTTATCTTCCATTGATAATATTATCCCTAGAGAGGAAATAAATTATCTATTTGGAATGATATATGTAGATAAGAAATAAAGTAAAGGCAATGATTCCTAAAAGAAATGTTCTCATGATGTTTGACCAATCCAAAATTACTATACGTAATGATGATTTTGACAATATTTTTTCCATGATGATACTTTGTTATAATTATTTTTATATAGAAACCTCTAAATATGTATAACATTTTATAAAATATATGTTACACATTTATGAAAATAATTTGTTAATTTCTACACATTTTGGAGAATGTAATCAATTATAATTGTCAAAGATGGTGTAAGACTAGTTAAAACAATGAATATCCATTTTTATGTGTTGAAAAACATAAGTTATGGGGTTCTGAAACATGATTTATTTTTCCAAAGTAAATTTTTAAGAAATTTATTTCTATTTAGAATCTATGAGGATTTGGAATCAAACCACGATAATATTTGGAAGGAGATATCTTGATCAATAGTTACTACTAACATATATGAGGATGTTACTAAAAGTGTGACAGAACCGTCTGAAGAACACAATTCATGATTGGGATTATAAGACCCATTATAGATCGAAACATTTTCAAGTAGATAATGAATTATTGTATTATTTATGTTGAATGATATTTGAATCGAGAAGGTAAATATAACATATGTAAAATTAGAGGAAAATCATGTTCTAATTGATATCCCACTTTTTACTATGGTTGAACCATTTATTATATAAATTTGTAGAGCATGATAATATTTGGATTTGACCAATTCAAGGATGTTTATTTAAGGTAAATAGAAGGAAATATGTAATATATCTGGAGTTCGTCTTCAATTTTAAATATATCTGCATTAGAATCTTGTCCAAATATTCATAGATAAGTTTTTAGTTTCAGCATTGGTGGTGCTATCAATTTTGATAAAGGGGATTTGGAATAAGGTGATTGAGCTACTCTATATGTAGCAAAGAAAAAAATGATTTCACAATATGGTGAACAATATTACATTTAATAAGTTCCTCACTATAATTTAAATCAATATATTTATAAAAAAATTATTTTTAGATTACTATCCAAGTGTTGAAGTGCACCATAAAATATCATCCCTGATTCATAAAATTCATACCATCTTTAATATTCATATTTGAAATATTAATTTTTTAGTGAGGGGGTCGTAAAATCTATTATAAGTTAATTTCTATGTTTAATGTGTTATAAATGATATTATTGATTATTGTATAGAGATGATGACTCTTAATGGTAATTCTATTGTTAAGGGGTGCCAATATACTCTCAGAAAGATCTTTTTGAATCAATTCTATTATATCAAGATGATACTACCTTATGAGAAAAAATAAATCTCAAAATAATTAAATTAAAGGATTAAAAGCAACGATTCAATTAGTAATGGAGAACATATCAAAGAAAACCTGTGATGAATCATCATTCTAAGGGTTTCTGGATTTGGTTATAATGGAAGTGAAGCTAGAATGTGTATCTCAAGCTATAGATACCCTACTTATTGGGGTATAATTTATTGAATGTGAGATTCTTTTTTATTATGTCTTATATAAACATTGGTGTACTACGATTTAATATGGTAGGAGGATATTGAGTATTTTATGAATTATAATATCCAATGTTAATTAATATTAGGTGGAGATTTGTACACATCATATGTTGAATGTCTTGATTATTTAGGATGAAACTATAAAACCCAAAAAGATGTAGGTTTTATCATCATCAATATTTGAAAAATGGTTGGTCCTTTTGAAAATTTATTTTCAATTTTAGATTATATGTTTTGTCTATATGTGTCATATCATTGATCAAAATTAGATATTGGAATCTTAATATGATGCATATGATTTTTTTCTAGGCCAAAGGAATTTTATGTGACATCTACGTGTAAATAAAATAAATTTTCACTGAAGTATTATACTCACATTGTTAAATAGTTTATTTTCATCGAAAATCAGATTGATGTTTAGAAAGAAATTTCCTCAACTAAGGATGTAAGGTAAATTTGAGAAATTACATTGGAAACATTACTAAAAAAATATGGAATTTCTTCACCATATTTTTACACTACTATAAAAGTGATATAGAAAAATTAATTAACAAGTTTGTAGATGAACTATATCACATATGATCATACATACACTGGGAACTTCCATGTTTACTTTTATTCTTCCACATACAAATGGATTATTGATATTTTTATCCCACCAATGTTTATTGAAGAAAAAAATCTAATGTTTGATGTATAGAGATCATATCATTATCCAAATATTTCAACTATGGTAACTATAACACCTATGGATCATATTTAAATGCACATACATCAACAAGATTATACTGATATCTAATCCAAATTATTAAGGACCAGTCTAGGTGATCATGCATGCATTGTATGATCTTTTTTCAACATGGGATATAATATTGGTGAGAGTTTTAAAACCCTAATACTAACTATTCCAAACCTTTATACCAACCCTTGAAATTTTTAAAATCACCACCTAAACATACTCCTTCACCAAAATAATACAATTTTTCTTACATATTGATCTTCAACTAAAATTATATTTTTTCTACCAAATATTTGAATTATTTTTCACTTAAATATTTTATGTTTTGAATGAAAATATTTCAATGTTCTACTATTTTCATTATCCTCATTATAGGTTTATTTTTCTTGAATATTGTTGTTGTTTCTTTTTCATCATAACTATTTTATTTATTATACATGTTCATATGAAATTCAATTAAAATTTATTTTGCCTTATTATTTCAATTTAGAATTGTTATTTTATAACATTGGTTTCAACTTTTTTTCATTTCTTCATACCTTAAAATGTGTGATAAGAAATGTCTGTACAAAATGTAAATTATATTTTTCTTTTTTGTTTTAGACTATTCTCGTGAAATTATTTTTGATCATTCAATGAGTTTTATAATCATAAAATGGATGATAATGATTCGTAGAATTATTTTTTCCAAGATAAATCTATAATTTATTCCATTTAATGCGCCAAACAATTCCTACATATTTTATAAAGAGTTTGTATTATGTGTGCAATATTATATCTCTATATATTCTAATATGTTCTAATATTTTTATTTAAAAAGTTAGAATAAAATTGATCTTATTCACCAATCATGTGACAAAAACAAATAGACCCATTTTATGGATATTAAATGTATTATATATATCAATGGAAATAAACATACAATATATCTTTATCTTACACTTGACACAATTATCTTTTAAATGAATCTCACTTCTTATGATGTATGTTTAATATTTTCCAATTTATATTATCTTATAAATCTCATTATAAAGTGGCTATAAACTATAAAATAAAATTATAGTATGGAGAAGGTAAATTATATTATGAATTCTAAAAATTATAAATCTCTGTTAGTAAAACAATTAGTAAATTATTCTATCATACAAAAAAAGAAAATTGAAAATCAAGATATATTAATATCATCAAGGAAATTGTTGAAGTATTTTATTATAATTTATGTGTATGGTTATATTATGAATATTTTCATGAAATATTTATCTTACACAATAAGTAAATTGATCTTATATTATACAACCAAGACATCAATGATATGGTGTATTTTATGTTCTGAATATACTCTAAAAATTATCTTATAGAAATTGTAATATCATATTACAATCTTATAAAGATCCAAATATCCTATAAAGATTATATATGATTATATTCCTTACCTTTGGTGTGACATTCTGATAAAATAATATATTCATTTAAGTGCATCAGAAAAGAATTTTTCAGAAAAGAAATAATTGATTAATATAATGTTTAGTTTCCTAAGAATGGAAAGATATGATAAAGATAGTTCCTTCCATCTCATCAATATAGGTTTATTTCATATTTTAATAAGATGTAAATAATCCACTATGAATATATCTCTTAATATTTTAAAAAGATTATCCACTAGATTGTTTATATTATTATATATGATTTCGGTAAAATTCAAAAGAATTGGTATAAGTAAAATAGTTTTCCACTATATGAAGAAATTATATATACATAGGAAAATATACGTTCTTTATAAAAACATTTTAAATGAAAATAAAAAATTTATATCTACTATAAATGAGCATAAAATTCTATATCCTGTAATTGAAGAACTTTTGAACCTCATTCTAGATGTCTAATATCTTCCTTAGTTTTTGTATCATTTATTATCGATTTCATATTGCAACTATTCACTTCACAGACATCCAAATATATTTTATTAATTTAATTTTCAAAATGGAATAATTGTGATTTAGTTTCTCATGGTTGTGTACAGTTCATTTATATAGAGAGAATGATTAAAATATATTTATCATATTTAAAAGGTAACAACTACTTGTACTCATTATAGAGACCCTAGAAAAATTCATTCTATTGTGAAAAAAACAAAACTCAAGGGTAAGAGTGTTAGTCGAGTGGAATTTTGGATATTTATTCCTCAGACCACTATAAATCTCAATTTTTGTTATTTTTTCCATATTCATTTACAACCCATATCTAATTTTGTTATCAAAACTATTATATTTGAAACTACCTAATCAGGTAAATTTAAATAGAATATAATTTTAAAGAACTCAATTAACCCCCTATCTAAACATTTCATGGATATTTTCATGCAAACACATAGAAATATGATTATATTTTAATGAATAATGTAAATTAATGAAAAAATTAAATATTATAACTTGTCCCTTATAAGTAGTTTTCTGGAAACCTTTTTTATTTTAGTTACAAATAATTTTAGTAGGAACCTCATTCCACATCAACCATCTTAATCAACCTTCCTACCAACTAATTTCAAGTGAGAAAAATTTCCTATGATCGAATATCAAATTTCATGTAGGATAACAAAATTGTATGAATTTATTTATTTATTTTCATCTCAAATAATCCCTCTATTAGTCTTCCCTTAATTCATCCAATGATAACTGTATTCTTTTTTTCATGGATGAACATTATGTGAAACTTCACAACGTGATTTATCTATTCTCCTCAATGAAGAGGAATGTTGATTTTTGATATGACAATTTCTAAATCATTTTAATTAAAGTTTTTTTAATATATTTAAAACATAAAAAAATAATTGGATAATACTATATGATTATTCTTAGGTGGGGTCCATGTCATTAATTTTACTCTTGTTTCAGGGTGATCCGATTTTTATCATTAGGTATGGTGTTGGAATCTCAATCTAATAAGAGAATATTCCTCTTTAATTTAACCTTGCATGGCCTATATAGAATTTTTATTCATGTTACATTAGAATCATGGTTTTTGGTTTATTCATTGGTGAGATTCTATGTTGTCGAAATAATCATACATAGGTGCTTGGAATGGATTTTAATTCATACACATCACTCATAAAATAACGCCTATTTTGATATGAGGATGGAATGGGGATGTTACTCTTATTTATGGTATTCACTCGTCTAGTTCACCTTACTTAAATAGATGATGCAATAATGAGTTTAATATTCCTTCGGGTCGTGTCATGCAAATTTTACTCCTACATAGCACTTCATCCTAGGGGATTATTCACATGAAACAATGTTAACATACATTCAAAAACATTTAATCACATCCATTCAATGTATATTTCTATATAATGATATAGAGCTATGATTTTCACCTAAATATCAATAACAACTAAATTTTTAAACATTGATAATGAAATAAAAATCGTAAAAAATAATTTAATTATAAAAAACATAAGGTTAACAATTATTATTATTTTTTTAGAAGTGTATATATTTTGATGAAATATTTAAAAAATATTAAATAAATTAAAAATCATGATTTCAACCATTTTTATATTATTTAGAATTTAAAACTATATCAAAAATGGATTTTCAAACTATTTTTTATATCAATTATAATGTAAATTAACATTTAATATATATATATATTATGAAAAAAATTCATCACAAAACCATATCTAAATATAATATTTCATGTCCTTGTTAGTCAACTTGAATGCCAAAATTTATTATACATACTAACTATGTAGAATTCTTTTGACAGATTTCTACCATGAAAATGTATATATGGTACATTTGATTAATTTTATGAAATTAGAATATAATAAAAAGAAAGTTTTATTAATTTGATAATTTAGATTAATCATATTAAACTTTTTAGTATATAAAAAATCACATTTTATGTGATTTGATTATCATATAGGGGAATTTACGTGATTTTACATGGACATTACTCTCTCATTGTTTTAATTTCTAAAATTATTACTTACAAAAACTCATGTGATGAATAAATCTCCATAAAACATTTCCGCACATCTCGATATGGATACCAATTTAATTTCAATATGTGTGTTTCCTATGTAGGATTTAAGGTCTGGGTAGTCTATGGTTTTCAGAAATCTATATTGTGTTGTGATACTCTGGGATTTAGGTTTCTATATCAATTGAATAATGTGTGAATCTTTCATAAATTCCTCTAAAAAAATACAATAATAATAAATGATGGATATATATTTAATTTTAATCTATTAAGAAAAAGAAATTAACTATATGGGTAGATTGTAAAAATAAAATCGAGAAATATCAATTAAGTTATATCCTTTGTCACCTCTTTGATATGTAGCCCTTTTTCTAAAAATAATATTTTAGAAAGGTAATCATATTTAAATTGATAAATATATTTAATTTTATAAATATAGGATTAATTTTTAAAGATACTATAGTGAGTTCCACCACCCTCTTCAAGTATGATCTCCTTCTCCCTTATTCTTGAAGATCTTCTTCATCTATAAGTGTATTATTTCTAATTTATCTAGAATCTCCATTTTATATAAAAAATAATTCTCCCCTTATATTGCTTCAGTCCCCTATTTCATAAAATTGTATTATATATGATAACCATTCAATAAGAAGGTGGAAATAAAAATATATTTTAAAAATATATTTTGTATATGTAATTTATCTTAAAAACATTTTACACATGACATACAGTGAGATTTTTATAGCTTTAAAAAAATAAATCCTACTAGATATTTCAATTTTTGACTATATTATAATTATTTTTATTTGAATCATTAATTATATTAAAATATTTAAATTACCACATGATACTGCACAAAATAATGATTTAACATCTCTTCTACTTTTCCCAGCAAGGTTATCTTCTTACAGACCTATATTAATATTTTTCATGAAAAAATAAGATCATGGTTCTACTAAAACAATGAAGCTAAATATTCTAGAAATATACATTTTTTATCCATTGTAATTTTGAATTGAATTTTATCATCTAATTATAATGATGGTATCAAGTGATGTATGATTATAAAAAATCTCACACTGACTAGTTTTCCCAAAAATCATTATAAAATTAAATATAATTAAATTTAAAGTTCCAATATATCTTAAATAAAATTTAAATATCACAAAACACATATAAATAAATTTTCTGCATAATTTCCCCTAAACATGAACATATTCTAGTCCTTAGGAAAACACCCAATTAGATTTTTGTAATTATTTCAATTACATATAGGATAATTGATAACCCACATGAAGGAAAATGATTATCATTTTTTAATTAATATTATCCAATATCATAAAAGATAATTATTAGTTGTTAAAATCATAATAATGGTATACCAATTATCTCGATCCTCAAATTAAAATTTCTACATTGAAACATAGAGAAATTGATATGATTTTTTCATTACTCAAATTGAAAAAAACATATACTCTCTAGAAATAAAATCTATTTTCTTCTTTTGGGAACAAAAACATTGGTCACAACATAGTATTATCCAACTCTTACATCATAATTTTTACTTTATTTCATTTTATGAGTTATTATCTAATATTTTCTTAATATAATTGTTATAAAGGATTTATTATATAATGTAAATTTAATGTTCCGAAAACCATAATCTCGCCATAAATTTCCAAAATGGACTTTTCATGTAGTTAATGTACAAAATTTATGTTTATAGTATTATTTTTTTAAGTCCAATATTTTCCTAGATTTCAAACCAATCAATACATTAAGATCAAACCATCAATAAAATTTAAAAAATATTTATTACATTCAAGAGAAAAATTTAGAGTTATATAAATTATTAGTAACTATAATTTTTGTTTATAATTTATTTTCAAATACACATATTATTATGGCCAATGTATCGTTAAATAAATAAACCTCATAATATTAATGATTCATACTATAATTTAGGATTACATAATAAATTTTTTTATTTATGTTGAATATTAATCTTTGGTTTAACTTATACTATCCTTCTTAATATTATAAAAATTTAACTAAAAGGAAAATATAATTATTTAATTAATAATGTGCCATAATTTTAAAATTATTAAATTTAAATTTTTAAAATTATCACATCAAATAAAATGTCTTTTATCAAAAAATTTATCAACATTATTGAAAATTAATTATCATTTAAATTGTGTCCCCCAACAACCCTTCTCTAAACACAAAATTTTAAATAATAAACAATTTTTAAAAATAAGGTGTATTTCCATGTAAAAATTAATATATATATATATATATATATATATTAATTATCCTATAACGCCCAAACCTATGTTACCAAGAGATAGTGCATTATTACATAACATTGGCATGATTAGAAGAGATCAATTTCTAAAAGTCCGATCAGTTTAGTTGCATTTAAATTACTAGATACATACATAAGTTTTACATTACATTATTTAATAAAAAATCAACATTGTGTCTTCAATGAACACATTTATATATCTTAACTTATCCCTATAGATAAATCATAATATTCTTCTTCACATCCTATGAAAAATAAAAAATCTGACAAGGGTGAGTTGAGATGCTCAGTTGTAACATCCTATTATTGTTTATATATTACTAAATTACCTTGTGTTAAATTATTAATGTAATAAGTGTGAAAATGGTTTATCAGTGAAAAGTTTTGTTTTAGTTAAACACATTACATAATGGTAAAACTCCCAATTAATACTCTATAATATTCAATTAAATATTTGATGAGATAAACACTTAGTATGTATGAGTTTCGGAGGTCTGAAAAGACTCAGTGAAGATAGAATAAAATAATTACATAGATTATTTTAGTAGCACACTTTTTATTCAAAATATTTAAATAACTCCAAAATGGTGAATCTTTTGAGAAATATGAGACCACTATTGTGTCTGAAATATGTTATTTACCCTAAATGGGGTATAACATTCAATGGCATTAGACATTTGGATGTCTCTTTCAATAGATAAATTTCTTAAGTAATAATTAATATTTTTTAAAAAAAAATTTAATATCTCTCAAATAGTGCATCTAATGGGAAATATGAGACAACATATGGGTCTGGAACGTGGTGTTTACCCTAGTCAAGGTATAACATTTTTTCTCAACAGGAGTATAGACAACTTGCTCACAAGACTAAAACATTTTATTTTCATTAATTAATTATTCTGATTTTTCAATAATAAAAATTTAATGTCTCTCAAACCGTTCATCGTTTGAGAAATATGAGACCATCATTGAATCTGGAATGCATTGTTTACCCTATATAGGGTATAATATTTATTCTCAATGGACATTTTATGTAATTTAATTTTTTTAATAAATAAAAAATTTAATTTAATAAATAAATCCAGTTTTAATTATCTAATATGATTCTTTTTACCCTTTTGAATATCCTTTCACGCCACATCATCTTCTCCATGCACTAAAACTCAATTTTCAATGGATGCTTCACCCAAAAGGTTCAAATCCCGACTGTTTTAATCAGTTTCACTTGCAACACCTTTATGAGGGTAAATGAATGACTATGTTGTAAAATATCGGTTAAATAATGGGTTAAATTGGATGTTTTAAATGAGGTTGTCAAGTCTGCGTTTTTGGTGTTCTTATAATCCTCAAATGCATAAAAAAATCTTTGCCTCGATCGTGTGGATTATATACAACCCACATCTTCCCTAACTACGATAATGAGGCCTTGAATGGCATTTGATCTCCTCCTTCAGTGGCCAAAAGGTGGGTGACTTCATGTGCGTGGTACATATGAGGTGTTCCTTTCTATTAATTTTTTTTATTTTTTTATTATTCTCCAAATATTTTAAATTCAATAACTTCTTTGTTATTGGTTGGAATTATGCATCGTCGGTAACATTGAACCCGTCTCGACAAGCAGAAGCTTAAAGAATATTTTGTTTCAAAGGCAGTAAGGTATTCCTTGACCTGATTTTTCACATTTTTAATGGACTATTTTAAATAAAATATCAATGGATGATTATGTGTATTATCAAAATATAATTATTAAAATAATTGTAATAGGATAATCACATTGTTTTATTTAGAGATAGTTTATAAAATTGTCTTATGATAATTACTTGAAATTATTAAAGTATAATTGCATGTCTTATTGAAAATAACTATTAAAACTTAATTTTAAAAAATTATCAAAATAATAATAAGATAATTACATATTTTATGAAAGGATAATAGCACTAAATTAATAAAAGATAATTGTGAGGTATTATTAAATTTTATTATAAGGTTTGATACAGTAATATTATATGGATATTTTCATGGATAATTTTAAAGATTAATCAAACGATAATTTCAACAAATTATTGAGGGTAATTTTTAAAAATTATAAAAGGATAATTAACACAATTATTGAATGATAATTTCATGATTTATTAAATATTATTTATAAATAATTATCAAATGATAATTACAATGAATAATCGTGTGATTTCCAAATGATAATTATTAAAATAATTTATCGAATTATAATTATTTAAATTATATATGAATAATTATTAATTACTACCACATGTGTTATCATTTTATTTTAAAGATACTATAATATTGAATGTGGTTTAAAATTATTATGAAGAAAATATTGTAAACATATTCATTGACATGAACTGATAATTTGGAATTTTTTTAAGGAGATTGGAACTATCATCACATGTGATAATCAAAATGATAATTTCAGAATTTTCGAGGAGAGAGAATCCATCATCACATATAATATTTTAATCGATAATTTGAAATTATCCGTGATGGATAGAATAATATTATCACATGTAATGTTTTTCCATAATTTAAAATTAATCAGGAGAGAAAAACTATCATCACATCTAATATTTTATTTTATATTGAAATAAAATATATGATTTTGTTTCTAGGAGACCATGACAAACATCAACCACTGGTGTGTGGATTCCTATAATGATAGGGTTGTGCATAGGTGTATTGAACCACATGGGGTGTTTTATCATTTCCCCTGACATCTGTGACCTTGAGTTAGGTGGTTCCATTCTGATTAGCAAAATTATTTATGTTGGTATTGTTTGATTTAAATCAAATTTTGTTTTAAATTCGATTGTTTATATTTTCTTTCAATAATATTGATAAAAACATGATTCTAGTGATTCGATATATTTGAAATGCTTGTGTTTATGGAAATTGGCTGAATTAAATTGTTTAATTTAAATTGTGTATTTATTAGAAATGATTTCAATTAAATTATTGAATTTAATTGTGGAAATATATTGTGTAATGATGGAATTGGTTTTTAATGGACTTCAAACTAATGAAAATTGCTTAAATTAATTTGATAGAAACCCATTGGTTTTATCATTTGAAAAAGGAATGTTTTTAATAAAACCTATTTGGTTTTAAATGGAATGAAATTGGCACTTTTGAAATAGAAGAATGGGATTGATCATATTTTAAGTAGTCTTAAAATAGTTCACCCATCATATAATATTCCATGCAAGACTTAGGTAGCTAGTTAGTTATATGGATACACTCTATTCTAGGACAATGTTCTAAATCATACATAAAGTGGGTCACATCCCTGATGGGCTGGTGATGAGTCTGTTTTGACCACTGTCATAGGGATGTGTATATAAACATTTTTCTAAGTTCACATAGAGAGTTCGGAATCCTGTAGCTGGTTAATACTATCGTACCTTTTAGAATTTGACCATTTTTCTTGCTTGTTTATTAATATTTGATATATAAATGTATGCCATTGCATTTGAACTATTTTAAATACATGTTGAATTTATATAAACTCTTTTATATAAATGTTTTATTTATGACATTGTTTAGAAATATTCCATCATTTTGTAAATTCATTGTTGAAAGTATTATTTCCATCATTTGAACTGTATAACAGGATTTGTTTAATTATTATTTAAAATGCCAAACCAGTTTATATTTAATATTGAAAGCATTTATTTGGATAATCAATTATTTGCAACTGTTATGGAATCTCTGGTGAGACCCTACTAAGATTTTTAGCTCACACCCTACTTTTTCCTTTAGTTGTTACTAGACATTCATCTTATAGGTTCGAGCAAAGAGAAAGAATATCTTGGAGGTGGATCCAGCCGTCGAGTTTTGGTCTTGGTGAGTTATATATTTAGGGAAATTGGGGTTGTTTTCCCATTTTAGTACTTAGGTTGTATTACATAGGGTTTTAATGCCATTTTGTATTCTGGTACATCACTCCTAGTGGAGTTTCTTTTGTTATTCATACTGATTTATTTCATTTTTCATCCTCATTCTTGTGGAAAAAATCGTTCCCACATGTATGTTGTTTGATGCCAGGTGTTAGTCGTGGACCTATGGGGTTCAGGAACACGCTTTGGAATATGTCAGGTTCGGCTTGGTTATTGGGTTACCAGGGTAGCTGAGTTGTTTTGTGACAAAATCGTATCGAAGGGAGGTTAAGAATAATCTCTTGATGACAATATGCATTGGAGTATTATTGTTGGGACTTAGGAGGTAGTTTTGATTGAGTTCCTGACCAGATCTCACTGCAATGAGCCTTAAGCAACCATGGCTAGTTAGGGAAAGACGACTTATGGATTAGTTCTAGTGTTTTCCTATTTTAATTTGGATAGGGTGAAATCCAAATCATTTATGTTCTATCGGTCGGGATTAAGTTTTCACTCGTTGTTATATATGAGCATTATCTAATGTATTCCTTATTGTCTATTAATGTCATGTAGCATCATGCCTCTGAGAAGACGTGTGAATCAGATCCAGGAAGGGGAAACTATTGAACATCTGTGAGAAAATCCTCCAGGGGACCCGATCCTATTTTAGGTGATTGTGTGTTCTGTCAAAGGTCTCGGATAAGCACCACCTCTAGTCACCTTTTTGGATCTAGCTGTGGAACATGGGGGGTGCTCTTAGAAATTTTTTCCCAATAGTTATTTCACCATAAACCACCAGTTTTCAGAGTCTCTACTGATCCACAACATTCTAAGGAATGGTTTGGCAGGATAGAATTTTTTTCTTGAGTTCTTGTAGACACTGGATGAGATCAAGGTGATGTGTGACATCTTTGGAGTTGGAGGGACCAGCATGAATAGGGTGGGGAATGATAGTGACGAAAAAGAAACATGAGGTCATATATTAGAAGGACATCAAGTTTCTTTTCACCAAAGAGTTCTATCTACATCCAATGGTGTTGGCCTAAGTGGTGGAGTTTTTCATGCCCGAGCAGGCTAAAAGAATAGTAGCTCCTAAAGACATTTGGAGGACGTGAAATTATTATGCCACATATTTCCCACTCTATGAAATGATACATGATCATCAACGTATTCAAAAACTTTAGGGAATCAAATGCTTCACATACAAAACGGTTCTAGCCAGAGGCATCCAGAATGAAGCTTCTTCATAAAGTTGAAGAGTGGCCGGAGGTAGCAGACACCAGTTCTACAACTATGAGAGGTACCATTACAATTGATTCATCTTTAGTGACCACTTTATTTGATACTAGTTCAAATCACTCATTTAATTCAACCCTTGTTGTTAATCTGCCTAATCTACCTATAGAGATTTTATCTTGTGTGATGGATATTACTACACCCCATGGTACAAAGAGAGAGAAGAGTCTTTGTAGTCTTTCTTATGTATTCTCTCTATCATATGTCGAGCTTTCTTAAAGTATTTTGGTTCTCGACATGAAATCATTTGACGTCATATTTGGGATAGACTGTTTCATTACAAATAAATCACAGATTGATAGTTATATTTTATGGGTCTACCTTACCACACCCAGTGGTGTGTCTCTTTTTCTCAATGAGAATGACACCCAATGTCGAGCGTGGGTAGACCTTCTTAAAAAAAGTTAGAGAAATTTATATCAATGTTTAATTTTGGTCTCGAACGAGATTCTTTGGGTGGTGATATCTCTCCACTCATCGTTGAGTTTCCTGATGTGTTTCCTTCTGGATTCTCTTGTTTTTTTTACTAGTAAGGGATCTTGAGTTCTCTAATGAATGAATGTCTAGTAATCGACCAGTTTATTTTCCCTCCTACCAAATGGTTCTGGTTGTACTGAAAGAACTAATGACCCAATTGGATGATCTTTTTGAGAAAGCCTTTATTCACCCATGTCTGTCCTTTTGGGTGGTGCTGGTTATATCCCCCATGAAAGCTAATGGTTCTCTGACATATTATCACCAAGAGATGATTCTACAAGAACAAAAACTAGTTGACTAATTTCTTGAGAATTAGAAACTCTCTTTATAGTGGGGAGACTGATACCTAGTGGTTCTTCTCTAAAGACTGTGTTCTGTGTTAACTGTTATATTTCATCGTTTCTGACAAGGAAGGATATAATGGGATATTTCTATAATTTCCAATGGGTTGTGCACCGAGGAATCACTAAGATGTTCTTTGACATGAATCTGTAGTTTTGGTGAACATAGATTCTTGAAAGCTTCACCCCGGTTGGGTAATCGATGACTTGGGAGGCAATGGAAGCTTGCTTCTCATTTTGTGGGACATATTGAGGTTGTTGGTCAGATATGGAAAGTTTCCTACTATTTATCACTACCACCACAACTAATATTGATACATAACATGATGCATTTATCGCAGCTATGAAATTATATTTCTGATCCATCTCATATTTTATGTTAGAATGATCTTGTGATTGAACCAGATTTATCTGTGACTAAACGACCAGTTAGGGTTGTTGATTATTTGACCAAGGTACATCCTGGGAGGACCATACCCCTAGTTTGTGTACTATATCAGTATGGTTTTGATTCTCATGAGATATGGGAAAGTGAGGCACTAATGAGACAACAATGTCATTGTATTTTTGATGTAGAGTATTTTTTTATGCTTTCTGGGGGAAGAAAGTTTCTATGATAGGGAGATTGTAACATCCTGTTACTGTTCAGACATTCCTAAATTCCCTTGAGTTAAATTATTCTTGTAATATGTGGGGAAATGGTTTATCTGTGAAATGTTGTGTTTATGTTAAACACATTATAGAATGGTAAAACTCCCAATTAATATTCTAGAATATTCAGTCAAATATTTTATGAGTTAAACGTTGGGTAAAAAATGAGTTTCTGAGGTCTGAAAAGACCCAGCGAAGAAGGAACAAAATAATTAAATAGAATATCTAATGTGTGCACTTTTTATTCAAAATATTTAAATAACTCCAAAATGGTGCATCATTTGAGATATATGAGACCACTATTGTGTCTAAAATATAGTGTTTACCCTATAAGGGGTATAACATTCAAAGGCATCTGACATTTGAATGTCTCGCTCGTGAGATAATGTTCGTAAATAATAATTAATATTTTAAAAAAAATAATTACATATCACTCAAATGGTGCATAATATGGGAAATATGAGACCACCAATTGTTCTCGAATGTGGTGTTTACCCTAGACAAGGTACAACATTTGTTCACATCGGGCATTTGGATGCGTCGTTCACAAGAATAACAATTCTTATTTTAATTAATTAATTATTCCGATTTTCCATTAATAAATCATTAATATCCCTCAAAACATTCATCATTTGAGAAATCTGACACCACCGTTGGGTTTGGAATGAGGTGTTTACCCTAAATAGGGTATAGCTTTTATTTTCAATGGATATCTGATGTTATTTAATTTTTTTATTAAATGATTAATTTAATTTAATAAATAAATCTAGTTTCAATTATCAAATATGATTATTTTTACCATGTTCAATATCCTTTCACGCCACATCATCTTCTCCATTCACTAAAACTCAATTTTCAATGGATTCTTCCCCCAAAAGCTTCAAAATCACCACCTTTTTAATCCGTTTAACTTGAAACACCTTCATGGTGGTAAATGACTGACTTTGCAGTAAAATTTATATTAAATAGTGGGTTAAGATGGATGTTTTAAATGAAGTTGTCAAGCCTGATTTTGGTGTTCTTATAATCCTCAATCACATTAACATTCTCTTTGGCTCGATAACGTGGAGTTTATGCAGCCCAAATCATCCCAGGATGTGATCATTAGACCTTGAATGGAATTTTATTTCCTCCATCGGTAGCCAAAGGTGGGAGACTTCATGTGTGTGGCGCATATGAGTTGTTCATTATTATTATTATTTTCATTTAATTATTTTTTTTACACTCCAAATATTTTAAATTCAATAACTTCTTATTTATTGGTTGGAATTACTTGTCATCGATACCATTAAATCCTTCTTGATGAGCGAAAAGCTTAATGATAATTTTGTTTCAATGGTAGTAAGGTATTCCTTGACCCGATTTTCACATTTTAAATGGATTTTTTTAAATAAACTATTAGTTGATGATTATGTGTATTATCAAAATATAATTATTAAAATAATTATAAGTGGATAATTACATGGTTTTATCTAGCGATAGTTTATAATATTGTCTTATGATAATTTCTTTGATTTATTAAAGGAAATTTATTATTCTTATTGAAAATAATTATCAAATGTAATTTCACAAAATTATCATAATTATCATAATATAATTACGTGTTTTATTAAAGGATAATTGTAATAAATTATTAAAAGATGGTGGTGAGGTATTATTAAAGATAATTGTAAGGTTTAATAAAGAAATATTTTTTGGGAATTTTCATGGATAATTATAAATAATAATCAAATGATAATTTCATTAAATTATCGAGGGTAACTTATAAAAATTATCAAAGGAAAATTAACATAATTATCGAAGGATAATTTCAAGATTTATCAAAGGATAATTATAAATAATTATCAAATTATAATTACAACTAATTATCGTGAGATTGCCAAATGATAAATATTAAAACAATTTAACGAAGGATAATAATTCAAATTATATATGAATAATTATAATGGACTTCCACATGTGTTATCATTTTATTTTAAAGATATTATAATATCGAATGTGGTTTATAATTATTCTGAGGTAGATATTGGGAACATATTTATTGAAATGAAATAATAATTTGGAATTTTTTCAAGGATATTGGAACTATCATCGCTTGTGATAATCAGAATTATAATTAATTTAAGAATTATCAAGGAGAGATAAGATATAGTCACATGTAATATTTTAATTGATAATTTGAAATTATCCATGAGGGATAAAATAATATTATCACATGTAATGTTTTTACATAATTGGAAAATTATTTTAGAGATAGAAACTATCATCGCATCTGATATTTTTTTTCATTTTAAAATAAAATATATTATTTTGGTTCTAGAAGACTATGATGAACATCGACCATTAGTGTGTATATGCTTACGATGATAGGGTCGTGTAGAGGTGTATTGAACCACATGGGGTGGTTTATCATTTCCCCTGACCTCGGCGACCTTGAGGTTGGTGGTTCTATTCTGATTAGCCAAATTCATTATCCATGTATTACTAGATTTATTTCAAATGTGGATTTAAATTCAATTGCTCAAATTTTATTTCAATTAAATTGATAAAAAATCACTTTCCATGAATCGAGATATTTGAATTGGTTATGTTTATAGAAATTTTCTGAATAAAATTGTTTAATTTAAATTGGGGGTTTGATGGAAATTATTTCAATTAAATTGTTGAATTTAATTATTGAAATTAATTGTGTAATGATGGAATTGGTTTTGAATAGATTTCAAACTGGTGAAAATGGATTAAAATGATTTGATAGAAACACATTGGTTTTATCTTGTGAAAAAGGCATGTTTTTTAAAAATAACTATTTGGTTTTAAATTGAAGGAAATTGGATCTTTTTAAATGGAAGAATGGTATTGATAGTATTTTAAGCAGTCTTAAAATAGTTCTCCAATAATGTAAGAGCACATGTAAGCCTTGGGTAGTTAGTGTGTTATTTGGATACACTCTATGCTACAAAAAAAATCTAAAACATACTTGCAGTGTGTCACATCCCCAATGGGCTGGTGATGAGTCTCCTTTGACTAGTGTCTTAGGGACGTGTGTATACACATTTTCTGAGTTCACATAGATAGTGCATAATCTTGTAGATGGTTAATACTATCTTACCTTTTGGAATATGACCATATTGCTCGTTTATTAATTAATATTTAAGATATAAATGTATGTCATTGCATTTGAATTACTTTACATACCTGCTGAATATATATAAACTATTTTATATAATTTTTTTATTTAAGCTATTGTTTTAGAAATATTCCATCGTTATGTAAATTCATTGTTTAAAGTATTTTTTTCTATCATTTGAATTGTATAACATGATTCATTTAATTATGCTTAAAAATTTCAAACCATTTTATCTTTAATATTTATATCATTCCATTGGTTAATCAATTATTCACAATTTTTATGGAATATGTGGTGAGACCCTACTAAGCTTTTTATATCACACTCTGGTTTTGCCTTCGAGTGTCTGTAGACTTTCATCTTCTCGGTTCGAGCAATGAAAAGGGATCTCTTATAAGTGGATCCAGCTTTTGATTTTTGGACTTTGTGAGTGGTGTCCCTAGGGACATTGGGGTTGTCATTCCCATTTTAGCACTTGGGTTTTATTACTTCGGGTTTTCATGCCATGTTGTATTTTGGTACATCACTCCCAGTAGAGTTTCTTTTGTTATGCATACTGCTTTTTTTACTTTTGCTTCTGCATTATTCGGGAAAAAAATATTCCTAATTGTATGTTGTACGATGCTAGGTGGTAGTCACCAACCCGTGTGGATCTGGAGCACCCTTCGGGCTATTTCAGGTTAGGCTCGGTTATCGAGTTACCAGTGTACGCGAGCTGGTTCTTGAGATCAGTTAGGATAACAATATAGTAGAAACTAAAATAAATAATCAGAAACATTTCAGGAAATGTATAACTCTAAAATAAACTTTAGAATAATATGGCCATGATAAGTCAAAAAATTTCATTTAACTATTCACATAGATATTCTACGAGATGAATAATTACATTTAATATCAATAGCTAATCTCATAATGATGGAATGTATAATTTCTGACATCCTAACCACAGAGTAAAGGCCTCATGCCAAGACCCAAAATATAATATTTCTAAGGTCTTATTTCAATAATGTAGTTTGTCTCACGAGACCTACCAATGCATTGATGGGATATTGGGTACCCCATCCGTCACTTACTACCTCCAATTCATTACTCATATGAAAATGGTGAGACATCACTTAAACATTCATATTAAACTGACATACTAAAGTTAACTCTTTAACCATAAACCGTGAATGACATATAAATAGAACATCCATAGTCAAACATATCATAAAAAAATCAATACAATATGGAATATTATATCATAATAAATCAACTTCAATTAAACATAAAATCCAATAATAGATGTTGACATAGATGAAATCAATACCCAAAACTATTTCAGATAAATATTTCTTTTGACATTGAAATCATTTAAAACTCACATAATTAAAAAATAAAAAATTTATTTTAAATATATTCATATAATCTTGAATAGGAATATTAAAAGGTTCCATAATAGTAGAAAATAGCAGAATCCAACTTATAAGTAAAAAAACAATTCTTTCTTTAATTTTTTGAAAAGGTCATAAAGTACCTTGTATGGAAAATGATAAAATTATTCCTTTCAGAACATTTTTCAAAAAGTAAAACAAGGGTTTAAATGAATTTAACCCAAATTCTAGTAAATAGAATAAAAATTTGAAAAACATTTTTAAGAAACATGGATCTGGATGATAAAGATGACCCAGTAGGTACTTACATATAAACAACCTTGTATAATAAAGAGATTGTAAAATTAAGCCTTGCCTTGTACTTTTCCTTAGTTGAGGGTATGTTAGACCCTTGTAAAGTGGTTAAATCATTGATATTAATTTATATAATAACCACATACATAAATATTATATCATATATGATCATCTAATATTTCTTTGTTAAAAATATTTTAGGTGTGCCATTGTTTCTTGTGTAAAATAATTTGTTTTCCTTTATATGTTTTGTTAATTAAGACATGTTTGATATGGATATAATGTATTTGATTCTTATAAAGATTAATATTAAGTTCTCAAACATTATATTTTAATCATGATATAGAAATCCTTCTTGAATGGTTACGTTGGGGAATGAAATCTCATCACGTTGTGGTGACGGTAAGTCGTACGTACGCACAAGCGACAATATCATTCTATTGATGGTGAAATAATTTGTAATTGGATGCTATAATATATTTTTTGAATCATTAACATGTTTTATTTATTATTTAAATCAATTACACTCATTATTATACACATCCAAATAATTAAGTGTTGAATAACAAACTACACCATGATGTGGAAATGGTAATCCGTACATTCGCGCATATGGTAACTTTGTCATTCATATGATAGATAAAATAATAAATATGGTTGTACAAAATTTATAACAAAATCATAGTATAGAGAAGTTACTGGATTTAATTTTTTTGATATGGAAAAACAAATATAGAGGAAATGGAAGAATAAAAAACATTCAATGAGGTGATGAAATAATTACCTCTTCTTCAGGTGCTTCCATTGGATTTGAAATAAGAGCTCTTTAGGTTTGTTTTTTTATTAATTTAAGACTTATAGGATGAATTAAAGGTAGTTGGTAGTATATTTGATCACATTTCGGACAAGAAAAATGGATTTGGAGGTGTGAATTTGAGATAAGTGGATATACCATTATATAAGATAGGTGAGGCGCAAATTAAGAAGAGATTGAAATATTAATTTATTATAAAAGTATTTTCTATTTATAATAGAGAAAAATGAATTTATTTCAAGGATATGGTGTGGAAGGGTAGAAATCCTCACAACCAATAGGGTATAGACAAGTTTTGGTCACCATAATAACCTTATCTTTTATAATTAACTCTTTGTTAAATCATTTAACTTTATCCATGTCTTCTTGTATTTTTATATTACATGGTAAATATAGTTACTATAAAATTTCAAGAGGAGATAAAGTGGTTAATTAATAAAATATCTAACATTATATAATTCATTTGGCTGAATCATATATTTTTAGGAATATTATATCATTTAATAAAATAGTATTTGTTTTAAAACATCATTTATGTTAATTTTGACACTATTTAGTATTTGGTTTTTGTGAAAGTCATAAAAATTGATTAAATAAATATAAATACATTGAATAAACCCTAAAATATCAAATTAACATAAAAAATTCGTGTATGGAATCAAAATATTAAATTTATATTTATTTTAATATTTATAACATCAATTATTTTAATCTATCATTAATAGGGAAATTACTATATCATCCTTTTGTCATAAATAAATATAGGTATTTAATATCTGAAAATTATAAATAAAATACCATGATATATGAAATCATTTTTTATTTCTAATGAATGTTTTTAGTTGAATTTATCTTATGTATAACTGTATATTAAAAATGGTTTAGTTAATAAAATTTGAATTTAACACTTTTAACACATCCTTAAATAAAATATAATAAATGTCCTAATGTAATCCATGTGAATAAGAAAAGGATCATATTTTTTTAATAAGGTTGAATTTAGTGGAAATATATTTATCTAATATAATTTAGACATATTTTGGGGTATTTTGATATTATTATAATATTATATTTACCTTTAATTACATTATTTACTTTTAACATTGGTAAATAAAATTTAAAAGTTACAATTCACCAAAAATAATTTTCAACATATTTAACAATATATTACATAACAATTGAAATAGCGTTTTTCATATTTTTGAAATAAAAATCACAGAAGCGGTAAAATTATGTTTTATACAAATTTGGAAATGTGTCGAGAAGGTGGGTAAAACACGTTAAAAAGTTCAATAAAATTATATATATCTAATATTATTATAAAATGACTCCAATGAATTAAATTGAAAAAATATAGGTATAATGTGACTATTTTTAATTTACAATAAATTTTAATTAAAAATATTTATTTATATAAAAAGTCAGTTTTAAACAATAATACAATGTTTTTCACTATTCATAAAAAATTGAAAGTATTCAGAAAAATAAAGAAAATTCATCCTATGTTAATTCAAATATATTGAATCCAAAAATTATGTCCATTTTAAAAAATAAAATTTATAAAATTTAAAAGAGTGGGTATTACCATTCATATCTTGTTTTTTAATTGCAAGATTGATTGGTCGTGGTGTGCTAGAACGTGGGGTTGCATACAATGCAAGTACAATATTATTTAAAGAGAAGAATACTGGGGAAGAATGGGATGTTACATTCTTCCCTCATTAAAATAATTTCATCCCCAAAATTTCTATAATATTTCTATAAATACAATTTTTGTGGTTCTTTCTTACAACTTCTTCAGGTTCCCATATTGCCTCTTCCATTTTATGGTTTCCCCAAAGAACTTTTATGAGATAAGTCATTCGGTTTCTCAACACTTGTTCCCTAGTATCATGATTTCTAATAGGATCTTCACAATAAGACTTATTAGGTTCCATTACTATTTCATCATATGTGAGTACATGTGTTGGTTCAGATATGTATTTTCTCCATAGTGAAAAATGGAACACATCATAAACATTGGAGATACTTAGTGGCATTCCTAAATAGCAATATAAAAATCCAATTCATTCTTGAATTTGAAAAGTCCGATGTACCTGGGACTTAATTTACACTCCTTTAAAAATCATATAACACCATTCTATGGAGATACCTTCAAGAAAACATGATCTCCTATATTAAATTCTAAATCCTTCCTTCAGTTATCAGCCTAGCTCTTTTCCATACATTGAGCTGCTTTGATATGGGTTTGGATAATAGTCACTTTTTCCATTGTTACCTCAATGAGTTCTATGAATAAGAGTTTTCTTTCACAAAAATCATCCCAATAAGTTGGTATGCGACATCTCCTTCCATATAACTCTTCACATGTAGTCATCAGAATACTTGAATGAAAGATATTGTTATATTAAAATTCAACCAAAATAAATACTGATCCCACATACCTCTAAATTTAATTTATCAAGATCTTAACATTCCATCTATGGTATGAATAGTCTATTCAGATTGTCCATCAGTTTGAGGGTGGTAGGCAGTGCTCATCTAAAGTTCAGTATCTTGGGCTTCTTAAAGACTTTTCCAGAATCTTGTTGTAAAATGGGGATGACAATCAGAAACAATTGATAGGGGTACACCATGAAGTCTTACAATATCATTGATATAAAATCTTTCCAAACATTCAAGTGAAAAATCCTATTTTATAGAAAAAAAAATCTACTGACTTGGTAAGTTGATCAATATTGACCCATATTTCACCATTACTTATAGTTATCTTTGGTATCCCCATGAAAATGTCCAACATAATATCATTCAATTTTCACTCAGGTTTGAGAAAAGGATTCATGAATCATCTAGGATGTTGTCTTCCCGCCATCTCCTGTTGATAAATGATACATCTTGACACATAATCAGCAATCTCCCTCTTTATGTTGTCCCATAAAAAAATTCCCTTCGAATCTCTATACATATTATCTACCATGGTGTATAGTGAAATTGCAACTATGAGCATCATCCAACAATTCCCTTTTTATATCAGGTATGTTGTGAACACAAATCCTTTTCCCAAATTTTAATATTCCATCTTCATAGATGAATTAAATCAATCTCACATCATTTACAACTTTAATTCTATTTTGAAATTCCTCGTTATCAGTCTGAGAACTTTTTATCCTTTCTAGTAAATATGGTTTGGAAACCATTTTAAAAATTATTAATGTTCCATCTTCCATGATTCTTCCCATATCGATATATAATAGATGCATGAACATAGGACACCTTACACCTCTCATCTAGTTCATAACACCATGATCATTTCTACTCAAAGAATCTTTCACCTTATTTTCCTTCCCCAGGTGGTAGTTTATTATAAAATCATATTCCTTGAGTAGTTCAATCCATCGACTTTCCCTCATGTTGAGTTCATTCTGTGAGAAAATATACTTCAAACTCTTGTTATCAGTATATATCTCACATTTTTCACTATAGAGATAGTGTCTCCCTAAATTTAGAGAAACTATTACAGCTGCAAACTCGAGATCATGTGAAGGGTAGTTTTTTTCATGAAGTTTTTGTTAACGTGAGGCATAGTCAATAACACTTTCATTTTACATAAAGACACAACCATGTATTCTCATTGAAGAATCAATATAAATAACAAACCCATCATTACATGATGGCAGATTCAAGATATAAGCATTGATTAATCTTTTCTTTAATTCCTCAAAACATTATCACACTCTTTTATCCAAAAAAAAATAACCCCCTTTTGTGTGATATTGGTTAGTGTGTTAGCCAATCAAGAAAAATTATGGATTAAATGATGATAATAACATACTAAACCAATAAAACTGTGTACCTCAGTTATACTCGTCGGTGCTAGCCATTATTTGATTTCCCTTTTCTTTGAAGGATCAACAGATATTATATCCTTAGTGACAATATGGCCAAGAAAATAAATCTATTGAAGCCAGAATTCACACATGTTGAACATCATGTATAATTCATTTCTTCTATGTTCCTTTAGAATAATGCGTAAGAGATTTTCAGTATCTTCATATCTTTTGGTGTATACGAATATTATCAATAATAACCACTACAAATTCATCAAGATATTACTTGAAAGCACTATTCATTAGATCAAAGAAAACAAAGGGTGCATTGGTCAGTCCAAAAGGCATTGAAGTAAACTCACAATGCCAATACCTAGTTCGAAATGTTGTCTTTGGAATTTCTTCCTTTTTCACACACAACTGATGATACCAAAAAATAAGGTCAATCATAAGAAATATTGAGGTATATGATGTTGATCAAACAAATTATCAATTCAAAGTAGGGGATACTTGTTCTTTATTTTTATAGAAACCATCTCAATGTAGTCGATCCACAACCTCATAGATAAATCTTTCTTCTAAAAAAAATAGGGGTTCCCCATATAGATAAACTAGGTGAAATGTATCTTTTATTGTTCAATTACTCTAGTTCTTCCTTTAGTTTCACTAATTCCATAGTGGCTATTCTATAAGAGGTATTTGATATTGGCCTTGAACCAGAAATTATGTCAATGGAAAACACAATTTACCATTTTGTATTATGTCTTTTTAAATCCTCTATAAACAAAACAACATATTCTTTCACAATAGGTACATCCTATATTTGAACATTATTTTCCTCACCCATAGTTATTTCACTCCCTTTCTCCCCAATAATTGAGTTTCGTAGAGCTACTGGGGGTGTATCTAGATGAGAATCAGATGGTGATGTTTCTTCTCTAGTGATATTGGATTCCATATCAACAAAAAAAATTGTATCTTCATTCTTCTTACAATAAATTTTCACATCATGGTTATAAATCTAATCTATACTAAAAATTAAATCAAATTAAATCATTGGTATAACAATAAGATCAGCAGATAATGAACATCTATATGTCATAATGGTAACTGATTGACAAAACATTGTAGCTATGATACTTCCCTTGAGAGTTTTGACTTACAACACCCTTGTTGAGTCAAATGGGAAGTATTTAATTTTATTTAAAAATAAGAATATATGATGGAATGTGATGATCCATACTCAAATAATGAATAGTCTAATTTTTAGGGAACTATCAAAGAACCTGCCACCACATCATTCAAGGATTGAACCTCTGTAGTTGTGATCTTATAAGCTTGGCCTTACTCCATTGCCATTTTTAGAGGTATGTTTCTTTGACACTTAGGGAATTTATTTTCATAATTCTCCATTTCATTACAATTGTAGCATTGAACATCGATAGCCTCTTTTTCACCTTGTAGTCGAGAGATTTGTGGCTTTTTTCTACATGTTTAACAAAATCCCATCCCCTTTAGGCATTTACAAGAGTGTTTATTCCCACAATTTCAACAGGATGGAAATTTAACATTTTCCTTTTTCCCATTATTTCCTTTTCCATAGTGTTCATATGATCTCTTCTTCTCTTTCTTCAATTTAAAGTCATAAGACTTAGAGAATTCTTTTTCTGTCTTGCCAGAACATGAGACTATATTATTTAACAATGAGAAGGATTGTGAAAATAATGCTCATCATTGAAATAGTTTTCTCCCATCAATGATTTTATCAATATTACGTCTTTGGATACATATATAATCTGAAACATGCCTTGATAAACTTGTAAAGTTATCCTCATACATTACAACATTCTCATAATCTTTTTTCCTCAGACTCAGAAATTGTCATTCTATATCCACTTGATGTTCATGAGGAATGTGTTTATCTATGAAAATATATCTAAACTCCATCCTTTCTATATTTTATACTTCTTCATCTTCCTTTGTGTTTTGAATTAATTACCACCATTGATCCGCATCTCCTAAGAGGTGATAAACTTCCCTGAAATTTGTTTCCCTTTCACTACACCCCAAAGCATGAAATATTTGTTCTATGGAACTTATCTACGGGTCATATAAAAATAGTTTTTTAGTGCCATTGAATTTTTGTGGTTGTTGCCTTATGAAGAGGTATAACATTGATCCACCAGTTGTGGATTAGGGATCTCCATAAGGGTAATGTTATTATTCATAACCTAAGTGAGTTGTCTCTGTATTTTATAAGTTGATTAGAATAAGTTTCATCACCATATCCACTATAATTATTTTGAATTTGAATGAAATTCCAACATGGATTACATGAGTTGATACGGTTTCCATTCATTCCACTAGGATCAATTTCTAAACAATGGCACACACTATATTAGATTAGGAATAACAATGGATAATTCCTAACTTGTAAAATACATAACATAAATTTTACAGTTTATGTATATAATCCATAATCATAAAAAATATTGTCTTTGTGAAGTTATTTTCTCATAAATATTTCAATATGGTTTATAAAGAACATGTAAATTATCTTTATCATATCCCCCCGGAGTGTCAAACCAGGTGCATAGTAAGGCATGTTGTTGTGTACCAAGATACCTCAGGTCAAGCCAAAAACTCATTGTCGGGGTTTTCAATCCTAGGTACATCTCTTCTAGAGCCATGTCCACTTAATTTATTGAGAGAAGGATATATTTATTGGAAAACCATCATAATATCTAAATTATGAATTTTTTTGGATGTTCTTCTATATTAATCATCAAAGGCTTATCATAGGGTGATTTTCTCAAATCATTGTTTTTCTAAATATAGTTTCCAAGGTTTTTACTAAACTTCCACTGATACAAACTGTAATTCCCTGACCCCAATTACCTAGAGTCAGTGCATTATTGCATAATATTGGCATGATCACAAGAAAAAATTTCCCAAAAGTCCGACCAGTTTATTTTCCTTAGAATTTCTAGATACATACATAATATTTATATTAAATTATGAAATTAAAAATCAACATTTTATTTTCATTGAACACACTCGTGTCTCTTTGTATATCTATGCAGGTCAATCATAATATACTTCTTCACATCAGAAAAAAATCATAAGAAAGGGGTGAGCTCAAAGGCTCTTTAAGGATACTAATATTGCAGAAATTAACATAATTAAGAATAAAAATTTGAGCCAATGTATATTACTAAAATAAACCTCAGGATAAAATGGAAAGGATAAATAAAATAATTCGATTTACATATTCACATGGATATTCTACTACACAAATAATCACATGTAATATCAATATCTAACCACATAATTATGGAATGCATAATTCTAGAAATCTTAATCATAATGTCAAGGCCTTGTGCCTAGATTATAAATACAAAAAAATCAAGGCCTTGTTCTAGGACACTAGTTTGTATCATGAGATCTACTGATGAATCTATGGGCTATAGTGGTCCACACCCATCACTTACTATGTCCAATGAATTTCACATACAAAAGGGGTGAAACGAAACATAAGCATTCATATTAAATGAACATATGAAATGTTAATATATTAACCAAAAACCGTGGAGGACATAAAAATAACACATCCACAGTGAAAAAAATCATAAAAATATCAATACAATATGGAATATTTTATCATCCTAAATCAAATTCAATTTAACATAAAATCCAACAATATGTTTTTACATAGATGAAATCAATCCCGAATACTATTTGATAGAAATATCTCTTTCAACTTTGAAATCATTTAAAAGATTCATAATTATAAAAGAAACAATTTATTTTTATAATATTCATATAATCATGGAAGGGATTCATCAAAATTGTTATAATGGAGGAAAATATATGTATAAACCATACAAGTTAAAAAATAATTCTATCCTTCATTTGTCGAATAGGTCATAGAGTTCCTTGTTTGAAAAAAGATAGAAATATTTTATTCAAACAATTTTACAGAAATTCAAAAAATGCTATAAATGAATTTAACCCATAGTATAGTAAATAGTATAAATGCTTTGAAATACATTTTTAAGAAACATGGATGTGTATGATAAATAAGTCCTAGTAGATACTTATGTTTAAACAACCTCTGGTAATGAAGAGATTATAAAATTAATACTTACCTTGTACTTTTACTTAATAGAGGGTACATTAACCACATGTATAATGATTAAATAATTTTTATCAAATTATAAAATAACCACATACATAAATTTGATATCATATATGATAATATAATATTTCATTGTTAATAATATTTCAGCTGTATCTTTATTTGGGTGTTAACTAATTTTTTTCCTTTATATGAATGGTTACAACAGCCATATTAGTTATGGATAGGATGTATTTGATTCATATCCATAATTATATTATGTTCATACTATTTATTTTTTAATAATCAAATGAAAATAATTAATTATTGATTACGATGGGGAATGAAATCTCATCGCGTCGTGGAGACGGTAAGCCGTATGTACGCCCAATCAAAAATATCCAACCATTGATGGTGAAATAATATATAATTGGATGTTATATTATATTTAAAAAATCATGTACATTTAATATTTATTATTTACATAAATTATAATCATTATGATACACATCCAAATAATTAAGTGTTGAATAACAAACTACGCCATGATGTGGAGATGGTAAGCCTAACATACGCATGTATGATAACGTTTTCATTAATATGATGGATAGAATAATGATTATGATTGTAACATATATATAATAACATCATAGTATGTATAAAATACTTGAGTTATTATTTTGGTATGGAAACAACCAAGAAAGAGGATGTGGAAGAAGAAAAGTTGTAACACCCCAAGTTTCCTCGGTATGTTTCCTTTCGAATAATGCAATGGCGTGCATTGTACACAACTTCGAGATTTTAACACACCATAACCAATCAAACTAGCCGTTATGAATAGTAATACCTACTTTTTGAAATTTTATAAATTTTATCTCTCAAAATGGACTTCAGTTTTGGATTCGTAATATCGAAATTAGCCTAGGGTGAAATTTTGGTAATTTTTGGATAACTTTCATATTTTGATGAATAGTGAAAATTACTAAATTTTAATTAAGAACAACTTTTTTAATCAAAATAATTAATAGTGATAAATTATGAATTTGAGTTGTTTTAAAGTATATTTAGAATATATTTTTACCATTTAATATAATTTTGGTCATTGGACATAATTTTACAATTAAACCGAACATAAACAAGTGTCAATCTTTTGATAGTTATTATCTCTTAAAAACACGTTTTTTGTTTTGACAGCAGGAATTACTTTTAAATTAATTTCTGCCACTTCTGTGTTTTGAATTTAGAAAAATGGATTCCATATTTTTAATCAGGATGTTCAAATTGTGTAAATAGGTAACTTTTATTTTTAGACATTTTGAATAATTACTGCGGTAAATATTTTATTTACCATGGTTAAGGGTAAATCCGGTAAATAAGGGTTAAAAAATAATATTATAATAATACTAAATTACCCTAAAACTTGTCTTAACCATATTGGTTGATACATGGTCGACCATGGGCATCTTTGGGTCTATTTTGGGACTCCATGGATCCACTTGTAAGTGATAATGATACTTTTTTTTAATTAAGTTAAAATAAATACAAAAATGACACAAGCATATATCTTTTAACAATACAATTGTTAGAGAGTGTTATATATGTTTTATTTTAGATTATAAATATTCCTTAGAAACATAAAAAGATTTCCTACATAATGATATTTTATTTATAATTTTTAGACATTAAATAATTTAATTTATTTATGACACAATGATGATGCAGTAATTACTATAATAGTGAAAAATCAAAATAATTGATATTAAAAATACCCAAATAAATATAATATGAAACTTTTAATGAATTAAAATAATTTTATAGGATAATATGATATATTAGTATTGATTTAATTGACTTTTTTTGAAGTAATCAATCTGTTATGAGTTTCAAAAAAATCAACTATTGAATAGTGTCAAAATTGACATAAAAGAGTTTTTAAAACAAATATTATATTATTAATTGATATTAAATTCCTAAAAATCTACGGTTCGGCCAAGAGACTTATATCATTATAGGTGTATCATTAATGGACCACTTGGGTGTCTCTTGTATGTATATGGTATGTTTATTAATCATATAATATAAAAATACAAAGAGACATTGTAAAAGTGAAATTAATTAACTTAGAGTTAATACTTAAAGATAAGGTTAATATAAGTACCCAAACCTGTCTAAATTCTATTGGTTGAGTTTTTTCGCCTATACCCACCTTAAACTTTGAATAGTCAACTTTGGAGCCATTGTAAACCGAATATGAATTTATTATAAACTAATATCTCTAGCTTTTCCAAAGGTGCCCCTCACCCCTCTTATAAAAGGGCGCTCCTCCTTCTCATTTCTTCACACCTTCAAAGCCCTTTGGTTCGGCCAAACCCAGCCCAAATACTATCTCAACTTCCCTCACTACAACCTATAGGCCTTAGTTTGATCAGAAATCCAACCTATGGAGCCCTTTTGATCAAATCAAAAGGAAGAACCCGAAGAAGAGGTAATGTTTTCACCACCCCTTTTTAAGTTCCTTTCTTCTTCCACTTCCTCTTTCTTTGTTATTACAATTATAAAATAATAACTCCAGTATCATATATATAATGTGATGTTATTATAAATATGGTACAACCATATTCAGTATTCTATCCATCCTTTTAATAACATGTCACCATACGTGCGTACGTACGGCTTACCGTCTCCACGTCGTGGTGTAATTGTTATTCAATGTATTATTATTTGGATGGGTATAATAATGATGTGTAACTCATGTAAATAATAAATATAACATGATAATGATTCTGTATATATGATATAAAATCCAATTATATATTATTTTAATATCAAAAGAATTATATTGTTGCTCGTGCGTATGTACGGACTACCGTCTCCATGAACGCGATGAGATTCATTGTCCATCATATCCATTCAAGTATAATTATCATTTGATGATTTAAAAATAGTATCTAAGGAATTGATATCATTCTTGATATGAATAATATACATCCAATTAATAACTAATATGGCTCACATAACAAAGAATATAAAGTAAAATGAACCAGTTAACACCCGAAATGACGATAATTCTAAGATATAATTAACAAATCAATGTTAAAAGATCATATATGATATCATATTAAAGTAAATGATTCTTGTATAATTAAATAACAATTATTTCACCATTATACAGGAGGTAAACCTACCATCGACCAAGGAAAAAGTACAAAGTAAGGGATTTTCTTATCTCACTTTCAATTCCGTGAGATTTCCATTTTTCGCCACCAAATTATTGAAAGTGGTGTATTGTGTACTGCCATTTGATATATATTCATGATTATATTTATATTCATGTTATTATGTAAATCATTTGGTGGTTATTAAATTTTGGCCATACGACTCAGTTGATTAATGTGGTAAGGGGTTTCTTATCTCACTTTTAATTTCGTGAGATTTCCATTGATCACCACTTAATTATTGCATGTGGTGTATGTGTACTGCCCATGATTGTATTCATTGTGTAATATACATTAATTTATGGGTATTTACATCATCATGGTATGATACTTCTTTCATGGGTGTATGTTTCATATGTTACCTAATCGGTATGGGAATTTGAGATTTCAATTCCCACTCATTTGGCTTTACGCATATTTCATTGATTATATTACTCCATGATTATGTGTGGAATCACTATTCATTTGATTATTTCATAATTTCCACTCCCCTTCCTGTGGATATAATTTTGATTCACATAATCACTCATTGGTAATTCTGAAGTCATTGATATGAATTTGATAAGAGTAATTTTAACTCATTCACCATTTGTTGAGTTAAACATCCAATTCGTTGGTGTTGTTTTTACAAGAATATGTGTGAATATCCTTTGATTGTTTTACACTGAATATCCAATCATATTTAGTGTATTTATATTTGTCACACATAATTATGTCGTTGATTTATCCTTAACCTAAGGATACGGCCTTTATGAGAGATTTCATCTCAATTTAAATTCCATTGAGACTTCTTTGTTGATATACACCAAATCACTTTTATGTGGTGTATATAATGTACTTTGACATAGTATATCATGAATCCCTTTATTCTCATGATATTAAAATGTTTTGATTACCTCAATTATTTGTATTCAAGTGTCTCTTTTGGTTAGAATCTCTAACTAAAATACCATTTTTAAATGTTTTAAAGACTTATTATTCTAAATCTTGCTCATTAATGTCCATGTTTTAAAAATGGTTTCAAGGATTTATTTATATGGACATTAAAGTTTTAAAATCAAAACTCCTTTTAAAAGTTTCAAAGTGGTATGGGACACTTTGATTCAAAAATCTATTTTAAATGGATTCTTGACAAATATTGTGACTTTTGAATGATTTCAAGAAAAGGGGGATATTTCTCTCAAATTGTTTTGATGATTATTTTCATCTATGTCAACATCCTTCATTATTCTTGATTGAGTTTAATGTGATACAATACAATCTTCCATATTATATCGAATGAATTATGTTTGACTGTGGATGTGTTATTTTATAGTATTCATGGTTTATGAGTAAAGTATTGACATTTCGTATGTTAGTTCCAATAAGAATGTTTATGTTATATTTCAACCTTTACTTCATATGAATGTGTTGGACATGTATGTTCCAGGTTGGGGACTGGTTAAAGTAAGCCCTCTAGGTTGGTGACTGGTAAAAGTAAGCCCTCCAGGTTAGGGACTGGTAAAAGTAAGCCCTCCGGTTTGGTCTCCGGTTATTAAAGGCACTCCGGGTTGGTGTCCGGTTATTAGAGGCACTCCGGGTTGGTGTCCGGTTATTAGAGGCACTCCGGGTTGGGTTCCGGTTACAGTTAGCCCCAAGGTCTTGGGACGAGGCCTTGAAAAGAAATTAAAGTTTAGCATTATGCATTCTATCATTATGAAAGTCGTTATTGATATTGCATGTGATCATTCGACTAGTAGAATATCCATGTGAGTAAGTAAATGTCATTATTTCAATTTACCTTTGCCATTTTATGCTGAAGTTCAAGTTTAAAAGGCTTTTGTTTTAGTTATAAATTGCCTTAAGTGTTTATGATTATTTATGAAGGCTTCTGCTATAATGTTATCCTTACTGAGCATCCGAGCTCACCCCTTTCAATGTTTTATTTTTTCCAGGATTATGAAGAAGTAATTTATGAATGACCTGCAGGGATAGTATGAGGGGATATGAAGACAAGATGTTTTTTTTATGATGTAATGTAAAAATTTATGGATGTATCTAGTTATTCAAAGGCTACTAAACTAATCGGCCTTTTGAGACTTGATCTTTCTCGTGATCATGCCAATGTTATGTAATAATGCACCGACTCTAGGTAATTAGGGTTGGGGCGTTACAGTTGGTATCAGAGGAAGTTTAGTACAAACCTTGGTAGCTAGATTTAGATAAACTCTGATTAGAGCACGTAGACCTAAGATGAACTTTGAGGATTAGTATAAAAGAACTTCCTAGAATTTTGGTATTGTGGAGATTTTGTGAGTTTCTGAGCAATACATCCCTGTCTGGATACGAGCAGGTAGAGGCGGCTCTGGCACAGATGTACCTAGGGGTAAAACCCGAAAACACCGCTTTGAGCTAGACTCGAACGGGAACTGGTGCACGACAACGGGCCTTGCTGCACTCTTGGTTACGACACTCCCGGGGGATATGCTTAGGATAATTTACATTTTCTTTACAAACCGATTTAAGTAATATATACATAAGATGAGAGTAAATGGCCTTGGTTAATCCTAATATGTTTCAAATTGAGAATATGGTGACATTTTAATCTCTAAATGATTTTACGACTACTATTACTCACACAATGCTTTCTGGTTTTAGTCAATGGATGGATTCCAAGGAAGTCATAGTGACTTTGAGAATGATGTACAAGGTGGGAACGTTGGTGGAAATGAGCAACAAAATGGAATGTTGATAGGCGTAAAAGATATCGTCTTTATGCCAAATCAGTTTTCCAAAAATATGATCAACAACATATATATTAACCAACTCCCAGACTCAACAAGGAAGAGAAAGGTGATAAATGATAAGATCTCCAGCAATGGAGACCCTGGAGAAAAGAAACCTCAATTTTCATCATGCAGGAAATGTGGAGAGAGACACCCAGGAAAGTGTCTCAATGGGACAACGAAATGTTTTACGTGCGGGAAGGAAGGACATAAAGTGAAGAATTGCCGAAGAAAAATGAAGAGTACTATGGAAGAAGATAAAAATGGTCCCAAGAGTCCATTTACAGTCATTTTCCGTAAATGTCGGGGACCTGGCCATTACCCGAGTGAATGTCCTATTCTATAGGATATTTTCTTGGTCAAAGAAGAAGATATGTGGAAATAAATGGTTGGAGAAAAACGTAAAAAGTATTAGCACTCCTTGTTGATGGGTACTTTGGAATAATTTTCTCTTGTATTTGTAACCCCACAGTTTGCCATGTGAAATGATATTTGAAGAAGAATTGTCTCTTCTCTTGTGGATATAGGTATAAATAACCATTTGGTTTTATATGATCATTGGGGTTTGAGAAAATTATAAGTTATTATAATTTGGGATAAAAATGAAAAGTATGATAAAACATTTGTGATTAAATTGTGTTATTTTAAGGAATTTATCTCATTTTGGTAATATTATAAAATATAGTTTTTGAAAAAGGACAACACGTAGACCGTGTGACAACCCGTCGCGTCGGACAAAGCTGTGGGAATCGAACCCACAACCAAAGTGCGATTGGGATTTATCGCCTACCACTGGACTACGTGAAGTCCCTGGTTAATGTGACTATTTTTTTGCTAAATGATTTTATTGATCAATAATAAGATGATTTGGGTTCTTATGTCTTATCAAATGAATACCCTTGGTATAGGAAAATGATTTGGTGATTAAGTGATAAATGTTATTTTGGAAGATGTTCGCTTTGTTGGAAACACTATATGCCCAAGGAAAATAGAATACAATGGGGTTTCATTTGTAGAGTAATGGTGGATTTTTATCTACGTTTTTATTGTTGATTTATAGTGATTTGGGTTATTTATGGAAATTATTAATCTATAACAGAGAATATGTGATGATGTTAATTACTTTTAAGTATGGGACTTTAAGAGTATTTGATGTCATTTGGAGATACAATGTAACATGGGAGACTACAGAATCAAATTCTTCTATGATTTGGGTTTCAATATTAGTTTGGATTATATTAAAGGATTTTAAGGACAATTCGTTATTGAATGGTATCTATTTAACTTTGGGGTATTGTTGGTTTAATTTTATAAATTAAGATTAGTGCATATTTATCTCAATGAATATCCTTTTGGGGGATCATTAGATCATTCACTAACAATTTTGGTTTTGATTAATCTACAAAGACAATGTAAATATATGGTTTATCCTACATGGATCATGTGATTCTATAGAAGTTTATTCTAGCTCTTCCAGTGTGACCAAGTCTTCTTGAATACTCATCGTTTAAAAAAATCGAGTTAGTGGTGGAAATTTATTAAAGAATGAAAATTTACTTAAAATGTAAGTATATCTCATAATGTTCTTAGTCAATATCATAAATGAATTCCTCTTCCTTATGTAGTGTAACTTTAAAAAAAATGTTGTCCGTTTACTTTCCTACTAGGAGACTAATGGTCATTTGTCCCAACACAAGTTTGTGGTTTTCTCATTGTTAACTTTCTCCTGATCATGATTTCTATCCCTCTCCATCAGAACTTGACACTTAGTTTATCATCCATATCCATGTTTTCTTACATGGAATCCTAGTATGGGTTATCTTGGATGACCCTTATACCTCTCTTTCTTTCTTTTAAAGTGATAGTTTTATTGGCTCTTTTTCCGATGTGGGACTTTCCATTATATTCCCAAGCAAAATTTTAAAAATTGCGAGGACACAATTTATTTAAAGAGGGGAGAATGTAACACCCCAAGTTTCCTCGGTATGTTTCCTTTCGAATAATGCAATGGCGTGCATTGTACACAACTTCGAGATTTTAACACACCATAACCAATCAAACTAGCCGTTATGAATAGTAATACCTATTTTTTGAAATTTTATAAATTTTATCTCTCAAAATGGACTTCATTTTTGGATTCGTAATATCGAAATTATACTAGGGTGAAATTTTGGTACTTTTTGGATAACTTTCATATTTTGATGAATAGTGAAAATTACTAAATTTTAATTAAAAACAACTTTTTTAATCAAAATAATTAATAGTGATAAATTATGAATTTGAGTTTTTTTATAGTATATTTAGAATATATTTTTACCATTTAATATAATTTTGTTCATTGGACATAATTTTACAATTAAACCGAACATAAACAAGTGTCAATCTTTTGATAGTTATTATCTCTTAAAAACACGTTTTTTGTTTTGACAGCGGGAATTAATTTTAAATTAATTTCTGCCACTTCTGTGTTTTGAATTTAGAAAAATGGATTCCATATTTGGAATCAGGATTTTCAAATTGTGTAAATAGGTAACTTTTATTTTTAGACATTTTGAATAATTACTGCGGTAAATATTTTATTTACCATGGTTAAGGGTAAATCCTGTAAATAAGGGTTAAAAAATAATATTATAATAATACTAAATTACCCTAAAACGTGTCTTAACCCTATTGGTTGATACATGGTCGACCATGGGCATCTTTGGGTCTATTTTGGGACCCCATGGATCCACTTGTAAGTGATAATGACACTTTATTTTAATTAAGTTAAAATAAATACAAAAATGACACAAGCATATATCTTTTAACAAAACAATTGTTACAGAGGGTTATATATGTTGGATTTTAGATTATAAATATTCCTTAGAAAGATAAAACGATTTATTACATAATTATATTTTATTTATAATTTTTAGACATTAAATAATTTAATTTATTTATGACACAATGATGATGCAGTAATTACTATAATAGTGAAAAATCAAAATAATTGATATTAAAAATACCCAAATAAATATAATATGAAACTTTTAATGAATTAAAATAATTTTCTAGGATAATATGATATATTAGTATTGATTTAATCGACTTTTTTCGCAGTAATCAATCTGTTATGAGTTTCACAAAAATCAACTATTGAATAGTGTCAAAATTGACATAAAAGAGTTTTTAAAACAAATATTATATTATTAATTGATATTAAATTCCTAAAAATCTAAGGTTCGTCCAAGTGACTTATATCATGATAGGTATATCATTAATGGACCACTTGGGGGTCGCTTGTATGTATATGGTAAGTTTATTAACCATATAATATAAAAATACAAAGAGACATTGTAAAAGTGAAACTAATTAACTTAGAGTTAATACTTAAAGATAAGGTTAATATATGTACCCAAACCTGTATAAATTCTATTGGTTGAGTTTTTTTCGCCCATACCCACCTTAACCATTTAATAGTCAACTTTGGAGCCATTTGAAACCGAATATGAATTTATTATAAACTAATATCTCTAGCTTTTCCAAAGGTGCCCCTCACCCCTCTTATAAAAGGGCACTCCTCCTTCTCATTTCTTCACACCGTCAAAGCCCTTTGGTTCAGCAAAACCCTACCCAAATATTATCTCAACTTCCCTCACTACATCCTAGAGGCCATAGTTTGATCATAAAGCCAACCTAAAGAGCACTTTTGATCAAATCAAAAGGAAGAACCCGAAGAAGAGGTAATGTTTTCACCACCCCTTTTTAAGTTCCTTTCTTCTTCCACTTCCTCTTTCTTTGTTATTACCATTATAAAATAATAACTCCAGTATCATATATATACTGTGATGTTATTATAAATATGGTACAACCATATTCAGTATTCTATCCATCCTTTGAATAACATGTCACCATACGTGCGTACGTACGGCTTACCGTCTCCACGTCGTGGTGTAATTGTTATTCAATATATTATTATTTGGATGGGTATAATAATGATGTGTAACTCATGTAAATAATAAATATAAAATGATAATGATTCTGTATATATGATATAAAATCCAATTATATATTATTTTAATATCAAAAGAATTATATTGTCGCTCGTGCGTATGTACGGACTACCGTCTCCACAAACGCGATGAGATTCATTGTCCATCATATCCATTCAAGTATAATTATCATTTGATGATTTAAAAATAGTGTCTAAGGACTTCATATCATTCTGGATATGAATAATATACATCCAATTAATAACGAATATGGCTCACATAACAAAGAATATAAAGTAAAATGAACCCGTTAACACCCGAAATGACGATAATTCTAAGATATTATTAACAAATCAATGTTAAAAGATCATATATGATATCATATTAAATTAAATGATTCTTGTATAATTAAATATCAATTATTTCACCATTATACAGGAGGTAAACCTACCATCGACCAAGGAAAAAGTACAAAGTAAGGGATTTTATTATCTCACTTTCAATTCCGTGAGATTTCCATTTTTCGCCACTAAATTATTGAAAGTGGTGTATTGTGTACTGCCATTTGATATATATTCATGATTCTATTTATATTCATGTTATTCTGTAAATTATTTGGTGGTTATTAACTTTTGGCCATACGACTCAGTTGATTAATGTGGTAAGGGGTTTCTTATCTCACTTTTAATTTTGTGAGATTTCCATTGATCACCACTTTATTATTGCATGTGGTGTATGTGTACTTCCCATGATTGTATTCATTGTGTAATATACTTTAATTTATGGGTATTTACATCATCATGGTATGATAATTCTTTCATGGGTGTATGTTTCGTATGTTACCTAATCGGTATGGGAATTTGAGATTTCAATTCCCACTCATTTGGCTTTACGCATATTTCATTGATTATATTACTCCATGATTATGTGTGGAATCACTATTCATTTGATTATGTCATAATTTACACTCCCCTTCCTGTGGATATAAGTTTGATACACATAATCACTCATTGGTAATTCTCAAGTCATTGATATGAATTTGATAAGAGTAATTTTAACTCATTCACCATTTGTTGAGTTAAACATCCAATTCGTTGGTGTTGTTTTTATAAGAATATGTGTGAATATCCTTTGATTGTTTTACACTGAATATCCATTCATATTTAGTGTATTTATATTTGTCACACATAATTATGTCGTTGATTTATCCTTAACCTAAGGATACGGCCTTTATGAGAGATTTCATCTCAATTTACATTCCATTGAGACTTCTTTGTTGATATACACAAAATCACTTTTATGTGGTGTATATAATGTACTTTGACATAGTATATCATGAATCCCTTTATTCTCATGATATTACAATGTTTTGATTACCTAAATTATTTGTATTCAAGTGTCTCTTTTGGTTAGAATCTCTAACTAAAATACCATTTTTAAATGTTTTAAAGACTTATTATTCTAAATCTTGCTCATTAATGTCCATGTTTTCAAAATGGTTTTAAGGATTTATTTATATGGACATTAAAGTTTTAAAATCAAAACTCCTTTTAAAAGTTTCAAAGTGGTATGGGACACTTTGATTCAAAAATCTATTTTAAATGGATTCTTGACAAATATTGCGACTTTTGAATGATTTCAAGAAAAGGGGGATATTTCTCTCAAATTGTTTTGATGATTATTTTCATCTATGTCAACATCCTTCATTATTCTTGATTGAGGTTAATGTGATACAATACAATCTTCCAAATTATATCGAATGAGTTATGTTTGACTGTGCATGTGTTATTTTTATAGCATTCATGGTTTATGAGTAAAGTATTGACATTTCGTATATTAGTTCCAATAAGAATGTTTATGTTATATTTCAACCTTTACTTCATATGAATGTGTTGGACAAGTATGTTCCCGGTTGGGGACTGGTTAAAGTAAGCCCTCTTGGTTGGGGACTGGTAAAAGTAATCCCTCCAGGTTAGGGACTGGTAAAAGTAAGCCCTCCGGTTTGGTCTCCGGTTATTAGAGGCACTCCGGGTTGGTGTCCGGTTATTAGAGGCACTCCGGGTTGGTGTCCGGTTATTAGAGGCACTCCGGGTTGGGTTCTGGTTACAGTTATCCCCAAGGTCTTGGGAAAAGGCCTTGAAAAGATATTAAAGTTTAGAATTATGAATTCCATTATTATGAAAGTGTTTATTGATATTGCATGTGATCATTCGACTAGTAGAATATCCATGTGAGTAAGTAAATGGCATTATTTCATTTTACCTTTGCCATTTTATGCTGAAGTTCAAGTTTAAAAGGCTTTTGTTTTAGTTATAAATTGCCTTAAGTGTTTATGATTATTTATGAAGGCTTCGGCTATAATGTTATCCTTACTGAGCATCCGACCTCACCCCTTTCAATGTTTTATTTTTTCCAGGATTATGAAGAAGTAATTTATGAATGACCTGCAGGGATAGTATGAGGGGATATGAAGACAAGATGTTTTTTTTATGATGTAATGTAAAAATTTATGGATGTATCTAGTTATTCCAAGGCTACTAAACTAACCGGTCTTTCGAGACTTGATCTTTCTCGTGATCATGCCAATGTTATGTAATAATGCACTGACTCTAGGTAATTAGGGTCGGGGCGTTACAAAAGTACTTTGAAAGAGGTGATGAAATAATTACCTCTTCTTTGGGTTCTTCCTTTTGATTTGAACAAAAGGGATCTATAGGTGGGATTTTTGATCAAATTAAGGACAATAGAATCATTTTAGGGTAGTTTTTATGAAATTTAAGTATGGTTTGGCCAAGACAGATGAATTTTGAGGTGTGAATTTTGAGAGAAGGGTATCTACCCTTTTATAAGATAGGTGAGTGGCACATTTAAAAGAGCTTGATATATTAATTTATTATAAATTTATTTTCGGTTTTTAAAATATCCAACTGGATAAGGTGGGTATGGGTATACAAATCTCAACCAATAGGTTTTAGACATGTTTAGGCCACCATATTTAACATATCTTTTAGATTTAACTCATATTTAAATTAGATAACTTTTACCATGTCTTGTTGTATTTTTATATTACATGGTTAATATATATACTTTAAAATACCAAGAGAACATAAAGTGGATCATTAATTACATATATAACATTATATATGTCCTTTTTCTGAATCATAGATTTTTACGAATATTATATCATTTATTAAAAGAGTATTTGTTTTAAAAACTCGTTTATTTCAATTTTGACACTATTTAGTATTTTGTTTTTAGGAAAGTCATAAAAACTTTATTACATAGAAACAAATACATTTAATACCCCCTAAAATGTCATATTAACCTAGAAAATTCTTTAATGTAATCAAATGTTTCAATTAAAATTTATTTTAATATTTATAACATCAATTAATTTAATCATTCATAAATAAGGTAATTACTGCATCATCATTGTGTCATTAATAAATTTAATTATTTAATGTATAAAAATATTAAATAAAATACCATGATGTATGAAATATTTTTATCTTTCTAATGAATATTTATAGTTGAATTTATCTTCTGTATAACTCTATATTTAAAAGGGTTTATTTAATAAAATTTGAATTTAACGATTTTAACACTTCATTAAATAAAAAATAATAAATTTTATAATCTAATCTAAGTGGATCAAAAAGGATATTATTTTTTGTCCTATAGTTTTTTTTAAATAAAATTATACATTAAAATTATGACATGTTTTGGGGTAATTAGATATTATTAAAATATTTTTTTACCTTTAATTACAATATATACTCTTAACCGTGGTAAATAAAATTCAAAATTTATTATTCTACAAAAATTATTTACATCATATTGAAAAAAATTTATATATTGATTACAACTGTGTATTTTTTAATTTTGAAATTAAAATCACAGAAGCGGTAAAATTACGTTTTATGTAAATTTGCAAATGTGCTTAGAAGGTGGGTAAAATATGTTAAAAAGTTCAATAAAATTTTAAATATATTATATTACTATAAAATGACTCTAATGAATTAAATTAGACTAATATATGTATAAGTTCCTATTTATAATTTAAAATAATTTTAAATTAAAAATAATTGTTTCAAATAAAAGTTGATTTTAAACAATAAGGCAGTATTGTTCATTATTCATCAAAAATTGAATGTTTTCATAATAATACCAAAAATTCGCCCTAAGATAATCTTGATATTCTGAATCCAAAATTATTTCCATTTTGGAAAATAAAATTTATAAAATTTCACAATGTGGGCATTACTATTTAAAACGGTTTTTCAAACGGCTAGTTTGATTGGTCGTGGTGTGTTAGAACTTAGGGTTGCGTATAATGGAAGATATTATATTATTCAAATAGAAGAATATTGTGTAAGCTTGGGGTGTGACATGTCTAAATACATAGTTGAAAAATAAAGAAATTAAAATAAGATAATACTCTCTTTGTGAGATTTTGACTTGTATTTAGATGTTGTGTTGTTTGGATCATCCTTTGATTATTCAAAAAATACAATGCATTAATATATAAGACATTATTTGTAAAACAAATTTGGGATACTCTTGTAACATGAGACAAAGTAAAGGAAAAATTTAAAAAAATTTAAAATTTATGAAAAATACCATACCACAATAGTTTCTTCCGACGAAGAAAATTAGTTCACGACTTCTTCCCTATAGAGCATCTTCCCATTAGTCATAAAATTATATGGAGGAAACTTGTTTAAGGATTTTATATCATAATATATATTTAAATTTATATTATTTACTAAGAATATCCTTTTCACATTATTTAGTTTTTGAATTTCAATATATAAAAATTTATTATTGAATTTGATTAGACCTAACTACAATGAAATCAAATTCCCATGTAAGTTTTAATATCTGTAACAGAATAATAAAAACATTTACCTCTTTTTTAACTCATTATTATGGTTATGTTTATCATTATATTATGGTGTTCACTATTTTTATAATTAATAATTCTCATTATATTCATCAATAATTTCATGAAGAACAATGATTTGATGAATATTTTCTTCCATTTTTCTATAAACATTAGAATTCTGGGATTTAATTTCCTTATATACCTTATGTTTTATCTACATGGGATAATTAAATGATCTTTAAAAATATATGTATGCATATATATATCGATGACTGTTTAAAATATCATTCTATAAGTCCATGGAACTACATCAAGATTCCATGAAAATATTTCCATCCACCATAAATATTATTTTCATAGAACATATTGATGTTAGGGTTTGAAACCATAATATGATCATTTTTAATGGTCGTTAACTAGGGTTATATTTTTTATGAAACCCATACATCTCTATTATTAATATGAATTGATGATTCTATGTTATATTTAATAATGTCCATTATTATTTTTATGAATTTAGGGAAAAAATTTGTAGAACATTTAAGTACACTAGACATTGTATTAATGGGAAATATTGATACTTAAATACATTTAAAAACATAAACCACTAGAAAAAGAACATAAATTGTATCCCAAATAAAATATAAATGGTAATATGTAATTAAATCAAAAAATAAGTAATATTTTTTTTATAATAACATTTTGTGGATTTTCATTTCTCCACACAACTATTCAATATTTTGGTAGTGATCACATACTGAAATATAACTCTTGGACTTCTTAGAACATCATGTATTTTCAAAACAATATTTAATTCACCATTTCTCTATTATGTAATATCCATGATTTTTATCGTAGGGATGTTAATAATAATGATTTTTTATTTTAATCATTTTGTCTTTTGGTACACATAATGAAATAATACAATATACACACCATTGTAAAATTAATGGGTCACCCCAAAACTTGTGTTTTGAAGATGGTTTTTTTTATTTTCTGGTCATATGATAAATCATTATGTACTAGTTTTACCACTGTGAAGTTTAAAATATATGGAATACATTGAATATTGACTTCTAAAAAACTAATTACATCGCATCTGAAAACTCTATAGCAATCTCCTCATCCAATTTTTATTCCATTACTTTTAAAGTCATAATTTGAACAATGATAAAGTTAATTATTCCATTCCAATGTTTAATTTTATAATAAAACTCTTTAAATAGGTCCATATATTTATTAACTAATTATTTGGAATTCATCTTTAAATATAGGTATCTTTATGTAGAATTTTTGGTACAGAAAATCACCTCTAACCTAGCAAGTTATGGCTGAAAATACTCTATTTTAAAAATAAAATTAATAAGTTGTTTTTATGTTATTGTTATTTTTCATTTTGTTTCATTGAGTATCCTCAAATAAAAATATATGAAATTAATTTTATAATACCATTACATAAACAAAACAACTCAAATGGAAAATAAATTTACTTCACACATGTCTTCAAAAGGAATATTTAAATATTTTTCCAAAATAATATTTATTTATATTAAGAGGATTTTAAATATATTAATTTCATCCAACCAAGGATAATAAAATATAAATAGTGATGGTTTTACAATCAATTAACAGAGTGGCTTGATTTTTATTTTGAATATACTTAAATAAACCATCGAAAAATTCCTATATAACAAAAAACAATATTTGAATTATATTCAAAAAAAATATTAATGGTTTATTTTAAATCAGTGTAAATATTTATAAATTTAAATCAATATTGTGACATGATATTTTTCTGCAAATAAAATTTCCTCTATACGGCATAAATTTATATTTATCCCAAATATGTGCCATGATAAATGTTTTAAAATGTTATAACACCTTCTTAAATTTATCATGGAAATAATAAAATATTTCTTTAGTAATAGTAAAATAATCTATTAAAATTTCAATTTACTATTACATAATTTTTATAGAGGTCCAAAATTTTCATAAATATATATTACGTATTAATTTATGAATGTTCATTAAACAGATCTTCGATCCATGATTGAATAATTCAGTTCTAGTGTCTTTGGAAACATTGTAACAAAAAAACTAGTTCATTAAATATTTACATTATCTCCCATTTATTTATTCATAACACGAAACCTGAGTACACTTATCATACCTAATACCTTTCTTCAAAACATATTTAAAGTAAACATCAGAAAAATTTGAGCTCAAACACTCAGTATGGGTAAATAAAGAAGATATCAAATATCATAGAAGCAGGACATGAGAAAAAGGGTATGAAAGCATGATCATTAACATTAAAAATAATAATATATATATCATAGATCATAATACCAAGTCATATAAGGCATATTCATAGTTCAAAATAAATTAATCATAAAGGAATGAAATTATATGCAACATGGGATCTCTACATTGGCATAAGACATGGAATTGTGGTATACAATATAAGAATAGAAAATAAATTTTATATTTGTAATGTACGATTTAAAAGGAAATATTTTTGTAATGGTATCACTTTAAAAATTTTCATAGTAGTCAAGATTCACTCCTAAATGTTACTTTGTAGTCACAACCCCCTGCTAAATTGGGATAACTCTCAATTAATGTCCCATTTATGTCATGGGATGTTAATTTATACCAAATAAATTTGAGGGTGTTATATGACCCAGATATAACATGTTTAAAATAAAACATATGTGTTCAAAAATATCATAAATAATTCATCATATCATAATCCATTAAATTTAAAGGTGTTTTATAATCATTTATTTATATCACAAACAATGGAAATGAAGTGTTTTTCATTAATATTTCAATATTTCATCATAAAATAACCCTTCGAAATGAAATAAGTTTCATAAAATTTGTGTCATTATATACATAACCTAGATAGATAGTGAATGAGTATTTTATCCTTGTATCACATCTGTAGTAAAAACTATGTAAAATCAAGTATTCATTTCATAAATGAAGAGAAATACCATAAAAATGTCATTAAAAATTATTGAGGAAAATAACACTTTAATTAGGAAATCATTTATAAGAAATTTACCAAATAGAAAGGAAAACCCCATATTTTATGTAATACTTGGAAATTTCAAAATTAATCTTCAATGAAAAAATTATTCAGTAGTGTAATAAATTCTGTTACTTCTTTTAATGTTAATAAAAACATTCCTTTCATACTTTTTTCAAAAAAGAAACGAAGTACAACATTTTTAAAATGAAATAAAGATTAATTTATCATTATTATTTAAATTAGACAACCGTGGAAAAAAATAATTTAAAAATAACATTCAAGTTGTAAAAAAATAATCTTTTTTTAAACATGGACATATAAGATAAATGTTTTTCCACTAAAGAGATAAATGAATTTGATTTTTCTTAAAAACATATTTTTGGTTTAATGAATATGTAAGATGTAGAAAATGAATGGAATATATGAATTTTAAATAAATATTTGTTGGGTAATAAAATAAATATGTTTTATTTATAGGTTGATCATAATATTTCATCACCATAACTTAATCAGAAATAATATTGACCAATAATGAGAATGTAACAAAAAAACCCCTTATCACTTTGGTATTAATTGAATAATATTAATCTTGGAAGAAAGAAAATTACATGAATAATAATAACCCCATAAATATACTAAAAATAATTTCATTGTATATTCATGGATTTTATACATGCCAAAAAAAATGAAATAAGTGGGGAATATGAAATGTCTCTCACTAATATAGAAGCTGGATGAAAATTGTTTACCTTAGGTTCAACTTTCATCACACTTGATAATATATCCCATATATAAATATAAATATATTATAAATATTTTATACAAAAATACTAATTTTAATCATATAATAAATTATTTACTTATAGAATTTTATCGAATATTTTTTAACACTTCTTTATTAAATTCTATTTTTTGATTTGTATCTATTTTTATTTTCATATATATTCTGGGTTAGTAGTTCTGGTATTTTTATTTTGATAATATTTCAATAATATACTAAATTTTAGACATGATATAAATAACATATATATTCATTATTTACCTACTTGTAGTAAACTATATAGTTTATATATAGAAATTTAATTTCCACCATTTGTCGTGACCCCTCCCCCGAAAGATGCCCCTCCTCAACTAGAAATAAATGATGATAGATAATGACCCCCTGAGTCTTGCCTCTAATAGGACTCAGGGTGGAGACTGGAAACAAGGGTATATAATCACATGAAATAGGAGGTATTACCCTTTTTATATGAAAATGAGATTGGGAGATAAGATGGTCCATCTCAAAACAACTCCAAGCACTATATAAAAGAACAACAAAAACCCATCAGACATGAATGTTTTAAAGTAATACTACTAAAAAGAGAATGAAAATATATAATGTAAATACCAAAAGAAAAAATCTAATAAGTAACCCAATAAATTTCCACAACTCTGAGCTATTAATGCCTAACATGGTCTACGTAGTGTTCCAGGAAACAATAATTTAATTTTATAACGTAGGGTGAGAATACATGTATACTCAGTAAGAAAAACCATGTATTTCGTGAAAAAGTGGATATGCATACTAATTCCCATGTGAGAAAATAGTAGAAACCAATACCACATAACAAGGTATATTAGAAATCCTAACATCAACAAAGGCATGTTCACTAAATAACAAAAGTCATGTAATATAATATAGAACACAACGATTATAGGGTACCCCACACAATATTCCCACTAATTAGCCACTCTCACACCCAGATAGAAAACATCCTGGTTCTCCCAACACTTCAAAATGTACCACATCACAACCCTCCCGCACACACCTAGGCCGCACAGCTAGTCCTGTAACCTGGGAAAAAGAAGCTCATCACATCTCACCAGCACACACCTAGGCCACATAACCACATCCCACCTGCATAAACCTAGGCCACATACAATTTCACATTCAGAAAACCCCTGTGAAAGAACAAAACATCTCATTTGGAAGATATCTATGAAATCAGGACACAACTCGTCTCGAGGACAACTGGGGAAACATGACTCCCCCACACACACATCGGCCTAACAAAATACTACCTACACAAATAATCATGGGTTGTCACTTTTTAGAAGTGGGAGTAGGGAAGAGTGGGTAGACAACCATCCTTCATCCAACCAAGATGTTTAATAAAGTCACCCCTAGGATAATGGGTGTTTTTGTAAAATAATGCTCAATGATGGTGGGTGAATATTGAAAACACAGGGAAAATAGAGTTGTGCATATATAGTATCATACACTGAAGCACAACCAATTGGTTCTAAATAAATTAATCAACCACCCTATTATTCTTCAAACTCTATTGCCACATCTAAATTAATTTTTAACCACCAGCAATAGTCACATCTTAAGATGAAAAATTAAATCCATCCACCACAAGCCAAAAATAAAACATACCACCAACCATCTCCTTTAACAAATTATTATTCCTAATTAAGGATATAATTTTTCTCATTCCATACATACATAGGAAACTACAAATCATTGAATAAAATAAGCCACAAAAAATGGTCACACAATGGAATTAGTACCACAATATGTTAACCCACTTCATATTCCTCTATATTTAACACCCATACCAACCATTTCCACTATCATTCTTTAATATCATTTTGCCTGATCCTTCCTCTCAATAAGAAAACCCCAAAATAACCACCAAACCCAGCAACACAGCTCATCACAACCAGACCGAGAGCCCTGTTGTATACCAATACCACACCCATCACACCATGTAATATAAGCGAAGAACAACCCAAACTTATAAACCCGCTGCTCAAAAACTGAACAATAATTCTAAAATCAATACATCTCTCCACTTGGGATACCATTTCACCACATATATCACCCCATAAATAGTTGTTCTCCCAACCCTATAACTTCACAACCACTCAACCACACAACCACACATGGCATAGTACTGAACAAAGATACACATAACACACATGCACACCAACAAAGCAAGGTATGTTTAGATTTAGAAAACCCTTGTTATTTAGTTCCACTTTAGTAAATCATGGATTATCATAGATAATGTTTGATCCTAAGGAATCCATTTATTTAAATGAATATACATGGTTAACCAATTTCATATTCCCACAGTTGTTCATAGGGGGTCAATAATAAACACCAATAATCCATCAGATGTGTACACATAGAGACAACCAATGACCATGATTTTTAGTTGGCATATAGCCTATAAAAATCAAAATATTAGTAACCAATAAAACATAACCATGTGTCATGTTTCCCCAGCCCATGTATATCGATATTAAATAGATTCAATTATCTTTATCGATTCAGAATTTTTCTCTCTTTAAAAGGGAACATTCTTACACCCATGACACATGACACACAAATTAAAAGAGATAAAGGGATTCGTACATGAAATAATAGACGATATGAAATCCACAGTTCACTTAAATTGGTTTTGTACAAATAGTAATAGGAAACTCAAGGGAGATGTGATCCAAGGGAGCAACAAAGATACATGACTCATTTGGGGAGAAAGGTTCTTAGATACTCAGTAGCAAGAGTAAATAGGAAATGTAAAATTGATAAAGGATCATGGATTTATAAATACCATATATTATATCAATGGAGGAATAATTTTAAAATCCATTAAAGTCAGATCATGACCAATACCATACATTTTGACTAACATAAAGCCTCTTGATCATTAGGAAGTTAAAGATATATTTTACATCCTTTAAAACAAATTCAAAAATAGTCAAATATGGTTTTAAAATAATTTTACGTCAAAAAATTGTTAAAGGGTATAATTTGAAGAAACTATGAAAAACAAGAAATTTTGGAAACCTATCAAAATTACTCACCATTGGGTGTGTCACTGAAGCAAGTCCATGAAGATTGAGTTTGTTGTTGGATGAGTCATTGATGTGACTCACTAATTCCACTAAATAACAAAACATACTAACACCACCTTCTGATGCACCTACCAACACCACCTACCGATGAAAAATATCGATGCCACCTACAAATAGACAACTCACTATCATGACCCACCATTAATGATTCACAGATACAATTCACTGACATGACTCACCAATACCACTATGTGATGTAACATATCGATTCCACCTATTGATGATACCTACCGAGGGTAAAAGTGGACATTTTAGAAAAATCATGAAATTAGACATCATTGCCTCCGAAATACCTCAGACCCTTGATTTTGATAATGTATTAGACTAGGAAGGTTCAGTAAATTACATTAGATACCTCAAAAACTATTCATACACTCGAGAATTTGAAACCAACCTAGAAGAAATAGGGGTTTCAAGAACCACCCTGTGAGATACCTCTCAAGGTTCCTACTATCCTTGAGACACCGCTTCTGACTAAGAACACCAATGTTGAATGCTAAACCACCCAGTATTGTTCAAAAGATAGAGGGAAACCTCAAAATCCTAGAACACCTCAACTGAAATATTCCAACCCAACTGACCAAAAGACACACCACTTAATTAAAACAACCACACTATCCAAAACATAGGAATCAAAGAATTATATCATCCATTTAAAGATATTATCCACTCTAGTTGGCACTGAATCACAAAGACAGGTTTGATCACATTTCAATTAATGAATCATGATTAGGAATCTGATCCTTCACTTTCCATGTTTTAGGACTTTATCACACAAAAAATAACTTAAAATCAACTCATATCAAAACAAACAAGGGTCAAGATATACATTATAAAGGGAATAAAATAAGGAAAAACTTAGAACAACTCTGGGTAAATGGTATGCATATGTGTCTCTCTTTACTAAGTAATATCTTACAGACTACCATGCCTCTACAACACACGAGCCAAAGAAATGGTCCATTTACAAAAAACTTTCTCTCGATGATCCTGGATCACTACAGGTCACTTCATGAACGTCGTGTCATATTAAACTTCCAAATCACCTCAGTAAATGACATAAGAGTCATCATTATGATACCAAAAAAGCTGAGAGACATGAAATATGTTGTGGATCCTCACCAACAATAGTGGAAATGAAAACTGGTATTCCGCCTCACTAACTTTCCCCAACACCTCAAAGGGTCCAATGAAAATAAAAAAAAGATGTATTCCCTACCAATCCTCTACTTCCCACATCGAGGGGAAACCATTAAGAAGATGTGGTCCCCATACTCAAAATACAAGGGCCTATTATTTTGATTGACATCTGACTTCTAATGGTATTTTCTACATTCATCTTCTCATTAATAAGCTTTACTTTCTTGGTCATACTCTCCACCATGTTTGGACTAAGAGCAGCTACCTTCCCAACGTCTATCCAACATAAGGATGAATGACAGTGTTTTCCATAGAAATCTGGAAGTGAATCCTTTCCAATGGAAGAGTGAGTGGAATTTTTGTATGTATACTCAATAAATTTAAACTATCTCACCCATGATCATCCAAAGTCCAAGATGCACACCAGCAGTATTTCCTGCATTGTTTGGATGGTCTGCACTGTTTGTCTTTCCGTTTGAGGGTGGAAAGTAATGCTGAGGTGTAACTAGGTTCCAAAAGCATGTTGTAGTCCTCTGCATACTCAATAGGTAAACCGCACATCTTGATATGAGATCATGCATATCATAACTCCATGTAGTCTCACCACCTTGTCCACTTAACAATTTTCCATATAATCCATTGAGCCTGACTCCTAAATTTCTAAGAAGTCATCCGATTTCATTAGTTGATCCACCACTACACAGATTTCATCACATCTTCCCTAATCCCTGAGTAAACCCATGATTAAATACAATAATATGATATCCCACTCCCACTCATGGGCATATATGGGCTATAACAAACCATCAGATACAAAGTGCTCATCCATCACCTATTAGAACACTAAGCACTTCGATACAATCTATGCTATTACTCATTTCATCCCGGGACACCGAAATTGTTCTCTCATGTTGTAATATATCATAGAAATCATATGGTGTACCTTTAAGGGTGATATGTGAAATTAATTGATAACTCCCACATTCATTTCCATTGAAAAAAAATAGGCTCCCATGGAATATCATTTAACTATGACTATCCTTCTACCATACCTCTAGAGCATCACTGTGGTTAACATGACTGTTCATCAACTCTACCTCTGCGTCTACCAACTGAGACTCCTTGACAATTGTATTATATAATACTATTACATCATCTAAAACTAAAAGCCTCTACCCCTATCCATTCTGATTTCAAAGTGTAATGATTTCAACACATCCATCACCTTCCAAGTATCTGCAGTTTCCCAAAAAGGATACTTTTGTGACATCCTTATCAATGCATCAACAAGAAAATTTCCTTTCCTTGAGGTGTAATAGATCTCAAAATCAAAATATTCAAGAAATTCCATCCACCTCCACTATTAAAAGTTCATACATCACTAGGAAAATATATACCTCAATATCTTATGATCCGTGAACACCACAGACCACTCCCTGATAGAGAAATTCCACCACAACTTTAGCATGAACACGGCCGATGCTATCTCTAAATCATGGGTGGAATAGTTATGATTGTGGGGACATAACTTCCTAGACCCATAATAGTTCAGTCATCTCTATTGAATCATCACACATCCCAAGCCCAATTGGATAGCATAACAAAACACCTAGAACATCACTCATTACTCTAGAAACTGGAGAACTAGAGAAATAACCAACTTCCCCTGGAAATAGCTGAATGAATTTTGACCCATCACACTACACACAAAGGCCTGGTCTTTTTATAGTTTAGGATTTCAATAGAGCTACTTCTCGCGATAAATCGGGTAAAAATATTTCGTAATTGGATAACAGACAATGAAAATTTTGAACCTATGAAACATTGTTGGGTGATAACAAAGGAAAAACTAAATAGACCTTCCACGAGTACATTTCTATACTATTCTAAGACACCTCATGTCCTAGAAAGTGTACGTTAGTTTTCCAAAACATACCCTTGGATAACTTCCTATAGATATGACGGTGTTGAAGAACCTCTAAGACAATCATAAGATTATTTGTATGATCCTCCTATGATTTTGAGTAAATCAGAATGTCATAAATGAAAATGAATAAAAAATAATCAAGGAACTCCTGGATAATGGAGTTCCTGTTCCACATGAATACAACTGGTGAATTCATGACACCGAATGGGATGACTATGAACTCAATGTGCCCATACCTATATCTAAAATTAGTATTTAGGATTTCACCCTCTTTCACCCATAATTGGTGATATCTAGACCATAGATCTATCTTAAAGAACCAATTTTCCCCTCCTAGTTGGTCGAAAATATCTTCTATCCTTATGAGAATGTAGAATTACTAGACCGTCACATGGTTTAAACTTTAGTAGTTTATTCACAACCTCACGCCATCATCCACCTTCATCAAAAACAATACTAGAGGACCCCAAGACAACACAATGGGCCGGATACATCCCTTATTCAAAATATCATCTATCAGAATCCAAAAATCTCATAGATTTAATGTTTTTATATAATTGTGAGCCATCAAAATTGGAGAATAACCATGTTTTAAGACTATTCAGAACTCAACATCAGGTTGAGGGGGTAGAGTTACAATATCCATGATGAAAACATCCAATAACTCCCAAACAATGATGGTAACCACCCCCATATCCGCATCCACCTATTCCACTAACAGCTTGGCCAATAATAGAAGAAGCGTCCCCATAAAGAGACATCCCATCTAAAAACATTGCTCTCCAATTAAATCCACAATCTATCCATCCACATATAAAAACTAAACCCTCCTCCATAAGTAGCTGATAACAGAATGTTTTATGTACATCCTGTAAATTCCAAGGATGACATTTTATATTTTAATCTATAATATAAAAATATCATCATAGGACTGATGCAACCCCATTATCAATCTACACCCCTGACATATATCAAACAAGCCAGTCTGACCTATGACTTGATTTCTCAACACCAGTCACATGGGGTGCCTCTATACATCTAGACCCAAATAATGGGATAGAATAGGTTAAACAATTTAATGAAATTATTATAAAACAAAAAAAATATTAGGAAAGAGTACTGAACAAACTGATCATACCTTAACGATCTTTGGACCAACTGGAACGGTTGCCTCTATATCGTGTAACTTACCACACACATCTCCTCTTCCCCTCTACTAAAGACCACCACCTAAACCACACCTGAGATGAGGACCTTGAGAAAAACACTAAGGAAAACTTCTACCCACTTCGTCTCTCCTCAGTGGATCATGAGGCTCTTATTCCTACTGCTTAAACTGTATTATTGGAAGCTTATGCGGAAGTGGGTGTTGGAACTGGCCACCTCTTCCAAAAAAATCTCTCTCTGGGCCATTGGGCACTTACTTTAATGATTCTCATGGACTCTACAAATAGAACATAGTAGACCTAGATCCATATAGTATACAATAGGACCATAAGGTTTAACATAAATTGAATAGGTCGCCTCCACACTGGCCAAAACATTGAAGTCCCTATAGGTCAAGACCTAATACTGATAAATGTTCCCTTAAAATAACAAGGATGACTACCCTCTTATGGTGGACCTCCTCCACAGTTCATCCTCTCAACTAATTCCTCCTTATTTTTTACATCTATGTATTTTGGAAAGGTTAAAGGGGTAACCACATACATTAGAGAAGGAACAAGTTCCTCCTCTAGTCATCTCACGTGATACTCCTCATCCGAAAAGAGATACATAGAAAAATGATGGATATCTTTGAATTTGATCCCTAACTCCCATACCAATATACTCCCATGCTTGAGAGATAGTAACTCTTTCCTCTTCTCAGCCTTCATGGTTGATGAAAGGAATTATTCTCAAAACATATTCTCAAAATTGACCCACCAAACATCATCATCCTTCCTACCCACCATGTAAAGCATCCACCATTGACATGAAGCTCCCCACATTATTCTCACGATGAAGGGAACCTGTACTCTATAAGATCCTAGATCAACTAGAAGGTTTTCACAACATCTTTATCCAACTCTATGTCTCCATGTTCAAAGTGCTTCCATTATACTTCCCTAGAGTTTGTTTCTAGAAATAATGTAACATTTTATTCTTCTATTCATCCTCCTTCATTGGGTAAACAAACAATCAATAAACTAGGTTAGACTATGAGACTCGACTACTTGTACTGTATGCTGATGATGACTGGGTTACATAGCTGAAAGTTATATAGGGAATTCCTAATCTCAAATAGTATTGAATTTTATTTTAGATTCATTTTATCTAATTTAACTCATTTTTATCCATTTTAAATTAACTAAAACACCCAAAATTTAGAAAAGATCACAAGTCATTGTAATTCATTTACATTTCCTAGGGCCTCTACCCTACAAGAAGTGTAGCCTACCATGTATATTTGTAAGGCTCGGATTCTTAATTTCAGGTCATGGGCCCCCTAAAATCTCATGTCCTAGAAATCACCCTTATCTTATGTCATACAAAGGTCACCTAGCATTTTTTCACTACCAACCCATGAAATCCTCATTGTGCCTAACTCCAAAATACATCCTATCTCTCAACCTACCTCTAATACCATTCATTCATGACCCCTCCCTCCAAATATGCCTCCTGATATGGAAATGAAGATATAGAGGTAATTACCCTCGAGTCCCTCCTCCGATAGGCCCTGAGTGGTGACCAACAAAAATGGTATAAAATCTCACGAAATGGGATGCATTGCCCTTTTTATTAGAAATTGAGAATAAGAGATAAGATGGTCCATCTAAAAAAACTATAAGAACTGTATAAAAGAAAAACCAAAATCCATCCCACATTAATGATTTAATGTAAATTTATTACAAATATAATGGAAATATAAAAATTAAATACCAAAATAAAAAAGATAAGAAGCAACATGATGGTTGTCCCAATGTCTGAGATAGAGCACATCAATGATAGTGTACCCCACACCACTTTCCCACTAATTATATACTCTCAAACCATAATGGAAAGTATCTTGGATCTCCCACCTATTTTTAAAGCACCACATCACAACTCACCCACACACTCGTGGTCCCCACGTCTAGTCCCTCATTCTAGAAAAATGAAGCTCTTCATATCTCACCTCCACACACCTGGGACTCATAACCAGAACCAAAATATAGACACCTATTCCACTTACCACGTCACATCCCAAAATCACTAGGGAAAGAACAATACATATCATCCTGACGACATCAAGGAAATCACAACACATCTCATTCCAATGACACCTTGGAAAAAAACTCACCCGCACACACCTAGGGATCACAAACCACTTCCTACCCGAAGAATATTTGGTTTACACCAATTGGATGAGGGAGAAGGGAAGTGTGGGTGGAAAAAAATCCAACCTCCCAAAACAATGTTTGGAAAAGGAACCCTCCCCCATGATAATGTGGGTGTTCAGAACATTTCTCTTAACGGGGGTGGGTGCATATAAAAAACCCACAGAAAATACTGGTATATATATATAGTATCAAACACTCTAGCCCAACCTATGGGTTATCAATCAAACAATCAACCATAAAATGATATTACCAACTCTGTTACTACTACTAAATGTTTTACTTAAAACCATAAATAGTCCCAATGGAGGTTAATTAATGATTTCCATCCACAAAAGGACACAACTCAAACATACCCACATTCATCTCCTTTAACCAATTATCATTCTTTATTAAGGTGACCATTCATTAATTTCATCCCTAACCATGAAACTACTAATCACACCACTAATTAAGACACACACCAAGGTCACAAATAGGAAGAAGAACCATTGTATGTTAACTCACTTCCATTAATCTTCATTAAAAACCCATACCATCCACTTCGACCGTCATTAATTAATGTCATTATGTCATGTCTTTCCTCTCAAAAAAACCACAACTTAATTCCAAACCCTGCAACACACCTCATCACAACCAACCACACAGACCCACTCTATAACAACACCACACCCATAACACACAGTAACATAAACATATCATAAAAATAACCTTCTTCCTCACTACTAAAACATTGGACATCTATTCCACAATAAAAAATATCTCAACCATAGATACCATTTAACCATCGGTATCACCAAAGAAACAGTCGTGCTCTCAACCCCAGCACCACACAACCACACAAGTCACAATAAAGAACAAAGCCACAAACAACACCTAGCCACACCGACAAATCTCGGTGTATTCAGATATAGAAAACACTCCTTTAATTACACTTTTATAATTTAGGGGTTATCATGGAGAACATTTCATCCTGAGGAATACACTTATTTAACCAAATATACATGGTTAACCAATTTAGTATTCATATAATCATTATTATATGATAAACAATAAATATACATATCCCATCATAGATTTGAAAACAAAGATCACCAATGGACATGATTTTTATTAGGCATATAGCCTATAGAAATCACAATATCAATAAATAATAAAATAGAATCATGCATCACTTTTCCATAAATAGAATCATGCATCACTTTTCCATACTCCCATATATCAATATTAAATAGATCTATTATCTTTATTTATTCAAAATTATATTATAATTAAGAGAACACTCATTCACCCACCTAGCATGACACAAAAATTAAAAGAGATGATGGGTTCCCTATATGAGAGAACGGACAATCGAAATCTCCTCCTTGTGCCATAATAGGGGTACTTAAGTAGTCAGAGGATCCTTGTGGGTGACGAGATCCAAGGGTGAAAAACATACGCATGCCTCCTCTGGGCAGAAAGTTTCTGAGATGCTCGATAGAAATTGTAATGAGAAAATGTTCAAGGGATAATAGATCTTGGCTTTATAAAGGCCGGATCCAATATCAATTGAGGAATAGTTTTCAAAGCCATTAAAGTGGGATCATGATTAAGATCACACATTTTGACTAACATTAAGCCTACTCAAAATTAAAAAAATAATCATATATTTTTTAACCATTTATAGGTCTTTAAAAACACTCAGTTTTGGTTTTAAACTAGTTTTATGTTAAAGCAATTGAAGTGGTGAATCTTGAAAAACTGGGAAAAATAGGAAATTTTGGAAATTTGTCAAAATAACTCAATGTTGGGTGATTCGACAACATCAGTCACCCATGGATGAGTCATTGATGACTGAGTCTTCGATGTGACTCAATGATGTCACTCACTAATGATAGCTAATGACATCACCTACTGACTCACCTACCAACGCCACATACTAACTCACTTACAACGTTACCTACTAATGCCACCTACTGACACCACCTACTAATGGATGAATTTACATAATGAACTACCATTAGAGAGTCATCGTTGTGAGTCATTGACATGACTCTTGGATGCCACTCATCAATTCCACCTACCTTCGTCGCATATATATTCCATGTAATGCGGGAAAATGTTGATTTTTTTGGAAAACTATTTAAATGATTCACTATTGCGAATAAAATTACTAAAACACTAAATTTTGACAATGTAATTGAATAGAGAGGTTTGATACATTACAAAATTCATGGATATGGTACGTAGTATGTACGCATGAATATTATTTTGATTTATTCGATTCATATAATGAAATAAAGGTAAATTTTAATTGAAATTTTAATGTTTGATATTATATTATATATATCTTATATAATCATTAAATTTGTTCTCATTTCCATCCAAATAAAATTAAAATAGAGAGAAAATAACATCGCTTAGTGGATGTGGTAGTGAACATGTACCCACAAATAACATTTTTGTTTCTTGAATGATTTCTCGTAGGTAAGTAGATTTGATAATATGATTTTAGAAGTATTAAAATTTCATAAATATCATATATAAACATTATACCATTCCTAATACCCTGTAATAAAATATGGTGCTGAAAAACTAATCATATCTCTTTATAGGGATAGTAATCCATACATTTTTTGGATTGATAATATCACATCATGTTGGATAGGAAAGTTGGTGAATAATGGAATTATAATAATTATTATAATAATTTAAAAAATTTAGGATGCTGAATTTAGAATTTATTATAAATACCACTTATTTATAAGAGATAAATAATAGTATAAAATAAAGTTCTTGGTTTAGAAAAATAACACTTCTTTGAAACGATACCTTTAGATATCTTATAAAGGGATCACATGTCATTGTTTTGGGAAGACCATAACCTATATAATTCATCTTTGTAAGTAGAAAAGAAATTATTTTATTGATTTTCTAAGATATAATTATCAATATTGAGTAAATAAGTGGGGTACATGGTTCTTCTTTATAATTAAGGTGAGAGGAACATATGTAATTTCTCACTATGTTAAAATATAACAATTTCATTTTGAATAAAAATGCATCAAAATTTATGGGAATTAGAATATAAGTTTGGATAAGGATTTCATCCAATCAACCTATTTAATTTATACATGTTACGATTTCATTTCAAACCTTATCATTTTTATTATCTTATATTTGAAAAAAATTTATTTCAATAAATGTATTAACATTTTCAATATTCATGGGTTATAATTTTAACTTATAAGTTCATAATTAGGCCATAAATGGACCTGCTATTAACTTTTACAACCTATCACATAAACATTGTCTTATTTTAATATTTTAATGATTTTAAATATATTTAATAATTTTTTATTTTGATAAAATATCATTATTGTCGATTTTTACACTATTCTTTTAAGTTGAATTTAATAACATCATGATAAAATTTAAATTGAAATTTATTATTTCAACACATCCCTAACAAAATAAATTATTATATAAATTTTGTGGATGAAAATAATTATATGAAATAATGTTACTTTTAATATTTTAGATATCAATAATTTCATTTTATCGTTAGTTAAATAACTATTTCTTTAGCATTTTGTATGAATTTAAATTAATTATTTATTTAAAAAAAATTAAATATAAATTAACATGATTATAAAAAATAATTTATATGAAAATTAAAAATTTATAGCTAAATATACCCTCTATTACTATCAATGGTTTTTTTAAATATTTAATATACAAGTGAAAATTTTCACTTTCCCTAACAGAATTTATTTTATAGGTCATAATGAAATTTAAATAGAAATAAAATGCCATATCACTAAATAACTGATGGGTATGGATGAAATAGAAACATCCAATAATATTACAGTTAGTTTTAGGGTTATTTTATAGTACACATCATATTATTTTTAACACATAGTTTCTGGATTTACTTTAATTACATTGGTGAAAAAAAATATCTAAGGCTACCATTCATAATGACTCAAAATGAAAATAATTACAATGTTTGGAAACAATGATTCAAAAAATTTAATCAATTTCTTAAAATTAAAAACACATAATTATTATAATTTAATTTTCAATCAAACTGTAAAAATATTACAAAGAACTGTTTTTCAGAAGAATTCCATTTTTAAAATATAAAATTTTTTATACATAATTCATTAATAAAAATCATTTTTAAAAATAAAATTTTATTATTTAACACTTTAAAAAAATTACATTTTAAAAATAAAAAAAATAAATTTATATTATAATGACATTAAAATTAAATAATATTCTCAATAAAAATAAGTATTTCCAAATATTCATTGAAAAATCAAACTTTTCATAAATATTAAAAATATTACCCATAAGCTAATTATAATATTATGATTTCAAAATAGTAGTTACATTTAGGAAATCAACTTTTTAATATTTTCAAAAATTAAACATAACATTATCTTACCAAAATAAATAATTTATTTAATGTGAATATATTTGTTAAACATAATATAAATTTGGAAAAAATTGAATTCTTATTACTAAAGCATCTATCAAAACATTTATATGTAGTATGATACTTTTATATATCTCATAAATTTTTTATCATATTTATAACCATAAAATTAGCAGCATATTTATAATGATCACAGAATAATATTTTAATAATATGAAATTGTTCTTTTTAACCAAATGTTGCATATAAGAAAATATATTAATGAAATTAAATTTATTTGAGACAATATTTTTATAATATATAAGGTTGTTACATTATTCCCCATAATATAAAATTTTCCCCCATAATTTTTATTTTAAATAAATATTTTAATATTTTTAAATTATATTTTTAAAATCTAAATAAAAAATGGTTATTATAACATCCCCTTATAAATAAGAATATAAAATTGAAAACATCACAAAAAATTAGGTTTCTTAATTGGTGAACATCATTGGGACGGGAAATATAGATAATGAAGATGAAACTAATATCCAAGTATTAATAGAGAGTGATATAGAACATGGTAATGTAAATTTTAATCATTATAAAACCAAACAATTTGTGATTAGATAAAATACCATTGAGTCTCATTAAAAAATAAATTTGATAATGTTTTTAATTTTTGGTCCACTTTCCTAATGTTTAGTGATTATTTAAATATCTAGATAAAGAAATCATGAAAATTAACCTACTTTATTTAATTCCATGGATTAATCATAGTTTCATCATTTGGTTACATGATAATGTATTTATACATCAACACTTATCCCAGGAAATGAATTTTTAAGGGGAATGGTATTTATATCTGTAGCAATTTATAATGAATCAAACTATCTATAATTTATTCATTTGGTCTCTAAATATTTACCAAAACCGAAAGAGTTTTCATAGATTATCAAATATGATAAAACATAATTTAACCTTAAACAATAACATAAAATTTTTATCTTAATCCATTTTATATGTTGTTAAAAACAAATCTAAAAAAATATAATTATGAAAAAATTCACAAATCATAAAACAATTAGAATGGGGTCCCTAAATTTCCAAAATTAACATGTCATTAATCCCCCATTAAGCATATCTTAATATAACTCATAAAAACCATAACCACATAAAAATATAACTCATTGTAATTAATTGAATCACCATAAATCCTTAATGAATACATTCAGTCTTTAAATAAATAAATCTATCCTTATTCATTATGTAATATATTATATTGTCAAATAGAATTCATAAATTCAATAAAATGCTTTAAACACCATCATGAATTATATTTTCATCTAATCACTACCTATTTCAAAATTCACCAATATTATCCCATTTACATATTCAATCCCAATCATCTCATTTTCCCAAAAACCCCCTTTTTTCTAAAACATAAGAACATATTAATTGTTATCTTTCCATTATTAATGTATTCCTAAAAAATATCACATTTCCACTAAATGAATTATCCTTGTTCTGGTACTATTCAAAATATATTTTTATATCAATAACGAATACCAATTGCAGAACAATACATAAAAGTTTCATTAATTTATAAATAGAATAAAATTATTATAACACATATAAAACATAATTCTTGAATAAAAATCCCTAAACATTTCTGTAATCCCACATATTTATTAAAACATTATCGAGGATTCACCAGAATACTCCACAAGACATTATTTTTATAATATAAAATATGAATTATGAATTAAGATTCATTAACATAAGGTTAATCGTGATTATTATTTCTAAGATAATGATTTTTTTAAAACATCTACTACCTTTCATACATTATTCATCGTCTTTTCATGATTAATAATACTACTCAAAAAACATTGAGGAATCTCATCTTGATCTTTTCCCATAAGATATTTATTTTCAAAATTATTATATCTTGGATAATGAGAACATTAAACCATTGAGGATACCTTAGGGGGGACTGTTCTTCTCATCAATTTTGTTAGCCAATATTTTAATTTTTGTCTAAAATGACATTCTTTGTTCCCTTATAACTCACACTCACATTTATTCTTGTTCCTATGAGAAAATAATTTTAGTTCTTCATCCCACATTATAGACATGACATAACCTAATTATTATATCCTCTCTAGGTGTACTGAAACTACATAATTCTCTTATTCGGTATTTTAGGATCCACACCAAAGTCGAGATTGTAAAACATATAATAAGATCAGTTCTTATTAATAATAGAATATTTTTCATATAATATCATAAATAAATAGGTTTCTCGTGATAATGGTCATTCCATTGATCATCACATTAAATGTAAACTCAATTCCTTTGGTTTCAATCCTTTTATTAAATCTATGAAGAAAACTATATGCATAATGATAAAATAATAGAGTGATATTTCAGATAATAATAGAATATACTTTATAGTATGACTAAATCACAACACATTCTTCTAAATTTTGGGGACAATAGTTTTATCCTTGCTTATAAATGGTCATTATAGAAACATTAAGATTTTATACTCTATATATACTTATCCATAGTGTTCTTACTAATGTTTTTTCATATATGTATGAAAACACTAACTAAACCATTTTTTCCAAATATGATGTCCTATTATTTTCCTAGAGAGATATTGAATATTAAAATATAAATATTAATAACATAATATTTCAATCCACATTATAATATTTTATTCCTATTACCAATGAATACATGGAAACATAAAAAATTGTTTCAGATAAAATATGTTTTATCTATAACTAATTTATTTATAATGGGATACCATTTTAGAAATATCATACTTAATACATTTCTTCTTAACCTGGGTAAATGAATCATAAAAAATGATGAGATCAAATGCTTATCAATTTTCAATAAAGGATTTATCAATGATCAAATGTGCAGAAGATTTGAAAAATGGTATTAGAATATAAGAATAAAATGTTAAAGATATACATAATATATCATAGATCATAATCGTGAGTAATGTAATAATGAATATATGTTCATGAGTTATTAATCATAATCTAATCAAATTAAATGATCCATGAGATCATAACATTATTATAATAAATAGAATATTCTCATACACAAAAGAAAAAAATCATTTCCATTATATTAAATTATAAATCCCAAGGCCATCATTGTAGAATGAGTTTACTTCCCAAAACATTGTATTACTATATTTTTACACCCCAAACTATTATAGTGTAAAATGTTCTTTAATGAACTAGGATCACTCCCCATTTAAGTCTTATTTATCTCATGAGACACCATACCTTACTAAATGAATTGTATAGAGATACAGGTCTCACCCATTACATAATGTAAATCATAAATATGCGTAACAAAAGATCATAAACAATTCATCATAACCTAAAAAATGAAAAAAAATTCGTTTCAAAATCATTTCATTACATAAAAACCCATTGAAAAAAAAAATTTAGGAACATTTCGTAATTTCATCAGATCATTTCTTATCAAAATGAAATGGATCCCATAATAATTGATTAATCTTATTCTTAAAATCTCATATAAGGAATGGGATTTTCATCCTTATACCATATCCCAAATAAATCAAAAGTTAAATGATAAGATTATATATTTTATAAATATAAATACATTTACAATTTCATTAATATGTTTAGGATAATAACCCTTCCATTTTGAGGCCACATATATATAAAAATGAAAATAGTTTCATTATAAAATCTAAATGAAGAAATTTAATGGCATATTAAAAGTAAAACATTAGTTATAATGTAGATAAAATATGTTGATAACTTTTATGTAAAAAAAAATACTTCAATATATCTTATAAAAATACCGAATGTACCTCATTTGGAAAAAGAAAAAAACTAAAACATTATAATAATTTATTAAAAATTAAATAAAATGGTAGAAATGAAATTATAAAAACAAAGGATACTCTTAAAAAATAATAAATCCATTTTCAGAAAATATGGATATGAAAGAAAAAGATAATTTGAGATAATAAATAAATATTGATAATTTTTCATAAAAACATATTTTTGATCTCGTGAATATATAAGATCAGTAAAATGAAATTAAAACTAGTATTTGAAAACAAATAACTAGAGTACATGTAAATTCATAATTTTTTCATGAGTGTATTATAAAATTATTTAGTCATTATTGCATAATCATAAACAATGAGATTCTAATATAAATCCCCTTACAGTTTTGGTAACATTTTAATTGTAATACCCATGAATGAAATAAGCATGAATGTATATTTATATCCAAATAAATTTCATTTGAATCATCGTAAAATATATTTATTTGATTATATACTCCAATCAAAAGAAACAAGTGGTGATTATGGAATGTGTCACATTGAAATTAAAGTGAGACGAAGATCTCTTAACTTAGGTACGTCTACATTCATACATATTGGAACCTACTACATGATAAATTTATGAACGTATATTAAATAAAAATTACAATCTAATTTATACCTAATATTATCTACTTACAATACATTATAATCTATTTTCTAACAATTCTTTATTAATATCACTATTTCAGTTGATATCTACATCAATTTTCAAGTATGTTCTTATTTGGTAAGTTTTGTATTTGAATATTGATCAAGGTTACATCCTAAAATTAATGTTAAAAATGAAAAAATATTATATATATTCATTATATATATATTAATAGTCATACATAAATTTTATATATAGAAAAATAAATTACACTGTTCATGGATATAGTAAGTCCTATATAATCTTGAATTCTATTTTTATTTTACAATACATTGAAATAAATAAATTTATATTTAATAATTACCAATAGAAAATAAAATTTTTTATCACATATATTCATCAAATTCATCTTCATTACCATATAAGTAAAATTTTACTCAAAGATGAAACATATCATTTCATTGAGGTGGTATTCTACAAATACGTAATAACGATGTTATCATCTTCCAGATGATAGGATTGTAAGTAGGTACATGTGATAATATAATTATATATGTATTATTATTTCATAAATAAACCTATAATCATTAATCACATCAAAATAATAATCTATAAATGATGTGATAAAATATAAATTATATTGTTATGTGGAGACGGCAAGCCGTGTGTATGCATGACTAATAAATTCACATCTCATTTGTTTAGAAAGTGGGTATATATTTTTATTTTTATAATCATAAAAAAAATTGATCATATTGAGGATGCATAAGATACTATTTTTATATTATGTAGCATATATTAATAGTATTCAAAGTAGTGTATATAAATAAAGTTATTGGTTCATGGGATTATATTATCATTGAAATAAATCATTTATATCTCCTCCAATGGGATCCATGTTTGAAATTTTGGGAAAACCATAAACACTAAAATGTGTCTATGAATGTTTTTAGATATATATTCATAGTTTGGTAGAGATAGAAGGCTCAAAGTTGTGTAAAAAATTGAGGGAAGAGGTTCACCTTTAGAATTGGTATGGGGGTCTCTTTTAGATTTTTTTCTAAAATAATAGATTATTGAAAATTCATTTTCAAGAAAAATGCATCCAAATTGAAATGGGTAATAAAAAAATGTAAATAGGATTGTCATTCAATAACATAAAATAATTTATTAATTTTTTTATAATTATGAAACATTTTCGTTTTATTAACCCAAATTTATCTAATTTTAATTTTTATTATGGTATCAACTATTTTAATATATAAAGAATTTAAATTTTTTACATATGAGTTGAAAATTGGAATATAAATGGCCACGTTATCAGAATTTCAACCATATAATATCAACATTGCCATATTTAAAGATTTTAATCATTTTAAAAAAATACAAAAAATATTATTTTGATAAAATTCCATTATTTTCTATTTTATACTATTCATTTTATATTAATTTAATAACATCAAAACAAAAATTAAAATTTTAATATAATATTTTATTACACCCCTAACATTTAATAATAACCAAAAAAATCATGGATAAATTTATAAATTATATTATTTTTAATATTTTTAATTTCATTTATTATATTTTTATGTTAATTGAATAATTACAACATCAACATTATGTAAGAATTTAATGTAATTATTTATTCAGTAAATCTAAATATGAAATTATCATGTTGAATATAATGTTATTTAAATTTCAAATAAATATCTATAACTGAACATATACTCTTTTTATCAAAATGTAAAAAATATTATAAATATAAAAAAGAAGAGTGTATCTTCTTTACTTTTCTTACATAAATTCTTATAGATATTATAATCACAATAAAATGGAAACCAAAGGACTTATGTTAAAATATATTGTGATTATGGACATAATGGACTCATAATATAATATTAATCAATGGTTTATTGTAATTTTATAGTCATTATCATATTATTTGTAACCCTTAATTAGCTGATTTACCCATTTTGTCACGGTAAAAAAAATTCTACAGTAATTATTCATATTTTCTACATATAAACAGGACATACTTTCCATTCTTTAAACAAACTATTCAAAATATGTAATCATTTTTTAAAAATTCAAATTAAAAAAGTGGAAGAATTTATTTTAATATCCTCCTAAAATATTTAATGAAACTATGTTTTTCCGAAAAATAGACCATTAAAATATAAAATGACTTTACCTTAATTCAACTATAAAAATAATTTTTAAAAAATTATTGTATTTTTTAAAATTTAAATGATATTCATTCATTTTATAACTAATACAAAAAATAACATTTCTCTATAATTACATTAAAAGAAAATAAATTTCCAATAAAAATAAATATTTTTACTATTCATTAAAAATTAATATTTTCCAAAATAATACATCACAAACTAATTTTGAAATGATGATATAAAAAAGTTTTTGTTTTTATGAAAAAAAATTCAAAAATTAAATATATAAATTTTTAGAAAAAATAACTAAAAATAATAATTAAGGTCATTCATTTTTTAATAATAATATAATATTAAAAAAAAAATGAATGTGTATTTCAATTACATTAATCTACAAATTTATATTTATTTGTATAATTACGATAGATCAAAAAAACTATTTAATCATAGTAATAGTTTCCCATTTAATGGATAGATTATAATGGTCACATAACAATATTTTAATAGTATATAATAATCCATTTAAACTTAGTGTTTCATATAATAGATGTTGTCAAAGAAATTAAAATTACTTGTAAAAAAATTATTTTATAAAATATAGAGGTGTTAAAATTTTAGAAAAATTATTCATCACTATACATTGAAATTTATTTATATATATATATATAAACATTATCCATATTGAATATAACAATTTTGAAATCCACTTTATGGACATGAAAATGTATTCTCAACATAGCCTTTAGGTTAAATCAAAATTTTATTGTAACACGATTATCCATCTATAAAATAATAGAAATAATGACCCAATAAATTTTATTTCAATTAATAAATAAATATAAAGTTATCGTTTATTATTTCTTAAATAATATTTCTAAGATTAATACAAAAACACCACCCGATGATGGTCTAGGTAGGTTTGATCCCATTATTTTCATTAGTGATAAGAATAGAATCCCCTTTTTTATAATAAAATGACTATGGATGGACAATAAACAACATGATATTGGATATATTGTTCCTACATCAAAAATATCAATTAAATCTCCCCTTGAGACAATAATCTATAATATATATTAGAATTATTGGAGGGGTAAATGGTATGTAAAAAAATTATTACACAATGTGAGATGAAAATATGAAATAGAATGATAAATTAAAATAATCAAAGTAATAAAAAAGTAATTGATAATTGTGTTGATGTAGAAAATAATAATTTTCAATATGTAAAAGTATTATTTATGTAAGATATTGATTTATATGAAATGTGATATGAGTTATTAATATATTAATCGATCATTTGATTAATAGAAACAATGAAATTTTAAAAGTATAATATGCATACACTAAACATGACACAATATTTTTTAAGGAAGATTAAATATATCTCAATTATTATCTCCTACATCAAATATACTAATGATTTTAATTATATAAAGATTCAATTTAATAGTATCCACAGATATTGAAATGAACAGATACCCTTGACTTTAGTGGTCAACAAAATCGAAAAATACGTATGTTTTAGTGGTTTTCTAGGAACCCAAAGAGAAATACATTGGTTTGATAATTTTTTCATAAACTCTAATAGAGATAGAAAAACATGATTTATTATAAACAGATCCGTTAAATAAATTCTATCAATTATTCAGTAAGATTTAAAATAATTAATTATGAAAATATAAGAGAGAATGATGGGAGATGAAAGTAATAATATAATGAAATATAAAGAGATATTATGTTAATGAAATTTTATAGATGAGTATAATTATTTTTATATGGATTGATATTGTTAAAAATTTATTATGATTATTTCTTTTTAAGACTCCATTGGGAGGTTTTTATAAAATATTGTGGTCCAATTGTTGAGTTGGAGGTGAAGCCAGTTCAAGGGATCCATGGGTGATCATTGTCAATGTTCCCTTTGACATGCTAAATTTGAACCATTAGCAACATTCCTAGTGTCACTGGATAACTAGTAGGCATTGTGGTGCATTCATATATGTTGTAGAATCAATCAGGTAGACAAGTGATACCAAAATTTTTAGAGATTTTATCCAACTCCATAGACTGGTTAGTGACACCCCATAGGGTAGATAGAGACTTCCCAATGTATATTTGTTTTTTAATACTATCATATGAAAGGTGACTTTTCACATGGTAATCAGTAACAATAATGTTTATGTTGTCCCCTTTTCTCCGCCTTCATTCACTATTAGTACCTTTTCACTATCCATTTAAAATTTATCATTATAATAAAATAGATATACCATATTACACTAAATTAAAAAAAATTAGAACATAAAAAGGTGTTTGTGTCCATTAAAACACATCTATGTGAGTTTAGATTTTTTATATCGATCACAAAGACTTATAATATTCCAAATTAAATTTCAAAGAGATTTTAAATATTTTATAGCTATGAGCAAATGAGTTGATAAAAAACCATCTAAATAATCAATAGATTAAAACAATTGGATTATAAAAAGATAGACCATAACACAAGATAAAATAATATTCTATATAAATGGAATTTAAAATAAGAAATAAATCAATAAATCCATCATGTTCCTTACCATTACCAAAAAAATCTACATCAATATAATGATATAGAATTAAATAATTTCTCTCCATTTTTAGAGTAAAATATTTTTAAAGAAAATGATTGTTAACAAAATTGAAAACCAAAATTTATTACAATACACATCATAAAATTATTTGAGATACACAAGATCATATTATTTAATAAAAATAGTTATATCTATATAATTTTTTCAAAATTGAAGGCTTTAAATTTTCCAAAACAAAATGAAAAACATGTCATCAAAGAATAAATATTTTATTTTTGAAACTTTTATTTTATAATATCATGTTTGAAATAAAATGATTATTTTTTTAAGAAAATAAATAGATAAAAATTTAAATAAAAAATTCCATAGTTTTACAATAATTTCACAATATAAATATGTTGTATCCTCATTTTAATTTTTAGTATTAATAAGATAACAACCAAAATAATTAATTCATATAAAAATTATAGGGTTTAACTCTATAATAAAATTCATTAGTTAAATAAAAATATATTATTGATTTAAAATCATGATAATTTTTTACATCAATCATTATACTTCATAAACATTTTTTTTAATTATCATATGAATATTATATATGACTTTCAGAAAATGTGAATTTTAAAGGTCCATTACATATTCCCAGGATGGAGATCTGATTAAAAAAACCATCCCTTTTTTATGTTATAACCACTAGGTTTTTTTATTCTTGATACACATCCTATTGTTTGTATCATTATGCGATTTTATTTTTTACTAATAGTTCACAATTCACCAAAAGTAATAGTTAGATTTTTTTTAAAATATTACCATTAAAAAATACATTTTTGAAGAATATATAATATTTCAAACAACAAAATCTCTCCAAAGATAATTAATATGTTTCACAAACATACTATACATGACACACTCATAAAAAATTAAATAAGTTATAAAGAGAAGTTTTTTGGTAAATATCTCAGACAATTTAATATTCATTCTAATAAACTCATACAATATGTCACCTTTTAGAAAGTAATCTCTCCAAAAAAAATTTCTAATGTAAATTTGAGTCATGTGACAGTATAGAATTGGATATCATGAAATACTAATGGAACTATTTTGTTCAAAAAAATTATGTATACAAATAAATTTTACCCATTAATATAGTAGAGTGTGATTCAGAAAAATAATATGGGTGCCCAAAACACCGGTAGATATATATTTTACATTATCCAAATACAGATCAAAATAATTTATATTCATAACTCTAAGAGATAATAGTTTTTCTATGTTTTTGAAAAGTCAAATATTTAGTTTTCCCATCTTGTTTTTATCCCCAAAAATGAAAATAATAAAAAATCATAAGTTTAATTGAGGTTTTTTTCAAAAAAAAAATAATTAATTTTATAATAATTATATGTCCAAAACTAATTTAAAGATATTTAAAATTTTATTCTTTTGGGGTTGATTGAATATGTACGTAATGTCATAAAATATATATAATGTGCACCTGGGTCATAATCTAAAAAATAATTCTCTAAACATACCACCATAAATATTTTTATCTATAGATTTATGATATTCATCCAATGTTATATAATAATAAGTAATATTGGGTGTATATATTTAATTTAAATGATCTCGAATAAATGTTTTAAATGAACAATATTTTTTCATTATCAAATAAAAACATTTTTTATTTTTATAAATTTTATTACAAAGAAAAAATTAATGTTCTCCATAATATTAATTTCAAATTATTTTCAAATTATCCATGAAAAACTAAATAACATGATAGTGTTTAGTAGAAAAGATAAAAAATTCATCAAAATAAATTTCAAAAAAAGTAAATCATTTGAAAAATATTGTAAGCATAATCTTGAATAGGTTTTTATAATAATAAAATCATTTATTAGAGTGTTTTAGTAAATTTTTAATTAGAGGACAAATAGGATTATTTTAAACCATAATAACCACAGTTTTCATGAAACCATAAATTTTAAATGATAAATCATCAAAAAAATGATGTTGTACAAAATATTCATTTTTTCGAAAAAAATCCATTAAAATCACATTTAACATCCTTTTGAAAAAGATTAAAATAAATAATAGTTGTGAATTACAATATGATTATAAAATATTATTTACTAGAAATGGGTTCCAACGTCTCACATAGTTAGTGAATAATATTTTATTATATCCTTTATCTATGAGTCCAACATTCTTATGGGTGATGTTGACTTGATTAAGGAAATTATTTCTAAAAATCTATTTTATGTGTACAAATTTATGATCATTGGACCTTTTATTGGGATTCCAAACATTATCCCTTTTGAATTGGTTCAATTCATCTTTAATTGTGAGTACCCTTCATAGATTATCAATGTAATCAAAAAAATTGAGGTCTTGGTTATGAGATAACATAATGGTGTTTAAACTTAAAACCTTTATCCCCCTTCTCTGACTTGGGATCCTTTCATTAAGAAGGCTTTAATATTGTAATCAGAGATTCTATAGGGTATCATTATTAAAATCCCCCATGATTTTTTTTTACCTATGCCTAGTCTAATGTTGAATGACTAGTCTCCCTTCAGTTAAAATAGAATAATAGTAAAAACACATTTGTTAAAAACAAACTAACATAAAATAAACATTCTTGTATGAGTACTATATTTTAAATGGCTGAAAATATTTTCTAAGGGATGGCCTTTTGATTTTAGTGATGATTTTGGAAAATGGATATACTCTTGTTTTTTCATAATAACAATTTTTGAGATGTAGATTGTTTATTTATGGTTAAATATTATATGTAAACCTCAAAATAGTCATTTTGGGGTTGAAATTTATGGAAATTATGAGAATATGTGATGTGAATTTATCCCTCCATGGTATGGGTCATATTATTAGAAAATTTATATGAATTACTTGAATTAAAGTGCCCAATAAAATTAAATAAATTTTACATGGGGTTAAAATTTCATAGGATCTCTTAATTTTTATGAATATATTATTTACATAGAAAAAAATTATAAAAATCATACTTTAGGAATTTTATTTTTCCAATGTTTACTGATTTTCATTTTAAGCATGTTTATTATGAGAAAATAGTTTAAGGTATAACAAGATGTATTAAATGTCTCAACAAAAAAAATATTGGTTATGATTACATTTATTAATGATAGTTCTATAAATTTCTCAAATATTTTAATTTATTCTCTTGAAACCCCCATTTTTTTATGGAGTGCATATAGTGGAGAAAAAATGATTACAACCTTATAAAGTAAAAAGTTCACCAATATATTTATTATAAAACTATCCACCATGATATTACCTAATATACATAATCAGATATCATTTTTAATATTAACCATTATACAATATTCAATAAATTCAATATATTGAAATCTTTTATATAACAAATAAACCCTTGTTATCCTATAATAAGAAAAAATAATTAAAAAAATTGTAAGATTTAAATTATATAGATATAACAAGGGTAGGTCCAAAAATATAATGAATAATAATTTCAAAGGTCTTAAATGTGGATTCTTCATTTTTTTAAAATAGAATTTTTTTATTTATTATAATTTTGGTATGGTTTATAAAAATATTTTTTTAAATAAATGTTGTCAAATCTCATACTAGATGATTTTGGTTGTGTTTTGAAATTTAATTTTCACTACGTTGAATGATAAACCAATTACTAGACCATGAATACCTATCTCATGGACTTAAAAAAATTTAAAAATTTATTTTAATGTGATTTTAAATCAATAACTTTAACATTCAGTTAATAAGATGCAGGTAATAAAAGTATTAATTTGGAAAAGAAACATTAAAAAACATTTTCAAAAGAAACATTATAACCATATTCACATAATTTACTGATACCTATATAAAATTATTTTAAAAAACTTATATATAAAACATTATTAATAATAGATAAATTTAAACATAAAATGTTAAAAACATTTTTGATCATATTCCTTGAGTTTTCTATAAAAGTGGTATAGTCTACAATGATATTTTCGTAGTAACTAAACATAGATTAGTCACATCACATGTTTCTTGAAAAACCATTATCCATATACAATGAGAATTATACTGTTTTTATCTTGAGACACTCCACAGTATAATAGTCATGAAACTATTGATTTTGCAACCAAAAATTTTGGTCCACTAGTATTTTCCAACATAGAATTCAGAATCCATATTTCATTAGTATATAATTCCTATAAGAATTGCTAAACAAATTATCTCAAGAGACATGAATTTAAATTGGACAACATAATGTGTATTTTTATAATCATATTCAAAGATTAAATTTTTTGATTTTTTAAAATTAAAATAAATCTTATATTATAATCACCCTTTTTCAATAGTGGAAATTTTAAATATTTTAGATTGATTTTTTAAAACAAAAAAAGTAAAATATATTTTATGTCATTAATAACCAATAATTGTTCATAAATTTTGATTATATTTGTTCAATTTAATGGAAAAATTCATTATATATTTAATATATGAGTTGATATTCTTTACATAGGTTCCTCAATTTATTTGAATAAAATTATTTATTTTCTTTAGATAGTTAAATATTTTAAAAAAATCACCTAGTTATAATTCATTATATTTTCATTGAATTTTGTGTTATGTTTTAAAATTATTTATTCTAATAATTTATAATATAATTATGGTGAATACATAAAATATATGAACGATTAAAAATTAAACAAACTGGTATAATTAAACTCATCATATGCCTAATTTTTTAAAGGATCACACATCTGAGTGGATTAAAATTTTTGAAGTAATTTTAATTTAAATTATTTATTTGGTTAAATATTTAATTAATTCAAATAATAGGGTAATGAGTGTTTTAATGTCTCCAAAAAGTTAATTTTAGATGATGAATGATTCTAGGGAGGTATCTTGTGTTTTTGGATGACGTTTAATTGAATCGAGTTATGTTTTAGAAGATTTGTGTTCATTATAGAAAGAGTCTATGCTTTAGTGTGAACGATTTAGGAGTCAATGTGAAAAATCTTGATGATTTGGTGGTTTTTAGTTTATATTGATATTTTTATGGTTGATATTCAAGGTTATTGTATATATTTTGGATACAATGTATGGAAAATAGAGAAACCATGCGAGGTTGAGGAAGGTCTAAGGTAGGGTGCACATACTATGCATGGTTTCAGACAAACTATGTGCTTTGTTTTAGAAGAGAGCCTATGCTGACAGCATTGTTGTAACATTTTTTTAAAACATTGTAGACTATAAATTAAATTAATTGGTGTCTTATAGTATGTTTTCACACAGTTAGTGAATGGTTTGGCCAACCATGTTGCTAAACAATGAGAATGGGTTGTTTGTGGATTAAACCAACTCCATCATTAGAACATGGTTTAGAAAACCAATAATAACAACCTTGTGGTTTCCTATAATTTAATTACAATGGTTTTTGCCATATCCCCTTCTTGATTTTAATCTACTTCCCTCATTTCTCCACCTCTTTTTCACACAATCAAAAGGAAGATTCTCCTCCCTTTCTCCATTTTTGAAGACTCTAGAAGTAGATGATTTAAGGTATATCTTCTACATTTCTATATATATTTAACTTCTCACTCCTTCCATTATTCATATCCGTTGGTTCCTTCTAATAATATGATGTGTGGGATAGGTATTTGACTCTAATTACACCATATCATAGTGTAATTATATAAGGATGATAATGATTTGTGTCAGTATATGTAGAGAAGATTCCAAGATGGATTTTGCACTTAGTTTCATGCAATTTTGATATGGTATGTGACCTTGGTGAATTTTCTTAGGGATTTCCTAATTTTTAAATTCAAATTGTTTCCATTTTGGTATTTCCTCTTAGGGATTTTCCCAAGGTTGTTTCTGGGTGTATATTCTGAACCCTCCATAGATAATTCATGGAGTTTTGATAAGATTTGATAAACCCATTGAGTTTTCGGTAGTTATTCCATGTTTCTTTTGTGTTATCTAATTAATTATAATTTTTAAAATTAATTATTTTTGAATTATTTGTGATATACTATATCTCATATGGTGGTAATGAGCACGGTTGGGTGGTGTGGAGTTGGTGTGGGGCTTTAGAGGGCCTTAACAAGGTCAACATGTTTGTTAATTTTTGGAAATCATTATTGAAATGGTTGGTGGTATAAGATATTTACACATAGTTATTTTATGTTAGTTGAATGTGTATATCATATGTTCCCTAAACCCAAAAGTATTTTGTTTTCTCTCTAGATTTATGAAATTTTTTTAATTTAGACTGATAAATTTCACCTTCCTCACACACCAATGGATCAGTTAGATGTTGTCAGGCCAGACCTAGGGTCACCCATTATGTCTTCCATCCTATGGAAGTGTAATATTTTTGGAGTCATATTTTTATGAAAATTACTCAGAGGATTTTGGAATGGTTTTCAATGTGTTCATTTTTTACATAGTTTTGCGATTTAAAATGGTTAAGTCCATGTATTGAAATGTCACTTTTATTACTGTGAGGTTTTAATCTCAAGGTGATTTAAATGTGTTTTAAATTATATTTCATATTTTATATTCATTATGAATATGGTGAATTTAAAAAAATATTTTTCATTATATATGGAGGTTTTGGGACATGTTGGGTTTAATAGGGAAAGAACAATGTTTATGGGGTGGTTTAAAAAAATTTAATAAGAATATTTGATTTTTTTATTTTATAAAATATGAAAATACTTGAATTTAATTTATCAATGTGTTGGTTTAATGGTAATTTGTGACAACAATTATAGTTATGAATTAAAAATATAATTGAAATGTTTATAAAGGGGTGTGTTTGACTATTAAATGGTATGGTGAAAATTTAACAAATATATATTAGGGTAAATGTGATATGGTTAAATTTTGAGTTTTTTTATGAATTTAATAGATTATTTAAATATTAAAAAATGGTTTTGATTGATATTGGGATGATTGTGGATGGTTATATATGATTCATTGAATCCTGGTAGGATTCACGGTCTAATGCACTATGTTTTCTGACCAATGAAAAATTGTTTAGGGATATTATACTAAGGCATTATTCCTTAGTTTTCTTGTAGGCTATAATGACTCTCCATAGAAAATATTGGACCATAGTTTCTTAGGCAAGTGAGGAAACTCAAGATAACATGGGTATAGGAATGTCACATAATATTTTTGGATTGTCAGACTTTGAATTCAATGTCCTAAGTGGTTCAAGGAATAATGTTATATGCTTGCTGACTTGTGACCTAATGATTGGGTAGGTCGGACATGTCGATTCGAGTCCCTGTTGGATTTATCAAATAATTATTAGTGTTTTTTGACATGTGACCCAATCATTGGGATATTCAGGCATAGAGTTTAGAGTCATGTATGGATTCATGGAATGATGCATTGTGTTTTCTGAATTGTGACCTAGTATTGTGGATGGCTAGACATAGATAAATGGATCCTGATTGGATTCTGGGACTAAAACTCCTTGATTGGATAATTTTTACCCCAGTGATATATGGATTAGAGGAAACTCTTATTCTGGGGAAATATTGTTGGAAATGGGTACTGTTGGAAACTGATAATTAATGAGATTTTATTAATTAATTGTTAAACAATTAACTTTATTTTTATTCTCATGGTTTCCTACAGTATTTAATTTTCTTGAATGCACTATTATACTAAAAATTATTTTTTTATACACCATTGGTGGTGGCCTATTGAGTTATACTCTCTCCCTAATTTGGCTACGATTTCACTTCTGTATCTGTGTAGCTATCACATGTTAATTTTAAGAACATTCTTTGGTTGAATCCTGGGATGAGTATTAGTTGATCAAGATGGATTTCATGAGTGGTATTTAGTGACTAGATGTTCTCATCTCGATGATTCTATGGTAGGTTTATATTGTTTTCTTTATATTTTTATGTTGTGTAGCCATCAATTTAGGATGATGGTCAAATTTAACAAATGGTAGTTTGAGAATTTATTTCATTTCATTTCACTAAAGTATATTCCATCATAAATATATTTATTAATTATGTACACTCTGATGTTTATGGTGTTTGGTTACATACATATGTATGTGCACTCTGAGAATTCATCATTATACCCTTGCAGCTTATCGAAAGACTCTAGAATATATGGAGGTGTGATTGAGGTCATGTGGAGAAAAAGATAATGGGATGATTTATGTGTAATCATGGATGGTAGGTTAAAAAGTTTGGTATGCATATTTTTATTTCAATTTTATTGGGATTTGGATGGTTGGATAGATATGATTGATTCAAATCCTAAGTTGGATTCTGGTCTAGTGCTTTATGATCACCTATTAAAGTAGGAAGTATATGATAAAAGGTAATGGGATTGATGATATGGATTTGTGATGTTATAGTTTTATTGGAATTTCTATTTGATTGATGAACCTGGTTTATGTATTTGATTATTTCTAATGGATTTCATGAACTTTCTGCATTCATAAGAGGCCAGTGTCTTGGTTTTTACTGTTCACCTATAGGGGTAAGATACATCTCCTTCATATTTCTAGTAACATAAGATCTACATATATTGGAATTCTAAAATGTGGTTTTTTGGATTTCCTATTTATTATAGGTTCCATTGATTAACATTGAGGCACTCAATATTAAGGAAACTAGTGCAATGATCTTGCACGGTTGTTAAAGTGACCCTAGAGTGTTACTGTGGTATATATGTTTATTTACTAGACAGTAGTGGATTGTTTTGGTGAGAGGTTAATTTTTCATCCATGACCTCTTAGGAGTAGCCTGATGTGTATATTATTGTAGTGTATGGGCACTCTGGTCATAGTAAGTTGGTCGGTATATGGAACTATTATGGTATGATAACCTAGGAGGTATTAAGACTTCGTAGTGTTTTCTAGATATTAGATGGTTTCATGTTGGGTACCACATGAGTTGTGGAATTCATTACATGACAATAGTTTTGGTAGATGGTTCCATGGTGCCTTCGAATGTGACAAATGATAGAGTGGTCAAACCAGTTATGTGTGCTTTTGGGTTCCAGGGGAACATATGGATGCTTTTTAATATTGATGACATTCGATGATGGGTGAAACCAATTTTGTGTTTTTGGAAAGTAATATTCCTTTGGTTTTGATAAATATTACTTCAATGATAGTGGTTTAGCATTTTGGTTGGTTTCTAGTGGGGAAGGCTTGTTTGGGTGCCTACCCCTGATAATATTTTTACTGGTGAGTGTCTCTATTTTTTAATAGTTATCTTGGGAGCATAGTCAGTACTTGAGGGAAGGAGGTTTCAGGTTCACACATCCCATTAATAAAGTGACCATTCATGAAAAATTTTATTCACTAAGAGGTGCATATAGTTGTTTGGTTTTATTAATATGGGAATCATTTGGAGGGTTGTTTTTTTGGGATGAATATGTGGGTTTTTACGGAAAAACTACTTATGTTCATGGACTATTTATCTCAGGATGCATCTCCAGGAAATCAATCATAGGTTAGATAATACTGGTGGAATATATGAATGATGCTCAAGTATTGAGTGGTCATGAAAATGGTTTTGAATGTTGGTTTATTTTGTTTTTTGGAATGAAACAAAGGTTCTATACAACATGTGATATATCCACATGGGGTAGGCATTGGCATCCGATAGTGTTGTGAGCAGATATTTCTTGTGATGTGACTTGCTAAGGTTTTAAATAGTTTCAATGGTAGGGTTTCTCAATGATGTGAAACAGTTAAGTGTTAATGGGATCATGGATTCATGTAAGGATAGTTATCATTGGGTCATTTGGTTTTTTGTAGGATGTTCTGGATCATACATCTGAGGAGGAATGGATTTGTGGTAGCGATGTGTAGGCTATTGAATAATGATAATGTGATGAGTTTCTTTTGGGATGGGTGTCCTAGAACCATTTAATGGGTGTGTTATATCCCTGAAACTATAATTTTATATTTTAATGTATGATTTATTGTTTTAGTCATAAACTAAGTCTTATCATATTTCTAGTTGGTTAGAATCATTCCCAATATCTTGACATCATTTATGATACACTGGGTGAGATTCCAAAATAATCTAATCTAACAAAATGGACTTATGGATTGATAAAAAATGGAATCTTTGAGGATATATTCATGTAGTGATGAAGGTTGAGTCTTATGGTGGGTATTTCATCATTGAATGTTTTAAGAGTTAGGTCCTTCATATGGACCAGATGTTGAAGAATTCAATGGTTTATGTTCTTGGGTTCCCTGTACCTGGGACAAATGATGTTTTATTTGGTCGCTTAGGTGTAGGTGAGATGGCCACATCTTAATCATTGGTTAATTTTCCTTTGATCATGTACTAAAGTGGGTGAGGTTTCTTGTGTGATTTAGTTTTGATGAAACTCCTATAGTGTGAAGTGATGTTTCAGTTGTGAAAATAATATTATAGTTATAGAGGATTCATGGGTGTTTGGAATTAATCAATGAACAGTTGTGGTGGGACTATGATTCTAGTGGATAAACATTGTGGAACATACTTGAAATATATAAAGGATTCGAATTGTAAATAAATTATGATAGATGATCAAGATGATAATTGGATTCATGCATGAGGTAGTTCATGGAAGTATTTTGTTTATGGACATGAGGGAGTGTGTTGGAATGCTCGCAGAATTCTTGTGGGTGTGAGGGCATCATGATTAGGTGATATTTTATCAAAATGGCTATTGAAGTTAGGATTTTTTTTCTAATGAGGAGTCCTATGATAGTATTAATGTGGTTAGACGAAAATTTGGGTGCTAAATTTGAAAGATATATCCATTGATTCATTTGGGAATGATAGGTGTACTTCTGGTTCGAGATGGGAATCTAGGAAAAATTGGTCTATTATAAATTTGTGAATGAATAGTTTTTATGAATCCTCATGAGATAGTTTTCAATGATGAGGATATGTTTCACATATTATTTGAATTTTCAATTGTTTTGTGGTGTACTGAGTTGAGAACCATGTCAGGTGATTTGTGGGAGTGTGAGTTTAGTATTTTAGGTCTTTCTTGATGCCAAGAGTGTTATGTTTTTCATGTTTGTCTTTATAAGTTATAGATTTGGGTGTGTATCACCATAGCATGAGGATGGATTGGGTAATGTGGTAATAATATTTTTTGACGGATATTCATGGTTAAGAACCAATATTGTGTTTTGGTTTTGGAAATGGGTATCATCTTAGGTTTTGACAGGTAGAGGTAATTGAGATTGAAGTCATTCCTCAATAGTATTTAGGTTATTGAATGTCAGATTGGAATGTTAGCTGAAAATATAGTGACTGATATAGGTTGGGTGGTGCAGATGATTGACCACTAACACATTTAAAAGTAAAGAATTATAATAGTGGGGAGGTTTTTTAGAAAATGTGGCTAGATAGATCCAAAATTATTAAATAATTTTAATTTTCATTACTAGATGATTCAAATCATCGATTATAAATCAAAACAGTGTTTTAGATTTTTAATTCTTGAAAAAGTGATTTTCGGGGTGTCAAATGATTCTCAAGATTTTTCCCATGTGTTTGTATGTGTTTTAGAGGCATCCAGATAAGTTATAAATTTTATTTGAGCTTTCTGGAATTGGTGAAATATTTTGTGTTCATGAATGAGGAGAGACCAGGCGACACATTATTTATTAAGATATTTAGTTCATTTTTAACAATAAATTTTTGAATTTCATTATTAGACCATTTTTTAGGTAATCTTTATGATGAAAAAAGTGAAACCATGTGAGGTTCAGGAAGTTATAATGCATAGTTCATGTTCTACACAAGGTTTCTGAAAAAACATGCACCATGTTTCAGATGGGTAACAGTGCTGATAACATAGTTTGCATGTGGTTTTTAAAATTGTGTGGTCTAATTGTGCACAGTATGGGTGTTGTCTAGTAGGGATGTTCACTTTGGTTCATGGTTATGCCAACCATGCAGCCAAGTCAATAAGCTAGGTTGGCCTTAGACAGAAGTAGCCACACGGTTTGAGCATTGTTTGGAAAGACATGCGGCCTATGCATATGGCCTCCCAGAGTTTAATTAAAAATTTCATTACCATATTTTATCTCCGGTATTTTAATATATTATTACCCTTTCTCCCCCTATTTCATAAAAAAACTAGGAGAGGCTTCTCCTCCATTAATCCCTTTTTCAAGTGTCACCATGGATGTGATAAGGTTGTGTTTCATCAATTTTTATGGTGATATTCCTCTTCCTCATACTCCACTTCTTCACATCCCCTAGTTACTTGTAATTTTCATATAAGCAATATAGGATTTTGATTCTATTTTCACATGATCATTCTGTAATATTCCAAGGATGAAAATTATTTTAGTCCCCATTGGTAGAGGTTATCGTAATGTTGATTGCACACATTATTACCTGGAGTTTCATTAAGTAATATTACCAAGGTAAATTATCTTAGGTTTTTTCTAATGTATTAATTTAAATAGTTTCCACTTTGGTATCAACACTTAGGACTTTGTCTTGGGATATTTTTGAGAGTCCATTGTGGACCCTCCATGGAGTTTAATAGGAGTTTTGATACAACTTTATTGACCTGGTGAGTTTTCAAACATTATTTTATATTTATTTTTGGTAAATTAATTAATAATTATTATTATAATAATTTTTTTTTTGATTAAATATTGTGAAACTAGAGCCTAGGTAGAGTTTATATGCTTATATTGGTGTTATGTATTCAGGGTGAGTCTTGGAAGGGCCATGATAAAGTCTATTTTCATGGAAATGTTTGGAAAGGTTGGTTGACGAGGTCACTGGCCTGTTATATTTACTCGCAGTCTTGAAAATTTATTTGAATATGTATGTGATATGTTCCTGATTCAAAAAAATAGTACATATTCTACCTTGATTCTGTAAATTGGTTATGACTTTAGATGAAAACATTGGACCTTACATGAACACCATTATATTTCCTAGATAGAGAGTGATTGGACCTATATCAAGTCATGGGGTTTGAAAACAATTACAAGTGGAATGTTTTATACATTTTGATTTTATGAAAAATAATTTAAGGATTTGGAAATGGGGTTCAAATTTTTATTTAGATATTGGCTTAGTTTTGAGATGTAAAGTAGGGAAAGACAGGTTTTGAATTGATTATTTTTTTTATATAAGGTATTTTGCCACAATCTGATATTGAATGGGTTTAGAAGTGGACTTTTTTATGATTAGAAATGGGAATTTGGTGTATCATAAAAAACATTTTCATTGGATACAGAGGAATTTTTCATCTTTTTTTAAAAGAGAATAAGCTATTTTTAATGGGTGGTTTCAACATGATTAATGAGATTTTTTTATTTTTATGTTTTTTTGAATTTCAAAAAAGTTTGGAGTTTATTGATCCATGTGTGGATTTAATGTTCCTTTGGGACGATGATCAATTTTGTGATTTATAATGATAATGGGAATGGGTAGAAGGGGGTGTTATTTATTGTTAAATGGTATCAATTAAATTTATGTAATATGTGATAGAGTAAAATGTTAAACATTAAATGTTTGATATTTTTTATGATGAATTTAAATAAAAATGGAATTATGAAATAAAATATAATTTATTAAAAATGTAATTAATATGGATAGTTAGACATGACATGTTTAATCCCATTGGATTAATGGACTAAGGCTCCATGTTTTCTTGACCTGTCAGTAAATGTTTTTGTATTTTATATAGTAACACCACTCCCTAATTTTTGGTAAGCAATATTGATCAACCAAGTGACATAGTGAACTATAGCTTTGGGGGAATTATTAATTCTCATCAACCCAGGGGTATGGAAATGTAATTTCATATAAATTTTGTGATGGTAAAACATGATGTCTTCAGTCCTAGTTGGATTCATGGATTGATGACTTGCGTTTACCAAAATTTGACATATATTTTGGTATGGTTTGACAAGGAGTTCCGAGTATTGGGTAGATTCTTGGATTGATGATCTATGTTTTTTGACCTGTGAGATAATGGATGGATGGTTAGAAAAGGAATTTCAAACTTAGTTGGATTCAGGAACAATTGCTTCTTGTTTTCGGATGTGTTAACTTTTGGTTGGGTTTTCATGACATTGTGCACCATATCCTAGTTGGATACCTTCCATGTGGATCCTTGTTCACCAACTATAGAACATTGCGATATTTGGATCAGATATCCTATTTAGGATGAGGTAGTACTAATGGAAATGGGTAAATTTTGGAACAATGAATGAATGTGATTAAATTTAAAAATTATTAAACAAGGAACATTTTTTATTTACCATCTTTATTAATGTAATTAATTTTTTTACATTATATTTTGTACTTACTAGTATTACCTTTAGTTACCATTCGTGGTGACTTACAGAGATTTACTCAAACTCTTCTTGAGCCTCCATTACACTTGGATACCCAATTATGTCTCACAATTTTATTATAGGAATGTTTCTGGGATGATTCTTATATTGAGTATTGGTTGATCAAGAAGGACTACTCGAATAGTATCAGGTGATTTGATGGTTTTGGATCTGTGATTCCCTGGGGAAATTATGTAATTTATTTTATTTTTGTATGTTGTGTATTTGGCCTAGTGGTGGTGTTATTTTATTATATGGTCTTTAGAGCCTTCATTTTATTTCATTTTAGCAAAAACATTTTTAACTTCATTCTATTAATTCCCTCCACAAAAACAGATGTGTATGATGTTTGGTTACATAAAAATGGATTTTCACAGTGATATAGGGTTATATTTTCTTCAACATTCCACATTAGCCTCCCGCTACTTATCGGAATCCTCTGGAATAAGAGGTGGCAAGCTAGAGGTTATTTAGAGAATTGGCTTGGGGAATCAATTTAGTGGTGTCTGATCCAAAATTTTACAATTTATGTTTTTATAAATTAATAAATTACATGAATGTTTTGGGAAGAATATATAATGTTGTCACTTACACTCCACATTTTGGTTTTATGGTCTTTATTTTTTATATATATTCTTCTTCAAAATAGGGTAATTATGACTAATTTGACTAATTTTATAGAAACAATATCACTTTTTATTATATTAATTACATTTATTTTCCTTCTTTTCATGATACTAGGATTTATTATTCATTATTTATATGTTCACTTTGTTGTCCATATGTGTTATTTTAGTTTCACTATTAGAGGTTCAATAATCAATTTATATAAAATCAGTTATTTTAGTTTCCTCTAATTCATTTTAATTGTTTTTATATTTTTTATTCATAATGATCTCATATGTCATGAGTGAATGAATATGTTCTTCAACTAATATTTTATTCAATTTTATTTTCTTCTAGAATTTATATTAACTTGGTTTCCCAAGAACATAAAAATACTAAAAGTATTATATTCAATAGATTTTTTATAGAAAGATCATTATGAAGATATTTTCTACAGTTTAAAATGTTAATAAAATGAGAATAATCTATTAGAAATTTATTATTTGTAATATATATAATGTAATTAAAAAATACATTTCTTTTCTAGTAAAAATATCTTTTTTGGCGACATCATGTGTAACATTAGTTAATTTCCAAATTTCACGAATAATTTTAGAAGTGGATACATGGTTAAATAAATTTTAGTCCAATACATAATAGAGAAAGTTTTTGATTTTTTATATAATTTAATAGAGTAAAATTCATCAGGAATCCTATTTTCTTTTGACTCATTAGTGTGTGTGTGTCTATCACTGTAAGAAAATTTATCAATAGAACATAACTAAAGAAACATAGAAAAAGTAGACAAAAAAGTTTTCCAAAAACTATAATCTATTCAATAAAATAAAGAGGAACATCCAATTGAGTTCCCTTTAAGAGAAAACTTTCATATTAGAGGGATATGAAATATTTAATGATTGTTATGTAATATTTTTTAGGATTATTTTTCAAAATTTGGTAATAATCACTGAAAAAATTTTGTTTAAAATATATTAAACAATAAATGTAAAAACAAGATTTCCTTTTATACTTATTGTTAGTGAGAATAAAATGAAATGAGGGGGTATATTTTCATTTTCTAAATTATATTATATATATATAAATAATATATTTATTTGAACTATAATTTGAAATAATTAAATTATCTAGAGATGAATCGATAAGAATTTTGAAATTAAAAATAATTATCATAACAGAATAAATTTTAATTAACTAAGTGATATTTTAATAAGAAATAATAGTATGTCTGACCAGTATATTTTTTGATTGAGTCATAATTATAAATAAAAATAACAAAATAATAAAATATTATAAAATTAAATAAGATACATAATTTTTTAAAGATTTTTAACAGTAGCTCAATTATGTCCCTCATTGCTTAAACCCTAATATATTAAGGATTTATGAATATATAGTCCATGAATTTTTTTTATCCTATATAACAATGAAATAAAAATACCTATCAATTTAGTGGCAGGAAAATGACATGGAGAAATAACCTGATTATAGTGTTGTTGAAATCACTAGAAGGGTAAGATACAAAATTTCTTGTATTTCAATTAATCCAAAAAAAGAGTGAAAAATGGATTTTCATATGTGGAATCCATTTAATTAAATAAATCAATTCTCTATGATGTTATGAAATAATTAATTTAGGGAATTTGAGACAAAAATAAGGGAGATCATAGTTTTTAGAAAAAGAAACAAAAAATAACTTCAAGTTGATTCAATTTTATAGTATAGGATAATTTTTTAAATGCATCCATGGTGTTCACAGTTATTTAATATTAATCCTTTAATACCCTCTCATGGGTGATTTTTATATCCTCTATGGGTATAATGGTCATGTTTGAAGTGTAAAGGGTTTAGGGGAGCAATTGAAGACTATCATTAATATGCCCATTGACTATCTCAATTGGCCCCAATGTCTACACTCTCAATGCTTATAGAATGATGGTTCACATATTTTAGGCTTCCTGGATACTATAGACCCTACCAGGTAGCTTCTAACTATAACTGAGTTACTAGTTAGCTACATGTAGTTTTATAGCTTCTCAACAGAACCACTGCCTAACTAGTTAGACACCACCAGGTATCCAATGATCTTCTAGTAGTAATAGAATTTTATCCAATACCACTAGATATTTGATGGCCTTCCACAAAATTATTGGTTGTAAAAAGTTATGTGGGATACCCTTTTAATATTATTCATTCATTTTAAGTCATATATTTCTTCCATTGATGTTATATCTTCTTTCCCAAAGATAAATATTTCAATACACTCAATTAAAAAATTTATAACGGAAATAGGTGGAGTTTTTATGAGTTTTATATCTTTTTTATTTATATTTGTTGAATATCCTTTTTAACATTTTCTTGAAAGGTGGCAGGCCTGCTGCCACCTTTTTGTTTAGTCAAACGGTGATAGGAGCCTGCCACCTTTTAGCAAAAAAATTATATATGTTTTTAAATTTACATATATATTGGTTTTAATATTATTATTTTTATGTATATTGTTAGAAATAACATATATAAAGTATTATATAACATTTCATTTAGTTAAATACTACCTTTTTGTGTAACTATTATATAACTATAATATTATTATTCTTTATAAATATATATATTATGAAGACATGTCTTTTTTTATGTCACACTTTATTCTCCATTATATTTACCATACTCTTATGATATTTGACTCTTACACCATGTTTTTATGTGATTCTTTATAATCATTCTATTTTTATGTTAGAAGAAGTTATAATTATACCAATTGAAAATAATTTGGATTTTACATCACGTTTGATGTGAGGTGCATCTCACACAAACCACTATCAACTAAAAAATGTTGAGGTATTTCTTGTATGCTGTAATGCATTCATATATTATTTAATGTGTTTTTTCTTCTTCATTTCACTGTATATGACCATAATTTTTATTTTATCAATGGAAACAATTAAAGATAATCATTATATGCATTCATTTTTTCCTGAAGTTATTCATTTATTAATCTATACTTAATAATAACTAATAAAAACAATTATTTCTAAACTATATAATATTTATGATACTAATATTTTAGAACATATTGTTATATCCTAAAATATGATATTATTGGTGACAAAATATTTACCTTGGAAAAATAAACCCAAAAAAATTAGATAGACACCTACCTCGTACAAAAGCCTCACAAAGAGGCCTCATAGAGCAGGTGATGGAGGACATTGTGACTATGATGCACAGGAGAAAGCCTTTTGAAATCACCAAGAAACGTCTAACATACAGATTTGTGGGTTTGAATAACATAAGGGGTCTAGCTACAATATCGAGGTCCAATTCCATTATGACCAAACCTATGAGCTTCGCACCTGCTCTTGACTATAAATACCTAGCTTCCTAAATAACCAAATGATGGATAACCTAACCATTCCCCTTATGACTCTCAAATCATAAATCACCCACTTCTCCACAAAGCATTGATAAAATGAGCTCTTCAATGTATTTGTAGTTTGGGAAATACCTTTCTCATGTCTCATATGCAACACCTCTTCAAGATCTGATGCACCTCACAAAACCCATGGGCCATATCAAAGGATGGATATCCCTAAGGAAACTCATGTCTTCATTAAGAACTCATGCTTTGTGAAGTACCATCCATTCAAATGTGAACCCCATGCTAAGGTAGGATCACTATGCTCTACAAAGTACATCGCTTTGCGATGCCACACTTTGCACAGAACTCATGCCCTATGAAGTCCAACTGCCTAAAATCCAATGCACTTCATGAACCACTATTTATATTGATGTATACTCCATTCCATGGCTAGATAATTCCACTTTGTGAAGAATACCCCATCACGGAGTCTCTTTTAATTGTAGAGCACTAGAGCATCGCAAGGTCCCTTCCTGTGAACCACCTTTCTTCACCAACCCTTCTCTTGTATGGAAGTCACGGTTTGAATAGATTGATTTCAAGGTCCCTTGGGAAGTGCTTCGTATTACGTTGATTTTTCTTATGCTTCTTAACATAGGCACAATAACAGTTATTTTTTCATTTCATAGGCACACTTACATGAACCCCTCAATGGATCACTCTACAACCCCATCACCACACGACATTGTCAGTTATATCCCTTCACCAAGGGTTAAATTGCACTAGTTATGTATGTCCTAGTGGTGGGGAGAGAATCCACATGTCCAAGAGCAATATTTTAAACAACCATGCATCATCGTCACTAGTACATGACGTAAAATTGTAGCCTTGCCTCATGAAATGTACATGTGGTGCCCCACCTCATACATTTTCCATTCCCACTTGTCTCCTCGAGAGTGAGATCATACTCACATGGAATGATATCTTCTTTTGATGGAATGATATATATCTTTTGGGGAGGGGAACCATCCTAGGGTTATCTCAATCCATTAATATGGGAGGTTTCATCCTTTCACCTCATCTCTTCTTCCTTTTACAAGGACCAGAGGAGATATGGTCATAGGGACTCTAGATACCTTGTCCCTCTCCCTTTGGTATTTATCTCCATCGGGTCTCCATCCTAGAGTATGTTTCAATCCCTATCTCCCTGGGCCTATACCCACACATTATCTTCGTTCCATTCCTTGTAGATGCACCTTTTGTGACGTGATCATCATGTCATTCATACCTCTTGTCTTTCACACTGAACACGACTCATGTGGTATTACAGTAATTATCGACCATGGAATCATTTTGGGCATCCTTACATTGTAATCCCCATTCCTAATCCTAAACTCCATGGACTTTGATCATTTCCCTTCCCATGTAAGGTACGTAGGAAGCCTCATTGAGGTTCATGCCCATCATCTATTAGTTCTGACCACTTCATGTTAGTTCACCTTCTTCCCACATGACATTAAACATTATGCTTTAGAACTCTGTTGGGTTTGATCCTTATATACTTTGAAGGGTACATAAGAATCCTCCCTTATGTTCAACCCCATACACTGGTAAACATATTATAACGATGTATGTTTTGATCACTATCTCCTAGGAAGCATACGTAGGAAGACTCACTATGGTTAAAACCCTAACACTAGTAAACCTACTCAAACTATGTGGGTTTTGATCTCTCTCTCCTCGGTAGGGTGTATAGAAATCCAACATGAGGTTCCACACCAGACATTGGTAATCCTATTCTAACTACATGGGTTTTTATCCGTGTCTCATAGGCAGGGTACTTAGGAATCCTCCGTAAGGTTTGACCCCAAACACTAGTAAACACATTAGAACTATGTGGGGTTTGATCCCTTTCTCCTAGGAATGGTACATAGGAATCCTCCCTGAGGTTTAACCCCAAACACTAGAAAACCAATTCAAACTATATGGGTCTTGATCCATGTCCCCTTGGTAAGGTACATAGGAATACTCTATGAAGTAAAACCCCAATCACTAATAAACATAGGTGTACCCTATGCTGAGACCCACATCCATGGTCCCTACCTTAGGGGAATCAGACCAAATCATGGTCCACTTATCATGTGTAACCCCAAGCATGTCATCAGGTTTATGTTCTTTGTGTACACGTATATTCCATGCCCTAACCTGAACTACATGGACATTTTTTTCCTGTCATGTGGATAAATAGGAAGCCTCCCTGAGGTTCATACCCATCACCCATGTCCCATACTAGTCTCTCTATTTTTCCTTTTTGTTTTGGGAAGTTCGTTCCCCAAAATGGGGATTCTACTTCCTCCAGGTCCCATTATGCATCCATTCTCACAACCCTCCTCCTCAGGTGTTCCATCACCCCACCGAGCTATGATAACATTGATTACCCAAAAAGTGGATACATAAGAAGTCTCTTCATGGTTCAATCCCAAAATTACCTTTATCTTCACAGTGGTTCCATCCCATTCCTCCCATCCACATCACTCAACCATCATTCATCCATCCAGATTCTGACCCAGGCCACCACATCCTGGTGAATTCAATCCATCCATCCGATCATCCAACCATACATAAGCCCCACAAAATCCATAACCATATAACCAATAGTATCCCTCTTGGGATGGGACACTCTCCTTGCGTAAGCCCTATCATGTATTTGGGTCTTTTTCCTTTGTGTACACCATGTTTCCATGTCTCTCCCTTTGAACTATGTGCATTTTAATCCCTATCATTGACAGAGGGTAAGTAGAAAACCTCGATGAGGTTCAATCCCAACTAATGGGAAACCATTTGGTCCCCCCCCCCCTTCTGGGGTGCACATTCATGGATCCTCCCTCAATGGTGTACATAACGACCTCCATGGTGTAATATATTTCTTCTATGGGACACACCATCTCAGATCCATCCCCACTGGGTGTTTTGATCCATCCATATGGTAAAACATCAAGGTGTTCCCACTTAGAGATGTAAAAATTCAATCCATCTCAATGGGTTATTCTAATCACTCTCATTCTTTCTGCACTAGACATTGAACGTATGAAATACACTTTGTTAATCTTGGGTTTCTAAGGAAACCCTCATGGACATGTGTATGGCATATAATTCCATGTACTCAACATGGGATGCCTCAAGCTTCTACACCCTCGAGAATCCCTATCATAAGGTGAAGTATCCAGGACACTTCCTTGTTTTAGCATCCAAACAGGATAGTTATGTCCAACATGACTACTCCCCCAATCGAAATTTGCTACTCTAACTTGACCCCATGAAATGTCCTGAAATAAGAGTTGTAATAAATGTGCATCCATGAAGATATGGCACTGAGGAAAAGTTTCATGAACAATTTATTATTGTTAATGGGAGACTCTAACTAGGTGATGAATTATGATGAGGAGTCCACATAAGGAGAGGCTAATAGACCAACATCTCATATCAATCAAGGAGAAACATTTCCTTTAAGTGATGGGTGTTTCCCACCATTAGAAAGTGGGAGTGCGGTGAAATATCCAGCACATTGTAGCATGTTGTCACATGTCCTAGTGAAAGTGTCTGAAACAGAAATCGTGAACCCAACATGAATCATCTCCTTGATGTGGACATTTGAAGATTCTGGGAAATTAGATTATAATTGTGTCACTGAATCCATCTATCTGGCACTAGGTCCTTCCATGAAAATAGTGGGCCTCATGTGAAAATCACCAGAGATCATGGTTGTTAAATGTTGTGCATCCTAGTATATGATGTTGTCAGCGTGGATCCTATTTACCAACCATGGGAGACGAAAATATGTTGGGGAACTGGAAATCACATCCTTTTTTCCGTGCTAATTCTTGAATATTTCAGCTTTGTAGGACCCAAGTTGTTGTGTCAGGAAACTGATCACCACCCACCCACCAACGTAGGGGACAAGACAAAAAAACGTGGCGATATAGAATGGATCCATATCTTATGTGATAGCCTCCACATCCATGACTATTGGGATCTCATGCCCTATCACACCATCTGGACTTGTTCAATGGAGGGTGATAAATGACCTCATCTGATGGTATGGGGAAGAAGGGATTATCCCAACTCGGGATATGTCCTGTTATGACTTAGTTTCTTTTGTGCCTCACTAAATCGACCATGACCATGGGTTGAATAGGGATCCACTTCTCCCCCACTCCATCTTACAACCGTTTGGGGAGTCTCTCCCCCTAACTCTTTGATGTCTCACTCTATTATGCTAATTAAGTAAGGGAAGTCCAGGCTAGCCCAACTGTGATCCTTCCCTAGGGTATGCAATGGAGGGATCCCACATGTCTATGTCAGATCCACCACCTGGTCCCACTGGTTGAGAAGCAGGTGATTTACAAACATGAACCATCATCCCCAGTCTCGTTAACCTGATTCCAATATTCGTTGCAGGCATAGGAGGATGCCCGCTTGGGGGCGTCATCATCAATGGATAGAGTATCTCATGCCACCTATTACACATACTATCAATGCCCCGTTTATAGTGAACATGGGAACTTATATTCCCAACCAAGATTGAGGCCCCGACCTCCCAATGGGAAGGATGGGATGACTCTCTTGGTCACTGACACCGATAGTACCCATCATAGGCTGAACCATGGCAATGACATCATAAAATAGGTCCACCCAATGCCACCATAAATTAGAGAAAAGGACCTACCCGCTCCCATGTTCAGTAGGGAGGGATCCCCATGCCACCGTCAGTCCAAATGAAGGCCCTCCCAACCTCACTAACATCTATTATAGAGGTTAATTTCACATTGGTGATCCTAGTTATGGAGTTGTTTCTCCGGTAAAAGGTCTCCAATGTGTAGATCATCCTTGACTAGTAAACCGTCATCATTTAGGTCTTCCCCATGTTCATACCATAGTCAATAAAGGTTATCACTATCCTGATAATCAGAGAAGTGGAGGCCTTCCCCGATTCATTGGCGTCTAAAGTGGAGGTCTTCCCCATGTTCAGTTTTCCCGGTATGAAGGCCTCATCATACCATCAGTACCAAGGTAATAAAACATGGAATCACTTACCATTATCTCACCAGATTCAGTGGAGTTCCTACCTGCTCTAACTCATCCTGCGGAGGTCCCCTCTACACGCTAGCTAGTAGACATGGAGGTCGTTGTTGTGTTCCATTAGAAATTTTTCTGGTGCTCCTCGCACCTCGAATAACATTGGTGGAAGTCCTCTACACCCCAGCACCAGTTCGTTCGATGTTCCTCATCATGTTGAAAATCTACCTTGTCTTGAAGAACCATCCTGAGTTAGGAGGGTAGGTCGCCACCACAAAAGGAATGATTCTATGAATTTTTAGACTACAATTAAACCCATCATTTTTTTCAGACTTTGAGGCAGAGTGTGATCCTTTTATGGAACCCTCACACTAATCATCCATGTTAGTAGCTGGTGTAGGAACAAAAAATATATTCCCCATCCTTCCAGAAAGGTAGGTCCATCAGATCCCTATATCCCTCCTAGATATATCAAAGAAGTTTAATATTTTTCCTCTTTCTAGGGACTTGCCGGGAAATCCTCCCTATCGATAATACGATCATTATCTACCTCAAAAAAATATAACAGAGTTGTTTGGAGACCAATATAGGATGATAAATAGAATGACCCACCATTAGTAACCGCAAACGCTATGCGAGAAGCTGTGGTCTCCAGTCTGTCATACTATGATGTGGTGGCTTAGTTGTTGCATTCATTATAGGACAATCCAAGATATAGTAGCTTGTCATCTAACATTCCAAACTATCCACCAACAAGTCTACCATCGCATGGTCGACATATGTTCCATTACTATTACCTCAACCTCCCCCAGTCGATGAATGGGTCAACTAAAGGATGGATTCTGAGTTTTAGTTGAAGAGCTTGTGGGACATCCTTGCAGCGGACCAGTTCCCATAGATGCTTTGGCCAATTGCAACTACAGGTTTCTGTACTCCAGAATCTAATACCCACGAAGAGTTCATGTACATATACTAAAATATCTAAGAAACACAATTCTGTCTCCATCATAATTAGGTGGCTTACCCCATGAGCTAGGAACACTTTAAAGACATTGGCCAGTAATGTCACATGGTCAACATGGTTGTTATCCTCATGGCTCAGCATACTGACTCACCCAGTCACCATAAGACCCTCCATAAATTATGATTCTAGAAGATTATAGTGCTCCACATTATTTTTAAGGAGGCTTCCCCACACGTTCAGATCCAGGATTGTGCTAGTATACCACCATTAATTTCAATTATATCTTGTTTCAGCTTGACTTTCCATGTGATGTTGAGGATATTTCTCTAGGTACATTCACAGTTAACATGGCCGACCTATCAGAAGAAGAAACTAAGATAGATCTCATTGAAGATAACTTACCCCTTGTGTTGGTGCCTCCCCTATTGGATCCTTTGGGAAGGTTTACTCGCTAGATAAAAAATTCACTGGGCCCTCATCCACCTTCCGAGTCATTATCCCTTGGTCGGATCCCCTATAAGGGTAAAGATAATGTTGAAACCATCAAACCCACTGATTCATCTGGCTTATTCAAGATGTTGGAAGATTACCCAGAAAAGGCTATGTTGCACCCACATCTCACAAAACCCAAAAAGAGGGTTGATTGCCTTCTCAATGAATGTTCTTCAGAATGGCGATCAGATTATGGTAATACTCTACCTGGGTAGCATGGGTAGATACACCCTCCCCCCGATGAGTTTCCTCAGGATGAATTTGACCATCCTACACATATAGATAGGTCAAAGGCCAAAGTTTATGGAAAGAGGCTATGATATGCATCACCAAAGCCACCCAAGTTGCGTAATAACCCTACTCGAGACCCAGATCGGGTTCCCCCAGCCGCTCCACATGTCACTCCCTCAGTAGTCCTATAAGTCATCCCACCAGCCTCTCCATGAGATGCTTGTCCTTATCATATTAATGAACCAACCAATATTCTAGTGGTCATAAATCCTCACCAGGATAAAAATACCAACCAAGAGAACTTGATAGTCACTCTCATTTCCCACCTCAAGGATTTAGAAACCCGATAAGTTGAAATACCACCATATGGAAAGCCATATTCGGCATGGGTGGATGATATTCCAACAACCATGGTTCAAGGAAGCCCACATTCTTCTAATTCAATGGGATGGGCGATCTTCGATATCACCTAAGACACTTTATTTCACACTGTGGACCCATGTTGGGAACTTTAGAATAGCATGAGGCCACCAATATATAGTGATTCACATAGATGTGGGAAGGACCCACATTTGTATCATACAACAAGATACCCACAGTGTCTGTAGGTGGTTGGGAGGATTGTCATATGATGTTTCTCTACCATTTCAGTTCCACCATCCAGAAGATGAGTATTTTTGACCTCTTCAAAGGAATGAAGAGGCCTGATGAAAGTATCACATACTATTTTCTAGGTGGAAATGCTTCACGTAATGGCTTTATATGTTGTTGAATCAAAGGAAACTGTTGACAATTATTGTGGGAAATACCAAGATCGAATTGGTTCCCTCCCTCATCACTTTTAAAAACATAGGGGGATTTTTATATTTCTCTAACAATGGACATCCTTTAATGGAATCCTTATAACAAGACAAGTTGGCACATCCATTACTTCCTGTAGTCTCTACAAGAAGATTCACTAAGGTCATTCTCGTTGTAGTATTACAAATATATGCCCCCATGGAGCTTGTGTTATTACAAAAGGAGCCACCTTAACAATCTCACTAAGGCCCACCATCTTAGGCATAGCCTCCGGCCTAGTAAATCCCACCTCAGAATAAGTAGTCACCCATACATATTGTGTTTCCACCACCTAGGTGAGATAATCAGGTTCCACCCCTTTAATGGACTCCTACATTCCCTCGTCCGGGAAAGGTTCCTAGAGATCCCTTCCTATAAAAAAGGAATAGGACCTACTCATTTAATGAGGATTAGGTCCCTAGTTATTTATGAAGTTCCTTGATCTAGGGAATACTATGGTTGACAAAATGTAGGAGGCCTGAAGAGGAGGATCTCACTAATCGTCCCAATTACTACCACCATCACCGGTTCCTGGGGCAGAACCTCAAGTGGTGTTATGTGTTTAATGATTGGCTCCATTAACTGGTTGATAACACAACAGTCAAGTTAGGTCCAGCCCCAACCCATGTTGAATGCATGTTAATAAAGCCTAGTAATGACAGTGACAGTGAAGGTGAGGGGTAGTGGGTTCCTATCCACGAGTCCCAAAAATATGACAATTGAATGGACCAAAAGGTAGTGGAATGTGACCGTGGTATTATCCGTGCATGTTTAAGCTATCCCAAGCCTTCAAAAGTCACTATGTTACACCAGAGCCACTACTTCTGCGTTGACATCTCAGTCATCTTATTCCCAAAAGGGAAAGCATTTGTGATGTAAGGGAAATAAAATTCCCCCAATGATTCAATCATCATCATATACTCTTAGATATTCTAGGACCTCAGAGATAGATATTATCCCTAGAATCCTCCCAATGATAGAGTATTCTCTAAGAAGTGATATAGGGTACACTTAGTTTAACACCATAGAGGTGGTAAACCCCTACATGATTCCCGAAGACGAAGAGCACCGGACGGATCCTCCTAACGTCCCCTGCTGATGATAGTTTTTCTGTAGTCATAGTGATTTGAGTCACTAGAATTCATTATCCAATTATTTTATCCAAGATGTGCATGCCACCAAAAATAGATAGTATGCCCATTATAGAGCTTAGTATGCACAGCCTTCAAATATTATTACATCAGATCCACCTCCACCTTCCATTATAATACTCGATTAGGTGGAACCACCATGATCATGTTACGGTCAGCCACATTCTATTGTGGACTAGCCTAAGTCATATGGCCCTCATCTGATAGTCAGTCCATGCATTTCAACTAGTGAGCAGTGGGACATTCGAAGCACCATTCATCCACCGGTTTAACCAATATGGCCCTTCATACCTCCTTCCACGGAGTGTCCTTGACATGTGCCTGTCGTTGGGTGTATCAAAAACAAATATAAACTATGTTAAAATTTCTTATAGTGGGTTACCTAGGTTGTCTCCAAAGAGGAGTTCTCAACATTAGTTTATGTCACATAAAATAAGAGAAAGAGGTGATATTGTTTTTGAAATTGTTTCATTGGGATAATACAAGAAAGAAACTAAATAATGTTAAAAAATTAAGTGAATGTTTAAAAACAAATTGACAAATAATGTGATTTAAATTAGTGATATGATATGGTGATCAGGTTAGGGTTGTATTTCCAATTTTTATTCTATCATAGTTCACTTTACCTAATTCTCTTCTGCTAAATCGTTAAGAGTGAGAATCCACAATCATTTCTTCTCACTCCCATGGTCGATTAAAAATGTGAGAATAAAACTTAATAAAATCTTAGGTTGGTCTAATTTCATTCCAATGTGTAATAGAGTTGTATAAAATACTCCCAATTATCTTCATCAATTCCCAATAGGGTCTTGTTTATCCCAAGTAATCAAGAACATTCACTACTCCTCACACACATACTGGTGATCACCGAGTACTTCACCACTATGTCCTGCTCCATTCCATCATTTATAAACCATAACCTAGTGGAATGAGATATTGATGCTTGAACAAATATGAATAAACAACAGAATCTAAAATCAGATACAATCATACATGATAATAAAAACTATTATAAGAAATTAAAATTGGTTTACAGAAGAGAAAAGAGGATTTTAAAACATTAATAGCAAGAACTCATGAAAAAAATGGAATAACGCTCCTTCCCCAATCACATACAATATTACCTTACCATGGTACGGGTAATTGTGAATAAGGGTACAGAAGAATTCATTATAAAACTATGAAGAACCAAGGAGGGAAAACAAAGAACAGAAAATTTGATGCTCCAGAATCTGTCATCCAGAAGATGTCCTCTGTTATTCCGACCATAAGGCTGAAACACACTAATGTCCCTTCTTATAGAATGTTGTAAATAAATTTGGCTATCGACTCTAATAATTTTAAAGTCATTGGACATGTTTAAAGAATGATATGGCCGAATCAATAGAAATTACTTTTCTGGCCGCCAAACACTGTTTCACCCACTCCACTTGGATGCGTCCAAAGGATGTCTTAATAAGCTCCATATTTTATCAAAAAAAATTAAAATGTCATTTGCATGTCTTATGTCGACCCCAACAAGAATCACATCATTCTATGGTCATATTAATGTGATATTGTAAATTTAATTCGATGGGGTCCATTTTTCCATCCAGACTGAGTTCTCCACTTGATTGAATTTTCTATACCATTGGGTTTCGAATTGGGTTTATGTTTAGAAGTCACAATTGAAGCCCAAGAGAATATGAAGCCTAAAAAAAAGGATATAATTTTATTGGATCTATTGTTGAAATGTTATTCCTGAAAAACTGAATCTATATAAAACTGTCAATTTTATAGAATTACCCCATTTTCACATTTAAGCCCAAAATATACCAAAAACACATAATTGTTGCAAATACACTCAAATTGAATAATTGAGAGTGATTAAATCATTGAAAACATATTAATAATATTGAAAATATTAACTCTATAAATTCCTCTACACTTATCACTTGGAATTTTTGACAAGTCAGAATCAAAATAAAATCAAAGTAAATTCAAAACACATGTCATTGAGATCCACCAATGCCACACCAAGAAATAAAAGATATCATGGCTCATCAAACTCTATTATTTCATGTTCTTAATTTAAGATCATTCAATATATTTACTATTAATTTCTCATCCATTGCACACAAAACACTTAACTAACATTAATTATCTCTCATCATACAAATTTTCAATTTTTTAGCAATGTCTTTCTCATCCAAAATCATACAACGGTCACCGTAGGCATGATAAATTCCTAAATTTTCACCCTATGTGAGTCAAAGACATATGTTTATCATGAGTACTTTTCCAGTTTTTTCTATGGCTTTATGTTGGTAGGATTTATATATGAAAATTATGAGGCTGAATGTAGAGGGATTGGATCTTTTTGATGCAAAATTGCATTACCCTAAATTTCCCACAAGCATGGTCTCCTCTTCACTCTCCTTAGTAGAAAATAATCTCCTTATTTATAGAATATCAAGGGATGTTTACAAAGATCATTATTTCAGAAGAAAACATTTCAATCTTTTCAAATATAATATTTCTTAGAAGATCTAGAAAAGTCACTACTTTTTTTCTTCATTAGATGATCCAGAAAGGCCCAGCTTCTCTCATCGTGAAAGCTCCAGAAAAGGAACAGATTTCGGAAAAATGATTTTTTTCATAGAAATAACATCTCTTCAGCATTTTATTTTCCACCCAAGGTTTCATAAAATAATCTAGCATCACACAAGACATCTTCCTCTACACTTATGTTCCACTAGATCATGCAATATCACATCAAGAGTACGTTGGATAGGGAAACTTGTCTTGTAATGTGGATAACCAAACAGGATGTTCATGGCTTCTATGGGCTAGAAGGATTAAATTTATAAGGTAGTCCAGAATTAAAGGTATTATCTTGAAAAGGGGGCTTACAAACCAATGAAATGCCTCAATCATTTAAAACACATATACCCCAAACCCTCATGTTTTGAAAGGAATAAATCAAATTCTGGTTAAACAAGAATGGTTTGGTTCTCTCAAAAAGTGAGGTAAATGCAAAGAATATGAAAATAATAGGTTCATAAGCCTCACTGGAATGTGATTTCAAATATAAAGATAGTGATATCTGGCATGGGATTCAAAAAAATAGACTATTTTTCATGAAATTCCCAAATAATTGAACTTGAAACAATGTCTTTTTCATCATTCATTTAAGCTCTGTTTCAAGGAATAAATTATTTCTTCCATGGACATGGGTTTCAAAAATGTCAATGATAATAATTTCAGCACAAAAGTTTCAAAAACACAGAAAAATTGAAAAATAAACACAAAAAATTTGAAACACATACATGTTTTTAAAACAAATAGGAAAATAAACAACATATAAAAATCATAAATTACAAAGGTTCCCTCCCCCACACATAAATGATGCAGTGTCTTCAGTGCATTCAAATGGGTTGTATACAAAAGAATATTTGATGTTTAATCATATAAATGAAGATAATATATAGGAGTGGTACGACCTGATGGAGTTTATTGGTAAACAGGTTGGAGGAGTGTGATCTCCTCCATTGGCTATGATGGAATGGTTCCATGGAATTTCATCAATCTGTGCCCATTAATAGTGAATGGATCCTTCTCTCCATCCTTCAAAATCTGCACAGAACCAAAAGGATATAAATGAGTAACTATAAATGGACCTTCCCACCTAGAATGAAGTTTACTTGGAATCAGCTTGAGTCTTTAATTGAATAACAACACTTTGTCTCTAGGATGAAAGTATTTTGGTTGGATTAGTTTATCAAGATCCACTATTGTTCTCTCTTTGTAAATCCTAGAATTTTCAAATGCTTCCCTTCTAATTTCTTTAAACTCCTGTAACTGCAATCGTCTCTCTTTCCCAGCACTTTCAAGATCCAGATTCTTCTTCCTCATAGCCCAGTATGCCTTGTGTTCCAATTCTACAAGTAGTTGAAAAAGTTTCCCATAAATCAACCTATAGGGACTCATTCCAATTGGGGTTTTGTAGGCTGTCCTGTAATCCCATAATGTGTCTTCTAAACTTTGGCTCCAATCCTTCTTATTTGGAATAACAGTCTTTTCCAAATTTCCTTTAATTTCCTTATTGGACACTTCAACTTGCCCATTAGTCTGTGAATGATAGGGAGTTGATGTTTTATGATGCACCCCATATATATTAAACAAAGTCTCCATTATCCAATTACAAAAGTGAGTCCCTTGATCACTAATGATGGCTCTAGGAACTATAAACCTACAAAATATGTTATCCCTGACAAAATCACAATCAACTTTAGCATCGTCAGTCCTGGTGGCTTTTGCTTCCACCCATTTGGAAACATAATCAACAACAAGTAGAATATAATAATTTCCAAATGACATTGAGAAAGGTTCCATAAAATCTATCCCCCAAACTTCAAATATTTCATAAAAATTAAGTGGCTTTTGAGGCATTTGTTGTCTCTTTGAAATATTTCCTGTAAACTGACATCTATCACATCATTTGAAAAATTCATGAGAATCTTTGAAAAGCGTTGGCCAATAATGTCTACATTCTAAAACCGTCCTTGCTGTCCTTTAAGGTCCAAAGTGGCCTGTAGAAGCTATTGTGTGACAAAACATAAATACATAATCAATTTCATTTTTAGACAAACATATTCTTGTCATTTTCTCATTGCAAATCTTCCATAGAAATGGATCATCCCAAATTTAATATTTAGATTCAGCTTTCAATTTTTTAGTTTGTTGAGAATTTAAATGAGATGGGACCTAAGATGTTACCACATAATTGACCATGTCAGTATAACAAGGTATTTATCCTTTAATCAAGTATAACTTCTCTCCTGGAAAGCGATCATTTAGTGGTTCAGTGTCTGGAATATCAATTTCAGCGGTGTTGGGTAGTCTACTTAAGTGATTATCCACTTGGTTCTTAGATCCCTTTTTATCTTTGATTTCAATGTTGAACTCCTACAGTAGTAGCATCCATCTCACTAGACTTGGTTTTGCTTCAGCCTTATTTATCAAGTACCTAAGAGCTGCATAATCATAAAAAACAATGACTTTAGTTCCAAGAAGATATGATATAAATCATTCTAAAGAAAAAAAAATCACTAAAAACTCTTTTTCTATTTTTTTTTAGTTTAATTGGGCAGCATCTAATGTTTTTCTGGCATATGCAATGACTTGTGGCCTGACCTCAATTCTCTGAGAAAGTACTACTCCAACTGCTAGGTTTAAAGCATCACAAAGTAGCTCGAATGGTTCTTCCCAATTGGGTGGATGCATTACCGGTGGTGTAGTCAATATCCTTTTCAACTCATCAAAGGATTCCCTACATTAACCATTTAAATTGAAATCAGCATCATTCAAAAGTAATCTAGAGAGAGGGAGAGAAATCATACTGAAATCTTTGATAAACCTCCTCTAGAATTATGCATGTCCTAAAAATGATCTTACATGTTTCACACAAGTTGGGTATGGCAAAGAATTTATCAATTCAATTTTTGATTTATCAACTTCAATGACTTTCTGAGAAATGACATGCCCAAGGAAAATTCCTCTCTCTACCATAAAATGACACTTTTCAAAATTCAAAACAAGGTTCTTTTCAATGTAAGTTTTTTAAAAAAATCATGATTTTTCAAGCAATGGTCAAAAGAAGTTCCAAAAACTATGAAATCATCCAAGAAATCCTCCAAGAAAACTTCAATGTGATCAGAAAATATACATATAATACACCTCTTAAATGTACCGGGGGAATTACACAATCCAAATGGGATCCTTTTTTATGAAAAAGTACTGAAAGGACAAGTAAAGGTAGTCTTTTCTAGATCCTTAGGAGCAATGGGTACATGAAAATAACCTAAAAATCCATCCAAAAAGAAATAATGAGTTATACCTTCCAACCTCTCTAGCATCTGGTCAATGAAAGGGATAGGGAAATGATCTTTTAGAGTGACCTGATTCAACTTCCTAAAATCTACGCACACACTCTAGCTATTATGAAATCTCACAGGTATTAATTCATTATTTTCATTCCTCAGAATGGTTAGGCTAGTTTTCTTTGGGACTATATGGATGGGAATAACCCATTGTGAATATGATATTAGATAGATGATTCCAGCTTCTAATAGCTTCTCAATTTCCTTTTTCACAACCTCCATCAGGGTGGGGTTCATCCTCCTTTGGGGTTATCTGACATGTTTGGAATATCCCTCAAGAAAAATTTGATGTGAGCAAATTTTTGGGTTTATTCCTAGGAGATCACCTAAGCTCCACCCTATTTCTTGGAAATTCTCTCTCCAAATCTCAATCAATGTTTTTTCGTGAGTTTTAGATAGATTATTAGCAATTATTACTGGTAATTTCTCTCCCTCTTTAAGGTAAACATATTTTAAATCAGTGGGGAGTGGTTTTAATTCTAGATAAAGAGGATGCTCAAGGGATTAAACTAAATTAAGGTTCTCTAATTCCAATGGTTTGTAATCCTACACATATGAAATATTATCATCTTCTCCATCATTTAACAAATTATCAAAGAAATAAGATTTTACCACTTCTTCCAACAAGAAATCAAAATCTCCAAGAGGTTGGAAATCCATATTTTTAGTGATATTTTTATTGGAAAATTATCTCCTAATGATACAAATTCATGAAACATACCTGATTCTTCAATTGGTTCTATACCATATTCATAGGAGGGTGAGAAGAGTGAATGATCATCTGATGGGTGCCTCATGGATTCAAAAATATTGAATTGGATGGTGTTCTCTCCAAACTCCATGGTAAGTGTCCCTTCGTGGTAATTGATGATGGTTTTGGCTGTCTTCATGAAAGCTCTCCCCAAAATGACGGGTGAGTGAGATGGGATCCTATCTTCTTCCATATTCAACATATAAAAGTCAGCAAGGAATAAACGATTTTTGAATTTTACTAGGAAATCTTCCAGAACTCCTGTTGGGAAAACTATGGATCTATTTGCAAGATGGACCACCAATATTGTGGGCTTCATGTCTCCAATATACAAAGAATTATATACTGATTGAGGCAATACATTAATTGATGAACCTAAATTGCACAAATAATTAGAGAAATCTAATGAACCAATAGTTCATGGAATAGAAAAAATCCCTGGATGTTGACTTTTGGTGGGAAATTACGGTGTGATAAGGGATGAGACACTTCTTCACAAATTGATACTCTCATTCCCTTGAAGTCTCCTTTTCTTGGAGAAATGATCCTTCAAAATTTTAACATACATTGGAATTTGTTTGAGTTCTTCAAGCATAGGTATGTTAATTTCCACTTTCTGGAAGTTGTCCAGAAATTCTTTTTGCAGTGCTTCTTCTTACAACCTCTTTGACTCAATCATACTTGATGTAAATGGTGGTGGTATATCTTACTTCTCCATTTGTTACCTTTGAAATGGTGTTTCTTGTTTCTTATACCTTGTCCTATCCTTTTCCTGATCTTCTTTCTTATCTTCTTCACGATGTATTTTCATAGAATTTCCATCTTCATTCTCTCCCAGTTTAGATATTCTTGTTTTAGATTCAATGGTGAATGGTGGTGGGAGTTTTTTCCACTTCTTGTTATTATAATACTAACATTCTCTTTTGGGTTTGGGATTGTTTGGGATGGGATTTTACTTGTATTTGTTTTCTGAAAGTCCATGAGACTTTCAAACATGTTGGACAAATCCTTTGCAGTGTCTTTCTGGAATTCAAACTCAAATTTTTGTTGGTTTTTAATTGAATATTGTGAAATGATGGATGGTTTCTCATAGGGTCTTTGGAGAATGGTTGGTTTTTGGAAAGAAGGATGGTTATAAGATGGTTTCTTTTTAAATGGTGGTGGATTATAGAATTGATTCTGGAATGGTTGTTGGTTTTGAAACTGGATTTGGTATAGGGGGTCTACCTTGATTCTACTGATTTCCAAACCCATATTGGACTTTGTTAGGATCTCTCCATCCATGATTTTTTTGGAACTGCCTTGGATGAAAGGTTTCTGCACATGTTTCCATTCCCTGTATTTCAGAACATTGGTCAGTAAAATGATTAGGCGATGAGTGTAAACCACATACCATAGCTGGCTCTTGTTGGTCACTAACTTGCTTCAAGGCCATCTGTCTCACCAAACTAGTAATCTCTTCAATCCTAGTTTCTAATAGAGGTGATGTATGAGAAGTGTGTACCTCATGAATACCTCTAGTTCCAATATCTCTTGTTCCAATCTTCTGTGAGTTCTATGAAATCTTCTCAATCAAGCCCTTGGCTTCTTCTTGTGACTTGTCAATTAGGGAACCTCCAGATTATGTATCTCTAAGGTTTATGTCATTGTCCAGTAGTCCATGATATAATAAGACAAGAAAGTGGTGTTCTTAAATGGCTTGATGCGGACAGCGGGCACATAACTTGTTAAATCTCTCCCAGTACTTGTAAATGGTTTCTCCAGATGATTGTCGTATGGTGTAGATTTCCTTCCAAATGGCTATACTTCTAGAGGTGGGAAATAACTTTTCATAAAAGATCTTACCAGGTCATTATAGTCAAGAACGTCTCCTGGTTGTAGGTCTTACAACCATCCTTTTGCAACTCCATCCAATGAAAATGGAAATTCCTTCCACTTTACCTGCTCCTCAGTAATTCCACAGGGTCTGAATGTTGAGAAAACATGGGTGAAATCTGTATGTTTGGATCTTCACCTTCCAAAACATGAAATGTTGGAATCCAAGGAATCATGTTAGGTTTCATTTCAAAATCATTTTGTAACACTGGAATGGAAAGTTGATTGTTTTGATTATGGAATTTCGGTCCACAGAGTTTTCTAAGTGTTTGGTTTTGATTTTAAACCATGATGATAGGCTCAAAGTGAACACTAGATGTTTCACCTGAGTCTGCAAGTGGAACTTCCTATAATTCAAATTCAAAATTAATGTTTCTAATTCTATTCTACAAGTTTCTTTCAATTTCACGATCTATGGATAAAGGTTCAATTTTTGATGTTCTATTCATTCAATTTTGAATAGAAATAAAGAAAAGGTAAAGCAATGAAAAGAAAAAAATGTTGGCACTACCTCCCCGGCAGCGGTGCCAAGTTATGACATGTGCCTGTCATGGGGTGTGGCAAAAAAAATGTATCCTAAGTTAAAATGTATTGTAGTGGGTTACCTAGGTTGTCTCTAGAGAGGAGTTCTCAACATTTGTGTTGGTCACTTAAAATAAGAGAAAGAAGTGATGTTGTTTTTGAAATTTTTTGATTTGGAAAATATAAGAAAGAAACTAAATAAAGTAAAGAAATTAAGTGAATGTTTAAAAAAATTGAAAAATGATGCAATTTAAATTAGTGATATGAAATGGTGATCAGGTTAGGGTCAATTTTCCAATTGTAATTCTATTACAGTTCACTTTACCCAATGCTCTTCTGCTAAATTATTAAGAGTGAGAATCCAAAATCGTTTCTTCTCACTCCCATGGTCGATTAAAAATGTGATAATAAACCTTAATAAAATCTTAGGTTGGTCTAATATACTTCATATGTGTAATAGAGTTGTAGAAAATACCCCCAATTATCTTAGGCAATTCCCAATCAGGTCATTTTTACCCCAAGTAATCAAGAACATTGTCTACTCCTCAAACACATACGGGTGATCACCGAGTACTTCACCACTATGTCCCGCTCTATTCCATCATTTATAAACCATATCCTAGTGGAGGGAGATATTGATCAATGGCCAAATATAAATAAAAAACAAAATCTAAAATTATATAACATTGTACATGATAATAAAAACGGTTATAAGAAATTGAAATTGGTTTGCAGAAGAGAAAAGAGGATTTAAAAAAAAAATAGAAAGAACTCATGAAAAACAAAAGGCAAAACCTCTCCTTCCCCAATCACATAGAATTTTACCCCACTATGGTAAGGGTAATTTTGAATAAGGGGAATGAATAATTCATTACAAAACTAATAAGAAAAAAAGAGAGAAAACAAAGAACAGAAAAATTTGATGCACCAAAATATTTCCTCCATAGGTTTTTCTCTCTTCTGCCGACCATATGGCCAAAACTCACTGAGGTAACTTCTTATAGAATGTTGGAAATGAAGTTGGATATCAACCCTCAAAATTTGAGAGTCATTGGATAGGTGTAAATAAATATATGGTTGAGTTAATGGATATTACCTTTCTGGCCGCCAGAAAACTGTTTCACCGACTCCACTTGGGCGCGCCCAAAGGATGTCTTAATGAGCTCCATATTTTATCAACATTATTGTGAACCGTAATTTGCATATCTTCTGTCAACACCATCTAAAATCACATCATTCTAAGGTCATCTGAATGAGATATTTTTTATTTAATTCGGTGGGGTCTATGCTGCCATCCAGACTGCGTTCTCCACTTGATTGAATTTTCTGTACCATTGTGTTTCGAATTGGGATTTGGTCTAGAAGGCAAAATTGAAGCCCACGATCATATGAATCCTAAATAAGGATTAACTTTAACTGGATCAATAGTTTAAAAGTTATGACCGAAAAACAGAATCTATATAAAACTATCAATTTTTCAGAATTACCCGATTTTCACATTTAAGCCCAAAATATACCAAAAACACATAATTGATGCAAATACACTCAAATTGAATAATTGAGAGGGATTAAATCATTGAAAACATATTAATAATATTGATAATATTAACTCTATCAGTTCTCTTATTAGTATAAGTTCAAACCTAGCTCAGAGGTACGATATTCTCAATCATCTTCCCAATATTCTAATGAAGATCTATATAGTTGAGGAACTTCTCTTTTAAGAAGATATGCACGAATCCCTTGTCGATGTTTTAATAATCCCCCTCCAATTTGAGCAAGATCCAGCAACCATAAAAGCCTTCCATGCTGAGTTTGTCAAGCATGAAGAATTTTCAGACATTATCTCTTTATATGGAGAAGATGAAGGCACTCCCATATAGGGGATCATCTACTCATTGTACATCACTGGTCATTTCAATGGTGTAGAGGTTCACCATTTTATTTTCGACACAGGATCTCGAATAACCTTTTTCGTAACGCAGACTCTTTGTAAGATGGGACTATTTGAGGCTGCTTTAATTCTCTCTAACCTAAAAATTCAAGGTTATGACATGAAGGAGCATAAAATGGTTGGAAAAAATTTCATAAAGGCCTAGTTTGGTGGCACAGTTCCCAGTACTGATTTCATAGTTATCTCATAAGACACGGCTTACAACTCATTTATGGGTAGTCCATGGCTCCACCTTCACGCAATAGACCATTATTCATATAACCAATTCCTTAAGTACTCCCTCAATGGTTGATTAGGAATAATCTAAGGTGATGTGTCTCACATTGCCTATTGTGAATCATGCTACATTGATGGTTACTATAACAAAAGAAAGGAAAAATAGATTCTGGATCATGAGGATGAACACGCTACAATTGTGACCGACCCATGGACAGACCTGGATGATGCCTACATTTTCTAGATGCACCAATTAGAGGCCATGACCCTGAATTTGGGGAAAAAAATTCTTCTATGGAATGAAGGAAAATCACATTTCCAAGTCTAATTGATGCAGGAAGATCACCTCGTATTCCTATAAAAATCAGTCTTGGGTGATCCCAGAGCCCTATACTCCCTTAATGTATTGGGATGTCCACCCCATGGCAACGACAATATTTCGTACATTATTTTTTCATAGTGCTGGGATAAACTAGCTCAAGTTGACATGCCATTATTTCTTTGATATAATAAAACATGTCCCCATGAGTCATAGGTCAGATGGTATCTTGTAAACAGCATTGTCCGCCATGGTTTTGGTAGTACAAGAGCACCCCGATGAGGTGTCAATCACCGCTCAGGCTGGCACAGTCTCGTATAAGGATTTTTCAACTTGGAGGAATCACCTTCTCCTGATGATCCCTCCTTCCTGGATGAAGAATATTATTTATAGGATGATCCTCCCAGTTTTTAAGAGGGTGTCTCTACCAGGGTTGATGAATTGGTATTGGTGAAACATGGTAACAAGACGGATCTGAAACCAAAATTGATCATAGTCTATGTGCCTGTATAAGAGAAACTACGATACATAGATTTACTGAAGCAGTATCGTGATTTATTTTCTTGGATTTATGATGTTATGCTTGGGATAGATCCATAGGTTTCTGTCCACCACCTCAGTCTTCTAGTAAATCATCAAAGATTCAAATAGCCTCCTAGAAAGATTCACCCTTATCACGGTGTTGTGGTTATGGACATGGTTGATAAGCTCATCAAATCCAATTTCATCAAGGATGTCCGGTAGCCCATACGGTTGGATAACATCATGCCCTTTGAGAAGAAGAATGGAAAAAATTAGAGTCTGTATCAACTTTCAAGATCTCAAACATCATTGTCCGAAGGACGACTTCACCCTTCATGAAAGAAAAATATTGATTGACTCTACTACTGGGTTCTAGGATCTCTCCTTCATGGATAGTTTTTTTGGATATAATCAAATCTGAATGGTCCCTAAGGATTATGTGTCTATAGCTTTTAGGGAACCATAATGTACTTTCTGCTACTAGGTAATGCCTTTCGGTCTAAAGAATGTAGGTTCCTCCTATCAACGTGTCATGCACTACATATTCAAGATGATCCATAGGACATTAGTGGAATGTTATGTGGATGATTTGGTGGATAAATCTCATTAGCGTTCGGACCATCTGAAAGATCATGAGAATGAATTCAGATTCCTCCATTCTTGACATCTGATGATGAACCTCTTGATGTGTGCCTTCAAGGTCACCTCTAGAATGTTTCTTGGATTCATTGGTAGATATATAGGCATTGAGATCTATCCTGATGATATCAAGGACATAATTGATATGTTTCCTCCAAGATGAATTCAAGATATTTAAGACCTTCAAGGCCAGTTAGCCTATATACATCAATTCCTCACAAATCATGCTAGAAAGTGTAATCCCTTTTCCCAACTCATGATAAAAGGTTCCGATTATAAGTGGGATGAAGAGTGTCAAAATAATTTTGAGTAAATCAAGAAGTACCTATAACAACTTTTGGTTCTGATGGCACAAGTTCTTATAAAACTAATATTCCTCTTTGTGACCGCTCTAGAATGAGCTTCCTTATGCTGGTATTCGCAGTGCAGGAATTATGACATTACATGCATCCCCATGAGATGAATCTAGTGTCTTGAATGGATCCAATGAAGTATATTCTGAACCTCCCCATGTTAAAAGTTTTTTTATCATAGTTGGTAGTGATTCTATAATAGTTTCACATCAATTTTATTACAAAAAAGTCCATCAAAGGATATGTGTCGGCAGAATTCCTTGACACCCATCCATCTCCTGCAAACTAGTCTCTTGATCTTGATTTTACTGGTGTGGAAATCTTAACTGTAAATCAAGACATTCTGTGTTGGAAAATTCTCTTTTAGGGTGCTTCCCAAATCCCTACCAGAAAAAGACTCAATAATCCTAGACTCAACAGAGTGGTCCTGGGTATCATCTTAATCATTTCTACACAAGCTGTCCTACGATATTCATTCCTATGGTCAGAAGTTTGTACCAACAATGAAGCAGAGTAAAAGGCTCTCATTATTGGTCTTGATCTGGCTATCAAGATTTAGATTCTACAATTTCATGTGAATGGGGACTCTGAACTGGTCATCATGCAGATCAATAGTCACTAGATCATCAGGAATCCAAAGCCCGTACTAATGTTAGAGTGTACCCACCACCTGAGGGCCTAGTTCCCTTATCACCCAGAAGTTACTCATGTCACTCATTCATAGTATGGTTGAGCCGATGCCCTAGCCAGCCTTGATTCATCTCTTGAAGAACCCAACTAGGATGATTTAATTATCCATGTGGTGCATCAGGGAGTCATCCCTCCCGTTACTTCGAACTATGATGATAGATCATATGTAATACAACATACCACTAGTGACCTCACGTCCGGACCCCTAGTCCTCCTTCCACGGTGTTACATGTGACTCCTCACTAGAGGACCCCCTTTATCAAGTATCCTCAACAAGGTAATCTTCCAGTGGATCGAGTCGAGCATGATAGAATCCAATGGAGAGTAGTGAAGTTCACCCTCCAGAGTTGTCCGAGTCTTGAGAAGGTCCCCTACAAACATAGGTTTGATGTAATTCTCCTCAATTGCATTCATGGGGGTAATTTTACTCATGAAATTAAGTAAGTTCATGTCGGTTCCTTTGGGGCTCATCATAAAGGGCTGAAACTCTCTCATCAATTCCAATGATTGGGGTATTTTTGGCTCACCAAGATATATGACTGTATTGGGTTCTCCAAGAGAAATCATGCATTCCAAATCCATAAAAACATTGTGCATCAGGCCCCATAACATATCTACTCTACAAAGTACTATTGGAATTTCCTTTTTGGTGGATCAATGACGGGGGAACATATCCACCAGCGACAGCTCACTAGTGTATGTTAATCCTGACCCCTTAGAATGTATTTTTACTGTGGGTAGAGACAGTTCCGCTCAAGGAAGTCAAGGCTTGTTCTACCATTGATTTTTGGAACTCTAATATCATCTACATATCTGGATTCCCTCGTTTCATCATCACCGATAACAACACCAACATCCAAGTAGCCAAGCTGATGAAATTTTAGGCCATGTACATCATTTGTTCTAATGATACATCTTGTTATCATGCGCAAGGAAATGGGAAGATCGAGGCATTCAACAAAACCCTATCTAACAGTTTGTAGAAGATGGTTGTTTATAACCTTAATGTTTGACCCAAAAAACTCAAGAACAATCCTTGATCTTATCTGATTATGACTTGTAATTCCACTTAGGTGACCCAATATTCCATGGTGTAAAGAACAGAGGCAGTCCTACCCATCAAGATTCAGTTACCATCCAAGCACAATGGTGTCTACAATCAGTGGACACCAGACAAAGTAGCTAAAATCCATCTAGTTGAACTAGAAGTGCTTGTCGAGAATAGGATTTTTACCATGACCATATGGAGAGGCATTGGAACAATATAGTCATAACATTAAACAATAAAGTTTTCCTCTTCTCTTTCTTACATGGTGACATCGTGTTGGCCATGAGAACTCCAATGATACCTAGAAGGAAGCCACCAAAGATAGAGTCAAAATGGGAGGGATCATACACCATTCAGATACTTTACAAAAAATTTTCATACTCCATGGTCACCATGAATGGTGAGCTTATTACTCCTCCCACCAATGCTAAATTCTTCAAGTAGTATTTTGATTGACCAATCCCACACGACTTTAAACTGTTCCATCTTTACCACCAAACATTAAAATTCATAGTCCATCCTAGTTGAAGGCCTAAAACTACCCATCACTCACCCCGTGTGACATTAAACTATATTAACATCCTAGATGATGGATGTAAAACTACAAAACACTTATCCCACAGGATGTTAAACTATATTACAGTCATGTAGGACATTAATCTTACCATACTCGTCTTGATGGTTATTAAACCACCACCCTCATCTCGCATGATGATAAAATGAAAAACAGCCTGAGCACTGCGACCTTAAAGTAATATCTCTTAAATATTTGTCATATGATGTTAAAATACATAAAATTTCGGAACCACGTATTACCATCCTCATGGGATGCGTAGAAAAACTGGGAATTTTAAATCGTGGTCCAGCCTCAGGACCCTAGCCCTTTCCATCATCTTGGATCAAGTCCTCACTTAGGATTTTTTGGTGTGGTATGGACTCTACATCCTCATTCATGTTGGGACATTTTTTTAATTCAACACAAATCCCCTTGAGACACCCCTCCTTCATCCAATGTACATACCTTAAGACATTAAATTGCATGGGTACCACCATTATTCATGCATCCCAATATTTGGGTCTCCATCATCTATCGAATCTGAAAGGACCCCCATATGGCTTGGTTTCACACTACCTTGGTTCGCCTGCCATTTTGGGTAATTATCTCAGAGGATCCCAAATGATAATTTGACACATGTACCGCACTATGAATATGGTCAATGGTCAATGATCAATTTTTTGTTCCCATTCCATGTCAGAGGAGAGGTATACTATGTTTCAGACATGGCCATTAGTTATCCTCAATCATCATTTTCATCCCATGGTCTCCCAAATGATGTTCATAGTGATTCATCTTTACTACCCTTTTGTCCCACACCCATGACATTAAACTAGGAATCTACAGTCTGTGATATATGAACATAAACTATGATCTCCTACATCCTTGTCGCATGATATTAAACTGCATGAAACTTCAAGAACTACAAAAACGTGATTCCCATCCTCATGGGAAACATAGAAATACCCAAATATTTTGTTTTGGTGTCCATACTGGGTTCATCTTTTCTTTCTCTCATCCACTAATCCTATGTTCTCTCCTCTGAATATGAATAGTGTGGTGTATTTGTTCTTATTTTCTTCACATCAAGTTATTCACCACACCACACACACTCCTCTTTGAGACACCCCTATCTTCCCTACATCTGTGTCGTAAGACGTAAAACTTCCCTACACCTTAGAACTAAGTATGGAATGACTCCCACCATAATGGGATATGTAGTAATGTCCGTAAATTTGGTCTTTATTTCCAGCACAAATTCAAAGAAACCTTATCTTCATTCCAGCCACTTGGCCTAAGTACTTCAAAGGTGTATGTGATATGGTATGGCCTTATGTTTTCATTCATGTTGGGTTTGCAATAGCCATTCCATGTACCCCTCTCTTGAGATACCTCCATTCCCCTTTCCCCACTTATCTTCTATTGTTATTTTCACTCATATAGGGACCATTGACCCTCTTAGGATATTAACCGATGTGACCTGATGCACTATTGTTTATGACCTAGAGTGTTAGATTCTACACAGACATGTTTCATCAATTTCCATTTTTCACATTCCCTTTTTTTGGATTTTCATCATTTATCATATCTAAAAGGACTGCCAAACAACATGGATTCTAGGACTCAGGGCTCTCCAACCATCATAGTCCAATATCCCTGAGGATTTTGAATGTAAATTTCACACACTTCCCATGTTGCGAATATCTCCAGTGGACAAAACTCATTTGTTTTTTTCCCATTTCATGTCACACGATATGTATGTCGTGTTTTGAACATGATCAATAGTTATCCTCCATCATTAATACACCCTCATTAAGCCTTAAATACTGGTAGTTTGATTCAAAACCATTTCCAGTCCATCACAATCAAATTGAATTTTCACACTTTTAGTGATCTCCCTCAGTGTGTGTTTGCTCGTTAAGAGGAAAAATCAACATTGAGTTTTCATTCAAGGCTTCACGACATTTTCCCTTCCTCTGTATTACTAGTGTTATGAATATATTTTTTTCCCTTCTTTCCCACACTGAGAACATCTCACATTGGCTTATGAACATTGTCAGGGGTTATGCCTTCATGGAAGATTCTCACACCTTTGGGTCTGAACACTATGACCATAAACTAAGATCTTATTTTGTCCTAATAAAATTACATTAAACTGCATGAATTTTGAGAACTACAAATGTCATGATTCCTATCCTAATAGGGTACGTAGTAATTACCAAACATTTCATCTTTAGGTTTAGCTCAAATTCCTTTGACATTTTCTGTCCCCTTGGACTAACATTTCTCCTCTATAATTGTGTGCGGTGTGGGGTGGAACATTTCCTCATTCACATCGGGTATGAATTAGAACACCTTGCACACTCCCATTGAAACCACATTCTTCTGTATGTGCCCAAATATTATGACATTAAACTACACTGGTTAGTCCCAAAAGACATCAAACTATTTTGTTTTTGTTACATTTCATTAAAATGTACCGGTTGGTCCTATCATACAGACCTAAACTATGACATTATTATCCTGGTCATATGATGAAATACGGTACCACATTTTCGTTTCCTCGCTTGAGGGGATATCATGTTTGGTATCAGTCATCCACCATGCCATTATTCAAGGCCTACATATAGCTTTATTCCTACATAGACTCTCGTATTCTTTGTCTAAGGTTTGTTGATTCATAAATAAATGCAACCACAATAAATAATAATCAATATACATGAAATGTCTATTCCTATGGTGCATGTTCCAAACCGGAATGACAGTATTGCCCCCAGAAATGTTACTGTACGATGACATTTTATAGAACTACATGTGGCTTTATTCCTATTATAATGGGATATGTAGGAATGCATAGACATTTTTTCTTCGGGTTTGGCACCATGTTTCTAAAACCTACCCCCTTTCTGTCTCCCTTGGCCAAAATTCAGTCGGAAGAATGTGGTGTGGAGAAGACCACTTGGGTCCTCATTCATGTCAGGTTTATGATAGCCATACCATGTATTTCCTATTGGGGATATTCCTTCTATTCCCCAATGCACTTGTCGCACGATGATAAAATGCATGAATTTTTCTAAAACTAAGTGTGGTTTGATTCCCATCCTCATGGGATACGTAGGAACACCTAGACAATTCATCTTTTGCTGAGCCCAAATTCTAACATCAGTCCCATGACCTATGGTTTCCTTTCGGAGCATGTGGTATTGTGTAGAATTATTTATGTTCCCAATCACACAGGTTTTTTGAAACAACCAGACCATGTGTTTCCCTCTATCTAAAATGCCTCATTAGATTACTCAAATGTGACATGGAGTAGAGCCCAAAATGTTGGATTCCACATGCAAATTCCCTTGTTTCATTTCCACGCTTCATGGGCCCTTTATTTGGATCTACATCCTCTTCCATGTCTGACGTGACCACCTTTATGGCTTGTTCTCATGACGCATTATCTCACCCACCATATTGGGACAACACCCTAGATGACCTTGGAAGAAATTTAGAAATAGATCCCTTTTTTCGAACATAGTCAACGGTCGACCCTCATTTCATCAAAGTTATTTTTTATTATAATGAAACATGACATCCAAAACAAGAAAACAGAAGCCAAATATTCTAAGGAGGCTGGAAACAGTGAAGGTAGAGGGAATCCTCTCTAATAAAATTGATCCCATCAGGTATAAAAGAGAATATATCATACAGAAAAATAGGATCATGGCCATCAACTTCCAGGTAATCTTCCAATTTGTTACCTTCATGCCAATAATGTGAAACATTGATGGTGTTGTTGATCATTACATTGTACTTTTTGATAATATAAATGATAGAACATGGAGGGGGAAACAATAATTTAGGGAATCATGGAGAATCATTGAGTCTGTTTCAACATTGAATAAGGTCTATGGCATCCCGCCTTTTTAATACATAACTTTTCAGAACATTTTACACATAGAGGATCTTTAAAGTCTAGTGTCTTGGAAATCAGGAACAATAAAACTTGAATACAACATAAATAATTCTTCTAAACCACTTTGTAGGGATTCATCATCAGTTCATCCTACGTACAACTACTGCATCTCATATCCTGGAGACATACATCAATGTAAAGGGTTAGAAAAAGGCCTAGTAAGGGTAAACAAGGGAATCAGTCCACTTGTGTTAACCATAAGAACTTGAATAACAACATAAAGACATGATCAATGAATGTATAGGAATATCATAATTAAAAGAACATGGAAATGAACTTGAATTTGTGGCTACAATATTTCATTTAGACAGTCTTTAACATATCACCATGGTCTATCACTAAGTTGTTATAAAAAACACCAAGGTTATTCACCAAGGTATCGTGAAACTTGTCATCTCTAGAGATTAATTCTTTAACCAATGCATTAGAGAGATATCAGGGTGAACCATTAATATTTTCTTACATTCATGTGATCCACATAGATCATAATCAAAAATTTCATAAAAAACCCAAATAGAATTAATAAAATGGGTTTCGTTTCAAAATCGTGACGTTTAAAAAGAGTTTAAGAATAATATCATTATGTCATTTATAACCCATTGAAAGAGAGTGAGGGTTATATGTATTCAAATTCCAGAATCAAATATATCATTATTATATATTTAGAAAACCCCATGGAAACGAAATAAGTCTTGGTATTCACATAAAAAACAATAGAATTTCTTGAGAGAAATAGATAGAAATCTTGAGATGAAATTTCTACAGTATAATGGCTATATAACATGGTTTTAGAAAACATTTGAAAAAAGAGGGTAAACGGGTCACCCACGAATAAATAATTCATAATACATTATGGTTACATAATAAGATCATGGTATTGATATTCGAATGACATATCACATGAAAAAAAACCTGAATGGAAAGAAAAGATGTGATTTCTTTTACGAGAAATTCGGCAGCCTAATGACATCACTTAAAAATTCAAAAAACAAATTGATGGGGGAAGAAAGGGTATCTCAACAATTAGACATGAAATGTACAGAAATGATAACATATAAGAAAATACACATAACATAAATAGATTAAATTAGAAGACACAACATAAAAGAATTCATGACCTAAAAGAAGAGGGTGAAAGGATCCCTTACCATGAAGAGTAACTTCGAATTCTTGATGGTTGGGACCTTGGGATGCTTGAGGGGACCTTTGGAGGACTTCTTGGGAGGTAAATAGACCATAAATTCTTTGGGGAGGATTTGGAAATGAAATTAATGAGGTAATGGCTTGGTATTTATAGGAGAAGTTAGGGGATAAGTCATTAATGTCCAAGGGACACATCATTGGTGGTGTTGGAAAAAACATGGGCATGACCATGGTATTTTCCAATGGTATTGGCCACATGGGACACCTAATAACATATGTTACTATACATATGTCAATCAGAATTATTACATAATTATTACATCCTTATTGATGTCATTAAACACCCGAAACTAAAAACTTTATTTTCACTATTTACCGAAAATTCAACTTATTCAGAAAAATCCCCCAAAATAACCTTAACCTAATATCAATGCTATGAATTCAAAAATGAACTCTGTTTTATAAAAATAATTTTCTAAATATTATTAATTTAATTTTGAATTGAAAAACACTAATATTCTGAAAAAACTAATACTTAACCAATAATTTTTGAAACAGTTATTTACCTATTTTATTGAATCACATTATTCAATAAAGGTCCCTAAATTATATTAACACATTATTAAGTGAGGTAACATAATCCATTTGATCACATTGCTAATCATAAGCGTAAAATCACTCTTCATAATTTACTATTCATTGAAAATTAAGTTGATCTTTTTAGACTCCAAATTTATTACTGAATATTTCTGTAGAAGACCATTTTTTGGAAATCATTACAATTATTAATTATTTAAGGTTTACATAAATATTTTAAAATTTCCTCTTTATAAAATTCATCAATAATATGCATATTATATTTATCCGGACATTTGAAAATTCACAAACATCACTATAAGAAGAAATCATAATTTTTATTTATATCAAAGGATTACATAAAGTAGCTAAGGTCTCGTTACATAGCCCCTTTTAACACCAGTATAGGACCTAAGTGTAAGGTGTGCTAAGGTGATAGAATCCTAGGGCAGATCGACCAACATTGCCCGAGTAGTAATTTCTATCAGCTTGAACTTCTCCTGAAGGATATTTCATTTCAACTTCACATGATGAATTTCGGATTTGGTTTGGTCTATAGAAAAGCCCAGTGGTGCTACCTCCTTCCCATGTTCTGTTAGATGGGCTTCAAATGGCCCGAGTCTACTAGAGGAGGCCATCAACTCTTCTCTCTGTATTAATTAACCAAGATCACTTGTATTTATAATTTATAATCACAACACTAAGAGTTTAGTTCCTAGCGATCATATTGACCAATGGTCATATAACTGTCAAAACCCAATGGTCTCATTTTAATTATACTAATTTTATTAAATAAAATAGTTTTGTTGAGTATAAAATATAATAACACACAAAATTAGGAAACAAAAATTATTAAAAGGTTTTGGTCGTTACATTCTTCACCCCTTAAGAAATTTTGTCCCCGAATTTTATAAATCGCACCCTTATAAGAGAAATGTTGTGGGTAATTCTGACTCACAGACTCCTCTGGTTCCAATGTGGATTCTTCATACTTTTGGTTCATCAACAAGACCTTGACAAGGTGTGTAGTCTTATTGCGTAGAACCTTGTCTCTATGATCCTAGATCTCCACCGGCTTCTTCTCATAAGAGAGGTCATGTTCCAGTTGTACCACCTCTGGGTTTAGTACAAGTGAAGGTTCAGGTATGTAAATCCTCAAGAGGGGTACATGGAAAACATTATGTACTCGAGATAGATTTGGAGGAACTGCATGCTGATAGGCCACTGCTTTTATGAGATCAAGGATGTCATAGGGGCCAATGTAACTAGGGCTAATCTTCCCTTTCTTCCCAAAACTCATGAATCTCTTCCAAGGTGATATTCGAAAAAATACCTTAACATCGACATCAAAATCCATGTCCCTTTGATGGTTGCCGACATATCTCTTTTTCCGACTTTGAGCATCCTTAATGTGTTGTTGGATGGAGTGGACTTTTTCTATCATCTATTGCACAAGATCAGGCCTAAGAAGCTTTCTCTCACCAGCTTCATCCCAAAAACTAGGTGTTCTACATCGATTCCCATATAGATCTTTATAGAGTTCCAATTTAATGCTCTAGTGGAAGCTGTTGTTGTAAGAGAACTCAAATAACAGGAGATGTTGATCCCATCCACCCTTAAATTACATTGAGCATGTTCTCAGCATGTCCTCAAGTTTTTGAATACTCCTTTTAGATTGGCCATCAGTTTGTGGGTGATATGTCGTACTGAAATTCAATTCAATGCTTAGAGAAAGTTGAATACTTCTCTATTATTTTGATATGAACCTTGGATCACGATCAGATGCGATAGAAAGTGGAACTCCATGCAACCTCACCTCTTCATTCATGTAAATCCTGGAAAGTTGATCAAGAGAGAAATCATTTCGAATGGAGATAAAATGGGAAGTCTTGGTCAGATGGTCCATAATAACCCATATCGCATTGTTTAATCTGGAAGTTCTCAAAAGACCAGTGACGAAGTCCATAGTGATATTTTCCCACATCCATAAAGATAAGGGTAGTGGTTGCAACACCCCTTTAGGAATTTGTCACTCTGCCTTCGCTTGTTGACAGACTAGGCACCTTGTAGTGTAGTCAGTAATATCCCTTTTCATATTATCCCACCAAAAATGATCACGAAGGTCCCTATAAATTTTTGTGCTTCTTGGATGTATAGTGAAATTAGAGCCATGAGCTTCATCCATCAGCTCCTTCTTTATTTCCAGAATAGATGGAACACATAGTCTTGTATAAAATTTTAGTACACGTTTTTTATCAATATTGAACTCAAGAAACTTCCCATCCATCAAAGCTTTAAACTTCATCTGTAATAAAGGATATTATTTTAGAGCTTTCTTGACCTTATCTAGTAATGACGGTTGAGAAATAATTTGGGTTAGGGTTGATGATTTACCTTCCCTTATAATTACCATGTCCATCATTACTAGGTCATTGATAAAAGGATCTTTTTGAATCATCATCATGGAGTGAACAACTGGTTCTTTCCTACTTAATGCATGAGAAACATTGTTTGCTCTTCTAGGATGACAATGAATTGAACAATCATAGTCTTTTATAATCTCCAATCGTATCTTTTTTCTCATGTTCAATTACTTTTATATGAAAATATACTTCAAAATTTGATGGTATGTGTATATATCAGATTTTTACCCATAAAGATAGTTCCTCCACATCCTCAGACAAAAAATGACCGCAACTAGCTCCAGATCATGCATAGGATAGTTCTTCTCATGAGTCATAAACAGTCGAGATGCATAAGTAATGAATTTTTCATTTTCTATGAGGACGCACCCAAGTCCTTTTAGAGATGCATCACTAAAAATAATGAATCCTTATCCACTTGAGGGCAGAGTTAACACGGGTGGAGTAACCACTATATTTTTCATCTCTTGGAAACTTTCCTCACACTCCATTGTCCAAGTGAACCTGAATCCTTTTCAAGTTAACATGGTTAATGGATTAGAACGTTGTGAAAAGTTTTTCAAAAACCTCCTATAATATCCAGCTAATCCAAGAAAACTTCGATTCTCGGTTATTGATGTAGGTTGAGGCCACTCCTCTACAACGTTTTTCTTTGCAGGGTCAACTGTGATTCCTTCATTGGTAACAATGTTCCCCAAAAAAGTAACTTTTTTTAACCAGTATTCACATTCACTGAACATACCAAAAAGACTCTCCTTCCATAGTGTATGTAAAATATCCCTTAGTTAATCCTCATGTTCCTTGTGACTTTTGGGATATATTAGAATATCTTTAATAAAAATGACCATAAAGATATCAAGGTAGTATTTAAAGTCACTATTAATCACATCCATAAAAATAGCAGGTGCATTAGCCATTCCGAAGGGCATAACAAAAAAAATCATAATGCCTATATCTTGATCAGAAGGCTGTTTTTGGAATAGCTTCTTTCTTCACCCTCAATTGATGATAACCAGATCAAAGATCAATCTTAGGGAAGAATTGAGGCCCACGAAGTTGGTCAAGTAAGTCATCAATTCTTGGAAGAGGTTATTTGTTTTTCATTGTGATCCCATTCAGTTCTCTATAATCAATTCATAGCCGCATCGATCCATATTTCTTCTTTACAAAGAGAACATGTGCTCTCCATGGATACACACTCGGTCAAATAAAACCCTTTCCCAAAAGATCTTGGAGTTGTTTCTTCAATTCCTCCAGCTCCACATTTTCCATCCTATACGGGGTCTTTGATATTGGATGAGATCCCTGTAATATCTCAATAGATAACTCTACCTCTCTTTCAAGGGGAGGTCCATGCTACTCCTCATTAAATACATCAATATATTTCTGGATGAATGGGACACTTTATATCCTTAAACTCTCATCTCCTTCTCCTTATTCACCAATCAACTCCATAAATAAGGATATAGGGGGTTCTTTTAGACAAATATCAGGTTGAGATATATCTCCATGGAAGATAACTTTAGGATTTCCATTCAAGACTTCTGATATTTCCTTGCTTCTATAATTGAGTATAGCATTATACTTAGAGAGCCATTCCATCCATAGTATAATGTCAAATCACAGCATGGGAATGACTACTAGATTTGCGATAATAGTGTGCTCACTAAAATAAATACTATTGTTTCTAAACACTGACAATGCTTGGATAGTCCCACCAAGAGTCTTGTCTAATAAATCTACTTTTAGAAAATCGGTGGTTGATTCTAAATTTTTTGCAAACATGGAAAAAATAAAGGAATGCGTAGAACCAGAATCAAACAAAGTATTTTCAAGCTTTGTGAGAACAACAAGAGTACCCTCTACCACATCATTCAGAGCTTCAACTTCAGCTATCATGATATAAAAAGTACATCCTTGACCCCTCAGCCTTTTTTAGGGTTGATGGTGGTTCCCCTCCACTGCCATCGTATTTGGACAGTGATTGGAAAAGTGCCCACGTTCTCCACACATAAAGCACTGGACATCAGGTCGGTCCTGCACCATCTTCCCCTGGTTGTTAGTATTTGGAAGTAGATGTTTCACCTTACTATTATAATTCCTCACAATATGGACATCTCTTCCACACATGTAGCACTTCCCAATCCTGAGCAGGCAGTTCCCCGAATGCTTGTTCCCACATTTATTACACGTGGGAAGTTGTACTTGTTTTCCTCCTCTTCCTTGATCGAGGCCCCTACCTAAGCATGCATTCAACGATATCTTCTTGTCATTTCATTTATAATACCACTGCATCTCACCAAACTCTAGTTCAACATTCATCGCACTCCGTACGATATCCTCGTAGCTATCATAGTCTCAGTTGGCTAGATTCTTCTGTAGATGAAATCTCAGTCCACAAAATAATCTATCAACCTTACTATTTGGATCCGTGATATAGCTTGAGGTATATCATTAAATCCTTGTGAATTTCATCTCATAGCTTCCCACAGATTCATTCTCCTTCTACTTCATCGCAAGAAACTCCTTCTCCAATCTTGTTCAAATGGAATGAGGGAAATACTTACTGAAAAATATCCCTATGAACTATTACCACTCCATAGATTCAACTTCAACTCTTTGCCTCATGTTTTTGATTAGTTCCCACCACTGACCAGCTTCTCCCTCTAAGCGATAGACAGCTAGGGTTTCCTTCTCTTGCTCTGAACAGTGTAGCACAGAAAAGATCTTCCCTATAGATTTGATCCATTGTTCAGCAATCAATGGGTCAGTCGATCCACTGAAGGTTGGTGGTCATTGGTGCATAAGAGACTCAATATAATGTTGTTACCTTCATGGTGAGATCGGTCTCTCAGCTTGATTCATGTTATTTCCCTGAACTTGAGTCAGTTGGTTCATCATTCGCATGAATGTTTCCATTCTGGCTTTCATCGGAGGGTTGTCAGCGCATGATCCATTGCAGTTTCCATTTGCACGGTTCCTCCTATTGCCCACCATTTTCCTAAAAGAGTAAATCCTTAGTGAGAAACTTATTCCATTTAAGAATCTTTTAACTATAAAAGATTTTATGTCTTCAAACTTCATGCTTAAACAATTACAGTTATCTGTAATTCCTTCATAATGATTCATAAAAAGCTTTAGATTAACCAAACATATCCCCCAGGAGTATCGTAACCGAGAGTGCTGCAAGGCCCATTTTCGTACACCAGTTCCTATTCAAGTCCAGCTAAAAGAGGTGTTTTTGGGTTTTACCCCTATATACATCTATTCCAAAGCCGCCTCTACCTGATCGTATCCAGACAAGGATGTATTTTTTTGATAAACCACTAACTCTATACTCACCAAAATACCAGGTAGTTTTCCTATATTTTAAATTTTTTAGAGGGTTCTTCCTGAAGTTTTTATATCCTAATTTCAATAAATAACTAAACTATATTTTGATACCAATTATGGCATCCCTCCTTTATAATACATAACTTTTCATTACATTTTACATACTGAGTATCTTTAAAGTCTAGTGTCTTGGAAATCAGGAACAATAAAACTTTAATACAACATAAAGAATTATTCTAAACCACTTTTAGTGCATCATCATAAGTTCATCTTATGTACAAGTACTTAATCTCATATCTTGGAGACATACATCATTGGAAAGGGTGAGAAGAAGGCTTCGTAAGGGAAAACAACGGAATCAGTTTACTTGTGTTAACCATAAGAACTTGAATAACAACATAAAGACATGAGCAATGGATGTATAGGCATATCATAATGAAAAGAACATGGAAAATAACTTGAATATTTGGATACAACATTTTGTTTAGACATTCATGAACATGTCACCAAGGTCCATCCCCAAGGTGTCATAAAATTTACCAAGGTTATTCACCAACGTATCGTGAAACTTCTCATCTCTAGAGATTAATTATTTACCCAAGGCATTAGAGCGCTCTCAGGGCGCACCCTTAATATGTACCTACATTCATGTGAGACAAATACATAACAATCAAAAATTTCATAAATAACCCAAAAAGAATCAATGAAATGGGTTTCATGTCAGAATCAGGACGTTTAAATGATCTTAAAAATAAGATCATTATGTCATTTATGACCCATGGAAAGAGAGTGGGGGTGATATGTATGTCAATTCTTGAATAAAATATATCATATTTAAATATTTATTAACACCCATGGAAATTAAATAAGTCTGGTTATACAAATAAATAAATAATAGAATTTCATGAGAGAAACACATAGAAATTTTGAGATGAAATTTCTGCAGCAAAACGACTATGTAACATGGTTTCAGAATACATTGAAAAGAGAGGGGAAAAGGGTCACCCACTGATAAATAATTAGAAATACAGTATGGCTACTAAATAGGATCATGATATTGATATTTTAATGACATACCACATGAAAATGAAATATGGAAGAAGAGAGAATATGTGATTTCATTTACGAGAAATTCAGCAACCTAACGTTTTCAGTTAAAAAATAAAAAAAATGAGAGTGAAAAGGGTATATCTACAATTAGAAATTAAATGGACAGAAATTATAAAATATAAGAAAATACCCTCAACTTAATGAGATGGAAATTAGAAGACACAATATAAAGGAAGTCATGACTTTAAAGAGGGGAGTGAAAAGATCCATTACCATGAAGAGTAACTTCGAAATCTTGAAGGTCGAGACCATGGGAGGCATGAGGGAACCATTGTATGACTCCATGGGAGGTAAAGAGACCGGAAATTCTTTGGTGAGGATTTTGAAATGAAATGAATGAGGTAATGTCTTGGTATTTATAGGAGAAATGAGGGGGTAAGTCATTATTGGCCAATGGACACCTCATCGGTGGCATGGGCAAAACCATGGGCTTGCCTATGGTATTGTCCCATGGTATTGTCCAATTGAGACCCCTAATTCCTTATCATACTATTCATAAGTTTACCAGAATTATTACATAATTATTACATCCTTAATGATGTCATTAAACACCCGAAACTAAAAACTGTATCTTCACTATTCACCAAAAATTCACTTATTCAGAAACATCCAGAAAACTCACCTTAACATAATATCGATTCTTTAAATTTAAAAATGAAATCCATTTTATAAAAATAGTTTCCTAAATATTTTTCATTTAATTTTTAAATAACAAACACTATTCCCTTAAAAAACTATTACTTAACCAATAATTTTTGTAACAGTTATTTACCTATTTTATTGAATTAAATTACTTAATCAAGGTGCCTAAATTATATTAATAATTTCTTAAATGAAGTTACTTAATCCATTTGATCACATTACTAATCGTAAGCGTAAAATCACTATTCATAATTTACTATTCATCAAAAATTAAGTTGATCTTATTAGACTTCAAATTTCATACTGAACATAACTGTAGAAGTCCATTTTTTGAAAATCATTACACATTATTAATTATTTAAGTTTTATATAAATATTTTAAAATATTATTTATCTAAAATTAATCAATAATATGAATACTATATTTATCCGGACATTGAAAAATTCACAAACATCACCATAAGAAGAAATCACAATTTTTATTTATATCAAAGGATTACATAAAGCAGTTAAGGTCTCGTTACAGAGCCCCTTATAACACAAGTATAGTACCTAAGTGTAAGGTGTTCTAAGGTGATAGAATCCTGGGGTGGCTCGACCAACGTTTCCCAAGTGGTAATTTCTATCACCTTGAACTTCTTCCGAAGGCGACTTCGTTCCAGCTTCACATGATGAAGTTCGACTTGGGTTTGGTCCAGAACAAAGACTAGGGGTACTACCTCCTTCCCTTGTTCCGTCGGATGGGCTTCAAACAGCCTGAGTGTAGAAGAGGAGGGCATCAAATCTTCTCTCCATATTAATTAACCAAGATCACTTGTATTTATAATCAATAATCGTATCACCAAGAGTTTAGTTCCCAATGGTCATATTGACCAATGGTCATATAACAGTTAAAACCCGATGGCCTCATTTAAATTATACTCATTTTATTAAATGAAAGAGTTTCGTTGATTATAAAATAAAATAACACAAAAATTTAGGAAACAAAAATTATTTAAAATTTCATGTCGTTACAAGGTCAGACCATACTCGTTGGAAAGGATGATACCCATGACCATAGCCTTGGCTTTGGCATGAAGAGAAGAACCATATCCTGAGTATAAGGAAATTTCCAAGAGGGCCGAACCCCTAGAGTCTCAGATAGGCCCACCCCAGTGCAAGACTCCTGTCCTACAAGAACTATCCATGTTGAGTTTAAGGATATTTGAGGGAGGATTCAATCACACCCAGAAGCCACAGGAGCTACTGTTTGGTGCCTGTGGAAGATGTGAAGCATGGATCGTCCACCCTAAGGAGGGGGAATCCCTTCAGTTCCTAGAGATCCAAGCCAAATCAATGAGAGAGTTCTTATACCACAAGATGATAGAACTATAAGCAGAATAAACCCCTTTATGTCTAAACTTATTTATGGATTTCCAAATAAACCGGCACTCCTCTAGAATAATCAAATTGGGCACCATATTCTTTGATCCTCTATCACCCTACCCATGGAACCGCTAATCTAAAAATGGATGCTCCACCAGGTTAATGTCATGAAGGCCTGTGAAATCCCCAAAGGCACACCACACATCACAGACCCATACTACCTAGAAGAATATGTGATAAAAACTTTCTTCCTTTATGTATTTCCATTAGGGACATCGAGAAGTAAGAGGGATGCCACAATATTTAATATAATCGTCCATCGGGATATTCTGATACCTGATCCTCCATTACATAAAGGTGTATCTAGATGGAACCACCTTGGCCTAAATGATGATATTTCATTTATATTGCTTCTCTATAGAGACCTGAAACCACCGAAAATCATGAGTCGAGAAAGCCCATGATTAATATAGAGTGAAGAAACAATGTTCAGGTTCCTACGTCAAAGCAATGATATTGAAACAAGCATGTTTCTCCTCATCCAGAATAAACTTAATAAAATCTGGAAGCTTACATGCCTCCCAGAAAGAAATAGTGGGAGTATGGAACCCTAAGAAATCGAGCACTATCCTAGCCCAATTGAGGTTCCAAAAAGAAATATCCCCCCTCCCAATGATCCACTGATATTGCAAAAAAAATCTCTGAAAATATTTTAGCAATAGTAGGCCGTAAAGAAGAAATTCCACCCTCCAGCGAGGAGTGAATACTAAATAGAGGATGCATAATTTTCCCCCACAACGTACTCTATTCCAGTGCTTCCCAATCCAATTGTTCATGAATGAAACTGAGAGTGTCATTCAAGCTGTTAAAATTAATTCTGCCCTCCCTATTAGGCCTCGCAACCTTACCCTAAGAAGCACAATGTTTCTTCTTTTCTGCAAGAGGATTCTAGTGAAATCTTGCCAAGAGATTCTCAATAATGTAAATAACACCCTTTTGAAACTTGATTGAATAAGGAGCATGGATTGAAGCTTCTATTAGAACTCTATTAAATGTAGTTATGTGTATTCCAAAGGACAAAAACCTACTTTTCCAATTGTGTTTGAGGTCCACAATCTTTCTAGACAAAAAGTCGAAATCTCGAATAAGTAATCTACTAGGGGTGATGTGATCCCCAAGGTATTGTATGGGAAGAACCCCCTTTGTGTCGAAAGAGTGAGTTGTATCCCATAAGTCCATTTGGTGGAGCATCTATTTGGGGTGAATAAGAGGCTATTATTTTTATTTATAAGTTATCCACTCTAATGGTTGTAATCATCAAAAATTCTGTTCAAGACACAATATATTTTTCCCCATCGAGAAAGACTAAAGTGTCTTCAGCGAACCTTAAGTGAGAGATGGTCGTGACCCTCATGATCTTCCTATAGGGAAAAATCTCTCCATTATAGATTCTCCTATGAATGAGCCGGTTGATCACCTCTTGTATTATAATGAAAATTCTGGGGGGCAAAGGATAACCTTGTCATAGCCTGTGAATGACTTTGAAGAACACAAAGGACTTCCCTGTGAATGAGACCACCATCCATGGGGATATAAAACATCTGAAAACAAGTTCAACAGTTCATGATGTGAAACCCATATATTCCATATCCTTAATGATGGAGCCCCATTCCACCCTATCGTAAGCTTTATTCATGTCTCTCTTAAGATCCAGATTAGATCCTCGGTTTTTGATGTTCATATCTCTTGTCAATTCTTGGGAAATCACAATAGTACCTTGGATGGACTTAACCCTATGAAACCATGATGCTCCATGGAGATCCACCATGGAGGATTTATGGAAATCATGTCATTAATAACACTTGAAATAAAATTATAAGGACTGTTTCAAATTGACACTTGTCTATAGTGAATGATAGATGATGGATTCATATTTTTTGGAATGATAATCATAGTAGTGGCTCATGAAATCTGCGACAAACTAACACACCTGAAGATGTCCTGGATGGCCATAATGAGGTCCTCATTAACCACATCCCATGATGCTCTATAGAAGAATCCTGGGAACTCGTCTGGTCCCGGGGTACTATCCGGGTTAAGATTCATCATGGAATTATAAATATCATGTTTATCTAGAAGAGAGCTCAACCATTCAATTTCCTAGTCAAGACACAATGGAAGATCTCCTCGAAAATATTATTATCATTTCTTGTACAACCAGTGGGAATACGACTATTGGGACTAGCTTGAAAGTCCTAGAAATAAGAGAGGTCAATACCTCTAATGATATCCTTATCATCCATGTAAGAGACATTATCCAACAAAATGTTCGATTTGATAGGTATTTTCATCTCATTAATAAATGAATGAAAAAATCCTATGTTTCAATCACAATCCTAGAGAAAATTTATTCTCACAAAGTCCCTGGAAAAATTCTTTAGAGCCAAGATCATAACAGCTAGAGCTTCCATTCTTATTGAAACATGCTCAAATGTATGGTTCTCCAATTCTTCTTCCAGCTGATCTTAGAGCCTCTCAACCTCTTGCATGGTATCGTGGATCTCATTTTCAACCAGGAGATGTCTTTCTTCCTTTACTAGAGTCTAGAATAGAGGAGACACAATTTATAATGAATGATAACCCACAGGACAATTTGACCAGGGGAATTCCATATACCACAAACCACATCCTTATATCTCAGCTTACTGACTCATTGTTGGGAGAAATCGAAATTGTCCTGATGAACCAGCTTGAGAAAAAAGAGACCATAGAGGGGAGTGATCATATAGTCCAGGAACAAGATGGATCACCTTAGTATTAGAGAACTTGGAGACTGCTTCCATATTGGCTAGAAATCTGTCCAATATACTCCAGGGATGGTGATGGCCCCTTTAGTTGTTGCACCATGTAAATCAGTTTCCTGAGAACCCCAAATCAATAAGGCCACTCCCAGCCATGAACAGAGTGAACTCCTTGTTGGCTCTCCTCAGAAAAAGCCCACTTCATTTTCTTTCCTCTAGAAAATCCCAATATGGTTGTTATAAGTTTCATTATGAAAATAACCATGCATCTTAAACTCGAAGTGAATTCCTGAATTCTGTCAAGGTATTGCTTGTGATCAATTATGGAAACAACAATGACTTTAGGTTTTCTTACGATAGTGGAGACAAAATCGGATTTAACTTGGGCCCCATATCCATGGTTGTTCCAAATGAGAGTAGAAATCATTAAGAGGATAAGGCTCTCCCATTGTCCCCAGTTCTAGTATCCACATTGAAGAGGGAGAGTGATCCATCATTACAATTCTTTTCTTCTTAGAGAGTAAAAAATCCCTACCGAAAGGACACCATTCTACCATATGAAGAAACAAACTATACAATACATATATTGGATGAGCCTCAAACCTTGATGATAGGAGGGGGTGTGCTCTCTGAATCCGAGTGGATAGAAAACTGGGGTACAATATGAAACTCTTGAAAAAACATAGGGGGAGGTGACCTAGGGAAAATATCATTGCTTTGAAGATTCATTCTAGAGGATGCATGTCGAGGATTATGATCATACTCACATAGTCTAGTGGGAAGATGCGGAAGGGCCAGAAGGATTGAAGAGAGGGTCCATAACCCATACAAAATCGTTTCCACACACACATACTACAGCAAAAATGAATGGTGTGGGGGAAATTCCATACCAACATGGAGATTGTAGGAACCCTTAGGCATGAAAGGAACAACCATCTTGCACAGCACCAAACCTTCTTTCAAAATGAATCCTAGAGACAAAACTGGATCCCTAGAATGAGAGGGAATATCCTGTACTGGGAGGTCCTTATATTCTTGGGCATCTTGTGAAAAAATGTTAGCTGGGGGAGGATGGTGAAATCTGATGTCCTTCCCTTCCTGGATAAGGCCTTGGGAGAAAAATTCCCATCTCCTTTACATCTTCTTTGACATACCTAGATTGAGTTCCCATAGAGGAGGCAATGAGAGAATAAATGGGGAAACATAGGGTAGAGAATCTTCTAGTTCCAATAAAAATCACCCTGCACATAAAGAGATAACTTGTTTGGAGGGAGAAGAGAAGTGTTCATCTCTACACAAAGAGGCACCATAGAAACATCATCCCCTCTAGAATTCCTAACCTACGAGCTCAAAAAACCACCCGGATCATCGCCAATCTCCATCAGAAGGCCTCCATTATATAAGGGAAGATGAAGACCTAGGTGGTGAATCCACACAACAACAAGGGGGTTCTCTTTGTCCCTATGGCCATCCAGCAACCAACGAGAAATAATTAATCACCGGATTCCAATATAATGAGGGTAAATACACCAAAAATGCATGAAATCATCTATTTAGGATATAACAAGGCCGAAAGAATTCATGTGGAAAGCCAAGATTTGGACGGGAGATTGAAGGCCTCAGGAGTGGGAGAAACGCTGGAACACTTCTAAGGCGGGATTCAAAGAACCAAAACACACAACCAATGTCCATTTTAGGAAACCCTACAACTATGTAAAGGACAATGATAGGATGTCTATGGAGGGACCTCCATCATTGCACAAGACCTTCGAGGACGAGACAAAGATCTCTAGAAAACAAGGACATTGGGTAGTGAGATGCGATCCACAAATGTCTGCCTCCATGTACTTGGAAAATCCCACCACTACTCCTTGTTTCCAACATAGATCACAACTCATCAAGGATTATGGTTTTGGTAGGATTTTTACTGGTGCAGTGGATCCACACATGCCTTTCATCTTGCATGATGTTAAAATACAATATGAGAACTATTTAAGGCTTTATTCCCATCTTAATGGGGTATGTAGGAACATCTAAATTCATTTTCTTGGGCCAAGACAATATTTCTCCATATTCAGTCTCTCTTCCTAAGATCCCCCCTTGGGATTACATGGTGTGATATGGTATGCTTTCGTCCTCATTCACATTGCGTCTATAATGTCCATGTTGTGTACCCTCTCTTGGAATCTCCCCTTTCACAATCCATCCTACAATATGAAATTAAACTACACAGGTCCTTTAGAACTATGTGTGGCTTGATTCACTTCTTCATCGGATAGACAAGAATGCCCAAGCACAATCCCTTAGGTCCAAACCCATGTTAGGAAACCTCTAGTCTATGGTCTAAATAATACCACTAGGAACATGTGGTGTGATATGGACTATTTTTTTCCTCATTCTCCTAGAGATATAAACCACACCACATGATTCCTTTTGTGGTAACCACGAACTTAATACATGACATTAAAATATGATTCTACATTGGATATGTTTTGGATTCACCATTATAATTATGGGGTGCTTTATCGTCTCTACCAGAGAGGTTTTACCTCACCAGTGGTGGTCTGTCACTGCACTAATCTTTGAAAAACATGTCAGGATTCATTCCCATTCCCATGGGATACGTATGAACACTCGAGCATTTTTCTTCAGGTACATCCCGAAAATTATCCTTTTTGGGACCTTGGCTGGAGATCTCTGTTGGAGGCACGGGATGTGGTGTGGGATTCCTTCTATCCTTAATCACATTTTTTTATTGTTACCGCATCCTGTACCCCTTCATAAATCCCTTCCCCTTACTCCTTTACCGCAAGAAGTTAAACTGCACGAGTATTTTGGTACTACGTATGGATTGATTCCCTCCCCATCAGTATATGTTGAGACATCTATATGTCAAGTTCCCAGATCCAGCCACACACCTGTAAACACTCTAATATAGTTTTACATGCCTTGTCCCCCATTTTGGGAACATTCATAGACTTCGTCCTCACCGTACGACCTTAAACTATGTGTCTATCATCCTCATTGGCATGAAGTAAAACTAATGTCCACTCTAGGTTCTCGATAGAGAGATCTTTTTAGGTAATAAGTACATTCGTTAATCAGACTGATGCCTCCACCTAATGTGTTTTCATAATGGTGGTATAATTTCAAGAGTATTGGACTCCATTTGAACAACCCATCAATCCACCCTCCATGCATTGTGTGCCCTTCTTTGGATTCTCATCCTCTTTCATGTCTAAAGAAAACCCCTAATAAAACAGATTCTCAGCCAATGGCATAAATACTATCATGGTCCAATGTTCTAAAATCCCATGGATAACATTTCATGTAAGGCTCCATGGTTCGAACATGGTTAGCGGTCGGCCCTCATTTATTGTCCCAATTCCAGTCGAATGCAAAAGGGATATTGTGGGTCAAACATGATAAAGCATTATCCTTCATTGTCATGAAATCCCTACATTTTTTCAAATTTTGAGTATTGTGATTCACACATTCCACATCCCTCTGTTCGAATTTATTACAATCCCATGGCGTTACCCCGCTCATGCACTAGAGCATTTTCGAAAAGGGGAAATTTAACTGTTCTAAGAAATTTATTCTCCTGTTAGGCCTCCCACTTTCTTCTTGAAGGAGCAAAGTGGTTTTTTGGACCCCAGATACTCGGATATTGGTAGGAAATCTCATATTAAAATTGAATAATGATCCAGCCATACCTTGTCTCCCACATCAGGCATGACACACGTGAGCTTAGGTATTGATCGTTGGATATTTCACAGATGTGATGGAAATGAAACAACCAAAATAGATAATGGAACTCAAGCACAGAAACAAAATAAACATTAAAATCATGAAAGTACATTTTTTTGTTCACATAAGTTACATCGCCCAAGGATTGGAACCTCCCATAGATAAGTCGACCTCCTCAATGGAGAGTCCCAACATTGCTACTCTCTCACTCAAGGAATCTAGGATCTGTAGTCGTCTGTTAATATCCCACTCCTCCACAAAGGAGATGGTGTGTTTTTCATTGGTATTGATCCAAGACCGATCTTGGTCATATTGGTTAATAGACATATCTTGAGATGTGTGCCTCATATGTTCCTCAGCCTCTGCCAGCTGGGCATTCAGTTGCGACATGAGTCCCAATTGTGCATTGTGGAAAGCATAATTCTCATTCGCCTACACCCTCAACTATTGGATCTCGTGCTCAGCCTCCTATAGTCTCTTTATGTTTCCATAATTCCTTTTCTATCATCCCAAATCGAGTTTGTGGTTTTTTTCCCATATTTTCTCTTCATATATTCTCTAGTGATCATATGTGGACATTGTGAATCCACTCCTCCACCACATAGTCGCACATCCGAGAATGATGACTACCCAAATGGTATATAAATTTTTTATGGGGTCTTCTTAATGAATCACTTTATTAGATTCCCTGATAGGTGGAAATTTGACCTGTTTTCCTCTTCATCTAAGGAGTCACATCTCGATCCATTTGGTCGGCCGGTTCGTACTCCTGGAATACTTCCAGAAGCTCAGTGGTGTGGTCTTCCTCTGGTGTCCTGTCATTAATTTTGGGTTTGTCACCGATAAGAGAAATAGTCTCTAAACCTAGATATGATCTAAATCATTGGTCTAAACTTCAATATGATTTGGTTTCACCCAATAAATGGCTTCAACCGAAGCCTTCGTGACTATAGGTTGTCCGACCGAGACATCTAATTCCAGTATGATCGAGACCCCCCCCCCCTCAAGAGAGGAGCTTCAAGACACCATGTCATCCATACCAGTATAACCCACACCATTTAATGATCTATTAATATTGGATTTGAAAATGTCAATCTTTGGTTCAATAGATACTAGCCAGTGGATCTGTCAGAATGAAGGCAAAAAATGTAAAGGATTTATTTTTTTTTCATGGGTCATCAACAATGGTATCCCATGGAATTCTCCCCCATATATAGTCATGAACTATTAGTACTCTATAAGGTTCATCCTGGTTTTCGCACCACTACTCGACTCTATAATCAACACCATCCCGAGTGCAGATCCTAAGCTCGCATCAACATTCATGTGATTAAGAATTTCCCTTTAAGTCTCTCTTATAGATAAAAAAATGTCAGTTGAGAAGATAGGGTTACACAGATGAAATCATGATGAAAGAGAATGATTTTGAGATTACCTCTATATCTCTAGATAAATCTTCCAAAACTAAAGTCTAAATTGCAACTTATTCCAAATGACATTTTTCATCAGTGTCGTCTCCCCAGGAGCTATCTGATTCATCGAGTAAAGAGAAGTGCTCCCTCATATCAGCAGCAGATGCTTGATGTGGGTCTGCCTGACCCAACATTACTTTCACCCAACTCATCATTGGACTTGAAGTGCACCATGAATGCATGTAGTCATCCAGCTATGTGATATACCATTCCCCTTCTTTTTGTGACACCAGAAATCTGTCCTTGACACATCTGAACACTAAAAGGTCCATTACATGGAGGTTGATATGATCCCAGATCTAGATAGGTCTGAGTAATTTTCGGTTGACCTCCCAATGTTCCCAATCCTTCAGAAATACAGCATCCAGAGGCATGACTATGTGGCACAACCGCTTTCTTGGAGCGTTAGTGTAAATCTTATGAAACCCACTGAGCACCGTCCACCCTTCCTAACCCTGTTTAGTTGGGACCATCAGGACTACCGTTACTGCTTTCTCACCACTTTCTATAGGCTCTGATAGTTCATGCCTCTCCTCTATAGCCATTCTTCCACCAAAACGTGCTCCCATAATTCTCTGACCCCAACCCTTGGGTTGAGGAGACACTTCATCATTGAACCTGATAGTTTTCTATTTCAATATCTCGCATGGTTAGGAAAACTCAATGGTCGTATCTTATTCCTTCACTATCCTGAATGCGGCATCGTATTGAGGTAGCTCATTTTTTTCGCCCCATCCTCCTAGTTAAATATGAGCCACATATTCCTCATTACACAAGGGTTCTTCTCATGATACCCTCCCAGATAAACCTTAGGGGCTAGCCTCTGCATGCAGCAAAATTTCCTCGCAATTAGGTGTGGGTTGTATGGCTCGTATATGGGCTCACCGTCCACCCATGACATAAAAACACCACTCAAGAATTCTATAAGATATCACCGATGATCATTGGTATCATGAACATCATCAGTGTAATCCGCCATGATATGTACAAGTGGGTGGAAGAAAAATTTATCCCCATTCTAGATGATGATCAAAATGCCCTTTGAAATCACATTGGCTAGAAGGATTCTCACTATGTTCAGGATAGAGGGACAGAAGTTTTTCCCTTGAGGATATATCAGGTTTTGGGAACTCAAAACCCTCATGTGTTCCACCATCCATCCATACAAGAAATACAGTAGCTGACACACCTGTAGCGGCTTATTCCCCTCACTAATATTCTGCAACATCTTGTACAACATCTCTAGTACTGGGATCCTGAGGTTAAATTGTTGCCCAGTTTCTAGCATGGATTACAAGATAAACATACTCATCTATACACCCATGTTTGTATCTCTCACTAGAAGAATCCAACCAAAGATGAGTGTCGAGAAGAAGACATCCAACATAACCATAGGTTGCTGCTTAGTGCTGATGCTAAAACCCATGTCTTCCACGGGATTTCCTCCAAGAGTCTCTTGTATGAATGATCTTTGCTGCTCTAACCCCCTTTTTTCATGTTGGAGGACTCATCGGAAACATCCTACCGGATGGGTGATTCAAAAATTGCCTAAACCATAGCATGAAATGCACGTCCCTTACTGATTACTTGTCCTCACCCAACACCAGGTCCATCCACACCTTTTCTAGGCTTGGAATATTCTCCATGTATTCCCTCACATTATCTATAGGGAGGAATTCGTCATATATATCCCCTAGAATGAGAATCCTATAGATATTTTAGATTTCCCAGAGACTGATACTGACTTCCCCATAATGAAGATGGAAGATATTGTTCCCACATGACAACATACTCAATAGATTCAAAATAATAATCTTTGGTTGGTAGATATGAAATTGAGAAGCCCATGATACCTCATATAGCCCCACTTGCCTCATATCCTCTTCAAAATACTCACATATTTTACATACCCAGTAAGCCCAGGCCCAATCATCTATGATGTTGTAGCCATAGTTTAGGTCTCAGTCACAGGTCCATTTTTTTGCCAAATTTCGTAGAGCATCTTTTAGGATATTGTGATACTACAGAGGGGATTCCTCAGCATGAAGCACATTCCCGTCAACATTGTGTGTATTTTTTTATAATCATGTGGCAATGATAGATGTACGATCAGTCCACATTTGGATATCAACAGCACTGAACCACTCATACTGTCATGGGGTGCTCCGAAACCAGTAAGCTGGTTTATCCCTAATAGCTCCTTGGATAAAGATCGCATCCCACAAATAGAGGTCATACAATAACAGTCTCTTGCATAGGGGATAATTCTTATGGCCCTCCGTTGGAAGATCTGTTAGGGATTCATGATATGAGTGGATTCACATGTATTCACCAATCCCCATGTTATCCTCCATTTCATCCCTTTGGGTAGCTATCTCATGGACTGCCTTGATAACTTTCTGGTTGGCCATTTCTTCTGATCCAGACATGGGAAATTTTTTCTTCGTAGTTCACGATGCTCGGTCAAAGAGCTTAGTCATGGAGCCCTCTCACAGAGCTCATCTCATAAAGCATATGGTTAGAGAGTCAAAGACCCAATGCATATTTCAAAGAATCCTAGGATTGTGGTGCACAAGATCACTGAGTAGCATTGTGACGCACAAGTCTGTGGAGTGTAGATTCGCAAATCATGATCGTGAAAAGTGCAATGCATGACAAATCTTGAGAAAAAATATAAAAATTTAGTGTCAAATGTGGAAGAAATAGTGGTCTTCACCCTCTATTTATAGATGATGACTACCGAGCATTGTGTCACGTCGCACACTCTTTGGTATGCTCAACCTATTCATTACACCCCTACATTTCATTTTTGCATCGCAAGCTACAATGATTTTGGAGAGGTACCATCATAATCCAACCATTTTTTCTTCTCAAATTCTATTATATGGGAGGGACTTTTTTGGCACCAAAATTTATCCCTTTTTCAAACAAACCCCACAAAAATTCCATGGAAGTCTACCTCATAGAGAATCATTGAAAACAATCCTTTAAAATCCTATCTAGCACTGAAAACAATGTGAAGTAGCATGAAAAGACTCCTCTATAGTCTACATGGATCGGGTGACGGATGAATATTAAAATACGACACACTCTATAGAGCCCTCTAAGAGAACTATGCTACGCCTATTGTATAGCTACTTGAGTCCAATGAACATAAGGGATCTGTCTCTGATTTCGAGGTCCAATTCCTTCACGACCTGACCTCTAAGTTTCATGCCGCATCTTACCTATAAATACCAGGCTTCCCAACACCCCAAGGATGGATACCCTAACCATTAACCTTATAATACCTCAAATCATGAAGCACCATCTTCTCTACAAATCATTGAGAAAATTATCTCTTCATGGAATTTTAGCATTTCGAAATACCCTTCCCTTGCCCCATGTGCAACCCCTTTTCAAGCAGGGATTCCCTTTAGAAATCCCACATTCCATCATAAAGGAAGGAGATACCAATGGGAACTCAGGTCTTCAAAAATCATTCAATCTTAATTATTTACCTTCTATTCACATGTGTACCCCATTCTAATGTAGGATAAATATGCTTCATGATGTACATCACTTTACAATGCTGCACTTTTCATGGAACCCGTTCAATGTGAAGTCCTACTTCAAAAAATCCATTTCACTTCCTGATGATCTATTTATACATGTGTATATTCCATGACTACTCCATAACACTCTACTTCGTGAAGTATACCCCTTAGCAAAGTCTATCGACATTGTGGAGTACCAGTGCTTCGCTTGGTCCCTTCATGTGAACGTATTGTCTTTACATACCCTTCTCCCATACGACCCTCAAGGTTTGAAAGAAGTGATTTCAAGGTCCCATGAGTGGTGCTTCATATTGAATTTTATTGACTCGATCATCTTCGCATAGGCATGCTACCAACTATTGATTCTTCACATTACCATGCTAACACGATTCCCTCAATGGATCACTCCATAACCCCATATCCATACAGAATTTCTTGTTCCATCCATTCACTATGGGATAAAGTGCCCCAGTTATGGAAGTCATATAGGTGGGGAGAGAGTACTCATATTCCGAGCTGTATGACGTTAAATACCCAAGCATCATCATCCACAGCGCATGATGTTAAACTGTGCCCTCTCCCCAAGAAATATACATGGGGTGGCCCACTTCAGACATTTTCCATGCCCACTAGTCACCATGGGAGTAAGATCTTCTTCACATGGAAAGAGATCCTCCTCGCATGGAATGAAATTTTTCAGCAAGGGAGGGAAACCATCATGCTTTAAGCCCCTAGCCTTTCTTGTGGGATGTAGCATCCATCATCATCCTTTCTTCTTCTATGTGCAAAGTCCAGAGGGGATATGGGTACATGGAATCTCGATACCCCAGCACTCTCCATTTTGGATTTATCAACATAGATCCACCATCCTAGAGTAAATCCCAATCTCTATATCCCTAGTCCACTACCCATGCAAAATCCTTATTCCATTCTAGGCATACGCCCTTTCATGAGGTGATAATCAGGTCTTTGTTACCACTTGCTTCACACACCGATCATGACTCACATAAGCTTAGTGTAAGCATCGACAATAGAATTCTCTATGGGCTGACTTAGTGTGTATTCCCCATTCCTCATACCTAACTATGTGGAATTTGATCCTTTCCCTACCCAAGAATTATACATTAGAACACTACTTGAGGTTTTATCCCATCATCCATCGATCCTGACCACTTCGAGTTGGTTCACTATCACCCCGCATGATGTTAAATTGTATTCTTTAGAACTACATGGGTTTTGATCCATGTATTCTATGTTGGGTACCTATGAAACCTATTTTATTTTTAACCCCAAAAACAAGTAAACCTATTCGAACTATGTTGATTTTGTTCCTTATCCCCTAGACATGGTACGTAGAAATCCTTTCTAGGGCTGAACACAACACACTGGTAAACCTATTTAAAATGTGTGGGGTTTGACCCCTATATCCAAGGTAGGGTACATAAGAAGCCACCCAATGTTTCAACACAAAACCCTGGTAAACCTATTCAAACTACATTTTTTTTATCCTTCTCTCATAGGCATGGTACGTAGGAATCCTCCCTGAGGTTCAACACCAAACCTTGGTAATCCTATTCAATCTATATGGGTTTTTATCCCTATCTCCTAGTTAGGGTACATAGGAATCTTTCCTACAGTTCAACAAAAAACATTAGTAATTCTATTAAAACAACGGGGTTATTTATCCATGTATCCTAGGTAGGGTATGTAGGAATCCTTCCTGCGGTTCAACCCCAAACACTGGTAAACCTCAGTGTCCCCATTACTAGACATGCATCCTTGGTCCATCCCTTTGTGTCATCAGACCAACTCTATGGCCACTAACCACACGTAACCCCCATCATGTCATCAGATCCATGTCCTTTATATAAACCTCAATTCAATACCCTACCCTAAACTACGTGGACATTGATTCCCTTCCACGAGGATACGTAGGAAGGCTCCTTGAATTTGAATTCCATAACCCATGTCCCATCCTGGTCTCTCCCATCATCATTTTTTTAAGGAAGGTCATCCCCAACTCGGGGGGTTCTACTTCCTCCATGTCCTAGCATGCGTCCATTTTCAAAGGCTACCTCCTCAGGTGTCCCATCGCCCCACTAAACTACGTGGACTTTGATTTCCAACCATGGGGATACGTAGGAAGCCTCTCTAAGGTTCATGCTCAAAATAACCATCATCTTCATGTCGGTTCCATCACATTCCTCCCATCCACATCACTCAACCATCAATAATCCATCCTGATTCTTTCCCAGGTTGTCGCATCCTGATGAAGCCATGCCATCCATTTGGGCAGCCAACTATGCATAAGTTGCACACAATTTATAACCATCAAACCAAATTTATCCCCCTTGTAATAGTTCATTATACATATGTAAGCCCCAAAATTTCTCAGTGATGTTGTCCTTGGTGAACACCTGATTCCATGTCTCGAACATCAATTTATGTGGGTTTTCATCCAACTCATCTACATAAGGTATGTAGGAATCCTCCCTGAGGTTCAATATCAGTCAATAGTAACCCTTGGTTTACCAACCCCCTGTTTGGGGTGCACTTTATCTGATACACACCACCTCAGATCCATACTCACTGGGCATTCTGATCTATCCATCTCGTAAACCTTACATATATTTCCTCCTTAGGATGTAACAATCTGATTTTTCTATATGGGATGTTCTGATCACTCTCACTCTGTCTCTTAGAGATGATAAAAACATAGCATAACATGTGTTAAGAATGGCATGATGCAAAAAACCTCATCATAATTCCTATTGGCATATAATTCCCCACACTCAATGTGGGATGCCTCAGGATTCTGGGCCCTCCAGAAAGCCTATCATAAGGGGAGGACACCCAGAAAAATCGGTGATTCAGTGTCATGACACTCCAGTGATGTCCAGCATGACAACTACGCCAATAAAAGGCTTCTACCCTAACATGACCCCTTGTAATGTCCTGACCAAAGAAGTGTAATTAACTGGCATCCATGAAGATATGGAAGTAAGGAATTGTTTCATGAACAACATCTTAATATTTAAGGGAGACCCAAAATAGGTGAATAATTTTGAAGAGTAATCCATCGAAGGAGAGGTCGACATCCCATCACCCCATTTCAATCACAGAGAAAACATCCCTAAATAAGGGACGAATGTTGCCTGCCTTTAGAATGCAGAAATACATGGCCACAGCTAGCACATCTCAGCATGACGGCACACACCCTGACGAAAGCATCAGAAAATATAATATTATTTCATAGTACATTTATTAATTAGTTAATAAATTTTTATTCTATATTTAATCATTACTATGTTATTCATTAGTTAATCATTATTTATTCACTCGATAATCATTCTTTATTCAATCATTAATCATATTATATTCATTAGTTAATTATTATTATCTAATCATCATATGTATTCTTTTTTTAATCCTAATACAGTCATTAGTTATTCAATATATAATAATAACTATTAATAACATATATATAGAAACTATATATAACATATTAAACAAGTTAATAAATAACATATTTAATAATAACTAAAAACAATTCATTTCATAACAATAAAATTCATTATTTAATGTTTTTCCTTATCCATTTTATTTTATACGAACATAATTAACATTTTTTCATTAATAAATATACTGATTTTATGTTTTCTTTTCTCAGTAATTTTAATATTTTATAAATAAAATATGAATCCTCTAAAGCATATCCACCGAGAGTGTCAACCATGGAGTGCAACAAGGCCCTTTTTCAGGTACCAGGTTACCCCGAGTCAGGCCCAAAACACAGTATCAGAGTTTTTTCTCCAAGGTAAATTTTTTCCATAGCCACATCCACTTTTTTGAATCAACAAATATATTTAATTTGTTATATAACCACAAAATCGTTGTGTTACCAATAGTTTAGTACATTTATTCCTAATTTATTAGTTAGTTAATCTATACATAATCATTACTACTAAAATTTATTATTTCAAATTATATATAACTAAATAAACTACTTAATAAATCAACTACATATAACTAATTAAACTAAATTAAAAATAACATATTTATAACAAAATAAATATAATTCAATTAAATAAATAGATATATTTATATTAAGAAAATACCTCTAAATGATGCTTTCCCATAAAATGAGACTTTATTTAGACAATGGGATCTACCACACAAGAAAATGTCATTTTTTGAGAGAGAATCTATAGAATGTATATAGATGATTGAAATTATATTTAAGTATAAAATGGTGGTGGGTTCTAATTTATAGGGTGTAAAAGAAAAGGTGGGGGGTGCCTCTATTCACCTTTAGAATAGGTGCAAGCCATCACCCCCAATGTTGCCTTTCAGATTGTATTTAAGAAAAAGGTGGAACCCTCCCCCCACAACCTTTTACATGTCATTTATTCAGTGGAATGGTGGCGACAGTGGGGATGTGGGATCCCCTACCGCCCATCAACTAAACTGAAAGGTGCTACTAGGCCTTCCACATATCATGAACATAGTTTAAAAAAATACATACACATTTTAATTTTTTCAAAAAACATAATAATTAAAAATCCCAAAAGGTGTTTGTGATCAATAAAAAATGTTACTAGACTGAGGTACAATATATTCATGTTAGGATGAATCCTTTGCTTCCCTTTTTTAACTTATTTGTGATTCATTTCCATCATAATTTTGGAAATGCATATAAATAGAATAATACACATGATATCAATTATCATCCATGTTTTTTCGATATTTTAATTTCATAGGTTATATAATAGATTGTCCTATTGATATTTATTCAAATCAGATGAATCAATAATGAGTATATCTTTACCCTATCTATGAAAATCATATTTTAGATGAATAATTAATATTTTCATCACTAAATTGGAAGGTTTTTACATTGATTATAAATCATAATGGTTAGGAGGACCTATGACTTTAATTGGTATTAGATATTGTATCATATAATGGTTTTAAACCAACTAAAAAAAATTAATATAAAAATTCATTATTTTCCTCATCATCAACATGGATATCCATTATAAAAGTGATTTTCAATCAATTGGATGATTAATGTTTTTGATAATTATTTCCCCAAGAATGTGTGTTCTGATTATGAAATACTACTTCTGGATGGTTTCCATTAGGATTATTTATGGAACAAGAATCCAAAAATATTTTGGTATCCTAATGATCAAGATTTCTAAAGCTAGGTGTTTTTTAGGTTTGGACCTATGATACTTAAGAACTCACATTAGTCAAGAATATGGGGGGTCGACCTCATCACACCCTTTTGGGGGGGATTTATTTCCTTCTTTGGGACTCTCTTATATATTTAAGATATATTACTGAACCATTATTAATTTACCAAGAATAACGTAGGATTCCCTTGGAATTTTTAATCAATTATTATAAAGTGTTCAATTTCGAATCATCCCAATGTATTCGAGGTTCTTCAATAATTGAGATATCTATACGTATTCAAGGTCCTACATCAATGGAATCCTCCAATATACTACATAGAGGTTCTAATAGGAATTGTTATGATGATCCTTATTTTTTAGCCACTCAGAGGGGAACTCTATAATTTATGGTCTTTCAGGTAGAAAAGAGTAGTTTTGATTTTGGGATTATACCCATAAATGGGATAACTATGTATCCTCGTGAAAGGAATCAGAAACCTCATAGTTCAGTGCTGCTTAATGGGACACATCATACCTTTTAATTTCATCTGATAAATACCTTACAATACAGATTAATGTCATGTGATAAAGACATATAAGAGGAAGGATCATAGTCAATGCATGGGGTGGGACTTGTTCCAAAGTAGACTAAGGAAAGTGGATAGTTTTTTAGTTTTTATTTCAAATTATACCTGGTTTGGAATATGGACCAAGAAGAACATTTTTTATTTGGATTATGGGGTTTGAAACTCCAAGGGGCTTCCTACATATCCCACTTGGATTGGAATCAAAGTCCAAATAGTTCGGTATGTTTCATAGTGGAATATGTAACTCTGATAGAAATAGGTTGGGGCTTACTCCTAAAGAGGATTCTCTTATCTGAAGTTCCTTGAGGGATGTTTTAATTAATGGTGATTTAGGGGGATTTATTTAGGGCTTACTTCTATAAAGTATTACTAGATTAAGGGAAATGGGGTTGGTTTCTCTAAGATGATATATAGGGAACTCGGGCCTTTGGTGAATGCTTCCAAAATATACTAATTATGGTTGGAATTAGAGTTCTCATAATTCAAGAATTGATGTGGATTGTGCAGATGTTGTACTCATCATAAATATCTATCTCACGTGATTCATTCTCGGTGTGAGAAATAAGAGTATGTGAAAAATTCCACAAACCACACACTTTCTCCTCCACTTATGAAATAGGTTGGGCCCCTTGTGAAAGAAGTTGAGGCACTGGTGGGTGAGGGTGCATAGAAATGAACCCTTTAATGCGAAATGAATGTCATGGTTGTGGGTTTGGGCCTAAAAGGCTAGGGTATTACCCTAGGAGAGATTCTCATTTGAGGTTTGGTTGGGGATTACTCCTAAGATGGTTTCTCATTTGATGATTAGTTAGGGATTACATCTAAAAGGGATTCCCATATGGGATTTGGTGGGGGATTACCCCTATGGTGGATTTCTAGTTGGGAATTGGTAGGGGATTATTCTTATAGAGGATGAAATTTTTTTATTCACCCAGGAATAAGTGTCAAGTGATGAGGTTTAAGGAGTATAATGTGGAGTTTATTGACTCAAGGTACTCAAGGAATCCAAGAGGATAAACTGAACTCATTACATGGGAAAGAAAACATTAGGGATTATGTTGACTCAAATAATTTGTGGGAGTTCATAGGATTATCCAAAGTCTTTGTATTCTAGGGGTGGATGTTGTGGCCATATAAGGGTGAAATGGAAAATGTCATTGACCCAGACTAAAAATTTTATGGTAGGACTATCTATTTTTCATGGGATTATTTGATGAAAGTGAAGGGACAAGACCAAAGGTCCTGGACCGCATCCCAGAATATATCTAAAGCATGGGTGTAGGGGTTTAACCCCCACGGAATGGATCAACGGGTTCACTTAGGTGGTATGCATCGGTGGGTCACCATGGTCCTCCATGAAACTCCTTCTTAGAACTTCTCCATGTATCTCCTCGGTGAAGATCCTTTGCAAAGATCCTCTGTATAGTTCCTCCATGAGGGTCCTTATGTTCTAGACCATGAATGGACTTTGATTCACCTATCCCCATTTATTATCTCATATCTTATGTTTCGGAGAGTTACATGAGTGTTTTTGGGGAACTAGGTGAAGGGGTTCTAAGCAATGATATCTCTAGGGATTCTTCTAAACATTTTTCCATAAAAATGTGGTGACCAAGGGACCAATTTTTAAGAAAATATGGAACCTTGAGTAGAGGAGTTACTCCGTGTATGTCTTATTCATAGTTCCTCTGTGTAGGTGAGGCAAAGGCCTATATAAAAGTTTTCCATTTCACAATTTCATAACTTTTGATCTATAAGTCTGTTTGGGCTTTGTGACCTCTCAAATAGAACCTCTCAAAGAGATATTTACTTCTTGAGATCGGGAATTCACCAAATTTTCTCAGAATAATCATGGAAATTTAATTTTTATGATAAGAAAAGTTTTTATCAGTGATCATTCAAATACATGGCCTACTCATAGAGAGGGGAATCCTTACGTTTACACCTCAGTATTGATAAATCTCATGAAAAAAGGAAATACAATAATGAATTACATGGAAAATTTCATGTAACACCTTCTATTGTGTCAACCATAATTTAAGAATCTCATTTTTCACTATATAAAATGATAACAAATCATCCACATGGAATCTAATCTCATTTTATATTTAACATTGATATACCCTAGTAATATTCAATATTGAAAATGAATTTTACCATTTCCACATCAATTAGACAACTACATGTTTCCAAAAATGATCTTCCTTTAAATATCAACACGTACCAATAACATTTTATTTCAGTAATCGAAAAATCAAATAGAATAATTAATTTAATCAAACATGAAGGTGGGAATTCGAAAAAATAATGTGATTTGTATTACAACAATTATCATGATTAAAAGAAATTATTTAGGTTTTCAATTCACCAATCCCATGCTATTGGAATAATGCTTATGAAATCAGATAGATACCTACACCAATATCACACATGCATATTATAACATAATACTTTATAATGATGAAATTTATGATTAAACAACATTAATACAATATATTATATGGTATTTTATATTTTAACATTATAAAATACTATTTTTTATGAATAAACATGGTGAAATCCTCTAAAAACAACTTATTAGAGAAAATATCCTTTAAATAATTTTTACATTTAGCAATATTTCTATGACTCTTATAAAGTTATTCCCATCCTTTAGATTTTTAATCAACTTCAAATATTCTTTAATTCTTTTAATTACCCTATATGTTACAATCATTGAGGTAATGGAATCTAACAAACAATTTTCCCTAATTATATATCATTGAAAGTAGACTTTTCTCACATTCACACACCAATTTCATACTTTACTATTTGGGTTTATCATTTTATAAATCATTATGATCATTTTTATTATTTTATCTACATTCTTTATTCCTTTAAAACCATTATTGGGCACCCTGAATTCATTTATGTATATAAGGTTTTCTTGACTCATCATTGGCAGGGTTTCCCATTAATTTTAATATATGTTCCATATATATGATCCATATATATTTTCCTTTTTCCCTTTATAAAATTATTATTTCATGTTTTAACTCATAAAATACAATATTTTAGATTATTTATTTATTATATCGTTCCACATTATTTAAATTTTCAACTTTTATGCAGATAAATTATTTCATAACGAACACTATCAAATTTTCATGATTGAATTTCCTAGCCCCTATTTGACATTGAGGATTAATTTGAGGATAAAATCAATGTGATATTTATGGTTAAAGAAACCTATTGTTTCTTTAAAGATAGACTTTAAATCCCTTTCTACCACTAATTATATGTGTTAAAAATAGGATCTAGTTTTTTGGTTATCTTTTACAATGAACCATGTATTCGATATCTCCCTTAATTTGGATTGGATAGAAAATTATTCATATAATTATTAGAAATATGTCAACAAATTTGTTAGAAATATCATTTAATATCATTGTGTTTCTTCTCAAAAATCATATATTCCACATTACAATAAAAACATTACACATTAAAACCCATTTTTATATTAAATAAAATTTTATTCACTGAAGAACTTATTTTTAAAGCATCCTTTTGTGAAATATTTATTTCAATTATTAAGTATATATCCTTAAATTATTATAAATATATATTATAATAAATTAATCCCAAAAAATTAATAATAATTTTACAAGGTGTAAGTCTAAAATGTAAAAAAACATCAATATATATTTTGTTTAGTGATTGTATGGGCATTAGATAAAAATATCTCTATATTTATCCCATTGTTCAAGAAATTTAAATTTTTTTTATTATGATATAAAATAATGGTTGGTCCTCAAATAAAATGTTGGATTAATCTAAGGAAATATTATTATGAGTGCACTATATATCTTTTCCTATGAAATTTGTATATTTTTATTGAATTATAATAATAAATTTTTGGATTGGTTAATTATGAAATCATCAAATCACCTAATCTAAAACTCATAGCCTATAAAAAAAATTAAATATATTTTTTTGGATGATATTATAAAATTATCATCTAAAATATAGAAAACATTCACACAACATACCATTTAGGGTTGGAATCATTTTGATGAGGACCTATTTAAGACCAAACTTTTCTTCCTCTAATGATAAAAATATGCCTGATTGTATCCTATAAACCAAATTCGTTTTTTATTTTTATAATTGTATTATTTAGAGAACCATATTCTTCATTTTTGTGAATTTATTCACTAGAGTGAATTTGACTGCATTTTCAAATCGATTAAACAATTGAATCATTTTCCCTTTCCTTTTTAACTATATTAATTGTTTAGATTCAACTAAATTGAATTTTTATTTATCCAATAAGTGTGATTATGTCATTATATATTTATAATCTATATAGAATAAACAACCTAAAACAATGGGGAAAAGGTTGTAACTCAATACCTATGAATTTAAATAATAGGAAAGAAATTAAAATTATTTTTTAAAATTTTATTATCTTATTTTGTTTATTAATTTTTAGAACATTATTTTATAATAAATAATCAAAGATAGAATATTATTTTAAAATATTATTATATATAGTTCTATATTTGTTTCAAACCCATTGTTTGAGGTGCCAAAATATACCAGACACATTAACTAACTGATAAGTGTTGAATGATCGATGCAATATAAGGTGTATTTTGTATGAGTAAATAATTTCTAATAATAAAAAAATTATAAAAATAGAATCGAATTTATTTTATAGGAAATATTATAATTACAAAATTTGAATTAAATTGAGAGACACATTTGAATTACAAGTATTATAGAGTAATTAAATTTTGTTAATTTCACTTAACATTAATATATTGTTGTTTTAATTTATAATTTTTTAACTAAACAACGATTATTAATTTATTTAAAAAATATCTCTGAAGAATTTAAAATCAACCAAAACAGATAACACCACCTCACTGGAATATTTGTGTCCTATGTTGATGTTATGTTATTGACATTATATGGTTATCAAAAATCTATATGGTATCGTTATCCATCAAGATTTTTGTTTGTAATCCTAAGACATGAAGTGCACCTATCCTACTATTTAGTTAAAAAAACCCTCAGTTAATACCATATGTGGTTAAAATATATAAATTTAATTGGTTATTAAAAAAATCTACTCCAGATGTAAATTATTTAAAAATTATTAGAATTTTTTTAAATTGTATCTCATATGACCCCATGTAGAATTAACCAATAATTCTCAAACATAAATTATATTAATGAAATGAAGTTATAATTTCTGAAAAATTGATAATTATAGTATAAATAGATTATTAGTGTTTTATAGAGGTAGGTCAAGGGATATATATAACCATACCTAAGAAAGGTTTTAATTTTATCATCATATCCAACCTCATATTTCTCCATAAGTAATCTCATTCTTAATTCTCAATGATCTTTCTTTTTCTATACCTAATAATATTCTACATTGAATTTTTAAACTAAATATTACATAAAAGTGCTTTTAAAAATATATATATGTGGGGACTTGGATAGATCAAAAAATATAAATTGTCATTCTAGGATATGTGGGGTTCACTAACTAAATACATCACTTATATTCATGAGTTAATTTCAAAATTATTGAAAATTAAATTCTCTTATATTACAAATGTAATATATGGATTCAAATTATTATATATTTAAACTAGATTGATGTTAAAATATTTTTTAAGACCCTGTCATGGCCTTATAACTACGTCAACGCATTTCCAATTATTTTCAATAGAAATATATTAATAAATTCTAAATATAATAATTTCAATAGATTATCATGTTGTGATTTTTTTCATTTAGGTATGATAACTATAATGTCTTTAACATAATTTCTTACTAATTCCAAGTTAACTTATATCCTTGACGATTTTGGGGGTGTCACATGAGGTATGGTCTTAGTGTAGACCTAATTTTTTAACCTGGAGAGCTATATGAGTATATAAAATTATTACTAAAGGCCATTGGCTAGCTGATCGACTGAAATTGTCTACCATAGATTATACAAAATCCAACAGATATCCCATTGTTAGCCACCCACTAGTGGTGGGTATTTTGGGGTCGATGTCATTCTGCATGTAACCACCAAATGGTAGAAATATATTATTTTAGGAACTGTGCCTACAACCCGATTTTAGTATACTAGTTAGCATTAACTTGCTAGTATAACCACCATTCTGTTGGGGGGATCCACCACGAACCTAGAAACACTAATCTTGATATGAAAAGTATGGGGATTATTGTATTTTTTATTAGAACCCATTTTATATTTATTATTCTACATTCCATGACCTTGTTTAAAACTATAAAATATAAGTTGAAATATTAGTAGGAATTCTACTATCCCAACAATAATTCTTTGAGGATTTAAGGGTTTATCAGAGATTTGATCCTATTTTTGTATGTATAACTCTTATTTTGTAATAGATCCTTTTTTTAATTTTTTTTACCTATTTCATGGTATATATAATCCATGAAATCCATATTAATTCATGGGATCCATCATTTTGATATATTATAGTGGATTAATGGATCATCTGCTTACTTTTTTGGCCCTTATCTCTCTATGACATGTAAACACCTTCTCATAGTAAAAATTCAATGTGTTTTTATGTGGTTCGTTTCAATGTGTTTTGTGGTTTTTGGTAATTTATAATTTACAGGGCTTCCCATCACATTTCTGATGGAAATATAATTTCAGAAAAAAAATTATATGGTATCAAGGGTTGTCTGATTTCCTTTATTTTAAATTCCCTTTGAATGGTTTAGGTTATGAAAATGGAATGTCATGTGTGATCATTACTGAGGCTATTATCTACTCTATATCATGGAATCTTAATCTATAGTCTCATTTATATAGGGTAACTCATTAACCTTAGGGAATGTGGTAGTTTTATCTAGGAGACACTATTGGTATTTATCTCTTCGCCCCTATACCCATTTTGTTAAAAAATCGTGTTCCATTAGTTGTATTTTATCATTGAAAATGAATTATAATACACATTATCCATGAACTAGTATCATATGTTAATTTTTTATTACTGATTTTATTTATAATATTTATTTTTAATTCTTTATGAAATTTATTTTTGTGTAAACAACTTGAAAAACTATTTATTTTGAAATATTTTATAAGTTATTAAACAAGTTGTTTTCCTCATTTTTAAATAAATTGTGATAGTTTCATCTAATTCCATTGATTATTTATTTGAGTACAATTTCATTATATCATAAATAATTCTTATGATACACTGGGATGTATCCAACTAAACATATTTTTCTCACACCCCTGATACACATTTCATGTCTATATAACTAGTTTCTTCCAATTAAAGTAACAAATATTTTCTACATTTTGGCAATGGGTTTATTTGTTAGCATGGTTTTAAAGTCATGTGTGACCACATGTCATGTAGGTATGGGTTCTTTCAATACATTTTTACTTAGTTTTGGTTTGTGAATTTCATATTCAATTTTCCCTTTGTTATATAACTTTTTCGTTGTGGACTTGTATTGGCATGGTAAAATTATTTTTTTTATTCCATATTATTTTATGATACTTTGTGACATAGTAATTCTCAAAGGTAGTTCATGGTGATTGGGTGGATTTCACCATCCCATGGGGATTGAGAATTCCCTTTAGCCCATGTCATGGTTCGACCGAGTTAATAAATAGTTCAGTAATCCTCATTGGTTCTTGAAAAAATCTAACAAAAGTAGTTTTTTCTACATTATCTCTTGATATATGTTTTTTAATATCATAGTAGATATCAGGTTGTACAATTAGGACATTATCTATAGAATGTGAGAGAGTGTGTAGTTATTATTCATCACATAGAGGCTTGAGTTCCCATTAGTGTATTGGAAATGATTTCTTTTTGATAATGTGTGATTTAATTCTTACTTTTATTTTTTATATATCTATTTTAATCTACTCTACATTTGTAATCTGATATAGGAATTGATTCTTGGGTATTATTTTATATTATCTCTTCTGTGTATTTTTTTAGTAACAAACCCATTAAAATACTTCAATAAAATCCTTAAGAGTGTTATATTTCTCAAATTGATCATAATATCATCAAAAATGTTGTTTTCACTATCCGAGTAATGGTACATTGTTTTATTCTGACCCACTCATAGGCTATATACGAAGAACCACTATGGGATGAAGAAATGAATCAACATCAGTAGTATATCATTTATAAACCACCATCATTACAAGGGACAAATAATCCTCAAGAGTATGATTATTTTTTAAGAATGATTGAAATTCTCATTGATTTCAAAGAGACCCCATATTCTATAATGGTGTGGTTTTTCATCCACATGATGGAATACTAAATTAAATTATTGTGGGATTTAGTAGTTTTAGAAAATAAGATTAAGGGTTTGTAATGGAAAGAATTCAAGGAAATATCCACTATGTAATTCTACCCCTATGTCTTTGATCTTGGAAAATTTCATGGACTTCCTCCACCATGAGAATGGGAATCATATAAATATGGAATAAGATAATTTATTCTCTTGTATAAATATATTCTTAAATGAGGTTGTTTCAAATGGGAATAATAAGTATCTTAGGATTTATAATTTTATTGGACTTAATATCAAGTAAAACATTCCATGCTAAAACTTCCATCTTATTTCGAGGAGGTAGATACGGAATTGATGGTAAATATTTTCCAGGCTCTCAAGATAGCGTTGGCCGGAGTTCCTCCTACCCATGATGGTATCATTAGAGGTTATATTAATGGGGATATCAAATAGAATATTTTCCATATGGAAATAGTATAAGTAATTCACATAAATAGTTTTTTACCATCATTAGTGGTTAGTGCAATGACTTGTTACAAGTGTGGAAAGATGGGGAATGTGAAGAATTCCTTCCTCAACCTATTGAAAAGATTCAACTCGTGTGGATGTTGTGCTAACATAGAGAGACTCTATTAGATTATCCGTTTTCACACTCTATTATAGTATCATTTGTGAATATTGGATTAATATTTCATTCTAATGATTTATGAAAAAGAGGTTTGTAGCCAAGGATTCAGTAATTAGTCACTTATATGAGTATAAGAGTATCCAATGGATGTTTCTAAGGGTATTATTAATATAATAGGAAATATTTACACTTAATTGACTTTATATATTTATTTATTTGATATATGACCATCTCTCTCTTTAAAATAATCATGTTTAGTGAATCTTTTAAAACATTCAATGAAAATCTTGGTATTAATTATATAATTGGCCATACCTCAATGAAAGAAGTAGGAGTGGGGTTTTTTATGCCCCTCATTATCTTTAATTATTTGTGAAAATGATGTAGAATGGGATCTCTCGGAACCTTATTTAAGCATCTTAATATTATAACGAGATGTATTTTTCAATGATAAAAAATATTAATATAATTGTTATGATCTATGTGTGCCTTTTACTTCCCCTAATGAAAACTCTCATGTGTTTCATGAAGAATTTTTCATGAGGACAATCTTGGGGGTACCTCCTATTATGAAGAAAAATATGTTAATATCTTTATTAAAAATTGATCCCATATAAGAGTCATTGAATTTTGATATTCCTTGAGTCATCAATAAGTCTCCCAATATTTTTCCAATGTATTTTCTAGAATTTATCTATAGAATGAAGTTGATTTCTCAATTGAATTTGTGTCGATAACTCAGTAAATATCAATGTCATCTTTCACATGTATGAATCTGAGTTTAAAGTTATAAAAATCAGGTTATATGATTTTAGATCAATAGTCTCAGTACACTTGAGTGTGTCACCATATTTGACCCATGTTCTCTTTTCCATAAAGACTAATGAAATTATTTACATATGTATTGATTATTGAAATGTCAACCATGTAATGTTAATTAATAAATATGCTTTTCTTCACATTAATGATTAGTCTGATTAGATGAAATAAGAAAAGTGGTTTCTAAATATTGACCATCAGTCTAGATATCACCATATCTTAATAAATAGTTTTATATTCTAAAGATCTCATTCAAGATTAGATATGGAAATTTTGAGTACCTCATGATTTAATTTTTCATAAGAAATTTTCATATAGAATTCATTTAATATATAAAATAGATATTCCATTAGTATCATGAAACATTTATCATTATATTAATAGATGAAATTTTAGTGTAATTAGAGACTAATGAATTATGTTAATCACTTGAGACATGTTTTTATGATCCTAAAATATCATCACATATATGAAAAAGTATCAAAATTACAATTTTGAATAGGTGGTATTTTGTTCTTTGGAAATGTGATTTCAAAACACTATATAATATTAAATCCTAAAATGGTAATATTTGTTCAGTCATGGTAATAACTATTGAATCTATTTTAAAATTTAAGATTCATAGCTTTGGAAGGATATTATTAACAGTTCTTAAAAGATTCATCAAAACATGTATCAAAATTGATTTATGTATTTTTCTGATAATGTTTTTCATATGCATCAACCCAAGAAGTATTGATCAGACTCATGTCATGTTATATATTGGGAATACATTAAATTGAACCAAAATATTTTTGTGATTGAGAAACTATTTTGAATTATGGACTCTTAAATAGTGTTCCTACATAGTAAGTCGAAACAATTGGTCTAACTTATTTGGTTTCATGGTATATATATTCATGAGACATTGGAGTGGAAGTATATGTTGTGGGATAAATGGATGCATCTCTTTGTGGAACATCATTCATAAGCATATAATTATAGTTGAAGCATGAAATATAGTGGGGTTAATTGGGACCACCTTGAGTTTCTTCCTTTTATGATCACTCCCTTTTTATATCCACCATGTTTGTGTTATAATTTAGAGTTATTTTTGTGTCCATATAGAGTCTTAGGGGAGCCCCTAGAGGGTTTTTTTTGTAATTATGAACTTGAACATATAGTTTTAAAAGATACAGGGTTTCCACCATCTAGTCGGTGAGGTTCCTAAACCAATTAGAGGGCTGGCATGGGCTAAACTAGGCTATAGAAAGTCCACAAGATTTCTAGTGACCAACCACTGGCCAGTTGATGGTTGTTTTTTACTTGTAGGAACTCTTCATGAGACCACCATCTGACTATCTAATTAGCACAACATAGTTGGTGAAGCCGCCAACCAGCAGGGAGGATAAAATAGGTAGATGGTGACATCGATCTGGCATAAAAAGTAGGTTCTATATTATAGTTTTGTGATATATCCTGCATTTAATTTCATATTCCTCCACCCATCGAACATGTATTGATCTATAAAACCCTATAATATCTTTTTAAACATTTTCTACTCTCCTAACTCGAATCCTTATTGAAATAATGTTCTAATTGAAGTCAGTATCGTCTTTTGTTAAGTATAACTCTTATGTATTCTTAGAACCTACTGTTTCCCTTATTTTTCTTCATATGGACCATCCATCAAAACCATGTTATTATATTCAGTATTCTAATTTTTAATTGTGATTCTATGTCTCTTCCTCTTACTTCTTTGAGAACTATCTCTCTCTCTAACATCTGGATCCCATCTAGTATATGAAATTCCAAGTTCTTCAAGGTATATAGTATCTTGAATATGATAAATTAAATAACCATTCTTTTATTTATTTTCTAAATTTTTTTCTATTAATGACTTAATGCATAGAAACTCTATTCATGAAATGAAGTGTATTAGGTTATTTATATGATAGGAAACTCTAATTGACATAGTTGATGGAAATATATTTTTAATTAATTTTTATATGGTTAAAAGGATTTTATGAATATATTTTTGTGAAATTCCATTTTAATGGTTTTATATGTGAAAACGGTAACGTCTACTTGATCATTGTTTTGGTAAGGAGGTATTTGTGGGAATGGGAAATTAACCCATTGTCTTTTTGTTCTAGGGAAATGTTTACACTGGTATTAATGATGTTATTAGAGAATGAGGACACTATATGGATTTAAATGATTCCCTATATACACATTATTTTGGGGTAATTTCAACAACAAGTTAAAATTGAAAACTAAAATTATATATTGGCTCCTCTATAGATCAGACTTATTTACCTATGGTTGAATTTTTATAAAACATATATTTGAACTATTTTTTGAAGTGAAACCATAAATTAATTTTTGAGTACAATATTTGAAAAATAATTTTTTGGTAAATGGTTCATATGTTATTAATAATGTTTGATCTCCATGTTTGAAGATTAATTATAAAAAATCACTGCATTCCCTTTTTTTGTTTATTTGAATGAAATTTTTTTATAATATATAAAAAAATTATAAAAAAAATTGGGCTATTTATAGACTGGATTTTCTCAAAAATTATATATATCATTGGGTTTATGTAAAACTTGTTTCATCAAAATCTGGTAAGTGATTTGTGTTTTATAGTGGAAGCAGTTTTGTTCTCCATCAGAGTGCTAGATTCTGGTGTGGATTACATGTCACATTGAGAGGGTTTTTTCCAATATCTCTACACATTTTAATTGTTTGTGAATTTTGGAACATGTTTATTCTTTTACAGGTCTATGTTCAATTGTTTAATTTTAATGGAATACTAAAATTACTCTTATTTATACCATATTGGATTTTTTTCCAGAAAATCCATTCCAAATAGTATTTCTTACTCCTCATGAACTTCTCACTAGCTTTTGGGTATAGGGAACACCCTTCACATTATATCAAGGATACATTGAATTATAAGATAGTTGAGTAATCTATGTTGTTTTATGTGACATAAAAATAAATTCATAGTTCCTCAAACAAAATTTAACCCTAATATTCCAATTATATATATATAATGATTATATCAACTATAGTTATCAATAAGGATATATTGATGTATTTAAAATCAAAAATCAACTTAGATTGATTTAGAAAAATGACACCAATTTTTAATTTTTATAAAAACTAAATGAATTATTTAATTTAATTTAATTTACATTTACAATATGTAAGATTTATAATTTAAATAACTATAAAAATATATAATTTTTCCACATCATTTATTTTTTATAAATTCAACACCTTGTTGTTATCTTCATATATATCAGGTTAATTTGATAAATTATGTAGATATTATTCAAAAGATACTCCCACTAATGAGAAATAATATATGAATGTATCAATTTTATTTCCAACCATATTGGAAATTATTGACATCACATATGTCTGGAACATAGTTATAGAACCACACAACAAAAATGGAATACATTTTCAAAAAAAATTCCCTATGGAATAGTAAATTTTTTTCAACTTATAATCTTCTAGATTAATTATCACTCAACTATATCTGCAGTATCTATCATGAATGAACACAATATGAATTCCCTACTACAATTTCAAAATTCTGATTAATAAAGTAAAGTATTAAATGACATTTTTATTCTTTTAATGTGTTTTTGAAGTCAAAATTATTTTTTATACTATTAATGTAATTATTTATATTTTTTCATTCTATAATTTCTATAATCTGTATTTCCACCCTACTTTTCCACAACATGAGTATGATGATTTTGTGAATTTATGAAATTGGATTAAAGATCCCAACATATGAATGTTTAAAATTTCATCTTGGAAAACTTATATAATGATGTTATTAAATATTCTATAGAACTCAACTATTAGAATGGCTGACATTTTCATCATGATTTTGTATAATAATACCGAATTCTCCACGATATAAATTTTCTATGTACTGATAGAATTTTGATTCTCTTCAATTTCTAATAATAATTATTTGTTAGCTTCCTCTAGGGCGTGGTGGGGCTTTTGGACATCTCTAACACCCTTCAAGGGTTGCAGGCACGTTTAGGGGCTTCTTTCTTTAGACGAAGGTATGGGTGGGACAACGGGTCACGAACGCGTTACGGGCCTGGCATGTTTACGCTTGCTATGGGTATTCTTTTCCATTTGGAGGTTCTTCAGGGGGGGACATGTTGGATAATTGGCCGCAGCGACGTTAGATTTTGGAGATCGAACTGGGTGGGTGCTCCGCTCTTCTTTCCAGGATATCCCATACCTGCGGTCTCCTTCAAGAGGCGTGTGTCTTTCCATAGTTTATTCAGTCCGTTCACAGTCCAGACCAGAGGGAGATCTTTGAGACCATCACTTTGAATAATGAGGTGGATAGGTGCAATTTTACAAGGTCGACCTCAGTCGAGTTCTCTTTCTTGGATTTCAACCGGCTTCATTTTAATGATGCGACTTTGGACGAGTGGTCCTCCAGGCTTTGGTGTAAGGAGTTCCCCAATAAAATGAATTTTCTGGTTTTGAGGATTAGGAACACTGCTCTACTGACAGACGAAAATATTCAAAAGAAAGGAATTTCCTTAGTCTCGATGTATCTACTGCGAGCACCCCCAGAGGGAATCAAGGATTCATCTGTTCTCCCAGAGTGACTAGGCTGGCCATCTTTGGTCCATGATCACCCCTCAACCCAGCGGTAGTTGGACACATGCTTCCCTTTACGAGTTCATGTCCTCCTGGTTTAATGGGGTGGGAATTAGCGTGATGGAGACCAAAATCTGGGCATGTGTCCTCGCTTCCATCTGCTTGACTATGTGGGAGGCAAGGAACCAGGCGAGGAGGGGCACTCATCCCTTGGTGTGATATCATTATATGCGGGCGAGGGCGCTCTACTCTGAGTTGGGTTCGGTCATCAAGGGTAGAAAATCGTCACCCACCTTTTGCAGCTTCTTCAACCAGCCATACTCAGCAGGCGCATCGGGTGGGATGAGTGGCAAATGGGTTCGTTGGAGACCCCCCATGCATGGGTTGAAAATGAATGTCGACGGTTCCTGCACGAGTGGGATTATATGGGGCGGGGGCCTTATTCATGATTCAAGTGGCTCTGTTTTGGTGTGTTTCATGCCTTCTTCGGGGCGGGGAACTCTCTGGAGGCTGAAATGAGGGCTCTTCTCACAGGGCTAATGATGTGCAGGAGGTTGGGGTTGCAGGCAGATGTGACTGAGTCTGATTCGGAGACCTTGTTCAACATGGTCAAAGGGAGCTATGAGGCGCCATGGTACCTTTGTTACTTATCCAGGAGGTTCTCTTTGAAAATGAGTCATGGTCAACATGACCATTATGTTTGGAGGGAAGCTAACTTTGATGCTGATGTGCTCTCCGTTTTGGAATGGGCGGAGGATCCGCTTGTTGTTTACAATAGTATCGGGTCGCTTCCCATGGTCTGTATGTTGTTTTCCCAAGGGGACGTTTCTTGGTTTACACCACTTCTGGGCCCTTTATAGGCTTTCATTGTGGTTGTCATGTGCCGGTGGCCACCCTCTTTCTTCAATAATAAAAATAATGATTTTACAATTCCTTAATGGAAATTCTAATCAAAGAATAATCATCCATATGGTCATGATATCTAATTTTATGTTGAAAACGAGAGACATTTCTCTTCTATAACATAAAATACAATGTTCCATTAGGGAAGATCATGAAAATTACAACCTATTACAAGTAACAGCCTTCCACTTATAACCTAAACAACATTATCAGACTCCTTATAAATAACTATTGACTCTATAGTTGTTATAATATTAATAGTATTTCTAAATAAGTATTTAATAACACCTTAGTAAATGATTATGGATCTATTATCAATATTTTAATCCATTTTTGTAAGATTATTCCCCTCGATTTAAATATTATTGTAATCTATTCTAGGAGTAATGTTTATAGTATAAGATAAATATTCAATTAATGTAAAATCCATATTCATTATAAATTCAAAATTAATCTTAAATTATATCAGGTCCTTAATCATTTGATGCAACTTCATCAGAATTATAGAACTATTTGAATTAGTTACCACTATAATATAAAATTCTCCATGGAATTTTTTCTAATTATAAGTTTTTAAAAATAATTATAATAAAATATTTTTTAGTGCATTTAAAATTTCCATTATGATAATAATATTAAGAATGATATATATAAAACCTTTGAAATTTTTATTCCTACACTATCTCACTTTGTCTCTCTTTGTAAATATTATATAAGGTTTACATGCATTAACTCCAACGATAGGTAACCTTATTCTAACTCTTCCATGATTCCACTCTTTTGTATGATTTTGGTTCTATAATTTCATTTATTTCATTATCAAACTCTAATTTTTTTAATTTTTATTACTTTAATGTATGTTTAATACTTAATTATATCACCAACATTATTATTTTATTTTTCTCTCTCATCACATTTCACTATTTTATAACCTCATGTTGTTGTATTCATAAATCCTCCAATACCATTAATTTTTGTTGTACATAACTAAATTATTTTATCCTTTATATTATTTAGCCTTACAAACCTCCAAACATTATTTTCATTTATATAAATACTATCTTAATTGTTTTGAGAAATTTTTACCAATTTTGTTTGATATCCTTGAAATGTTCAATTTATATATATATATATATATATCAATTATGTTTTTTTATGGTTTTACTCTATATTTGATTATTTTTCATTGATTTTATAATGAGGCACCACTATATTTTCAGTTCCCTTATTAGTTTTTAATGATAATTAGTCACAATCTTGATTTTTTTGTTGAAACTATTATTGGATAAGATTCTATATAAATGATACTAGTTTCCATTAAAAATATTTTTTCCAACTTGTTGAAATTATCCCTGATTCTCCAATGAAATTTTATTAATATTTATTTATCAATGATATTATATATTAGTGAATAGATTAATCTTTTTTATATACTTTTTAAATTTCAAATATAACATCAATATTATGTAGTTTTCATTGGAAAAAATAATTTGGAATTTCCAAATTTATACGATGAATAGAAATAATGGAAAAAACTTATAAAACATAAATTATCTCTATTACATTTGGATTTTATAATGATCAACTATATTGTTTGTTGATGTTCAATAATGTTTGAATTTATATCACATCGTATTGGGGATTTATTTTTAGTTTCTACTCTTCCACTTAAATCCATCTTATTATTTCGTTCACCAAACATAAAACCTGTGGAATTAGAAATAGTCCTTTTAAAAAAAGTTTGTATTTTAATTCATCTAGATAATTTTAATTTTATTGGTTAAAATTTCCTTATGAATTATGTTTAGATAGGTTCCTTGAAATCAAATGAATTTTTCTACTGTGAATACTACTAGTGCTTTTCTTAAACCATTATGGAAAGGGAAAACTATATTAATTGTAATTTATGTTATACAAAACCTTTAATATGATACATATAAACTATTTTGATGAAATATTTGATATATTTCTATTTATCCAAAAATGTTACAAAATTAATGTTTTGCATGTTTTGAATTTGATGGTCCATCAACTCATAATTTCTATAATTTTATGATAATCTGATATATGAGAAGTTCCTAAACGTTTGGTGAATTTCAAAGTCTCTCAATTGGGGAAAACATAAATAGTATATTACACAATAATTATATAATAATTTTGTATCATAAAATCCTACGACATAGAAAACTGATTCCCTCATGTTATATATTTTTTTCATTTAGATTTTTTCTATGTTATTGTCATTCATTATGAGTATGAGTGGAAAATATTAGCTAACAAATATCTACTTGTGCACATAGACATATATAGATGGTGAATTAATCATTAATTGAAGTAATATAAATAAATAAATGATATTTTTTAGACTATACCGTGAATGTAATATTATTATTTTTTATAAAAAAATAAAATTAATATAAATGAATAATAATTTTTAAACCTTAAAAATAAAATAAAATAACATTGCCTTGTCATTTTTTATAATAATACCATTATATGTTCATAGGATCACTATAGTACATCAAACATTTTGTTTTAATCCATGTACTTATGGATAGCATTATATATTATCACATACAATAATTATTTTATTTGAATACAATTCGAAAAATTAGTTTCTTATCTTTTTTTATTAAATAAAATGTAATATAATGTATCAAGATAAGAATAATGGATTTTGTAAATGACTAAGATAATGAAATAATGGTATATGGAATATAATTGAGAAAAAATATGGGATTTGGGTTAGTTTTGATAAATCACATTGTTTCTCAATTAAATTATCTAAACCATTAATAGATAAATCACTTGATCCCTTAAGCTCTCATTTAATTCATTATTAAGGCATTTTTTTATTATTTATGGTCTCCAAAAGGCTTCATTAAAATATATGCTAATGGAATATTATATATACATCATTAGATATTTTTATTATTGAATTTTGTTTGCTGAACCAGAAGAATTTGTATATATGATTACAAAATTATTAATACAATTATAAAAATCACATAAAGATTATTATTATATATAATAATAATTTGATAATGTCATTTGGATATTTATTTCTTATAATGTTTATTGGTAGTTCCCCACTATAAATATAACATTGTGATGTTGTTACCATACATTAAAATAGTGATGGATTGTATTATAAAAAAAATATATCTAATGGGAATCAAATTATATTTGACTTTTGGTGTTGAGGGTTAATATGTATTTATCATTCCACTTAATAATTTCTCATTTCAGGATCTATAATGTGGGTTTTCAAGAGTATAAACCAACTGATTATAATTTCACATGTTTGCTGTTTCATTTGAGATTGTTATCTACAAACATGTGTATTGATCATTAATAATGGGGTCACTATTAATGTGTATTGTGAATCAAGGACATAAATAATGAATATTGTGATTCTATAATATTATAGGTAGGTATTATACATTATTTTTGTTATATGTGATAGATAAAATATTTAATGGAAAGGGAAGATTTATTCTTTCCATATTATAGAAAGAAATATACATGGATATTTAATTGAATAAAACGCGTCTCGTATAAATCCATATTAATGATAGTTTTTATAAAATTTCATTTCATAAAGTAATAGAAATATAATAAAAAATAATAGTGTTTCGAAACAAATATTGATGTTTTCTTCTGAGTTAAATGTTTCTAAATGTATTATTTTACACAATAGTTTTCATAATAAGGTTGTAATAATAACTATACTAACTTCTTTCTTGATGTGTCTATTGATATATTTTTAGATACTAATAATGAACAATAGTAAAGTTAACATATTTTCATTGTGAAATAATTATGAGGGGAACACAGTATGTGTATTAGGAATATCATTATATTATATTGAATTTAACATCAATAATGGATTACATGGTTTCTAGACCAAAATTTATTCTCATAATATTGATCCTAGAAATTCAATCATATGATATTTGAATTTTGAATGTATGTGCTTAATTTTATAGAAATTTTATATATTTACAAGGTAATATATAAATATTAAATTATTCATGTGAACATTAAATTTATAAAAATATATATTTATTAATTTTTTGTTAATTTATGAAATAAATATTTATTCACAAGTTTAGTAAATTTTCAAATTTATGGGAGGATATAGATCAAGTTTGATATTCTGATTGAAATGATATAATCAATTTATTATCATTAATATAAAGTTATATTTTATTTATTTATGAAGTTAAACTATAGTAAACACATATATTGGGATATAATTATAATATTATTATTTTATGTGAAATAGTGCAGCACCCCTAGCTTCAAGTAAGTAGGCCTTTATTACTACCTTTTATGACCGTAAAGTTTTATGGTGATGTTTATAATGGTTTTGATTACTTTTAGAGTGTTTTTTATATTTTATATAAATTAACAATTAGAACATGATTTTTGGAAACTGTGAATCCCCTACAGGAAATAAGGAACAGTGAGATAGAGGCTAAGGGGAAGGCACATGAGTATTCACGTTATTTTTCCAAAACATGGGACCACCTAAGAGAAATCATAGAAAGTGGATATTGATATTTATCATGGTTGGTTCTTTCTTTACATAACCTTGCAGGTCAACCATGGGAGGTCCTCCATTAGGTACAAGTAGGTGGATGATTAGGTTATGATTTATTCTAACCATGTGACTAACTATGCATGGTTTAAAAACATGATCCTAAAACTTGGATCTTGGTTAGGATTATGTTTTACCCCTCATTTTTCTTCCACATCACCATAACATGATATTTATCCCTCCCAATGGTTTTCTAACCCTTAACCATCGAATTATAAGTGATCTGGAGGGGTTTCTTGGTACATTGAACCCTGATTCTTGCGGTAAGTCATTGTTTGTGGTAGTTTCCCACGGTTTTTCTTAGTTCTACTTATATATCTCTCTTGGTATCATAGATATATTAATACATGGATATATCTATGGTTTTTTATTTTAAAAAGTGTTATATTTGGCATTTTTTATAATATGGTAAAATATCTATGGAGTTTATGGGGGTATTCACCCTGGTCTCATATTCATTTTCATGTCCTTATTCATTTTCAACATAAATCAAGATGTAGGATTCTTCACTGTCCAATACTATTCATTAAACTTAAATTATTGACTAATAATTGAATTTTTAATTCATATTTATAGTGAAATTGTTGTGAAATCAAGGTATAAACTCTCTTAAGTAATGTTTGACTGTTTTGTGAATTTTTGGTGAAATTGAAGAATTGTGGAATGTGGTTATGAAAAGTAATTTTTTATTTATTATATTATATTTATATTAAAATTTGGATTTTCTAGATTTTTCTAGATTGGATTAATTGAGATGTTTTCAATAATGTTATGGGTTTGTTGAATTTTTTGGAAATAGTTTCATTGAATGTTTTTCAATAAAAGAAAACTTTTATTGAAATGGTTTTCATTGGTTGGTTTGAAATGGTTTTGGGATACATAAGTTGTGTGAGTTAATTATTTTAATGTGACCTTGATTAATGGTAATATACCATTGGGGAATAATATAACGTGACCCCAGATACGATTTGTGTGACATTAAGGAAAAAGGAGAATGGAAACTTTGTGAAAACATTGTGGATGGATGAGAAATGTCTCATTAATATGGAATGGTCTAAAATGAATGAATGTGTGGGTGTCTAGTAAATAATGGAATATTTATTCCTAAAATAAATGTGAGATAATTAAAATAATTGTTATTTTTTTCCATGTAAAATTATTTTGGATTGGAAAAATAGTTTTCAAGGAAATAGTTTTGGCATATTACAAATTCTTTTCAATTTTCTATATAACCAATATTATATAAATGTAATCACCTGTTCTATCATAGTTCCATTATTTGGGATGTAATTTTGGGAAATCACATAGATTTTCACTACTCACACCTTCTTTTAAATGATGATTCTGTTATAGATATCGTTTATCGGGATAAAGACAAAGGTAAATTATCACATTTATTTAGTGGTGCATCATGCTTCATTGTGTATTTTTTGGAGTTAGATCATGTAACATATATATTTTTTGGAGTTATTTATTGGAGTATTAGAGATTTTGAGGGATTTTTCAAACATTGTGTAATTTGATTTCGTATATTCTTCCACTGTTTTACATGTTTGTAGTTTTATTTTGATATAATGGAATTACAAAGTTATTTTAAATTTTTACCATGGTTCATGTATTAGTATTTTGGATATGACATGTTTAGTTCGGCTGTTTTATATTACAAGGTAAAATCGTACCAAATCCATTAACGAAATCCTTGGTGTTTATTTATAGCCATTAGCATCTTTGGGATGTATCTTAAAGAAAAGTAATGTAATTATTACTTCTCAATCCAATAAGGAAGGGCTAGATGTTATAAGTGGTATAAGATTAATTGGTCCCTAACTGACAATTGGTCATTAGTTCTCTATACCTTGGAGTTAAAATTCATTCTTTTATATTCCTTCTATCAGTTTACTCAAAAGATTTGGAATGTCGGGACATGAAATGTAAATCCTAAAAAGATGTCTCAATATTTTTTATGATGAACTTAAAATTAGTAGGGATTTGGGTATATAAGTGTCTCATATACACTTATTGGATATGGAATTTCATTTTCATGGTTATTCATGATGATATGGGCATGATATGAATTTTAGAAATGTCTTCCCACTATGAGTGTATGTTTCATTTTGAGTGATGATTTGGTGGAAATTATAGATTTTTCAAAAATGATGAAATTGTGGTCAATTGTAATATTTCGGAAATAGAATGGTTCATAAATTTTGAAAATGAACTGATATACAAAAACAAATAGATATTTTTAATATATATTTGAATGTGTAAAATGATGATTTGGGAATGAATTTTTGAGACCATTCTGATGATGTAGAATTTGAAATGTTAACACATAAATTTTTAGATAGAAAGAAATATGGAATTTGTTGATTGACTAGAATGTGGAACCCATGAGGCATCATAGAAACCACTTAGAAGAAGCTACTGAGAATTTAGTTTCACCTGAGCCATAGGTGAACCATCTACTACTGCAGAGTATAGTATATGTTTTTCAGGATGTGGATATAGGGAATGGTTGATATGAACAAAGGAAGGTGGATCATTCTATCCAGTTCCATAAGAATAATTCACAAATCTTTCAGGGTGATGTGTAACTAGAGAAGGAAAAAGTGTGGATGAATATGATGAATCACATCATTGATTTGTTTAGAAAACCAAAATATCATAATGTCAATCTGGCATTCTATATGTTGGATGATTCTTCACACCAATTGTGGTATTTAATAGTTTAGGATAAATTGGACCAAGGACATGTATTGGAATATTTTAAATAACTATTGAACCAAAAATTATATCCTCATACATTTAAAATAAAAAGGGTGACAATATTCAATAGCTTAAAAGAATATAGCCTCACAATGATAGATTATGTGGCTAAATTAATGAATTTATTTTTCTTTGCCCCCAATAATGATGGTAGTGTTTCCTTGAAGGAATACATTATTTAATTGTGGTTGAGGTAGGATATTAACTTGAAACTTTTTGTAATCTGTATCATGGAGTATACAGAGATGGTTAATAGATAATAAGTGGTAGAAAGGTACATCTCATGAAATATAGATTTAGGGGCCATGTTATTGCCAATAGGGACCGACGAGAACTCTAATACTATGAGAAATTGGAAGAGGGAAAACACAATCAAAGGTAAAAGTATCAATCCTAATTAGACAGATCGATGGATATATATTACAACAAGACAAAAGAGAAAAGATATATGTTTACAATGTGGATCATTTGACCACATGAAGTGAGACTGTATGGAAATACCTAGAGCATGCACAAATTGAAATCATATGTGGTATATTCAATGGTATTATCACATTACTCCAAGGTCAGGTGTCTCAAACATCTTTTTCTTAGATAGGGTGGGGAATGTATAACTATTCATGTTAATTGAACAGAGCTATCCATAGTGATTATAGGAATACCATTACTCCGCAGTAGGGGAAATCTCAACAGGGCAATAAAGAACAAAGAACGATGAGCAAGAAATTAAATAGTGTAGAGCATGTCACTATAGTTGATAAATATAGACCATAAATTTTGATAGGTATGATTATTTTGTATTATGACCTTATGAAATATATATTTTATATGAGTGCATACCATTCCGTTATTTCTTCTTATGATATTTATTTCATATGTTTACATGTTTAGACAATTCCTTTAGTGTTGAATCATCGAAATCTAATTTGTTAAAAAGAATTTTGACGATTTATGTGTACAGAATGTTCTATAAATGTCGTTGGAGATGGGATGATATAATATTTATTTATGCTATAAATGGATGTCTATGACATAATCCTAGGTATGGATTTTTTGGAAAAGTTTAAGGTTCACATAGACTGTTATACCCGTAATGTTAGTTTTATGACTGATGATAGCATTGAGCATATCTTTAGTGGAGATCGAAATATAAAGGCAGGATGAATAGGATTTTTGTAACCATTTGTTTTAATTATATATTACTAGTTTGTTGCATTTAATTTGTAATAAATTTAAGAGATAATGAATAAACGTTTTCCATTTATCACTCATCACTTTTATGATGTATTTCCTAAGATTTTATCAAGGTTACCACCTATATAGGATGTGGATATTATAATTGATATTTTTAAAATGACCAATCATATTTCCCTTACTTATTATCATATGTCACTAATAGTGTTAACGTAATTGAATGTGTAGTTAGAAGATATTTAAAGAAAAGTGTTCATTCAGTTGAGTACGTCGACATGGGCAGCACCAGCCTTGTTTTTCGAAAAAAAGGTGGAAATATTTTTATATATCTATATTATCATAAGATTAACCAATTTATGATAAATAACATGTTCCCATTTCCATTAATTTATTATCTATTCGATTAATTTAGGGGATCCCAATGGTTTTGTAAAATGGATTTGTGATTATAATATCGCCAATTGCGGGATTGGAAGGAGGATATTCCAAAGACATCCTTTAGAAGTAGATATGGCCATTATGAATATGTGGTAATGCCTTTTTATCAAAATAATTCACATTATGTATTTATGTAATTGATGAATAAATGATTTTAGAGATATCAGAATTCCTTTTTAGTGGTTTTTTTGGATGAAATATATGTGTATTTCAGGAAAAGGGATGAGCATGAGAACCCCTTGGAGGCTATGTTGGGAATCCTAAGGGATCATCATTTATATTCCAAATTATCAGAGTGTGATTTTTATATACAATAGTTAAATTTACATAGCCATTTTATATTTGAATGATTTGTTTCTGTTGGTCTATAAAATAAAGAATCTATTATCTCTTCAAAACCAACAGATAATTACTATGAGACACACAATTTCCTGGTTCAATCTGATTAACATTGATGATTGTTTCATGATTTATCATGGCTAAATTCACCAGTGATATTATTTAGAAAATAAAATGTTCCATTCCATAGGAATGATGAATTTTATAAGTCTTTTCATGATCTTAATGTTCTCTTACATCATCACCAATGGTAATTTTTATGGAATTAGGAGAAGGGTACAATTTGTATTGTGATGCTTTGAGATTAGGGTTGGGATATTTCTTCATAATGGTTGATCATGCTGTTTCTTATGTCTTAATGAAAATTATGGTTTCATGCAAAAACAAAAAACCCAACATACGATTTAGAGTTATCTACCACAGCAAATGCTTTAAAGGATTGGCGCCATTACCTCTTTGGTGAGAAATTTAATTTACTTTTCAAATTATAGGATCTTGAAACATATTTCCTCACAATGGTATTTAAATATGAGACAAATAAAATAGTTGGAGTATCTCTAAATTTTCTTTATTGACTTAATGTATAAACAGAGTAAAAGTAATACCATGGAAAATTTATTATGGGAAAATTAATGCACATAGTTAGAAAAAGTGTCTTTAGATGAGTGGGAATTGTGGTTGGTTCTAGCAAATATGCATGTAAGAACCTAGTTCTACATTGAGGTACAGATTTCATTTATTATTTTTTCCTTTATGTTGTTTGTGATAAAACAAGGGAAAACTAAACAAGTACCAGAATCACCCTATCACATGGGCTGATTCAGGGTTATAGGTCATGTAATCCGAAGTAAACGTCATGTATTTTGGCCTTTTATGAAGGAATACATGGTTTGTGGGAATGTAGGTAATTAAAAGAGGAAAATAATACACACCAGGTACATCCTAGTACACACCATATAGTCATGTTGGCATGTTCTGCAAAGTAAGTTGGTGGAATTCATCTACAAAATGAGCAGTAAAATTATGTACACACTATGTATATGGGCTTTTACACCATGTACTTTGTGTTATTTCATTAAATAGGTCGTAGCCACATTCTTATATAATTTGGAAATATGTATCTCTCGGGGAACTCAAGAGTAGAAACAAAACATCAACCTCTTTTTGGTTGATCATCCGAACTATGAATCAATCACCATCAGTCTTGTTTTAATCCAATTAGCAAGGTATTGATTACTCTAGAGCTGTTATTAATGATTTCAATTCTCAAAAAAGTTATTTATGGTGGAATTATTATATTTCACTTGTAGATCTAAATAGTTATAGCTATAATTTGAAGTCAAGGCTAGATGAAGAGACTCATACTACGATGAGGTAGGTGGTCTCATGCTAATTTTTTACTATTATGTTCTGTATATGGGTTGTTGTGTTGTGCGCCCATGTTTAGGGTGTATCTTAATTGAGAATTTGACATGTGTTAATACCTAATGATATAGAGGTGATTGAGTAAATTAATTGAAGCGTGATTAATCTTATTTTGTTTGATTACGGGCCACTATGTGGGTTCATTTTCCCTCAGATGACCAATGTTCAGTCATTTGGACTTGGATGGTGATGGGAATGCCTTTGTTTCCCCTTTGATGGGTTTTTAATATGAAATTGGTTAATTAAATGGTTTCCATGTGAATATGGATGTTAAAGCTTTGTGATAGTTTGATTAACATGTTAGTATTGTTATATAAATTATCCCATGTGACTTGATTATTGTTAACCATGTATTAATTTAATTTACATGTCTTCTTGAAACAAGATGAAATAGTGATTCACAGGTCTTCTCCTGGATTTTAATTTTCTGAAATGATGATACACTAGGATATACCCTGAAACATGTTGAAATGTTGATACATCGGGCATTTATCTGATTATAATATTCTGAAATGCTCATACATCATGCTTTTCCCTGAGACATATTGAAATGGAATGAATTATTACATGGCCATCTAGCCAAATAACATGCTCAGATTTGGTGTTCTATTATATTTTTAGATAGCCTACTAAGATATCAATTGTGTTTACTTTATTTAGGATATTAATGAGCTTAGGCTGGACCCTGATACATATATAATTCAATGAATATGAATTGATTAAAGGACATTAAATGAATGTAAATGAATGCTAGTACTATTAGGATTGGTTACTTTTCAGTAACTGTTAGTTTATTGCATTTTCACTATTGCACACTATTATTGAATATAATAACTGACAGATTACAAGAGACCTTCAGTGGATGAATACTGAGATTTATATCTTACACACTATTTGGGTCATGTTTTTGGGCCCAAATAAACTATATTTCTACATGTGTCAATAGGAGTAGGGCTAACTATACATGTACTTGATTACTCCTTAACAGTATGAGAGCATGGGAACAAGCTGAGTAGTGTGATGCTTATGAGTTTCATTTATTTCTACCATAAATTTTTATTGTGTTGTACTTGATTTCAATGTATCTTTTTTTCACTGTTTTCATAGAACATGGGACATTCACTATAATTTTGATATTATATGCCATCTGGTTGCAATTATCTATCAGTATTCTGTTGTTTACAACAGTTACATGCTGATTACTGATTCTGTTATTTTTATTATTTATTCTTATGTGGTACACCATGACAATGGGGGAATAGTTTCCCCACTATCGGTTTCTAGACCCTGAATGCTAGTCAGCAACAACTGGCATTTTGGGAAATGCACTTGACGCCTTATGGCCAACCCTGTATGGGGAACCTTTCAGTTGTATATTTATCTGGGACATTATGAAGTTGTATCAAAGGAGTTTCTTTTCTGCAGTGTTGTACTGGTTGGACACTGTAGAAAGAGATATGAAGGAATGTGTAATTGGTAACAGGTTGTGCCCAGGAGTATTTAACCTATGTACCAGGAAAATCCAAGTTACCACAAATATGGAAATTTTTCTATTTTTTCAATTATTACAATTGATTTTATTTCTGTGTAGGGTGAAGTACTTGTTTTGTGACATTATTATTGATATAACTGTGGTTATATTTTGATGCAACCCAATGAGATGAGTGTATTCTATCTCACGCAGCATATAGACACTTATTAGAATCCCATTCCATGCATTATGCTTTGTCATCTACGTTTAATTAACTATTGCATGCGATTGTGATAGTTGAATTGACAGTTGTACCTGATGTAGTGTTAGTTGCATGTAGTAAATAATGGTGTAATGTCATCTTTTAATCCAAATAGATTATTGGCCCATATGAATTGGGAAATGATGCACGAATTGAATATAGATGTTAAATGAACTTGTTAGACATATATATCTAATTGGATGAAATTGTTATAATTTTTTTGTGATATATTATGATTGGGTGAAAAACATTGCTTCATGGGGAGTATAGGCACTCACGAATTAGAATATGGTATTCCACTAGTTGGTTTTTCTGCTGAATAAGGGTTTTCTTGGAAATATGGAGTTTCTGTCATGAAAAACCCAGTATACACGATGTCTATTTTATCCTATCACACCATGTGTGATTCATGTTAAGAATAGAAGGTTTTAAAAGTTATAAAGATATACATGTCGTGTACCATATTTACACACTCAGTAATATTTATCCATGTAATGGGATGTGTGAGGGGAAACACAGGCTACTGAGTTCTGACCAAAACACACCATGTTCCTTTTGTACATGCCATGCATCTTACCAATGTGGAACCCATATAGACCTAGGAATGTGGGAGTATAGGGCTAGAATGAAAGACCTATGTACACATCATGTGTTCATGGAACACACCATGTACCTAGGGTTGCTTCATGCCCAGGATGGCGATAGAACACGACCATGTGACAACATAAGTTTACACGCTGTGTATTCTTTAAACATACCAAGTAGTCCATTTTTTACAAACCTTGAGCTTATTTCCCTTTTTTGGCAATATTTAACAAAAAAAATTACTGATGAGTTTGAACTGAGGATTTTTCTTGACGTTGTGGAGTCATGCATCAGCGAGGACCACAAGTTTTACGCCAGGAGAGCGACGATGATCATACTTCAAAGATAGTACGCCATGGGATACCAATGGAACCTGAAGTCAAGACAGCTACGACATAATCTGTTATATAGATTGAATGTGTTGATGCACAGTTCTGTGAAGGTTTTGTGAGGTTTATTCAGACCATCTAGGGAGAACCATAGGCTGCCACCAATATGGTATAGCTAATGAAAATATTCCAGCAAGAGCATCCACATGCTTTTTTAAGGGATAGAGGACCACATTCTACAGAATCATGGTTAGGATCAATGGTTACTATATTCGAGCATCTTGAGACGCATCATGAGAGAAGTGTCAATCTTGTGACATATATACTATGTGATTCTTCCAAGAGATGGTGGGATTTTATCATCAGGTAGGGAATCATCGGTATATGACATGGGAATAATTTCAGGAGGCCATATATGATTATTATATTCCCAAGATGTTGAGGGTGGACTGACCCTAGGAGTTCTTGCACCTGGTGTATAAAAGATTCATATTTATGGAATACTCTATATAGTTTACTAAGCTTCAGTGATTCACATTTATTCTGATGGGTGATGATATATTGAAATCTAGACAATTTGAGGATGGTCTCAGGTTTGACATTGGATCACAATTGAATGTGTTCAGGTTGCATTCTTTCTCTGCTATTGTGAATTAGGTTCTAGTTATCGAGTGCAACCAACAAGAATCTATGGTTGTGAGCAAGGGGGTTCGACACTGAGATATGGTACTCTCTCTACCAGATGAAATATGAATCATATTGACATTTCTCATTGGAATACGAGTAGACAGAACATTTCTTCTAGTATCTAGGTGAGGTAATACCAGTGTGGAAGGATTGGGAATACTAAACCTCAGTGCTTGATGGACGTGGTTGATTGAAATGCTTGTGGAAACATGGTATATTTACAATGGTTTTGTAGGACGTTTCCAACAGCATCTAGTGAGAAAGGGTCTTCACTAACTCCACATTCAGAAGTGGAGTCAATAGCTTCTCACCAGTCAGGTAACTAGAATACTTCATGTTGTTTAGTACGAGGCAGTGGTCGGGGAAATGGTAGCCAGACCCCAGGACCTCAGCGACAGTAGGGAAGGTCAGATTAGGGTAGCCAAGCAGTGTCTGAGGGCCATGATATATGATAGACTTATGTAGTGTAATAGACCCAGCAAGACCATGATACTAAATTTTATACTATCAGATGTAATATTCAACTCACCTCTGTTTTATATTCTAAAATTTTTGATACCTGTGCAACACATAGTTTTATATATATGGTCATTATGGAAATCCTTGGGCTCTGTGTTTATAGTACTTCTTATGTTATGATTCTAGACACTCTGTTAGGAATTCAAACGGTAGATGTGCATTATTGTTTGGAGTTCCCCCTTGAGAGTGGTGGGTGTCACTCTCTATGGAACCTCTATGTATTAGAGATAAAGTGATTTTATTTCATTCTCAGAACGGACTTGTTTTTTCCTCTTCAAGATTTTGCTGATTTCTATCGCTACTAGGTGAATTTTACTTCACCGTAGGGTAGAGAGTTTCTACATAAGGGTGAATGGGAAGTCCACGTGAGCAAAGATAGACCCGAGCATCATGTGCCAGGTTGAATGATAGTCCAGATTGCATGTTTATATATGGATGATTAGGGAACATGTCTGGATGATTTACATCTAGTGGTTGATTAATTCAGAGATGTTTTACCAGATAACTAGTCAGTCTTACCTCCAGTCAAAGAGCTGGATTTCACTATTAAGCTACTTCTAGGACCTTCACTAGTATCTATTTCTCCTTATAGGATGGATACAATGGAGTTACAAGAGCTCAAGAGGTATTTAGATGATCTGGAAGCTAAGGGTTTTATCCGACCCAGTACTTCTGCATGGGGTTCACTAATTCTTTTTACCAAAATGGAGGAATGTACCCTTAGACTATATGTAGACTATCGTAAACTGAACCAGTTAATGGTTAGAAAGTGATATCACTTTCCATGATAAGATGACTAGTTTGATAAACATTGAGTAGATTGAGTGTTCTTGAAGATTGACATGAGGTCAAGGTATCATCAGGTATGTGTTCTACTTAGATACATACCCTATAAATCCTTTATTAGTAGGTATATCCTATATGAGTAAATTGTTATGTAATTTGGTATCAATAACGTGCCTTCAGTTTTCATGGAAATATACTTACCTAGATTATTTTGTGGTGGTTATAATGGATGATATCTTGTTGTATTCTCACAGTCGATACGACCATGCCAAACATCTTGAAATATTTTTTAATACACTGAAAGTGCATCAATTATATGATAAGATCAAAAAATCTACATTTTTATTGATCAGATCCACTTACTAGGTCACGTAATCTCAGAGACTAGAGTATTAGTGGACCCAGAGAGGGTAAAATCAATAGTCAACTGGGAGGATCCTAAGATAATTTTTTAGGATTGGAGTTTCATGGGGATTGATAGTTACAACATGCATTTTATACTGGACCCATCATTCTTAGAAGCACTAATTACGAGCTTGAAGAAGATAGGTGTGGAGTTTGAGTGGTCAGATTCTTGTGACATAGCCTTTTAGTAGTATAAGGGTTTTTTTTACTTTAGCACTGATACTAATATTGACAAAGCTGGGAAAGAGTTACATTGAGTATTATGATGCATCAAGTATTGGGCTCAGAGTAGTGATTATGAAGGGGGGTCGAGTTGTTGCATATGGGTCTTGACAGTTAAGGCCACATGAGAGGAATTACCCGATGAAGTATCTTGAATTAGCTGCAGTTTTTCATGCTTTGTGATGTTGGATAAATTATTTATCAGTAGAAAATTTTGTGGCGTACACAGACCAAAAAAGAGACTCAAAATCATCTTTACTCTGAAAAAATTTGATTTACAACAATGAAGGTGGGTGGAATAGCTTCAGTTTTTGGATTTTGATCTTGCCTATACACCTGGGAAAATCTATGCAATGGATGACAGACTGTGCAGGAGGACTCATATACAGGTAGTGCAAAAGGCCAGTGGTGAGTGGAAGCTTATGGATTTGTTCTCCTAGATTATGTTAGAGGGGAAAACAGTCATGGATAGACCTATCTTTCTTCTTTGGATGTTACCTCTACCATACTGGATAGAGGGAGGATGAGGTAGCTATCATATTCTGAAGGTCTAGTTCTACGGGAGAGTGTGGAAGGGGAGGACCCTCCTCCTAGATGGAAGATGGGAAAGGATGAGCTTCTGTGTATCCATGGATGTGTGGGGGTTCTGTGGGATATACGTGAGGAGATGATGTGGGAGTTTCATTCTTTATCTTGGGAAGTTCATCTCGGAGTCACCAAGATGTACCATGACTTACTCCATTAGTACTGGTGGTTGGGCATGATTAATGAATGAGTAGGTTTTTGTTACATGGTATTCTACCTATCACTAAGATATGAAGGAACATCAATGTATGGATGGGATTTTATAGAATCTACTCATTCTTAAGTTGAAGTGGGATGATGTCATGATGGGGTTACTGAGGTCTCCTAGAAGAAATGATGTAGTGTGGGACATATTTGATAGGATTACGAAGGTCGCTCACTTATTTCTAATCAAGGGGAGCTTCAGTGTTGATAAGATCAGAAAGCTATATATCTAAGAGGTGGTATGACTTCTAGTTATCATTATCATTCATTATTCAGTTGTTTACTTTTATTATGTGTTTTTTATTGCTTCCGGTATTTTTATTATTTATTCTGGTATGTTACTCTCTGCTAATGAGGGAATAGTATTCCAACTATCACATCCTAGGCCCTTGCTGAAAGTTGGTAGCCTCTTGAATTTTGGGAAATGTGATTGAGGCCATATGGAAAACAGTGTATGGGGAACCTTTCAGTGGATTCCAGATCATGGGCATTAAAAAGTTGTATCATTGGATTTTCTTTTCTACTTTGACTTACTTTTTGGAGCCTATATACTGAGATAGGAAGGAATGGGTAGTTGGTAATGATTTATGCCCAGGAGGATCTAAACTGTGTACAAGGAAAATCCAAGTTATCTAGAATATTGAAATTTATCTGGTTTTGAAATTATTAAAGTTGATTTTATTTCACCATTGGGTGATGCACTAGTTTTTATCTATTATTGTTCATATTATTATTGTTATATTTTGATACAACCTGATGAGATGAAGATATTCAATCTCGGGCATCATATAGACCCTTTTTAGAATCACATTCCAGGTATTATTCCATGTCATCTAGGTTGCATTAGAAATTTCATGCTTTTGTGATAGTTTATTTGATTTCTATGCATGATGTTGTGTTAGTTTTGTGTTTTAAATAATGGTGTGACGTCATTTTTCAATCCATAAGGAGTATGGGACCTTATGAATTGGGAAATGATGCACAGATGAAATATAGATGTTAAATGATCTTGTTATACATATGGTTAGAATTGGATGAAATTCTTAAAAAATTGTTTTTGTGATATGTTATGATTGGGTTCCAAATGTTGATTCGTGGGGAGTATGGGCCCTCACAGATTAGAATTTGGTATTCCACTGGTTTGGTTTCTAATGAACAGTAGTTTTCTAGAAAATTTATAGTTTCTGTCATGAAATACCATGTATACATGGTTTGTAGTTTATCATAACATGTAGTGTGTTCTTCTTGTTTGAGAAATAAGATGTTCTATGTTTTAAAGAATTTCATGTCATGTACCATATGTACACGCTGTGTAATAGCTAAACATGTAACCGTCCATGTGATGGGAAACACAGGCTATTGAGTTTTGACCAAAACACACCATGTTCCTTCGGTACATGACATTTAGCTTTCCTAGGCAGAACCCATGTGGACATGGTTGTGTGGGTTTATAGGGTGAGTAGGACAAGCCTTTGTACACACCTCGTGTGAATGGAACATGCCATGTACCTAGGGTTAATACACACCCAGTCCAGTGTTAGAACGCGACCATGTGACAATATAAGGGTACAAACCATGTATTCTTTATACATGCCATGTAGTCCATTTTTTACAAACATCAAGGGTTTTTTCTTGTTTTGTTTTGGCACTACTGGACGAAAAACATTGATGATGACCATGGACAATGGAGTGTTTTGACCTTGTAGAGTCAAGTCTCCGCGATGACGACACGTTGTATGCCTGGAGAGCGGGGATGATCATACTCTAGAGATGGTAGGCCATAAGCTTCCAATGGAACCTCCTGTCATGCTAGTGGCGTCACCATCTATTATATAGAGTGTTGGTGCTAATTCACATTTCACTGAATGTTTTGTGAGGTTTTTGGAGTCCTTTCAGGGAGCATCGTAGGATTTCACCACTATATTAAAGTTGAAAGATGTATTCCAGCAGAAACATCTACATATTGTTTCATGGTATAGAGGAACACATGATAAAGAATCATGGTTTGAATCAATGATGACTATAATCGAGTATCTAAAGACACCTCTTGACATAAGCTTCGAGAAATCAACACATATGCTACATGATTCTTCCTAGAGATGATGGGATATTATCACTCAGGAAGCGCATCATTGTGATATGAGATAAGAAGACTTTATAGAGTCCATCTATGATTATTATTTTCCCAATATGTTGAGTGCTGACCAAGGCTAGGAGTTCATGCACCTGGAGCAGGGCACACTATCAGTTATAGAATATTCTACATAGTTTAATGAGCGTAAGAAATTCACACCTATTCTGATGGGTGAAAATGTATTGAAATCTAGAATATTTGAGTATTTTATTAGGTTTGAAATCTGATCACAGGTGAATGTATTCATGTTTCCATATTATATTGTAAATTAGGCACAGATTACTGAGCACAACCTATGGGAATCTAGCGGTGTGAGCTAGGGCGGTTCATCACCGAGATATCATACTCTCTCGACTAGAAGAAAGAAGCCTCTTATGGAGATTTCTTGAAGGGATACGAGTACATTGAACTTTTATTACAGTACCCATGTGAGGTGATTCCAGTGTGGATGGATTGGGAATACTAGACCTTAGTGTCTGGGGGAACTGGTTGAATTCTGATCTTGCAGCAATATGGTCTATTTATAGTCATTCTGCATGATGTTTCCACCATCATCTGGTAGGATAGGGTCTGTAGTAAATCCACATTTAGGAGTGGGGTTAGCATCTTCTCAGTAATCAAGGAACGATAATACGTCAGGTTGTTCAGGCCGAGGAGGGGGGGTCATGGCCATGGTAGCCAGACCCCAGGACCACAACGACAAGAGGGCGGGTCAGTTCAAGGTAGCCAAGTGGTGTTTCAGGGCCGTAGTACATGATAGAATTATGTAGTGCAATAGGCTGAGCAGGACCAAGATTCTAGATTTTCTATGGTCAGAGGTACTATTCTAGTAACTTCTGTTTTATCTTGTACACATTTTGATACTGGTGATACACATGGTTTTATATATGGGGCCATTGTGGAAAGTCATGGGCTATGTGTTTACAATAATTCTAATGTTATGATTCTAGACACTCCGTTAGGGATTAGAAAGGCATGTGTGCATTAGTGTATGGAGTTCCCCCTTAATATTAGTGGTCATCACTCTCTATTAAACCAATATGTCAAAGAGATTAAGGGATTTGATGACATTATCGGAATGTACATGTTGGTTTGTTTTCAAGATTTTGTTGATTTCTATCGTCGCTAGGTGAGTTTAACTTCATAAGATATCAGAGAGTTTCTACATATGGGTGAATGGGATGTCCACGTGAGAAAATCTAGACCCGAGCCACGTGGTTTGGGTGGAATGATAGATTGAATTGTGAGTTTATATATGGATGATCATAGAACATGTTTGGAATATTTACCTTCAGTGGTTGACCATTTCAGGGAAATTTTTTCTTACAACTTCTAAGGTTTACCTCTTGTTAGAGTGGTTTAGTTCACTATTGAGCTAGTTCTAGGAGCTGCATTAGTATCTATTCCTCCTTACATGATGGCTACAATAGAGTTTAAATAGGTCATGAGGTAGTTGGAATATCTTGAAGATAAGGGTATTATCTGACCCAATACTTCTCCTTGGGGTTCACCAGTCCTTTTTGTAAAAAAGGAAGAAGGTACCATTAGTCATTGCATGGACTATTGAAAACTGAACCAGTTGATGGTTAAAAATTGATACCCCTTTCCTCGGATAGAAGTCCTTTTTAATCAACATGAAGAGTTTGAGGGTTGTCAATGATTTAATTGAGGCCAGGATATCAATAGGTACATGTTCAACATTGAGACATACCTCATACAGTCATTCGAATTAGGTATGTACTATATGAGTAGTTGGTTATGTTGTTTGGTCCCACGAACGAACCAGCAGTTTTCATGGAACTATCCTTACCTAGATTATTTTATGGTGGTTTTCATGGATGATATCTGGTTTTATTCTCACAATTGATACGACCATGCCAAACACCATGAGATATTTTTGAATACACTAATAGAAAATCAATTATATGCTATGCTCATAAAATTCCACTTCTAGATGGATAAGATACACTTACTAGGTAACTTAATCTCAAATACTAGAGTATTAGTGGACCTAGAGAAGGTAAATGAAGTAGTTACCTAAGAGCATCCCTAGATCATTTTTGAGGTGCAGAGTTCCTTTGGGATAGCTGGTTGATAAAATCATTTTATATAGGACTTCTCACTCTTAGTTGTACCAATGGTGGGATTGATCCAGAATGATGTGAAGTTAGAGTGGCCAGATTCTTATGATGGTTCATTTTACGTGTTGAACGGGCGTTGGAATTCAGCACCAATACTGATATTACTAATGCTGGGCAAGAGTTACACAATGTATTGTGATGCATCAGGTATTTGGATGAGATTAATATTTATGTATGGTGATCAAGTTGTTTTTTATGGGTCTCGACAATTGAGGACACATGAGAGGAATTTCCCGATTCATGATCTCGAATAAGTTGTAGTTGTTCATGATTAGTGATGTTGGAGAAATTATTTTTTAAGAGACCATTTTGTGGTGTCCAAAGACCAAAAAAGTTTCAAATACATCTTTAACATATGTGATTTGAATTTGAGGCAGCAAAGATGGGTGGAATACCATCATTTATTGGATTTTGGGCTTTGCTATATGCTTGGAAAATACAATGCAAAGTCTATCATTCTGAGCAAGAGGACTCAGATACAGGTTGTGTAGGAGGCCAGTAGGGAATGGATGCTTATGGATTTTTTCTTTGAGATTAATTTAGAGGTGCACAATTTTTAGGGATAGAATTACATTTCAACTTTATTTTTTACCTATACCATAGTGGAAAAAGTGAGGATGACGTAGCTATCAGATTCTGAAGGCCTAGTTCTGTAGGAGAGTATAGCCGGTGAGGACCCTCCTCCTAGATGGACGATCAATGAGGATAAAGTTAAGCATATCCATTGAGGTGTGTGGGTTCTAGGGGATATACGTGAGAAGATGATTCAAGAGTTTCATTCTTCTTCTTGGGTAGTGCTTCCCAAATTCACCATGATGTACCATAATTTACGCCAACAGTATTGGTGGTTTGGAATGAAGCAAGAAGGATCTAGTTTTGTAAAGTGGTGTTCCACCTATCAGAAGGTGAAAGCCTAACATCAGCGGTCAAATGGGATTTTATGGTAGCTACCCATTCATGATTGGATATGGGACTATTTCATGATGGATTTAATGATATGGTTACCAAGGCCACCTAGAGGAAACGATGCAATGTGGGATATATTTGAGAGGCTTACAAAGGTATCTCACTTCTTGCCGATAAAGGAGACCCTAAGTGTTGATGAGCTAAGAAGAATTTATAACTTAGAGGTGGTAAGACTTCATGGGGTCCCTTGTTCTATAGTTTCAGATAAGGAATCCCTCATTAGATCTCGTTTCTGGCATTGTTTTCAGAGGGTTTTGGGTACACAGGTGCTTATCAGCAAAATTACCACACTCAGACCAATGTCTAGATAGATCGTATGATACAGGTGCTAGAGAACATGTTCTGTGCATGTGTCGTATAAATTCAGGGATATTGGGAGAATCATATACCCATAATTTATTTTTCATTTAATAATGTCCTCTAGGATACTATTCATATGGTGACATATGGGGATTTGTACAGAAGGACTTTCCGATTACCCCTATGTTGGGTGGAGGGAGGAGAGGAAACTATGTTGGGACCTCGTCTTGTCCAAGAAACTGTTTTGCATGTTCAGTTTAATCAGAAGAGGATGGCTACTACACAGTCTCTCCACAAAACATACACTGATCATCATAGATGACAATTATAGTTTGAGGTTGGGGATCAAGTATTCCTGAGTGTCGCTTCGAGGATAGAACACAAGAGTATCAGGAGACAGGGTAAATATTCTTCAAGATATGTTGGACTATTTGAGATTCTGGGTCGAGTTTGGTCGGTTTCCTATTGGGTAAAATTACCTCAGACGTACCGAGCCATGAACAATGTCTTCCATGTATCTCTGTTATGTTGATATCTCTGAGACCCATCTCATGTTTTTTAACTTGAGGAGGTTGAGCTTTAGGTTGATGCATCCTTTAAGGAGCATCAGATTCGTTTTTTTTGGATGGAGTATGAAATTTCTCTAAGGCTAGTCAGTTCCTCTCGTATTGGTGAAAATGCACCATGGCCATGTATATCACAAGACTTGGGAGAGGGAGGCTGACGTACATACTCAGTGGTCAGAGTTATACTCATATATTAATTCACTAAACTTAGAAGGGAAATTTGGGGACAAATTACTTTATGGGGAGATATTTGTAAGAACACAATTCATATATTGTGGTGCAATTTTCATTTATTCTTTTTTCCTTTAAGTTGTTTTTGAGAAAAAAAGGTAAAGAAGGCATGTACATGAATCATAATATCTAATAGGCTTATTCAGGGTTAAACTCAGTTTAATCCTAAGTACATGTCATGTATATTGGCCCTATATGATTGGAATACATGTTGAGTGGGAATATCGGAAAATATAAGAGGAGAAACAAACCACATTCCATGTACTTCCTAGTAAATGCCATGTAGTCAGGTCAGAAGGTTATGGAAAGTGAGTAAGAGGAATTCAGCCACCAAATGAACAATAAAATGATGTACATTCCATGTATATGGGTTTACCTGCCATGTAATTTGTGTTTTTCACATGAAATGGGAATCAACCATTTTCTTTATTCATTTGGACAGAAGGCTCCCCAGGGGAACTCAAGATGAGCGTCCAAACTTCAACCACTTCTCAATTGATCATTTGAACTCCAAATAAATCACTTTTGATATTTTTTGAACCCAATCGGTAAGCTCTCGATTACTCTAGAGCCATTATTGATGATTTTAGTTCTCAAATATATTATTTAAAGGTGAATTATTATCCTAGTTTCATATATCTAAATTGTTCTCGCATGAATTGAATGTCTATAAAGGATTATGAGAGTCATACCATGATGAGGTAGGTGGTCTCATGCAATTTGATTTAATATTAAGTTGTTTATATGTGTCGTTATGTCATAGGACATGTTTCAGGTATCGCTTGTTTGAGAATTTGACCTATGTTAATACCTAATGTCTTGGAGGTGATTGAGTAAATTAATTTAATCTTAATTAAGCTTATTTGGTTCGATTAAAGGGCCACCCCATGAGTGCATTTTTCCTCAGATGACCATTGTTTAGCCTTCTGTCCTAGGATGCTGATGGGTATGAATTTTATTCCCATTTGAACTGTTGATAATATGAATTTGGTTAATTAAATGGTTTCAATGTGAATATGGTTGTTAAATCCTTTTGATAAATTGATTCACATGTAAGTCTTATTATATAAATTTTTCCACCTGAGTTGATTTTTGGTAACCAAGTAATAGTGTAATTTACATGTTTTTTTTAGAATGATAAAATACTAATATACTAGTATAGCCCCTAAAACATGCTAAAATTTAGGTACACTGAGCATGTCCCTAATTTTATTATGCTGAAATACTGATACAAAATGATAGGCCCTAAAACATGCTAAAATGCTGATACACAATGATTTTACCTAACAATAATATGTTGAAATGAAAACACATCATGCTTGGCCCTAATACATATTTAAATGGAACTACTTATTATGCATCTGCCAAGACAAATCACAATATTGTATTCAATCTTCACTTCTTTTTTTAGATATCCTACTGAGGTATCTATTGTGTTTACTTTATATAGGGGATTGAAGAACTTAAGGTGAACCCCAAGAATTATATAATTCAATGAATTTGAATTGATTAAATAACATTAGATGAATGAAAATGAATTTCATTACATGTAGGATTGATGACATTCGAGTACCTATTAGTTTACTGCATTTTCACTATTTTACACTATAGTTTCATATAATCACTGACAGATTTGAACAAACCTTCGATGGTTGCCTACTGGGATTTTTTTTCACACACTATTTGGCTCAGGTTTTTAGGCCCAAAAATACTATATTGTTATAGTTGTCAATAAGAGAAGGGATCTTTATACAGGTAACTGATTGCTACATAGGATCAACCGAGAATGGGACCATGACCAGGCATGTGATGCAGTTGAGTATCATTTTGTTTTACTTTACTTTGGTATTGTTTTGTACTTGATTGTAGGGTATCAGGTTTTTTTGTTTTCTTATAACATGTGACATGCTACTTCATTTTGATATAATATGTATTCCAGTTATCTTTATATTTTATTTTTCACTATTTTACTTCAGTTGCAGGTTGTTTACTACTTTTTCTATTATTAATATTTATTCTGTTGTGTTACACTCTGCCAATAGGCACATAGTTTCCCCACTATCACACCCTAGGCCCTCAATTCTAGAAAGAAGCCTCTGGAGTTAGGGAATCTTCTCTTGAGGAAATGATCCCACCCATGTATGGGGCACCTTTTAGTGGTATCTAGATCCGAGACATTCAATGTACAAGGAATATGGAGATCGAGGTGACGTTTTGACATTCTATCCAATTTTTTTGTCCTTGAATGGGTGATTATATCTAAGGAGTCATATATATACAATGTATAATGTCTTTCTATGAGGTCATAACTCAATGGTTTAGAGACTATTACAAGAATAAAGTTGGATAAGAGTTAATTATTATTGTTCACAAATCGTTTGGTCGTACCTTTGACTTTTCAGGAATAACATCTTCATACATTCAACCATTCAATATTTGTTCTTCATCCTCGAATATAGTAGATTTATGTGGTTTTTAAAAAATATTATTGGTGGTTACTTATGAAAATGAAGGTGGTTGATTTTGATTTGAGATTCTTCAATTTTCAATATGTTATGTAAGAGCATCAGGGATTAGAAAATATCTTGTAATATTTATGAATACCTATCTGGAAAGGGGTGTAGATAACAATGTATTTCATAATAGGTATCCCAGGAATGGTTTGGAAACATGTTTCTATATGGTTGATAGTGGATTAAATCAAAAATTATGCTCATTTTATCTATATTCATGAATCTTATATGACAGAGGAATTGACAAAAATCTATATCAGAGAATAGGTAAAGAGGAATGGAATACCAATTTCTATAGTTTTAGATTGAGATATAACGATTATGTCTTATTTATAAAAACACTTAAAGAAATTCATTGGTAATAAATTGACAATGAGTATGGTGTATCAATGTCAGATAGGTGGGATATCTGAAAGGAATATACAAACTGTGGATGACATGCTACTGGATTCATAAATGGATTTTATTGGATCATGGGAACAACATGTTCCATTAGTGGAGTTCTCAAATAACAATTTTTATGGAGCCTATATACATAGGGCTCGTTTTGAAAAAATTAATGGGAATCATTTTTATTATTCACTCTATTGGGTGGAAATAGGTGAGACATAACAGGTTGGGTCGATCCATGTCTAAGAAACAAAGCATAATATTTCTTTTATCAATAAGTTAATGGACACCACTCAAAAATGTCAAAAATCATATGAGGATCATCGTCAATGGTCTATGTCATTCATGGTGACTAATCATGTGTTTTCTAAGATCTCTTCAAGGATTCTATATTGTCGTTTTTGTAAGTAATACATGTTCTTTCCTCGATAGTTTGGCCATTATGAGATATATGAAAAGGATGGTGAGGTTACATGTCATATGGAAATAACATCATGGTTTAGTATTTTACTTTATGTGTTCCATGTAACTCAGTTGAAAAAGTAACATTCTGATCCTTACCATGCCATTTCATGGGATCTAATTAGCCTAGAGTTGGATGCTTCATTGGTTCATGTTCTAGTGTAGATTGTTTATAAGTGATAGATATTTTTGGTTGGAAAAGCCTTAGTCTAGTGTGGGTTTTATGACAACATGGTTAGAGTAAAGAAGAGACATGGGAAAAAGAGAGAGAAATGAATGAAAAATAGCAAGAACTCTTTTAGAGTAATGATGGTTTTCTACATTATGTGGATGGGAAAGCTAATGGTGTGGAGAATTTAACACCCCGGTTTTAAGTTAGTAATTGTTTTTTTATTTGTTTATGTATGTATAGTGTATGGGTGAATTTTGGTAGGGTTTGGAATATTTTGGAATTTATTGGGGCTTTTATATATGTCACGGTTTGAGAATGGTTTGTGGAACCTATGAAACCCCTACATGAAACTGTGCATATTAAGACAGAAGCTAAGGGGAAGGCACATGGGTAGGTGCATGGTTTTTTCCATCCATGTAGAAACCCAGGTTATACCATGAAAAGTATAACAATTGTATTTTTAACATTGGGTTCATAGTTTTTCTAACTACCTGAGCCAGCATTACGAGGCCCTCCATGAGGCCGAGGCTGGAACACAATTAGCACATGGTTTTTCCTAATCAAGTGACTAACAATGTACAGTTTAAAAATAAGATCATAAAAAAGTGAATCTAGTTTAGGATTTTGTTTTAAACCATTTTTTTGAACCAAACATACCCTAACTCAAGATTTGTACCCATAATGGAATTGGATCCCTTTAATGTCTAATTAGAAGTGATACTGAGGTGTTTCTTGGTTCGATGATCCCTAATTCTCATTTTATGTCATAATTTGACATAGTTATTTATTGTTTTTCTTAGATATAAATCTCTATCTCACTCAGTTTCTTATATATAGTCTACTACATATATATATAAGGTTGTTAATTCCAATGATGGTTTTATTTGGATTTTTTTGAAGATAGAGGAAGATATCTAAGGCTATTTTTTTTAGATTCAACCTGGTTTAGTTGGTGTTTTAGTGAAATTCATTGTTTTCATCGTAAATTCAAAGGTAGGTTTTTTCAATATCAAATCCTCTTCATATAAATTTTGGGATTTATTTAACAAGGATTGTTTTGATTTAAATTGATTATTAAATTGTTTTGAAAGCATAGTAATAACCCTCTTTATTGATGGTTTGTGTATTGTTTGATTTTTATTGTGGAATTCTAGAATTTTGGGAAGTGGTTATGAAATGTTATTTGTATTCATGATTTTAAAATGTTTCTTTTTTAAATTTTTGTAAAATGTTTTATAAGTGAGGTTTTTACTAAAATAATGGTTTTATTGAAATGCGTTGAAATAGTTTTTTGAAAGGTTTTCCATAAAAGAATGAGTTTATTAAAAAAAAGTAATTAGTTGGTTTGAAATGACTTTGGAATACATGGGATATGTGAGATTATGATTTAGACGTGACCCTGGATAAGGGGCCTATACGATGTGGGTAAAAAGGCAGGTGACCCTAGATAAGGGGAATTTTTCATTAAATAAGAAGAAGACTGGCCACTTTGTGATGAATTTTTGGATAGATGAGAAACCTCTAATGAATTTGTAACTATCATAGAAGTATGAATGTGTAGATATGTGGTGAATCCTGGAATGGGTATTCCAAAAATAAATGTGAAATAGTTTAAATAATTTGTGGTTTATTTCTGTAGAAAATGGATTTTGTTTAGAAAAAATATTTTTCATAGAAATATTTTTGGCTTGTTCTAAATTATTTTCAATTGGTTATATATATATATATATATATATATATATTATTATAAATGTTTTAATCTTTTCTATCCCAGTTGCATGAGTGGGATAGTAATCTGGGAAAAGACTTCTAACATTTATTACTCACCCCTTCTTTAGAAAGATGGTGATTTGTTAGATATCGTTTATCTGGACACATGAAAAGTAAATGTTGCACACATCATTATTAGTGAAATATGATACATGGGATAATTTGTGTAGTTGGGGAATGGATCATATTTGTAGCTATGGATTCATGCCTTAGAGTCTTTGTTCTTTTGTTTGTTTTGTCTTCTAATGTGTTCATTGAGGTTTTGTATTCTTCTATTAGAGTAATCATTTTTTGCTTGATTTTGATATAATGGTATTGCAGAGTAATTTTACATTATTATCATGCATCAAGTAGTGTTATTTTTGTTATGAATTTTTTTTGTTATTTTATTTTAAATGTGAAAATTTTCCCCCAACCAATAATTATTCCATTTTAATTTATTTTCATCGTTGGGTATCATGGGGATGTCACCTAAGGAAATTTAATTTCCTTTTACCTTCTCAATACAATGTGGAGGGGTGAGATGTTACCATTAGGGTATAATAAAAAAATAACTATACAAGACAACTGGCCAGATGGTGGATTTGGAAAGATCCAATGATGGTTACATGGTTCCACTATCTAAATAGTTGAGAAACTAAGCTACATTTATTCTACCTAGAGATTCTATCTATTCATTAGGATGGGCAGTAGCCACTTGATGGGTGTAAGCCACGTGGGTTGTTTGCTTTCGAGTGGGCACATCAGATTAGAAATTTATATCTGTCCAAAATATTACTATGTACTAGGGTGTAGTGTAGGGGAAGTCTGAGGTTGATCCCATGAGAGGGACACTATTTTGAGGGGAGAACAAATCTCTTCTTAAATCCTTTGCAAGATTACTTACTAGTTTGATTATTTTTTGGAGTTTTCTATATTTTTTTGGGTTTTACTTCTATAAGGCCCCGGCCTTAAAACTTACTTAATATTGAATTAAATGAATAATTCACATTGAGGATATTTTCAGGTTTAGAGTTTTAGAGAATTAGATCATAAATCATGAATTACATTCCACATTTAAACAAAGTGGTTACATAAAAGATAGTATTCGTTTTTCCCCATCAACGGAAACATATTTAAAATAAAACATGGATTCTTTCTTGACACTTACTTGACACTATCATCATAACATGCACCTTTCCCTTAACCTGTGAAAAAAATTTCAAAAAAATGGGATGAGCATAAAAATCTCAGTAAGGGATATAAAAGTACGAAAAGAAAACATTAGTCCATGTATGAAATCATACGTTACTCATAAAACATAAGCATTCTAACATACCTCATCAAATCATTAATAAATCATAAAAATCATAAGGAATAAAGGTAACTTGAGGCATTCATAACATTCTTACATAGGGATTAACCCTATTGGTTATGTTTGGAATACCCATCACTGTATATTCCCTAAATCTCTTCGGAGAAACCTTAACGTTTAACTCCTTCGTCTTACCCAATGCATTGGAGAGCTATATCGGGCTCACCCGCCCTTAGTTTATCACGGAACCACCCGTCTTCATAAAAAATTCCCAAGAACCATAACATAATCATATCACATTACTTAATCATAATGGAAATATAACATTCCCACATATTAATTTTTTAGATATTGAAATAATGAATCCATTCTAAAAACCATTTTCAAAAACATTTAAAATATTTAATAAAGAGATCTTTGAATCAAAGTGTCCCATACCACTTTGAAGCTTTTAACATTTTAAACCATTAATATCCATATAAATAAATCCTTAAAACCATTTTGAAAACATGGATATTAACGAGAAATATGTATAAGAATAAATCATTAAAACATTTAAAGCGATATTTTAGCTAAAGGGTTTTTAACAAAATGAGAGACATTTGAATACAATGATTGAGGAATAACATGTAATCAAAACTTTATAACATCATGAGAATAAAGGGATTCATGATATATTATTCCAAAGGACAGTATATACACCATATAAGAGTGAATTGGTGTATAACAACAATGAAGTCTCAATAGAATTGTAAAATGAGATGAAATCCCTTATAAAGAAGGTATCCTTAAATTAAGGATAAATCAATCTCATAATTATGTGTGACAAATATAAATACACACAATATAAGTGGATATTAGGTGTAAAACAACCAGAGGTCATTCAAACATATTCATATAATTACATATTCAATAACTACAAGTTGAACCCAAAGAAATCGAAATTGGGTTAAGAAGTTCCCTTGGTAAAATTCGACAGCCTAATGGTGTCACATTAAAATTCATAAAATGAGTTGATGAGAGATAAAAAGGGTATCTCATCACTTGGAAATAAAATTTAGATCAATAAGGATATATAATAACATATCCCAACATTACAATATTAAAATTACAAGACCCAACAAATAAGTCTTTTAAAAAGAGGAGGGTGAAAAGTTCCCTTACCGACTTGGGTATCTTTCGAAGCATACACCCCATGAAAGAAGGACAATACAACATTGATGTAAATACTCATAAACGAAATTTTATTACACAAAGAGTATAATAATGGGCAGTACATATACCACTCAAAGGAAATGGTGGAAAATGTAGCATAAATCTCACGGGAATAAAAGTGAGATGAAAAATCCCTTACGAAAACTCAGTAGCCTAACGGCGCTACTTAAAACATCCAAAAATGGATTGATGAGATAAAATAGGGTCTATAATCATATAAACATAAAATTTAAATAAATAGGAATATAAAAGAAAATCCCCCAACATAACAAATAGGAGCTTAAAAGAAGTGACATAATGGAGAGTACTAAAATAGAAAGAGAGAGGTTGGATCTCTTACAAAAATTTGGTAGCCTAACGGCGCCACTCAAAACTTCCAAAATTGATTAATGAGAGAAATTAGGGTCTCTAATCATATGAAAATAAAAATTACAGTAAGAGTAATATAAAATAACATCCCAATCATAAGAAATATTAGCTTAAAAGGAGTGACATAAAAGAGTGTACTTAAAAAGAAAGAGAGGGGTAGGGTCCCTTACCTCAAGTCTGACTTGTCTTGATTGTTTCTTTATATTCCTGAATAATAAACTTTGGTCAATTTATAATTTCCTAAGGAACTCCTTTGAAGATTATTATTCAGTTTATATCACATATTATAATGTTATAATAATTGTTTAATAATGTTAGTTCATATCAGACGTTTTTGCCGATGTTTGGTACATGAGTCAAAAATGAACTTGTTTGAAAAATGATTGCCCATGTATTTATAAGTAAATAATTTACAGAATAGTATTAATGATTAAAATATCATATATATCCAGTACATATTCATTTTATTCTATTCCATATCATTTAGAGACAAAAATGAAAAGCACCGTTCATGGAGACGGCAGGTCGTACGTATGCATGAACGCTACTTTCATTTTTTTTGTCATATTAATGGAATTAAAAATAAATGATATATATATATATTATAATTACAGTATAATATATATGTTATATAGGTCACATATGTTCATTAATTTCATTCTTTATACATTCCATGTATTTCATGTACGAGTCACATCGCTTGACGAGACAGTAGTCCACACTTCCTCATATGACATTATCGCATTTGCACAACAAGAAATGAATAAAGGTACATTCTAAATATAAAATACAAAAGCATATATTAAACTTAAATACCATATATATCATATATAAAATACAGTGACATCATAATGGCCACCTTTAAAGGTGTTAAAAGAATATTGAACAATCATCGTTTCGTGAGGCAGAAAATCGCCAACCACAGAAACAGTATGTTATTTAACCATTAGACAAAGGTGTGTGTAAGTGTAGCTAGAATAATTCACATAAAAACATCCTATTATATTTTAGATACTGGTGTTGTTACAAAAGAAAATAATAAATAGATTTTAGGGGGTTGGAGAAGGAAAATAAAACATAAGAACACAAGAGAAAACACTACCTTTAAAACGGGTAACTCTCTTTGATTTATGCTCAAAGGCTTCCTTGGAAAGGATTCTGCCCAAAGTGAGGATTCAATGATGAATAGAGGGATGTGGAGAGATGAAATGGGCTGGGGTTGGCCGAGGAAAAGTATTGAGAGGTGTGTGTATGGTGGTAGAGGTGGGGGCCTTTTATAAGGGGAGAAGAGAGGCACTCTTGGAAAGTTATAACATATTACTTTATTAAAAAATAATTTTAAGATTTTAAAGGTCCCACAATTATATATTTAGAGTATAAGGTGATAATAGTTATAAATATACACATCCAATAGGGTTTTGACAAGTGTAGGTCTTATACTTTACATTATCTTTTCATTTTATTTAAATCGTTCATTTATGAGGTAATCACTGCATCATCACGGTGTCATAGATAAATTAATTTATTTAATGTTTAAAAATTATAAAAAAAATATCATGATGTAGTAAATAGTTTTATCTTTCTAATTAATATTTATATTCCAAAATATAACTTATATAACCCCATGAAAAAAGTGTTTTAGTAAAACAACACATGTTTGTGACCTTTTAATTTTAACTTTAAATAAAAAGGTATTAATATCATTTTCCAACAGAAGTGGCTCCATGGGGTCCCCAAGTTGACCCATGGATTGTCTTGGTCGGCCATGACACATCCAATAAGGGTAGGATATGTGTCAAGTTCATTTCATATTATTAAAACATTATTTTTACCTTAAATTACACTATTTACCTCTAATCGCGATTAAAAACATAAAAGTTACTATTCACCAAAAAATTATTTTAATCTCATTTAACCACATTTTACTTCCTAATGACAACCATGTATGTTGTATTTTTGAAATTCAAAACACAGAAGTGGTAAAGTTTCATTTAAACGAAAAATCTGTTTTTTTTAAGTACCACTTAGTGGTTTCACTATTCATCAAAAATTGAAGTTTTTCAGAAAAATACCAAAACTTCACCCTAAGCTATATTTGATATTCCGAATTAAAAAATGATGTCTATTTTAAAAAATTCAAATCATATAAGTTACATTAATTAATTTAATAATTAATTCCCGCTTTTATGACAAATAGCGTGTTTTTAAGAAACAATATCTATTAAAAGATTGACACTAGTTTAAGTCCAATTTCAAAGTGAAATTAATTCCAATGACCACTATTGGATTAAATGGTGAAAATATATTCTAATTTAACTTTAAAAACAATTCAAATGATAACTTAATATTATAAATAAATTTGATTAAAAAGAGGTTTTGAATTAAAATACAACATTTTTCACTATTCATTAAAAAAAGAACTTTATCGGAAAAATACCAAAAATTTACACAAAGTAAATTTTGATGTCCCGATTCTAAAGAAGAATTTTATTTTTTCAAATATAACACATAAAATTTTAAAAAAGTTTATTTAAAATAGGTTCTCCATCAAAAGGCGGTTAATCGACCTTTGAAAGAATATTAGAATGTTTACGCTTAAAATTTGATTCATTCGCATTTTTAATCCTCTAACATTTATTTTAAAGAGTAAAAATATTTGACAAACATATATAATCATTTTTTATTTAGTTTTGTTTATTCCCTCCATTACAACTGCTAGGCATTAACTACCATTTAAAATAATATTATTTTATTATTAGAGTGCAACGTAAGATTCCCAAGAAAGTTGTTGTTTTGTATTGGATATGCCATCGAGCATAGCGTCCCCTTTAAAGTAATATTAATATTTTATTCACAAATATGGATAAATGTGAAAATTTCATATTCTTTATTTACGTGGGGTGTTACATCCATCCCCCCTTTTGGGAATTGTGTCCTCGGAATTTTAAAATTGGGCTTCGAAACTTCATTGAAAATCCCACATCGGAACAAGAGTCAGTAATCAATCACTTTAAAATAAAGAAAGAGAAGTACAAAGGTCACCCGAGTTAACCCATACTAGGATTCCATGTAGGAAAACATGGATATGAAAGAAAAAAAAAAGGGTCATGTTCTGAGGGAGAGTGATAGAAAACATGTTTAGGAGAAAGTTAACCACAAGAAAATCACATACTTGTGGTGGGTTAAACGGTATTTGATTCCCCTGTAGGAAAAGTTAAAACAAAACATTTTTTTAAGTTAGTTTTCATTGAGGAATTTATTTTTGATCTTATGAAAACATACTTTCTTGTCATTTTGACTTTCAAAATTTACCAGATTTCTTACACAAACTTGTACTTTCCCCAAATGATGAGTATTTAGGAAGACTTCTTTACATTAAGAGGGATATAATCAACTACTAGAGAATCACCTAATCCACAAAACAAAACTATATACTTCCCATGTATTTAGACCTTAACCAAACCTAAAACCTAAAAGGTTAGTATGAGATCAGATAATACCCAAAAAGGATAAAAATATATATTCTTAATCTCCAAAATTTGTCAAACAATACCCAAAGTTCAATAAAGACCATTCAATAAACAATTTGAACATAAAATTCTTCAAAGTAAACCAAACTAAGATTGAAACCCAAATATTTGAAGGATTTAATCACATAGTCTTCCAAGGTACAAATTAACACTTATCTCCAAATAACATCAGTTGCTCTTAAAGTCTCATATTGAAAAGTAATTAACCTAATCACATATCCTCCATGATAGGTTAATAATTTCCATAGATAACCCAAAATCAACTTACTCTTAATTCATAAAATCATCTAACTAAAAAGAATAAGTTATACTAACCAGGGACTTCATGTAGTCCAGTGGTAGACGATAAATACCAGTTGCACTTTGGTTGTGGGTTCGATTATCACAGCTTTGTCCGACGCGACGGGTTGTCACACGGTCTACGTGTTGTCCTTTTTATAAAACTCCAAAAATAACCCTAACATTTTTTGACCTCAATATTTTATTTATACCTCTCATTTTCATCCAAATTCGTTACGATCTCAACATCTTAATTCTTGAAGTCTTATTTCACCACCATAAGATAAAATAAAACGATTTCCAAAATGAATAACATCATACCTTGATCATGGCGTCCACTCGGTTTCATCGTCATCTTTCTCACGTAGGTAAAAGTCCCATGAATTACAAAAATGATTTAGAGATCCTTCAAAATCATTTGCTTCCTCCATCCAAATACACCTTGTACAACATGGGTCATATGGGTGTTCATAGAAAAACAGTTTTGGAAAATAATCATGTATGACATATAATTCCAAAACATCTGATAAAACACGATTTCTATATAATGGTCGGACAGAATTTGAGTTGAAACTTTATATTATTGGTCCTTTTGAAATACCATAAGTATGTGCTGAGAGACTATATTTTAAAAGAAAATATAAATAGGTTGCACAAGGGTCTCCTTCCTCAGCACCATTTTTAAAATCATAATATACTTCAAATTCTTGTGATAAGGTAAAATATTTGAAAATACCTTGATAATATTTACCTTTCTTGAAAATATGAGAATGTTGTGAAAATAGTATTTGTCTAAAAACAACCCATGATCCATGATGATAACGAGGTATAGTGGAGGTGTTTGATATCTCAAACAACTGCTTTCAAGTGAGTTTTATGCTAGAAAAAATTTCACAATCATCCGAACATGACTTTGCAATAATTATTGCAAGCATGTCATCAGGAAGAGATAGGAATGTCGTTTGAGATACTTATCCTTCCATTCGTAACCAACTTTAATTGACCTGAAAAAAGTTATAAAACAAGGATTTAACTGAAATAATAGATATAGTGACTAATCATGTGTCTAAAAAAACTCCTAATCCCTAAAGATGTCTAAACCGACCTCTGATACCAACTATAAGGTCGCGGCCTTAAACCTTAATTAATATTGAATTAAATGAATAATTCACATTGAGGATCTTTTCAGGTTTATAGTTTTATATAATTAGATCATAAATCATGAATTACATTCCACATTTAAACAAAGTGGTTATATAAAAGATAGTATTCGTTTTTCCCCGTCTACGGAAACATATTTAAAATAAAACATGGATTCTTTCTTGACACTTCCTTGACACTATCATCATAACATGATCTTTTCCCTTGACTTGTGAAAAACATTTCAAAAACATGGGATGAGCATAAAAAGATTAGTAAGGGATATAAAAGTACGAAAAGAAAACGTTAGTCCATGTATGAAATTATACTTTACTCATAAAACATAAGCATTCTAACATACCTCATCAAGTCATGAATAAATAATCAAAATCATAAGGCATAAAGGTAACATGAGATATTCATAACATTCTTACGTAGGTAGTAACCCTCTTGGTTATGTTTGGAATACCCATCACGGTATATTCCCTAAATCTCTTCGGAGAAACTATAACGTTTAACTCCTTCACATTACCCAATGCATTGGAGAGCTATATCGGGCTCACCCGCCCTTAGTTTATCACGGAACCACCCGTCTTCATAAACAATTCCCAAGAACCATAAAATAATCATAGCACATTACTTAATCATAAATGAAATATAACATTCCCACATATTACTTTTTAAGATATTGAAATAATGAAACCATTCTAAAAACCATTTTCAAAACCATTTAAAACATTTAATAAAGAGATCTTTGAATCAAAGTGTCCCATACCACTTTGAAGATTTTAACATTTTAACCCATTCATATCCATATAAATAAATCCTTAAAAACATTTTGAAAACATGGATATTAACGAGAAATATTTATAACAATAAATCATTAAAACATTTAAAATGATATTTTAGTTAAAGGGTTTTTAACAAAATGAGAGACACTTGAATACAATGATTGAGGAATAACATTTAATCAAAAATATATAACATCATGAGAATAAAGGGATTCAGGATATATTATTCCAAAGGACAGTATATAAACCATATAAGAGTGAATTGGTGCATAAAAACAATGAAGTCTCAATAGAATTGTAAAATGAGATGAAATCCCTTATAAAGAAGGTATCCTTAAATTAAGGATAAATCAATCTCATAATTATGTGTGACAAATATAAATACACCCAATATAAGTGGATATTAGGTGTAAAACAACCAGAGTTCATTAACACATATTCATAGAATGACATATTCAATAGCTACAAGTTGAACCCAAAGAAATCGAAATTGGGTTAAGAAGTTCCCTTGGTAAAATTCGACAGCCTAACGACGTCACTTTAAAATTCAGAAAATGAGTTTATGAGAGATAAAAAGGGTATCACATCACTTTTACATAAAATTTACATCAATAAAGATATATAAGAACATATCCCAACATTACAATATGTAAATTAAAAGACCCAGCAAAATAAGTCTTTTAAAAAGAGGAGGGTGAAAAGTTCCCTTACCGACTTGGGTATCTTTCGAAGCATACACCCAATGAAAGAAGGACAATACAACATTGATGTAAATACTCATAAAAAAAATTATATTACAAAAAGAGTAGAATAATGGGAAGTACATATACCAATCAAAGTAAATGTTGGCAAATGTAGCATAAATCTCACGGGAATAAAAGAGAGATGAAAAATCCCTTACGAAAACTCAGCAGCCTAACGGCGCTACTTAAAACATCCAAAAATGGATTTATGAGATCAAATAGGGTCTCTCATAATATTAAAATAAAATTTAAATCAAGAGTAATATAAAATAACATCCCCCAACATAACAAAGAGGAGCTTAAAAGAAGTGACATAAAGGAGAGTAATTAAAAAGAAAGAGAGAGGTTGGATCTCTTACAAAAATTTGGCAGCCGAACGGCGCCACTCAAAACATCCAAAATTGATTGATGAGAGAAAGTAGGGTCTCTCATAATATTAACATAAAAAGTACAGTAAGATTAATATAAAATAACATCCCAATCATAAGAAATATGATCTTAAAATGAATGACATAAAACAGTGTACTTAAAAAGAAAGAGAGGGGCAGGGTCTCTTACCTCAAGTCTGACTTGTCTTGTTCATTTCTTTATATTACTGAATAATAAACTTTGGTCAATTTATAATTGTCTAAGGACCTCCTTTTAAGATTACTATTCAGTTCATATCACATATTATAATGTTATAATAATTGTTTAATAATGTTAGTTCATATCAGATGTTTTTCTCGATGTTTGGTACATGAGTCAAAAATGAACTTGTTTGAAAAATGATTGCCCATGTAGTTATAAGTAAATAATTTCCAGAATAGTATTAATGATTAAAATATCATATATATCCAGTACATATTCATTTTATACTATTACATATCATTTGGAGATAAAAACGAAAAGCACCGTTCATGGAGATGGTAGGCCGTACGTACGCATGAACGCTACTTTCAGTTTTTTGTCATATTAATGGAATTAAAAATAAATGATATATATATATATATATTATAATTCCAGTATAATATATATGTAATATAGGTCTCATATTTTCATTAATTTAATTCTATATACATTCCATGTATTGCATGTACGAGTCACATCACTTGAGGGGGTGGTAGTCCACACTTCCTCATATGACATTATCGCATTTTCACAACATGAAAAGAATAAAGGTATGTTTTAAATATAGAATACAGAAGCATATAGTAAACATAAATAACATATATATCATATATAAAATAAAGTGACATAATAATTTCCAACTTTAAATGTGTTAAAATAATATTGAACAATCATCGTTTCGTGAGGCAGAAAATCGCCAACCACAGAAACATTATGTTCTTTAACCATTAGACGAAGGTGTGTGTAAGTGTAGCTCGAATCATTCACATAACAACATCCTAGTATATTTAATATACTGGTTTTTTTACAAAAGAAAAGAATAAAAAGATTTTAGTGGGTTGGAGAAGCAAAATAAAACATAAGAACACAAGAGAAAACTCTACCTTTAAAACGGGTAACTCTCTTTGATTTAAGCTCAAAGGCTTCCTTGGAAAGGATTCATCCCAAATTAAGGCTTCAATGATGAATAGAGGGATGTGGAGAGATGAAATGGGTGGGGTGTGGCTGATCCAAAGGCTTGAGAGATGTGTGTAAGGTGGTAGAGGTGGGGGCCTTTTATAATAGGAGAAGAGGGGCACTCTTGGAAAGTTACAAAATATTACTTTATTATAAAATGATTTTCAGATTTTAAAGGTCCCACAATAATATATTTCGAGGATATGGTGATAATAGTTCTAAATACACACATCCAATACATTTTTGACAAGTGTAGGTCTTATAATTTACATTATCTTTTCATTTTATTTAAATCGTTAATTTATGAGGTAATCATTGCATCATCACGATGTCATAAATAAATTAATTTATTTAATGTTTAAAAATTATAAAAAAATATCATAATTTATTAAATCTTTTCAGCTTTCTAATGAATATTTATAGTCAAAAATATGAATTATATAACCCCATGAAAAAATTGTTTTAGTAAAACAACACATGTTTGTGACCTTTTAATTTTAACTTTAAATAAAAAGGTATTAATGTCATTTTCCAACCAAAGTGGCTCCATGGGGTCCCCAAGTTTACCCATGGATTTTCTTGGTCGTTCATGACACATACAATAAGGGTAGGACATGTTTCAAGTTCATTTCATATTATTAAAACATTATTTTTACCTTAAATTACACTAATTACCTCTAATCGCGATTAAAAACATAAAAGTTACTATTCACCAAAAAATTATTTTAATCTCATTGAACAACATTTTACTTTTTAATTATAACCATGTATGTAGGATTTTTTAAATTCAAAACACAGAAGTGGTAAAGTTTCATTTAAACGAAAAATCAGTTTTTTTAATTACCACTCAGTGGTTTCACTATTCATCAAAAATTGAAGTTTTTCAGAAAAATACCAAAACTTCACCCTAAGAAATATTTGATATTCAGAATTTGAAAATGATATCTATTTTACAAAATTCAAATCATATAAGTTTCATTAATTAATTTAATAATTAATTCCCGTTGTCATGACAAATAGCGTGTTTTTAAGAAACAATATCTATTAAAAGATTGACACTAGTTTAAGTCCAATTTCAAAGTGAAATTAATTCCAATGACAACTATTGGATTAAATGGTAAAAATATATTCTAATTTAACTTTAAAAACAATTCAAAAGATAATCTAATCATATAAATAAATTTAATTAAAAAGAGGTTTTGAATTAAAATACAAAAAAATTCACTATTCATTAAAAAAAGAACTTTATCTGAAAACTACCAAAAATTTACACAATGTAAATTTTGATGTCCCAATTCTAAAGAAGAATTTTATTTTGTCAAATATAACACATAAAATTGTCAAAAAGTGGATTTAAAAGAGGTTCGCCCTCAAAAGGCGGCTAATCGACCTTTTAAAGAATATTAGAATGTTTACGCTTAAAATTGGATTCATTCACATTTTTAATCCTCTAACAATTATTGTAAGGAGTAAAAATATTTGACAAACATATATAATCATTTTGTAGTTAGTTCTGTTCATTCCTGCCATTACAACGGTTAGGCGTTGACTACTATTTAAAATAATATTATTTTATTATTAGAGTACAACGTATGATTCCCAAGAAACTCGTTGTTGCCTATTGGGTACGCCATCGAGCATAGAGTCCCCTTTAAAGTAATATTAATATTTTATTCACAAATATGGATAAATGTGAAAATGTCATATTTTTTATTTACCTGAGGTGTTACATCTTCAATTTATTAAAGAGGGGTTGGGATCATGTTTGAGTATCTAGATAATGGTGATCCAAATTTTAATCTTCGAAAGGTTTTAACCACTTAGTCGGTGAATCAAGCAGTATTCGCTAGTTAACCTTAGTCCAATCTTATGGTTCTACCTAGGATATAACTATTCTATCGTTTGGAGGCTAGTTACAGTCCTTGATGCATTATGTTCAGATTCTATTGTAGAAAGTTCCCTAAGCTGATGGGAATAGTCTTAGTTTACTCCAATTAGGATAGGGTCTTCTGTTTGACTGTCTGATGGCCATGGTATAGTCACAATAATGGGGTTCTAAAGTTAGTTTATATCCTAATTACTAATCCAATTTGGTTTTCAATGTCTAGAACGAGAGGTCTAGTTATGTGTGTAGATACATTGAATCTTGATCCCTGATCCTAATGTGTTTTTCTACTCATGATGGTAATTAATCAAATAAAAGGGATAAATGAAATCATAATAGCTATGATAATGAGATTGAATTGAATAAACATGTGATGATATGAAATAAACATGCAAGAATACTTTAAATAAAACCTTACTTGAAATGAATGAAATGGAAATGAAAGGTGTGGGAATTGAAAGTGTTGACGAAATTGAATCAACAGCTCTACGATTGAAAACGTAATGGAATTACAAAGAACTAAAGTGTTTTAAGTGGAAAAGGAGAATAAAATTTAAAATGGAGTGTAAAAGTGAGAGAGAGAAAATCCCAACATTCTCCAATTTTCTAATGAGGTGATCTTTAAATAGGCACAAATGGTCAGGATGTGTAGATAATCGTCATTTTGTGAGCCCTTAATCCTCTTTACTTAAACCTGGATCTGCTGTGTGGCATTCTGATCTTCTGTAGATTAATGAAGTTTGACGTTGGTCATGTCGTGTACATGTGGTTCACAACGTGTACCCAACGGCCAGCTTGTTTTTTCACATTGAATCATTATGGATTTCTTGGCATCTAGTTTTACTTGAGTCACTACATGAAGGAGTCCTTCCCAACATGAACTGGAAATTTCTCCGGTATTGATGGAGGCTGTGAACATCAATTACACGACATTAACAAGGCCATCACGATTTGTACATGACCATTTTTTAGTTATTCTACCTTTCTTCTTTGGAATCTTGTGAATCCCCATTTCCTGAAATATTGGACATCTACCTTGGGCATTATCCAGTAAATGAATGAAAAAAATGGAAATGTGACAGAAAAATATTTATAACATTTAGGCCTATCAAATCCCCCCACACTTCATTCATTTCTTGTCCTTAAGAAAAATATGTCGACAAATATTTCAAAAAGTATAAGTAATTTGTTAATCAATAAATGTACATTATGTCCATGAAATTAAATTAATTATAATAATATAGGTAGTCAAGTTCCAGTTTTAATCCTACCTAGTAAATTAGGCATGCCTCATTGTTCATATTTTCAAAAAAATAATATTCTTTTAATCATAAACTTTTAACTGTTCCTTAAGCTATATGCCTAGTTGTAATTTACCTCACCAGGATTTTCACTCATCACTCAGGGTAAAATGTATGTAAGGTATGTATATACCCGGAGTCCATATTCCAAACTGTAGGATTTCACTCATTCCATCATCTCCACTATGTAAAGACAGGTATAAAAACAATCTTCTTGACTTTTACCAACAAGGTTATGATGACTCTGAGGCTGTAGGTAGGCATGTAAAATGTTAAAATTAGGCTCAAAAGGAGGTTAAGAACTAAAGTACAATGAAAATTTTATGATATAAGTGTGACAAAATTCCTCCATCTGGCGAGTCAGGTCCATACTACATTATCTCAGGTTATATCCATATGTATAGCAAGTAAGTAGACAAAGAAATGACTCTCTTTATTTTTTCTTTTTCATTTTTATTTTTTAAAATTTATTCCTAGGATAAATGTCACATCGATCACCTAACCACATATTATCTTTCTAGGGATTCATTGGTCTAGAAAATGTTGATTCATTACCCTCATAGTACACAACCCATACCAATTTTTTTTCTCTTATATATTTCAAAGGAATAGAATACGGATGGGATACAACAAAAAGGTATTTGGGTCGCAACCAAGCAGTTGGGTGGGTGCTCCGTACATCTCTAAAATTGAAATCAAGCCATTCTTTCTAAATGCCTCCCCCACTCATGTTAAAAAATAATCTTCAAGCATTGTACATGAAGCAGAGTGGAAGAGAAATTTGTTTGAAATAGATTTTCTTCTAAAAAGTCATTCATGGAAACTCTGGTCTAAATGAAGGATAGATGTCAGGTGGGTATCAAAGGCTACATCAATATTTTTAAAATCACACTTATTTATTCATTATTTTGATAAGATATCACTAAAATTTCAAGTAGGTTTACTTGTCCCGGGTGTCTCTCTAGAAATATTCAATGAAAATAAAATGCAATTAAAGGCTTATAAACCTCTCAGGTAATGAGAATAAAATAAAAATATGCAATACAAAGGGCATAAATCCAAATTAGTGAGTATATTAATCATAATTTCAACGATTTTAAATTTGAAATAAACTTTTAGACTTTGAAATCATTATAAAATTCTATGTAGGGGTGAAACATGGTTCTGAACATTTTTTTAAATTTATCTTTAATTTTCATTGGTATAATTGTTTTAAAAATTGCATCATGCATATCAATTTAAAAAATGTCTCCTACGACTGTGAGAATAGGAAAAAATCAAGTGTATCACAAGTGAAATCATGAGATCCCCCCCCCCCCACTCACACACATAAAATGAGACATTGTCCCCGCTGTCTATGAGATAATTAGTGGGAGTGTTGTGGTTGTAAATTTCACAAATTGAATTTACAAGGGAGTGATGATAGAATTTAAAAAGAGTGAATCGATATATCCCTGAGATGAATTTGTTGCCATGGGGGTGTTTGAGATGTCTTAAAATTAATATGGTATAAACCTAAAAAAGATGTTAGAAGAAAAATCATACACTATTGAACAAACATTAATTCATAGGTTTAAAAATCTGAATAGCTGAAAAATAGTTAGGTTTAAAAGTAAGGAATAACAGTTACCATTTTATTTCTTGAATGAAAATTTGTACAAAGTACTGCAATGAAAGACTGAAAAATCCAAGAAACACACAAAACTCAAAAACAACAATGGTTTTCCTCCTATAAAGCGATAACTTATCATCGTCAACTAGAAGGATATACCAAAAATTCAAAGAGTGGGCCCATCGGCTCATTGGATCCTTTTGCACTTATTGCTACAGATCACTGTGTCCTCGAGTTTTCATTTTCGCTTAACTGGATTCAAAACTTCTGGTGCAACTCAACCATAGATTAAATGTGGTAGAAATGGATTCATTGGTTTGGGTGGTTATTTCTACTGGTGGATGTCCAATGATAAATTTTGAAGTGGATTTACGATGTGTATGAGACTCTGGGTTACTCGTTGCAGAATAACAGACTGAGGAATGGTTTCGTCGATAACATTAGGCAACTCAAAATAGCTATACATTGCTATGTTAAAAGAAAAATGAAACACACCTGAAAAAGGAAAATGAAAACCAAAAATGTATATAAATATCCCAGTGTAGTACAAGAGAATGAAAAAGTATATGTACCCAAAAAATATTCCCACATCCCAAAAAATGTATGAAAACACAAATCAGTGCTCCAAGAAAAAAATATCATATTTGTTGAGACCAACAGTAGACAATGAAATGAAATGGTCAGATAAATCACCATTGGTAGTAGTAGGAGTAGTGCTACGTGGGGCTGAGGAAGATGGTGGTGTGGTGGAGGTGTTAAGATGGGATGGGGTGGTTGGTGGGGAATCACTGATATGTAAAGAGGCTATGTGTCTGGTAGCTGGATCAATGAAAGGGGCATTAGGGGTGGGCTTATTGGCTGGTCCCATGACCTACCGGGCCTGCTCTGTGAGAAAATACTACTGATCTGTAGGGTTTGTGATGTCAGGAGGTAGGTCGGAGGGCATAGAGGTTGAGGGAGGAAGGGTGGATGAGGAAGGGCCAGCCGTAGTAGGTGGTGGAGGCGTGAATGAAGTAGGATCAATGAAGGGAAGGTAGAGGTGGGCAGCAAGCAGGAGATGATTCACCAGGACCCACTAGAGTATTAACTACAGTTCAGAAGGATTGTGATGGGTAGGTGAAGGTTTGGTGGATGGGGTTGTGGTCGGAGCTCCCGGTGGTCATGGGTGGGAAGGAGAATGGTGGTCAGACGGGTCAGCTTCTACTGTTGGTGGCTGCTCTGGAGAAGCAGCCTCTTGAGGTGAATCCGGCTGGGGTTCAGGATCCTAGACTCCAAGCACCTTGAAATATATTTCTCCATCCTTCACCAACATCCTCGTCTTGTGAAGGAGTCCAAGATCAATCAGCTAGACTGGGCCTTCTGAGGTGAGGGGCTGCTATCGGGCCAACCTGGTGATGGACGATCCTCCCATAAGTATACCGCATATCCTCTATGCCAGTAATCTATTGTAGGAGGTGAACTGGGAATCCATGTTGATGGGAGGTCCACCCATGAACCGCTCCTTTTACATCTCCTCCCAGATTTCAATGATGCTGTCGATGTGCAGTGTCTCTAATAAGCTCAGGACTTCGTTTGTGATGCTCTGCTTTGTAAGTATATCCATATCTAGAGTCTTTTTGGTCCAAATGGGTTTTTGCTGGAGCAGAATGAGAATAACCTGATGATGCATGTTGGTAAAGCATAACACCCGGTGAAAATGAAGATTATCGTCTGTAGGCGGGGAGGAGTTCATGTCCTACGTGATGGATGGAGCACCCGGGCGCTTAGAAGCTTGTTGCTGGCACTCAGTTACAGATGATTCGGATGTATAACTCGATGAGGAATTGGGTTACGATCTCTTTGTGCGCACTATGAATAGGAAGAGGAGTGGTTGGTGTGTGAAACTTTCAGAAGGGTAGGAGGATTAGGGTTTGGAATAAAAGAGGAAGGGAGGTGTGGCATTGTGAGGTTTGGAGGGGAGGGACCGTGCGAAGCAGGGAGCGGGTTCGGAGGAGACGAGCTCACTATTGAGTGGGTCGAAGGGTCATGATGCTTCTGTTTTAAAAAACGGATCTGAGCTGACTAGCAACATGTACCTAAGGGTTGCATCATGATGAAAAATCGTATTTTAGAGTGACCAAGGGTCACGTCAGGGCCTGTGGGTTCACGACATTTAATTCATTGGTTTCCACTTTATTCTATTCTTTTCATTCCATGCCTCTTTATTAAAATTAAAATAAGTCACTAAAAAATCTTGTCCTATTCTATCCTAACTAATTCCTAACATGGGTTGCCTCTCAATCATCTCTTTATTTATATCCGATGGCTTGAATCAATTAATTCTCATTTGATGACATAGATCTCGCAGAATGGTTCATGAATCATCATCAATCCATGATCATGTATTTCTTATAGTGGTCTATCCATGTATAATTCAGGGGTTGGAAATATTGGGTATGGAGTAATATTCCCCTATAAATGATTATTTTAAATTACTGTGCTGAATGATGGGTGAGATAAATAATATCACATCTGTTTCCAACGCTTTTACGCCGGGGCACGCGGGCGTGTCCGTCACGTATGGGAGGATGCGCGGCTTGTTGCTCCGTATTTCCGCTTTCCAAAGGCAGGCGACATCCGTTCCTTGTTCAGGGACATCTGCTCTTTGATCGAAACCGGGATGATGGGATGTCGGTTCACCTTTCCGTGGATTCCTCCTCGGAGCTTGTCACCTAGTCCGGGTCTCCCTCATAGATTCAAGACGAGTCCGTGAAGCTCGTTCCCGGCGCCATATCTGCATGGACGCTTGTTAATTATGATGCTTCTGTCGAGACGCTCCAAGGGGTCTTGTCGGGGCAGCAACCTTCGGTGAGGAGAATGATCACATTGGAGTGTCGTTGGCATGTCTTGACGCTGGGGATCAGCATGTCTGTCTTTTGTCCCTTATCGCAGGGCTTCTTGGGGGCGCGAAAGCCCGAGGTATCCCGCATCGTACGCGGGGATTGTGTACCATCTGAAGTTTTCCTCAGCTTCCAATGTTTAACACGGGGTATGCCGCGAGTTTAACGTCTCGCGAGGACGGGTCGGAATGAAGGACCCCCTAGGGGGAACACCGATGTTGGGGCCAGCACGTGGGCGGCTTCCCGGATACCATGGAGTGGAAGGGGGTGGCATGATCTCACCGGGATGTGGCGGCCCGGGTAAGGATCAGGATGGGTGATGGAGTGACGAGCTTGAACCTCGTGGAGGCTTCCTACGTATCCTCATGGCAGGGAATCAAATTCCATGTAGTTCGGTGGTACGGTGGGACACCTGAAGAGGCCACCCGTGAGAATGAACGCATGGATTGGAGCCTAGAGGAAGTAAGATCTCCGGGCTAGGGCTTGAGCTTCCCAAGGCACGTGGGCATGAGGGGGAAGTCAGGATGAGACGTGGGTGTGAGGCATGGGGCTTACGCTCTGAGGCGGCCCAAGAGGGGAAATACGTGGCTTGCGCTCTAAGGCGGCCCATAATGGTGCTGGTGAACCGACGCGAAGGGGTCAGAACAACTGAGCGATGAGCTTGAACCTCGTGGAGGCTTCCTACATACCAAGCGTTGGCACGGATCAAAGTCCGCGTAGTTCAGGGCATACAGTTTAACGTCATGCGGGACGGGATACAGTTTAATGTCATGCGGGACGAGGGCATTCGGGGCTTACGCTCTGAGGTGGCCCAAAGTGGTTATAGGGCTTACACTCTGAGGCGGCCCTTGGTGGTCGGTGAACCATCATGAAGAGGTCGGAACGACCGGGTGGTGGGATTGAACCTCGTGGAGGCTTCCTACGTACCATGCGTTAGCATGGATCAAAGTCCACGTAGTTCGCTGGGATGAGCCTTACGCTCTGGGGCGGCCCATAAGAGGATGTCATGGTCGATGCGCGCTCTATGCCCACGTGATTCATGGTCGGTGTGAGAAACAAGAGGCAGTAGGGACCAGACGATCACGTTGCAAAGAGTGCGTCCCTGAGAAGCGGAAAGGGGCTTACGCGTTGAGCGGCCCAAAGAGGAAACAGGGGCTTACGCGTGGTTAGCGGCCCTTGGGGCCGAAGCTTACTCCAGGATGGGGGCCCATGGTGCGACAAAGCGCAATGGGAAAGGGACTCCACTGGACTTGGCAGGGGGGAAGTACGGAGGTGCATGTGTGCACCCTTCCGCAAAAGAGGCTAGGGGCTTACGCTCTGAGGCATCCCTTCCCCCGTGGACAAACGCCACTCTAACAAGGACGATCTCATTCCATGTGAGGAAGAATCCATTCCCGTAGAGACGAGAGGCGTAAAGAATGACCGAGCTGGGGGGACCTTGCGTGCGAGACACGAGGTCGGACCACAATTTAACGTCATGTGTTGAGAACGAAGTGCTTAGCAGTTTAACGTCCTGCAGCTTGGACAAGGTGGGTTCGCTCCACACCCCTAGGGCTTACATGCCCAATGCCCTCTACCCCTTGTGGGAGGGAAGGCATTGGCAAGGCCGTAGTGAAGGGGGGATGCAGGGCGAACCGTTGAGGGGTCCACGTTAGCGTGGTTGTGCGACGAAGTAATAACCGTTAGTGTGCCTATGCAGAGAAGCATAAGGAAAAACAACGCAACGGGAAACACTGCCCAAGGGACCTTGAGGTTACTTCGTATGAGCCTGGAAGGCCGTACGGGAAAACAACGCATGGCGCACATGCCCGACAGAGAAGACATCAGGTGCAGGCGCGGAGAGGCAGCCAAGGGGCGTCAAGGTAAAGGGTCCTAGGTGTTGCGCGCAAAAAGAAGGTTTGTGTGCAGAACACTGGGATGACGCGCAATAGGACCAGAGGATTGCATGGATAGGTGATTGCGCGCAAAGGATTGGGATTGCGCGCACAGAAGGGGATTGCGTGCACGGGGCAAGGATTGCGCGCAAGGGAAGAACCCGAAGGAGTGGGCAAATTCACTTAACCTAGTGGAGTTGCGCGCAAAGGCGAACCCCGAGGCAAGGTTGTGCGAAAAGAGGAATTACCTGGAAGTTATCTTGCGCACGGGGGAGTCCGAATTGCGCGCACGGGAGCCGTTCTGAATTCCACAACCCCAAACTGTTTGAGGTCGCCTTCTATTTATAGGCATCGGCCGGTGTGGAATCCAGGCGCCGCAAGAAATATTCCGCGCCAGGAACCATTGGCGCGCAAAGCTTCACCACACAGAACTGGGGCACACAAAATTGCACGCACCACCGGCTCGATTATGCGAATCCCGAGGATGCTTCGCGCGCACAACATTATTTCGCACAAGTCGTCCTTTATTTCGCACACCACTTACCCGGCCTCCGGACCGGGCCTCTGATTCTGAATATGACTTCGCTTTGTCATTTCAAAACTTCCTCTAGGAGTTACGGACTTTTTTCGGCGTCTACAAATGCCCCCCCATGGAATGGGATCAGTGAGAGGTCGCAACGGTCAGATTCCGAGGGAAACGCCAAAACGCAGAAGCAGGGCCTCTCCTGGGCACTTAGCGCGCAAAAAACCGATGCTGCGCACAAAACGACGGATCCGTGTGGAAGTGTCTTTCCAAACGGTGCGGAACCCTGGCCTCACATATAAAAAGGGGCTCTAGGTCCCGAATCCGTACTCAAGATTTTCCGCGTGATAGGATTACCGCTCTCGTGTGTGAAATTGCTCTCGCGGCTACGCGTAAAAATGCTCTGGCAGCGCGTAATTCCTTCCGAATTTTGGCCGCATTTGTGCGCCTACTCGGGATATTCCTCACCTAGGATGCCGATTGCATGCCCAACTCCTGGATTTCGCACCACCACTTCAGATTTCACGCAGCACTCTCCGATTCCGCGCACTACATCCGGATTTTGTGCAACTCCCGAAATATTCGAGATGTCCAAAAACCGAGTTGATGAGGGGGACGCTGCCGCTCGTTGTACCAAAATGGCGGCGAACAAGGAGGTTTATAGCACCAAGGTGATTGTTTCCAACAAGATGACCTTGTTCAATCTACTGAATCCAGCCCAGAAGACGTATCCCCTGTCTGAGAACCTCCCACTCTGGAACTTTGGCATCCTGGAGGATGTACCCCTACCGGGCTTCGAGGTGGACACACTGCGGTCATGGGTGACCAGAGAGGATGAGCTTCCTCTCTAAAACATCACCAACAACAGCCATCCTTCCAGGGAAACCAGACATATGAATGTATATGTACTGAACCCGAGGACCATGACCATTACCGGGGATGAGCCTGTCGCAGAGAATTCCCCGGCCCTCTACGTGAGCATGTTCCGTCAGAGCATCACGGATGACACGAAGGGCTGGCTGAAGGATTGGGACCTGAGGTCCGGGGGCAACTTCACCAGCGAGTGGGCCTGGGCATTCTGGGTTCGCCATACTTGCGACCAGTTCGGGGATGAACTGCGGCATATTGGCATGTTCGAGGCGGTATGGACGTCGCAGTTCCACTTCCACCATCAACCTGAGCTTAGGCCGTAGCTATTCACCCGGTGGTCTCCTGATACCAACACATTCCACCTTTACCATGGGGAAGTTGGAATCAGTCTCTGGGACGTTCACTACATCAGAGGTATCCCACTGGAGGGCTAACAATACGACGAGTTCGTTCCACCAAAGAACACCTGGGAAGACAGGTCACGGACCCCCATGCTGACGTGGCACCTATTGGAGATGGCCAAAGAGAGGCGGGGGGTCATGGATTTCCTGAAAGACATTACCTACAAGGGCTGGTTCAGCCAGTTCCTGGAAAAGGTCCCGAAAATCAAGATGTCGGGACGGGGTAAACAGTGCCCAACCGCGGCTGAGAGGAGCAGGGATGGGTCATACTGAAGGACCCTGGAGGAGGGGCAATAACAGTCAAGGGGATACTGTGTCATCGAGATCAAGGACCCGAACGTTCGGTAATCCGGGTTCCTCACCGCCTTCCTGAGCGGGTGGTTCCTGCCGGTGTGGGACGCGAGGACGGGCATCCGTCCAACAACACTAGTGATGGCGGGCACCATGGCCGCCAACAAACGGTTCAACTTGGGGATCCCCATTCTGGCCAAGCTGTATGCCATCCTGGGACGCATCTCACGAGGGGGGGGTCACCTCGGAGAGTATGTGGCCCCTTCTAGATCTTCCACGGCTGGGTGGTGGCTCATCTCAGCGGGTACACTTTCCCAAATGCCATCCGTCCTCTGGGCAATGGCATGTGACCGTCCCTACTGAACATCGTCGGGGTGGCGCCGATGACGCTCAATGAGGAGGGTGTGAGAATCCGCATTGGTAACCACACCAACTTCCAATTCATCCTGTTCCCTACCCCGGTCGGCCAGATGGTGGACAATGGGCGAGGCTCTCTAGAACAGTAGGAGTATTTCTAGAGCATTCGGGCGGGGTGCTCGTGGCTTGGATTGACGGGAAGGTGATTTGCATGACTTATGTGCCATCTAAATTCGCCAGGCAATTTGGGTGCCTCTAAAGAATGCCGAAGAAGGTATTCACGGCTGTCTGGTAGGAGAAGAATCCATGCGTTCTGCGCGAGATGTGGTTGATGTTTACCACTTTCGGCTCTGGCGACATCATTAATCTTCCTCCCACCGGGGTCGACGCTGGCCTAGCAACCAAGTATGCCGAGCACTGGACCATTGCATACCCTGAGGGGATTTTACGCAAGCGAGTCCGGCAACTCGAGGCTACTCGTGCGGAAACCGGGCGATGGGGGAGAAGGCAAGGTGCTGCTGGAAGGGGGAACCGGGGGTGCGTCAGGCAGTGAGGCCTGCCCAGGCTGGGACTTCAGCAGCAGGAACAACACACAGTGCCGCTGCGACCATGTTGTCTGTAGGGGGTCACATGAGGCGGCCATGGAGCTGCCCGGGAAGTAGATAAGATACCTTCTTGAACCTTCCCATGATGCAATTCTCCCGACACTGTGGTCGGCCTGGATGACCATGCGGCAATCGCTGAGCATTGAAGCCATCTGGCAGAAGATAATGCAAAATGGGATCCAACTGCCATAGGTAGGGCTCATTCGAGTTACCGACCGGGTAAACTTCTATCGGCGGCATGCTTATCTGACGGCCATGGACACATACGAGCACAAAAGGGGTCGGTGTGCGGAGCCACATTTCTTAGTGAAAGTGATGCTCGGCCAGGAGCATGATCCGGAAGTGATGCCACCGGGAGAAGGCGACAATGATGATGAATCGGAGGGGGAGGAGGATATCGGAGAAGACGAAGGCAAAGAAGAATATGGAGAATAAGGAGAACCCGAAGGTGAGGGGTCGCAGGGGGAGACCTACCAAGGGAGTCTCTGAGAGAGCGGTGAGATTGTCGGCTATGATCTCGACATAACTGAGATACTCGAGGTCTGTATCTATCTTCATTCATTTCCCTTCTTCATCCATTCTCATTTTCAATTTCCAAACCATCTCTCTACCTCACTTAGGAGCGCCTAAGTGTTGGTCAGGTATCCCCACTAGAAGAGGGATGAAGGGAACTGATGCGACAAGATGGGGATCCGACACCAATCATTGAATTGAAAAGCACAGAGGGGTCTCCCATCATGGCGGCTCCTACAGCGGCCAGAACACTGGAGGCCGATGCTCTGGATTCCTGTAAGTCTCACGCTTCACTATTGGCACTTTCCATCAAAAGAACCCAACTAATCAGTGTACACGTTTCACAGTGATCTCAACATTGGATGCTCGTCAGGCTATGGAGCCCGATCCGTCTGTGAGTGGACCAGTGGCGGACAAACCGCCTCATTCAGAACATGCTCCCTACACTGAGTCGGCCCCAACAATTGGTGAGCAGGGGGGTAGCGGACATCAGTGACGATGTTCTTCAGGCGAGGCCGAAAGCTGACGGAGGCACCATCGCTGTTGGGGTGATAGAGGAAGGTCGCCCGAACGTCGAGGATCCTAATCCTCACGAAGACATCTCTGAGAAAGATCCTACTGCCGATCTGTTGGCTGCCTTCCCTACGTACCGACCCACTGACCCTGAGGAGATAGACATATCAGACTCAGAGGCAGCCGAGGAGATCCGGATGACACGACACAAAGGGTGGAATTGTATCCAGTGCTTTCTCAGACAGCCCCAGTCGGATTGGCTGAGGCGGATGCGGTCACTCCAGACTTGGCTGCGCTTCCTGTGCGCCGGAGGGGCTGACGCCCAGTGCCTTCATCTGACGGTCCATGAGTACATGGCCAAGAAGATACGTGAGAGCAGTCGATGCACCGACGCTGCCAAGTATCGGGAAAGATCAGTGAGCACCCGAGCGTTGCTGAGGGCGGATCGGGAAGTCCGGCACCTCAAAGGGTAGGTGGTAGATAAGGAGGCCTTCATTGCAACATGATCTAAGCTTGTGGAGAAACTGACAGCCCAGCTGGATGATGCCCAGGAACAACTGATGGAGGTGAGTCTCCAGATGACGGTACTTCGAACCGAGCGGGTGCAGGCATAAGCTAGAGTTGGCGACCTGTGCTCTGCGGTGGCTGAAGAGGAGAGAGTCTTCAAGGAGTGAGAAGCGGTCCTGAAGGCTACCAGCCAAAGGGTAGCAGTGCTGGAAAGAACGATTCAGCACGCTGATCCTTAAGGGCTTTGTTTTGGCCATCTCATGAACTTCTTGCTTGTACTGCTCATCATCTCAATCCAATACATGGACAAATCCATTAATTTGCACCTCTGGTTTAATATGCTCAACCATAATTCCGAATGAATAACAAATCACCCCTAAGCTCTTGTGGGTCGCACCCAACTCGAGAATCGAAGGATACTCGTGCTATCATTTTGTCCAACTATGGGGAATTAACCAAACTTCATACATCCGAAATTGGGCCTGGATTTCTGAGGAGAAGACCTCAGACCAATTGATATATCACCTTCTCAATGTGCTCTGACACACGAACGGGGAAAGGCCAGGGGCATTGAAATCCATACGAACATAGGGAGATGGAAAGGAAAGGTGAATCATGCTACCCAAATTCGGAACACTCTGGGGCGCGACGATGGAGGATAACAGTTAACCGTGATGGAAACGCATCATCCATATCGTGTTGGCCCGGAATGGGGACAATAAGTGAGGGCTGACCGCTGACCATGTTCGCTACACAGGGCGGAACTCAAATATCACCGGTCAGTTTTCTAGAACTTTGGCCCAGGACAACAGGAAGACTATAGGTCTATCATCCATATTGCTACAATAGGCAGACCAAAGGTCTATCATCTATATTGTGACAGTAGGTGGACCAAAATTCTATCATCCATACTATTAGGGGGTCCCGTCAAACATGAACAGTCCTCTGGAACATTGGCCCAGGATAGTAAGTGGACCGTAGGTCTATCATCCATACTATTAGGGGGTCCCATCAAACATGAAAGAGAATGAGGATCCAAATAAAGGGGCACACAAAGCATGGAAATTGGAGTGGTGGTTTGTTCGAACAGAGTCCAACACTCCTGAAATTGCGCCACTATGGTGGAGGTGCATTAGGCGGACGTACCAACTTTGTAGAGACCCGAAGCCTGACGTACATGGACATTACATTACTTTTGCGGAATACTTAGTACAAAACAAAAACACACACACAAGGATCGTAATAGTTTAGTGTCTTTGGAAACTCGGAATAAAATCTTCTAATCGTGGGGAAAGATCTTCAACATCTCTCATAAAGATCTTCCTTTTTTTTTACCTAAAACCTTTCTTTATATCCTGGGGAAAAGAAAACATAAAAGGGTGAGCTCAAATGCTCAGTAAGGGTAAACAAAATATATATCAATCACATCGTATTCATAAGAACATAACATTTTGGAAATCATAACCTGCAAAAGAGAGCATAATTTCATAACATGGGATAAATCATGGTAGTGAAATGTAATCACAATAATCATAACTTAAAACATGAAACTTTGTGGAATTCACACATAATCATAGAGAATCATTTCTTGTTAGTCAAGACTCATTGCCAAGACTATCTTAGTGGACAAAGTCCCTTTCTGAATCGAGTAACCCTCGTTTCAGTCCTGTTTCACTGAACCGGTATAACCTACCATTCCAGCCATGTCTATCTCATGAGATATAAAATCTTTACCCAATGCATTGGAGGGAGATATAGGTCCCACCCATCTCATAATTAATCCTTTCTTATGTGTTCCACAAATCATAAATCATACATCATTGCATAACCCATGTAATAAAAATGGGATTCTTAAACAACATGACATCATAAAACAATTCATATAAGATAAAGGAATTCATAAAAATAATTCCATCACAACATGATCAAATCAATGTAATAATAGGGATAAAAACAGAACCCTTTATTATCTTAGATGGAAAATAATTTTGATAAAACACTTGAACTCCATTCTTGAGGAAAATATCCTTTCTTCTTCAAAAACATTTTTCCTTTCATAACATGTCATATAACTTTAAAATAAAAGAAGTTGATTAAAAATAAACTTGAAAACTTGTAAAGGAAGCTTCTTTGAAATAATGTTTTAAAAATCCATTCATGCCGTATAAGTTAAAAAAAACATTCTTCGTACTTTTGTCGGAAAAGTCAAAAAGTACCTTGTATGAAAAACGACAAAAGATTCCTTTAATATCTTTTACTAAAAACTCACCGAAGGGTAAAATTGGATTTAAAATATTGTAGGTGGATGGAAACAATATTACATATTGAGGGAACATGGATGTGGATGATAAAATACACCCCAGTAAATACTTACGAATAAACAATCTCGGATAAAAATGAGATTGTGATATTTCCCTTACCTTATGTCCGACTTGCTTTGTAAGTGTCCGAACCTCCTGTATAATGATTTAAATCATGTTATTGACTTATTCCAGAATCATATTAATTGTTATTATATCATATATGGTCCACTTATGACTCTATATTACCCGTTCTTTTGTAAATTCATGTTAATGTAGCGTTTTGGGTAAAATCGTCTCATTTGTCGTTCGTGTTTTTAACTTGTAATTATTCATATGATTACTTAGATCATGATTAATTAATTCCAGAATATAAAACATGATTTATATATATATATTCAGAATATACATATATAATAAATCAGTAAATGGAAAGAAATACACCGTTCATGGAGACGGTAGTCCGTACGTACGCATGAACGCTGTTTTCGTTTCCTTATTGGATTGAATGGAATTATGTAGATGACATACATATAAATATAAATAATTCCATTATCATTATTAGGTCATATATTTCATTAGTAATTATTATATATACTTTATAATCATGCATGAATGGTTAATCATTGAGAATGAATCTCATCGCGTCGTGGAGACGGTAGTCCGTACGTACGCACGAGCGATGATATCGTTCCCATGGTCGTGGAATTGTGTTGAAGTGTATGTATAATATTTCAGTATCAATATCACTTTATAATAATCATATATAGTTACTCATTACACCTTTATACCCATCCAATTAAGGTGGTGGCGGAAAATAGATTACACCACGGCGTGGAGACGGTATTCCGTACGTACGCACGCGCGGTGATTTCCTTTTTCCGTAGGATGGATAGAAGGTTAATTAGAGTTTTTTAATATTTATAATAACATATCAGTATATAAGAAATACTGATGCTATTACTTTATCATGAAACAACTAAAGAAGAAGAAGTTGAAGAGAAAGAAATTGAAAAGATCGGTAATGGATATTACCTCTTCTTTGGAATGCTTCTTTGAATCCTCCACTTAGGGAACTAATATTGGTCTTTGAAGAAGACCAGGACCTCTAGGATTATTCTAGGGAAGTGGAGAGGAGAAAATGGCAGGGGTTGGCCGAGCTTGAGTGCTCAATTTGGTGTGAGGAGGAGGGGGAGGAGGTGTCCTTTTATAAGGGAGGAGAGGGGCACCTTTGGAATTCTTAAAAATATTAATTTATAATAAATCTAACCCCACTTAAAAACCTCCAAAAATGACTCATATTCGAAGATTAGATGATATAGGGTTGTAATATCATCAACCAATCAAATTTAGACATGTTTGGATCTTATTTTAAACCTTATCATTTTGATTTATCCTTATTTAATCTATTTAAGTTTATTTGTGGTAATAAAATTCTAAATTTTAAATTATAACAAATAATTACTTATTTGTTGTGAATTTTCCATAATTGTTTACTTTATAACATTATAGACCATATAAATATAAATTTATAATTTTTAAATATTTTTGTGATTTTTAAACAATTTTATAATATGTTATTATTGTAAAATAACAATAGTGTCAATTTTGACACTATTCATTTATTTGAATTTAAATAAAATATATACAGAAGATATGTTCAAAATAAAAGCTTTAATATATTAATAAAAGGTCATATGTATCTATAAAATTAGTGTATCACATTAAATAGTTCATATAATATTTATTTTATTATTTTTAAAACCATTTATTTGGTTTATCTCTTAATAAAATAATTACTACATCATTTTTGTATAATTATTTAATATGCTTATTTGTTGTATAAAAATTTAAAATAAAATTCTATGATGAAGATAAATATATTAACTTTCACAATAATACTTTTACTCGAATTTATCATCATAAAATCACAATATTTAAATTGTTATATTTATTAAATTATGAAGGTGACAACTTTGGCATCATTTAAAATAAAATAATATAAGTGTCATAATCGCTTTTATAAGGCTCCAAATGGTCAAATATTCGACCATTGGATGCTTATGGTATACATTTACATGTCCAATAAGTTTTGGTTAGGTATTTGTGCATTTTATGGTCACTATTAGTTTAATAAAAACAATATTTTTGATTTTTCACTAGATAAACAATTTCTGCATCACTATTGTGTCATAATTAATGATAATTATTTAATCCCTAAAAATTATAAATAAATTTATATGATGTAGATAATTTCATTATCATTCTTGAGACTATTCATGTTCGATGTTTCATGAATTTTATCACTAAATTAAAATTAATATACTTATAAAATTTAAGAGAGTGACATGTTGTCACTTTCTTTGGTTTTAATAATAATTAAGTTATTTTCATGGACAAATGTCCATTAAATGATTATAATCCGACCCTTAGGTGATATGGGTCGACTTTTAGTCATCCAATAGGATTTTGACATTTGTTAGGGTAATTTTAAAATATTATATTTACCTTTAATTACCCGATTTACCTTTAACTATGGTAAATAAAATTTACCGTAGTTACTATTCATAATTCCCAAAAATAAAAAGTATCTTATTAACATAATTTGGACCCACTGATTCCAAATATGGAATCCATTTTTCCAAATTCAATACACAAAAGATGCAGAAATTAAATTAAAATTAATCCCGTTGTCGAAAGAAAACGGGTTTTTCTTTAAAACATTGCAAAAGATTGAATTGATTTAACCTACGAATTCAAGGTAAAATCAATGCTAATGAGATAAATTATATTAAATGGTAAAAATATATTCTATTTATACTTTAAAACCATTCAATATTATAATTTAACCACATAAGATATTACGATGAAAAAAGTTGTTTTTAATTAAAATATAGCGTGTTTTTACTATTCATTAAAATATGAAAGTTATCGGAAAAATATCAAAACTTTATCTAATGTAAATTTTTATATCCTGATTCAAAAGAAGAATATTATTTTGTCAAATTGAACATATAAACATGTCAAAAACCAGATTTAAAGTTGGTGCGCCATCCAAAGGCGGCAAAACTGCATTTTTTGAAAAATACTTATTTTACCCGAAAAATTTATTTTGTTCTTATACCATGTTCTAGAAATGTGTAAGATGAATAATAATGTTATAAAATTCAAAATTTAGTTAATACTATTCATAATGGCTACTTCATGACAATATTATAATAATATAACATTGTTTATTAAAACCCGGTATTGCGTACAACACACGCTATCGAGGAAGGTCGCGATTGCGTGTAATGCAAGCCAAGTCAGGGTTGCGTGTTGTGAAAGAATCCTTCGTTGTTTCGTATAACAGAATCCAACCATATATCATTTATACATTTAATATATATATATATATATATACTCAATGTTGCGTAGAATAACTATTATCAAAATTGTGTGTAACACTGTCCAAGAATAGTGTTGCGTATACTGCAAGCTAATACGGTGTTGCGTATAGCGCAAGGTAATCTTGGTGTAGAATACAACAAAAGACATTAATGGAATTAAAATAATATTTTTCATAAAATCTCGGGGTGTTACATTCTACCCCCCTTAAAATGAATTTCGCCCTCGAAATTCGTCGGGGTTATAAATGGTTTACTATTTGAAAGTTTCTTTGATAGAAACCCACATCGTAAAAAGGAATACCAAAACTTATCTTTAAAAACAAAATTATGAAATGTAACGGTTACCCAAATAAACTAATCACTGGGTTTCCACATAGGTGAAAATATGGATATGGAAGAGAAATCTAACCATCATGTTCTGATGGAGAGTGGTAGAGGACATGGCTATGGAAAAGTCAACAATCACAAATCCATAAATTTGTGATGATCTAAGGTACCATCCGATTCATCAGGTATAAGATCACTAGGAAAACATTTTTGGTTTTCCACTTCATCTCTTAAATAAATGAAGTTGAATTTGTTATTCGTGAAGTGTTAGCAGATCATGTGATAGAATGACGGGTCATTCCATCTGTCAAAAATTATATACATAAGTTTATCTGTAGCGAGATTAATCACATATGGTTCCTAAAATGGACTTATACTTCATATATCATACTGCTTAATATAATAAAACTAGTTTCTACTAAACAGGGACTTCCTGTAGGTCAGTGGTAGGCGATAAAGGCCAGTCGCACTTCGGTTGTGGGATCGATTCCTACAGCCTTGTCCGAAGCGATGGGCTGTCGCCCGTCCTGCAGGTTGTCCTTTTTCTAAAACTACATTACTATAACATCCCATCAATAATATCGAAAATCTTATATCCTTAAACAATACTAACTTATGTCCAACATAATCCATTCTAATCTTTAGGCTTATACATAATATTGCAGTCCACTCTCATAATATAGTGACAACGATTATCAGAGATTTAATACTGTCGTTGATCCCCACATATCATAAGATATGTCTTGTTAGTCATATTCCAAACATTCAAAGTCCTTAATCGTGTATTCTCTTGAATACCTTAGTGAAAACATGAATGCAGTTAAAAGTTAACACTTTCCACATACCAAAATCCTCAAAATTCTATATACTCAAACCATGATATCACTTAGTCCTTATATCAATCATGAGCTCATGAATACTATTAAACATTTCATTATCGTCTTCTCCCTTCATTATGCGCATATCATCTACTTTCCAAAAATACTGGTACCATTCATCACATACTTTCAAAACTTAAGGAAAGACAACAATGTAACAATCCTTAGATGTCTCTTTATCCCATAGTACCATGAGATTACTTATACAACATTACACTTGACAAACATGTAATCATTCCACTACATTCTTAAACCATTGACCGAGCTTCAACAATTTCTTCATCTCACATATCATTTGTAGTCTCATCACCATCATCCACATAAATACTACCCATATGACCATACTGATTCTCTTCATGAGTCTTTCCCTTAGGGCATTTGTTTGCATAATGCCCATTCATTCCACATTTAAAACACTTAACCATTTTTGATGTCGTAGCAATACCATTATCCTCATCCATGGTGTTAACCGACCCTTTTCCTTTGCACTTACTTGCTTTGTGTCCTTCTTTTCCACACCCAAAGCATCTTCCAGTTCCCTTGAAACATTCTCCTTGATGCCTCTTCCCACATGATTTACATAGGGGAAATTGAACTTTCTTTCCTCTATGATCATCTTGGAACTCCATCTTTCTCTTATTAGTCGAGTCAGGAAACTTACCAAATTTTACTTTATTGATCATATTGTGAGATTGCTGATTCGGCATAATAATGATCTTTGGACTTCCAAATCCCATTTCATTTGGTTGCTCATGAAGAATATCATTCCATTGTCCATCATATCCTCCATTATCGTGAATCATCTTGTTTCCAGCCATTTTCTAAAACCCAAAATGAATAGTGTGAGAGGCAAAAATCATGCTAGGGAAAACAACATAATAAAGGGGGAGTACCTTCAATATCTAACATCTTTGGTTTAATTCTATGATCATTAGCGTAGTTCTATTACTATAACCTATACGTATACTTAACCTTAGGGACATCCCTAGACATACCTTAGAAATATCTCTAGGGATCTCACTAATGCTTTCGCATCCTAGTTTCCAAAGGTTGACTAAACCTTTCCTCTGATACCAACTGTAGAGACCCGAAGCCTGACGTACATGGACATTACATTACTTTTGCGGAATACTTAGTACAAAACAAAAACACACACACAAGGATCGTAATAGTTTAGTGTCTTTGGAAACTCGGAATAAAATCTTCTAATCGTGGGGAAAGATCTTCAACATCTCTCATAAAGATCATCCTTTTTTTTTACCTAAAACCTTTATTTATATCCTGGGGAAAAGAAAACATAAAAGGGTGAGCTCAAATGCTCAGTAAGTGTAAACAAAAGATATATCAATCACATCGTATTCATAAGAACATAACATTTTGGAAATCATAACCTGCAAAAGAGAGCATAATTTCATAACATGGGATAAATCATGGTAGTGAAATGTAATCACAATAATCATAACTTAAAACATGAAACTTTGTGGCATTCACACATAATCATAGAGAATCATTTCTTGTTAGTCAAGACTCATTGCCAAGACTATCTTAGTGGACAAAGTCCCTTTCTGAATCGAGTAACCCTCGTTTTAGTCCTGTTTCACTGAACTGGTATAACCTACCATTCCAGCCATGTCTATCTCATGAGATATAAAATCTTTACCCAATGCATTGGAGGGAGATATAGGTCCCACCCATCTCATAATGAATCCTTTCTTATGTGTGCCACAAAATCATAAATCATACATCATTGCATAACCCATGTAATAAAAATGGGATTCTTAAACAACATGACATCATAAAACAATTCATATAAGATAAAGGAATTCATAAAAATAATTCCATCACAACATGATCAAATCAATGTAATAATAGGGATAAAAACAGAACCCTTTATTATCTTAGATGGAAAATAATTTTGATAAAACACTTGAACTCCATTCTTGAGGAAAATATCCTTTCTTCTTCAAAAACATTTTCCCTTTCATAACATGTCATATAACTTTAAAATAAAAGAAGTTGATTAAAAATAAACTTGAAAACTTGTAAAGGAAGCTTCTTTGAAATAATGTTTTAAAAATCCATTCATGCCGTATAAGTTAAAAAAAACATTCTTCGTACTTTTGTCGGAAAAGTCAAAAAGTACCTCGTATGAAAAACGACAAAAGATTCCTTTAATATCTTTTACTAAAAACTCACCGAAGGGTAAAATTGGATTTAAAATATTGTAGGTGGATGGAAACAATATTACATATTGAGGGAACATGGATGTGGATGATAAAATACACCCCAGTAAATACTTACGAATAAACAATCTCGGATAAAAATGAGATTGTGATATTTCCCTTACCTTATGTCCGACTTGCTTTGTAAGTGTCCGAACCTCCTGTATAATGATTTAAATCATGTTATTGACTTATTCCAGAATCATATTAATTGTTATTATATCATATATGGTCCACTTATGACTTTATATTACCCGTTCTTTTGTAAATTCATGTTAATGTAGCGTTTTGGGTAAAATCGTCTCATTTGTCGTTCGTGTTTTTAACTTGTAATTATTAATATGATTACATAGATCATGATTACTTAATTCCAGAATATAAAACATGATATATATATATATATTCAGAATATACATATATAATAAATCAGTAAATGGAAAGAAATACACCGTTCATGGAGACGGTAGTCCGTACGTACGCATGAACGCTGTTTTCGTTTCCTTATTGGATTGAATGGAATTATGTAGATGACATACATATAAATATAAATAATTCCAGTATCATTATTAGGTCATATATTTCATTAGTAATTATTATATATACTTTATAATCATTCATGAATGGTTAATCATTGAGAATGAATCTCATCGCGTCGTGGAGACGGTAGTCCGTACGTATGCACGAGCGATGATATCGTTCCCATGGTCGTGGAATTGTGTTGAAGTGTATGTATAATATTTCAGTATCAATATCACTTTATAATAATCATATATAGTTACTCATTATACCTTTATACCCATCCAATTAAGGTGGTGGCGGAAAATAGAGTACACCACGGCGTGGAGACGGTATTCCGTACGTACGCACGCGCGGTGATTTCCTTTTTCCGTAGGATGGATAGAAGGTTAATTAGAGTTTTTTCATATTTATAATAACATATCAGTATATAAGAAATACTGATTCTATTACTTTATCAAGAAACAACTAAAGAAGAAGAAGTTGAAGAATAAAGAAATTGAAAAGATCGGTAATGGATATTACCTCTTCTTTGGAATGCTTCTTTGAATCCTCCACTTAGGGAACTAATATTGGTCTTTGAAGAAGACCAGGACCTCTAGGATTATTCTAGGGAAGTGGAGAGGAGAAAATGTCAGGGTTTGGCCGAGGTTTAGTGCTCAATTTGGTGTGAGGATGAGGGGGAGGAGGTGTCCTTTTATAAGGGAGGAGAGGGGCACCTTTGGAATTCTTAAAAATATTAATTTATAATAAATCTAACCCCACTTAAAAACCTCCAAAAATGACTCATATTCGAAGATTAGATGAGATAGGGTTGTAATATCATCAACCAATCAAATTTAGACATGTTTGGATCTTATTTTAAACCTTATCATTTTGATTTATCCTTATTTAATCTATTTAAGTTTATTTGTGGTAATAAAATTCTAAATTTTAAATTATAACAAATAATTACTTATTTGTTGTTAATTTTCCATAATTGTTTACTTTATGACATTATAGACCATATAAATATAAATTTATAATTTTTAAATATTTTTGTGATTTTTAAACAATTTTATAATATGTTATTTTTGTTAAATAAGAATAGTGTCAATTTTGACACTATTCATTTATTTGAATTTAAATAAAATATATACAGAAGATATGTTCGAAATAAAAGCTTTAATATATTAATAAAAGGTCATATGTATCTATAAAATTAGTGTATCACATTAAATAGTTCATATAATATTTATTTTATTATTTTTAAAACCATTTATTTGGTTTATCTCTTAATAAAATAATTACTACATCATTTTTGTATAATTATTTAATATACTTATTTGTTGTATAAAAATTTAAAATAAAATTCTATGATGAAGATAAATATATTAACTTTCACAATAATACTTTTACTCGAATTTATCATCTTAAAATCACAATATTTAAATTGTTATATTTATTAAATTATGAAGGTGACAACTTTGGCACCATTTAAAATAAAATAATATAAGTGTCATAATCGCTTTTATAAGGCTCCAAATGGTCAAATATTCGACCATTGTATGCTTATGGTTTACATTTACATGTAAAATAAGTTTTGGTTAGGTATTTGTGCATTTTATGGTCACTATTAGTTTAATAAAAACAATATTCTTGATTTTTCACTAGATAAACAATTTCTGCATCACTATTGTGTCATAATTAATGATAATTATTTAATCCCTAAAAATTATAAATAAATTTATATGATGTAGATAATTTCATTAGAATTCTGGAGACTATTCATGTTCGAAGTTTCATGAATTTTATCACTAAATTAAAATTAATATACTTATAAAATTTAAGAGAGTGACATGTTGTCACTTTCTTTGGTTTTAATAATAATTAAGTTATTTTCATGGACAAATGTCCATTAAATGATTATAATCCGACCCTTAGGTGATATGGGTCGACTTTTAGTCATCCAATAGGATTTTGACATTTTTTAGGGTAATTTTAAAATATTATATTTACCTTTAATTACCCGATTTACCTTTAACTATGGTAAATAAAATTTACCGTAGTTACTATTCATAATTCCCAAAAATAAAAAGTAGCTTATTAACATAATTTGGACCCACTGATTCCAAATATGGAATCCATTTTTACAAATTCAATACACAAAAGATGCAGAAATTAAATTAAAATTAATCCCGTTGTCGAAAGAAAACAGGTTTTTCTTTAAAACATTGCAAAAGATTGAATTGATTTAACCTACGAATTCAAGGTAAAATCAATGCTAATGAAATAAATTATATTAAATGGTAAAAATATATTCTATTTATACTTTAAAACCATTCAATATTATAATTTAACCACATAAGATATTACGATGAAAAAAGTTGTTTTTAATTAAAATATAGCGTGTTTTTACTATTCATTAAAATATGAAAGTTATCGGAAAAATATCAAAACTTTATCAAATGTAAATTTTTATATCCTGATTCAAAAGAAGAATATTATTTTGTCAAATTGAACATATAAACATGTCAAAAACCAGATTTAAAGTTGGTGCGCCATCCAAAGGCGGCAAAACTGCATTTTTTGAAAAATACTTATTTTACCCGAAAAATTTATTTTGTTCTTATACCATGTTCTAGAAATGTGTAAGATGAATAATAATGTTATAAAATTCAAAATTTAGTTAATACTATTCATAATGGCTAATTCATGACAATATTATAATAATATAACATTGTTTATTAAAACCCGGTATTGCGTACAACACACGCTATCGAGGAAGGTCGCGATTGCGTGTAATGCAAGCCAAGTCAGGGTTGCGTGTTTTGAAAGAATCCTTCGTTGTTTCGTATAACAGAATCCAACCATATATCATTTATACATTTAATATATATATATATATATATATATATATATACTCAATGTTGCGTAGAATAACTATTATCAAAATTGTGTGTAACACGGTCCAAGAATAGTGTTGCGTATACTGCAAGCTAATACGGTGTTGCGTATAGCGCAAGGTAATCTTGGTGTAGAATACAACAAAAGACATTAATGGAATTAAAATAATATTTTTCATAAAATCTCGGGGTGTTACAAACTTGATCATAGATCGTCCCAATTTTCAGACAGGACCTCTCTGGCGAGAGAATTGCCGCTTCCCATTATTACTATGGGGCATCTCAAACTTATTCTGGGTAGATTTCACGATTACACCACTTCCCAAGAAGTCAGGCTGAGGGGCTGACAATAAGGAGGTATGTGATTTGGTAATCCCTGGGGCTGGACCCAAGAGGAAATGCCTGGGCGTTCCTACGTATTTCATTAGGATAAGAATCAAACCACACATAGTTCTAGAAGCATAGTTTAATGTCATGTAGGACGAAATACAGTTTAACATCGTGCGGGACGGGGGACACATCTCATCTGGGGATAGGAACAGTACGACGAGTAACCTGACGTGAATGAGGACATAATCCTGCACCACACCATAAAATCCCACAAGAGAGACCGAGTCGTGGAAATCCAAGGAAATGATTTTAGTTTTAAGTCTTAGAACTAGGACCAAAGGATAATGGTAATGGGAGCCACATGGTAAAGCGGTTACAAAACCCAAAGTTAATGGGGCAAAGCCCTGCTTACTATATGCTCCTAGGGACGCAATTAGGCCGAGAGGCCGAACACGAAAAGTTAGGCTGGGCCTTTGGGGAAGTTCCCAGGCACTCCTACGTATCTCACAAGGATGAGAATCAGGCCATACATAGTTCTTGAGAGGTAGCGTCTTAACGGGACGATATCATCACAGTTTATGGTCATGTGGTTGGACCTGGAAGCCTAGTTTAAGGTCGTATGGCTTGGACTTGGTGGCATAGTTTAAGGTCGTATGGCTTGGACCTCACGGCATAGTTTAAGGTCGTATGGCTTGGAACTGGCGGCATAGTTTAAGGTCGTATGGCTTGGACCTGGGGGAACACACACGATGTGATAATGCATACCTGGTGTGGGTGACGACATAATCCCATACCATCACCGTGCGCGATTCCGAGAGAGGATCCTCGGGCCAAAGGGGCCTACGAGGGTTCAACAATCATGGGGTGTAGGAGATCCTAGCTCCCAGCTATGTTGGTCCCAAAATGAAATGTCTGGGTGACTCCTCGTTCCCCATGGGAATGAGGGTCAAGCTGCACGCAAACTGTAAAGAAGAAACCCAAGCACATACTCTAGTGCTCAGATCGTGGGAGCCCTGAGAGACACCGTTATGCAGCTTGGTCCGTCTGACGTGTGGGGGTGTACTGAGGGTTAGTACAAGGAGTGTCGAGATTCCACCTTGACGCGGTGGGGAAGAACCTAATTTGAATCATGCAACCAACATTCAGGGCCCGAAGAAGCAGGCGTGATGACTGAGGATTATTGCTAACCATGTTCTCAATACAGCATCCTGTTGCGTTAGCCAAGAGGTAGGGGTAAATAAATGAGCATCAACCGCTAACCACATTCACAACATGAGATTTGTATCAAATTGTTTCTCGAAACCCTCAGGGGTGTTGGCCCGTGACGGTAGGAGAGCCCTTAGGCGTTGTATCAAGGCTGTTCTTGGGGGTCCCTCCAGGTGTGAAAGATGGTGGGGCCCGAATGAAGGGGAACACACAGCTTGACAAGAGGACAAAAAAATTCCTATGTCAAATCTGACACTCCAGGTCTAAGACTAGAGTACTCCGAACACATTTTCAGACCACTGGAAAGGGTTGAGGGGCTCAGTCTGAGAGAGGCAAAAAGATGGGGGATTCCTAAGGGAAGGGCAGGCCAAAAGACCGAGGCAACCAGGAGATCATGGGAACTCCTACGAGATGGGTATGGACCTAAAATCTAAGTGTTCAGGTGGTCCTATGTATCCCATAAAGATGGGAATCAAGCCACACATTGTTCTAGAGATGCAGTTTAACGTCATGTAGGACGAAATACAGTTTAATGTCGTGTGGGATGGGGTAAGGATCTTAGTTTTAGGTCTTAGAACACAGACCGAGGAGCCCAGATGTAGGGAAAAATGTAGTTTAAGTTCATGTTGGACCATTTAAGGATCTTAGATTTAAGGTATTAGAACTCGGACCAGGGATCCTAGATGTAGGGCAAAATGTAGTTTAAGGTCATGATGGACCGTGTAAGGATCTTAGTTTTAAGGTCTTAGAACTTGGACCAAGGAGTCAGGAAAAATACCGTTTGAGGAACCTGGCATTGGTGGGAGGAGTGAAACGCTCGCCATCTGTAGTCACTAGGGAATATGTGCCATTGGGATAGACCTTGTGGAGAATGAAAGGCCCCTCCCATTTGTGCTCCAACTGGGGTGGTTTCCTGCCAGAAATCATTGGCGCTCTGAGAGCCATCACCAGGTCACATTGCAAGAAGGAGAGGAGGCGAACCTTTTTATTGAAAGCTCGATCCATCCTACTCTGATGCCTTTCCATGCTATGTAAAGCACGAAGCCTACTTTTGTCCAGAGTTTCCAATTTGGCTAGACGGATTTCGACAAATCTATCCGGCACTTGATGGTCGTAGACCACCGTGCGCAATGAGGGAAACTGAATCTCGATGGGCAGGATAGGGAATACGGAGTCACCGGGGTAGAGTTACGATTCGTTGTCCAATAAGCCCAGAGGGCGTTGGGGAGCTTGTACGGCCAACTTTTCTTATTCTGACCAACCATCTTTTGCAGAATGCTAGAGAGGGTTTTGTTAAACACCTCGATCTGTCCATTTGCATGCGCATGATAGCGGGAGGTGTGGTTAGAGTGAATTTTGTACTTGGTGTACAATTTCATCAGCTCGGCTGCTCGGATGTTAGTTCTGTTATCTGTGAGGATAGCGTGAGGTACTCTAAATCGATAAACGATATTGGAGATCACGAAGTCAGCTATAGAACAGGATTTGACTTCCTTGAGCGGGATTTCCTCTTCCCACTTGGAGAAGAAATCTGTAGCAGTCAAGATAAACCGGCACTGGCGGGCCGTCGCCGGCCAGTAAGGTCCTACGACATCCAACCCCCAAACTGCAAAGGGCCAAGAATACTTGGGAGTATGGAGAGGCTCTGGTGGCTGATGTACAAAGTTAGCATGAAATTGGCACACATGACACCTCTTGGAATACTCGATGCAGATGTAGATCATGGAGGGTCAGAAGTATCCCAGCCTCCGAATCTAGTGGGACAACTTTGACCCAACCTGGTGGGCGCCACTGGAACCAGTGTGCACTTCTTGCATGAACTGTGGGAACTCGACTCCTTGAAGGCAACGAAGGAGAACACCATAAAATCCGCTCTTGTAAAGGAGATACTCAAGGCTGGGACCAATCTGAAGGGTGAACTGCGGCGCACGGTGTCAGAATTGCTCTCGCTCGGCTCTGTCCGACAGAATATTGTCATGATGGAGATATTCAACCAAGGGCATCCTCCAATTATGAACTGTCTCGATTACTGCACCTGAAGCACCTGGGGATCCTGATGTAGGGGCACCAATGGTGAGATGGTTCACTTGCGGGCCACGATCTCCCTCCGGAATAACAGGAGCAATGACTCTATTGTGCGCCACGTGGATAATTAGGTCATCCTGTTCGGGCTTTGCAAGTGATGGGGCCAGGTTGGCCCAAGCATCTATTCGACCGTTCTGTGACTGGGGAATGTGAACGACCTCCGGCCAGGAGGGGAACTTAGCCATTAGACGGAGGGTGCACTCCTGTAATGGCACGAGTTCTGGCTTTCTGACAGCATAATCACCATTGACCTTCTTGATGACTATCTCAGAGTCCCCTTTTACATACAGATGGAGTACGTCAATCTCGAGATCCAACTCATGGCCAGTCATGAGGGCATGATACTCTGCCTCATTTTTGGTGTAGCCTTCTGACAACAGGAATGAATACGGAAGAACGACTTTCTCTGTGGTGATGAAGACGATACCCAGGCCTAATCTGTTGAGCCTTGGATCGTTGAGCCTTTTACCAGTGGGGATCCAGGAGGCACCGTCAAAGTGCATCTGCCAGCATGGGATGGCGTGATCAACTGAGAGGATTGCCTCATCAGGAAAGCCTAGATCCAGTGGCTGGTATGCGGAGTTTGGGTGGGCAACTAAGAATTTTGCCAATGCCTGTCCTTTGAAGAACTTTTGAGGTACAAACCTGATGTAGAACTGCTGGAGGATCACCACCCAGCGCGCTAATCGGCCGGTCATCATAGGTCAGTTCAGGAGGTATTTCAACAGGTCTACCCGAGAGAACAGTTGTACCTCGTTGTGCTACAGGTAGTGCCAAAATTTCGACATGGAAAATACGAGCTCCAAGAAGCTCTTATCGATGGGAGAATAACTAATTTCACCATCGAGGAGCATGAGGCTGAGGTAGTAGAGGCTATTCTCTATTCTCTCTTTGTTCTTCTGGGCGATAAGTGCACCGAGGGATCGCTCCAGGGCGGTCACGTAAAGGACAAGCAGCTTTCCGGAAATGGGTGGCATCAAGACCGGAGGTTGGAGTATATACTTCTTGATTTCCTCAAAAGATATCTGACACTCTTTGTCCCATTTATAGGTGATTCCTTTCTTCATGTTCCGAGAAAAGGGCTTACACTTTTCGGCTAGATTCGCAAAGAATTGGCATATATAGGCTAAGTGGCCTTGAAGGCCTCTCAGCTCCCGAATATTATTCAGGGGAGGCATCTGACTGATGGCCTTGATCTTCTCTGGGTCGATATCGATGCCTCAATATCTAACAACGAAGCCAAAAAACACTTCGGAGGTGACCCCGAAGGCACACTTCAATGGGTTCATCTTCAAGTGGGGATAACGGAGGAAGCCGAAAACTTTCTCAAGGTCATTGAGATGGTCCTGGCGCTGACGAGATTTAACCACCAAGTTGTCCATGTATCACTCCACCTGTGTCCTGAGAATCAGCTTGAATATGCAATGCATAGCCCGTTGATAGGTGGCACCTGCATTCTTCAGGCCGAAGGGCATAACCTGGTAGTAGAAAGTACCCTGGGGGCCCTGAAGGCAGTGAACTCTTCATCCTCGGGGGCCATCCAGATCTGGTTGTACCCGGAGTACCCATCCATGAAGGAGAGGGCTTGGAACCTGTCCATGGCATTGATCACCAACTCTATCATGGTAAGGGGAAAATCATCATTCGGACAGTGGCGATTGAGATCACGGAAGTCGATAAAGACCCAGATCTACCCGTTTTTCTTCCTGATTTGCACAATGTTGGCTAGCCACCTGGGGTACTTGAGTTCCTTGATGAAGTTGGATTTGATGACCTTATCAACTTTGGCCTCAACCATGGCACTGTGAGAGGGGTGAATCTTTCTAGGAGGCTTCTTGAACCTGTGATGGTTTGCTGGAAGGCCAAGGTGGTGGACGGCTACCTGGGGATCTAGTCTTGGAATCTCGTCGTAACTCTAGGCAAACACATCACGGTGCTGTCTGAGGAAGTCTACATACTGTTGCAATTCCTCGGGAGGCATAGTAGCACTGACCAAAGTTGGTCTCGGGTTCGCCTTGCTACCGAGGTTCACCTGCACTAACTCGTTGACCATGGTGGGGAAGCCCTCCTCAAAGGTAAGAGGAGCATCTTCCATGTCCTCCTCTCCACTTGTGGAGGGATCATCCATGGGGGGAGCCATTTCAGGGCTGCCAGACCCTGATAGGAAGCTAGTGCCGGCTTGGGCGGCAGAGGTATTCATGTTAGGAGACTCATGCACTGCAGAGACCATGGCAACAAAGGCGGTTGATCCAATCCCATATGGCCTTCAGCCCAGGGGGCCACACATTATGACATCAAAGCAGTAGTGGCGAGTTGGATTGAGACGGTCGATTCCGGCCCAGGGAAAAAGACACGTAAGACGTACTGCTGTTGCCATGAGCCTAATATCCCGATACAGTATAGGGGTAGGGGGATTGGGGATCACCTGAGCCTGGTTGGTGTAAGAGTATGAGGTTATTTCTTGCAGTCGCTTGGACTCGGAAATATGCCTTCCTCTGGTACCTGAAACAACAAAGCACTGCCCCATGTCGGGGGTCGTGTCCTCCAACTGATGGATTGGGAAGACATATGCGTTGTCCAAACCTACCCAGCGATCACCCGTGACAGTGGCGGGCTCAACCTCACCTTCCAGGATCTGCTTGTCCTTGCTATTGTAATAGTCAGCGTCCAGATAACGGGCTTCACAAGAGGCAAAAGGAGACACATCTCCTTGGAGCACGCCCACTCGACCCTTAAGAGAGTATTTGAGGCACTGGTGATATGATGAGGGGACCGTTGCATGAAGGTGGAGCCACGACCTTCCCATCAATGCGTTGTAGGCGGTGTCTTGAGAGAACCATGAATTCTGTATTGGAAATTAGGCTACGGAAATGGATCTTCAAACGAATCGTTCTGAGTGGAGTTTGCTCGGTCCTGTCAAACCCCTGGATCCTAAGGTCAGAAGGAGTTAAATAATCCTTAGATAGGCCCAGCTTCCACAGTGTCCGAGTTGGGATTAGGTTAATCCCAGAACCCATGTCAACAAGACAGCGGCAGACTTCCACGCCATTGAACTGGCCAGTGATGTATAGTGGGAGAATGTGCCCCTGTATGGGAAGGTCTTCATCTTCACCAGAAAACGAGATAACCGCATGATATTCGGCCTCCTCAATTGCCTCGGTGCGGAAGGCTTCTGCGGCCTCCACCTCTGTCTCAAACTGGAGGGGGCTCCTTAGAGCCTCGGCAAGCACCTCACACATTTTAGATGACAGAAAAAGAGCCTCAAGGATAGAAAGCCTTGCCGGAATGCGGGCCAAGTGCTTCAGAATATCATACTTTCAAGCCAAATGTGAGTTTCTACTTACAGGAGGCCGCTCTGCGATTGGAGGCATGATGGCCCCTGTCGGCGGGACTGGTGATTGATTGGTACTAGGCACGTCTTTTTGTTCACTAGTCGAAGCTTGGGAGGTGGATTCCGTGTTAGGATCGGAAAGTTTTAGTCAGCCGGTGGCAGGGCAGGGCTGGTTGCGGCACGACCGAGGTGGTCCTGCCTGATCCAGCAACACAAACGGTGGTGGAGGCAAACCTGTCGACACCGGGTGAGGGGGCCGCATGTGCTGATCTTTATATCGGGCTGATAGCATGGTCTCAGTAGCGTGCATGGCCTGACAGGATGTGATGACTGTCGTGCCCCGACGATTCACGTAGCCACGACTCTGCTGACGTTGTAAATGGATGGGGACATTGGGGAGGTCCACCTGGCATTCCTCATCGTCTGGTGTCAAAAAAGGATTTACCAACTCTATGGTGTTAACCGAAGCGTACCCCAGACTTTCACTCGAGGAGTCATCCACTATCGGACGGAGTCTCTGAGGGATCCCCATTTTTGGGTGCATAAAATCGCTAAGCGTGCGGGATGATGATGGCATTGGCAGGGTGCGTTCTGTCTTCTTGCACCGCCGCTTGCTCTTCTGGGAAGAGGTAGGCTGGGACGACGATGCCAAAGTGGCGCCCGTCGATTCTGAGGGCTCTGGATGACTCGGGTGGGCACAGATGATGCCATGGGTACGAGTGACCGTCCTGTGGGCCATCCAGTTGTTATACTTCCGGGACCCATGGTCGTAAACCTTTTTCCACTCATCCTCGTTGCCACTGTTGCCATCTGATCTCACGAAGATTCCCTCCACTTGCGCCGGGGCTGGGCCCAACTTGACTATGTTGTTGTCAATCTGGTCTTGGAGCCAGTCCTTGAACACATAACATCACTGGATGGTGTGCCTCAGGTTCAGTGATAAGGGTAGTAGTTAGGGTGATCAGTGAGATGCGCCTCTTCTGGTTTCCAGCACTCAGGCAGCCGCACGATCCTCTAATCCAAGGCGCTACAGAAATAACCGGGGACCTGGGCCTCGTCAAATGAGTATGTATGATTCCTTATGTTTGGAAAGGGGGATCTTGGAGTCTGACCATGACCAGGGGCCGGAGGAGCATGCCGAGGAGGCAGAGCCTGATTATCTAGCCTAGGTGGTGGCGGTGCGTTACGCGGAGGCGCCTGCCAATTTTGAGGCGGTCGCTGCTGGGCTGGAGGTTGTGCCCGTGGGGGTGGACCCCTATGGGGCTGCGGAGCTGGCCTCACTTGTAGCAACTCTAGCTGGCTGGGGGCCTCTATCTGGGCCACAATAGCGGGCTCGGCTCTGGCGGCTCTCCTTGCATGGATTACAAGTGGCAGTTGGCGTGCCTGACTGGCCTGTTGCAGGGCTTCTTTGAGGCACTAAGCCTTGTCTGAGAAGTCCCTGAATCCTCCTGGTTAATTCTGAGTTATCAGAGAAGGAACCAGCTCTTCCTTGATGTTCCCTACACACATTGTCGGTAATTTCTCATGAGTTAGTGGAATATCAAGGGAGTACGTGATCCCCTTCCACCGGGCGACAAAGTCCACGACCCGCTCATCGGGCCTTTATTTGCACCTGAAGAGGTCTGCGATGTTTTTCTTCCAGGTTATGGAACTGAACTCATAGAGTAATTTATGGCAAAGGTCCTCCCAGCTAGTCACAGATCGAACCGGGAGCTGGCTGTACCAGAAAAATGATGGTCCTTCCAGTGTCTGAACGAAGCAACGGAGCTTGGCAGCCTCCTGCTACGCCGGAGTCCCTAAAATAGGCCCGCACCTCGGGTTGAAGTGGGCCAGGTGCTGTGGAGGGTCTCCAGTCCCATTAAAGGGGGCGAAAGTGGGGTTCCCAAATCCCGACAGGGCCGGCATATCATCCACCCACGCTGGGTATGGCTTGCCGTCCAATGGGATTTCCACCTGCCGAGTTTCCAGGGTCTCTAAGCGAGCGATGATTACATTCATTAGATCTTCCGGATGTGGATTCCTATCTTGATGGGGATCTCTAACAACAAGCGCATTGCCGAGCTCTTCAATCTGGTAGTCAAGATCAACAGCTCACAGGGCGGCTGGTGGAGCGACTCCTAGGGCAGTGGGAGGAAAACATGTAGGGTCCCCCAGGTGATCCCGCCACTCAGGAGGGTTAGGCGAAACGTATCACGCCCTCTTGCCATAGGCTCCAGCCTCTCCCCTTGTCTGTGAATGCAACATGGTCGCGGTTTCCCGTGCGAATCTCATCAAGGGGTAGGTGCTCATGCCCCTGCTGTCCTGGCCTAGGGTTACCATAGTCAGGCCGCCGCTCTGCAATGCAATCGACAAAGAGCTCATCAACCAGCCTCTTTTTCTCAGCAAGCTGTTGGCACAGCGTGGCCTTCTCAGGGTATTCCTCTACCTTCTGTACTGAGGTAGATGTGTCGATAATCTTGACAGACCCGACATGCTCTTTACCCTTTATGATGTTTCGGCTCAGTGTTAGTGCCTCAGTGGGTGTAGGGAGACCTAGGAGGCTCCTCTGTTGGCCAGTAATCCTCCCAGATGGGTCCAGCAGCAGATAGTCCTTAGGGGGAAAGTCCCCATTGAAGACATCCACACCGTTTCCCTCGTATAAAAGGTCATCCATGTTGACCACCATTGCCCTTGGCGACATTCCCTCAGGGCCGCCTAATGAATCGGGTTGTCGGCGGATCGCTCAGAAAAGAAGGGCAACGTACTACCCCCATCCACGAATGTGTGCGTGGGGGGTAGCTTCCTTGATAACCTTGCATAGTACTTGAAAACTATGGACGCATTGTTGCTGGAGGGCCCTGCGGTGGCCAAGTGACTCGGGGTGCCGAACCGTGGGGAGCACAGCCAGGTCGAACCGACGACACTGCTCACCGATATCCTTGAGATGTGCTTGACTCTCGAGATGAGGCGCTAGTTGATGGCGAAGATGGGAGTGAGTAACCCGGAGAGTCTGGCAGAAACATTTAAACTCTATTGGGATGAGTGACTCTAGCATATCAGAATCTGATCCTGCGACCGACCAAAACTTCTCAGGGATGTGGCCCATTGTGAGGACGGTCCAGAAGCTCCACGACTCTGGCTCGGGATCCGGCCCTTGCTGCCCCTGATCATCAAACTAGAATGGCCGGGGAGCTGGCAATGGCACCGAGGCAGGCTTCCGGGCCGGTGGGGAATACAGTGAGCAGGCTAATCGGTCGCCGATCCCTGAGTCATCCTCCAAGGGTTTCAGTGCCCTGGCTGCCATGTCATGATATGATGGGCTGACAAACATGCGTCCTGTCATAGTATTGGTGCTCACCAAGGGTGTGTCACGTTGTGACTCTTCCGTCGGTCCCCAGAAAAGTTCCCCACCCTCCCTGACTGAGGTGGAAGGTACTTATGTGGAGGCCAGTGGTAACTACGGGTTTGACCCCTGGGGTTACGCCAAGTCCTCATCCTCCTTGATATACCTTTGTAGGGAGGATGGAATCATACGGATCTCGCATTCAGGGAGTACAAGACTGACGCACCTCATCCCCAAACCTTCCCTCGACTCAAACGGTTGTTGGGAAGGTTCCATCGTTGAGTTGTACTCCGCCTCAGAGTCCGAGAAACGGACTGGTCTAATATCCGTCCGGACTCCCCTAACATTCCTCTTATGGCGACGACGCCCCGCCTTCCTACCCCTGGGTGGATCCTCATGGTAAGGATGATTTCTGTCAAGGAGTTCCCTAGACGCAATAGTGCTAGGGCAGAGGGGACTGAAGGTCGGGGTACGAGAAGCACTGGGACAGATGTCGAAAGGGACATGTGGAGGACCTCTATGTGAGTGAGCGACTGGATACGCAGTGGCTCTATACTCGCGGCCAGCGGTAGGGGAGTGACCTCATAACCAGTGTAGTGGGCACTGGAAAGATTCATACCCAGAGTGTAGCTGTCAGGAAGAACCCTTCGGGTTTCCAGATCAGTGGCACGAAATGAGCCTTCATGGTGGGTGGCACTACCGTGGATTGGTCCCCGATGGTCATTGCCTTTGCTCGTGACTGGGAGAGTCGACCCAACCTGCCTGCAGGGCGATCGGGGCCTCGATCCCATTTGAGCATGTGACTTCCCCTACTCAACGTATATAGGGGTCTGGTAACAGTAGTCAGTAGTGGCTTGGTCCATAGTGGTTGCTGATGTTGGTGCCCCAGGGTGAACATTCTCTTCTGCTTGCGCCCGACGCTGGCATTGGGTCAGATGGGTTGGAGCTGGTGGTGCGGGCACGAAGATTTCTTGGTCCTCGTCCCGAGGAGTCAGGAGGCGGCGTTGATGCAGCCTGGTAGGGGCTCTTTCCATTAACCCCTGGGATGGGTCTCCGATCGGGCGGACCTGGACATCCCCCACCTCATTGGCATAGGGGAGGGATGCATCAAGTCGCTTTGGGGATAGGCTCCCAAAGCGGTTGAACGTCAGTGTGGGGAGTGGTGTCTCCCTGCGCGACCCTCGGGGGCAGCGACGATGGTGAGGTGCAGCCGCCAGTAGATCCAAACAGGCCATTCCCCCGGTGGGGATGATCCCTTCCTCATCGTACCTACGAACCAGGTCGTTGATCACCATTCGCTGGATGATTTTTGATGGGGATAGGGGGCATGAGTGCCCGATATTCATAGAAATCAGAGCTGAAGTGACTGTGGAAAAGACGGGACCACGCGGGGTAGCCACGTCAGTACTTCCCCTACCCCTGCGCCGGTGGGCAGGTGGATATCGAGCTCTGGATGCAGTGATTTGATTCCTGTAAGCAGGGAGATGAACCCATTAGTACTAATAGGAAAAGAAACCAACAACCAATATCCCATCATCATTCCGTCTTTCATGGACAACGAGATGGATCCATGCCGACGACGTCACAAAACAGAGTGCTCAACATCCTGACTGCCTCAACCCCTGGCGGGTTTCACGTCCCGATGATAGGTACCCGGACCTGGTGACATGCTAATCTTCTGACACCCCGAATGCTACCAGTCTCCGTATTGAGGAGAAGAGAATTCACGTTGGGTTCACTATTTTCTGTTTCTGACGCTTTTACGTTGGAGCACGCATGCGTGTCCATCATGTATGGGAGGACGTGCAGCTTGTTGCCCCGCATTCCCGCTTTCCAAAGGTGGGTGACATCTGTTCCTTATTCAGGGACGTCTTGTCCTTGATCGAAAGCGGGATGATGTGATGTCGGTTCTTCCTTCCATGGATTCCTCCTCGGAGCTCGTCACTTAGTCCGGGTCTCCCTCATAGATTTAAGACGGGTTCGTGAAGCTCGTTCCCGGTGCCATATTTGCATGGAAGCCAGTTAATTACGATGCTTCCGTCGAGATGCTCTAATGGTTCTTGTCGGGGCAGAAACCTTCAGTGAAGAGAATGGTCACGTTGGGGTGTCATTGGCATGTCTTGACGCTGGGGATCAGCATGTCTGTCTTCTGTCCCGTATCACAGGGCTTCTCGAGGGCGCGGAAGCCCGAGGCATCCCACATCGAACGCGGGGATTGTGTACCATCTGAGGTTTTCCTCAGATTACCATGTTTAACACGGGGTTTGCCGAGAGTTTAACATCTTGCGAGGACAGATCAGACTGAAGTACCCCCAAGGGGGAACACTGATGTTGGGGCCATCACGTGGGAGGCTTCCTGAATACCATGGAGTGGAATGGGGTGGCATGATCTCACTGGGATGTGGCGGCCTGGGTAAGGATCAGGATGGGTGATGGAGTGACGGGCTTGAACCTCGTGGAGGCCTCCTACGTATCCCCATGGAAGAGAAATCAAAGTCCATGTAGTCCGGTGGTACGGTGGGACACTTGGAGAGGCGTCCCGTGAGAATGAACACATGGATTGGATCCTGGAGGAAGTAAGATCTCCAGGCTAGGACATGATCTTACCAAGGCACATGGGCTTGAGGGGGAACTCAGGATGAGACGTGGGTGTGAGGCATGGGGCTTAAGCTCCGAGGCAGCCCAAGAGGGGGAATACGGGGCTTGGGCTCTAAGGAGGCCCATAATGGTGCTGGTGAACCGACACGAAGGGTTCAGAACAACTGAGTGACCGGCTTGAACCTCATGGAGGATTCCTTCATACCATGCGTTGGCACAGATCAAAGTCCACATAGTTCAGGGCATATAGTCTAATATCATGTGGGACGGGATACAGTTTAACGTCATACGGGACGAGGGCATACAATTTAACATCATGCAGGATGAGGGAATTCAGAGCTTACACTCTGAGGTGGCCCAAAGTGGATATAGGTCTTATGCTCTGAGGCGGCCCATGGTGGTCAGTGAACCGACATGAAGAAGTCGGAACGACTGGGTGGTGGGATTGAACCTCGTAGAGGCTTCCTACATACCATGCATTAGCATAGATCAAAGTCCACGTAGTTCGCTGGGATGGGGCTTACGCTCTAGGGAGTCCCATAAGAGGATTTAATGGTCGATGCATGCTCTAAGCCCACATGAGTCATGCTCAGTGTGAGAAACAAGAGCCAGTAGGGACCAGACGATCATGTCTCCAAGGGTGAATTCGTGAGAAGCGGAAAGGGGATTACGCGTTGAGCGGCCCAAAGAAGAAACAGGGGCTTACGCGTGGTTAGAGGCCCTTGGGGCCGGGGCTTACTCTAGGATGGAGGCTCGTGGTGCGACAAAGAACAGTGGGAAAGGGACTCCACTGGCCTTGGAAGGGGGGAAGTACGGAGGTGCATGGGTGAAACCTTCCGCAAGAGAGGCTAGGGGATTACACTCTGAGGCTGCCCTTCCCCCGTGGACAAACGCCACTCCAACAAGGAGGATCTCATTCCATGTGAGGAATAATCCATTCTCGTGGAGATGAGAGGCGTAAAGAATGTCTGAGATGGGGGGACCCTGCGTGTAAGGAACGGGGTCAGACCACAGTTTAATGTTATGTGTTGAGGACGAGGTGCTTAGCAGTTTAACATCCTGCAGCTTGGACAAGGTTGGTTCGCTCCACACCCCTAGGGCTTACATTCCCAATGCCCTCTACACCTTATGGGAGGGAAGGCATTGGCAAGGCCATAGTGAAGGGGGGCTGTTGGGAGAACCGTTGAGGGGTCCACACTAGCGTGGCTATGCGAAGAATTAATAGCCGTTAGCGTGCCTATGAGGAGAAGCATAAGGCCAAGCAACGCAATGGGAAACACCACCCAAGGGACCTTGAGGTTACATCTTACGAGCCTGGAAGGCCGTACGGGAAAACAACGCATGGCGCGCATTCCCGTCAGGAAAGACATTAGGTGCCAATGCAGAGAGGCAGCCAAGGGGTGTCAAGGTAAAGGGTCCTGGGTGTTGCACACAAAGAGAAGGTTTGCACGCAAAACACCTGGATGGGGTGCAATAGGGCGAGACGATTTTTCGGATAGGTGACTGTGCGCAAAGGATTGGGATTGTGCTCACAGAAGGGGATTGCGTGCAAGGGGCAAGGATTGCGCCCAAGGGAAGAACCCGGAGGATTGGGAAAATTCACTTAAGCCAGTGGAGTTGCGCGCAAAGGAGAACCCCAGGGCAAGGTTGCGTGAAAGGAGGAATTACCTGGAAGTCATCTTGCGTGTGGGGGAGTCCGAATTGTGCGCACGGGAGCTGTTCTGAATTCCGTAACCCCAAACCGTTTGGGGTCACCTTCTAATTATAGGCATCGGCCAGTGCGGAATCCAGGCGGCGCGCAAAAGCTTCTATGCCCGGAACCGTCGGCGCGCAAAGCTTCACCGCGCGGAACCGGGGCATGAAAAATTGCGTGCACCACCGGATTGATTACGCGAATCATGGAAACTCTTCACGTGCAAAACATTATTTCGCGCAAGTCCTCCCTTATTTTGGGCACCACTTCTCGGGCCTCCGGACTGGGCCTCTGATTCCGAATATGACTTCGCATTGTCATTTCAAAATTTCCTCCAGGAGTTACAGACTTTTTTCTGCATCTATAACATCATTGAGGTGTAACTGAGGGGGATGAATGATGGATGTAATCAATGAAGGAACAACCTCTTTGGTGGGTGATTCAATATTGTTGACTTCCACGAAGTAATATTCTCCATATTTTTTTGTAAATGAGTCATCATTTTCTTTCTTGCTATCCAAGGAATCTTCTTCATTCAGGGAAAGAGATATGATGTTATTGTCCTTGTTGTTATGTAAGTGTGGCACAACTCTAATTAGGTTGAACACAACTTGTTCTTCCGCCACTATGATGATTAAACTTCCTTTTTCCACATCGATTACTACCATTCTTATTGCTAGGAAAGGTCTTCCAAGGATAATAGGAACATCTCCATATTCTTACTTGTCAAATACCATGAAATTAGTTGTTAATATAAACATGATGAATTTTACTAGAACATCTTCTAGAATTCCTTTGGGGTTCATGGCTGAGAGATAAACTAATTGTAAAGACATCCTTGCTTCCTTGAGTTAGTTGAGTCTGAGCTTATGCAATATAAACATTGGCATATGTTTAATGCCTTATACAAGATCATAGAGTGCTCTATAAAAATTGTAGTTTCCTATCTCATAGGGGATTGAGAAGCTTCCATGTTCTCACATCTTTGGGGGAATTTTCAACTATAAAACAGCAGAGAATTGATCATTTAAGTAGATGACTCCTAGGTCTTCTATATTTATTCTATTTGATAAAAGGCCTTTTAAGAACTTGGCATACAAATGCATTTGGGCAATAGCTTTGAAAAAAGGGATGTTGATATGAATTACATGAACATGTCCTAGAACATCATGTATTGTGCCGCCTACCTAATTTTTTGTGCTCTTTTAGGATAGGGAAGAGGTGGATGGTATGGATGTGGGAAAAAATACAAAAGATCATTCTTTTATTATGGTATATGTTCCTTCTCATTTGGTACTTCTTCATGTTTTATGTTGGGAGTGACATCATCAGCTTTTTCATCAGCTACTTGTGGTTTTTTCATCTTTTCTTTATAATTGTCTTGCTTCTTGGGGTTTTTGGAAGTCTAGAATCTTTCCACTTCTCAAAATTACTGCCTAAGCCTCCTTTCGTGGGTATGATTCAGTGTTACTAGGTAGATTACCTAGTAATATCTTAGATACGGTCTTTGAGATTTGACCAATTTTCACTTCATGGTAACATCGGGTAGCTTTGTGGTTCTGCGTATCTATTTCATGGGTCGTCCTTCTTTGATCAGACATTTTCACAAATGATACTAGGAGGTTTTCAAGAATGATTTGCATAGTTTCTTGCTAATTTATTGGCTTAGGTGGCTAAAAGTTTTGTTCTCTTTGACGGAATGTTTATTTGATCTTTTGGTCTTTCTACTGGGTTTATCGGAGGATACCTCACTGGTCATTGAGTTCAAAGTTCGTTTTATCCACCTCTCATTTGAAGATAATCCTGATTGTTCTGAGGTTCCGGTAGAGCATGTCTATCCTGATAATAATATTTTTCTAGATTGGAGGGTTCCACTAATTGCAATTGACGTAATTGAAATATTTTTGTGGTTCTTCATATCCATAATTTCAGTTTTGATATTGATACGGGCCACCACACATCTCTTATGACTGCAGTTCCATTACAGGGGAATAATGGAGTTGAGTAGTTGGTATCTAAAGTGCTTCATGATTTTTAGTGAGAGCTTCCACTTGCACTTCCAACCTTGTGGTCTCATCAATCAAGTTAATTCCACACCTTGGTGGTATGCAATCACTCTTCCATAGACTATCATTGTGAGAGAATTTATCAAGAATGGATCTTCAAGCTTTGGGAGTCTTGAACCTGAGACATCCATCAGCGGCTGCATCGATAACATTACTTGACACTGACTAGAGTCCTAAATAGAAGGTTGGGAGTTGTACCCACAATTCAGGTCCATTATGTGGAAATTTCCTCATTAATTGTTTAATGCATTCCCATGCTTCCCATGAAAATTCTCTATCAATTTGTTTGAAAATTTCAATGTCCATCCAACGACTGCAGGACCAGATGGGTGGGAAGTACTTGTCCAGAAACTTGTTGGCCAGTTTGTCCCAAGTTCAAATTCACTTGGGAGATTGAATCTTTATCCATTCCTTGGCTCTGTCTCATAAGTAGAATGGGAATACGAGAGTCTTATTGCATCAGAAGAAAATACATGGTTTCAAAAGGTATCACATACCTCCAGGAAGATTAAAATATGTTCATATAGATCTACACTTGAAGGCCACTGAATTTATCCTTGTTATGGATCATATGAATGATTCCAGATCTTATATAAAATGTATTGTATTTTAAAGGGGGGGTCAAACAATGATAGAGATCTTATCATGGATTGATTGAAATCCATAATCTATGATCGTCTTCTCCTGGTTCATTATCGAGTGTTCTCCCAGAATGACCTGATGGTTGGGGATTGGAGGATTTGGTCCGGCAGGGTGGAATTGCTCATCCATTGCTGACCGATAAAGAGAATAAGGATGCCTTTCGATCATGGGATCGAAGGCTAAAGGGGAATGTGCTTCACAATTCTTTGAACAAGTCAAGGGACCTTGGTACATGCACTGGAAAAAGAGAAGTGATACCAGAGCATCCAAAAACGAAGGAAATGGGGTAAGGTAAAGGTAATCCTAGATCTAGACCAGAGTCCTATCATAATGAAACAGCGTTTCCTATCCGAAAACAATGCCAAAATTTGACTGGAATGATCCGCACAGGTTTTTTATTTCTGCATGAGTGTGTCAAATTAGAAATTTATATATATCCCAAACATTACTAAAATCAATGGCATAGTATAGTATATGTCCATGGTCGATCCAATGAGAAGGATAATATTCTGTGGGGACAATAAATCTAGACATTAATTCTTTGTAGGAGTATTTACTAGTTTTACTAATGTTCTAGAGTTTTCTAACTATGTATGGGTTTTACATAAATTTATTAAAGGGGAGTTGGGATCAATTCCAAGTATCTAGATAAAGGTGATCATATTTCTAATCTTGGAAAGGTCCTAACTGCTTAGTCTATGAAGAAATCAGTATTCACTAGTTAACCTTGGTCTAGTATTCTAGTTCTACCTAGGATGTAACTATTCCATGTCCAGAAAGCTAGTTATAGTCCTAGATTCCTTATGTGAAATTTCTATTGCAGAAAGATCCCAAAGAGATTGGTCATAGTCATATTTAAATCCAATTAGGATGGTGTCTTTTTTTGACTGTTTGATGGTCATAGTATGGTCGCACAAAGGGATATTTACCATTTGTTTTTATCGTAATTTCTAATCCAATTATGTTTTCCAAATACTGAATTAGAGGTCTAATTAATCATGTAGAAACATCGAATATTTATCCCTACCCCTAATGCGTTTAGTTTCCACGGATACTAATTAAGGCAATAAAAGGGATAAAATAAATCATAATAACTATGTAAATGGGATTGAATTAAATAAAAATGAGACTATTTGAAATAATCATTCAATAACACATTAAATAAAATCGTACATGAAAGGAATGAAATGGAAATGAAATTAAATTGGAATTGAAGGTTTTGAGGAAAATGAATCCATGACTTTATAATTGAAAACATAAAAGGAGTACAAAAAACTAAAGTGTTTTTAGTTATAAAAGAGAAGAAAATTTTGAAGTAAGTCTAAAAGGGAGATATAGAGAATCTTATTCTTCTCTAATGAGCTGTAGAGATTCCCCTTAAATAGGGAGAAATGGTCACAGAGTGTACTTAAACATCACGTTGTGAAACCTTAATCTGCATTACTTCGACCAGGATCACTAGCATGGCATGTAGATAGTCCGTGGATAATTGGAGTTTGACCATAGTGTCATTATGTATAGGTGGTTCACAACATTTACACCATGGCTAGCAGGATTTTCACATTGAATCCTTGTAGGTTTCTTAGATTCTGGTTTGACATGAGTCACGGCCCATAGGATGACTTCATGATGTGAACTGGTAGTTTCTTCAGTTTTGATTCTAGATGTGATCATCATGTACACGACATGAACAAGGCCATCACGACGTGTACTTAGACATTTTTGTGACTTTTCTTCCTTTATTATTTAAAATCTTATGAATCCATATTTCCTATAATATTGGACTTCTCCCATGTGCGTTATCCTGTAAATGAATGAAAAACAATGTAAAAGTGATAATAAAATATTTATAACATTTAGGCTTATCACCACTGTAATTCCTTTATAGCCACTGGAAAGTTGATGTAATTAGGTAGGATTTGTTTATTAACACTATAAGCGTATGTTTTTCCACATCAACCTTATTGTAACTATTTAATACCTATTCTATTGACCTAATAAAACCATGGATCCTAAAAAGGATTCTCTTTGGCATTGTGGGCTAATTTGAACTTCTCTAATTGTCATTTTGATCTCTGATCAATTAGTTTTTCTAAAATTGTTCTGTCTGACTTGATTACTTATATTTTGACGATATCATGGATCAATAAGGTAAATATTCTATGCTAATATGATCTATCGATATTGTGGTGATTTTTCTATTGTTCCTTATTGTATCATTTTACTTTTTTCACATAGTGTGGATCTTGTTTTTTTGGCTTAGGATCACTGTTTCTTTTTAGTACTATCTACCCTATAGACCATGTTATTTTTTATAAATGATTATAAAATGTTGGAATCGATGTAAAATTCATCCTATTTTATTATAATGAGTTCCCTTTACTTTTGGTTCATGGATCTCATCACTGTTACCATGTAAACTAAAGTGTGTAGTAGGCAGTTAAGTCTCATTAAATTTTATTTTCAATTTCATATTCATTGTTTTTGTAATATCTTTTTCTAAATGATGATTCACATGATCTATAATATTGCTGATATTATTTTTTAAATGGTTTATTAAAAATGTTGTTTCCCCCTGTTGGTAAAAGAATGATGTTATCATGTAACTATGAAATGGTATATGAAATTCAATTTCAACACATTGTTTGGATTGAAAAAGTGTTGTTTTATGTAATTTTATAAATGTATATGGTCCTTTTTAAATATTTTTACATAGAAAATTATTTGGATTCTTAGGTATCTGGTAGTGGTATAGTATTATGTAATGTCTCTACTTCTATAGGTGGTTCAACCATGGGGTACTCCACTATTACATATACCCTCTTGTTCTAGGTACATGATTCTCTACCATTATATGGAGTTAATCCGGGGGTGTTTCACTATAACTTATTACCTATAATTATAAATACATGGTTCTATAACAATGTTTTGTGTTCATCCCAGGATGTCCTTCTATTCCCTATGTCTTATTTTTCAAGGGTCTTTTTTAGTCCTCTACATCTTGATTGTATTAAAAATGTGTGAGAAACCTAGCTATCCAAGATCAATTTTATTCAAGGGGTAATCCCCATTTTGATTTTATTTATTAGGATTTACATTTTTATGGCCCAAATATTAATAAAGATGGATTCTTTTCTAAATTTTTTATATGAAATGTTTCTGTATTCTATGTCATATAGATTCTACTATATATTTATGGAAAATTAGAAATGTTTTAATGTACTTTTGATAAAAATTTAAATACAATTTATCATTCCATGTTTATCATATATTGTGTACATTGAGATATTTATAGGGTACATTGTTCAGCACACTTGGTTGGCATCATATTGGTATTTTTTTCTCAAACCATTTATATACCCAAGGAGGTGTTTATAACTTATATTTTATAATTAGAGAAATAGAAAGCTTCTTCAGTGAGGTGGTGAAATTTCATGGTAGATGGGAATTTGTAGATAGTGGTACCAATATCACATGAAGTGGTTGTTAGTAGTGTAGAGCATATATTGATGTCTTATTTGAAAATGTTAGGAAAAAGTTTGTCTCATCAGTTTCTAGTCAAAAAACATTCTTATCCTGGGAGGTATAATTAATATGAGATAGGATTGTTTTTGAGTAAGGGTTATGTTATGAGTGTTTGGATGAACAAATATCCCCATAATGATCCATTAATAACCATAGTATTATGGTTTTTTTGTTAATTGTTTTTTGTTCTGCAGTAGATTTTAGTTCTTATTTATTCTCCTTTGGTGTAAATTGAGTGATCTATAATGTCTGATTACCTCTTTCTATATTTTTTTGTATAATCATTCCTCTATGATTATATCTAGGGATCAATCTAGAGGATTTAGTGGGAAATTCTCCTCAATATAATCCCCTAATATATTATAATTTATTCAATGATATCGTCTGAGCAGTTCATGTTGTGTGGGATGAGAATTATTTTTAGGACATACTATAGTTTGTAATAAATATGGGTTTGATGGGTTTCTTCGATCTGGTCCTAAAATCGAATATGTTAATAATTCCATTATTTAATTTGTTTAGAACATGTTGATAAATATATATGAATATATTTATGGATTTACCACCAAAACTACAACACAACAAGAGTGGGTATATTATTTGGATTATTAAAAAATAACATAGATAATGTATCTCTTGATTTAATATAAGTATAAATAAAATCTGAATGAACCATCAAGGAAATTTTGGGAAGTATTTATCAATATATTTAGATTTATCTATTGATTATAATGAAAAAACAAAATTACAAATCACCCCAATTCATTAATTATACACTAAAACCATCATGTGGCCTTAGATCCATGTTTCAAACATGGTACATGGGTTGAAAGAGACTACACGATAAGTAATTGGTTTGTAAATATCATTTAATTAAAAATAAGGTATATGTATGTTATGTCATGTCACTTCACTTGGCTTAATACTAGACATCATTACATTATTTTTATTTACTAACAGACTAAAAATATTAGCACATAGACTATACAATATGGTTACTGTCAACACATCATGTGACTCATGTCACAACACACCTAGTACACTCTAATAGGTTTTTGATGTATAATTTTTGTTAACATGTGGTTTACTAACTCATCTCATATTATCTTCTTCTAAAAAAACCATAACTTTTTATTATACATTGTATACTATGAGTGCATTCTAATGGTACACACTACAAATAATAATCATTTTTCATTTTCTTAGGCACACCCTAAAAACCATACATGTTTAATATATTGAACAACATGACATGTATGTTACAATATTCTATGTAGTTTTGTTGTTCATATACTAAATATTATATCATTAATATATTATATGACATATTAAATTAATTCAAAATTTATTCAATAATTTATTATAACTAAATCATATATGGCCTTCAAATTACATGTGAGAGAATGAATTACATTAAAAATAAAAAAAAACTATTTTTTAAATTCATTTAATAATAATTTATGGAATTATTAAAATGTCATAATGAAACAATAATAGCAACAAATTTAAGAAAAATAATTAATTTATTAGAATAATTTAATATTTATTATGCCATATGTTTGTTTCTTAATTATAACTACTATAAATGAATTCTAGGAAAATTAAATGTGGTTATCATTGCATGTTGTGATAATCATGAACTTTTAGAGATATATGTTTCTATTTTATTTTTTAATTTAAATTGTTTATTTATATCATGTTGTATTATTTGAAAAATTTTACCAAATAAAATATGAAGATATTTGAATCATCCAAATCTTCATTTTTATTTTCATGTGTATGCATAGATTATTTTATGTATACCTAAATATCTAGTACACCTCACATCAATGAGTTTATATAATTTTATCAAATGGAGTTCACTATGAGTGGACACGATTGAAAACCTAGGCCAAGATAGACCCACATAAAGTGATCCATAAGATAATTCTAATTTAATAAAACTAGAGCCATGTATTGTCTAGAAAGGTAATTTTACAGAAGGTCAAGTTTGGATTATCACTACTCGATAAACCAACATGTTGATAAAAGATTGGGATCATTTCATGCCTCCATTATATTTTATTAATTAATTAATTTTTTATTTATTTATATAATAAATAGTTTATTTTGATGGTAAAATGAAGGAAACTATTATAAAAACAATTAAAAGTTTTATTACAAAAATATACTAAATATGTAATTTTTATATTGTATAGTTGATTACTTATAGGCGTACTACATAACTAAATTAATAATCTGTATAAAAATATATGTTCTACTAGTAAAAAAATATTCAAAAATTATTTTATCATATATGGATAATAACTTATATAATTTTCTGATAAATTAATGTGCATGACAAAAGTAGAATTGAAATAAATTTTTTATAGGATAACAAAAATTCATCAATATAAAATATTATGCCATTAGAAAACCTATATTTCTATAGTGCGCATGGAAATATATTTAAAATTATTGGTTTCAAAATTTTCAAGGGAAAATTAAATTATTGACTAGTATAAATATATATAATGGGTCAAATTAACTACATTGGTAAAATGGTAAATACTTAAAATATACATAATAGTATTTTGATATAAGATTTGAGGAAATATGGGCATAGGATTCTTGAATTGTAGATTCCACTGAATAAAAAAGGGAATTGTGAGTTATTGAAATTAAAAATTAAGGTCTATATAAATATCATTGATTAATTTTCATTTCAATATTTTGGGTTTGTATAAGGTAAATATGGATCCATTCAACTATAATATTAGCGCAGTTGGAAATTTTGAATATGAAATTAAGGGTTATTTGAATTCATTAAAATAACAGGAGGCATAATTAATTCCTTAATTATGTCATATCAGGAAATAAATATAATGTAGTATAATATTATATTATATATTTTAGATAATATAAAGTAACTCAAACTCATATCCTTCCTTATGATCAATTAGGGAGATTGTGAATATTCTAATTAGTGAAGTCATTCCAAATAGGTATAAGAACCTACACACTTTAATGCTCATTGATAGGAATTTATATGTACAAAAATATAATGTTCCCATTTAGCCTTCTAAGTTAGTGAGTGAGGTGGTGGAAATGTCATCTAGAAGAATGTAGATGATATACTGTATTTGAAATTCCTCATATTTACATCCATATCTAGTGAGATTCTGTAGCTTCATGCAGATGTTGATTCTGGAAAAATTATTTCCAACCATCTGAATGAACATTTTTTTTGTTCCTAGAAAATAAACCTTGAGTTATATTAGAATCCATATAAATGTATTCCTTAAAAAAATTATCATAAAAAATTTGAAATAAATGGAAAATCATGCTTTTTTGGATATCATTTTGGAAAGGGGACCCTAGTATTGCCAAGATTGATATCTAATGTAATGTCAGTAACTAGACTATATGCTACCATTAATAATAAGAGAAATGAAATCTAAAGCTGCAATTTTTTATTCATAGGTAAAATAATTTGATCAATTTCTATATAGATAACTTCATCCTTCATGTTATCCAACTCCTAAATATATATAATGTTTCCTTGGGGAATCCTATATTTATGCATGAGATAATCAAATAGTGTTAAATTAAATTTGGAACCTTTTCATTCACCACATCACATTTTGTTGTTAATGGTTTCCCAAAATAGTCATTTCTGTGAAAAGACCTTAAAAATGGATTTGAATGACTGGAATGAATATATGGGATTGAACTTACTAATCAATAACTGTAATATTGGGGGTAAATTCATCTCATTTTAAATTTATATATTTTTATTGTATAATAGTTTCTTAATGTAGTGCCATGAGTACCATGTAAACTTGTGAATATACTCTTTAGAAAAAATGGATTTACCTAAAGATCTATTCAACAAAATTTATGTTATATTGGAGCATTCCATTTTTCATTTAGTCTTCCTCCATAGAGACACCCTGTTTTACACACCATGATACATTGGATTCTTCTATTTAGTTATACCAAGAAAATATGTTTCATCTTATATATCTACCTCAATATCTAATTAAGACTAAAAATAATTTTCTTTTTTGAAACTATCATTGATTAATTGATCAGTATTCTTCTTATATAAACTGTGTGATGTTACGTATTTCTTAGTTTGTGAAGATTATAACAAGTTGTTCCACAATATTTATATCATCTTCTAACACCCGACCTTCTTAAAAATAATATCCCCTACCAAATCATTAAACTAATTATTAATATTATGACTGTTATAGAGCTCCATTACTAGATATAAGATCCTATATATCTCATGAAATGATAAATTTAATGTCTTTGTTCTCAATATTTGACCATTTCCCTTCTCGGGACATGGTTATTTCATAGATCATTATGATCTAAATAAAACGATTCCCTCTTTTGAATCCTAGTTTGGAGAATAAATAGAACTCACAAAATCTACATTATATGTTCACTCCCTTATTATTATTTGACAAGGAAAGATCCTCTTGATATATCCTTTACCAATTGTATAAAGTAGGGAATTTATCTATGTTAATTCATTCCCTCAGTTGTAGCTATTCTACATGAAAATAATGTAAGTAGGTTCCAAAAGCCTTATAATTTTATAATCACTATCATTTACATATTGTATCAAATATTGAGTACCATAATTGATCCAATAATAATACCCCCCACTCAAAATCTAAAAAATATTCTTTATATGACAAAATAAATTTATGTTGACACAAAAATAAAATAATAAGTCATAGAAAATGGGATGTTTTCATCACAAATAATCATTAAAAAATAATTAAAATAAGTTTTTTAGAGACATATACATCAACATATAGGTGAGGCACAATTGGGTCAAAAAAATAAGGTTTTATAGTCTAAATATAGAAAACATCCAAACATGTTACCACTCATGTTTCGGGTAGACATATTATGAAAAATGAGTTATAATCATAGAATAAAAACCCAATGTTTAATGATTATGGGGTTATAATGCATATGAAAATAGTAAGCCCATCTAAAGAGGATGAATAAAAAGATTTTTAGAAAATGTCAATATTTACAACTAATTGAAATCGTACCATATTCATCTTCAAAATTGAAATAGTAATATCATGGATTTAGTAATCCAAAAATTACATGGCCCTTCATCCTTCATGTTTCATTAAACAAATAGTCTAACACATATACTAAAGGTCAAATATGACCAAAATAATGTTCGATAGTGTGTAAAAGAAAGGGTGACCCTTATGTTAACCCAAATGAAGAGATAAGGAACCTTATAATTAAATTCATATATGAGGTCAAAATTTGGTTGAGATGAATACATGGAAATGATCAAAGAAGCTAAATGATTTATAATGAATTGAAAACATGAGGAAGAGAAAAATACATACCATCAATGGTTCTTATCCTCAAATCTTCCAATTGGTATGGTCTATGTACGTGGCCAATTCAACCTTTTCCAATGGAATATATGCTATGGAGAGTTTTCAAAATAAACCAAAATATTTTTTCGAAAAATAGAAACATTATGGGTATGAAATATCCAATGCATTTTTTATATGAAATTTAATATAATTATTTAATTTGAGACTTAACATTATCAAGATGATTTGTTAAATTTAGTGTCATTATATTTTTGGATTTAAAAAACAGAAATATCCACAAATAAACCATGTCATATACTGACATCCTTTGAGATTCTCATATTTTATAATAAATTTAATAATAAAAAATAAAAATTATTTTCTACTATATCACATAACTTTTATTTTCCAAGTAAAAAATGATATCAATAAATATATTTCTTTTTTTTCCATAGGTTGTATAAAGAAAACGTTATGGAAATAGGTTTGACGAATGTTTTATCCAAAGGAGTAAATTCATATCCCTTAAATGAACTAAAATATCTAAGGGGTGGTTGAAGATAAGGATGCTATGTGTTTTTATTGTGTAAATATGGGATAGTAGAAAACTAACCCATTATTAATAGTGTTCCATGGGAAATATTTAAGCGCATTATTGAGTGTAATATTTATATTTATACAAACTAGGTAACAGATCAAACATAGTTTTCTAAAATTTATATAAAAATATATGATTAAATATGATTTTGAAATATTAATAAATGTGTTATGGATCTTAAATATGTATATACAGTTAGATTAGATTCAATGGTGTTGCAACCAGTAGCCTAATACACACATAAAGGGTGTGAGTTCAGGTGTTTATTTTTTTTCATTTTCAACGGGATATTGTCCTCAAGTTAGCATGAAAATCCAATTCTTTCATTCATCATAGACAAACAAACCTTTTTTAGACAATGGATATAAATTCAAGGAAATAAGTTGATTAATTATTCACTATAATGTTTCAGTACAAGAAACATACATCAAATCTTTATCACCATACAAATATGTAATACAATCCAATATATTTAATATAAATATTTTGGAAGGATGAACTATAAATACATGGAATGATTCTTATACTTGACATACAATAAACCTATTTGGTTCAATTATTAGATATATTATATTTATTTTCACTCTTATATAGTACATCAAAATTAACATATTTTAAAATATAGAAATTATTTAAGGTCAGCACCATGAGATCCTTTTTTAATGATCCATAATCTTTACATTCATCTCAATAAATAAGGTTATTTACAACTTCAAAAAAGAAATAGTTTCATTTATTCATACATGTTAAAATTATAATAAATTATATAAAATTAATAATGTTTCTATGCAAGTAAACAAGTGGAAATAATATTTGATTTGTGGTTTGATCTCCCTCAATAACGTGATTAGGATTTTAAATCACTAACAACATCATAGTATAATACATCCTTATACTATATGGGCTATTCTACACTATACCATAAATATTACACCAATAAACCTTGATTAGTAATGGGTGTATAGAATATAATAACCAAATTAGCATTATAAAATTTAAATATTATAACATATTAGGTTTTTATAATGATTTTGAATATGAATATAGTCTTCCTTTATGTCATCCATATTTATAAAAATGACCATCCACAATACCAATGAAACAGAACCTAATACATATAATGTTAAAATTCATTAATATCATATAACTCATTATCTTTCCCACATTTTACAACGTTATATATGATTTTAAACATCATATGTATTTAAGAAATTCTTTCCTTTTCCAATTGAATAATATAAAAATATGTTACATATTCAACATAACCCATTACATATTACTAATATCCTTTACTTTTAAAAATTATTAACTATAGTACATATTAGGATAAGGATATTATTTATCAATATAATTATATATTTCTTCAAAATTGATCCTCTATAGTATCTTATGTTCATAAGAATAATCTAAAAACATAGTTAAATTTTTACTATTTCTCTATATCGATTGAAAAAAATCCTACACATAAAATAGATTCTGGTTCAAAATATCACCTCTTATAGATTTTATTATCAATTTTTAATTCATCATAGTTAAATTTGTCCAAATATATATTCCACTTGTATATATACTGTATTTTCTTCCATAATAGCCTCACATATATTCTCTCTCGACAAATACTATCCCAGATATATAAACTTCAATTCACCAAACATGTTTCCTCTAATGAGTATATAATCTATTTTATGTGCTTCTATTATCACCTTTTAAAAATAAAATTCAATGAAGGTTTTCCTATACCATGTATGGTCACATTATATTATACCAAAACAACTATAACACAAAAAAATAATTAAATTATTAATCAACAATTATTTTGAGATTACCAAAGTTAATTATCATTGTAGGTAAATAATAAACATATGTGAGTGACTAAAATTGTGTGCATAGGACTCATCTTAAGAATTATATATCCTATTATAAGTGACCATCGATAGTATCTCTGTATATTTTTCCACTATGCTATTTTTTATTCATTTTTAGTGCAATAGAGGGAGGAGTTTAATATGTGGTGCACAATTTTAAAGTAAATCCATAGAGTTAAACTATGCGAACTATTAATGATGATATCAAAAATTTATTTATTACTCAAACTCAACCAATTATAGTAGTAAAATAAATACTAAAAGAAAAATATATTTTTTCATGGTTTATTCACTCTATGATAATGTACTACTTGTTTTGAATAGTTAATCACCCTAGTAATGAATTCTTCCATAAAAACCCAAGTTGTCATACCATTGATATTTTGAGTCATGTTTTCATATAGTCCCATTATGATCTTATTCTCAAGTCCAATTAGAAAACAATCCCATCCAATTTCATAATATAATAGATCGATCCAAAAATCAAAAATCTAATTTTTCTTCTAGTTGATTCCATACCCCTAGAAATTTTTCATCCTCCACATGCCCCCTTGACCAGTTGATAATCACATGATATCTTTTTCAAGAAACTTGATAGATGATTAACCGAATCAAATATTCAAGTACTTTTATCCTTCCCCATTACTTCGCTGATCTAGATCATCCTTAATAACTATAATTTATTCGGACTGTAACTCTCATACTTTTTTAAAATTTCAGTAATTTAGACTCTCGCTAGTTGTGTCATAAATACAGTAGAGTATCGAATAACATATTATTCCTACTATAAAAATTTTATTCTAACAAACTAATATGAAGAATATTATTTTCATATTTTTTATAAAAAACAATTATATTTTTTATTTTTGAGAGATATACTAACTCAAACTCAATTAATTTGAGTCAAGGTATTCATTTAAATAACCCTGAATTATTAGAATTAATTCACCAAATGAGTTTAAAATATAACTATATTCTTCATCAATATATATATATATATATAAATAAATATATATCTATCTATCTATTTATTTTAATTATTTAATTTCTACATGACTCTATCCAGCATTGATATTGAATAATTGATTTTCGAATGAATTATTCTCTAATTTTTTATATAAAAAATAGAAACTAAATTAGATTAATTATGATATTTATATTTTTTATGTCTAGTTCATAAAATCAACGGAATTTGACTCCCAAAAATATCTTTCAAAATATTACAGTTCTCTGTTATACTTAAACTATGACATTCTTGGAATAAATCATAACCTAATAATGAAACATTTCATAAAAAATATTATATCATATTGGAAATCAATTCCATATAGGATATCCAAGATTCTTAGGAATTATACTTAATATATTACAATATTAAAGTAGCTTATGTGTTATGATAAAATTTCTTAGGTTATCTCATATAGTAATATAAAACTCAAATATATCATGATATTTAGAAATCATAGATGTTCGACATATATTAACCACATTTATAGAAAAATTGTGTTAATAAAAAGTATTACTTGGATAAGATATATTATAAAATTAAAAGTATTATACAAACATCCTAAAATAACATTAAATTTGACACATAATTTTCAATGTATGATATAATTAATTTCAATTTTTCAATACCAATTAAAAAAATCAAAGTTATTAAAAAGAACCATAGATTGACATAAACTATTCCTGTTGAATTGTCATTCAAATTAAATGAACTAAATTTATAAAAAGTAGAATTGGGAATTATAAGAATATTTACCTGAAACATTTTCTCAACTCTAAATTACATTATAAGAATAAAAAATACTCATGATTGAGTATCTCAACAACATATATACCATATCAATTATATTTTAACTTCTAAGATGTTGTGAACCATTCTATTTTAATACTTTAGATCTTGTTTTTTATATTAAATGAAATTAATCTAAAAAAACCATTATATATAATGGACTGGTATCAAGAATAATCCTAGGATTATTTTTTTAGAATAACTTGTTTAAATTACTTCATCCCATAATCATCTTCTTTCAACGCATATTGGAAAAATTTCACCATATTAGTAACCTCACTTATTGTTAACAAATATAATCCATACATGTTTACTTCATCATCATCACCGTTATATATTTATTAGGAGATAATGTATAAAAACCTTTATAAGGATAAAAAACCCTTGGGAGGACTAAAGTAATGGAGGCTAATTTGATCCCCTTTGATCATGTTAACTCCCTCAGATTTCAAGAAATGGGTAATAGGGGAGCATGTGTACTTCACCACAGTATTTTTTTTACAATAGAATAAAATAATTAAGTCAATAATTTTTTTTACTTCATCTAAAACTTAATGAATATAAATATTAAGTAATTAAAAAGGATTTTTTATTTTCTTATCTTTAATATTTTTCAGTAATTCTCAGGATATATTTTTCTTCCCCTTTTGTTCATAATTATTTCCTGATCAACTTGTTTATAGAAGGAATTTTACACACACATATAATATAAGTCCCTTTATTTAATGTACTCTAAGTGTAAATAAATTAAATTGGTGTAGAAAAAAGATTAAATAACCAATGTAATCAAAGTTTTCCATAAACAACCATGTATGTGATACAATTCTTAATTTCCATATATTTTTATTTATTCAAAAAAATTAACAAAGTTAACTTTGTAGCCTGCTCTCATCTAAAAAAAATTTAAATTTTCACATGAAAGATAAGGTCTTCTCCGAGTATAAATATTCATAGACATCAAAACCCCCCCACCATAACAAAAAAAATTATTATCAATTGAAATATAAAAGTTTGTTTTGAAAACCTCTCATAAATTTTTTATTATGTGATTTCCATATTTTGGATTCAAAAAATGGATCTTATTTTCATAGATTATATTCCTTGGTGGATGCTACTTAAATGTATTACTCATAGTCATCGTGGTTTAATTACTTATGTATTAACTTATTATGGATACATATATCACATGGTTTATAGATTCCCTTTTATATATGCAATTCAATTCCTCACGTGTCCATAAAAATGACTACATATATAAAGTTATATGGTGGAAAATCATAGTTTTTTAATAGAAATAGTAAAACTAAGGGTTCCCTCTCAACCATGACCTCTAATTTATTTTAAACTCATAATGGGATGATTTAATCCTATTTATTTACCAATTATCATATTTCAACGGTTTAATTCACACTATCTTCACCTGAAATATTTCATAGCTTTGATTTATCATCTTCACCATAGTTATCATGGATGTGAAATTATCTCGAATATTCATAATATTATCCATCATTTCAATTCGATTTTCTAGATATTTCATACTATATTCCCTAGATGGTAAATCTTACACAAATATTCCATAATAATTTTATTGAATATTTAAGTGGTTATATACCCTCTCATAAAAATTAGTAGTTGATGTGAAATAAATTTTTTATATATATAACTAGAACATAATTTTGATATATTAATGTACTTATAAATTTCAGAATGGGTTGGAAAAACTATTAGACACCATTATTAGCATGCTCGGCCTTCTTGTAAATTTTTATTGTTTCACTGTAGTATCTACAAAATAATAACTTTCTCTGTTTTCCTTCTAATTGTCCTTATTTTCACACCTAAAAAAACTATCTAGTTAAACATATATTTCATGAATTTTTATATATTTTTAATATAGTTTCAATAAAACATATCTTTTCTCCTATTTCCTTATAAACATCATTCCAATTTACACTATTGGAAACCTATCAATGTAGGATAGTCATACACTCCTATCTCTATGATAATCATATTCAATTATTCCACAAAGTCTATTTTATATATCAATATTTGTTTTGGGTTATAAGATTTAATGATTTCATATTAAAAGATTTCTTCATTAGATAATATATACACATATATCAAGTTTATCTCCCCTTAGTTCATTCCACTTCACTGCTAACCAAATATTAGAACTCATATTTTAGGATTGATGTTAAGTTAAACAATTAAACATGAAAAAACCATGAATCAATGGCCTTTTGGTCATATTTTTCTATTATATTGATGTGTATTAGTGAATTTCAATTATATTGTGGGTGGGAACATGTTCATATTTTTTTCAAAATATGTATTAAAAAAAATATGGTTTTATCCTTGAGATTAATTTGGAATATATTTCATATATAACATGGGAACATTATTATCATTTTCTTGAGAAGTCTTGACTTTAATATCAAGATTCAATTTAATGTCATTTTTTAGAATATTCAATTCATTTTGGTGGTAAAGTTATATTAATTATGTATTGAACATTTTTTATTCCATAATAACTAGTTTATCCTCATGATCTTATCTCATATGAGCTATATTTCCTAACCTCATTAATTTATGTCATTTGTTTTGTAAAATAACCCTTTATTCCCTTCACCATCTACACCTTTTCATTTATCATCTTCAACATCTATTTCTTGAGATATTATTTTTTTCTCCAGAAAAGTCTTTAACTCAGAAAATTTCAAATATTCTATCTGTGTTCATTCTCCTATATAATTATCTCTAACTGAAATTTCAAAAACATTTTGTTGTTGAGATATGAATTTAACTTCATCTTCTCATTGGTATCATGATAATGAGATTGGTTTTTTTACTTCTTACACATCAAATTACTTATCTTACTCATATATTATTTCTTATTTATCTTACCCCAAGTTTTTGTTCTATGGTTTCTCATCATCCTCATCTAATTAAGATTTTATAACCTTCTACTTAAGGAAATTTATGGTATCATGTCCAATTCCATTGAGGTTATAACACAATGGCGTTTGTTTTCATTTTCAATTCATCTATACATCATAGAAAATATTTGTTATAATGAAAATAATTTTATTGATTTGTTCATAGTATTACTCATCACTAAAACATTGTACCCTTCTTGTACATCATCCTTAATTTTATGCTCCCACATAACCATATAGGCCATCCCATCTACAATTTTCCTCTTCAAAACTACAATTTTATCTCTTTCATAATAAATGATAATATTATTTGTTTCATTGATAAAATGATCCTTATATCATGCAATTTGTTTTTGATCAAACCATTTAAGAATGTTTTTCATCATTTTTCTGACATTAATATAATCATCTCTCTTTTATCAAAATTCCATAGTCTTTTTGTAATTTATTTGTCCCAAGTCATGTTGTTATCCATTTTTTCACTATTAAACATCTTTATATCATAAAAAATATCCCCAAACTATTTTCTATACACCTTAATATCTAATTTCATTTATAATTATTCAATTATTTATCTAATATTTCCATGGTAGTTTAAATACCCATGATAGTTATTTATAACATCATTGAAAGAGACATAAAAATGACACATTGAATTTTTCCATTTTCTTTTATATTTATATTATAATAAACATTAAAGGTGTACACTAAAAAATGGGTGTATATCCCAATATTTCTATAACTCTTAATTACTATACATGTATAAGGATATAGGGTAATATCATATTCCTCCAACTATGTTCATTGTTACAATACAAATTAGGGACAACGATGTTCTTTAAAAATTTTAAATTCCCATTATCGTCATTTTTTTTGACATTCCATAGGGAATATAGATTTTCTAAAATATCATGAAACACTCTATAATAATTGAAAGTAATTAATCATTCAATTCCAAATAAACTATAATGTAATGCACAAAATTATTTCATGAATGTGAACAAAACCTAAATTCCCCAATATTATTATTTTATTTTGAGGAAATTATTTTCATTTTAAAATTTATCATATAAAATTATGTTAGTTTAATTTTATATGTTTTTTTTTGAAATGGTTTACTTTTTTAGTGAATAGAAAAAATGTTCTATTTAACAAGAAATTCCACTTGTCTTAAATAGTTATCATATAATGCTAGATTTAATGTTTGTGAATACATTATCATAGAAAAAATAAATATTTCAAAATTAATATAAATACATTAATTATATAACTTTTAACATAAAATTATATTTTTATCATTTAGGATATCTAAGTAATCTATCAATTCAAATAAAATTATTATTAATTCTTCCCTTTTAATAATGTTTTCACAGGTTTACTTTTTTCAGAATTTAATGAAAGAAAAATTATTCTTATTTTATTTATTATAATCCAATTAATATAATGGAAATCATAATTATTAAATATTTTATAATAAAATATATTTCATGCTCAATAAATCATTTTTCAGAAACTGGTTTTTATTATGTTTTGTGAACAAATATTAAAATAAATATCTACCAATTAAAATAATAAAATGTAAAATATATTCTATATTTCAATTTTTTTTTATTACTAAGTAATGAACTCAACATAATTTTTTGTCATAGTGAATAGTAACCCAAATGAATATTTATTACTACAGTTAAGGGTAAAATGAGACAATATGGTTCAAATAAATAGATAGGGCATCATGATTGGAAAAAACTATCATTGAATATCATTGGTTGTTTTATTAAATATTTTTTTTAATATAATGAATTTGGGATCCGTATTATTTGATTAATTATTTTATTATACAATAATTATTCATGTATTTACATTTTTTTCCTCCCACCCCACATATACAAGTGAATCTCCTCCCCACACGTATATAGGTATGATATGCCACATAGCTTGACCAGGACCAACCCAAATATCTTCTGAAAATCCATTGAACAATCCTAGAGTTTTTACCTATTTAATTATCACTCTATTAGGTAGTTTAGAAAGATCATATACAATTTTTGTGGATATAATAGTTTTATTTCATAATTTTTACTATATATATAATATTGAAATTTTCAAGGACAATTCAGACCAAAATGAGAGATCTGGTGTACAATGATACTATCTTTTGGATCCAACCACATGTAAGTGACAATGGATACAAGAAATGGATATCATAAGATGACTTGTGGAACCACTAAATAAAAAATATATGTCAATTATAGTTGATCTCGATGGTTTTAATTAAGACTCTAATGACTCTCTATGACCAAAAACACCCCAAGACATTCTTTAATCCCCAACGAGGCTATAAATAAAAACCCAAGTGCTATAAAAAATATATAAATACCTTATGTACAACTTAATAAGAAAATTATGATAATTGTTTCAACCTAATGTGGTCCTTTAGAATTGTCTCACCTCCCCTAAATTCTTTCGCATTGTGTCTTGTTAGAGAAGTGTCTGTGTGATTTATTAGGCATTCTGACTAGATGTCTCTTTTTCTTCCTTTTATCAGACTATTACTACCATTTATTGTGATGTGGATTAGTGATCACTAAATTTAAATTGAAGGATTGTGTCCTCACTAACACTATGTGTGAGATGATAGGTGATCACTATATTAAAAGTGATGGATAATGAGTTTCTTGCTAAAAAACTAATTGTCTTGTTGTGTTTTTGGGTTTTGTGGTACAATCATATAAAAGAATCTTTATTGTTATAATGGGATTGAATACTAACAAATTTAACAATAAAGTATTTAAAATTTATATTATGCTCATTGAAATAATGTTTTTAACCCAAACCTCTAGTGGTTACATTGGGAGAGATGGTGTTGGGATCGATTTCAGGTTAATATATAGCCACATTTCTTATTTATTGTTATTTTTATTTTATATTTATATTTATATATTGTTTAGATATTAATTTTTTTAATTTTTTCTTTCATTACATTAATTCCAACTCATTTAGGTTGTGTTTTTGAAATTCTTATAAAAGTATATTCACATAATCTCCTTATTGTCGTCCTCACTCCAATCAAAAATTAGAATGAGATCAATAATTGATTTAAAAAACATAACTATTTTCACTGAATGTTTATTTAAATATTTACTACTACATGAATTTCCATGGTTCTCTCAAAGTACAATCCATGGATATATCTTCATACATTGGATAATATGACTATGGTTAATTGAAAACAAGAATTTATACATTTCTTAGAAGTAATATATATTAGAATTAAGGAAATTTTAATCCATGGATATACTCCCACTAAAGTGTCAGATTTAAAATGAATTTGGATGAAAAATTTACTCTTGGGAAAGATGGAAAAGAAATAAATTATCAAAAATATTTATTGGAATACATTAAATAGTGTATCTATGTATAAAACATCACTTGAAATTTGTAAATTATTAGAAGGTTCACATAAAGGTACTAATAGATTTAAGGATAATATTTTTAATATTTGTGTTCCTAATGTCTAAATAATTATTATCAATCATAATGTGTATAAAACTGAAATTTAAACTCATTTAAAAGATATTTGTAATGTAATAAATTATTTTGGTGGTGAGTTTAGCACAAACACACTTGAGGAAATGATCCATTTAATATTTCTAGGATACTGGGAAACCAAATTGATTGTTTTTAATGAATCTATATATAAGGACCTAACCTTAAAACATTAAATAATCTTTAATTAAACAAATAATTCACATTGAGGACCTTTTCAGGTTTAGAGTTTTAGAGAATTAGGCCATAACATATAAATAACTATTTGAATAATACAAGTAGACACATATACTCAATTTCCATTTTCTTCACAAAATAAAAACTCTTGAAAAAAAAGTGTCATGTCTAGTTCCATGTTTTTGACTGCAAGACATTTCCATTATCCCATCCTTGACCCTATTCAACTTTATGTCCTGTAAAAAACATTTCAAAAACATGGTATGAGCATAAAAAGCTCAGTAAGGTATACAAAAAGAAGGAAAACTGTTAGTTTTTCAAAACAACAAGTAAACCATGAATACTATATCATAAGTAATACTTTTCACCTTTATGAGCTAGTAAATACTCTTCATTGAATAAAAGATCAATACTTACTATTTTGTAACCAAAATATTACCACAAAACCCATATAAAGAACACATAACATATAATGGTAACTTGGGACATAATCATATTTAAATGGAATAACCATAGGGTCAAATTCTACACAAATCACTAATTGGAATAGCCATATGACTGAATTCCATACCCAATGCATTATAGTTTATAACTTAACCACTCATACTGGTTTATCACGACACCACCCATAATTTGGTTTATCATATAACCACCCATCAAATGTCCAATTACTATTATTAAATCATAACACATAAAATATTGAAAATATAAACATTTCATTAATGACATTTGATTTTCAATCACAAGATATAATTTCAAGATATTGAAATAATAAATCAAATTCAAAAACCATTTTCTATTCCAAAATACATAAAAAGGGTATTTGGTATTTATTTTTTCTAAAAAAACAATTATGGCTTGTTAAGGAAGCCCAAGATCAAATAATACTCAGGGCGGCTAAAAGGTCGGTGTCACCGATTATGTTAAAAAACATTCCTTTTTTTGTCATTTATTACAATGATTCATAGAAAAAGGGTCCCCTTGAAATGAAAATTCCAAGGGTTTTATACATCTAATACAAGAAAGTTGTGTAGAAATCAAAGGATACCTCAATGAAAAGAGATCAAGACGAAGTCCCTTACCTCATGTTCGACATGACCCGTTCATTCTTTAATTTCGTGAATAAGAAATGAAAGATAATTTATACTTTTTTAATAAACTTTTTCAAGTTCATTAATACTTTTATATCACTTATTAACATGTTATAAACATTATGCAATCATTTAAGTTAATAACGGTCGTTTTGTCAATATTTGGTACTTGAGTCTAAAATAAACTTCTTATATTTACATGTTGTTCCCATGATCAAAAGTTCATTATATACAGAGTGATATTCATAATTTTGATATCAAATATTTAATATATATTCAGTATATATATGTATTTATAACACTATGTAATATTTGGAGATAATAAATGAAATGCACCATTCATGGAGACGACAAGTCGTACGTACGCATGAATGCTACATTCATTTCTATTTCAAATTTAATGGAATGAAAACATAATGATACATAGGTATATTATAATTCCAGTATATCATCATATATAATATCATTAAATCCATCCTTTATATGTACAACATATAGTATGAACAAGTCACATCACATTAAGGAGGCGGTAGTCCTCACTTCCTCAAATGAACTTATCAGGTTTACCCATAATGTAAACCAAAAAGGTATGATATGAATGGTAAATAAAAAAGCGTAAAATAAAAATAAACATAATATATATCATATATAAAAACAGTTCCATCTTAATGGCCACCATGAGAGGTGGTAGGAGATAATTGAACAATCATCATTTCATGAGGCGTTAGTTTTCTATCCACAGAAACAGTAAGTTCATCTCCCATTAGATAGAGGTGTGTGTAAGTTTATTTGAAATACTTCTCATAACAACATCATATTATATTTAGGATAAGGATTATTTTATAAAAGAAAGTAATAAAAAGAGTTTAGGGGTTGGAGTAATAAAATAAAAGAAAATAATTTAAGAGAAATGGTTGCCTTTAATTTGAGCAACTTCCTTTGGTATTAACCAAAATGACTTATTGAAGTGCCTTCTACCTAAGGTATGGATTCTAGGAGGATGAGAGAGATGTAGGGAGATTAACTGGGTATAGGTTGGACGATCAAAGGGGCGTGAGAGGTGTGAGCAATGAGTTAGAAGTGGTGTCCTTTTATAAGGCGGAGGAGGGGCTTTTTAAGATTGTTTGAAACAATTCTTTTATTATAAACATATATTTAGTTTCAAAAGGTCCAAAAATCATTAATGTCAAAGATAAGATGACTCATGGTCGAAATAAAATCATACAATAAGAATTAGGCTTGTTTTTTCTATTATTTTTATATTTAAAATATTATTTATTTAAGTAATTTATTAATGAGTTAAATACTGCATCATTATTGTGTCATAAATAATTTAATTTATTCGATGTATAAAAATTATAACAAAAATACTATGATGTAGGAAATAATTTTATATTTCTAATGAATATTTATAGATGAAAATAAAACTTATATATCACCATGTAGAAATTAATTTACTAAATTATTTTTGTTTATTTCATTTTTGTTTTTAATTTATATTAATTAAAATAAATTGTCATTATCACTCTAATGTGGCTCTATGGGGTACCAAAATAAACCCAGGGATGCCCATGGTTGGCCATTACTAATAAATTAATGTTATGACAAGTGATAAGATAAATTTTGTATTATTATAATATTATTTTTACATTGAATTACCCTATCTTCCTTTAATCGCGGTAAATAAAAGTCAAAAGGTAATATTCACCAGAAATTATTTTCATCTTATTGAGTGACATTTTACTTACTAATAACAACCATGTACATCAGAATTTTGAAATTCAATTCACAGAAGCGGTAAAATTTCATTTAAATGAAAAATTCAGTTTTTTAACTACAACTTAGTGGTTTCACTATTCATCAAAAATTGAAGTTATTGAAAAAAATACCCAAAATTTATCCTAAGCTATATTTGATATTCCAAATTCATAAATGATATATATTTTATAAAATTTAAAAAATAGAAGTGGCTTAAATTAATTTAAAATTAATTCCCACTGTCAAAACAAAATGCGTGTTTTAAAAAAATAATAACTATCAAAATATTGAGAGTTCTTTTTGTCAAATTTCAATGTGAAATTGCTTCCAATGACAAAAATTGGATTAAATGGTAAAAATATAATTTAATTACACTTTTAAAATAATTATAAATATATTCTAACCATATAAATAAATTATATTAAAAGGCAGTTTTGAATTAAAATACAGCATTTTTCATTTTTTATTACAAATTGAATTTTATCAAAAAAATACCAAAGATTTACCCAAAGTGAATTTTGATGTTCTGATTCTAAAGAACAATTTTTTGGCGTCAAATAGGAAATATAAAAGTGACCAAAACTAGATTTAAATAGGGTTCTCCATTAAAAGGTGGAAAATGGACCTTTTAAAGTAAATTATACTTAAAATTAGTTTCATTCACATTTTAAGCCTATATCTTTAATTGGATAAATGTAAATACATTTGAAAAAAATTTATAATTGTATTTTAGTTAGTTTTGTTCATTCCCACCAATACAACATCTAGGAGTTAACTACTATTTAAAATAATATTATTATATTATTAGTGTGCAACATAAATTTCAAAGAAACCTGTTGTTGCGTATTGGGTATGCCATCGAACAAAGCAACCCATTTAATGTAAAATTAATATTTAATTGGAAAAATATTAATAAAAAATAGAATGTATTATTTATTTATTTACGAAGGATGTTACATCCTTCCCCCTTTTGGAAATTGTGTCCTTGAAATTTTATTCACTTATCAAATAATTGAGGGTATTTGTCCCTCATATAATTTTCATATTTCCACGCTATCCCTTCAACCATATGGGCTTTTCACAAAACCATTACCTAATAAATTTACTTATTCTGCAACATTTTATCTCTTTGGTCAAGAATCTGGACTGGTTGTTCCTCATATGATAGATTCTCTTCCAACTGAACTACCTCTAGTGTCACACCCCAACCACGAACGCGCTTTATTTTGTTTTATTTGTTTCTTAGTCCCGAGACATTGGGAAGAGTTGTGTTGGGTCCAAGTTTGAATTTTCTTTGAAGTGTTGATGTTTTTAGAGGGTTTCAGGCAAGTGCGCAGTCATCGCACTACTAGCGGTCACTGCGCATTTGGTCCGGATGGGTGGGCAGTCACCGCACCACTAGCGGCGGTCGTGCGTTAGGACTCGGTGAGTGCGCGGTTGACCAAATGTTCAGATAAATTATAAAAATTAAAATAATAAATTAAATTGAAAATAATTTTATAAAATGTTTATTAATAATTATAACAATAATTTATAATATTGTTATTATTATTATTATTATTCATCTACTTTATTTTTTATTTTATTCTATATTTTTTCCCTACATTCTTCTCCTTCTCTCTTTTTTTTCATTCTTTCTACACGGTGATGCTCCCTGTTTCTGCACACGCCACACATCAGGTCTTCCCCCGGGTCTCACTTGTCCAGCTCCACCCTCCTGCGTCGCCGACCTCACCTCTTGCAAGGCCTCCCGTCACCCAACACCTCTACCCAAGTCCTACGCCCCTCAAGCTACGCCTTCGACCTACTGCAGCGCCTCGTTCCGGCGCCCCCCTGCTGAGTCGTACCTCACCCACTTGCAGCAGTTCCCAGCTCTGGCTCGCCCTTCCTACCTCGCTCGCGTCCCAGCTGGGAGACAGCCCTATCACTGCATCCTCCGCCAGATCCAGTTCCCTCTCTACTAAGCTGCCTTCTCACAGTGCCATGCCAGCGCCGCGTCTCCCCTTTACCCACGCGGCTCACCTGCATCACCTCTTTGCCCTCCACTGCACAGCCAGTGCCTCAGCCCAGCTTCTCTCCTCCAGCCAGCGCAACCAGCCCGATCCCAACTCCCTCATGTCTGGCCTCCTGCAATACCGCCCTGTCTGACCCCTGTGACTCCTGACTTCGCCCGCGCAGGCCCATGCTCCATCCTCTGTCCTTTACCTGGCCAGCCAGCGCTTGCAACCCTCCGCCAACACCTATCCACCAGCACCTCCCTGCTTTCCTCCTGCTACATATGCGCAACACTCCACCCTTGTATCATCGCTTTGCACCACAGCTTCCCGGCGCCCCGGCTCCCGTCCGCCTCACCTTGTGCTCCTACTGCCCTGCACTACTCTAGTGCTACATTGCCCTCCCAGCTGCGTTTCCATCCACCGCACCCCTGTGCACCCTATCCCTGCCTTGTCCGACCGCTGTCACCACACCCCACACGAGCCTGTCACCGGTGCAACCTCTGTTGACCGGCGCGAACACCCTATATCGGTATCACACCCCCATATTCGCTCCGCTATCTGCCTCCCCTTACGGTCACCACAACCCTCCTTTTTTGTCCTCGCCAGCCCACTATCAGCCTTGGGCTTCCCCGCATCCTTCGACTGCTGTCTCTGACTTGGAGGGACCTCTTCTCAGCCGCCAAACAGCTCTAACTGGCTGGTACCCTCTTGTCGCGTGCCTTCTGACCCATCGCATGCCCTCCAACTGGTCGCAGACCCTTCCCGAACGCACTTTCCCCTGCCGGTGTTGCCCTGAATCACAACCCCCCATTGGTATACCCCTTTTATTTTGTGTCTATTTGATATTTATATTTGATATTTATATATATATATATATATGCCTTGGCTTGATGAGAGTTTTTATTAATTAATTTTTATTTGGTCCGACTTGATGTTCTAGTACCCACACGGGGCATTTCGGAGTGAGCGCCATTGCAGTGATTTGTTTATGAGGTTGCGCCGTCATCGCGCCTGTTTCCGAGTGAGCGCCGTCATCGTGCTTTTTTCCGAGTGAGTGCCGTCATCACGCCTGTTTCCGAGTGAGTTCCATCGTCACGCCTATTTCCGAGTGAGTGACATCGTTGGGCTTGTTTCTAAGTGAGCACCATCCTCGCGCCTATTTCCTAGTGAGCGCCATCATCGCGCCTAGTTTACGAGCTTGCGCCATCGTCACGCCTTGTTCTTGAGGTAGGTTCCCCTTTGCACTACTTTTTAATGTTTATGTTACATTATTTTCTGCTGTCTTCGTACAATAATTGTTCAAATTAAATATTTTATTAATTTTAATAAATGTGAGATAATGTAAGACAATTAATTTTTAAATAATTATTTGGTGTAGAAAGAGCCGTTTATTTTATACCGAACACTTGAAACATTTTCTTGATGAACAAACACCTAGTATTGAAATAATTCCAGTTTTTCTTTTAATTATAATTCACGGAATTTGAAATGTGGTTTTGGTTTTAATAATAAAGTATATCTTCTGAAGCATGAACAAGCATTTTGGTTTTTTTAAATGGTGATTTTTAAATGTGTTTAATGACCGTTTGGAACTTTAAGGAAATATTAAAAATGTTTTGATGAAATGGAAAAAATGATTGAGATTTTGGGTCCTATACATGGCATTATGGACCGATTTAAAAGTTGTGTTTGGACATGGCGTTCCTCCCCAATGGTTATCCAAGATTGTGATATAGGGTGTTAGATATGGCAATCTACACCGAATAATTATCTAGGTGCTAGACATGGAGATATACACCCAATATGATTCATGGTGTTAGACATGACGATCTACACCAAATGAGAATTGGGGTTCTTGACATGGCATTCAACACCAAACGAATAATAACAATGATTTATAAAAAGGATGAGAGATTTGATTAAAACCAAGTGAAATGTGATCCTATAAAGAAAGGTAAGAATGAATGGATTTCCATCCTAAGTTGAAATGAAAAGTGAATAAGTAATGTAAGTGGGAAAAATGATTAAAATTATTTTTATGCTTGGACCAAATGTACTTGTAGGTATTTCTACATTTCCCTTGTTTTGTGCTTACTTTGCACATTGTTTTTCTTGGAAAGTGGTAAACTAGTTTTGACTTGATTTCAAAATGAAAATGGTTTTCAAATGAAAGTATTTAATCCTCTTTGTACAAATTTGAAAATTTAAACACCACCTTCCCTTTGAAAATGCTATTGTCTCACTAAAGGATTTGACATGGGTTTTTGAGAATTGAATAAGGGCAATGACTCGTACTTTGTTTTTGAGTAACATGTATAAAACCTTAATTTTATAAATTGTAGTTCAAACTTGAAATGGTGTTTCTTTTATTTTAAGGGTAGTGTATTGGGAATAGATATCAAGATAGCCTACTGAGTTTTAATTCTCACACCTATAGTTCTTTTCTATTTTTAGTGTCTATGCAGGATACATCTTGGGTGCGTTCTCCTTGGGAGACGTTTGGTCGTGAGTTGGAGAGTGACCTGGGAGGTCACACAAAGATAATGGTTGTCACTTTTGGTTAGTCTTATTTTCTTTTTTTTTTCTTGTTAGTCTTTTTACTTAGTTTATTTATTCTCCGCTACTCTATTTTATTTCTGCTGATTTATTTATTTATCTGGGCGAAATCGTTCCCACACCCTCTGTTGATGCCCTGGCACTTGTCGCCAGCCCGGAAGGATTAGGAACGCCTCTCGGGTCATGTCGCAGACCGGCTCGGGTGACCAGTTCAGGGTCGACCCGGGTTGGTTCATGACATCTAGGCTCAAAACATTAGATGGATTTTGAATATACTTTATCAACATTGAAACATGAAGAACATTGTGTAACTAGGATAAATATAGAGGTAAATCCATTTTATAGGAAAATGATCCAAATTTTTTCTTGGATTTCATAAGGACCAATGAACCTTAGAATCAACTTTCCCTTCTTTCCAAAATGCATCACACTTTTCCATGAAGAAACTTTAAGGAAGACATGATCACGTACCTCAAAAAAGAGATCCTTCCTCTGTTTATCTGCATAACTTTTCTGCCAGCTCTGAGCTATTCTCATGTGCTTCTGAATCAACTGACTTTTTTCTACCATCTCTTCAACCAATTCTCATCCCATTAACTTCCATTTACCTACTTCATCCCAAAAAATCTAGAGTTCGACACCTCTTTATATATAATTCCTGAAGTAGAGCCGTATGTATACTGGAATGAAAAATATTATTATATAAATATTTAACCAAAGAAAGATATTGTTCACAACTTCCCTGGTAATCTAGTGAAAAGGCACGGAGCATATCCTCCAAGGTTTGAATTATTCATTCAAATTTCCCATCTCATTGAGGATGAAAAGCTGTACTAAAATTTAGTTCAGTACCCAATTACTTCTAAAAGCCTTTCCGAATGTTAGAAGTAAACCTGTGATCATGATCAGATACAATGAAGAGGGGAACACTATGTAACCTGACCATCTCTTTAAAATACAATCGTGAAAGTTGATCTAGAGTCAATGTATGTTGAATAGGATGAAAATGAGCAGATTTAGTCAATCGATCAATAATAACCTAGATTTCATTATTACCTAGAGATGTATTTGGTAATCCGAAATCAATGTCCATGGATATATTTTCCTATTTCCACTCTGGCACCGGTAAAGACCATGTCATTCCTTTCGATAACTGTTTCTCTCCTTTAACATGACGACATATCAAGAACTTCACAGTAAAGTTATAAATATCTCATTTCATTCCACCCCATGAGTAATACTCCCAATGATCTCTATACATTAGAGTTTTTCCAAGATAAACTGAATATTGGGAATTATGAGCTTCACATAACAACTCATTCTTCAACTGTGAATCACAAGGCACACATAATCTCTTCCAAAACCTCAAAACACAATCATTATCAAAGTTAAATTTTGGAAACTTACCATTCTGAACTAACTCTACCTTTTTCTGTAACTCACTGTCTTCCTTCAGCACTTGCTTAATTCTGTATGATAGAGATGATTTCACTGACACCTGAAACAAAACAGGAGAATTTACTACACCAACAACTTCTATGTAACACCCCAAGCTTCTATGGTACGCTTCTCTTTGAATAATGTGATAGCGTGTGTTGTACGCAACACCGAGTTCTAACACACCATAACTAATCAAACTAGCCGTTATGAATAGTAATACCTACTTTTTGAAATTATATATATTTTATATTTGAAAATGGACTTCATTTTTGGATTCGGAATATCGAATTTAGCCTAGGGTGAAATTTTGGTACATTTCGGATAACTTTCATATTTTGATGAATAGTGAAAATTACAAAATTTTAATTAAAAACAACTTTTTTAATCAAATTAATTACTAGTGATAAATTATTAATTTGAGTGGTTTTAAAGTATATTTAGAATATATTTTTACCATTTAATATAATTTTGGTCATTGGACATAATTTTACAATTAAACCGAACATAAACAAGTGTCAATCTTTTGATAGTTATTATCTCTTAAAAACACGCTTTTTGTTTTAACAGCGGGAATTAATTATAAATTAATTTCTGCCACTTCTGTGTTTTGAATTTAGGAAAATGGATTCCATATTTGGAATCAGGATGTTCAAATTGTGTAAATAGGTAACTTTTATTTTTAGACATTTTGAATAGTTACTGTGGTAAATATTTTATTTACCATGGTTAAGGGTAAATCCGGTAAATAAGGGTTAAAAAATAATATTATAATAATACAAAATTACCCTAAAACGTGTCTTAACCCTATTGGTTGATACATGGTAGACCATGAGAATCTTTGGGTCTATTTTGGGACCCCATGGATCCACTTGTAAGTGATAATGACACATTATATTAATAAAGTTAAAATAAAAATAAAAATAGCATAAGCTTACATCTTTTAGAAGAACAATATTTACATAGGGTTATACATGTTGGATTTTCGATTATAAATATTCATTAGAAAGCTAAAACGATTTCCTACATAATGATATTTTACTTATAATTTTTAGACATTAAATAATATATTTTATTTATGACACAATGATGATGCAGTAATTACTATAATAGTGACAAATTAAAATAAGTGATATTATAAATACCCAAATAAATATAATATGAAACTTTTAATGAATTAAACTAATTTTCTAGGATAATATGATATATTAGGATTGATTTAATTGACTTTGTTCGAAGTAATAAATCTGTTATGAGTTTCACAAAAATCAACTAATGAATAGTGTCAAAATTGACATAAAAGAATTCTAAAAACAAATATTATATTATTAATTGATATTAAATTCCTAAAAATCTAAGGTTCGGCCAAGAGACTTATATCATGATAGGTTAATCATTAATGGACCACTTGGGGGTCGCTTGGCTGTATATAGTAAGTTTATTAACCATAATATATAAAAATACAAAGAGACATTGTAAAAGTGAAACTAATTAACTTAGAGTTAATACTTAAAGATAAGGTTAATATAAGTACCCAAACCTGTCTAAATTCTATTGGATGAGTTGTTTTCGACCTATCCCCACCTCATCCTTTGAATAGTCAACTTTGGAGCCTTTAGAAACCGAATATGAATTTATTATAAATTAATATTTCTAGCTTTTCCAAAGGTGCCCCTCACCCCTCTTATAAAAGGGCACTCCTCCTTCTCATTTCTTCACAACTTCAAAGCCTTTTGGTTCGGCCAAAATCTGCCCAAATACTCTCCCAACATCCCTCACTACAACCTAGAGGCCTTAGTTTGATCAGAAAGCCAACCTAAGGAGCCCTTTTGATCAAATCAAAAGGAAGAACCCGAAGAAGAGGTAATGATTTCACCACCCTTTTCTAAGTTCATTTCTTCTTCCACTTCTTCTTCCTTTGTTCTTACCATTCTAAAATAATAACTCCAGTATCTAACATATACTGTGATGTTATTATAAGTATGGTACAACCATATTCAGTATTCTATCCACCATTTGAATAACATGTCACCATACGTGCGTACGTACGGCTTACCGTCTCCACGTCGTGGTGTAATTGTTATTCAATATAATATTATTTGGATGGGTATAATAATGATGTGTAACTCATGTAAATAATAAATATAACATGTTAATGATTCTGTATATATGATATACCATTCATTTATATATTATTTTAATATCAAAAGAATGATATTGTCGCTCGTGCGTACGTACGGACTACCGTCTCCACGAACGCGATGAGATTCATTCTCCATCGTATCCATTCAAGTATAATTATCATTTTATGATTTAAAAATGATGTTTAAGGACTTGATATCATTCTGGATATAAATAAGATACAACAAACATGGCTTATGTAACAAAACATATAAAAGAAAATGAGTAAGTTAACACCCGAAACGATGATAATTCTAAGATATTATTAATAAATCAATGTTAAAAGATCATATATGATATCATATTAATATATATGATTCTTGTATAATTTAATAACAATTATTTCACCATTATACAGGAGGTTAACCTACCCCAACCAAGGAAAAGTACAAGGTAAGGGTTATTTCACAATCTCTTCATTATCCGAGGTTGTTTATACGTAATAATCTACTGGGATTTCTTTATCATCCACATCCATGTTTCTTCGAAATGTATTTCAAAACATATTTATTATTTACAAGAATATGGGTTAAATTCATTTATACCCTTGTTTGACTTTTTGTAAGAGGTTTATAAAGGAATCTTTCCGTCGTTTTCAAAACAAGGTCCTTTTTAACCTTTTCGACAGAATTAAGATAAGAATGTATTTTTTTTTACTTATACGGCGGGTGTGGTTATTTTCCGCCGTTATAAAATCGTCAAAGCTTTCCTTACAAGCTTACAAGAATATTTTCAAGAAAATGTTTTATTTTATATGGCTCTTAAATGATTTCAAAAATAGAAAGAGATATTTCTCTGAAAAGTGTTTTGATTTCATCTATGTCAACATCCTTTAATGGATTTTACGCTTATTTGAAGTTGATTTATTATAATACAAAACTTATATATTGTATTGAAGGTTTTGTGATATGTTTGACTGTGGATGTTCTATTTTATACCATTCATAGTTTATGGTGAAACTATTGACATTTCGTATGCTAGTTTTAATCCGAATGTTTATGTTATATTTCAAACTTTTCTTCAGATGAATGTGATAAACAAGTATGTTCCGGGTTGGGGACCGGTAAAAGTAAGCCCTCCAGGTTGGGGACTGGTTAAAGTAAGCCCTCCAGGTTAGGGACTGGTAAAAGTATGCCCTCCGGGTTGGTGTCCGGTTATTAGAGGCACTCCGGGTTGGTGTCCGGTTATTAGAGGCACTCCGGGTTGGTGTCCGGTTATTAGAGGCACTCCGGGTTGGTGTCCGGTTATTAGAGGCACTCCGGGTTGGGTTCCGGTTAGAAGTAACCCCTAGGTCTTGGGATGAGGCCTAGAAAAAGAAATTAACGTTTAGCATTATGCATTCCAACATTATGAAAGTGGTTATTGATTTTGCATGTGATTATTCGATTAGTAGAATATCCATGTGAATAAGTAAATGGAATTATTTCATTTTACTTTTGCCATACTATGTTGAAGTTCATGTTTAAAAGGCTTTTGTTTTAGTAATTCATTGCCTTAAATGTTTATGCTTATTTTGAATGTTCCGCTATATTGTTATCCTTACTGGGCATTTGAGCTCACCCCTTTTCTATGTTTTATTTTTCCCAGGTAGTGAAGAAGTAAATTATGATTGACTTGCAGGGATATTATGAGGGGTTAATAGTGTGGATATGAAGACTTTGTTGTTGTTGTAGTTTTTCACATTGAAATGTAATGTAAAACTTTATGATTATATCTAGTGTTTCCAAGGCTACTAAACCAATCGGTCTTTCGAGATTTGATCTTTCTTGTGATCATGCCAATGTTACGAAGTAATGCACCGACTCTGGGTAGCTGGGGTCGGGGCGTTACAGTTGGTATCAGAGGAAGTTTAGTACAAAACTTGGAAGCTAGATTTAGATAAACTCTGATTAGAGCACGTAGACCTAAGATGAACTTTGAGGATTAGTATAGAAGAACTTCCTAGAATTTTGGTATTGTAGAGACTTTGTGAGTTTTCCGAGAAATACATCCCTGTCTGGATACGAGCAGGTAGAGGCGGCTCTGGCACAGATGTACCTAGGGGTAAAACCCGAAAACACCGCTTTGAGCTAGACTCGAATGGGAACTGGTGCACGACAACGGGCCTTGCTGCACTCTTGGTTACGACACTCCCGGGGGATATGCTTAGGATAACTCTCATTATCTTTACAAATCATTATGAAGGGTTTATGAGTATATACTTCCTCAAAGAAAAACATTTTTATGATTATGGATTATATCCATAAATAGTTCAATTTATGTTAAGTGTTTTATAAGTATGGGATTATGTATTTTGATTCATAAACTGATCTAGTTTATGCCATTATTTAGAAATGGCGCCTAGTGGAAGAAATGGAAACCGTATCAATGTGCGCACTCCATGTAGGGATTGCCCTCCTGCTCAAGATAATTATAGTGGGGCTAGTGATGCAACTGGTGCTGATCAACTAATCACCATACTGGGACAACTTACTCAGGTTATGAATAATAACCTTACCCGTATGGAGCACCCTGATCCGCAGCGTGGAGGATCAATGTTAGATCGATTCATGAGACAACAACCACCAATGTTCAATGGGAGTACAAATCCCTTAGTAGCTGAGCAATGGATATTTTCCCTAGAGAAAATATTTCAGGCTTTGGGGAGTAGTGAAAGGGAAAAAGTTACCATGGCAGTTTACCGCCTCACTGGAGATGCTGATCAATGGTGGTCATTGATTCAAAACATGAAGGAAGATGATGAAGTATCAAACATGGAATGGAGGGAGTTCAAAGATCTGTTTTTAGAAAAATACTTTCCTTGCGACCATCGAGCAGATATGGAAAGGCAATTTCTGAGTCTGAGACAAAAGGAGGATGATAATGTCACAAAGTATGAGGCTAACTTTACAAGGTTAGCGAGGTACGCTGGTGATTATATTCGCAACCCAATAAGTAAGATTGATCGTTTCTTTGATGGGTTAAAACCATTTCTCCGTCGAGCATTAGTCTCACAATCCTTTTCATCGTACGAAGACATTGTCTCATGTGCTATCAAGACCGAAAAGGAATTCTCTAAGTCTTATGACTTTAAAGCAAAGCAAGAGAAGAAGAGACCTGCTGATCAATCTGGGAATGGAAATAAGGGGAATAAGGGAAAGGTTGAATATCCATCTTGTGGTAAGTGCGGGAAGAAACACCCCGGTGCTTGCCTGAAGGGAATGGGAGTCTGTTACAAGTGTGGTGAAAAAGGCCACCAAGCTCATGATTGCAAGGGGAAGAAGGAAGCTACCAATGTTCAGTGCTACAATTGCAGGGAGATGGGGCATTATGCAAATGCATGTCCTAAGCGTCAGGAGAACTTACCTCAGAAAAGGACAAGGGATCAAGGCCAGGCTTATGCTATCACTACTGCTGAGGTAGAAACTCCGAAAGACGTGGTGGCAGGTAATTTAATGGTTTCCTCAAGTTTAGCAAATGCATTATTTGATTCTGGATCATCGCATTGTTTCATATCTTCCCAGTTTGCTAAGAAAATTAGATATTTCCAATTTGATTTAATAAGGGAGTTGTCAGTTAAAACTCCTAAGGGAAGTATCGTTGCAACAAAGTTTTGTGAATCAGTCCCCATTAGAGCACATAAATTTTCTTTATCTGCTGATTTCATCGTCATACCTATGATTGAGTTTGATATAATCCTCGGTATGGACTGGCTTTCGGACTATGATGCGAAGATTTATTGTAAGAAGAAAGAGGTTACGATTCATGATGATAATGATAAGGAGCACCTTATTTTTAGAGCAGAATCGTCACCACCTAATTCTTATTTAGACCCACCCCAGTAGCTCAACTTAATTCAATTATTGGGGAGGAAGAGAATGAAATAACTATCGGTGAGGAAAGGAATGTTCAAATAGAGGATGTACCTGTTGTGAAAGAATTTGTAGATGTATTTCCGGAAGATTTACCTGGACATCCTCCAGAACGAGAAGTTGAGTTTTCTATTGATTTGATTCCTGGATCAAGGCCTATATCGAATACCCCTTATAGAATGGCTACTGTAGAGTTAGTCGAACTAAAGAAACAACTAGAGGAATTGAGTAATAAGGGATTTATTCGCCCTAGTGTTTCTCCATGGGGAGCCCCTGTTCTTTTTGTTAAAAAGAAAGATGGATCTATGAGGTTATGTATCGACTACAGGGAGATCAATGCTATAACGATAAAGAACAAGTATCCCCTACCTCGTATTGATGATTTATTTGACCAACTGCATGGAGCTCAATACTTTTCAAAGATTGACCTTCGATCTGGATACCATCAGTTGTGTGTAAAGAAGGAAGACATTCCGAAGACAGCATTTCGAACCAGGTACGGGCATTACGAGTTTACTGTAATGCCGTTTGGATTGACTAATGCACCCTCTGTATTCATGGATCTGATGAATAGAGTTTTCAAGGAGTATCTCGATGAATTTGTGGTGGTATTTATTGATGATATCTTGGTATACTCCAAAACCTACGAAGATCATGAAAATCACTTGCGCATTATCTTGAAGACTCTGAGGAGGCATGAATTATATGGAAAGTTTAGCAAGTGTGAATTCTGGCTTCAGGAGATTTCTTTTCTTGGCCATATTGTCTCTAAAGATGGAATCTCTGTTGATCCTTCTAAGACCAAGGCAATCCAAGAATGGCCAGCACCTACGAGTATAATTGAGGTACGTAGTTTTATTGGCTTGGCAGGTTATTATCGACGTTTCGTCCAGAATTTTGCCCGATTGGCTAACCCATTAACGAAGCTCACACGTAAAGGGGTTAAATTTGTTTGGACAAAAGAGTGTGAAGAATGTTTCGAAGAACTGAAGAGAAGATTAGTCAATGCTCCTATATTGACTCTACCATCGGGGAATGATGGGTTCGTTATTTATAGTGATGCGTCAAAGAAAGGACTTGGTTGTGTCCTTATGCAGAATGATAGAGTTATTGCCTATGCATCACGACAGTTGAAAATTCATGAACAAAACTATCCTACTCATGATCTTGAGTTAGCAGCTGTGATCTTTGCTTTGAAGATATGGAGGCACTACCTCTATGGTGAAAAATGTGAGATTTATACTGATCACAAGAGTTTGAAGTATATTTTCTCACAAAAAGAACTCAACATGAGGCAAAGGATATGGCTTGAATTACTCAAGGATTATGATTGCACGATACACTACCACCCGGGGAAAGCAAACAAAGTAGCAGATGCTTTGAGAAGAAAAGACCATGGAGTTCTGAACATGATGAGAATTGAAAGGGATCCAATTTTCATGGATCTAGAGAAGATGGACATGGGAATAACCAGGGAAGGTGAAACATCAATGCTTTTTCAAATGGTTGCCAAACCATCTTTACTAGAAAGGATTAAGAGTTCTCAGACCGATGATGAAGAATTTCAGAAGAAGATTAAAGCTGTGAATGATGGGAGATTGAGAGACTTTGTGTATAAAGATGGAACTTTGAAATTTGGAAAGAGACTTTGTGTTCCCGATTTACCTGATCTGAAAAGGGAATTACTGGATGATGCTCATAGTTCCAATTTCTCTATACACCCTGGGAGCACCAAAATGTATAGAGATTTTAAGGAACATTTTTGGTGGGACAACATGAAGAGGGAGATTGCTGATTTTGTATCAAGATGTATGGTTTGTCAACAAGTGAAAGCTGGAAGGCAACAGCCTGGAGGAGTCATGCAACCTCTTCCCATACCGGAGTGGAAATGGGACAATATTACGATGGACTTTGTCATGGGGCTACCAAAGACTCCTAGAAGGAACGATGCAATATGGGTTATTGTTGATCGTCTTACCAAGTCAGCACATTTTCTTGCTATAAGAGAAGATCTACCCCTGGAACGTCTAGCAAGACTATACATTAATGAAGTTGTGAGACTTCATGGTGTACCCCTATCGATTGTTTCTGATCGTGATCCCCGTTTTACTTCAAGATTCTGGAAAAGTCTTCAGAAATCCCTGGATACTGAACTTCATTTGAGCACTGCTTACCACCCTCAGACAGACGGACAATCAAAACGGACTATTCAAACCTTAGAAGACATGTTGAGATCTTGCTCACTTGATTTTCAGGGTATGTGGGATCAATATTTACCTCTGGTAGAATTTTCCTATAACAATAGCTTCCATTCGAGTATTCAGATGGCACCATATGAAGCGTTATACGGAAAGAGATGTCGTACACCAACCTGTTGGGATGACGTTGGTGAAAGAAAACTTGTAGGCCCAGAACTGGTGGAGGAAACGGTGGAAAAGGTGAAGGTAATCCAAAATCACATCAAAGCAGCTCAAAGTAGGCAGAAGAGCTATGCCGATAATCGAAGGAAGGATTTGGAATTTCAAGTCGGTGATCATGTTTTCCTGAAGGTATCTCCGTGGAAGGGAGTCATACGTTTTGGTAAGAAAGGTAAATTGAGTCCCAGGTACATCGGACCTTTCGAAATTCTAGAACGAATTGGGGCTGTAGCTTACCGATTGGCAATGCCGCCAAGTCTCTCCAAAGTTCACGATGTGTTCCACGTATCTCTGTTGAGGAAATACATGCCTGACCCAACGCATGTACTCACCTATGAGGAATTAGAACTGGAACCCGATCTTTCCTATTGTGAAGAGCCCATCAAGATTCTTGATACGAGAGAACAAGTGCTGAGAAACCGGACGACGCGTCTGGTAAAAGTTTTGTGGAGAAATCATAAGATGGAAGAGGCAACGTGGGAACCCGAGGAACTTATGATGAAGAACCACCCGAGTCTTTTTATGCAGTAATACCCTAGAAATTGCGAGGACGCAATTATTTGAAGGAGGGGAGAATGTAACACCCCAAGCTTCTATGGTACGCTTCTCTTTGAATAATGTGATAGCGTGTGTTGTACGCAACACCGAGTTCTAACACACCATAACTAATCAAACTAGCCGTTATGAATAGTAATACCTACTTTTTGAAATTATATATATTTTATATTTGAAAATGGACTTCATTTTTGGATTCGGAATATCGAATTTAGCCTAGGGTGAAATTTTGGTACATTTCGGATAACTTTCATATTTTGATGAATAGTGAAAATTACTAAATTTTAATTAAAAACAACTTTTTTAATCAAATTAATTACTAGTGATAAATTATTAATTTGAGTGGTTTTAAAGTATATTTAGAATATATTTTTACCATTTAATATAATTTTGGTCATTGGACATAATTTTACAATTAAACCGAACATAAACAAGTGTCAATCTTTTGATAGTTATTATCTCTTAAAAACACGCTTTTTGTTTTAACAGCGGGAATTAATTTTAAATTAATTTCTGCCACTTCTGTGTTTTGAATTTAGGAAAATGGATTCCATATTTGGAATCAGGATGTTCAAATTGTGTAAATAGGTAACTTTTATTTTTAGACATTTTGAATAGTTACTGTGGTAAATATTTTATTTACCATGGTTAAGGGTAAATCCGGTAAATAAGGGTTAAAAAATAATATTATAATAATACAACATTACCCTAAAACGTGTCTTAACCCTATTGGTTGATACATGGTCGACCATGAGAATCTTTGGGTCTATTTTGGGACCCCATGGATCCACTTGTAAGTGATAATGACACATTATATTAATAAAGTTAAAATAAAAATAAAAATGGCATAAGCTTACATCTTTTAGAAGAACAATTTTTACATAGGGTTATAATGTTGGATTTTCGATTATAAATATTCATTAGAAAGCTAAACAGATTTCCTACATAATGATATTTTACTTATAATTTTTAGACATTAAATAATTTATTTTATTTATGACACAATGATGATGCAGTAATTACTATAATAGTGAAAAATTAAAATAAGTGATATTATAAATACCCAAATAAATATAATATGAAACTTTTAATGAATTAAAATAATTTTCTAGGATAATATGATATATTAGGATTGATTTCATTGACTTTGTTCGAAGTAATAAATCTGTTATGAGTTTCACAAAAATCAACTAATGAATAGTGTCAAAATTGACATAAAAGAATTCTTAAAACAAATATTATATTATTAATTGATATTAAATTCCTAAAAATCTAAGGTTCGGCCAAGAGACTTATATCATGATAGGTTAATCATTAATGGACCACTTGGGGGTCGCTTGGATGTATATAGTAAGTTTATTAACCATAATATATAAAAATACAAAGAGACATTGTAAAAGTGAAACTAATTAACTTAGAGTTAATACTTAAAGATAAGGTTAATATAAGTACCCAAACCTGTCTAAATTCTATTGGATGAGTTGTTTTCGACCTATCCCCACCTCATCCTCTGAATAGTCAACTTTGGAGCCTTTAGAAACCTAATATGAATTTATTATAAATTAATATTTCTAGCTTTTCCAAAGGTGCCCCTCACCCCTCTTATAAAAGGGCACTCCTCCTTCTCATTTCTTCACAACTTCAAAGCCTTTTGGTTCGGCCAAACTCTGCCCAAATACTCTCCCAACATCCCTCACTACAACCTAGAGGCCTTAGTTTGATCAGAAAGCCAACCTAAGGAGCCCTTTTGATCAAATCAAAAGGAAGAACCCGAAGAAGAGGTAATGATTTCACCACCCTTTTCTAAGTTCATTTCTTCTTCCACTTATTCTTCCTTTGTTCTTACCATTCTAAAATAATAACTCCAGTATCTAACATATACTGTGATGTTATTATAAGTATGGTACAACCATATTCAGTATTCTATCCACCCTTTTAATAACATGTCACCATACGTGCGTACGTACGGCTTACCGTCTCCACGTCGTGGTGTAATTGTTATTCAATATAATATTATTTGGATGGGTATAATAATGATGTGTAACTCATGTAAATAATAAATATAACATGTTAATGATTCTGTATATATGATATACCATTCATTTATATATTATTTTAATATCAAAAGAATGATATTGTCGCTCGTGCGTACGTACGGACTACCGTCTCCACGAACGCGATGAGATTCATTCTCCATCGTATCCATTCAAGTATAATTATCATTTTATGATTTAAAAATGATGTTTAAGGACTTGATATCATTCTGGATATGAATAAGATACAACAAACATGGCTTATGTAACAAAACATATAAAAGAAAATGAGTAAGTTAACACCCGAAACGATGATAATTCTAAGATATTATTAATAAATCAATGTTAAAAGATCATATATGATATCATATTAATATATATGATTCTTGTATAATTTAATAACAATTATTTCACCATTATACAGGAGGTTAACCTACCCCAACCAAGGAAAAGTACAAGGTAAGGGTTATTTCACAATCTCTTCATTATCCGAGGTTGTTTATACGTAATAATCTACTGGGATTTCTTTATCATCCACATCCATGTTTCTTCGAAATGTATTTCAAAACATATTTATTATTTACAAGAATATGGGTTAAATTCATTTATACCCTTGTTTGACTTTTTGTAAGAGGTTTATAAAGGAATCTTTCCGTCGTTTTCAAAACAAGGTCCTTTTTAACCTTTTCGACAGAATTAAGATAAGAATGTATTTTTTTTTACTTATACGGCGGGTGCGGTTATTTTCCGCCGTTATAAAATCGTCAAAGCTTTCCTTACAAGCTTACAAGAATATTTTCAAGAAAATGTTTTATTTTATATGGCTCTTAAATGATTTCAAAAATAGAAAGAGATATTTCTCTGAAAAGTGTTTTGATTTCATCTATGTCAACATCCTTTAATGGATTTTACGCTTATTTGAAGTTGATTTATTATAATAAAAAACTTATATATTGTATTGAAGGTTTTGTGATATGTTTGACTGTGGATGTGCTATTTTATACCATTCATAGTTTATGGTGAAACTATTGACATTTCGTATGCTAGTTTTAATCCGAATGTTTATGTTATATTTCAAACTTTTCTTCAGATGAATGTGATAAACAAGTATGTTCCGGGTTGGGGACCGGTAAAAGTAAGCCCTCCAGGTTGGGGACTGGTTAAAGTAAGCCCTCCAGGTTAGGGACTGGTAAAAGTATGCCCTCCGGGTTGGTGTCCGGTTATTAGAGGCACTCCGGGTTGGTGTCCGGTTATTAGAGGCACTCCGGGTTGGTGTCCGGTTATTAGAGGCACTCCGGGTTGGTGTCCGGTTATTAGAGGCACTCCGGGTTGGGTTCCGGTTAGAAGTAACCCCTAGGTCTTGGGATGAGGCCTAGACAAAGAAATTAACGTTTAGCATTATGCATTCCAACATTATGAAAGTGGTTATTGATTTTGCATGTGATTATTCGATTAGTAGAATATCCATGTGAATATGTAAATGGAATTATTTCATTTTACTTTTGCCATACTATGTTGAAGTTCATGTTTAAAAGGCTTTTGTTTTAGTAATTCATTGCCTTAAATGTTTATGCTTATTTTGAATGTTCCGCTATATTGTTATCCTTACTGGGCATTTGAGCTCACCCCTTTTCTATGTTTTATTTTTCCCAGGTAGTGAAGAAGTAAATTATGATTGACTTGCAGGGATATTATGAGGGGTTAATAGTGTGGATATGAAGACTTTGTTGTTGTTGTAGTTTTTCACATTGAAATGTAATGTAAAACTTTATGATTATATCTAGTGTTTCCAAGGCTACTAAACCAATCGGTCTTTCAAGATTTGATCTTTCTTGTGATCATGCCAATGTTACGAAGTAATGCACCGACTCTGGGTAGCTGGGGTCGGGGCGTTACATTCTATGCCAAAGATCATCAAATCCAAAATCAAAGGATCTCATTCCAAACACAGCATGGTTAATTAAGAATTACTTTTTAGACTCAAAGCATCAACCACTTTATTTGATTTTCTTAGATGATAATGGATCATGCAATCAAAATCCTTGATTTATTCCAACCATCTCCTCTGTTTCATGTTCAATTATTTTTGAGTGAATATATACTTTAAAATTTCATTATCTATATATATTTCACACTTTAATCCATACAAATTGTAACACCCCGACCCCAGATGCCCAAAGACGGTGCATTATTACATATCATTGGCATGACCACAAAAGATAAAATCTTGAAGGACTGATTAGTTTAGTAGCCTTGTAAGTACTAGATACATTCACAAGGTTTACATTACATCATAAAATGGAACACTACAAAAAAATTGTTTCCATAGAAAACAAATAGATCCCATAGCCTATCCCTACAAGTCAGTCATAATATACTTTTTCGCATCCTGGAAAAAGTAAAACATAGAAAGGGGTGAGATAAAATGCTTCGTAAGGATAAAAATATAGCAAAAAATTTCATAAATAAGTATAAAAATTTAAGGCAATGTATAAGACTAAAACAAAAGCCTTTTAAACTTGAACTTCATCATAATATGGCCAAGATAAAATCAAATAATTCCATTTAATCATTCACATGTATATTCTACTAGTCAAATAATCACATGCAATATCAATAGCCACTTTCATAATGATGGAATGCATAATTCCAGACTTTCATAATCACATAATCAAGGCCCTGTTCCAAGACTGCAAATAAGATTTTGTCAAGGACTTGTGCAATGACACTAGAATATCTCATGAGACCTATTGATGCATAGAGAAGCTATAGAAGGCTCCACCTGTCCCTTACTATGTCCAATGCATTCCTCAAATGAAATGGTTGAAACATAATCTGAACATTCGGATTAAAACTAGCATACGAAATGCCAATATTTTAACCACAAACCATGAATGGTATAAAAATAGCACATCAACAGTCAAACATAGCTCATTAAATAAAATATGGAAGATTGTATTATAATATATCAACATCAATAGATAATAATGAATTATATTGACATAGATGAAAATAATCATCAAAATAATTTGAGAGAAATATACCCCTTTTTCGTGAAAACATTTAAAAGTCTCGCTATTTATTAAGAATCCATTTAAAATAGATTTTTGAATCAACGTGTCCCATACCACATTGAAACACTTAAAAGGAATTTTTATTTTAAAACATTAATTTCCATATAAATGATTCCTTAAAACCATTTTTAAAACATGGACATTAACGAGAAGGATTTAGAATAATAAATATTTAAGACATTTAAAATGATATTTTAGTTAAAGTTCCTAACCAAAAGAGAGACACATGATACAAATAATTAAGGTAATAAAAAAATTATTTAATCAAGAGAAATAAATGGATTCATGATATACTATTTCAATGTACATTATATAAACCGTATAAAATTGAATTGGTGTATAACAACAAAGAAAGATCAATGGAATGTACATTAAGATGAAATGTCTTATAGAGACCATATCCTTAGGTTAAGGATAAATAAAAAACATAATTATGTTTGAAAAATATTAATAAAATCAATATATTGTAAATAAATTAGAGTACATTCACACATATTCTTGTAAAAACAACCCCAATGAATTGGATGTTTAACTCAATAAATGGAGAATGAGTTAAAATTACTCTTATCAAGTTCATATTGATGAATTGAGAATTTATTAATGGAGTGATTATGTGTATAAAAAATATATCCACACAATGTTGACTATAAATCACTACATAAATAACAAATAGTTATTCCACACATAATCTTGGAGTAAAATAATCGATGAAGTATGCATAAAGCCCACTGATTGGAAATTGAAATTTGAAATTCCGGTACCGATTTGGTATCTTATGAAACATACAACCCATGAATGAAGTATCATACAATGAAGATTTAAATACTAATAAATATAAGTATATTACAACTATAATAAAATCATTGATAGTAAATACGCCACACAAAAGGAAATAGTGTCCAATATAGCATGAATCTGACAGGAATAAAAAGTGAGATTAAATACCCTTACTTCGTTGTAATCAATAGAGTAGTATGAAAAAAAGTTAATAACCACCAAATTGATCCTAGAATACCTTGAATAGAAAGAGAATAATTATAATATATATCAAATGGATATACACAATACACCACATGCAATAAATAAGTGGCAAACAATGGAAATCTCACATAATTAAAAGTGAGGTAAGAGACCCCTTACATTGTACTTTTCCATGGTTTAGGGTATGTTAACCTTCTTTATAATGATTAAATTATGGTTATTAAACTATTAAAGAATTATATAAATTAATATGAAATAATATACGTCTTTTAACATTGATTCGTTAATAATATCTTAGTATTATTATTGTTTCAGGTGTTAAATGATTTATTTTACTTTATATACTTTGTTATGCAAGTAATGTTTGTTATGGATAGGATATATATTATTCATATTAAGAATGATATTAAGTCCATAAAAATTGTTTTAATCATCAAATTAAAATTAGTTTTGAATGGATACGATGGGGAATGAATCTCATCACGTTCGTGGAGACGGTAATCTATACATACACACGAGCGACAATATCATTCTTTTGATATTAAAATAATTTATAATTGGATATTATATCATATATAAATAATAATTATCATGTTATATTTATTATTTACATAAATTAAACTTCATTATTATACCCATCCAAATAATTATTTATTGAATAACAATTACACCACGATGTGGAGATGGTAAGTTGTACGTACACACGTATAGTGACATGTCATTCAAAGGATGGATAGAATAATAAATTTTGTTGTACCTTATTTATAATAACATCACAGTATGTAGAAGATATTGGAGTTATTTTTTTATAATGGAAACAACAAATAAAGAAAAAGTGGGAGAAGAAAGGAACTTGAAAGAGGTGATGGAATTTTTATCTCTTTTCGGGTTCATCCTATTGATTTGATCAAAAGGGCTCTTAGGTTGGATTTGTGACTAAAGGAAGGCCTCTAGGATTATTGTAGGACAGTTGAGAGGGTATTTGGGCATGGTATGGACAAGACAAATATCTTTGATGGTGTGAAATAGATAGAAGGGGTAGTTCCCTTTTATAAGAGGGGTAAGGGGAACCTTAGGAAAAACTAGAAATATTATTTTATAAAAAAAATAATTTTCAGCTTTTAATGCCTCCAAAATTAATTATTTAAGTGTATAAGATGGGGATTTCTCAATAACCACTCAAAAAATAGGTTTTAGATAGGTTTGGGTCACTATGTTAACTTTATCTTTTAGATTTAACTCTCAGTTAAATTGTTTGGCATTTACCATGTATCTTTGTATTCATATATTATGTGGTTAATAAAAATAATATATACTCCCAAGTGAATCCCAAGTGGTTCATTAATGATACAACTATAATTATATAATTGTTTTTGCAGAACCTTATATTTTGAGGAATATAATATCAATTAATAATATAATATTAGTTTTAAAAACTCTTTTATGTCAATTTTGACAGTATTTGGTATTTTGTTTTTGCTAAATTCATAACAGAAATATTACTTCGAAAAAAATTCATCTAACCAACCCTAACATGTCATATTAACCTAGAAAATTACTGTAATTTATAAAATGTCTCAAATTAAATTTATTTGGATATTTATAATATCAATTATTTAAAAATTTAATTAATTAGGTAATTGGTCCATCACCTTTGTGTCATAAATAAATTAAATTATTTAATGTCTAAAAAATATAAATAAAATACTATTATGTATTAAATATTTTTATATTTCTAATGAATATTTAATGTTGAATTTATCTTATTATTAACCCTATATTAAAAATGGTTTAGTTATTAAACATTGATTTTAACACTTTTAACTCTTCTTTGAATTAAATAATAATAAATGTCCTAATCTAATAAAAATGGACCTAAAGGATCATATTTTATTCCTAAATTTGTTTTTTGTCGAATTACACTTATACCATAGAATTAGGACATGTTCTAGAGTAATAATAATATCATATTTACCATTAATTACCCTATTAACTTTTAACCATGGTGAATAAAAGTAAAAAGTTACTATTCACCAAAAATTATCTTCATCTTATGGAACCACATTGTACTTACTGATATCAGCCGTGTCTCGTGGATTTTTGAAATTCAACTCACAGAAGTGTTAAAATTAGGTTTTATGAAAATTTTCAAATACACCTTGGAGGTGGGTAAAAGATGGTAAAATGTTCAATAAAATTTTTATATATCTAAAATTATTATAAACTGACTCCAATGAATTATATTGAACTAATATAGGTATTATGTATATATTTTTAACTAAAATAAATTTAAATAAAATAAATAATTATTTTAAAAAAAATCGGTTATAAACTATAACTCAGTGTTTTTCACTATTTATCAAAAAATGAAAGTATTCAGAAAAATACCAAAAATTCACCCTAAGATAATTTTGATACTCCAAATCCAAAAATGAATTCCATTTTGAAATATAAAATTTATAAAATTTCAAAAAGTTGGTATAACTATTCATAACGGCTAGTTTGATTGGTCGTGGTGTGTTAGAATCTCAAAGTTGCATACAATGCAATCTATTACATTATTCAAAGGGAAATGTACCATTTCAGCTTGGGTTGTTACATTATTCCCCCATTTAGAAATTTCTTCCTTTAAATTTTTAAAATTGGGCTTGGGAACATAATTGAAAGACCCACATCGAAAAAATATTCAATAAAACTATCAATTTAAAAGAAATAGAAATACAAAGGTCACCCAAGATAACCCATACTAGGATTCCATGTAGGAAAACATGGATATTGAAGATAAACTAAGTGTCAAATTCTGATGGAGAGGGATGGAAAACATGATCAGAAGAAAGTTAACAACAAGAAAACCGCAAACTTGTGATGGGACAAACGGTCATTAGTTTCTCAGTAGGAAAAGTAAACGGACAAAGTTTTTTTGTTTTAAGTTACATTTCATACATATGAGGAATTTATTTATGAGATAGACTAAGAAAATAATGATATATACTTACTTTTTATGCATAGTTTTATTTTTTAATAAATTTCTACCACTAACTCATTTTTTTTCAAACAATGAGTATTTAAGATGACTTGGTCACAATGGAAGAGCTAGAATCAAATTCAAGAGATTCACATGATCCATAAAGTATAAACTATATATTTACCTTGTCTTTAGATATTAATGAAAACCAAAATGGTTATTACAAGATCAGATGATCCCCCAAAAGGATATTCTTTTAGAGAAATAAACAGTAATCTTAATTTCTAAAATTAAACCAACAATACCCCAATGTTAAATAAATACCATTCAATAAACAATTTTTCTTAAAATCCTTCAATATAGCCCAAATTAATATTGAAACACAAAACATAGAAGAATTTGGTTATGTAGTAATCCACATTAAATTGTATCTACAAATGACATTGACTACTATTAATGTCACATAGTTAAAATTAATTAACCTAATCACATATTCTCTATAATAGGTTAATCATTTCCATAAATAACCCAAATCACTATAAATCCACAATAAAAACATAGATAAAAATCCTCTATTACTCTCAAATGAAATACAATAGTATTCTATTTTCCTTAGGCATATAGTGTTCCCAACAGAGCGAACGTCTTCCAAAATAACATTTAACACTTATGCACCAAATCATTTTACTATACTAAGGTTACTCATTTGATAAGACATAAGATCCCAAATCAACTTATTATTGATAGAAAAAATTATTTAACTAAAAATAATTAGTCACACTAACTAGGGACTTCACGTAGTCTAGAGTATGTAATAAATCCCAATCGCACTCTGGTTGTGGTTTTGATTCCCATAGATTTTTTTGATGCGACGGGTTGTCACACGGTCTATGTGTTGTCCTTTTTCCAAAACTATATTTTATAACATTACCAAAATGAGATAAATTCCTCAAAATAACCATAACATAATTTATCCCCAAATTTAATCTTGTACCTTTCATTTTCATCAGAAAATATAATAACTTGTAATTCCCTCAAACCCAATAATCATATAAAACCAAATGGTTATTTATAACTATATCCACAAGAGAAAAGATAATTCTTCCTCAAATATCATTTTCACATGACAAACTGTAGGGTTACAATGTCAAGAGAAAATTATTCCAAAGTAATCCCATCAACAAAGAGCACTAATAATATTAAACATTTATCCAAACATTTATTCCTATATAGCTTCTTCTTTGACCACGAAAATATCATATAGAATAGGGTATTCACTTGGGTAATGGACAGGTCCCCTACATTTACAAAAAATTACAGTAAATGGATTCTTGTGACCATTTTTATTTTCTTTCATAGTACAATTCATTTTTCTTCGGAAATTATTTACTATATGGCCTTCTTTCCCACACGTAAAGCATTTCATTATTCCATTGAGACACTTTCCTGGGTGTCTCCTTCCACATTTTCTGCATGATAGAAATTAAGGATTATTTTCCCTATGGTATCCACTACTGGAGCTCTTATAATTCATCACCTTTATCTTCTTTATTGAGTCTGGGAGTTGGTTAATATATATGTTCTTGATCATATTTTTGGAAAACTGATTCAGAATGAACATGATATATTTTATGCCTATCAAAATTCTATTTTGTAGCTCATTTCCACCACTGTTCCCACCTTGTACATCGTGATTAAAGTTACCATGACTTCCTTAGAATCTACCCATAGACTAAAACTAGAAATCATTGTGTGAGTAGCAGTAGTCAAAAAAATAATTTAGAAAATATCATGAAACCATATTATCAATTAGAAACACCTTAGGATTAACCAAGGCCATTTATTCTCATCTTGTATTAAAATAATTCAAATATATTAGTAAATAAAATTTAAATTATCCTAATCATATCACCCAGGAGGGTCATATCCAAGATTACATCAAGGCCCATTTCTGTGCACCAGTTCTTGTTCAAGTCTAGCATAAAGCGGTGTTTTCTAGTTTTACCCCTAGGTTCATCTGTGCCAGAGCCGCCTCTACCTGGGCGTATCGAGACAAGGATTTATTTCCAGGAAAACTCACAAAATATCTATAATACAAAAATTTTATGAAGTTATTCTATTCTAATCCTCAATGTCTATCTTAGGGATATGTGCTCTAATTAGATTTTATTTAAATCTAGTTTCCAAGGTTTGTACTAAACTTCCTTTGATACCAACTATAACACCCCAACCCTAGAAGCCCAGAGTCTATGCATTATTATGTATCATTGGAATGATCACAAAATTTTAAGCCTCGAAAGACAGATTAGTTTAGTAGCCTTGGAAGTACTAGATACATTCATAAGGTTTACATTATATCATAAAATGGAAAAATACAACAACATTGTTTAAATAGAAAACATTGAGATCCCATAGACTATCCCTGAAAGTAAGTCATAATATAATTTTCATATCCTGGGAAAAATAAAACATAGAAAGGGGTGAGCTTAGATGCTCGGTAAGGATAAAAATATAGCGTAAGCTTTCATAAATAAGCATAAACATTTAAGGCAATGTATAAGACTACAAAAAACTTTTAAACATAAACATTAGCATAATATGGCAATGATAAAATTAAATTATGCCATTTAATTATTCACTTGAATATTATACTAGTCGAATAATCACATGCAATATCAATACCAACTTTCATAATGATGGAATGAATAATGCCAGAAATTCATAACCACATAGTCAAGGACTTGTGCCAAGACTACAAATAATATTTTTTCAAGGCTTTGTACAAAGAAACTAGTTTGTCTCATGAGACCTAATGATGCATTGAGGAACTATAGAGGGCTCCTACCATCACTTACTATGTCCAATTCATTCCTCATATGAAATGATTGAAACATAATATGAACATTCATGATAAAACAAGCATACAAAATGCCAATATTTTTACCACAAACCATGAATGGTTTAAAAATAGTGCATCCATAGTCAAAAATAGCTCATCAAATACAATATGGATAAGTTTATTATAATAGATCAAACTCAATAGTAAATAATGATTGATATGGACATAAATGAAAATAATCATTAAAACTATTTGAGAGAAATATCCTCTTTTTTATTGAAAACATTTAAAAGTCCCACTATTTATCAAGAAGCAGTTTAAAATAAATTTTTGAATCAAAGTGTCCCATACGACATTGAAACATTTAAAAGGAATTTTAATTTTAAATCATTAATATCCACATAAATAAATCCTTAAAATCATTTTTAAAACATGTACAATAATGAGAATGATTTAGAATAATAAATATTTAAAACATTTAAAAAGATATTTTAGTTAGAGTACCTAACCAAAAGAGAGACACTTGAATACAAATATCTGAGGTAATAAAAACATTATAATATCATGAGAATAAAGGTATTCATGATATAATATGTTAATTTACATTATATACACCCTATAAAAGTGAATTGGTTTATAACAAAAATTAAATCTCAATGGAATGTAAATTGAGATGAAATCACTTATAATGACCGTATCATTTGGTAAAGCATAAATCAACGACATAATTATGTGTGAAAAATATAAATACACTCAATATGAATGGATATTCAGTGTAAATAAATAAGAGGATATTCACACATATTATTTTAAAAACAACACCAATTAATTGGATGTTTAACTCAATAAATGGAGATTGAGTTAAAATTACTCTTACCAAGTTCATATCGATGACTTGAGAGTTTATCAATGAATTGATTATGCGTATCAAAAATATATCCACAAAAAGGGGAGTTAAAATTACTACATAAATAACAAATAGTTATTACACACATAATCTTGGAGTAAACTAATCAATGAATTTTTCATAAAGACCACTGAGTGGAAATTGAAATTTAAAATTCCCTTACTAATTCGGTTACTTATGAAACATACTACCCCTGAAAGAAGGATCATAAAATGAAGATTTAAATACTCATAAATTAAATTATATTACACCACGAATACAATCATGGATAGTACATAGTCCACATAAAAGGAAATAGTGGCCAATATAGCATTAATCTCACGGGAATAAAAAGTGAGATGAACAACCCTTACACCGTTTTAATCAAACAAGTCGTATGAACAAAAGTTAATAACCACCAAATGTTTCATAGAATACCATAAATATAATGAGAATAATGATAATATATATCAAATGGAAGTACACAATACACTACATGCTACAAATAAGGGGCGAATAATGGAAATCTCACAGAATTAAAAATGAGATAAGAGACCCCTTACTTTGTACTTTTCCTTGGTTAAGGGTAGTTTAAACTCATGTATAATGGTGAAATAATTGTTTTTAAATTATAAAAAAATCCTATACATTAATATGATATCATATATGATCTTTTAACATTGCATTTTTAAATATATCTTAGTATTATCGTTGTTTCAGGTGTTAACTGATTTGTTTTATATTATATTCTTTGTTAAGTAAGTAATATTTGTTATTGATATGATGTATATTATTCATATTCAGAATGATATTATGTCATTAATTTTTTTTAATAAACAAAGAAAATTAATCTTGAATGTATACAATGGTGAATGAATCACATCGCGTTCATGGAGACGGTAATCCGTACGTACACACAAGCAACAATATCATTCTTTTGATATTAAAACAATATATAATTGGATTTTATATCATATATAAAGAATAATTATCATGTTATATTTATTATTTACATTAATTGAACATCATTATTATACCAATCCAAATAATAATGTATTGAATAACAATTACACCACGACGTGGAGATGGTTAGCTGTACGTATGCACATATGGTGACATGTCATTCAAAGGACAGATATAATAATTAATATGGCGGTACCATATTTATTATAATATCACAGTATATAGAAGATACTGGAGTTATTATTTTATAATAGAAACAACAAAGAAAGAGGAAGTGGTAGAAGAAAGGAACATGAAAGAGGTGATGAAATATTTACCTCTTCTTTGGGTTCTTCCGTTTGATTTGATCAAAATGGCTCCATAGGATGGCTCTATGACTAAAGTAAGGCCTCTAGAATGAAGGGAGAATAGTTGATATGGTATTTGGGCAGGGTTTTGGTGAGCTAAATAGATTTGATGGTGGAAATTAGAGAGAAAGGGGAGTGCCCTTTTATAAGAGGGGTGAGGGGCATCTTAGGAAAAGCTAGAAATATTATTTTATAAAAAATATTTTTCTATTTATAATGGATCCAAAATAGATTATTTAAATTATAAGGTGGGGTGTTTCATTAACTACTCAACCAAAATGTTTTGGTAGGTTTGGGTTACAATATAAAATTTATCTTTTAAATTTAACTCTTAGTTAAATAGTTTTACATTTACCATGTCACATCATATTTTTATATTATATGGTTAATAAAATTTCTATATAATTCCTATAGAATCTCAAGTGGTTCATTAATGATAAAACTATCCTTATATAAGCCTTTTGGAAAAACCATAGATCTTTAGGAATATAATATCAATTAATAATATAGTATTTATTTAAAAACTCTTTTATGTCAATGTTTCCGACGCTTTTGCTGGGGCGCGCGCATCCGTCTGTGAGGACGCGCGGCTGTTGCCCCACATTCCCGCTTTCCAAAGGCGGGCGGCATTCGTTCCTTGTTCAGGTACGTCTGCTCCTTGATCGAAACGGGATGATGGGATGTCGGTTCTTCCTTCCGTGGATTCCTCCTCGGAACTCGTCACCTAGTCTGGGTCTCCCTCATAGATTTAATACGTTGTTCGTGAATCTCATCCCCGGTGCCATATTGTCATGGACGCCGGTTAATTACACTACTTCCGTCAAGACTTTCCATAGGGTCTTGACATGGTAGCGACCTTCGGTCGGAGTAGACGGCAACATCAGGAATGTCGGGGCATCTATGGGTGCGTGGACATTGGGGAACTTGTATTCTTCCTCATAAGAGGGCATCTCAAGGGTGCAGAACCCGAGGCGTACATCTGAGGTTTTCCTCAGCTTCCTGTGTTTAGCACAGGGTATGTTGCAAGATTAACGTCTAGCAGAGACGGTTACACCAAAGGCATTCCATCCAAGGTTTTCCTCAGGCATCTCATGTTTATCACGAGGTAGACCGCGAGTTTAACGTCTTGCGGAGACGGAATGATGCTGATCAGGACGTCCCATAGAGACGGACCAGATTGGTATATCCCTAGGAGGGAACACCTGGAAGGTTTACCAAGGCGATGGATCAGAATGCCCAATGAGGACGGATCCGAGGTGGTGCACTCCCTATAGGGGAAAAGGGTGATGAATCGGGGTGTACACAGAGGACAGCGACCCGGAGATATGATGGGGCTTACACATGGAAAGCGGCCCATGCGCCGCTAGGAGCAGCGAGGAGGTGGATGGCATGATTCCACCGGGATGTGGCGGCCCGGGTGAGAATCAGGATGGGTGATGGATGGATGAGCGAAGTGGAGGAGGATGAAATGGGACCATCGCATGGGGGGGACGGTGAAGTTGGGCTTGAGCCTTGAGGAGGCTTCCTACGTATCCCTGTGGCAGGGAATCAAAGTCCGCGTAGTTCGGGATGGTGCCGGTAAACCGACGTGAAGCTGGACCTTGGCCCGATGAATGTCGTCGGCGTACCGATGCGAAAGCGGACCTTGGTCCGATGGGAGTTGGTCTTGAACCTCTAGGAGGATTCCTACGTACCATGCCTTGACATGGATCAAAGACTTCGCAGTTCAGGTGATACAGTTTAACGTCATGCGGGACGATAATGAACCCTGACGTGAATAAACGACGGGTGGGCTTGAACCTCGTGGAGGCTTCCTACATACCATGCCTTGACACGGATCAAAGACCTCGTAGTTCGGATGGGAATCTGTCACAATGGCTTACCACTAGACCAGAATGTAGTTTAACGTCATGCTGGACGAAGATAGAACACGACGTGAATTGGGTGATGGGTGGGCTTGAACCTCGTGGAGGCTTCCTACGTACCACACCTTGACATGGATCAAAGACCACGTAGTTCAAAAGGGAATGGGTCGCAGCGGCTTACCACTGGACCGGGATGGGACCCGACGTGAAATGACGGGTGGGTTTCGCCGGTAAACCGACGTGAAAGCAGACCTTGGTCCGCTATTGGTGGGCTTGAACCTCGTGGAGGCTTCCTACGTACCATGCCTTGACATGGATCAAAGACCTCGTAGTTCGGATGGGGATTTGTCGGCGAACCGACGTGAAAGTAGACCTTGGTCCACTATTGGTGGGCTTGAACCTCATGGAGGCTTTCTACGTACCATGCCTTGACACGGATCAATGTCCTCGTAGTTCGGATGGGATGGGTCACAATGGCTTACCACTGGACCGGAGTGCAGTTTAACGTCATGCTGGACGGGGGTGAAACCCGACGTGAAAGACGGGTGGTCTTGAACCTCGTGGAGGCTTCCTACGTGCCATGCCTTGACATGGATCAAAGTCCTCATAGTTCAAATGGGTTTCGCCGGTAAACCGACGTGAAAGCAGACCTTGGTCCACTATTGGTGGGCTTGAACCTCATGGAGGCTTCCTACGTACCATGCCTTGACATGGATCAAAGACCTCGTAGTTCAAAAGGGAATGGGTCGCAGCGGCTTACCACTGGACCGGGATGGGACCCGACGTGAAATGACGGGTGGGTTTCGCCGGTAAACCGACGTGAAAGCAGACCTTGGTCCTCTATTGGTGGGCTTGAACCTCGTGGAGGCTTCCTACGTACCATGCCTTGACACGGATCAAAGTCCTCGTTGTTCAAAAGGGTGTCAGGGTCGGTGCTCACTCTAAGCCCACGTGAGTCACGCTCAGTGTGAGAAACAGGAGGTTGCAAGGACCTGACGATCACGTCGCGAAGGGTGCGTCCGTGAGAAGCGAAGAGGGGCTTACGCGTTGGGCGGCCCATGGTGTTGGGACTTACTCCAGGATGGAGGCCCAGAATGGCTTACCGCTGAATTGGGTCACAATAGCTTACCGCTGGATGGGGTCACAACGGCTTACCGCTGGATAGGGATGTCAACGGCTTACCGCTGAATAGGGTCACAACGGCTTACCGCTGGATTGGGTCACAACGGCTTACCGCTGGATGAGGATGTCAACGGCTTACCGCTGAATAGGATCACAACGGCTTACCGCTGGATGAGGATGTCAACGGCTTACCGCTGGATGAGGATGTCAACGGCTTACCGCTGAATAGGATCACAACGGCTTACCGCTGGATGAGGATGTCAACGGCTTACCGCTGAATAGGGTCACAACGGCTTACCGCTGGATTGGGTCACAACGGCTTACCGCTGGATGAGGATGTCAACGGCTTACCGCTGAATAGGATCACAACAGCGAATGGGGATTACGCTAGAAAGCTGCCCGGGTGCTGCTAAGGAGCGGCAATGGTGAATGGGGCTTACGCTAGGAAGCTGCCCGGGTGCCGCTAAGGAGCAGCACTGGTGAATGGGACCTATGCTAGGAAGCTTCCCGGGTGCCGCTAAGGAGTGGCACTGGTGAATGGGGCTTACGCTAGGAAGCTGCCCGGGTGCCGCTAAGGAGCAGCACTGGTGAATGGGGCTTACGCTAGGAAGCTGCCCGGGTGTGCCGCTAAGGAGCGACACTGGTGAATGGGGCTTACGCTAGGAAGCTGCCCGGGTGTGCCGCTAAGGAGCGACACTGGTGAATGGGGCTTACGCTAGGAAGCTGCCCGGGTGTGCCGCTAAGGAGCGACACTGGTGAATGGGGCTTACGTTAGGAAGCTGCCCGGGTGCCACTAAGGAGCGGCAATGGTGAATGGGGCCTACGCTAGGAAGCTGCCCGGGTGCCGCTATGGAGTGGCAATGGTGAATGGGGCCTACGCTAGGAAGTTGCCCGGGTGCCGCTAAGGAGCAGCACTGGTGAATGGGGCTTACGCTAGGAAGCTGCCCAGGTGCCGCTAAGGAGCAGCACTGGTGAATGGGGCTTACGCTAGGAAGCTGCCCGTGTGCCGCTAAGGAGCGGCGCCGGTGAATGGGGCTTATGCAAGAAGCTGCCCGGGTGCCGCTAAGGAGCGGCACTGGTGAATGGGGCTTACGCTAGGAAGCCGCCCGTAATGTCTTCCTCATGTCTGGTCATGAGGGCATCTCAACTCACTAGTGGGTTGAGGTATGTGCCTATGCGCAAGTGCAAAAGCGGGATAATGCCAAGGGCATTGGAATCTATCCCAACAAAGGGAGTTGAAAAGTGTGAATCACATGCCGAATATTCAGAACGTCGTGAGATTGGCGTGGTGATGGAGGATTACTGCTGACCATGTTCGCAACGCAGTATCCATATCACGTTATCCAGAAATGAGGAAAACAAACGAGGGTCGACCGTTGACCATGTTCGAAACACGGGACCATGTCACAAGTGTTATCGATCGATCCTTCGGGACGTTGGCCTAGGACAGCAGGCAAACCATAGGTCGAGCATCCATATTGTTAGGGCGTCCCTCCAGATGTGATCAGTCTTCCGGGGCGTTGGCCCAGGACAGCAGGCGGACCATAGGTCGAGCATCCATACTGTTAGGGGGTCCCTCCAGACTTGGAAGTGAATGACGATCCAAACGAAGGACACGCAAAGCGTGAGGTGGAGTGATGGAATGTTTGAATGGATTCCAATGCTCTTGATGTTACACCACTGTGATCATGGCGTTAGGAATCCTATGCTTGGCGCACAAGGCATCTCTTGTTTAATGGAAGAGGCATCCTATGTTTGGAACATAAGGATTACTACAGTTTAGAGTCATGTAGGTAGGACTATTGGCATCTCATGCTAGGAGCATAAGGCATCTCTCGTATAGGGCAAGAGGCATCCTATCATTTGTTAGATAGGGAGAATACTACAGTTTAGATTCATGCAGGTGGGACTATTGGCATCTCATGCTAGGAGCATGAGGCATCTCTCATTAGAAGCGAGAGGCATCCTATCATTTGTTAGATAGGGAGTACTACAGTTTATATTCATGTAGAGAGGACTATTGGGATCTCATGCTAGAGGCATAAGGCATCTCTCGCTTGGAACAAGAGGCATCCTATCATTTGTTAGATAGGGAGAATACTACAGTTTAGAGTCATGCAGGTGGGACTATTGGCATCTCATGCTAGGAGCATGAGACATCTCTCGTTAGAAGCGAGAGGCATCCTATCATTTGTTAGATAGGGAGTACTACAGTTTATAGTCATGTAGAGAGGACTATTGGGATCTCATGCTAGAGGCATAAGGCATCTCTCGCTTGGAACAAGAGGCATCCTATCATTTGTTAGATAGGGAGTGCTACAGTTTATAGTCATGTAGATAGGACTATTAGCATCTCATGCTAGGAGCATGAGGCGTCTCTCGTTATAAGCGAGAGGCATCCTATGTTTGGCACATAGGGATTACTGCAGTTTATAGTCATGTAGAAAGGACTATTAGGCAGAAGCTGCCTAGAAATGGTTGGTTTTGGGACTTATGCAAGGGCGTCCCTTTCTGGTTCAACCTGGCATAGGAGCCAAGTGATCGGGTTTGGAGGAGTTGCCTGAGGAATAGTTCGACTCAAGGCACTCGGGAAATTGATGATGAGAACCTCAACTCAGGACATAGAATGAAACCAAGAGGATATGTCAACTCAAGGTGTTTCATGGTGTGTAGATAAGTATCTCAAATCATGGTGTTACATAGGTGGAAGGTGGGAGCGCATAAGGGCGCAATGGAAAATCCCGACATCCCGGCCCGAGAAGTTCACGGTGCGACTCTCCATTTTTCATGGGGGTCTGTGACGGTTGCGAAGGGACCGGCCCAGAGGGCCGGGACCGCAGCCCGGCACTGACCCCGAGTAGGGGTGCGGGGGTGCAGCCCCCGCGGTATGGACCGCTGGGCGCGAAGGTAGGATCCTCACGAAGGATGGGTCTTCGCGAAGTAGCTTCGCGAAGCATGGCCTCGCGGAGCAATGGTCTCTCGCGGAGCAAAGGGGTCTCGCGGAGCTTGGTCTCGCGGAGCAGCATCGTGGAGCTTGGTCTCGCGGAGCAGCATCGCGGAGCAAGGGCTCACGGAGCAAGGGGGCTCTCGCGGAGCTTGGTCTCGCGGAGCAGCATCGCGGAGCATAGGCTCGCGGAGCATGGACTCCTGGAGTCTCGGCTCGCGGAGCAGCAACACGAAGGAAGCTGCTCGCGGAGCATGGCTTCGCGGAGCCGCAATGCGGAGCTCCGCTCGGCCGCCCAAGGGGCGAAGTGGCCGTAGCCGTCCTCCTTGAGAAGGGGGGTGAGCTGGGAATTTATAGGAAGGGGCGCCGCGAAGCAGAACTTCGGTGCCGCCTCAGGAGCTTCGCGGCGCGCTCGCGAACGTCAAATGCGTTCGCGGAGCATCACCGCCTCTGGAGCTTCGCGAGGCCGCGATGGTCGGGACGCTTCGCGGCGGGGCTTCGCGGGATCGCGCTGCACGGGTGCTTCGCATTCGTGCTTCACGAGGGGTCTTCGCGGCGCATCGCAAACGTCAAACGGGTTCGCGGAGCCTCTCGCCTCATTACTTCGCGGCAGCGCTCCGCGACCACGGAGGGGGCTTCACGAATGGGCTTCGCGAACCAGATTTCCAGCCCAACTTCAAACGTCCATAACTCCTAATCCGTAACTCCGTTTGGGCCATACGACCAACCAAATCGAAGCTTGCGAAATGGAATACGATCTTGGATCATGTATGGAAGCATTTGGAAAATTTTGGGGACGCATTTTTCGGGGTCTACAGTCAATTTTGATACTTTGGTATTTTGTTTTTTCTAAATTCATAACCGCATTATTACTTCTAACGCAATTCTTCTAACCAACTCTAAGATGTCATATTAACCTAGAAAATTAGTGGAATTAATAAAACTTCTCAAATTACATTTTTTTAGATATTTATAATATCAAATATTTTAATATTTCAATAATTAGGTAATTACGACATCATCATTATGTCATAAATAAAGTAAATTATTTATTGACTCAAAAATAATTATATAATATGATTATGGAGTAAATTTTTTAGATTTCTAATGAATATTTATAGTTGAATTTATCTTATCTGTAACCATATATTAAGAATTGATTAGTAATTAAACATTGATTTTTTCACATTTAACTATTCTTTGAATTAAAAAATAATAAATGTGCTAATCTAATAAAAATGGTCTTAAATGATCATATTTTATTCCTAAGATTTAATTTGGTCAAATTAAACTTATCCAATATTATTAGGATATGTGTTTGGGTAATAATAATATCGTTTTTACCCTTAATTACCCTGTTTAATTTTAACAGTGGTAAATAAAAGTAAAAAGTTACTATTCACCAAAAATTATTTTCATCTTATTAAACCATATTTTACTTACTGATATCAACTGTGTCTCTTGTATTTTCTAAATTCAACTCACAGAAGAGGTAAAATTATGTTTTATGTAAATTTGCAAATGCTCCTTTAAGGTGGGTAAAAGACGGTAAAAAGTTCAATAAAATTTTCTTATATCTAAAATTATTATAAACTGACTCCAATAAATTATATTGAACTTATATATGTATTATTTATCTATTTTGACATAAAATAAATTTATCTAAAATAAAAAATTATTTAAATAAAAATTCGGTTATAATCTATAACTAAGTGTTTTTCACTATAAATAAAAAATTGAATGTTTTTAGAAAAATACCAAAAATTCACCCTATGCTAATTGCAATACTCCAAATACAAAAAGTAAGTCTATTTTAAAATATAAAATTTTTAAAATTTCAAAAAGTGGGTATTACTATTTATAATGGTGAGTTTGATTGGTCGCGGTGTGTTAAAATCTCGAAGTTGCGTACAAAGCAAGCTATTACATTATTCAAAGGGAAATGTACTGTGGAAGCATGGGGTGTTACATTTTTCCCTATTTTGGAAATTGAATCCTTCCAATATTTAGAATTGGGATTGGGAACATAATTGAAAGTCCCACATAAGAAAAAGAGTTAATAAAACTATCATTTTAAATGGAAGAAAGAGAAGTACAAAGGTCACCCGAGATAACCCATACTAGGATTCCATGTAGGAAAACATGGATATAGAAGATATACTAAGTGTCAAGTTCTAATGTAGAGGGATAGAAAACATGATAAAAAAATGTTAACAACAATAAAACCAAAAAATTGTGATTGGACAGACATTCATTAGTTTCTTAGTAGGTAAAGTAAATGGAAAACATTTTTTTGTTTTAAGTTACATTTCATAAATAGGATGAATTTATTTATGAGATTTACTAAGAACATAAAAAAGATATACCTAATTTTTAAGTATAGTTTCATTCTTTAATATATTTCAACCACTAATTTATTTTTTTTCAAACGATGAGTATTCAAGAAGACTTGGTCACACCAGAAGAGCTAGAATCAACTTCTAGAGAATCACATGATCCACAAAGGATAAACAATATATTTACCTTATCTTTATAGATTAATGAAAACCAAAAAGGTTAGTACAAAATCAGATGATACCCAAAAAGGATATTCCTTTAGAGAAAGAAACAATTTTCTTAATTTCTAAAATTAAACCAACAACACACCAAAGTTGAATAAATACAATTCAATAAACAATTGTTCTTAAAATCCTTCAATAAGTCCAAACAAATATTGAATCCCAAAACAAAGAAGAATTTGGCTATGTAGTCTTCCACGTTAAATTTTATAGACAAATGACATCGACTACTCTTAAAGTCGCATACTTAAAAGTAATTAACCTAATCACATGTTATCTTATATAGGTTAATCATTTCCATAAATAACACATATCACTATAAATCTACAATAAAAACATAGATAAAAATCCACCATTACTCCTCAAATGAAATCCCATAGTATTTTATTTTCCTTAGGCACATAGTGTTCCCAACAGAGTGAACGTCTTACAAAATAACATTTATCACTTAATCACCAAATCGTTTCCCTATACTAAGGGTATTCATTTGATAAGATATATGATCCCAAATAAACTTATTATTGATCAATAAAATTATTTAACTAAAAATAATTAGTCAAACTAACTAGGAACTTCACGTAGTCCAGTGGTTGGCGATAAATCCCAATCACACTATGGTTGTGGGTTCAATTCCTACAGCTTTGTTCAGTGCGACTGGTTGTCACACAGTCTGCGTGTTGTCCTCTTTCAAAAACTATATTTTATAACATAAAAAAATGAGATAAATTCCTCAAAATAACCATAACATAATTTAACATATATGTTATCTCATACCTTGCATTTTCATCCCAAAATAAAATAACTTGCAATTGCCTCAAACCCAAGGATCATATAAAACCAAATGGTTATTTATAACTATATCCACAAGAGAAAATATAATTATTCTTCAAATATCATTTTCACATGACAAACTACAGGGTTATAAAAACCAGATAAAATTATTTCAAAGTAATACCATTAATAAGAAGCACTAATACTTTTAAACATTTCTCCAACCATTTATTTCCACATATCTTCTTCTTTGACCAAGAAAATATCCTATAGAATAGGGCATTTAGTCGGGTAATGGCCAGGTCCCCTAAATTTACAACAAACGACTCTAAATAGATTTTTGAGACAATTTTTATTTTCTTCCATAGTACTCTTCATTTTTCCTAAGTAATTCATTACTTTTTGTCCTTTTTTCCAACACATAAAGCATTGTTTTGTTCCATTGAGACACTTTTTTGGGTGTCTCCTTCCACATTTCCTACATGATGTAAATTGAGGATTCTTTTCTCCATGGTCTCCACTACTAGAGCTCTTATCATTCATTACCTTTCTCTTCTTTGTTGAGTTCAAGAGTTGGTTAATATATATGTTGTTGATCATATTTTTGGAAAACTAATTTGGAATTAACATGATATCTTTTACCCCTATCGAATTTATATTATTTAGCTCATTTCCACCACCGTTCCAACCTTGTAAATCATGTTCAAAGATACTATGACTTCCTAGGAATCCATCCAATGACTAGAACCAGAAATCATTGTGTGAGTAACATTAGTCATAAAATCATTTTGAGAATATCATGATACCATATCTTCAATTTGAAACACCGTAGGATTAACCTAGGTCATTTATTCTCATCTTATATTAAAATACATCAAATAGGTTTGTAAAGAAAATGTAAATTATCTTAATCATATCCCCAGGGAGTGTCATAACCAAGAGTGATGCAAGGCCCGTTGTTGTGCACCAATTCCTGTTTGAGTCTAGCTTAAAGCGGTGTTTTCAGGTTTTACCTCTAGGTACATATGTGCCAGAGCCGACTCTACTTTCTCGTATCCATACAGGGATGTATTTATTGGAAAAATCACAAAATCACTACAATACCAAAATTTTAGGAAGTTATTTTATACCAATCTTCAATGTCTATATTAGGGCTATGTGCTCTAATCAGAGTTTAGCTAAATCTAGTTTCATAGATTTATACTAAACATCCTCTATTAACAACTGTAACACCCCAACCCAAGAAGCCCAGAGTTGGTGCATTATAACATATCATTGGCATGATCACAAAATATCATTTCACAAAAGACCGATTAGTTTAGTAACCTTGGAAGTACTAGATACACTCATAAGGTTTACATTATATCATAGATTAGAAAACTAAAACAACATTGTTCCCATTGACAACACTGAGATCCCATAGACTATCCATGTAGGTCAGTCATAATATAATTCTTCACATCCCTGGAAAAAAACATAGAAAGGGGTGAGCTCATATGCTCAGTAAGGATGAAAATATAGTGGAAACTTTCATAAATAAGAATAAATATTTAATGTAATGTATAAGACTAAAACAAAAGACATTAAAACTTGAACTTTAACATAATATGGAAAAATATTAAATCAAATAACGTTGTTTACTTATTCACATGGATATTCTACTAGTCCAATAATCACATGAAATATCAATAGCTACTTTCATAATGATGGAATTCATAATGCCAGACTTTCATAACCCCATAGGCAATGCCTTGTTCCAAGACTACAAATAAGATTTTGTCAAGGCCTTGTGCCAAGACACTACTTTGTCTCACGAGACCTACCAATTCATCTAGGAGTTATAGCAGGATCCACCCATCACTTACTCCATCCAATCCATTCCTCATATGAAAAGGATGAAACACAATCTAAATATTTGTATTAAAACTAGCATACGAAATGCTAATATTTTAACCCCAAACCATGAATGGTATAAAAATATAACATCCATAGTCTAATATAGCTCATTCAATACAATATGGAAGATTTTATTAAAATAGATCGACCTCAATAAGGAATAATGAATGATATTTACATAGATGAAAATAATCATCAAAACTATTTGATAGAAATATCCCCCTTTTCTTGAAAACATTTAAATGTCTCACAATTTATCAGGAAACCATTTAAAATAGTTTTTTAAATCAAAGAGTTCCATACCACTTTGATTCATTTAAAAGTTATTTTAAATTTTAAAACATTAATGTCCATATAAATAAAACCTTAAAACCATTTTTAAAACATGGAACTTAATAAGAAAGATTTAGAATTATAATTATTTAAAACATTTAAAATGTTATTTTAGTTAGAGTTCATAACCAAAAGAGAGACACTTGAATACAAATAATTGAAGTTATAAAAAAATTATAATATCATGAGAATAATGGAATTCATGATATACTATGTCAAAGTACATTATATACACCATATAAAAGTGAATTGGTGTATAATAACAAAGAAATCTCAATGGAATGTAAATTGAGATGAAATCTCTTGTAAAGACTGTATCCTTAGGTTATGGATAAATCAATAACATAATTATTTGTTGAAAATATAAATACAGTCAAAATTATTGGATATTTAGTGTAAATCAATCATAGGACATTCACACATTTTCTTTAAAAACAACACCAATGAATTGGATGTTTAACTCAATAAATGGAGATTGAGTTAAAATTACTCTTATCAAGTTCATATCGATGACTTGAAAATTTATCAATGGAGTGGTTATGTGTATCAAAAATATATCCACACAATGGGGATTTTAAATTACTTCATATATAACAAATAGAAATTCTACACATAATCTTGGAGTAAAATAATCAATGATGTATGCGTAAAGCCCACTGAGTGGAAATTGAAATTTGAAATTCCCTTACCAATTTGGTAACTTATGAAACATACAACCCATGAAAGAAGGATCATAAAATGAAGATGTAAATACTCATAAATTAAAGTATATTACACCAAGAATACAGTCATGGATAGTATATATTCCATTATTTGTTCGAGAAATGGGGATGAACTTGTTTGTTTAAGGTTCAAACATTCCAATCATTTTCTAACAGGTTTATTCGTAGAAATGGAAACAACCAATGATTCTATATCCATTTGGACCTACATTTCAAAGGTAGGTTCTCATTAGTTTTAGACCAATGAGGCATAATAATTTTCATTGGTCGAGAGGATAGGAGGTCAACCTCATCACACCTTTTTGGGGGGAATTATTGCCTACCCCAGGACTCTTTTATAAATTTATGTTATGTTCACGAATCCTTAATAATTAACCAAGAATGAAAATGAGTTTTCCTTTAGATTTGGAAATAGATGATTGATATTTATTGGATTTAGAGAATCTTTCATATTTATTTGAGGTTCGTCATCGATGGATAATCATCTGTATGTATTAGAGATCCTTAGTCAATGGCATCATTCAATACATTATATAGAAATATCTTGGTCATTATGATAACCATACTGGTTTTAAAGCCACTCAGTGGGGAACTTGAAGATTATTTTCATTCAGAAAGACACAGATTATTTCAGAGTTAGGATCATACCTACAGATGGTCTACCTATGTATCCTTGTTAAAAAGGAATCATAATCCACTTCGTTCGATAAGAAGGATATAGTTTAATTTCATATTGGACAAAAAATAATTAATGAAAGATGAGCTTGAACCTTATAAAGTCTTTCTACGTACTCTACTTTTAAAGTAGAGATCAAAGTCCACATAGTTAGGGCAATGAAATTTGTGGTTTATGCATAGTTAATGGCCCAAAAAAAGAGATGTCATGATTATTTTTACACTCGAAGCTCATGTGAGTCATGCTCGGTGTGAGAAACAAGAGGTATCAATAAAATTGAGGATGGTGCCATGAAATATGCAGTTATGAGAAATGATGTGGGGATTACGTATGTGTGACGACCCAAGTAAATAAATACTAGGACATAGGAATGAAGCCCAAGAGTAGGGTCCATAAAGGTATTTGTACTTTATGGAGATTTGGAATTTTAACCCGAGACTTACTCCTAAAATGGAAGTCCAAATTAAGAGGGACTTATGATTGGGTTTTATTCCTGAGAAAGAATCCCAAATCAAATGAAATTAATATTGGGACTTACTCCTGAGGAGGATTCCCAATGTTTAAGGAAACTATGACCGGGGCTTACTCCTGAGAAGGAAGCCCATGTTAAGAGGACTTGTAACTTGGAGATTACATCTGAGAAGGAGGACCAAATCAAAATATCTTCCCATATCAAAGGATGAGGTTATATAGGAAAATCCTAACCATGGTGAAATAAATATTTTAAGTCATGAGGTTTTGGGAGAGGTTCTCATAGAATTTATTTCAGATAAGGAAGCCAACAAAGGTACCATGCCATAAATGGCATTGAAGAGGGTTTTGAAGGAAACATATTTAAGAGGAGAGGTGGATTTGAGTAAAAGAGGTGACTAAGAAAGAGGTGTGTAGGTTTCATTCTGGCACGCAAGTCCTGGCTGCACATATAGACTTACACGACATGAGTAACCTTGGGTTACAAAGAATATATAGGGTAATACTTGGGATACTTTGAACTCAATCCATTATTATCATCCCTAGAGGCTTCCAGAAGGGTGGCTGGCAAGTTCCCTTTAGAGGGAAAGGCGACGCACAAGTGTCTTCATTTCTCTTAAGGGATGGAAACTTAGGCGCGCATGGATTGATGAGTTCTAACACATAGGCCTTATTCTTCCTCTTTAGAGCTTCAATTATAGGTAACAAATTACCTTAGAAGTGTTTAGAAGATGTCATACAAAGACATAGGCAAATAGAGCTTGAATCTGAGTTTTGGAAAATTCCTCCTCGAATTAGGGGGCCCACAAGGGATATTTATAGGCCACTAGGCACCTTGGGAGAAAAAATAATAGGGCGCACAAGTGACATGCGTGACCCATAGGTGGCGCGCAAGTGACTTGTGTGGTGTGCCTAAAACATACGCGACTCCCTCCAAATGGGTTCCGGGTCCATGCCTTTGTCAATTTTTTATGTTTTTGAAAGGGTGACCCTCATTATGATTAAGGTATTCTTCTTTTCCATTAGTTGGACTCTGTGACAGAAAGGAGAGTCAACAAAAGTCCCCCCCCCCTCAGATTTGGATCCAAAAAATGAAAGAGGATTTGAATCTGAGGAAAAAGAGAAACAAGGGTTCAACGGGATGTAGGTTTCAGGCGCTGAGGGTTGTCGGATCACCTATATATATGGGTGTCAATTCGCACAAACCATCCTGCCTAAAAATATTTTTATCTCTCGTCACGCAAGTGTGTTTCTTTTCTTGGTCGATCAATCTTCTTTGTGTCATGATTCTCCAGTAAGATTTTGTACTTGCGTGCCATCATTAGCACGACATTACATTCACGACAATACCTGCACAGAAGAACATGCACAGAAAAACTTGCGTGCCTTAATGCCTTATCTATTTTTTTTTTGTATTCTTCACAAATATTTCATAAAAATAGACTTACTTAAAAGTTAATTTTTTAATCTTTGTGATGATTCAATGGCTCCAAGGAAGAATGGATCGACTGATGAGATGGACAACAAGAGAATAGATGAAATTATAAACGTTGTCGGCCATGATTATTATGTTATCTGTGACATCACTCTTACGGATATGGCTAAGTACTTGAAGAAATATCATTAAAATATCCCAAAGATCATTTACTTGCCTTTATATGGCCATGGTCATCTGCAAGGATTCAACGTTCCAGAGGCAAGGAATTATATTCCTCATTCCAGGTTTCAGACATACACCAATTTCTCTTCTGTGAATGTTTCATTTTCAGGATCAATTGTCAGTGAATGAAAAATGGGGAAGGCATTCATATTGCATCATAGCCCATGTGATCCAGATCTGAAGCCCCACAAGCCTGCACTGCAGTTGCATTACTATCCCTCTATTTTCTGAAATTCTCAGATGGACCAATCCTAGGGATGGAAAAAGAGTTGGGATTTCCGACATGAAGGTTGTGTGAAGCTGACTTGGATTTGGGAATATTGTGTGTGACAAACCTATGTAGATTTTTTCATGGATCTGAAGGGATCTGCAATATATGAAGCTGTCTTGGATGGGCAGACATATGTCTACAAGAATAATGATTTTGTGCTAGATCTAATCAGCCGTTGGATCCCAGAAACCAATTCATTCCATCATAATCATGGATAAGTAGACATAAACTTGTGGGATGTGTACAAGATCTCAGGGGATCCAATTCTTTGAGACATGTATGATGAGTTCATCCTTCTAAAGGCGACATGGAATGATTCTAAGAAGACTCTGGCTCTAGCTTGGGAGTTGATGGAGATATTTTTTAAGCTCAAGAATTAAAATTCCACCAAAACCCATTTTGTAATGGATATTCATCTAGAGGAGTGGATGGATATGTTTCTCATCAAGAAGAAGGAGAAGGGGCCCACCTGTACTAGTCCTACCAACTTCCCCAGAGCAGAGAAGAGGGGTGCTCTTGGAACATTCTGGCCAACTATTGAAGTTGGAGAGTTTGAAAAGTGGGGGTATGAAGTGTAAAAATGAATCCTAGAGAAGATCAATCTAGCGGGATTCCTTGCCTTATGGCTCAGTGTTTATCTTCTGCCAGTTAAGGAATCAAAGGGAGGTGTCAGGCCAAGGACCTTCATTGTTACAACCATGTTGGCTGAAAGAAAAATGGTGGGGTTGGACACCTTTGTTTTGGAGAAGATTCCCAAGATCTTATGCCATGTCTATATAGGTAAGTCTTCTTTAATAATAGTGGGACCATTCCAAGTTTTGTGGGGATGGATTGCCACTCACTTTAGGACATACGCTGTATAAAGCAGAGTACAGATTCCGGGAAGTTCTTTTAGGCCATTGGTGCAGGAATTTTCTAGAATTTATCCTTTGTCCCTCAATTTCTATGAAATGAAGGTGAGGATGAGCATGTTTAAGGAATTTCATTTATCTCCTTATGGAAACCTACCATCCGGGTGGTTTTTTGATAATGGAACAGCTAGCCAGGAAGTGAGTTCATATATGCTATCTTGCAGAGAAGGTGTATTGGCCACCTGAACTGACTGAGAGATTATATGCGAGTCCTATGCTCTATATAAATTTGGATACCAATTCAAGTGTTTGCAGTAGATTGTTGTATCCCCTCCCATGCATGTCAGGTCACAACATCATCCAATGGTTGACCAAAAACTATGGTTGGTGATAGCTACAGAGAAGACCTGAGTAATGTTTGACTACATGGTATGCCGAGAACTGGGTAGCATTGTACTCGGCAGGGGTATTGAATCTGCCTATCTCCCAGGGGGGTAAAAAGGGAAGGGTCAGGAATGAAACCTTTCATCTAGATGGTGAATATTCCTCACCCAGAGCTAATTCACTGGGTTCTTTACCTGTGGCTGATTCACCAGATTCCCAGTATGGGGATGATGAGGCACGACTTGCGTCAAAATGTCCTCATGCCAGATATAATCCTCCTTCCAGAGTCAAGAGACCTACTCCATAGACTCATGGTGAGTTATATCATTGAGGAAAATTAGTCTCCATTATTTTATAGAGAAAAAAGTTTCATTTTCTTGTCATTTCTCTGTGATTGCAGGAGCTGGGAAGAAGTTGAAGTCCCAGATTGTAGGACCCTCCTCGCGGCCTTCTGGTGCAAATTCTTAATATTTATGACCAGAGGCTGTCCAGACATGGCAGAGTTTATATAGTGATGTTGAAACCACATATATGGACTTATGCGAATGGATATATATCCCCATAGTGGGGGATCTCCATGCTTCTGCTGATATCCACTTCGAGGATAACCCCAATGAAGTATGGGCTTGCATTAGAGAGATGGCAATGATCATATATACCACTGATGATTACATTCCTATCACCAATAGGGTGAATGAAATGATGGATCGTGGAACCACTGAGGGGATTGGTGATTCAGTAGAAGAGGAGTGGCATGATTACATGGCTCCTAAAGATGTAAATTTATTTCCTTATTTTATTTGCAACTTGATTTCAGTCAAAAAAAATTTACTCAAGGAAATTACTTTCTCTATCCTGTAGATTGTTAAGGAATGAACTACTGAGGTCCCTTCACCACAGTACTGCCCTGGTGGCACTGCTCTTGGAGTCCCAAAATCTCATTGTGATCTAGGCGAAGTATCTCCAGGACAGTAAATCATAGATGAGGAGTTAGACAGGGATTTACACTCTTTGATACCTATATTTGGAGGTGATGATGTCAACACACTAAAAAACTCAATGAAGAAAAGTCATCGAAGGAAGAAGTACATAGCTATGTGCTTCATTAGTAGTGGTTAGTCCTTTGGATAGTCATGAATCCTAACTCATGAAAAGGTTGTTCATAATTCTTGGGATTGGAAGAGATTCTTCTATTTCCCCTTTGTGGGAGAGGACTGACCCTCCTCTAAGGACGATGGAGGGTGATGGTTAACAATCACAAGTTATTCCTTACGTGGCTCCTCCTAAAGAAACTATGTGAGAAAAAGCGCCATCGTCTATTCCCAGTACTACTCATGTTGCTGCTGCAAGGAGAGAAGTTCATGCTTCTGGTAAATTAACAATACTTCATATAACATTGAATGAAAACATCAAATAACTTCCATTCTGTGATTCTTTAGGTTCAACACCTACACCCGAACATTTGGCGACCACTGCAACTAACTCTGTAATTTTCTCAGAGGAAGCTTTCTGGGGTTAGAGGTCTCACGAGGAGGGTCACCAAGAAGACATGTAAAATTCTCCCACTGGTAAGAGTAACCAGGAATCTGGGATATCACAGAATGAAATGATGAAATTTGGCGCGCCTTTTAAAGAAATTTTAGATCATGTTAAATTACCATGTGATTTAGAAGATTTTGGAAGTGAGTGTTATCCTTCATCATCTTAATTTTTTTATTATATCTTTGGCCATCATTGGTTGAAATGTGAAGTTCCGTCTGAGCATGCTGCTAGTCTGCCGATGCCTGAAGGGGGTAGAGACACCCATATCATTGCAGAGATGCTAGCTCAAGTGGAGCATAACCCAGCATAGCTTCTTAAAACCCATCTTGAAAATTCTATTGAAGCTAGGAAGGATGGGGAGGAGCCTTATCATGATGCGGATCTACCGTTGGGTAAAAAATGATAATATTTGTGGATGTACATAATTTTCAACATAACTAATCAACTATTGTTATCCTTTGAAACTAACCAAAGCTTTTAATTGACTATGCAGGGCTTCCAACTTCAGTGGATAGATCTGGAGAGGATGCCTCAGCCTCATCCCCAACGGGAGTAGAAAGTGAAGTACCAATGATCAGGGGGAAGGAGCAGAAGAAGGAACTTCTTTAAGTGAAATAATCCCGAACTATATTACCCCTTGTGATAGCGATGCTGAATCAAACCTAAAGGTGAAAAACGTGCTCCAATTCTCATGTCACAAGGCATGGATGAATATATGGAAGATCATATCTTAAGTGCCTCTTGAAGAGCTGTCTTCGAAGATCCCATGACTGTCATCATTGTTCATCATGCTGGGACTTAGCGGTTTTGGATATCAATAGATCCATAACACAGTGAAACAAGTCATTTTAAGGAGGTAGCATGAGAAAAAGTGTCGTCAAGATCTGATCAAAGCGAGGCTACAGACCAATATCAGTGAATTCAAAGCTACGGTGTCCCATGCTGAGGCTGATCATGCTGCAAATATGAAGGAGCTGAAGCAGAAGAGTTTAGAGAAAGTTATCTAGAAAATTCACCTTCAACAATAGCTAGATTTCTTTTCTAGGGAACTTGACTAACTTAACAATTTATTGGAAGGAGTCCAAACAGTTGGTATGAAATCCACTGATGATGCAAAGAATGAACTCCATCAGGATGAAAAGACTGAAGATGGTCGAGTGAATGAACATCAAGTGGCTACTGATGAAGCTTGGGATGCCGTAAAACAAATGAAAAGTTATGTGGGAAGCCTCTTGTAATTCTTGAAAAAGAGAAGATACTCTAATTTGTGGATGTTCTTCTAATCTTGTGCATCAATGAAAAATACATTTAATCTTCAATCATTTGTATCTGCATTCTTTTGTTAACTACTTAATTTTTTTACCAAAGGAAATGGGCCTAGTAAGCATAATATGATTTTTTATAAGATTATAAAAATAACCTCACAATCATTGCATCTTTTTGTTGTTGAATATTTCCTAAATATTAAAAAATGTATGTTTAGAGAGCTGAGACACTACTTTTGTATAGATTTTCTTTTATTGGTTCCCAATTTAATGAGTACCATATAACTTGTTGGCAATTTAATGTCATCAATGCTGGACATAAAAAGGATAATGTTTAAGGTCGAATAGCATTGACCGAATGAATTAAAATTGACTCAATTTCTTGGTCATATGTTTGAAAACATATTACCACATTCAAGAATGGGTAAAAACCTGTAAACTAAGACTTAAGAAATTTTTAATCTAAGGGATGATATGAAAAAGGGCTAAAATGCATTAGAGGTATTATTTCCTAAGAGTGAAGTTACCACTATTTGAAAAACCCGTTAAGGGGTTAAATTATGAAGGCCCACATATGGTCATTGGCTGCATAGTAAAATAATAGCATCTTTTGGCTGACAGGTCCATTATTTAGACTACATATGTAAGGCCACCTTAGGACATGTGCTGCATAGTCTGTAAAAATAACTCTAAAAAATTTTACTTTTCTATTTCTAAAAGCCATTGAATGTTTATGGAGATTCAAATTTCCAAAAGAATAGAGTCTGTTGTATTGAGAGAGGTACTTGAATATGGGTAGGATATTCCCAATAAATATTTTCAATTAATGGGATGAATGTCACTCCTACAAAGGTCTTACCCTAACATAGGGAAGGGAAATATAAACCACAGACTTGAATACTTTCAGATCATGAAATAGAGTATGGGACAAATATGTTAAGGATGGCTATTTTTCCAAATCCCTGCATATCATCATTAAGACCAATAAGAACAAAAGAAGTTTTTCCACCAATAATGAAGTTACCACATTTTGACAAACCCGTTATGGGGGTTGAATTATGTAGGGCCACCTAAGGTCATTGGATTCATAGTCAAATAATAGAATATTTTGGTAGAAAGGTATGTTATGTATACTATTTATACAAGGCTTCCTAAGGGCACATGCTGCATAGTTAGGCAAAATAATTTCTAGGTATTAGAAATTTTGTGACTAGAAGTCAAGAAAAGGGTTATGGAGATCTGGAAGTATTTAAGGTTTAGAGTATGACACATGAAAATGGGTATTGTCCAATGCATGAAGGAGATACATAGACCAATGCTAACCATAATCATGTTGTTGCTGGGTCCTGAATTGAGATTCTAGACTTCACTATATATCTCATTAGGATGGGAAACAATCCATATGTAGTTCTTGAGATACAGTTTAATGTCATGTGGGATGAGAGGATAGGGGATCTTAGTTTAGGGTCATAGAGCTTAGACCATAATGAGGGTGACACATTGTGTGTTCGTTATAAACCTAGTTGAATAAAGACCAGGGTTTTCATACCACATTCATCTGCTCGCAGGGGGACTTTTCAGCCAAGGGACTGAAAGTGTAGTTTGGGGATAGGCCCAAAAACTTGGGGATGGATTCATGGGATTCTCAAACATTCCTACGTATCCCATAGGGATGGGAATAAATCTATATATTGTTCTTGAAATATCATTTGTACAGATTTGGTTCATACATGTGAAGGGTGAAATAGGACTTTAGTGCAATGATGGTTGGACCCAAGATTAAAGGTTCATGCATTTCCATGTATGCACGTAGTCCTTGGAATATGACATGATTGGAGATCAATGTAAATAATGATTCTCTCTGAGGTGATTGTGTTAGAGAATGTTGTAGTTTATTGATATACAGGACAAAAGTGCGAACAGTTTATGGCCATATCCATGGACTGGTGCTTCAATGTTTATAGTCATGTAGCTTGGGTGTATTGCTATGTATTTTAATGTCTTTCAGTAAGGAAAATGGGGGACCATATAGTTTAATTTCAAACAGAATGGATGATGGTGCTTCACAGTTTAGTGTTAAATAGTAGGGACAAAAGGTTTCCTATGTACCCATCCTATAAGTCATGGACCAAAGTACGCATAGTTTGATTGAGAATGAATTGGTGATCGAGTTGTACATGAGGACAACGACCTTAAGATGGTGTTATGACTTACACGTGATAAGCGGCCCAGAGAGGGTGTTAAGGTTGAAGCTTACTCTAAGATCACGTGAGTCATGCTTGGTGTGAGAAACAAGAGGTTGCAACTACCCAAACGATGCACAGTTTAACATCATGTGGGACAAAGGGTGCTGTACAGTTTAGAATCATGTTTCTCAGACATATTGTTGTGCAGTTTAACGTCTTGCCGGACATGTGTACAGTATAATGTCATGTAGGACGTATTAAAAGAATTTTTCACAGTTTAAACATCACGTAGGATAGACATCTATAGTTTAACATCATGTAGGACGTATAAGGGACTATTTATAGTTTAACGTCATGCAGGACAATAGAATTTTTGTTACACAAAATACTTCTTCAGGAATCTAGCATTGGTTGGAGTCGTGATGAGTTCCCCATTCATTGAGATTAACGAATAAGCTCCATTGGAGTACACCTTATGTATTGAATTTGGTCCTTCCCACTTTGGCTCAAGCTTTGGAGGTTTTTTCTAGGTATCATTGGAGTTCTGAGGACCAATACCAATTCTCCTTGAATTAATGAATGAAGACAAACTTTTTTATGAAAATCCCATGCTATTCGATTCTGATAGACTTCCAAGTGGTGTAGGGTGCATAATAGTTTTTGATCAAATTGTTCTAATTCAACAAATCGCTTCTTAGATTTTTCATATGTGGATGAATGATCACAAATGAAAACTCTGAGCTAAGTTAATTGAACAGAAATGGGCACGACTAATTTTGTTCCATATACCAATGAATATGGAGTTGACCACGTAGCAGTGCAGGTGGTGGTCCGATAAGCCCATAAAGTATGAAATAGTTTATCAGGCCATGATTTATTATCTTTATCCACCATCTTATAGAGTATGTTTGAAAGGGTCTTATTGAAGGCCTCTATTTGTCCATTGGTCTCTGCATGATACTAAGTTGAATGGTTGGATTTGTTGTTGTATTCTTGATACAAATTTCTCACCTCGGTTAAATAGAAGTTGGTGCCATTGTCTGTCAATATAGTATGAGGGACACCAAATCTGGTAATGATGTTACACTTGAAGAAGCTAAAAATTCCTTTAAAACTAACTTCTTTGAGAGGTATTGCCTCTGTCCATTTGGAAAAGAAGTTAGTAGCTCTAAGAATATACTAAAACTTCTTGGATGTAGCTGGAGGATAATGTCTTACTAGATCCATTCCCCATGTGGAAAATTTCCATGAGTATTTATCTATATGAAGAAACTATGGGGGTTGATCAATGATGTTCGTACATACTTGGCAAGAATGACACGTCCTAGTGAAATCAACACTATCTTGTATCATTGAAGGCCAGAAGTATCCAAGCCTTCAAATTTGACTAGAAAGTCTATGTCCAGACTGGTGGGAAATAAAAAATCCAGCTTGAACTTCAATCATGATAGCCATTGCCTCTTCACCATCAATACATATGAAGATAATTCCATCAAAACCCTGCTTGTAGAGAATTGTTTTGGTGATCTGGGCTATCAATAATAGAAAAATTGACCACACATCACTGGACTTGTTCATTACCGGCTCTATCAGGTGGGATTGTTCCATTTTGAATGTATTCCCTAATCTGTGTCATCCATCTGGTAGTATGACCATATGGTTCAGAATTTGGATTGATTTCATTGATTTCCTCTATTATGATTTGAACAAATGGTGAAACTACACGACGGTGGGAAATACTGATGATTGTTTCATCTCGATTTTAATTTTCTACGGCCGTGGCTACATTAGCCAGTGTATCAGCTTTGGAATTTTGTGATGGTGGGACATAAAAAAATGTCGGCTCCGAAGGAAATTCTGCCATTAACTATCTAACATAATCACACAAAGGGATTAAATCTTCCCTTTTGATGGCATAATACCCATTGATTTTTTGGTTACCAAATCTGAATCACCTTTTACCTTCAAGTGATTCACCTGTTCCCGAAGTGCCAATTTCAAGCCTGTGATGAGAGCTTGATATTCTACTTCATTGTTTGTACTTCCTTCCAACAATAAGAAGGAATAGGGTATCACTGCCCTTTCTGAGGAAATAAGCACGATTCCTAAACCAAATTTGTTGAATTTAGAATCATCCATTTTCTTCCCTATTGGAATTCTGGAGGCACCATCAAAGTACATTTCCCTTGTTTGAGGATTATCTTGAATAGTGAAGAATTCCACACCCGAAAGATCAATTTTTAAAGATGTATCTTCTATAGATGGGTGTTTTTCATGGAAATCGGCTAGATCTTATCCCTTTATTTCTCTTTGGAACACATACTGGATATCAAACTGCTGCAAAATAACTGCCCACCTTGCCAGATGTTCTGTAAGCATTGGACGACTAAGGATAAATTTGAGCAGGTTATTGAGAGATACCAATTGGACCTCATGATGTTGCAGGTAGTTTCTAAATTTCTGAACTGTAATGATTAATTCTAGGAAAAAAATTTTAATACATTAATATCGAGTTTCTTCCACATGCAGAGTCCGAATGGGATATTAAAGGATGTTTTCATTCACAGCATCATTCTTTTTGGCAAGGAAGGCACACAATGATCGATCTAAAGCTATCACATAGATAATAAGTGGACTTACTTCAACAGGTGGAATTAATATCGGTGGACTCAAGAGATATTTCCTGAGGATATCGAATAATTCTTGACTTTCTTCAGTCCACAAGTAGGTGACTCCCTTCTTCATTAATCTGGTGAAGGGTAAACACTTTCCTGCCAAATTGGTAATGAAACACCGAATATAGGCCAAGTTTCCTTGAAGTCCTCATAATTCCTTAAAATTTCTAGGATTTTACATGTCAATGATTGAATTTTTCTTCTCAGGATCAACTTTGATACCACGATGGCATACAAAGAAGCTGAGAAATTTTCCCGAGGTTACCCCAAAAGAACATTTCAAGGGGTTCAACGTCAAATTGTGTTGTCGAAGTTTGATGAATATGATTTCCAAATTGGCCAAGTGATTAGAACATTTTCTGGATTTAACCACCAAATCATCCACATAACATTCAAAAAATTTCCCTAAAAAGGGTTTGAAGATATAGTGCATGGCATGTTGATACGTTGCAGCTGCATTATTTAGGCAAAAGGGAATTACCCAATAGAAAAACACATAATGAGGAGCTCTGAAGGTTATATAATCTTCATCTTCTGGGGCCATTTGTATTTTATTGTTCCCAGAATAACCATCCATGAAGGAAAGTGGTTTTAACCACCTGTTCCATCAATTAAGTGTTCTATTATCAGAACTGGAAAATCATACTTGGGACAATGACGATTAAGATCTCTGATTTCAATGCAAACTCTAATTTTTCCATTATTCTTTTTCGAAGGGATAATATTGGATATCCATTTGGGATATTGAACTTCTCTAAAGAAGTTAGCTTTGATAATATTATCAACTTCAGCTTCAATTTTGGAGGTATAAGTTGTGTGTGTTTTTCTTGCATGAATCCTCAATGTTCTTCTGGAAATCCCAAATGATGAGTGACAACATTGGGATCAAGAACTGACATTTATATATAATTCCAAAATAATACATATCGATTTTTCTTTATAAATGTAGTATACATTTCTTGCAATTCAAGAGTCATGGTTTCACTAATTAAAGTGGGGATTGGATCTTCTTTTGTACCCAGATTTATTTCTATGAGTTCATCCACAGTGGTAGAGATACCGTCTTCAAATGCTAGAGGATCATCCCTGAGATCTTCCTCTTCTTCTTCAATATGTGTTACTTCTTCTATTTCTACTTGCATTTTAGATTTTGAAGTAGAATTTCCATGGTCAGGGGGGAAGTTAAAATTTGAAAATCTTGGAGAAGAGGCTGGCATTTCTGACCCTATTGACGATGAAGGGTATTTCTGGGGTGATAGAGAGGAGTTGATGGATTGAGAATTGACATCATTGTTTTTATCCGGTATTGCTATAACTTCTTCTGGACTGGTTGATGAAGTATACAATTGATGGATTTTAGTAGAAGAAATGAAGACATCTCCATTTAATATTTCATCACTGCTTGGAGAATCATCAATTTCTTCCAAGCTGTCTGGATTGGTAGCCATAATTGACATTGTGGAAGTTTCCATAAGAGTGTCTATATTGAGGTCCATCTTGTCAGTTTGACTGATAGGCAACACATAATATGTACACACATGTATGAATGGGATTATTGGATTCTTTTCCAAATCTCTTGGAGCATGAATTTTGGTTACCTTATTTGCCATGGATTTTTCCTTTCCCTCCATGTGATAAAATTCTGCCTCATTTTATTGAGAATCACATGTTTTGAATGGGGATATATCACCATACAATGTACCAATTTCACCATTGAAACAATATTTGAGACATTGATGGTATGAAGAAGGTACGACCACATGTTGATGTAACCAAGGGCTTCCAAGAAAAATGTTGAAAGCTGTGTCCTGACGAACAACCATGAAATCTTAATTAGATACAAGGGATCCAAACTGAATTTTGATTGTAATTTGAATCAGAGGTTCTTGTTCATTCTTATCATATCCTTGCAACATCAATGTATAAAAAAGATAAATCAGATACGGTGAGTCCCAATCGATGAAGTGTATGAATAGGAATGAGATTGACTCTTGAACCATTATCAATGAAAGATCTTCGGATGTCTATATCATGGACATTCTCAGATAAATACAAAGGTCTGATATTTCCATGTACAACATCATCTTCATCTTCATCTGTAAATGATATCAATGAATGGAATTCTGTATGATCATTCTCTATATGGTAATCCTCAGCTGCAACAATTTCAGTTTCTAATTCCTGAGGAGTTGACAAAGCCTCATTAAAGCGTGTCCTGAAGATATTTTGATAGATTCAAGGCATCCAGAATTGATAACTTGGCTGGTACTTGGGCCAAATGTTTCAATATATCATAAAATTATTCCAAAGGTCTATTTTTCCCATCATGAAAATGTGGTTTGGAAGGTTCCTGGAAGTTGATGCTTTGGCAGTAGATGCATCCCGTATCGGGTTAGTAGTTGGAAATACTCCTGGGTTTGGTAGATTAGACAAACTAGGCCTATCTATTTGCAAAGAGGAAGAAGGGGTGACCTCTAACCGGTCTTCCAAAACTACTGTTTTAGGACCGAATCTTCCATGTGTGGAAGAACATTCTTGTTCTTGTTGAGCCAGCTGAAGGGCTTTACCATGAGTTTCTGCAACATATATTTTTCTAGAAGGGGTAGGATTGAAAGAGTGGATTCTGGAATATCCAATTCTTCCCCTATATCCTAGACCTGGGTCTATTCCTAAAATTCCACTTTTAGATATAGGGAACTTAGGCTCATTGTAATTGAAAATGTCATTGGAATAATGATCATTTAAATGAATCATGTTAACAGAACCAAAGAACAAATTCTATATCTGATGAAGATTTTTCTTGATGAATCAATTTAAGAAGTGCCATTTGGCGGGGTGGTGCCCGTGATTTTGAAGCAGACGACATAAAATCTACCAGAGACAATGACAACTTAGGATTTTACATGAGCTCTTCATCTTTGGACTGCTATTCTTTCTTCAAACAACACCACATCATTGAGGATTTTCCTTCTATTAAAGGGGGTTTTTCAGTGGCAGACATATCAGAAGACAGAATTGGATGATTCAACTGTGTTTATAAAATGGAATGAGTTCGATTGATCATTTTCCGGACCATCCAATCATCATACTTCTGTGAATTTTTTACTTTTGACTTTGTTCCACTCCATTTATTCCTCTGGATCAGTAGTAGAAACACATGCTACCTTGGTTGAATAACATTTCAAATTTACTTTTCCAGAGTACACCATCTTTTGATGGAGGAATTTGAAGACAAAACACTCTTGAATGGGATCACCAACATCTGATGAAACAGGAAATAGTTGGGGAGGTCTTCATCTCTATCCTTGTTCGGCCTTTTGGGCCTTGGAAACTGAACCGGGTTGTTTTCCTGAGACGAGATTAAGTATCTAGGAACATTTTAATTCTGTAAAGAATAAACTTTGTTCATAAAATCATCAAAATGTTTCCACCTTTGATCTCTTTAATCATCTTGATGAGGCATCCGTTGTTGTTGACATTTAGGAGGCATAGCCCTTGGATATGTTGAAGGTTTTGAAGTGGAAGTAGGTACAAAATCTTGTTTAAGTGTAATTGTAGCAGTCTCTGCTTCCCCTATTTTCATTCCTAGAACTGATGGAATTTCATGAGTTTTAGCCTTAGTCTTTGTGATAGAATCTTCTATATGATGAGCGATTGTAGTAAAGTCTTGAAACCCTCATGTGTATTTCACAGGGATCAACTGTGTACGTAATTCATCATGCAGATTCTCCACACAGATTTGCAACAAGTCTTCTTGATGGAGTGCTAAACGTAAGGAATATGGTAATCCCTTCCAGCAAGCAATGATATCTGAAACACTTCTATTATTCCTTTACTTACAATTGGTAAGATAAAAAACTATCATCTTTTGTAATGTTGAGCTAATTTGAAGAAGAAATATTTTACAAAGATCTTCCCACCCAGTAAATGACCATGATTGAAAACTAGTATACCAGACAAAATAAAGTCCTTGTAATGACTGCACAAAACACCTGAGCTTAACTACTTATTGTTGTTAAAGAGTTCCCATCATAGGATCACAATGACAAAAAAAATGTGTTAAGTGTTGTTCTGGATCTCCCGAACCATTAAAAATTGGGAATGTGGTATTCGAAAAAATTAGATGGTGGGGATTGCATCAAACCATCCAGGGTATTCCCTCTTTTCTATTTAAACATGTGCACTCTTTCGTTTCTTAGCTTATAACCGAAATGTTAATGTCTCAATGGTAGTCATTCATTTTTGAGAAACATATGGTTGATCTTGGACCTGAGTAGGTGCAATAACAGGAGTTTGAACGAGAATAGTGACTAGTACTGCCACTGATCGATGTATTACCGGTTTCTTTTGTGCATGACCCATAGGATTGGACCTGTGATGGTGTACTTGTAAATGGGGATATTATCAATCCATCCCAGTAGCTATAACAAATATCCATGATTGATTAACTCCAGCATTCTTAGGAGGAAGACTACCTTGAAGTAGTTCTACATTTAACCTATTTAATTCCATCATTTCTTCTTCTTGCTGTGCAAGAATTTCCTATAATGAGAGTAATTGGACTTCTTTAGAGGTAGGGTAAAATGTAACCTAACTTCATACCATTTTCCTCGGCATGTTCCTTTCTAGATTATGGATGGAAATTACCCGATGGAATTTCTTGCCTATGGGAAAACCTATGGCTTTTGGTACACACACCTCCTTCATTTGTTTCCATACCGATAGCCTCTTGAATATGAACTTCTTAATCTGATCCCTCTTAGTGAGCCACATCATCTAGGGGATCAGTGACAACAGCATTGATGACATTTATCATTGTATAACACATTGCATCCCTTCTTTTAGTGCTTCTGCAATACTTTCTTCTTCCATGTCCTTTACGAGACATTGACTTTTGTTTGGTTGATACCTTAAGAAATTTTTGATGAACCGTAACTTGGAGAGAATATCCTAATAATTAAAATTTTCATTCCTCTTGTGGCTTTTTCCCTAATCGAGAGAAGACTTATTTTTACTGAGGAATTGATTGAGAATTTGAAAAAGTCCCCAGTCTGGTGGACTGGGGCTATTACTATTTTCCTCTTCAACTCCTTGAATCCTATATGTTGATCTTGAGGGTTAGATTAAAAGAGTCCTCAACCTAGAAAGCTGAGGTGGCTCTTGATCTACTATATCTGAAACCCTCTTAAAAGCCCTCCTGATTTTACAGATTTTAGTCTGGAAATTGGTCAGATACATCATCCTACATCAACTCAAATCACATGGATTAGATGACCGTTGGATTATTTCTGGCACCTCTATCACTTGATGATTCACATGGTCTAAATGAGAAGCCTGTTAGATATTTTCATTTTCTTGATGCAAGAGTAATTTGAAAACGTTTTCATTATATGCCTGTATTTGGGAAGAACTAGTTGAGGCATGTTGTTGAGCAAGCCATTGATTACACACAAAACCAGTTAGATGTGGCCAGCCATGGGTAATAAAATTGCAAGAGACCACTTTTGGTGGGCTTTGTTGATTGAGGAGCATAGTAAAATGAAATTCTCTATGAACACTCTATCCCCTGACATGAATACCATATAAGGAATTGGTAATTAACGGGCACAACCTTTTTAATGCGCCAGGGAATGTACGATGAAGGGTTCTCTGCTACTTTTCAACCTTTAGATGCTGGGAAACTGAGACAGATGACAATTCAATTTGGAGTTGCAACCCTTCAATTATCTTGAAATTATTTTGATATTCATCATAATATAATATTCAATCCTTTAAGTGACAAAGTTTTGTCCATATGTTGAGATGAAGATCGTGAATACAATCTTCTGTCGACGTTTTTGGAATATCATACTAAGAGTCATCCAAAGGCCAAAATACAACTGGTACTTAAAATTTTCCCAGTTGTTTTCTCCTATTCAGCACATCCTCTTTGTTATTTTATTAGGATTATTCTATTTGATTGGACCAAAGCTGTTGCTTCACTGTTGCTTCATCAGATTCAACTAGATTAGTAGAGAATTCATTTGTCAAATTAGAAGATGAATGGCCTAGGGGTGGTTCATAGAATGAACTACACCCCGAGATACCTTCTGATTGATAAATTATTTCACCTGCTAGTGGTAAGGCATTAGACATGACTGGCTTCGCATTTGAAAGTGCCTCGATATAAGAGGGATTTCTTGTTACCGCATTGTCCATTGAAGAATTTTATAGGCAATGTTAATTACTAGTGTGGAGAATAATTTTGCAACTAAATTCATCATCATGTGGAGGACCACTATGGTGGGTTACATCAAAAGATGAAACCTCTTGCTCCTTGGTCTTTTGGCCATGCAGAGGGTTATCATGGCTCTCATATGAAGATAATACTTCGAGATAGACTGAATTTTCATGAAGAAATCCTTCCTGAGGAAGTGTCTGATGAAGACCTTTAGAATTATTGTTGTTACTTCCGAAATCATGAAATGAGAGAATAAAATCATGAGTTTCAACAGACAATTATCTGAGGGATTCATAACTCCCGCATTGAGAAATTCCTTATATAGATTGGCTCTTGATTTTTCAACTGTGAGGGATGGGTCTTTTTCTAGGATGCCTTATTACTCAATTTAGAAACCAATTTTTGATGAAAGTTGTTTTTATGGGAAGGTGTATGTGCCTATTAAGGAAAAATGGTCATGTTGGGCTGACTATCTCAATTTAAATCAGTTGTATGTGCCCGAGTTGATTGTCTGTATGACATGGGGGAGTATGCAACATGACCCTCCTGGACAGTAACAGGGGTGTGTATCTACTCCGGGGTGAAATTTTGATGAGTCACTCCACTGATAGGGATAGATTTATGTTTCTTTCCCTATAATGTCACTGAAGATGTTATAATATTCTAACATGTATCCAGAATATGGGCAGAGATTTGCTTCTGCTCATTCACCATTTTTAGAATGTGCTTGGTGACATCAGCTGCCAGAATGGGAATAAACGTCCATTAAATGTTTGGAGTAGGTGTGTGTTCATGGTCTTGTCCTCCTTTTCCTATCAGTTAATTCTGACAGTACTCATGTGTGGGGGTAGAAAGCTGTTTCCGCCACTTGTTTGTCATTGGAGCTTTCCAATTGACATCTCCGAGTGCTACCAAATGAGGTTGTTGGTTAGCTTGATGAATCTCATGTGTATGTGCCTTCTGATTTTTCTCAACCGAATATGATTGATTAACATTCTTCAATATTGTCATATGAGACTGCTGGCAGAATTGATGAGTGTAAGCAGGTGTATGTGCCTGTTTATAGGGTCACCACATTTGATTGTCAAACAACTTTGGTTGAAATCAAATGAGCCTGCTGAATGACTGATGAATTATAAACAGGTGTATGTGTCTACCTATATTACTATTCCATATTTTCCGGGTGGGATTTATGTGTTACTACCAGACGAGTCTACTGGGCAGTGAAATTAGGATGGATTGGTGTATATGCCTGCTCGTTGTTTGCCATAAAGTTAGATTGATAGACTTCTCTGGAGGGGGAAGAGATAAGAACCTACTCACTATTGACTTAATTTTTCCTTTGACAGTTCGCATTGTGTTCTTAGGTATAAGGAACCTAATCCGAACACCTAGAGGTGATACCATCATAATGTTGAGGGTGCACCACCGCACGAGTCTGGCGGCAATTGTTGGTGGGAGTCCTCAAGAAGGGTTCTTGGATTCTGGAACTGAGGCCTTTAATGACCTATTAATTCACCTACCTATAATATGGGAGGGACTGGTTGTTGAGTTCTTTGGATAATGACCTAAAACAGTTGGAGATGGTGGTTGGAACCACCATCTTCTTGACCACTGGTCATTGCTGTCCAAACAACCCGGGTGAGTTGTTAATTTGGATGTCTTTTGGAGCAGCCTCCAAAGTCGGGATGGTACCATGTTGATGGTATTCCCTCACCAATGCATTCCAGACCCAGTGTTGAAGATGATGAGGAGGTGATGTTGTCCTCAGAGCAGATGAGGATCCAGCAGGAGTAGCGGCCGAGGCATTCACATGTGTGAATTTTAAAAAAGCCATTATGTGTTGCAGAGAGATCATGGAAAAGTGTGCCTGTTTGATATAGAAAACATAATCAAGATAGGTTTGGCAAGAATACATATTTTGTATGAGCACATATGTCATTGATTTGCTTGCTGGCCCTCATATTTAGTTTAATAGGGTTCTACAAATAAGTAATACATCATTTAACTTGGTCAAGGGTTTACATCAGGTTCACCATTTTTTGTTTCTTCTAAAAATGGGGATGACCTTATTTGTTTATGGTTCAAACATTCCAATTGGTTTATAACGGGTTTATTCATGGAACCAGAAACACCAAATTATTCTATATACATTTGGTCCTACTTTCCAAAGGTAGGTGCTCATTAGTTGTGGACCAATGAGGCATAAGAATTTTCATTGGTCAAGATGATGGAAGGTCAGGTTCATCACAACTTTTTGGGGTGAATTATTTCCTACTCCAGGACTCTAATATCGATTTATGTTATGTTCATGAATCCTTATTAATTCACCAAGAATGAAAATGAGTTTTCATTTAGATTTAGAAATCGATGATTGATATGTATAGGATTTAGAGAATCTTTTATATATATTTGATGTTCTTCGTCGATGTAGAATCATCTGTATATATTAGATATCCTTAGTCAATGGTATCCTTCAACACAGTATATAGAAATATCTTGGTCATTATGATTACCATACTAGTTTTAAATCCACCTAGTGGGACACATGAAGTTTATTGTCATTCAGAAAGACATGGATTATTTCAGAGTTGGGATCGTACCCACCGATGGGCTACCTACGTATCCTTTGTAACACCCCGAGCTTCCATGATATGCTTCTCATTCAATAATATAATAGCTTGCATTGTACGCAACATCGAGTTCTAACACACTGCAACTAATCAAAGTAGCCGTTATGAATAGTAATAACAAATTTTTAAATTTGTAGAAATTTTATATTTCATTTTTGTATTCCTAATATTGAAATTAGCCAATGTTGAATTTTTTGTAATTTTCTGAGAACTTCAAAATTTTTATGAATAGGGAAAAATACTTAAAACAACTTTTTTAATCAAAATAATTTATAGTGATAAGTTATAATATTGAGTGGTTTTAAAGTATAATTAGAATATATTTTTACCATTTTATCCAATGGTGGTCATTAGAAATAATTTCACTTTGAAATTGGACATAAACAATTGTCAATCTTTTGATATAAATTGTTTCTTAAAAACACGCTATTTGTTGTGACATCGGGAATTAATTATAAAATTAATTAATGAAAATTATATGTTAGGAATTTCATAAAATAGACATCATTTTTGAATTCGGAATATCAGTTATATCTTATGGTGAAATTTTGGCATTGTTCTGAAAAACTTCAATTTTTGATGAATAGTGAAACCACTAAGTGGTAGTTAAATAACTGATTTTTCATTTAAATGAAATATTACCACTTCTGTGATTTGATTTTCAAAAATCCGACATACATGGTTTCCATTAGGAAGTAAAATGTGGTTCAATGAGATTAAAATAATTTTTTGGTGAATAGTAACTTTTAAGTTCTTAATCGTGATTAGAGGTAATTAGTGTAGTTTAAGGTAAAAACAATGTTTTAATAATATGATATGAGCATGACACTAGTCCTACTCCTATTGGATGAGTCATGGCCGACCAAGACAACCCATGGGTCAACTTGGGGACCCCATGGAGCCACTTTGGTTGGAAAATGACTTTAATATATATTTACTTAATGTTAAAATTAAATTGACACAAACATGAGTTTTTTTTACTAAAACAGTTTTTAGTTGGGGTTACACAAGATCAAATTTTGATTATAAATATTCATTAGAAAGCTAAAACGATTTGCTACATCATAGTATTTTTTTATAATTTTTAGACATTAAATAAATTAAATTATTTATGACATCATGATGATGCAGCGATGACCTCATTATTTAACGATTTAAATAAAATGGGAAGATAATGCAAATTCCAAGGCTTACACTTGTCCAAAGCCTATTGGATGAGGATATTTCGAACCCTTATCACCTTATCCTTGAATTATATAAGTGTGGGACCTCTAAAATCAGAAACTCATTTTATAATAAAGTGACTTTTCATTACTTTCCAAAAGTGCCCCTCCTCTCCACTTATAAAAGGCCCCCACCACTCCCACCTTATTCACACATTCAATCCATTTGTCTCGGCCAACCTCTGCCGAAATACTCTCCTAACTTCCCCCTATTACTCCTAGTAGACTCACTTTGGGCAGAACTCTTCCCAAAGAAGCCTTTGGCTCAAATAAAAAAGAGTTACCCGATTTTGAGGTAATGTCTTCTCTAATGTTGTTTTGTTATATTTTTCTTCTCCAACCCCCTAAACTATTTTTATTCATTTCTTTTGTAACAACACCAGTATTCTAAATATACTAGGATGTTTTTATAATAAGGAATCGAGCTACACTTACACACACCTACATCTAATGGTTAAAGAATATACGGTTTCTGTGGATGGCGAATTTCTGCCTCACGAAACGATGATTGTTCAACACTCATATAACACCTTCAAAGGTGGCCATTAAGATGTCACTATTTTTATATATGATATATAATATGTTTATGTTTTACTTATTCTTCTGTATTTCTCATTTATGGCATACTTTATGATTTCCATTATGGGTAAAACGCGATAATTTCATTTTAGGAAGTGCGGACTACCACCCCCTCAAAGTGATGTGAATCGTTAATGCCACATGTGGGATGTATAAAGGATGGAGTAAATGATATTATATATGATGTTATAATGCAATTATATTATACATTTATATCATTTTGATTTCATTCCATTAAATACGAAATATAAATGAAAGTAGCGTTCATGCGTACGTACGGCTTACCGTCTCCATGAACGGTGCATTCCATTTCTTACCTCTAAATGTTACGTAATATTATAAATGAATTTATATATTGTATATATATGATATATATGATATCTACATCATTAATTTAATTCTGTATATAATGGATATTTCACCACATGAACAACTTGTAATTATAAGAAGTTTATTTTTGACTCAAGTAAAAAAGATCGACAAAACAACCGTTATTAACTTAAATAATTACATAATGTTCATATCATTGTAATAAGTGATATAATAAGGATAATGAAATTGAAAATGGTTCTTAATAAGGTATATATTAACACTAGTTTATTATTCAGGAGGTTAAAGAACGGTTGAGTCAAGTCAGACACGAGGTAAGGGAACTTCTTAACCCAACTTCCATTCTTTGGGTTAATCTCCTACTTTCAAATTATGTCATGATATTATTATGTCCTATTTTGTATTTTTACTTTCTTTATGTGTACCTATAGTTAATACACATAATAGATCTATTTTATTTTAAAAATGATCTATTTAAGGACTTCGCCTCAATCCCCTTTCATTGAGGCATATTTGGTTTTATACACAACTTTCTTTTATACGGTGTATAAAACCCTTTGACTTTTAAGTTTATTCAAAAGGAATCTTTTTATACGAAGCGTTTTACTAAATGAAAAAAAGAGAATGTTTTTCTTTCCATACTTATGCGGCGACAACGACTTCTCCGCTGCCGTGACCATTATTTGAGTTTCGGCTTCCTCTACAAGCCATCATTTTTTAATGAAAAATAAATACAAAGTTTTAACTTTCTTTTATTTCGGTATTGAAAATGGTTTTGAAAGCATTTTTAATATATCAATGTGTTTTATTGATATCTTGTGATTTACTTGTGGAAATGTTATGTTTCCTTTATGCATGTTTTATGTGATACGATTATGTTATGGTTTATGATATGTTTAAACCTATTCATATGAGGAATGCATTGGACTTAATAAGTGACGGGTGGAGCCCGCTATAGCTCCTTGATGCATCGGCAGGTCTCATAAGACAAACTAGTGTCTTGGAACGAGGCCTTGACAAAATCTTATTTGTGGTCTTGGCACGAGGCCTTGGCTACGTGGTTATGATAGTCTGGCATTATGCATTCCATCATTATGAAAATGGTTATTGATATTGCATGTGATTATTCGACGAGTATAATATCCATGTGAATAAGTAAATGGCATTATCTCATTTTACTTTTGCCATATTATGTTAAAGTTCATGTTTAAAAGGCTTTTGTTTTAGTTATACATTGCCTTAAATGTTAATGTTTATTTATGAAAGCTTCCGCATTATCGTTATCCTTACTGAGCATCTGAGCTCACCCCTTTCAATGTTTTAATATTTTCCAGGATGTGAAAAAGTATTCTATGAATGACCTGTAGGGATAGTCAGAAGAGGATATGAGTGTGGAATATGGAGACTTTGTTATTGTAGTTTTTCACTTTATGATGTAATGTAACGTTTACGAATGTATCTAGTGTTTCCAAGGCTACTAAACTAATCAGTCTTTCGAGACTTGATATTTTGTGATCTTGCCAATGTTACGAACTAATGCACCGACTCTGGGTAGCTGGGGTCAGGGCGTTACAGTTGGTATTAGAGGCAGTTTAGTACTAACCTTGGAAGCTAGATTTAGATAAACTCTGATTAGAGCACATAGCCCGAAGATAGACTTTGAGGATTAGTATAGAAAAACATCCTAGAATTTTGGTATTATAGAGATTTTGTGAGTTTTCCGAGCAATACATCCCTGTCTGGATACGAGTAGGTAGAGGCGGCTCTGGCACAGATGTACCTAGGGGTAAAACCCGAACACACCGCTTTGAGCTAGACTCGAACGGGAACTGGTGCACGACAACGGGCCTTGCTGCACTCTTGGTTACGACACTACCGGGGGATATGCTTAGGATAGTTCTCATTTTCTTTACAAAACACTATGAAGGGTTATGAGTATATAATTCCTCAAAGAAAACTTTTTTTATGATTATGGATTATATCCATAAATAGTTAAATTAGTGTTAAGTGTTTTACAAGTATGGAATTATGTATTTTGATTCATAAACTAATCTAGTTTATGCCATTGTTTAGAAATGGCTCCTAGTGGAAGGAATGGAAACCGTATCAATGCACGCACTCCGTGTAGGGATTTCCCTCCTGCTCAAGATAATTATTGTGGATCTGGAGATTCAACTGGTGCTGATAAACTTATTACCATACTGGGACAACTCACTCAGGTTATGAATAATAACCTTACTCGTATGGATCACCCTGATCCACAACTTGGAGGATCAATGTTAGACCGCTTCATGAGGCAACAACCGCCAACATTTAATGGGGGTACAAATTTGTTAGTAGCTGAGCAATGGATAAACTCCTTAGAGAAAATATTCCATGCCTTGGGGAGTAGCGAAAGGGGGAAGGTTGTCATGGCAGTTTACCGCCTCACTGGAGATGCCGATCAGTGGTGGTCGCTGATTCAAAACACAAAGGAAGATGATGACGTATCGAATATGGAATGGAGGGAGTTCAAAGAGCTGTTCTTAGAAAAATACTTTCCTCGAGACCATCGAGCAGATATGGAAAGGAAATTTCTGAGTCTGAGGCAGAAGGAGGATGAGAACGTCACAAAGTATGAGGCTAAATTTACAAGGTTAGCAAGGTATGCTGGAGATTATATACGTAACCCAAGAAGTAAGATTGATCGTTTCTTTGATGGGTTAAAACCATTTCTTCGTCGAGCATTAGTCTCACAATCCTTCTCATCATACGAAGATATTGACTCATGTGCTATCAAGACAGAAAAGTAATTCTCTAAGTCTTATGACAACAAAGTAAAGCAAGAGAAGAAGAGAACGGTGGTACAAGAGACAGATAAAGGGAAAAAGGGAAAGAAGGATTTTCCATTATGTGATAATTGTGGGAAGAATCACCCTGGTACTTGTGTAAGAGGAATGGGAGTTTGTTATAAATGTGGAGAAAAGGGTCACTAGGCTCGTGATTGCAAGGGAAAGAAAGAGGTTATCAACGTTGAATGCTACAATTGTAGAGAAACGGGTCATTATGCAAATGAATGTCCTAAGCGTCAGGGAAACTTACCTTAGAAAAGGCCAAGGGATCAAGGACAATATTATGCTGTTACTACAGTTGAAGCAGAATAACTAATGTATTGGTGCTTTTGGACTCATGGATTATATTCTGGTTATTAGAATAATATATATGGATTGTACTGCAGTACTTGTTGATTTCAGTAAGGTTTTAATATGATGAAGGTAATTATAGTATGTGACAATAAGAGAAACATTACTTTGTTCGGGGAATCTGATAAATTGATTTTGGAATTAAGAGACCTTTTAGAGAAAGTCTGGACAGAGGTATTTTGGATAACTATAATGGTTGGAGTGGATTAAGTTGATCTTTGGATAGTATTGTTTAAGGTTAAAAAATTTATGAAGATTATTTTTGGAATATTATGATACTATAGTTCTAGGAAAAGGACAACCTGCAGGGCGGGGAATAACCCGTCGTGTCGGACAAAGCTGCAGGAATCGAACCCACAATTATAGTGCGACAGGCCTTTATTTCCTACCACTAGCCTACAGGAAGTCCCTGGTTATTACAAAATAATTTTACTAATCTAAATGGTATGTGTTAACATTTGGAGCCTTATACAATTAGGATAAGTATAATATTTTTGAGTTCTATTATCTTTTTGAGTGAAAGATGAGTTTAAGGTTGAAACTCTAATTGTCAAGCATAAAAATATATATACCTATCTCTTATTCAATGAATAAATTAATTCTTAAACTTTAGTAAAGGGATATTAAAACAAAAAATGTGTTATCCTAATACCTTATGTCTTGTTGAACTGATGATATTTGAAATCAACATAGATTGAAGGCTTTGAGGCCCTCAATTTGACAGTTGATTATGATTGATGACCCCAATCACTCCCTACAAATATTTACGTTTTTCCTCCAATTATATGTCTCTAATTGCCACCAATGTTCTCCTTATCGAGATCATAATTTGGTGGTGACTTTCTTATTTCCATTTCCCTCTTATTAAGGCTAAATTTTATTAACCTTATTTCCGATGTGGGATTTCCACAAAAGTATTTTCTATTTTCAACCATTTATTTTCAACGAAAAATTTTAAATTGCGAGGACGCAATTTATTGAAGGAGGGGAGAATGTAACACCCCGAGCTTCCATGATACGCTTCTCATTCAACAATGTAATAGCTTGCATTGTACGCAACATCGAGTTCTAACACACTGCAACTAATCAAAGTAGCCGTTATGAATAGTAATAACCAATTTTTAAATTTTTAGAAATTATATATTTCATTTTTGTGTTCCTAATATTGAAATTATCCAATGTTGAATTTTTTGTAATTTTCTGAGAACTTCAAAATTTTTATGAATAGGGAAAAATACTTAAAACAACATTATTAATCAAAATAATTTATAGTGATAAGTTATACTATTGAGTGGTTTTAAAGTATAATTAGAATATATTTTTACCATTTTATCCAATGGTGGTCATTAGAATTAATTTCACTTTGAAATTGGACATAAACAACTGTCAATCTTTTGATATAAATTGTTTCTTAAAAACACGCTATTTTTTGTGACAGCGGGAATTAATTATAAAATTAATTAATGAAAAATATATTTTAGTAATTTCATAAAATAGACATCATTTTTGAATTCGGAATATCAGTTATATCTTAGGGTGAAATTTTGGCATTGTTCTGAAAAACTTCAATTTTTGATGAATAGTGAAACCACTAAGTGGTAGTTAAATAACTGATTTTTCATTTAAATGAAATATTACCACTTCTCTGATTTGATTTTTAAAAATTCGACATACATGGTTGTAATTAGGAAGTAAAATGTGGTTCAATGAGATTAAAATAATTTTTTGGTGAATAGTAACTTTTAAGTTCTTAATCGCAATTAGAGGTAATTAGTGTAGTTTAAGGTAAAAACAATGTTTTAATAATATGATATGAGCTTGAAACTTGTCCTACTCCTATTGGATGAGTCATGGCCGACCAATACAACCCATGGGTCAACTTAGGGACCCCATGGAGCCACTTTGGTTGGAAAATGACATTAATATATATTTACTTAAAGTTAAAATTAAATTGACACAAACATGAGTTGTTTTACTAAAACAGTTTTTAGGTGGGGTTACACAAGTACAAATTTTGATTATAAATATTAATTAGAAAGATAAAAAGCTTTCCTACATCATAGTATTTCTTTTATAATTTTTAGACATTAAATAAATTAAATTATTTATGACATCAAGATGATGCAGCGATGACCTCATTATTTAACGATTTAAATAAAATGGGAAGATAATGCAGATTCCAAGGCTTACACTTGTCCAAAGCCTATTGGATGAGGCGATTTCGAACCCTTATCACCTTAGCCTCGAATTATATAAGTTTGGGACCTCTAAAATCAGAAACTCATTTTATAATAAAGTGACTTTTCATTACTTTCCAAAAGTGCCCCTCCTCTCCACTTATAAAAGGCCCCCACCACTCCCACCTTATTCACACCTTCAATCTAACGACCCATACTTTACATACATTGTTAATACTTCAAAATTGAAGCACACTTATTACAACATATGATAAAACCACAAAGGACCGTATAGGTATAGTGTCTTTAGAAACTGGGAAACATAAACAACTGGTTCATAAATCTTCTACAGTGTCTCCCATTTATTTCATCATATCTAGGGTCCCTTTTAGCATATTCTACTTAATATCCATCTTCCTGACCTGGGGAAAAGAAAACATAAAAGGGTGAGCTCAAATGCTCAGCAAGGGCAAATAAAGGAAATAAAAATCATATCATATCCTTTTGAAAAAATAAAAAAAAACTGCAAAAGAGATCATAATATCTTAACATGGAATAAATCATAGAAGTGAAAATGAGATCCCCATAATCATAAAACTTGAAACTTTGTGGCATGCACACATAATCATGGAAAATCATTTCTTGTTAGTCATGACTCATTGCCATGACTATCTTAGTGGACAAAGTCCCTTTCTGAACCGAGTTCACTCCTCGTTTCAGTCCTGAATCACTGAACCGAAATAACCTTCCGTTCCAGCCATGTCTATCTCATGAGATATAAAATCTTTACCCAATGCATTGGAGGGAGATATAGGTCCCACCCATCTCTTAATGATACCATTCTTATGTGTGCCACAAAATCATAAATCATACATCATTTCATAACCCATGTAATAAAAATGGGATTCTTAAAAAACATGACATCATAAAACCATTCATATAAGATAAAGGAATTCATAAACATAATTCCATCACAACATAGTCAAATCAATGTAAAAATATGGATAGAAACAGAACCCTTTATTATCTTAGATGGAAAATACTTTTGATAAAACACTTGAAATGAATTCTTGAGGAAAATATCCTTTCTTCTTTAAAATCAATTTCTTTTCACAAAACATCATGCAATTTTAAAAGAAAGATATTTTATTGAAAATAGTCATGAAATCTTTTAGAGTAAGCTTCATGAAAATAAGGCTTTATAAAACAGTATAAATCCGTTCGTGCCGTATAAGTTAAAAAAAACATTCTTCGTACTTTTGTCGGAAAAGTCAAAAAGTACCTCGTACGGAAAAAAACGACAAAAGATTCCTTTCATATTCTTTACTAAAAACTCACCTAAGGGTAAAATTGGATTTAAACTATTGCAAGTGGATGGAAACAATATTACATATTGAGGGAACATGGATGTGGATGATAAAATACACCCCAGTAAATACTTACGAATAAACAATCTCGGATAAAAATGAGATTGTGATATTTCCCTTACCTTAGGTCCGATTTGCTTCGTTCGTGTCCGAAGCTCCTGTATAATGGTTTAAATAATGTTATTGACTTATTCCAGAATCATACATATTTATATGATATCATATATGGTCAAATTATTAGCTTCTTGTTAGTAATATTTCATTGTTACTTGTTACTCGGGTCTTTATAACTTTTTGTTCTTATGCGTGTTTTGTCGAATAAATTCTTATTCTTATCTTTAGGTTATAGATAATTCATTTCCAGAATGGTATTAGTGTAGTATATACCATATTAATTCATTCAATTCATTTATATAATCATTATGAAATGAAGATCATGTAGAACGAGTCGCATCACATCGTGGAGACGGTATTCCGTACGTACGCACGAGTGATGATATCGTTCCTATGATCGTGGAATTGTATTGGAGTATATATATATTATTTCAGTATCAATATTACTTCATAATAATCATATATAGTTACTCATTACACCATTATACCCATCCTTGTAAGGTGATGGTGGAAAATAGATTACACCACGGCGTGGAGACGGTATTCCGTACATACGCACGCGCGGTGATTTCATTTTTCCATAGGATGGATAGAAGGTGAATTAGGGTTGTTTCATATTTATAATAACATATCAGTATGTAAGTAATACTTATGTTATTATTTCATCATGAAACAACTAAAGAAGAAGAAGTTGAAGAAGAAAGAAATTGAAAAGATCGGTAATGGATATTACCTCTTCTTTGGAACGCCTCTTTGAATCCTCCACTTAGGGAACTAAGATTGGTCTTTGGAGAAGACCAGGACCTCTAGGATTATTCTAGGGAAGTGGAGAGGAGAAAATGTCAGGGGTTGGCCGAGCTTGAGTGCTCAAATTGGTGTGAGGAGGAGGGAGAGGAGGTGTCCTTTTATAGGGGAGGAGAGGGGCACCTTAGGAATATCTCAAAATATTATTTTATATTAAAGTCAAAATCGGTTTATAATGGTTCCAAAGGGTCTTATTTCGAAGCTAAAGTGGGGATGGGTCTAAATACTATCAACCAATAGAATTTAGACAAGTTTAGGATATTATTTTAACCTTATCAATTAGATTTAACTCTAAGTTAAATAATTTAACTTTTACCATGTCTTTTTGTTTTCTTTCACTATATGGTTAATACACTTACTATAACATGCCAAACGAACCCCAAATTGTTTATAATTAATATATATATCCTTATCTAAGTCATTTGGCCGAACCTTAGATTTTTAGGAATAAAATAACAATTAATAATATAATATTTGATTTAAAAACTATTTTGTGTCAATTTTGACACTATTTGATATATGATTTTTGTGAGAGTCATAACAGAATTAAATGTTCGAACCAAGTTAATTAAATCAACATTAATATATCATAGTAACCTAGAAAATTAGTGGAATTCATAAAAAGTCTCAAATTACATTTATTTTGGTGTTTATAACATCAATTATGTCAATATTTCATTAATAAGATAATTACTGCATCATCATTGTGTCATAAATAAATTAATTTATTTAAAGTATAAAAATTACAAATAAAATACCATTATGTAGGAAATCGTTTTATCTTTCTAATGAATATTTATAATCTAAAATCCAACATATATAACCCTATGTAACAATTGTTTTGCTAAAAGATATATTCTTGTATCATTTTTGTATTCATTTTAACTTAATTAAAATAAAGTGTCATTATCACTTACAAGTGGATCAATGGGGTCCCAAAATCGACCCAAAGATGCCCATGGTCGACCATGTATCAACCAATAGGGTTAAGACACGTTTTAGGGTAAATTAATATTATTATAATATTATTTTTTAACCCTTATTTACCGGATTTACCCTTAACCATGGTAAATAAAATATTTACCGCAGTAATTATTCAAAATGTCTAAAAGTAAAAGTTACCTATTTACACAATTTGAACATCCTGATTCCAAATATGGAATCCATTTTTCTAAATTCAAAACACAGAAGTGGCAGAAATTAATTTAAAATTAATTCCCGCTGTCAAAACAAAAAGCGTGTTTTTAAGAGATAATAACTATCAAAAGATTGACACTTGTTTATGTTCGGTTTAATTGTATCATTGTGTCCAATGACCAACATTATATTAAGTGGTAAAAATATATTCTAAATATACTTTAAAACCACTCAAATTCATAATTTATCACTATTAAATGTTTTGATTAAAAAAGTTGTTTTTAATTAAAATTTAGTAATTTTCACTATTCATCAAAATATTAAAGTTATCCGAAAAGTACCAAAATTTTACCTTAGGCTAAATTTGATATTCTGAGTCCAAAAATGAAGTCCATTTTGAAAAAATAAAATTTATAAAATTTCAAAAAGTGGTTATTACTATTCATAACGGCTAGTTTTAATAGCATATTGTTATTTAGTGAAACTCGGTATTGCGTACGAAGAAAGCTACCGAGGAAGGTCGCGATTGCGTGTAAAGCAAGCCAAGCAAGTGTTGTGTAGAAAAAGATTCCTTTGATGATTTATATAACATAAAAGTCTCGGGTGTTACATTCTACCCCCCTTAAAAAGAATTTCGCCCTCGAAATTCGTCACTTTGTAACAAACAGATGAGGATACTTCTCCCTCATCATATCCTCAAGCTCCCAAGTAGCTTCTTTAAGTTGGTGGTTCCTCCATAAAACTTTCACCAAGCGAGTGGTCTTGTTTCGTAGGACTTTTTCGCTACGATCCAGAATCTCTATCGGCTGTTCTTCATAAGAAAGATCTTTCTCCAGCGGTACAACTTCTGAGCTGAGTACATGTGAAGGATCTGGTATGTACTTTCTTAGGAGAGATACATGGAACACATCGTGAACTTGAGAGAGATTCGGTGGAAGCGCCAATCGGTAAGCTACCTTCCCAACACGATCCAGTATTTCGAAAGGACCGATATATCTAGGGCTCAATTTCCCCTTCTTTCCAAATCTCATAACCCTCTTCCAGGGAGATATTCGTAAGAACACTTTATCACCCACTTCAAACTCTAGGTCTTTTCTTCGGTTGTCGGCATAACTTTTCTGTCGACTCTGAGCTGCCCTTATGTGTTGTTGAATAGATCTGACCTTTTCTGCCATTTCATCAACGAGATCAGGTCCTAATAGCTTTCTTTCCCCAACTTCATCCCAGCAAGTTGGAGTCCTGCATTTCTTTCCATAGAGAGCTTCATAAGGAGCCATCTGAATACTGGAGTGAAAGCTATTATTATAAGAAAACTCCACCAAAGGTAGGTGTTGATCCCAACCTCCTTTGAAATCAATAGAGCAAGCTCTCAACATATCTTCTAGGGTTTGAATTGTTCTCTCAGACTGACCGTCTGTCTGGGGATGATAAGCAGTGCTGAAACTCAACTCTGTATCCAGAGTATGCTGAAGACTTCGCCAAAACTTCGAGGTAAATCTCGGATCCCGATCAGATACAATAGAAAGTGGTACTCCATGCAATCTTACCACTTCCTTTACATATATCCTGGCAAGCTGATCTAGAGAGAAATCCTCTCTAATAGGAATGAAGTGTGCAGACTTTGTAAGACGATCAACTATGACCCAGATAGCATTATTGCCTTTGGATGTTTTAGGAAGTCCTGTGACAAAGTCCATAGTAATGTTTTCCCATTTCCATTCAGGTATGGGTAATGATTGTAACATCCCCTTAGACTTCTGTCTCTCAGCTTTAACTTGTTGACAAACCAAGCATCGAGAGACATATTCAGCAACATCTCTTTTCATGCCATCCCACCAGAAGTACTCATTCAGGTCCCTATACATCTTCGTGCTTCCAGGATGAATAGAGAATGAAGAACTATGAGCCTCATCTAGCAGCTCCTTCTTTAATTCGGGGATGGAAGGAACACAAACCCGATTCCTGAACTTTATTATCCCATCACAATCAAGGTTGAATTCAGGAACATTTCTCACCTTCTTTTGTAACTCGACATCTTCTTTCTGTGCCTCTTTAATCTTCACATGTATAGATGGTTGAACATTCATTTGAGAAAGATAAGATTTTTCCCCTTCCATTATAATTCCAAGATCCATCCTTTGTAAATCCATAAATATTGGATCTTTTGTGATCCTCATCATGGATAAACTAGCATGGTCTTGTCGACTTAATGCATCTGCCACCTTATTTGCTTTCCCAGGGTGGTAATGGATTGAGCAGTCATAATCCTTAATCAGCTCCAACCATCTTCTTTGACGCATATTCAACTCCTTTTGTGTGAAAATATACTTTAAACTTTTATGATCAGTATAAATATCACACCTTTCACCATAAAGGTAATGCCTCCAAATCTTTAATGCAAAGATTACCGCAGCCAACTCCAAATCATGTGTTGGGTAATTTTGCTCATGGATTTTCAACTGTCGTGAGGCATAGGCTATCACCATATCATTTTGCATAAGAACACACCCCAAACCCTTCTTGGATGCATCACTGTAGATCACAAACCTTTCTCCACTACAAGGCAGTGTGAGCACAGGTGCACTGGATAACCTTCTTTTCAACTCCTTGAAATTCTCTTCACATTCCTCTGTCCAGACAAACTTAACTCCTTTCCGAGTCAACTTGGTGATTGGATTAGATAATCGTGAAAAATCTTTTACAAAACGTCGATAATATCCAGCCAAACCAAGAAAACTTCGGATCTCAGTTACTGTTGTTGGTCTCGACCATCTTTCGATAACCTCTATTTTTGCTGGATCCACAGATATCCCCTCTTTTGAGATTATATGACCCAAAAATGCAACTTTTTGAAGCCAAAATTCACACTTGGTAAATTTGGCATAAAGCTTCTCTTTTCTCAGGGTATTCAATATAATTCTCAAGTGATCTTCATGCTCTTCCTTGCTCTTTGAATAGACAAGAATATCGTCTATAAAGACTACCACAAATTGATCAAGATAGTCTCTAAAGACTCTATTCATTAGATCCATGAAGATAGCAGGGGCATTAGTAAGACCAAATGGCATCACTATAAATTCATAGTGTCCATACCTTGTACGGAAAGCCGTCTTTGGTATATCCTCCCTTTTGACCCTTAATTGATGATACCCTGAACGAAGATCAATCTTGGAAAAGTATTGAGCTCCGCGTAGTTGGTCAAATAAGTCATCAATGTGTGGGAGAGGATATTTGTTCTTGATAGTGATCTTGTTAAGTTCTCGATAATCAATGCAGAGTCTCATTGATCCATCTTTCTTCTTAACAAATAGAACAGGTTCTCCCCAAGGTGACGCACTAGGGCGTATGAATCCCTTATCAAGATTCTCTTGGAGTTTCTTCTTCAATTCCTGCAACTCAATTGGGGCCATTCTATAAGGTGTCTTTGAAATAGGCAAAGCACCCGGTACGAGTTCTATTGAAAACTCAACTTCACGATTTGGTGGAAGACCCGGTAATTCATCCGGAAAGACATCATCAAACTCCCGTACAATGGGCATATTCTTAATCGTGAGTTTCTCACCAACCATTTGAGATAAATAACCTTCATTTAGTGGAATCAATACCCATAAGATGGAAGAAATTTCCACTGGAAGGTTATGTTCATCCTTGCATTGATAGACGATCGTAGATTGATCTGGAATATGAAATGTGACTTCCCTTCTTTGGCAATTGATATGAGCTCCATGTAGAGAAAGCCAATCCATGCCAAGAATCACATCAAATTCCACTAAAGGAAGGATCACAAGATTTGCAGGAAGCACTTTCCCACAAACGTCGATCGGAGAAGAATTATAAACTTTTGATGCGATTGATGTGCCATTAGGTGTTGTCACAGCTAACTCAACATCTAATTGTTGAGGTAATACGGTGATACCCTTAGAAAATTCTTCAGAAATAAAAGAGTGGGTGGATCCAGAATCAAATAAAACATTTGCTACTTTAGAGTGGATGGTGAGTGTACCTTTCACCACATCGTTATCGTACTCCACATCGCTGATAGAAATTGCATGTGACTTTCCTTTGTCTTTAGCCTTAAGAGTTTGTTGACGTCGACCATCATCATCAACCCTTGGATTTGGGCATTGATTGGCATAATGCCCCATCTCCTTGCACTTGAAACATTGAAGTGTAGTAGGTTCATTCTGTGTATCCCTTCCTTTGTTTGCGTCATTAGACATCTTCTTCCCATTATCACGGCATTCAAATGCCCGATGACCTTCCTTTCCACATTTAAAACATTTACTTGTCCCTTTAAGACAACTCCCTCCATGTTTCTTTCCACACTTTGAGCATAAGGGAAAGTTCATCTTCTTTTCAGTGTGCTCTTTAGAGTTTCCTTTGAATTCCATCTTCCTCTTCTTATCAAACCCATGTGACTGATGGGTTACTCCAATCTCCATCTCGACTTTGAGAGCACATCGAACGATTTCCTCGTAGCTATTGAAGTCCCTTATGGCTAACGCCCTTCGAAGACTTGGTTTTAAGCCACTAAAGAATCGATCGATCTTACTCTCAGGTTGGATAATAATACCAGAAGCGTACCTTGCAAGTCTTGTAAAATTTGCTTCATAGGTACTAACAGATTCATCATCCCTTTGCTTCAGTTCAAGGAACTCTTTCTCCATCTTTGTTCGGAGAATACGAGGGAAGTACTTATTGAAAAATAAGTTCTTGAACTCGTCCCATTCCATAGACTCAATTTCATCCCTTTGCCTCGTATTCTTAACAAGATTCCACCATTGATCCGCATCTCCTTCCAAACGATACACTGCTAGGATGACTTTATCATGTTCAGAACATTGAAGAACTGAAAATATCTTTTCAATAGTACTAATCCATTGTTCAGCAACTAATGGATCAGTAGACCCGCTGAAAGAAGGTGGACGTTGCCTCATGAAGGATTCAACAGAATGTTGCTCCTTCCTTTGCTCGTTTGGAAGTCCTGCATGATTCATAGCTTGAGAAAGTTGTGTGAGCATGGCTACAAGATTTTGCATTCCAGCTCCCATATCGTTTGGTTGCTCAGGGGGACAATCATTGCATTGCCCATCGCATTCCGCATTAACACGGTTCCTTCGGGTTCCAGCCATTGACTAAAACCAAGAAGAATAGTGTGAGCAACACTAATTATAATAGGAAAACCACATAATTCAAGAATACAATTTTCATGCTTAAGGTCTTATCCTAGGTTATTCAAGGACATTTCTAAAACACTAAGATTGTGTTCTATGCTTAGACTTGTCCTTAGGGTTCTTACTAAGGCTTTCACATCCTAGTTTCCAAAGGTTGACTATACCTTTCCTCTGATACCAACTCTAACGACCCATACTTTACATACATTGTTAATACTTCAAAATTGAAGCACACTTATTACAACATATGATAAAACCACAAAGGACCGTATAGGTATAGTGTCTTTAGAAACTGGGAAACATAAACAACTGGTTCATAAATCTTCTACAGTGTCTCCCATTTATTTCATCATATCTAGGGTCCCTTTTAGAATATTCTACTTCATATCCATCTTCCTGACCTGGGGAAAAGAAAACATAAAAGGGTGAGCTCAAATGCTCAGCAAGGGCAAATAAAGGAAATAAAAATCATATCATATCCTTTTGAAAAAATAAAAAAAAACTGCAAAAGAGATCATAATATCTTAACATGGAATAAATCATAGAAGTGAAAATGAGATCCCCATAATCATAAAACTTGAAACTTTGTGGCATGCACACATAATCATGGAAAATCATTTCTTGTTAGTCATTACTCATTGCCATGACTATCTTAGTGGACAAAGTCCCTTTCTGAACCGAGTTCACTCCTCGTTTCAGTCCTGAATCACTGAACCGAAATAACCTTCCGTTCCAGCCATGTCTATCTCATGAGATATAAAATCTTTACCCAATGCATTGGAGGGAGATATAGGTCCCACCCATCTCTTAATGATACCATTCTTATGTGTGCCACAAAATCATAAATCATACATCATTTCATAACCCATGTAATAAAAATGGGATTCTTAAAAAACATGACATCATAAAACCATTCATATAAGATAAAGGAATTCATAAACATAATTCCATCACAACATAGTCAAATCAATGTAAAAATATGGATAGAAACAGAACCCTTTATTATCTTAGATGGAAAATACTTTTGATAAAACACTTGAAATGAATTCTTGAGGAAAATATCCTTTCTTCTTTAAAATCAATTTCTTTTCACAAAACATCATGCAATTTTAAAAGAAAGATATTTTATTGAAAATAGTCATGAAATCTTTTAGAGGAAGCTTCATGAAAATAAGGCTTTATAAAACAGTATAAATCCGTTCGTGCCGTATAAGTTAAAAAAAACATTCTTCGTACTTTTGTCGGAAAAGTCAAAAAGTACCTCGTACGGAAAAAAACGACAAAAGATTCCTTTCATATTCTTTACTAAAAACTCACCTAAGGGTAAAATTGGATTTAAACTATTGCAAGTGGATGGAAACAATATTACATATTGAGGGAACATGGATGTGGATGATAAAATACACCCCAGTAAATACTTACGAATAAACAATCTCGGATAAAAATGAGATTGTGATATTTCCCTTACCTTAGGTCCGATTTGCTTCGTTCGTGTCCGAAGCTCCTGTATAATGGTTTAAATAATGTTATTGACTTATTCCAGAATCATACATATTTATATGATATCATATATGGTCATATTATTAGCTTCTTGTTAGTAATATTTCATTGTTACTTGTTACTCGGGTCTTTATAACTTTTTGTTCTTATGCGTGTTTTGTCGAATAAATTCTTATTCTTATCTTTAGGTTATAGATAATTCATTTCCAGAATGGTATTAGTGTAGTATATACCATATTAATTCATTCAATTCATTTATATAATCATTATGAAATGAAGATCATGTAGAACGAGTCGCATCACATCGTGGAGACGGTATTCCGTACGTACGCACGAGTGATGATATCGTTCCTATGATCGTGGAATTGTATTGGAGTATATATATATTATTTCAGTATCAATATTACTTCATAATAATCATATATAGTTACTCATTACACCATTATACCCATCCTTGTAAGGTGATGGTGGAAAATAGATTACACCACGGCGTGGAGACGGTATTCCGTACGTACGCACGCGCGGTGATTTCATTTTTCCATAGGATGGATAGAAGGTGAATTAGGGTTGTTTCATATTTATAATAACATATCAGTATGTAAGTAATACTTATGTTATTATTTCATCATGAAACAACTAAAGAAGAAGAAGTTGAAGAAGAAGGAAATTGAAAAGATCGGTAATGGATATTACCTCTTCTTTGGAACGCCTCTTTGAATCCTCCACTTAGGGAACTAAGATTGGTCTTTGGAGAATACCAGGACCTCTAGGATTATTCTAGGGAAGTGGAGAGGAGAAAATGTCAGGGGTTGGCCGAGCTTGAGTGCTCAAATTGGTGTGAGGAGGAGGGAGAGGAGGTGTCCTTTTATAGGGGAGGAGAGGGGCACCTTAGGAATATCTCAAAATATTATTTTATATTAAAGTCAAAATCGGTTTATAATGGTTCCAAAGGGTCTTATTTCGAAGCTAAAGTGGGGATGGGTCTAAATCCTATCAACCAATAGAATTTAGACAAGTTTAGGATATTATTTTAACCTTATCAATTAGATTTAACTCTAAGTTAAATAATTTAACTTTTACCATGTCTTTTTGTTTTCTTTCACTATATGGTTAATACACTTACTATAACATGCCAAACGAACCCCAAATTGTTTATAATTAATATATATATCCTTATCTAAGTAATTTGGCCGAACCTTAGATTTTTAGGAATAAAATAACAATTAATAATATAATATTTGATTTAAAAACTATTTTGTGTCAATTTTGACACTATTTGATATATGATTTTTGTGAGAGTCATAACAGAATTAAATGTTCGAACCAAGTTAATTAAATCAACATTAATATATCATAGGAACCTAGAAAATTAGTGGAATTCATAAAAAGTCTCAAATTACATTTATTTTGGTGTTTATAACATCAATTATGTCAATATTTCATTAATAAGATAATTACTGCATCATCATTGTGTCATAAATAAATTAATTTATTTAAAGTATAAAAATTACAAATAAAATACCATTATGTAGGAAATCTTTTTATCTTTCTAATTAATATTTATAATCTAAAATCCAACATATATAACCCTATGTAACAATTGTTTTGCTAAAAGATATATTCTTGTATCATTTTTGTATTCATTTTAACTTAATTAAAATAAAGTGTCATTATCACTTACAAGTGGATCAATGGGGTCCCAAAATCGACCCAAAGATGCCCATGGTCGACCATGTATCAACCAATAGGGTTAAGACACGTTTTAGGGTAATTTAGTATTATTATAATATTATTTTTTAACCCTTATTTACCGGATTTACCCTTAACCATGGTAAATAAAATATTTACCGCAGTAATTATTCAAAATGTCTAAAAGTAAAAGTTACCTATTTACACAATTTGAACATCCTGATTCCAAATATGGAATCCATTTTTCTAAATTCAAAACACAGAAGTGGCAGAAATTAATTTAAAATTAATTCCCGCTGTCAAAACAAAAAGCGTGTTTTTAAGAGATAATAACTATCAAAAGACTGACACTTGTTTATGTTCGGTTTAATTGTAACATTGTGTCCAATGACCAACATTATATTAAGTGGTAAAAATATATTCTAAATATACTTTAAAACCACTCAAATTCATAATTTATCACTATTAAATGTTTTGATTAAAAAAGTTGTTTTTAATTAAAATTTAGTAATTTTCACTATTCATCAAAATATTAAAGTTATCCGAAAAGTACCAAAATTTTACCTTAGGCTAAATTTGATATTCTGAGTCCAAAAATGAAGTCCATTTTGAAAAAATAAAATTTATAAAATTTCAAAAAGTGGTTATTACTATTCATAACGGCTAGTTTTAATAGCATATTGTTATTTAGTGAAACTCGGTATTGCGTACGAAGAAAGCTACCGAGGAAGGTCGCGATTGCGTGTAAAGCAAGCCAAGCAAGTGTTGTGTAGAAAAAGATTCCTTTGATGATTTATATAACATAAAAGTCTCGGGTGTTACATTCAAGCCATTTGGCTCGGCCAACCTCTGCCCAAATACTCTCCCAACTTCCCCCTATTACTCCTAGAAGCCTCAACATGGGCAGAAATCTTCCCAAGGAAGCCTTTGTCTCAAATCAAAAAGAGTTACCTGATTTTGAGGTAATGTCTTCTCTAATGTTGTTTTGTTTTATTTTTCTTCTCCAACCCCCTAAAATCTTCTTATTCATTTCTTTTGTAACAAAAAAAGTATCCTCAATATACTAGGACGTCGTTATAAGAAGGATTTGAGCTAAACTTACACACACCTACATCTAATGGTTAAAGAACATACGGTTTCTGTGGATGGCGAATTTCTGCCTCACGAAACGATGATTGTTCAAAACTCATATAACATCTTCAAAGGTGGCCATTAAGATGTAACTATTTTTATATATGATATATAATATGTTTATGTTTTACTTATGCTTCTGTATTTCTCATTTATGGAATACTTTATGATTTCCATTATGGGTAAAACGCGATAATTTCATTTTAGGAAGTGCGGACTACCGCCCCCTCAAAGTGATGTGAATCGTTAATGCCACATGTGGGATGTATAAAGGATTGAGTAAATGATATTATATATGATATTATACTGTAATTATATTATACATTTATATAATTATTATTTCATTCCATTAAATACAAAATATAAATGAAAGTAGCGTTCATGCGTACGTACGGCTTACCGTCTCCATGAACGGTGCATTCCATTTCTTACCTCTAAATGTTACGTAATATTATAAATGAATGTATATACTGTATATATATGATATATATGATATCTACATCATTAATAAAATTCTGGATATAATGGATATTTCACCACATGAACAACTTGTAATTATAAGAAGTTTATTTTTGACTCAAGTACCAAAGATCGAAAAAACAACCGTTATTAACTTAAATAATTACATAATGTTCATATAATTGTAATAAGTGATATAATAAGGATAATGAAATTGAAAATGGTTCTTAATAAGGTATATATTAACTCTAGTTTATTATTCAGGAGGTTAAAGAAAGGTTGAGTCAAGTCAGACACGAGGTAAGGGAACTTCCTAACCCAACTTCCATTCTTTGGGTTAATCTCCTAGTTTCAAATTATGTCATGATATTATTATGTCCTATTTTGTATTTTTACTTTCTTTATGTGTACCTATAGTGAATACACATAATAGATCTATTTTATTTTAAAAATGATCTATTTAAGGACTTCGTCTCAATCCCCTTTCATTGAGGCATATTTGGTTTTATACACATCTTTCTTTTATACGGTGTATAAAACCCTTTGACTTTTACGTTTATTCAAAAGGAATATTTTTATACGAAGCTTTTTACTAAACGACAAAAAGAGAATGTTTTTCTTTCCGTACTTATGCGGCGACAACGACTTCTCCGCCGCCGTGACCATTATTTGAGTTTCGGCTTCCTCTACAAGCCATCATTTTTTTAATGAAAAATAAATACAAAGTTTTAACTTTCTTTTATTTTGGTATTGAAAATGGTTTTGAAAGCATTTTTATTATATCAATGTGTTGTATTGATATCTTGTGATTGAAATGTGGAAATTTTATGTTTCCTTTATGCATGTTTTATGTGATACGATTATGTTATGGTTTATGATACGTTTATACCTATTCATATGAGGAATACATTGGACTTAATAAGTGACGGGTGGAGCCCGCTACAGCTCCTCGATGCATCGGCAGGTCTCATGAGACAAACTAGTGTCTTGGCACGAGGCCTTGACAAAATCTTATTTGTGGTCTTGGCACAAGGCCTTGGCTACGTGGTTATGATAGTATGGCATTATGCATTCCATAATTATGAAAATGGTTATTGATATTGCATGTGATTATTCGACCCGTAGAATATCCATGTGAATAAGTAAATGGAATTATCTCATTTTACTTTAGCCATATTATGTTGAAGTTCATGTTTAAAAGGCTTTTGTTTTAGTTATACATTGCCTTAAATGTTAATGTTTGTTTATGAAAGCTTCCGCATTATCGTTATCCTTACTGAGCATTTGAGATCACCCCTTTCAAAGTTTTAATATTTTCCAGGATGTGAAGAAGTATTCTATGAATGACCTGCAGGGATAGTCAAAAGAGGATATGAGTGTGGACTATGGAGACTTTGTTATTGTAGTTTTTCACTTTATGATGTAATGTAACGTTTACGAATGTATCTAGTGTTTCCAAGTCTACTAAACTAATCGGTCTTTCGAGACTTGATCTTTTGTGATCATGCCAATGTTACGAACTAATGCACCGACTCTGGGTAGCTGGGGTCGGGGTGTTACATCCTTGTTAAAAACAAATCAGAACCCACGTAGTTTGATAAGAAGGATATAGTTTAACGTCATATGGGATGGATAATAATTAATGAAATATGGTATTGAAACTTATAAAGGATTCCTACATACTCTAATTTTATGGTAGAGATTAATGTCCACGTAGTTCAAGAAAAGAAATATGGGGTTTACGCAAAGATAGTGGACCAAAAAAGAGATTTCATGATTATTTTTACACTCTAAGATCAGGTGAGTGATGATTGGTGTGAGAAAAAATAGGTATCAATAAACTTGACGATGGTTCCATGAAAGATGAAGTTATGAGAAATGATGTGGGTCTTATGTATGTATGATGACCCAAGTAAATGAAGACCAGTACATATGAATGAAGCCCAAGAGCAGGGTCCATAATGGTATTTGTACTTTATGAAGATTTGGAATTTTAACCCGAGACTTTCTCTTTAAAAGGAATCCCAAATTAAGAGGGACTAATGATTGGGTTTTATTCCTGATAAGGACACCAAAATCAAAAGAAATTAAGATTGGGGCTTACTTATGAGGAGGATGCCCATTGTTTAAGGAAACTATGACTGGGGATTACTCCTGAGAAGGAGGCCCAGGTTATTAGGACTTGTAACTTGGGGCTTACACCTAAGAAGGAGGCCCAAATCAAAATATCTTCTCATCTCAAAGGATGAGGCTATATAGGAAACCCCTAACTGTGATGACATAAAGCATGTATGTCATGAGGTTTTGGGAGAAGTTCTCATAGAATTTCTTTCATATAATGAAGCCAACAAAGGAAACATGCCAAAAATGGATTTGAAGAGGGTTTTGTAGGCAATGTCTTGAAGAGGATAGGTGGATTTGAATAAAGGAGATGACTAGGAAGGAGGATCACAAGTATCGTTCTGGCACGAAAGTCCTGGTCGCGCAAGTAGACCTGTGCGACATGAGTCACCTTGGGCGACGAATAATCTATAGGGTAATACTTGGGTGTATTTGAACTCAATCCCTTAGTATCATCCCTAGATGCTTCCAGAAGGGTGGCGTGCAAGTTCCCTTGAGAGGGAAAGGCGGTGTGCAAGTGTCTTCATTTCCCATAAGGGATGGACACTTAGGCGCGCATGTATTGATGAGTTCTAACACTTATGACTTATTCTTCCTCACTAGATCTTCCATTCTAGGTAAATAATTACCTTAGAATTATTCAAAAGATGTCAGACAAAGACATGGGTGACCAGAACTTGAATCTGAGTTTTGGAAAATTCATCCTCAAAATGGGGGGCCCATAGGGTCTATTTATAGGCCACTGGGCACCTTGGGTGAACAAATAATATGGCACAGAAGTGACTTTCACGACCCATAGGTGGCGCGCAATTGACTTGTGCGGTGTGCACGAAACTTGCACGACTCCCTCCAAATGGGTTCCTGGTCCTTGCCTTTGTCAATTTGAGATGTTCTTAAAAGGGTGACCCTCATTGTGCTTATGGTATTCCCCTTTTCCATTCATTGGACTCTATGATGGAAATGAGCATCAACAGCCACACAAAAAGAAATAGTGGCTAATATAGCATGAATCTCACAAGAATAAAAACTAAGATGAAAAACTCTTAAATTGTTGTAATCAATCGAGTCATATGACCAAACTTTAATAACCACCAAATGGATCATAGAATACCAATAATATAAATAGAATCATGATAATATATATCAAATGGAAGTACACAATACACCACATGAAATAAATAATTGGCGAACAATGGAAATATCAAAAAATTAAATGTGAGATAAGGGACCCCTTACTTTGTACTTTTCCTTGGTCAAGGGTAGGTTAACATCCTGTATAATGGTGAAATAATTGTTGTTAAATTATACAAGAATAATATACATTAATATTATATCATATATGATCTTTTTTCATTTCATTGTTAATAATATCTTAGTTATATCATTGTTTCGGGTGTTAATTGATTCGTTTTACATTATATGTTTTGTTACGTAAGTAATATTTGTTATGGATAGGATGTATCTCTTTCATATTAAGAATTATATTAAGTCTTTAAACATTATATTTATCAATCAAATAAAAATTATTCTTGAATGGATACGATGGGGAATGAATCTCATTGCGTTCGTGGAGACAGTAATATGAACATACGCACGAGTGATAATATCATTATTTTGATATTAAAATAATATATAATTAGATGTCATATCTTATATACAGAATAATTATCATGGTATATTTATTATTAACAACAATTACACATAATTATTATACCCATCCAAATAATAATGTATTGAATAACAATTACACCACAACGTGGATACAGTAAGTCGTACGTATGCACGTATGGTGAAATGTCATTCAAAGGATGGATAGAATAATGAATACAGTCGTACCATATTTATAATAACATCATAGTATATAGATGATACACGATTTATTATTTTAGAATAGAAACAACAAGTAAAGATGAAGTGGGAGAAGAAAAGAACTTGAAAGAGGTGATGAAATATTTACTTCTTCTTCAGGTTCTTCCATTTGATATGATCAAAAGGGATCCATAGGTTGGATTTATAAATAAAGTGATCCCTCTAGGATGAAGGCAGGAAAGTTGAGAGGGTTTTTGGGTAGGTTTTGGCCAAGCCAAATGGCTTTGATGGTTGGAATTAGGGAGAAGAGGGAGTGCCCTTTTATAAGAGGGGTTAGGGGACCCTTAAGAAAAGCTATAAATATTATTTGATGAAAAAATAATTTTCGGTTACTAATGGATCCAAAATATATTATTTAAAGGGTAAGGATGTTATGGGTAGAAAACCACACAACCAATAGGTTTTATATAGGTTTGGTTCACTATATTATCTTTATATTTTAGATTTAACTCGTAGTTAAATAGTTCGACATTTACCATGTCTCTTTGTATTTTTATATTATATTATTAATAAACATACTATATACTTCCAAGAAAATCTCAAGTGGTTTATTAATGATACAGATATAATTATATAAGTTTTTTGGCCTAACTTTAGATTTTTAGGAATATAATATCCATTAATAATATAATATTTGTTTTAAAAACTCTTTTATGTCAATTTTGACACTATTTGGTATTTTGTTTTTTCTAAATTTATAACAACATTATTACTTCGAAAAAAATTCATCTAACCAACCTTAAAATGTCATATTAACCTTGAAAATTAGTGTAATTTATAAAAAGTCTCAAATTATATTTATTTGTATATTTATAATGTCAATTATTTTAATATTTCATTAATTAGGTAATTACTGAATCATCATTGTGTCATAAATAAATTAAATTATTTAATGTCTAAAAATATAAATAAAATACTATTATGTTGGAAATATTTTCATATTTCTCATTAATATTTATAGAGAAATTTATCTTATGTGTAACACTCTATGAAAAATGATTTAGTTATTAATCTTTCATTTTAACACTTTTAACTCTTCTTTGAAGTAAAAAATAATAAATGTCCTAATCTAATCCAAATGGACCTAAAGGATCATATTTTATTCCTAATGTTTTTTTTCGGTTGAATTACACATGTCAAGTTGAATTAGTACTTGTTTTAGGGTAATTATAATATCATTTTTACCCTTAATTACCCTATTTTATTTTAACCGTGGTAAATAAAAGTAAAAAGTTACTATTCACTAAAAAAATATTTTCATCTTATTGAAAAACATTTTACTTTCTGATATCAACCATGTCTATCAAATATTCAAAATTAAACTCACAGAAGAGGTAAAATTATGTTTTATATAAATTTTCAATTGCTCCTAAAAGGTGGGTAAAAGAAGGTAAAAGTATAATAAAATTTTTATATATCTATAATTATTATAAACTAACTCCAATGAATTATATTGAACTAATATAGGTATTATGTATCTATTTGACCTAAAATAAATTTAAATAAAATAAATAATTTTTTTAACTAAAAATTTAGTTTTAAACTATCACTCAGTGCTTTTCACTATTCATCAAAAATTGAAAGTTTTCAGAAAAATACCATAAATTCACCCTAAGATAATTTTGATAATCATAATCCAAAAATAAAGTCCATTTTGAAAGATAAAATTTATAAAATTTCAAAAAGTGGGTATTAATATTTATAACAGCTAGTTTGATTGGTCACAGTGTGTTAGAATCTTGAAGTTGTTTACAACGCCAGCTATTACATTATTTAAAGGGAAACATTCTTTGGAAGCTAAGGGTGTTACACAAATGATGTCTCCAAATTTTTAAATCGAAAACAACAACAGCTAATTCTAAATCATCTGAAGGGTAATTTAACTCATGAGGTTTCAATTGAGGTGAAACAAAAGAAATTACTTGTTCATTCTTCATAATGACACAACCAATTCGTTTCAACAAAGAATCACGAAAAATAAATAATTCACCATCTCAATAAAGAAATTCCAAAACTGGAGCATTCAAAAATCATCTTTCCGATTTTCTGAAAACAATCATCACATTCTTTTTCCCAGATAAATTTAATACGTTTTCTGACTTAACTTAGTTAGTGGACAAGATAACCATGAAAATTTTTCAACAAACCTCCAGTAATAACCTGCCAAACCAATAAAACTATGAATCTAGATTATATTTGTGGGTCTTGGCCATTCTTCAACTAATTTTGTTTCAGCAGGAAGAACAGTTATTCCATTTTTGTAAATAATGTGACTAAGGAAATAATTTTTTTGTAACCAAAATTTACACTTGCTGAATTTCCCAAATAGTTTTTTTTATTTTACGGTTTGAACGACAACCCTTAAATGACATTAATGTTACTCTTTACTTTTGGAATAAACCAAAATATTATCAATGATCAAATCCACAAACTTATCCAAGAACACACGAAAATTCTATTCATACGATCCAATAATACAACAGGTGCATTGGATAAACCAAAAGGTATAACTAAAAATTCATAACGGCCAGATATAGTATGATATGCAGTCTTCAGAATTTATGCTCCCATTACATTCAACTGATGGTACCCCAAACTAAAGTAAATGTTATAAAATTACTGGGCTCCATAAAATTTATCAAAAAAATCATCGATCTAAGGCAAAAGAGACTTTTTCCTAATAGTGATGTTATTAAATGCTCTATAATCAATGAAAAGTCTCATTAAACCATCTTTCTTTTTATCAAACAAGACAAGAGAACCCCATGGTGATGTGATTGGTCAAATTAAACCATTATCTAAGAAATCATTCAATTTATTTTTTAACACTAAAAGTTCAATTTGAGCCATTTGATAAGGGGGTTTTAAAATTTTCTTAGCATCAGGAACTAAGTCAACAGTAAATTCAACTTCTCGATTAGGAATAATACCAGTAAACTCATTAGTAAAAATATCAAGATACTCATTTACCACTGGCACATCATTTATCTGAACAATTCCTTTCTTTTCAACAATATTTGCAAGGTAACATTCAATTCCTGCTTTTACCTGTTTCTCACCTTCCTGATATGCTATCAGAGGTAAGGGTTCATTCTTGTATACAAACTAAAAATCTTTCTGAAAAGAAACCTCTTTAGCTCTACAGTCAATCTTAGAATGATATACAGACAACCAAACCATGCCCAAAATAACATCAAACTCTACTATAGGAAAAACAGTAAGTTTTTATGGTAGATTCTTCTTAGACACAAGGACATGATGGTTCTTATAATTTCTTTTTGTCTCAATGTTTCCTCCAGGTGTTTTTACCATAAGTTCGGTCTTCATATCATGATATGAAATTCCCAATTAAATATGAAACTTATCAGAAATGAAAGAATGTGTAGAACCTGAATCATACAACACATTGGAATAATCTGAACAAACAAACAGTGTACCTGATACTACTTCTTTTGACGGCCCAACATATGTGGAAGTAATTTCAAAGGACTTCCTCACCCATTTCTTCTTGTAGTCTGACTTCTTTCCCTCAGTTGAGTTCTTTGTTGGACACTAATTTTCATAATGACCTATTTCATTGTACTTAAAACATTTTACTGATTGTAAATAATATTTTGTCTTACAATTACCTTGATCATTTTTAGGGAAATTACAAGCCTTATGTCCCATTTTAGCCCATCAATAGCACTTACCAAAATTCAATAGATATTCCCCATCATTCTTTTTACCACAATTTTCACAGAATGAAAACATAAATTTCTTACCATTAGACTTTTTTAAGAGTTCTTCCATTTCATCTTCCACCTTGACCTCTTATTCTGTTGTTTTTCAAAGAACACCAGATCTTTGTAAAACTCCACATCCACCTTCTCTTCACAACAAACATGTTTTTCATAAATTTTGAACTCACGAGAAACTAAATCCATTAGTTACTTTGGATTTAATCCTGGGTAAAAAAATTGATTTTACTATCAAGGCATCATTTGAAATTTGGAGCATACCATTCCAGTTGAGTGAATTTTCCTTCATAATCAGTCACTAAGTCATCCTACTATATCAATACAAGGAATATTTTACCATCCTACGACGAACCACTAATGGAAAATATTTTTCGTGAAACATACCTTTGAATTCATCCAAGTCAAGAGAATCAATATCCTCACTATCCCTAATATTTTTCACTATTGACCACTACTTATCAGCTTCACCTTCAAAATGGTAAACACCGAAACAGACTATTTGATGTTCTGAACAACCCATGACATCAAATATTTTCTCCAGTGCTTTAATCCACCATTCTGCTAGCATATGATCAGATAATCCTCTGAATGATGGAGGATGTTGCCTCATGAAATACTCAACTACTGACATGTTTCTATATGGTTGATTTGGATGATCTCATGCATGGATACCACCAACATTTATATCCAGAGTCAATTTCACCATCATTGAAACAAACTATTTAGTTCTGATTTCGACAATCTCAGGTTGCTGATTTGGAAGGTTGTCTTCCTCCTGATGTTGTCCCAACAAAGCTACCCTGTTTCCTCTACGGAAAACCATTCTGAACACAGAAATATCATAGAGGAAGCAACATGGTAATATGTAAATGCTATATCATTTATATATTTCCATAAATTATTTTATGTATATTAATTTAACAAAACCCTAAATCCTAAAATTGTCTAAACTGACCTCTGATACCAACTATAAGGACCCAAACTTATAAAATTACATATTCTTGAATTAAACAAATAATTCACATTGATAATCCTTTTAAGTTTATATTTTTTAAGAACTAGGCCATAACATATACATGATGACTTGAATAATACATGTAGACACATCTACTCAGTTTCCAATTTTTTCACAAAATAAAAACTCTTAAAAAAAGTCATGTCTAGTTCCATGTTTTAAATAGCATGACATTTCCTTGATCCCATCCTTGACCCTATTCCACTTTATGTCCCATGAAAAAAATTTCAAAAACATGGTATGAGCATAAATAGCTCAGTAAGGGATACACAAAGAAGGAAAACTGTTAGTTTTTACAAACAATAAGTAACACATGAATACTTTATCATATGTTATACTTTTCACCTTTACGAAGTAGTAAATACTATTAATTGAATAAATGATCAATACTTACCATTTTTTAACCAATATATTACCATAAAACCCATATAAAAAAACATAACATATAAAGGTAACTTGGTACATAAACATACTTAAAAGGAACAACCATACGGTCGACTTCCACACATATCACTAAATTGAATAGCCATACAACTGACTTCTATACCCAATACATTAGAGGATATAATGTAACCACCCATGATGGTTTATCACGGCCCCACCCATCATTTGGTTTATCATGTAACCACCTGTGAAATGTCCAAGTACCATTATAAAATCATAACACATAAAATATTGCAAATATAAACATTTCAATTACAATATTTAATTTTCAATCATAAGAAATAATTTCAGATATTGAAATGTTAAATAAAATTAAAAAACCAACTTCAATGCAAAAATAAGTAAAAAGGGTATTTGGTATTAAATTTTCTAGAAAAATGACAGCTTGTTAAGGAAGCCAAACATTAAATAATTCTCGCACCGGTGGAAATGTTGTTGTCACTGCTTATATTAAAAAACATTCCTTTTTTTATAATTTAGTAATTTTTTTTATAGAAATGGGTTCCCCTTGAAATGAAAAGTCAAAGGTTTTTATACACCGTATAACAGAAAGTCGTGTAGAAATCAAAGGATGCCTCAATGAAAGGAGATTGAGATGAAGTCCCTTACCTCGTGTTTGACATGACTCGTTCATTATTTAATTTCCTGAACAATAAAATAAATTTAATTTCTACTTTTTAAGAACCTTTATCATGTTCATTATTCATTTTATATCTCTTATTAACATGTTATAAACATTATGTAATCATTTAAGTTAATAACGTTCGTTTTTTTGATATTTGGTACTTGAGTCAAAAATGAACTTCTTATATTTACAAGTTGTTCATGTAGAAAAAAGTTCATTATATCCAGAGTGATATTCATGATTTAGATATCATATATATAATTTATATTCGGTATATATATGTATATATTACTGTATATAAAATTTAGAGATAAGAAATTAAATGCACCGTTCATGGAGGTGGTAAGCCGTACATACGTATGAACGCTACTTTCATTTCTCTTTCATATTTAATGAAATAAAAAGATAATGACACAAAGGTATATTATAATTCCATTATAGTATCATATATAATATAATTAACTCCATCCTTTATACATACCATGTATGGTATGAACGAGTCTTATCACTTTGAGGGGGCGGTAGTCTGCACTTTCTCAGATGAAATTATCGCATTTACCCATGATGGAAACCATAAAGGTATTATATAAATGGGGAATATAAAAGAATAAAAAAAACAAAAACATAATATATATCATATATAAATATATTTCCTTCCAAATGGCCACCATGAGAGGTGGTAAGATACAATTGAACAATCATCATTTCGTGAGGTGTTAGTTTTCCATCAACAGAGACAGCATGTTCTTCACCCATTAGATGAAGGTGTGTGTAAGTGTAGTTAAAATACTTATAATAAAAAAAATCCTAGTATATTTATGATACTGGTGTTATTATAAAATAAAGAAAAAAAACGAGTTTATGGGTTTAAGTAGTAAAATAGAATAAAATAATTTTAGAGAAAATGTTACCTTTAATTTGGGTAACTTTCTTTGGTTTAAACCCAAAGGACTTGATGATGTTCCATATGCCTTAGGTAAGTATTATATGAGGATATAAGGGATTTAGGTATATTAATTGGGTAGAGTATGGATGAGACAAGGTTCTTTAGATGTGTGAGTAATGGGTTAGAAATTGTGTCCTTTTATAAGGGAAAAGAGGGGCTCTTTAGGAATGTTTGAAACAATTATTTTATTATAAACGTATCTTCAGTTTAAAAAGGCCCAAAAATCATTAATTTCAAATATAATATGACTCATGGTTGAAAAAATATCATAAAATAAGAATTATATAGGTTTTGAATCGTATTTTAGTATTTATAATATTAGTTATTTAAGTTATTAATTAATGAGGTAAATCCTGCATCATTATTGTGTCATAAATAATTTAATTTATTCTTTGTATAAATATTATAAAAAACTAATATGATGTATAAAATAATTTTATATTTCCAATTAATATTTATAGTTGAATATATAACTTATATAACTCCATGTAAAAATTAATTTACTAAAATATTTTTGTTTATGTCATTTTTTTCATTACATTCAATTAATTAAAATAAAGTGTCATTATCACTCTTAAGTGGCTCTATGAGGTCCTGAAATCGACCCAAGGATGACCATGGTCGGAAATTACTAATATAATAAGGGTAGAACAAGTGTTATGGTAAATTTTGTCTTATTAAAATATTCTTTTTACCTTGAATTACCCTATTTAACTTAAACCTCGGTAAATAAAAGTCAAAGGTTATTAGTCACCAAAAAAATATTTTCATCTTATTGAACCAAAATTTAATTACTAATAACAACCATGTATGTAATATTTTTGAAATTAAATTTACAAAAGCGGTAAAATTTCATTTAAATTAAAATGTTGGGTTTTTAACTATTACTTAGTGGTCTCACTAATCATTAAAAAATTTATGTTTTCAGAAAAATAAGAAAAATTAAGCCAAATATATATTTAATATTCAAAATTAAAAAATTATGTCTATTTTAAAGAATTCAAAACAAAAAAGTGGTAGAAATTAATTTATAATTAATTCCCCTTGTCAAAACAAAAGGCGTGTTTTTATGAAATAGTAACTATCAAAATATTGACAGTTGTTTTTATCCAATTTCAAAGTGAAATTTCATCCAATGACCAAAATTTGATTAAATGGTAAAAATATAATATAATTACACTTTAAAACCAATTAAAAAGATAAAATAACCAATTAAAAAAAATTAAATTAAAAGTCAGTTTTTAATTAAAATAATACATTTTTCATTTTTCATTAAAAATTAAATGTTATCAGAAAAATACAAGAAATTTACCCAAAGTGAACTTTTATGTCCTAACTCTAAAGAAGAATTTTATTTCTTCAAATAGAATATATAAATGTAACCAAAACTAGATTTAAATAGTGTTCTCCATTAAAAGGTGGTAAATCGACCCTTTAATGTAAATTATGCTTAAAATTAGATTCATTCACATTTTAAGCCTGTAACTTTTTTTAGATGAATGTAAATAAATTTAAAAAACATGTAAATCATATTTTTGTATGTTTTGGTCATTCCCACCAATACAATGGAAATGTGTTAACTACCAGTTAAAATAATAATATTATTTTATGAGTGTGCAACATAAGATTTCGAAGAAACATGTTGTTGCGTATCAGGCACGCCATCGAACATAGAAACCCCTTAACAGTAAAATTGATATTTAATTCAAAAAATATTAATAAAAAAGATAATATATTATTTCTTTATTTACCCAGGATGTTACACTTTGATAGAAAAAAACACTTGGTGAAGAGATCATTGGGTCAGTAATAGACTATGTAATTACAATGAAAAAGAAATTCATGAAGGCAATATTTTAGGGCATAGAGAAAAAGTTGAATGTTTCATTCATGTAAATTAATGAAAATTTATATTGATGTAATAAATATACTGAACACTTTAAAAATAACCATTTTACGTTACTAAAATGAAATTAAAACTCTAATAATTCCAAAAATGATGGTGAAAATAAGAAACATAATATATGGTTAAACAATTACAAGAAATAGGTCTACATCATACTGAAGTTCCCCATATCTAGAAAGTATATAAATTAGAACAAGGGAATAAATATTTAATTAAAATTTCAAAAATGGAGTGATAGGAATGAATTTCTATCCTTCTCATCAAAATGAAGTGATGAAAGTTATATGATCTTTATGGACCATGATGATGAAAATTATTCTAATTTAACTTGTTATTCTTCTAATTCCTCTTGATCCTCTAGAAATATTTATTTTGAAGACCTAAAATATACAATAGAAAAATTTATTTAAGGCTTCTATGAACTCAAGATAAAATTTAAGAATCTTTAAATGAAATATAACCTTTTTGTGAATCAGATGAGTAATAATTACAAAATAATTGAGGGGATATCCTAAAAAATTACTAGGTCAACTAGAAGTTAAAAAACAATTATTCATAAAATTTAGAACGTAAAATGACATTTTTTGTTGTCCAAGGTGAGAAAAATGGATTTTTTTGTATAAAAAATTTATTGGAAAGGAAATTACAATATTTTTATTAATAAATTCTCAACTAAAAACCCCTTTAATATATTTTATATAATAGATATATATGAATATATGTTTTAATTATTAAATAAATATACGAAGTTGATTTATGAGTATAATTATGAAAAACGCCAATATGTTTTTATATAATGGGCCTACCTCTCCTAAAATATCATGTCATGAAGAACTCAAATATCTTATGGAAATTCATATCCCCAGAAAATGCGGGTTACTAAATCACATTTGGTTAATATTTTGGACCCATGTTTAGGGTACCAAAACCTATAGTTTCATGAATATATTGTAGGGAAACATGTCTTAAGAGAAGTTCCCAAGGATGAAAATATATATATATATATATAATAGGTTATTGGGACACTTATGTGGTGGATTTTTAATAGTCTTAATTATTTATAAACTTTTCAAATTCAATTTACTATATATTTTCCCTTCAATTTTTCTAAAATCCTTACAATAAAATGTTCATTTTAATGGGAATGTATAAATAGTATTTCCATAAATTATTCTATTTGATAAATCCTTTTTATAAGATAAATTTTTAGGATGTTCAAAAATATCTTATAATTCATGTATCATTTTAATCCTTGATTGAAATTTATTATTTATTTACAATAATTGAGTAATATTTTTAAAATCATATATAGCTAGTTATTTTAGAATTTTCATTTCAAATATTATTCTTATTTGAAAATTTTTAATTCTTTTTCAAATAATCTGAAATTTAGAAATTTGTAATATTTTTAATAAACTCCATTATTTAAAATTCCTTTATTCTTAGAATGATTTTTATGATATCAATTGGTAGTTAAATTTAATTAAATAAGTTTATTCCAATAAATTTAGTAACTAAATTGTATTCTACACACATTTTAAAATTTCTAATCAAGATTCCTTGTTGATGTATAGTTTAATTTCAATGTCTCTATTTATTTATTTATTTTTTTAGTCACATATTATGTGAGAATATTTAAATTATTTATGTTTCCTTACATATTTTGATCATTAAAAATTTTATATATTTTTATTTAAATATATAATTAATTTTTAATTTCATTAACTCTATTAGGTGTAATTATTTTATTTACATATATATTTTTTTACATATCCTTATTGTCCCCTTATACTGTTAAATGTAAGAATAAATATAGGGGAATCCAACCATTTTTAAATTTGAAATGATCAAAAGCATATTAGTGTGAAATTATTCATTCTTATAAAAAATATTAAAAGATTATAATCTTTTTATTATCTAAAATTTGATATCAAAATATTATATTATTACAATCATGTAATTTGGTATTAATTATTTAATTAACAAAGTCAAAATCCCTTTTTACATTAAAATTATTCCGTAGAGAGTGACTATTTTTAAATTAAATTTCCCACAAGTTAGGATATCTATATTTTATTTTTCAGATATGCATGATAATTTATATATTTTAAAATTTATTTCAAGGAATTATTTTTTATTTTTCAACATTAAGAATTTGTGGTTTTACATTAATAAATATTTCTTGTAAAATTTAATTCCATTCGGACAATAAATTTATTTTTATTGTTGAAATTCCTTGATAAAATAATATTGGTTATGAAATTTTCATTTACTTTATTTATTATATTTGTAAATAATTATATTATAATTAAAAATCATTCTCCTACTCAATTTTTTATAATATCTGTGTTAATTAAAATTGGAAGAGGGTTATGAAATGAAATATATGATTTCTGTCATGAATTTTCATAGTTATGGGGGAGAGAGTTTTACCATCATTGAATTATTTATATTTATTTTATGGGATATAAGATGACATTATCAATGTTATTTTGAATTATTTATTTTATTTTCCAAAAAAAACTAAAATTATGTTATTTATTTATTAAGAAGACCTTCTGATTTTTTATTTTTTATAATCCCAAAGGGTGATTTTTTTAAATTTTTGTTAATAATAGAATCATTTTTTTGAAATGAATTTTGAATAACATTTATAAATATCCTTTTGTAATTTAAACTGATTGGTTTAATATCATTATGAGATATTAAAATTTACTTATATATAATAATGATAATTTCTTATTAATAATTTATATTTATTAAATTCTCTAAGTGTTAGTAATTATTAAAAAAGTGTATAATGTTTAATATCTGAAATTCTTCAGTAGTTTTCAATGATCATAAATATAATTTTTTTTGTTTTAATCATTTTATTTACATGGTATTAAATGTTTTTATTGTATAAATTTATTATGGATGTCATAGAACAAATAGATCGATCAAAATGTCCATCAGATTCTTTTTTGGACCCCCTACCTTTCATGTGCTAGAAAATATTCAGTGTGATACCACATGTTAGTGGGTGGGGTATGTAGAGATAAAAAATATATCCATTAGATAAGTATCAAGATTCCTTAATTCATAATATAATGGATCAATATTACCCCAAACCCCTATAATTTTCATGAATACCTTATAGGATAGAAATACACCCCTAAGGGTTCATTAAAACATGTGGATACATTAATGATAAATACTCTATTTAATATTTTCAAATTTCTCTATCCCTCTATTTTTATCTTCTACTCTCATACAAATTTCTCACCATACCTAATTTTGTTCTCATTTTATATTTATAGATAAGTGCTATCCTTATTTATTTAGAATTTTTATATTAATACTCTTCATTTTTTTCTTGAATGCTCATAATAATCGAGTGTGAGGGATATAGGTGATCACTACCTTTAATTATATGGATTGAGTTATAAATTTAATTGGGGTTGTGGGTATAGTTTATCTTTAAATGAAAATATAGCAAGACCAGTTCTATATCGACCACAACATAATTTAGTGTCAGCTATTTTATTTTATTATTACCAACTACAAAACAAGTGTCTTACATCTTATAAGGGGGTTATTTACTATAATAGAATAAAATAGATTCATATTCTATTTTAATTATGTTTAAAATAATGTTTTAAATAATGGACTCTCAAGGTAACATTATGGAAGATGACACATGAATCCCTTGTGGATTATTCCAAACATCTTTACCAATTATATATATATATATATTATTTTATATTTATATTAAAATTTTCATTTAACTCCTATAGTTTAAGTTCATTAATTTCATTTTTTAAATTCCATCTAAATTATATTTAAATAAGATAAATATATTAAAATGATATCCCCCCACATTTAGTATTTACTAATACTAATACTCCCTTCTCAATATAACACTTAATGAATACAAAATGTATAATCCAAATAATTTTACTAGATGAATATTTATATGTTATTACTATTGTTTTACAATTTCATTTACACTTAAAAATATTCCAAAAATACTATATCCATATATGAATAACTAAATTTGTATATTTTCTATATAATATTGTTGTTATGTTAATGGTATTGAATTTTTATTCTCTTTTCAAACTTATGAAAAACTAAAACATCACCCCTATATATGTTTGAACTATTGTCCCCACAAAGCGGTGTAACTAAAATTTCATCTCCATATAAAACGGTTGTATATAAAGTTATATTTAATGAATATATATTATATTTATAACATAATTATGACTTTGAATACATAATATTCTGTCCACTCTCTTGCCGTTTTATATGTTGAAAAATGATAATGTCAGTTATGTATATGTGTGGAATTCAACCTTCACATAGAGAAGTGATTTGTTTTTAAATTACCACCATTAATGGATATTAATAAAATGTTATATATTTAATATCATTGTATTCATGAAATTATTAAAATTATATAGATTATGTAACCATTTAATAATGCCTTTATCCACGATGAATATACTGATGTTATTTTGGAGAAATTGACCAAACAACCATAAGTAGTCTACATAAGAATTAAATATTAAATGAATGTAAAAATATGATAAAAATACTCTTATAACTGTATAGAGAAAAAAAATTCTTAATAAAGTATTCAATAAATTTAAAATTTTTATTTAGGATGACATAATGCATTTGTAAAAGTAGCAATCCAAGGTGATTTTTTAATCTAAATTCTACTACAACAAGACATCTTTTATATTATGCTCATAATTACATTTATATGGTGCATATAAAACCCCTTAAACAAATTATATAATTAATTAGTCTTTATTCATGGTATTTAATGTTTCATTTCATGATTTCCCTTTTAGGGGCTTCAAATTCTAGTGTTATTGATTATATAAAGGTTTATTTTACATTATCACTCTCATTCATATTTTCATGATAAAATATATGATTGAATTATTATATGAAATTTATATTATTATTAAACATATATTTTCTTCTCATGTGCTAATTTATGGGTTTTATATGTTTTATTTAAACTTTTCCTCCATTTTATAATCAAATAATTAATTAAAAGTTTGCAAAAAATCAAATTTAATATCTATTTTTTTCAGGATTAATTCTCTTCCATATCTATATTATTCAAATTGAATTATGTATATTTTTATCTAAATTTAAATTATTGTTAAAGTTTTGTTTATATTACCTATAACTTTAATTACAATGTTTTAAAAGTAATATTTAATTTTTTTTCTAAAATATTAAAATTTTGACTTTCTTTAGAAAACTGTGGAAGTATTTCTCTATTTAATGTATAAAACGTGAAAAACTTTTCTGACCCCCATGATCAATATTCAGTGTAAAGATTCACTTAAAAGATTCATTTGATTTTAAAATAAAAACAATTTTTTGATATTCTTTGAATTTTTTATTTTCAATTAAAATAAAAATATATAAACTTATTAATGGATGAAAATTATTTTGGAAATTATTTTTAAAATATTATTAATAATTTATTTTGAAAATAAATAAATAATACTATTTTTAATGTATTTAATCAATTATACATTCTAGTACCCAAATTACATTCTTTTATTTCAAACATTTAATTTGGATGAATTTATAATATTCTATCATACCATATGGATTTATTGATTAAACATTATTTTTTATCATTTACATTCTTGTGATAATATTTTAAGTTACTCTTCATTATTAAATAGACTTTATTATTCTCTTCAATGTCCATATTTTGAGAAACATAAATTTATTCATAATCTTTTATACTGCTTCATTATTTTCTTAACCATACACTATTTCAATATGTGTTATATATTGAAGAAATATATTAATAAATATACTTTATTTAAAGGAGAAATATTGAACATTAATATTTTTAATTTAGTATAGTTATTTATTTATTGATAATACAAATTCATTATGTATTAAATTATTTATTCAATATAAGATATATCAATTAGAAATTTTCATTTGATAGGTAGGGATATATTAAAGATATCCAATAGATCCGTTGATGGGTCTCTTGAGACAAATAATTAGCCAAATTAGTTTTGTAGTGGTGTATACCTACCCATTCATTGATGTTTTTGGAACAACAACCAAACATTATAAATCATGGTGACTAAGTACGATACCTTGAAAAATTGATCATGAAAAATAAATCTATGATTTTCCTTCATCAAAATTTCTTTCATTATTATCCAATAAATTATGATCTTCATATTTTAAATGGATATATTTTCTATCTCATGTTATTGATTAAGTGGATTGTGAATTGATTATAAACTCATCCATATTATTTATGAATTATATAATCATAATTTATTGTTTTGTGCACTTTCCCTTAATGAGACCTGAGATCGTCCTTTATTTTTTATTATTATAATTTATGTAATGAAGGATTATTTAAATGATTTTTAAGGATGTAATAATGTTTTAATGACAAGAATTATTAATCAAATTTAATATGGAAATCATGGTTGTACCTAAACTTTTAATAAAACTAAACTAATCAATCACCTATGTTTTAGTTTCTTATCTATTTTTCCAGTATAATAAAGTAAAAATTTTCATCAAATTAATCGAGTTTGGATGTTATATTTGGTATCAAAGAAGATTAGTATGACCATTGAGAATAAAATTTTAGAATAAAATTTTCAATGTGATCATTAAGACTAAACCCAATAATCTTCAATGAAAATTTGTGTTATTTATATTATAAATCATTATACAAGATGTTGTGAGGTAACTATTTTGGTTTCATTATATATATATTGGTATCCTAGTGGAAGAAAGTAAAATCATATTAACACCCAATATCAATATACGGATTTTCCATACAATAAATTCAATAAAATTGGTGTTGGAGATGAGTAGATCATTTTTATATAGTGGTACCTAACCCTTGTTATTATTAATTAATTTTAAAAAATAGATTTACCTTATGTTTGATAGTGTGAGACAACTATATTGGATTGCGTTTTTAAATATAAGTCTATATCAATTAATTTATGTACAAATCCATTATAACAAAAAAATGGATGATTTCCCATGAAAATATATTTATAATTATGGGATTTAATGAAATCAAAATTGATATTTTGGATATATATTATTTGAAGGGATAAGTGGATAAATAGTGTTCATTGATCTATAATAGTACTGAATTTAATGAAATATATTGTATGGAATATAGAACCATTATTGTTATATTTTTTTCGAAATATTTTACTCATGATGAACAAGATGAAATAGAGAAAAAATTATGCAATCAAAATCATAAAGGGGGAGGAATCCGATGTATAGATTATGTTTTCTAAAAATATTATTAATCCATGAAACAGATTGCATACAAACTCTACAAACCAACATTGACTATTTCCTTGATTATCTTAAGCCTAATCATTTATGGGTTATTCTCTCCAAAATATTTATTTATATGATGATATAGTATCACTTGAAATAAGTGTATAGAAATAATTATATATATATATTATAATATCATGTAAAATCAAGAATAATAGAGTTTATCGGATAACTAAGGTAAACTAAAATCATCACATAAGATGAGATGAAATATTAGAATTAAAAAATGTGTTAAATATCGAAAAAAAATCCTTGAAAATGACTAATGGGAAGGGATGTTTATTTTAATAGTGTATATATGGGATATTTTCTCATGAATATAACAGAATGAAATAAACCACTTCACTCATGTGATTAAACTATATAGATATGTGGAATTATGAAATACAATTCACCAAGTGGTAAGATAATCTACTATATAAAAAGATAAGGGGGTAAGTCTAATCTTACGTGAATCATATATTTAAAGAATATGTTCCTAAAGATTATGTGGTTGGTACATTGATTATTAACTCAAGTTTTTTGTTATATTATTTGATCTTTTATTTTCAAAATTCTTATATCCTACATGTTTTCTATGAAAATTAAATCATTCCATTTCACCTTATGAATGGATTTGTACAAACGATGAACCTTGGGTAAATATTATCAAAACATGAATAGGTCATTGATCCCTTTTATGATAAATATAAATACCTTATTTTGAAACATAGTTATTAAATTAATGGATTACTGTGATGTAATTATTGGTATAGATTGGATTTTAATGTATAATGAGAAAATTTATATACAACTGAAAGAGATTAATATTCTGGAAGGATATATGTGATCCATTGTATTTAGAGTCTAATATATGTCATCTGAATCATATCTTGATCCACCTTCACTAGCTCACTATAATGAAATTATAGAAGGAGATGAAGAAATTAAAACTATAGATGGGAATGTTATCCGATGAATAGAAGATGTACATATTGTACATGAATACATTGATTTTTTTTGTTGTTTTTCATATAAAACCACCAATTCATAAATATTATTTTTACATTAAACTCATTCATGATCAATAAGATACATCTATAAATACTTACAGAATATCAATAGGGGAGTTATCAGAACTAAATAAACACCTAAAATAGTAATTTATAAAAGGATTTGTTCACCCCTAGTGTTTCTATTTGGTGATCCCATGTTCTTCTTATTAAGAAATATGACCATTTGATGTGTTTTTAGTCAATAAAAAGAAATGGGTCCAATTACTATAAATAAAAAGTTGCCCATATATCTTACTGATGACATTTTTGATCAACTTAATGTAGCTCAACATTTTAAATGAATGATATTTCTCCTTGGTATAATTAACTATGAGTAAAGAATTAGGATATTAAATGGGTGAAATTTCATATTTAGTGTGGATATTATGAAATTAATGTATTACCTTTTGATAGACTAATTTACCTTCTTTTTGTATGAACATAATATACAATTTATTAAAGATATTATATTGAAATTTTATTATGGTATTTATCAATGATATAATTATATAAATGAAAATATATAAAGAGAATAAAAAACATCTGAGAATAATTCTTGAAACTCTTTGTGAATTGAGTTATATGTGTAGTTTATTATATCTAGATTATGAGTTGAAAAAGCATCTTTTAGTAGGAATATTTTCCCAAATGATGGATTATTTTATAATACTTCAAAGATAAAGTTAGTTGAAGAATGACGTAGAATAAATAACAAATACATGACATATATTTTCAATGGAGTATCAATTACACCACAATATCTTCAAATAATATGATTATGTTTGATAGGGTATTCGATATACAACAACATGCTTAAATGACATGTGAGATATTCGACTATTATATATTAGCCAATAAATTGAAAGGTATTAATAAATATTAAAACTATAATGAAATATATATATATATATATATATATATGTTTTAATGAATATAAATTTATTGATAAATTATTTGGAAATAATTGCTTAATTTTTAGTAATCATATTTTATTCATCAGAAATAAATTTTCTTCCAAAGTAATTTTATAAATTCTTATGAGAAAATATTATAATCTATTTATATAAACTCCATAAAATTCATTTGATAAAATGGAATAAGTTTTTTAAATAATCATATAATAATTTACATAGGGTAAAATTATGGGATTTTTGGGAATATTTTTATTTTGTAGTGAATAGTGAAAATTACATAATTTTGTAAAGATGTCATTAATATTCAGAAAATTATGAAATTAAAAAGTCCAATATTTTTTAAAAATTATTTAATTTCAATTAATTCTTTTGATTAATATATTTAATATACATAATTAAAATCTAATCATATTCATATTATATTTTTGAACAAGTTTAGTTTTTTATTTAAATTGAGATTTCTTTGGAAAAGTGTTTTGAAGTGAAAAATGTTTCTGTATTTTGATTAATTAAAAAAAATAATGGTGAATTTCATAAATATTATTTATATATTTTAGATATTATAATTTTATTTTAAATATATATAATTATGATTAATTTTCATATATTTATTATAAATTTAATTTTTCATGAAAAACGCCAATCTTGAAAAAGGACTTTTTCCTTGCATCTACAGATTATGTCAAGTTATGCCACTTCTATGATATGAATTTGGAAAATTGTATTTTGTTCATGGGATAAAAATAAATTATAATATATAATAGGGAATAATTAATTTCTGGTCATTTGGAATATTGAAAATAATAAATAACTTTTGATACGATTAAATAAAAAACGAGTTTATATGGGTTTAATCTAATAATATAATAATTTAAATTACCAAAAAATAGGTCTAAATTTTAATTTTTGAAAATATTTATACCTTATACCATATAATTATTGATAATATTAATGTTTAGATATATTTTAATGTGAAAAACATTGGTACATAATTTTTTTTCAAAAAATCCAAGTTTCTCCTACACCTCATTTATCAAAGGACACAACCCCGTCTCTCTTCATCAATCTTTCAATGCCATTAAATTCCATAATGACCAACCAAAATAATTTCCTTACATCCTTCCCCAATACCTAGATATTGGTTTTGATAATAAATCCATCCTAATAAGGCTTTTGATTCTCAATTATATAGGTTTTCTAAAAAAGAGGAAGATAAAATACACAAGTGGTGAATTGGACTAGAGTTAAGGTTCTATTTTATATAAAACCATTGATGAAAATGTTTTAATTATTAGTTTCCAAACTCTTATATTCATTTATATTTTAAAAGATTTTATAAATTATTTATGATTCATTGGATTATAATGGTCAATTTAGACCTTATTTTTCATTCATTGAAATGATTTAAAATTGAACATTTTTTAAGATTTACATAAAGGACCCTTCATTAAAATATCCTATTTTTAATTTTTACATCCCAATATTTTTCCCCCACGGACATGTTATTGAAAATAGTATACTAATATACTTTTATGGACATGAATATTTTATAAATTTCATTTTTTTATTCTGATTATGGTTTTGAAAAGGGAATCATTTTATTTAATGTTTAACCTTATTTAAAATAGGTTCTATTAGTATGTGTATGTATTCAATTATTTTTCTTCATCAATATAAATGTTAAATTGATTTTTTTATTCCTCCTAGAAATGTTGTGTTTTAATTAATGAAAACACAATATTTCCTTTTTTCAATTCTTTTTGTATTGATAATAGCTTTTAAATAGAGCTGATAATTTAATATATGGTAGTGTATGGGTATGGGTGGAAATAATATTTTTTGAGTGTAATGTTGAAATTTTTAAGTTTTTAATTTTATTATTATTTTATGGTTCTTGGGAATTAAATATGATGATGGGTGGTCCCATGATAAATAATGGATTAGTGGTTATATTATGAACCAAATTACAGGTGGTTACATTATAAACAAAGAATAGGTTTATCTATTATAGCCTTATAATGAATTGGGTATAAAATTTAGTTGTATGGTTATTCAATTTTTAAGAGTAAGATGAGAAGTCATTTCCCAAGATACATATATGTTTTAGCTTTGTTTTGTTTAGGGTGTTTGGTAATCTTGTGATTTTAAAAAAGGCAATAAATGATGTTATTTTCAAAATAATGCAATTACTACTTCTTACGGGTGAAAATTAAATTTTTTTAAAAAACAATTCATTATTTTATCCTGTTTTCATAGAAAAAATTATGGGTTTTATTTCACTATTATGTTTTCTGATTAGTTTTTTTTTAAAATTCATTTGGTAGACATGGTGATTTATTTGGTGATAAAATGATTATTTTGATCCCAATGATTACATCGAAAATGAATATTTTTTCATCTTTTCATAGACTAATGGGTTATATTATTTCTTCTTATTTATATTCCTCATTAAGATTTTTTTTCATCATACATTTTATAAAGATTTATCATAGGGTTTAGGGATGGGTAAGAGAAGGAATGAAATATGTGATAAATATTTATGAATGTAAATGTGTTTATTTTGAGAAGTTTTATATTGTGAAAAAAGGTTGGTATTTTTTATAATTTTCCACATTATAGGATTATGGGTTTTTATGTATGAGTCCTGAAAAATATATATAATAACCTAAATCTAAAATGATTATCAAAATCAAAGAATCTTATTTCATGAATAAAACTAAACATTATGTTATAATTATGGTTGGGTTTTATACTTTATATAAAATTGAATGTTTCGATAAATTTAGAGGTTAATATCTTCGTTAATCATAAGTTAAAAATAATAATAACCACATTTTGTAGAATTATAAGGTGGAATATAGTTTTTTATAAATAGAAAGTGTATAATTAATGGTGCAATGGTTAATGATATCTTGTAAATTTGCCTCTAAATTAGATGGTATATTGTGGTTTATTTGGTATACTGACACTTGTTTTATTAATTGGTTTGATTCTATAGAAAACACATTAATAATGAATGTGATGGAAAATTAGGGGGGTGTATCAATGAGAAATCAAATAAAAAGGTAGCTGTTGTGTAACATCCGGCCCATCTTCATTGGATTCAAAATTTAGAAGGACACTAAATACCCCTATGCAGTTTCCCTATTACGCCAAAGACTAACAATAAAAGCTAATAGAATTATTAAGAGGGGAAGACTTTCCATTTTAATGTAAAACAAACAACCAATCCTGGAATAACCAAAATACCTCTATACGATTCAAGATAGAAAATATTGAATAATACTATTTCAATCAAAACTAAACTCCAAAAGACTACCATAGAGGGAGACTATAAAACATCAAAGTAAATAATAGAATACAAAACCTACAAAACTTATATACTACAAAACAAACTCCATTCTCCAACCATGATCCATGATCCACTTTAAATTATATCCATCATATCGCTATTCCTCAAGAGAGAAGTGTGACACATTATCCTCTCCCATGTCTCGATAACAAATATATAAAAAGTGCCAAAGTTCTGAATTTTTGGTGATTAACGAAACTAATTAGGATTTCACAAAATGAATTCTATACCCAACCAACTATGATATAATAATATATCACATTTATATACAGAAAAATAATATAAAAACAATTTGAAACAGTACACCAATTTATCACAAGTATTTTTTTTAAAACCAAAGATGTTTCCTCAAACAAAACAATTTTCAAAGAAAGAAACAAAACATGTCATCCCTAAAATTCCCTAAATTTATTCCACATTATCCATTCCCTGTCACTTTGAAACATACACAAATAAACACAACCACACACAAGCTTTGTGTTTCTATTGATGATACATCTTCACACCCAAAATCCATCCCTTGATGGTGGTACTTCATTAAAATTATGCATCTCATTCTATACATGATTAACCATTTAATACAACACATGAAAATACATATTTTCCAAACAAATATAATCATTTCAATAAATAAAACATTTATTAATAATCATAACCAAACACATTTCAAAAAAAATTCTTTTTATTGATAACACTTTTCCAATAACACATTTTAATAAATAAAATCCCTTTATTGAAAACCATTTACCATTAATGAAAACCATTTAACCATTTTAAAATCATGAGCTTAAAAGCATGTAACCAAACTCACATTTTCTCAGCATGCCCAATATTTTACAATACAATAAACAGTCACCAAATTTGGTTTTGAACAATCAATTTCACAACACATTCACAATAAATTTCACACCAAATAACAGGTTTGAAATCAAGATTTAATTTTTTAAATAGAGGAGTCGATATTGATGCCCCATACATTAGAATTTGTGGTGAAAATTAAGAGTGACACTAAAATGCCAATGAAATAGGATTGAATCTCCAAATCCAACCTTATATATCTTCAGCTACCATAAAAAGGACAAATCTAATAATATTTTGCATAGAAAACCATTGATCAGTCAACATTGGAACAAGATATATGAAACTGGGTTTAAGGGGAGAATAATATATAAGGAAAACCAAGAAATATAAGTGTAATCAATGACTTTACACAAGAGTCGGGCACCAACGCACTAAAAAATTACTCTGAATTACATAAAAATTCATAGAGAAGGGTTATTAAGCCTTTGAGAGGGAGAAATATTGAGACAAGATTGGATTGTAGAACAAATGAGTGTTCAAAACATATTCCAGTACTAGATCCAATTTTTGTATATCTTGTTTTTTTTAATTTTGCACGATTAGTCACAATGTTAGGAAAACATTTTTCAAACTGTCTGACATCCAATGCTACATGGAGGGCACTGTACCAGGCCACATGAAATTGGGCCTTTGGGCTATGTAATGGGTATCCCACTTCCTAGACCAATGTGGTCTTCTGTTTAATAAAAAATTGGGGCTTTGTACACATCCTTTTAAAAAATAGAGGGCCCTCACATGGTTGGATTTCATGGTTTGAAATTCATGTGCCAACTGTGAAAAAGTACTTTATACCATATTGCACGATTTCTCATAGGAAGCCGAACTATTTTAAAAAACTATGCACCTACCAATCTGCCCTTCCCTTTTCCCATTTCACATTGTTCACAATTTTTTTTAGTAGTTTCGTGGTTTACACAAAACGTGTACCAATCCCGAACCTTTTTAAAATCTACAAAACATTTAAAAAGTTTTCCAAACCCTCAAAAATATCAAAAAAAAACACTCTAAATACTTAAAATAATTATATAACTAGTTACTTAATTTTAAATGGGGTGCTGCATTCTCCCTAACATTGGCCTTTATACCCATAGAATGTAGAAAATTATAATTTCATTGAATGATTTTTTCCATTTCTCATTCATTTCATTCTCCCATTGTCATGTGTCTTATTAAATTCTACAGCACTGGCACAAAACAAAAAGTAGACCAATTATTTTATGATGAAATACATTATCTACTAATCTACCATATTCATTGGATCATTCAACAATGAATCATTCATATTTAGATCAACATGATCTTATCTGATCTCATTGTCATGATCATTCCGATATTTCTTCACCAGAGATATGTGGGAAAAATTATTCCTAGAATTTAACTAATATGAAAATTAAAACTAATATGAAAACTCACCAACCCATTCATGTATTTCAATAGGGAATATGTATTGAGGGGATAACATCCAATTATTCCCAAAAAGATTATGTACTTGCCTTGGAGAGATCCTCATGAACATATAATAACTCACCATAAATGACAACGATCATTGATGATGATCCACATATGATCTCTAACAACTCTATGTAATCTCCATCTTTTTCATGATCAATTGAATCTTCTTTTCTGTCTCAATGTCAATGTTCAGCCTAACCAGTGAAGTCCCACATGTCTCCACCAAACAAAGTGGATAATGAAAACAACACAAATAAAATCCTTCAAAGGAATCAATATGTATTGAGGGCTAATAGGTATTGTGATATGAGAAATCCACTAACAGAACATGCTCATCCCATGAAGATCCAAAATCAATTACAAAATACTGCATCATGTATTCTAATGTTTGTATCATTCTTTTGGATTTCTTGTCCATCTAAGGATGATATGTCATACTCATAGTCCACTAAGTCCCATGGGATTTAAATATGGAAATCTAGAAATGAGACATAAACCTCAGTTGTCTATATGACTCTATTCAAATTTATTTACTATACCAATTTACAACTTCTCATATATTTATTATGACAGGTCATCCACTATATGAGATTCATGAATAGGGATTAAATGAGCTAACATTGTGTGATGATCAATTATCACCCATATTAAATCTTGTTTTTGAACCATTATTGGGATTCCTATTAATAAAAAATAGTTATATAATCCCATTTACAAACATGAATATGTAATCACTGAAACATATCCACATGTATCTAATACACTACCTTAAAATGGTGAGAATTTATGAAACTCAAAATGAATTCATCCAACCTTTTTTTCATACTGACCCACCAAAATAATGCATTAAACGCCTTATACATCTTCTGTATTCTTTGAAGAGGAGTCCATATATAATTGTGTGACAATGAAGACGTTTTTTTGTAACTAGACATAGGTACAACCATCTAATTTATTAACAACAACACTAAACTCCCATCCAACCTCCATCACTCAATGGTCTCCTTACCATTGAGTTTTAACCTCATAGCCACATAGTATGAATTTGATACTTATGCCTCTGTAACTATTTCAACCAAATCATGAAAAAAATAAAGTATAAAAAAGGTTGTTACATCACCTTTATCTTTATATTCCATGTGCATGTGTTCTAGAACCGACATCAACAGGCACTCGTATGAAAAATCATTGGCCAACAAATCATATGACATTCGTCCAAATGAATCAGCTACAAAATTTTCATTTCATGTTATAAGAATCATTTAAAATTCAATTAATTTTAAATTATATATCCATTTATTTATGACAAATTAAACTCCCTTCGTGCGAATACATGTTTTATGCTCTTATTATATGTAAACATAGTGGATTTCTCACCATAGAGATATTGATTGAAATTATTCAAATCATGTACTATAGAATCCAGCTCAAAATATTTTTTAGGGAAATTTCTCACAAAAATGTAAATTTCTTGATCGATACACAAATACATGGTCTCCTTTAATTAAAGCATATACCAACCCTTATTCCAAATCATTACAAAACACCTTTTACCCTTGTCATGATTCTGGAAAAATCCAGATTGGTGTAGATTTATGCTAAACATTCATCTCCTAAAATAACTTATGATATCCCTAATTCCATTATAATAGAACATTTTTACTTGTCAAAACAATCATTTGTGAGGGTAGTGGTGAAACATAATGAATTAAGCATCAGTAATAAATATCTAGACTAATGAAACTCTGTATATCGAAGACATTTATTGACAGTTTCGAAGATATAATAAATTATATAATTTCTATATCCACTAAAAATCCATTTTAGTGGATAAATGGCCAAATAGATGCTTCTCCTCTATCCAAAAATCACACTTTGATAATATGGATGACAAATAAGGATCCCTCAAGATTCCCATAATTTTTACTATGTGTTCCTCAAGCTTAGGAGATGTCCTTGAATATACTAATATTTCATCCAAAAACACCAAAAATTATAATCAAGATACCTATGAAATATCTGATTTGTCAATTCAATAAATATATCAAGTGAATTCATAATTTCAGAAGACATTACCATATATTCATAATGTCCATATTCACTCTTGTAAACAGTCTTTGTGATATCCTCTATCTGAACATGCAATTTGTGATATTCGGATCACATATAAATTTTGGAGAAATACTAATATCCCATAAATTGACCCAATATATCAAAAATGCATGGAAAGGGATACTTGTTCTTTATCATAACATGGGTATGGTTGTGATAGGCCACTCACAACTGAAGTGCTACATCCACTATTTTGACAAAATACTGGTGCTTCCCATAGAGGTGTGCCCAACTAAATTAACCCTTTGTATTCCAACACTTTAAACTACACATCCAATTCCATTAATTCTATTGGTGTCATAAAATAAGATATATGGGAAATAGTGTTTTTCCCTATAAAAATATCAATCATCAACTCCACATCCCTTAAGGTCGTAACCTAGAGAAGGTTTCCATAAAAACATAAGAAAAGTGATCATACACTACTCAAAATAATCCATCCTCAATATCATACATCGATGCCAAATTCAAACGTCCATCTAGAATGATATTGTTCTAGTTGTTGGTTCCAACAAGCCTATTGCACCTTCCTTTATGCTTTTTCCTCCTCTAAATAGACTCTTGATGCCAAATTCTATTATAAATAGGACCATTCCTATATAATAATTGATGAGAGACATGAAACTTATCAACCAATCCAAACTAATTATTTTATCATTGTCATATATTTCTATCCTAGATAAATCACATATCATCTAGGATTCATCAAATATTATAGAACATTATCTACCGAAAAATGCTAAACATTCTATTTTACCAAGAGGAGTTTGATGTGTCAACACAGAAGTCATCATATCAAAATTTAAAACTAGAAAATTTATAGCACAAGAAGAAATAAATGATTTGTATTCACATATATTAATCAAATATTTCGTAAAGGTAGAACTCAAAAGAATAATACCTCTCACTATTGATGATCCAGACTGATCATCCCTCAAACATACTCAGCTCTATATTATTTATTCTTTACCACACTATATTACTTGTTTCTATATTGATATTTCCCCTATTGAGGTGTCATGGTATTCCAAGACTCAAAATATCTATCCATGTTATGTTTATGAGATTGTTTCTGCCACCATCTTCACACCAGAACATATGTCATCTATGAAACAAAAGAATTTCCCCAAACACCTGACCTTGGAGCACTATTATAATAATCCCGAATATTCCATATATTGATTCAATTATTTGATGATCTAGGTTTTTTTGTACACCATAACTTAATCTGTTCCAAGGATCCACACTGGAAACATCCGGGATTTCTATTGGGTCATCGAGGAATGTTTAGTGGTCTAGTAATTTGATCTTGAGTCATACTCCCCCCCCATAAAAATATGTGTCCCTATTTTGCTTATTCCATGTATTAGAGTGGCCATTATTATCATGGGTATCAAAATTATTCCTCACTCCATATCTCATGATATGTACCTTTCCATCATAATTTAACTATTAACCAATTATGTATAATCCTTAATACAGAGTACAATAATCTTCATGTGAATCTTTTAACCGATAATTTATTCAAAGATATGTGCCTTCAAGGATTCCCTAGTAAGAACTCCTTGTGTAATTAAAAATAAATTGATGAATTTAGCCTTTTACTCCATGAAAAAAATATTACTACTTCAATGTGATGAATTATTTTATTCATTGAATATTGGACATGTGATTATAGAATTTTTTGTTTACCAATTCTAAAAAATACTCTCATGTAAACCCATGGTCTATTTTTCCCTAAACATCTAAGTCCCACTACTGGCATTCAAGATCATCTAGCATATATGTTTCCAACATTACATTCAACTCTGCTAGTGTGCGAATGAAATCAAATATTTGATTCACCATGTTCAACCACACATCTGCCTTCCCTAATTCCAAATCACCCAATAACATGGATGGACTATGCTTTTGAAACATAATGGAATGATCCACTTGAATTGGTTTATCCCTCTTGTTCCCTATATCCATTGCATGAAAATCATGGAAAATACTCTAAACCAGTTTTGATTCACTTGTTGCTAAGGTGAAACCACATGCTCATTTTCATTTTCTAGTTGGTTCCTACGACACTTAACAACTTCCATTTTCTAAAGAAACAAAAAACTCTATAATATCAATCATTATCAATTAAAGGATGAATATTACAAATTCTATCACATCATATTATCAAAAAATTATTTTCCAAAATCCAACTATTACCATGTCCAACCCTTTTTTAAAAAGTTCTACTTGATTTTGAAAATCATGTAATTTCAGAAATACCATAAGAATTCACTTTTTTAAAAATATTTATTTTGAAATTAATTTCATCATTTTTCAAAAATGAAAAAATTGCTCTAAATCATATTTCATTACTCAAAATGAAATATTCACTCATATTGGGAATTCATTTCTATAATTCAGGTAATACTCTTCTCATTATCTAAAAATGTGATAGGGGTTTTATTAATTCCTATAAGTCACTCCAAAAAACTTATATAACAGACTCCATGGTAACATGAAGTTCTATATAAACGATTAGTTACATTTTTTTATGCAACATGTTTTAATACCTAAAAATCACACTCCATTATATTAATCTGATATAAGGAATAGACTTGAATTGAAATCAACTATAAGGCCGATATAACTAATGACCACTTGTTAGGCAAGGAACTAACATGATGATAATACTTTACCAAAAAAATATTTTGAAGGACCAGGACTGATACCACTTTTAACATTCATCCCCTCATAATTATCTTGAGAAGGTCGATGTACAATACATTACCTTAAGTTATATCCCCAAGGTTGTAAATCCTGTTAATAAATTCCATGTTCTTCATTAAAAAGTGGTGGATGTTTTTCCCTTTTAAAGCAAAACATCCAACCAAACATGGAATAACCAATAAAACACAACATTATGCATGATAAAAATTGTAAAAAAAACTCAAGTTATTCAATTTATATAAAAAATAGACATAAAAAAGGAGAACCATACCAAAATCCCATAAAATATTAAATTAAACAGTGGAATATATAAATAAAAAAACCAAGAGACTCAAATAACAAACTAAAAGCTCCAACCAAGTTCCATGATCTACTCTACATTAAATCATAATTATCACTATGTGCTACTACAGAAGTGTGATAATTTAACTTATCCTTTTTCTGAATAAAAAATATCTGAAAAAGTAAAAAATCTCTATTGGTAGGGGTGAGTAATAAAAATAATTAGGATTTCCCCAAATTACATCCATACTAATGCCTCTATGATAGAACAAGATATCACATTTATAAAAAATAATTTATATAAATCCCATTTTATTCTATTAAATAATTTTTTAAATATCTAAACTATTGAAAACAAAATTTACTTTCTCAAATAATTTAATTTTTATATATAGTGACCAAATATATCATCCCAACCATTGAATTAACAAAATTTTCATTACCCATTCCATATAACATAGCCATTAAAACCAACACACACAACCACACAACCGCACACATGATTATTGTTATCATTGATTGTGGAATGTCAAGTCCATAATCCATCCCTTGATGGTGGAACTACACAATCATTATTCATACTATTACACACATGATTAATCATTTAATACAACATATTCGATTCTATCTTTTCCGAACCAAGTCAATAATATCAATAAACCACACATTTATTGAAAACCATAACAACAAACCATTCTAATAAAAATAACCATTTTATTAAAAACAAGATTCCAAAAAACAATTCCAATGAAAAAAATCCTTTTTTGAGAACAATTTACCATGAATCAATTCCAAATCACCATTTTAAAATCAATATTTCAGAATCATGTAACCAAATTCATCTTTGACTAACATACCGAATTTTGAATAATACAAAAAACCATCAGCAAAGTATATTTCAAAAAACCATTAAACAATAATTTACCAATCAATTTCACTCAATAACCCAATTTGAAATAAAACCTTTGTGTTCTAGAAAGATTATTCTAGAGTGAAACCACCTACCTCAGGGTTTATATAAAACTCAAATAATTGGAGTAAAACACCTATGAAAGTGGTTTGAATGTAAAAAACCCCACTATAGATCTCTCCTCTTATATTCATCACGGCCCAATAAAATCATATTTGGAATAAAAACCGAAGATATGACAACAAAATAACTATATATTAGAAATATATAGAGGGAGAGAAGTAGATCTAAGGAAGACCAAGTAAAACAACCATAAATGGTGAATTACTGCATTAATCGGGCTTCTTAAGACTATAAAACTCCTCTAGATCACTTCCAAATTGACTAAGAAGGCCTCTGTTGACTTATAAAGGGGGAAATATTCAGTTATGGTATGTTTGGGGAAAATGAGGCATAATAAAAAAATCCTGACCTAGATCCACTTTTGTGGATCTTATTTGTAGACCATGCATGGTTAGTTGAATGGTTACAGAAATAGTGCGCTAACCATGTCTGAGCCACTAACTCATGAAGGACCCTCGCACAGTTCAAACACATGTTTTAGAAAACCATATACCAACCATGAAAAATATCATTATCCCATATTGAACGGTTCCTCATAGGCATTCACATGGTTAAAAAAATCGTGCGACTAACCATGTTCCCTTACCTTTGCATTAGTCACATTGTAAAATGATCCTTGTAAGAGTTACATGTTTTACAAATACCATGAACCAACCATAGTCCAATATAAAAGTTTTGAATACATTCTGAAAGGTTTCAAAACACTCTAAAAATTCCCATAAACACATTATAAACTAAAAATACATAAAATATGGGTTACTTACTTGAAAAAAGGGTTTCTACATATAATGAGACCTTTTATGGTAATTCATATAAATACATAATGAGTTTTAATTGATAACATTGATTAAGGTAAATTTAGAAACACACAAAAAGAGAAAAAAAGGATTTCATAGAACTTAAGGTGATAAAGATAATAAGGTTAAAAGGATTAAATGAATTATGTATGAAGAATGGGGGAGGTTGCACCTAGGAAATGTATTAATAGAACAAGAAGAAGTGTTTTTGTGGTAATGTTGTGAATTGTGGAAAATTATTCCACGAAAAAACGGTGTTTTTGGTTAACAACATGAAGTGGAATGAAATTATACCTAGGGTATAAATTGAATGTTTTAAATGTGGATTGTTTGGAAATTATACAAATCAAGGTCTAAGTGGTAATTCTAGAGAATATGATCAATAAGACCATATAGATAAATTCCATACAATGTATACTTCCATTATAGATGAGATGAGAAAATTATAGATGACATATAAAAGTTATGGATTATATCCTAGATTATGTTTGTAAATTTTTTAATCTTAGGACACGATTTATATTTTTTATGTGGGAATATGATAGAAAATCATTGTTAATGGATTATGAATAACATTTTGTGATTAGTGTATCTAAATTAGGGATTTATGATTTATGATGTTGTGGTATATTTTAAAAAGATAGTGTGTTTTAACTCATCAATACTATTTTGAAATTTTATATGATTGGAGTACATTTAGAGACTTAAATACGTTTTAATATTTGTTTAATGTAAATATAACCTTGTCATTATAATTTGGAAAAGGTTATTTAGGGGATAATGATCACTTAATTTTTTCTTTATAAGTTTTAATGTATTTAACCAGTTATGGTCTATATGATATTTGATGATTCCCATTATTTGTTATGATTTTCACCATATAACTACTAATGTTCAAAAAAATATTCTCTCTTTGCAAAAAGGACATCCCAATGGTCAAATGAAAAAACCTCACATCCAATAAGGATGTGGGGATCAAACCCACAACCAAAGGGTTTCAAGGGAACAATTCATACCACTGGAATACATGATTTCGTACTTTGTATAACATCTTTTTTTCACTCATTTTTTTTGAGATATTATGATTATGTTGTGTTTTGGAGAATATTTTTTATCATTTAAGTAAAAATGTGTTTGAAAATTAATTTGGTTATTAGATGATTAAGGTTATTTTAGAAGAATGATTTTGGGAACCATAAATTATTAAGATAAAGAATAAAATTATTGTATTTTATAGGAGGAATAATGGCACTATTACATTTTTACAGGGGGTTTTTGGGTAATTCAGGTTATTTATGGAAATGATTTGTATATCATTGATATTATATAATTAAGGAAAACAAATTTGTATGAGACAACAAAAATCATTGGTGTTCTTTTGGAATTTTTTTTAAATCATTCTCATATGAATATGTACTTATTCCCTTATGATTCATGTTTTTCAATATTAGCTATGAATTTTTTAGGATAATTTTACACATATTTATTAATATATTAATATAAGATGAAATTTTGTGTTTATTTTTTATACATCTATGATTAATATTTTATTTTATCATCCAATGTTTTATTCCTTTTGGATATTATACAACCTTGGGATAACAATTATGTTTTATTTAATTTTTATAGACAGTATGAATAGTTTTCCCTTTTTTAAAAGTATGTTTTTCATAGATGTGGATTTTATTTCCTTAGGAAAACACAATTCATCATTAATTCTCATTATTTGGAGAAAAAGATGAGATTGGGGTAGAAATTGATTAATGCATTCAGTCCAATATATCAAGTAATTATATTTCCTTATATTTTTATTAAAGATTGTAATGAATTTATCAATGCTAGAAATAGATATTTGTAATGAACATTTTATCTTATTAACTTCATTTATTATGAAAAAATGGAATTTGTTTCTCCTATTTTGTTAATAGTGTTGTGGATGTTGGCTTTCTCATGCCCATTCAAATTCTAGTGACCAATGATCTATTTAAAACACCATTATTGTTGAGTAATTTTTTGTTTATTCTATGTCCAAATCATCTCTTCCCACAATATTCTTCTATATTTAAACCTAGTATTTTCTATTCTAGTTGTCCTTTATAGTTATTTTTTCCTCTTATCAAGAAGAACTTTTATTAACCATTTATATGATGTGGGACTTCAAGAAGGGAAATATAACATGTATAACCATTGATTAATGAGATAAAGTATAATTTTTGAGAATGAAATTTATTAAAAAGTAGAATACAAAACCATTAAAAGTTAAAATAACATTATATTGGATAACATATTTGATAAACAACACTGTTCATAAGTGACCAAAATATATAAGACAATTATAACCAATAAAGTAAATTTTTTTGTATAAATATGATTAAATAATTTATGAAAAATAAATTATAATTTTATTTTAAAAATATATCTATTGATATTTTAGTTGTATTTAATTACACAATTTTATGTAATGGAATTTTATTCATCAAAAATATGTTTTCTTAAAAATTTATTTTGAGTTCATTTTGTGGGAAACCATTATTATTAAATTTTAGAACATTTATAACTTTTAAAACATTTAATCTAAAAAATACAATTATTTTTGAAATAATCATATCAATGTTTAGATATGGGTAATTTTTTAGTTTTTTCAGAAAATGATGACTTTTTAGTAAATAGTGAAAACTTATAATATATGTAACAATTTACTTTTTTGAAAAATATTAGTAATTTTAAAGTACGAATATGTTTGGTATATAAATTCATTTAGGAAAGAATTATTTATTTTTTTAATCCAGTTAATTACATTTCATTCTACTTAATAAGGGATTTTAGTATATGGTTCTTTTTTGATTTTAAAAGGCTTTTTTTCAAAAAAATATTTTATCATAAATAATGTGTATCAATTATAATTATTAAAAATATCCCCTAATAAATAATTTTTAAAATTAAATTTAAAGAATATATATAAAAAAAATTATTAACATTTATAAAAAATTTTAGTATCTATAGATATTTTATAATTATAAAATCAAATATTTCATTAAAAATAAATTTCTTGGAATACATATTTTTTATCACCAATAAATTTTTACTATTTATTTAGATTCTTCAACTATTATAAAACAAAAATATTTATGGAATAATTTTTTTTGAATATATTTTGGTTCTTAAATATATATATTTACACAAAAAACCATGATTATCTTTCTTTACATGAAAATTGAAATTCATTTGTGTTATATGCATCACCGACATTAGTTTGTGTTACACACAACATTATATTTTAATGAGCCACCAGATATAATAAAATATAATTATTAAATTTGATATTCATAAAATAGCCATTGGAATAGAGTGTATGAATATAAGTAACTAAAATATGAAAATATATGGTTTATACATGTTTATATAATGAATTCGTAGGTGTCCAATTAATTATAGATAAAAATAATTACTTTTTGAAAATAAAGTAAATTTTTTTCTAAAAAAACTATTCTATGCACAAAACGATGTTTTGCCTTAATAAATATAAAAAAATGGTAAATTATTTTAATAAAATATATATATTATATATTCAATAAAAATTTTAACATTAATATTATGTGTTTTCTAGAAAACACATCAAAATATATCTAATTTTACCCTTACAAACAGTATTTCTTTAAAAAAGTATTTTTATCGCTTCGTGAATTTTTTTTTGTTTAAAATTAAATTTTCTTACTTCCATAATATTATATTGAATAAAATATATTATTATTTATAAATAAAAATTTCAAAATTATCTTAGGGATTGTTTTTTGATAATTTGTTGAGAAGATAAATTTTACAACGAATATTGAAAAATAATGTGTCTTATTAAGAATTTTCATTTATCTTAAATCATTAAAAAACATAAAAAAATTTAACATTGATTTAAAATTAAAATTAGTTTATTTATTATCTATTAACCCAATTTATATCATTTTAATTTGTTTCCTTTTGATCTTTTACATAAAAACCTCTGAAACTAGTGAAGAATTTCTCTTTGGAAACATGTTTTTTATCACATCTATGATATTAATTTTCAATTATATTTATTCAATTTTACGAATAAAATTTGAAAAAATGGATTTAAAATTTTAGATGATAAGAATTTATATTTTCTTTAAATTTCAACTTATTTTCCCCCTTTCTAATAGTAAAAGCAGTAAAAATTAATTATTCAGCTTAAAGGGAAAATGGGGTTACCCGAGGTTAAACTAATAGGATAAGTGGTACTAAATCAAACATACTTCTCTAAAACACTTTTCCTTGACTTATTTATTCCTTATTTCTTATATTATTTATATAATTACTTTTTGTAGGCTTGTGGAATGTGAAAAATGTACGTACACCTTTCTCTTTTAAAAAATTTCAAGTATTCCACTCATCTCACTTATAAATCACCACTCACTCTCATATACTATAAAAAATTCCAAAAAAATCAGTGTAGTTAGAAAATATTTGAATACATTGAATAATTCAACAATATACCCAATAATATTTTTTTAGAGATTCTACCTGGGAATGATTTTGGTGTAAACAAAATAAGGTTATCTAAATAAGAGGTTACATCACTAAGTGAGAATTTTATTATATTTCATTCACTATCTCCAAAAATAATTAATAAAACATTGTGATTTATAAACAAAATTATATTAAATATCATTATTTTTTTCTATTATGTTCCTTATATACAACCATCTCCACTTCATTCAAATTGGATACAAAATCATTATTTGTGTGTATAGATGACTACCACCTTATGAACCGAGGTTATACTATTTCTATAACCACTTCTCCAATATTGTTATAAATATTTATTAAATTTAAATATATGATATTTATGATATTATTATTATTATATTATTTTTTAATCACAAAATCTTTTGAACATTCATTTCTATAGGAACCCAACAACATCACTTATGTGTTTGGAGGAGTATCGCCATGTGATATGTTGTGATTTAGTCATAATCTAAATGGAATGTAATAAAAATAGGTTTAATGAAAATATATGATATATATAGAATAAAAATTATTTATTAATTTCAATATATTATTTTACATTCTTTCATTCAATAGATCACAAAATTTGAAATAACATTTATGTTAAAGTATGCCATATCATCTCCATGAACAATGTATTTAATTTTCTATCTATAATTTTATAGATTACCATAAATGATTATATGCTGAATATATTTTATATATTTATCATGGTTTGAAGTTTGGATATGTTATAAACATGATAAATGTAAGTATATCGAATGTAATAAATCAAAATACACAGGAAAACTAAACTATTATTATCCAAAACGTGATTTCAACAAGTAGTAATTAATAGAAATGTAATAAAAGTTCATAAGTAGTTAACATATAGTAATGTATATATATATGGTTATATAATATATTTTAAAAAAATATATATTAATTGTACTATAGTTTTGAAAATGAATGAAAGAATTCAAGACTATTGGTATAGGATTTTCATCTCAATTTTATTTTCTGCGAGACACGTGGCATATTTACCATGTTTTTACTATTTTGTATATATTGAAACCATGCTTCTATTTTTTTGAAAATTATATGTAAAATTATCAGGATTTAAATTTTCATTTTATGATATCACTTTCATGGGATTTATAGTTCAAATCCTACAAAAGGGGTAATGGATTGTTGTCCCAATTTTCCTTCTACGGGGAATATGTTGTATTTTTCATCAATATTCATTTAAGAGGTGCATATACCGCCACATTGAAATGTAATTTCATGAATATATTTACATTAATCATATTATTTCTTCATTCAATTTTATTATTTCAAGGGAATTACCATTCATTTTAACAGGTGGTGTTAGGGTCATGTGATACAACCCCATCTTTTATCCGGGTTTTTTATGTTTTTGCTTCCCATGATGAAATATTATAATCCACATGTTAATAATCTCTATAAATTTTATCTATTATGTTAATATCATGAGAATAATTTTTTCCCATTCATTATACTATCTTTATTGACTCATGTGTTGAAAATTTATTTTTTATAAAAATTTCCTTTATTTTTCTCTTAAATCGAAAATCCAACTACTTTCAAAATCATGTTTTATAAAAAATTGATCATGTTTTTAAAATCCATTATTATTTAAAAAATAAACTTTCAACCAAGATTTACATATTTTGAAAAAAAATCAATGAAATATTGAATCCATTTTTTGAGTAATTGATATTTAGATTTTATTGATAATGTGAAAGGAATATTGGATTTAACATGTACAACATTAATGGTTTCTTAAAATTGAATATTCAAATCAATATTTTAATGATTAATTAATGAGTTTCAATATTTATTTTTAAGGAAAAGGATTTAATTTTTTTTGTGGAATTTTTAGTTTTTATTTTTTATTTTTGAAAATAGAAATGGTATCTTCCCCACAAAATATTTTAAAATATTTCAAATGATCCTTTATAAGTTTCCATTGTTACTTATATAAAAATTGATTTTAAAAATGTTTTAGGATTTTTAATGAGTATTTCATTTTATAATATTAATACTCAACTAGAAATGTTCCATGATATATTTAAAAATCATTTTCCATCAAAGATGGATTCTATTGATGTTACTTATACTTTATCAGGGATAAGATTGAATGATATTATCCTTATTATTTATATGGATGGTTAATGTTTATTTAGATAAAATGTTTATGAAACTAAATTATTTTTCATGGTTTATACTATGGTAGATTTATGAAATTATTTGGGAACCATTTTTATTTATATGGGTTATGATATGGTGATATGATGAATGTTTTATCATATTGTGGCACACATATGTATGGTTTTCATTATGAGATTTGTGATTCCTCTATCTTCATACAATTCATTGTGAAAATATTGATATCTCAGGATATAAACTAGAATGGAATGGTGACTAAACCTTGTTCTGTAAGGGACTCAATCAACTATGATTTTCCTTGGAGTGAACATTGACTACTAAATTTTTTGGGGAGTGAAATATTCCAATAGGATTGTTTCATAAATAGGACTTAACTACTAAAGAAAAGATTTTATCTTCTTATGTGTATGCCAAAATTACCTATATTTGTTCAATTTTATTCTCTCACGAAAAATAATATTTTATTTCATTATGATACATGTCTTATAAACTACCAATCATCATTCCAAAACTTGATATTTTGATATTTAATATGGTGGGAATGGTTTTCATATGATATGTTAACTTTATCATTCCACCATGATCAAAAAAATATGTTTACGTATATTCCCTCAATTAAACCTATTAAGAATACGAGCTTTCCCCGTCCTATGTTTACTTTCCCCATGTTATGTAGAATGGTTTTATGTAGGGTATATCTATGATGAGTAGTAAATGAGAACATAATTATGGGAAAAATTGATGATGTTTAACTAAATAAGATTGTTTTGTACCTAGTATAAAAGGTCACTAAACTATTATGAGCCTCATGAGTGTGTTTCTATAATGTAACAAACATTAATAAATATTATATATATATATATATCCGGGTATCATACAGTCATTTTCAAAGGAATAGTTTAGTTATCATTTAGAGACTAGGATGTTAGAAACATAGTGTGATCCCTAAGAATACTTCTGAGTATAAATATAGGGATATATATAAGTATAATTATAATAATGTCTAAATAAATAGAAAATGTCTTTTAATCATGGGAAAGTGTAGATTAATTTGTTTTAAATAATGTATATCCTTTTCTGATTACTACAAGTTGACAAATATTTGGACTAGATTTACCTAGGGGTATTAAATCTAAAATATCAACATTTATTTGGACACAATCATCACATGGTAAAGAACTATTTTCCTTGCTTCTGAACTTGTTTGACACTCCGATTGGATATTCATTTGAAATCCACTAAATCATTGAGAACCATCATAAAGGACTTAAATAATCACCGTGGAATGTTCTTCATAAAATCATATCACATTATGATAAAAGTTAATTTGGATCAGAATAAATATTTTATTTATATTCAATGGTGGGAAATTAAAGGAACATAATTAATGTTGGATGTGATAGAAAATGTGTTGATGGCCAACCAAATGGAAGGGTAACTAGATTTAAGGGTATTATGATTATTTTTAATCACCTATCATGATATATGATTAACAAATTTCATGTTATCCAACTCTCACACACACTATATAAGAGAAGGATATAATTCATTGAGAGTTCATGTGGTGGAGACCATATAATAAAGAATATTTAGTTTCCTTTATACTATGAATGTGTAAAAAATCACTCTATGGAATGTCTCAAATGAATGAGATGATTTTATGTGTATGGAAAAAAGACACAGAGAAAGTAATGTATAGGAAAATGAAATTCAAAATTAACATAAAGGGTGAGAATAATGGTCTCCATAATATTTCATTGGTGGTTGAATGTTTAAAATATGGAATCAATGGGTATCATAAAAATAGATGTCTTGAAGATAAAGATCATGATGAGTACCAGAAAAATTTTTTGGGTGATGATTATTTTATTGATAATGAAGAGACTTTATATTACATATGATTGGAATGATTTTATAAGGAATAAGAATATGAATACTAATTAATGGTGTGGAAATAATGTGGAATAAATAATGTTTTTATATATTATTATTAATGAATTATTAAATATACTACAATCGGCTTGGACATGGTTTCAGATACCCAAACCCATGACCCTTAAAAATTATTAAAAAAGAGTAGAAGTATAATTGACTTGAGGAAATTATTACTTGTGAAACACCACACCCAGATAAAAAACTAAACATACACATCAGATTCCCAATTATTACATTTTTCTGGGCTGGCCTCGACCCTGAGATCCTCCCCAATTAGCTGGATGGCTCCCTTTTTCCCTTAGCATCACTGGTTCATCATCCATCGCCAAAACCTCTATATGGTTCTAATTAGTTTCTTCAGGAGATACCTCCCCATGAAACCTTGAATTCACAACCTAAATAGAAGATATATCATCCTGGTGAGCATTACCATGAGGAGACTCCTCATAAATATCTTGTGGAGCCTTCTGTAAATCCTTGGAGTCATGCATTGCCACACAAAAGTGTGAAGCATTACGAACAGGTTGGTCCATCTCTTTTGGAGTATCCAAACCATCAACAATAGCACGTGTCAAGGTGGAGCACATTCGGTTACTCACAAGGTGATATAAATGGTAAAACACATGATTAATGGAATGATAACCCTTAATATTTTATGATGTTGAGATAATTATGATATGATAAGGATATTATTGATATAGATAATGAAAATTGGATAGAACTGATTACCTTAGAACTGATTAATGATTTTTTTGAGAAATTGGTTTCTTCCATCATATATAGAGTTTAAAACATTTCTTTATTTTTTGAATATATCCAATAATAAAATTTTTAGTGAAATAAGAGTTCATGTTTGTTTTCATTATGTTTTTATAAAAATTTCGGTTATTACCATGTCTAATGAGAATAAATGATGAAGATATTCACACATTTTTCATTTGAAAATTAAGAGAAACTTCAAATTGTTTGGCGGATTAATGATAAGTTTATTTTAATTTAGTTAAGTTTATTATATTTTTTTTGATTTTAATATTTTTTGAAGGGTTTTATGGATAACTAGTTATGAAATTATTTAATTTGTACATTGGATATGATTTTTGAGATTAATGAATTATTTCACCTTATGATTATTTATTTATATTGGATAACATGTACTAACAATATTTTTATGATAATATTTGAGTATAAAAAGAAGTTAATATAATTATATTTCATGTATTATGATCTCTTAGTAATTAAGCTATAATAGAATCATATTCATTTCATGGACTAATAAATGATGTTGAAATTAACCTAGTCCTAATTAAAGGAAGATATTTCACTTATTAAATGAAATGAAATCAAGTATGTAAATTTTCTCTTGAAAATAAATAATCATTAAGAAAATTATCTTGAAATAAAATTGTATACATTTACCTTCCTTTATGATAAATGAGTTTTTCCAAAAATAAAATAATTCATGAATTTTGGTGATTAATATTCTTCTAACCATGATCTCAATCAGCCTCTAGTATCTTATTATTAATTATTTATTTGATGTCTACGTGTTCACTTTCCAGCAATGTTTGACATCCTGGAATAATAGTTATATATTATTTTAGATGATATTCAAAAATCTATTTCTCTTCTTTAAAGATGTTTCTTTTAAAATTTATATATGTTGTTTTCTAAAAAAGGAATTCAGAAATGTTTAAATCTAAATTACTAATCACAAGTTTAAATTCTATGGACCCAATTTGTTCATGGGGGTAGAATATAAGAAACTATCATTTTATATAAAAAAAATATTTTTTGAATAGAGTTAATTTATTTGATATCATGAGTTATAATTAACACCGAAATTTGCCTGAATGAAATGAAAAATTTATTTTTTATTGTGTTACATGAAACATTTAGTTCCAATAATACACAACATACTATAAAAATATTTTTATTTATATGATATTTTTAACCAAGTTATTTCAATTTCAGATATGAATAATATTAAATAAATTATAAAAATATATAACTTAAAAAAGTTTTTTAATGAATTATTTAGTTACCAATAAAATAAAAATGAAAATAAATACAATTTAAATAAAAAAGAATTTTGTTTTCTGAAACCCCGATTTTTATAAACAATAGAGTGTTTTACATTAATATATTAACGAAATAACATTTTTAATGAATTCAATAAAATGAACATATATTATATAATAAATAAATTTTTTTAAATTCATCTTTTGTGTTTATAAGACAAGAGATCAAAATTAATCCGTTTTTATTTTGAAAGAATTATTACTTAAAGAAATAGTTTTACTGAATATTGCACACATTTATTTTAATTATATTTCTAAACATTTTGAAAAATTAATTTCAAAATTAAATTGTTATTTTTAAATCATTGTGTAAGAATTTATTTTTGATAATTTTTTATAATTTTTAGAGAATAAATGTTTTTTGACAAATAGTAAAAATAATGTTTTTTATAAAGAATTTAATTTAATTAAAATATGTAGAAAACATTAAAATTTTATTAATATGGTTTAAAAAGTAAAATAAGTCCAAATATATTTTTAAATTGAATTTATTCAATTTTATTAAATTTCATATTTTATTTTTATACAAACAATCCTTAATCTTTTGAAGGCATTCTTTATCGAAAATATATCATTCATCATGTTTATTGGATTATTATTAAATTAAAATTTTCCAAATATATGAATGATATTTTAAAAAATGGATGCCCAATTTATAATATAAAAAATTTATATTCTTAAATAATTTAAACATAGTTTTTTACAATTATGGAAAGTGAACTATGTTCATATAAATTAAATAGTCAATGTAAAAATGGGTTTACTTTGAGAGGATAAACTAAAATGATAAGGGGTAAAATATGACAACCCTGCTTTTTATTACACAATTAATCATAATTTTATACATGAACTTAACTTTATACAACATAGAATATTGAAAAATATAGTGTCTTTGGATCTTAGGATCATTACATAAAAACTAAAAACATGAAATAAAACATCGTTATTAAAAATGTTCTTTTCATGACCACTACATTCTCTCGTACTTAGCATTTCATGGGATAACCTTAGGAGATGCATAACAAAAGGGTGAGCTATAAAGCCCAATAAGGGAATAAATATGGAATAACATGAGGAATACAATACATGTTAGACAATAGGAATATAAATAGACCACAAGTGAAAGAATAAACATAAATTAATGATAAAGCATGATAATCATAACATGGAAATTTGGCAACAACACTTAACATAGAATTAGCATGAGCTAATGCTCATTACACATGGAGCATGAGTTAACCCTCATTGCACATTAAGCATGAGTAAAAACTCTTCGCACATAAATTAGAATTATTAAACACCCATTTCACATGACTTATCATAATACTATACATTACCCAATGCATTGGAGTGCTATCACGGTGCACCCTTTTTAAACATTTCATTTCATGCATAAGTGTGCCACTTGGAATATAAAACATTGTATCATTCAACATAATCATATATTCAAAGATAAACGAATGTGGAATAAATCTATTAATCTATTTAAACTATAAGTAAATCTTCATATAGGTGAATACCCGTGATAGATAAATGGGCATGGTATTCACTACATAATGACTTTGGCTTGGAAAAGCGTGGTGCAATTTCTGCAGCATAACAGCATGACATAAGAACTCATAAAAATGGTTGATTAGAGAGAAAGAGGTGTCTCATTATATTTACATGACATGGAAAGTAATTTGTTCATATAGATACATGTTCCATCAAATGTAATGGAATTGAGATTCATGATTCAAATGAATTGCTTGAATACAAATGAGGAGAGAGAAATTCCTTTCTGAATTTATGCTTAGTAATGGCTGTACATGGGTGGCATTTAATGGGAGAGAAAGGGGTATCCAATTATTCAAACAAAAATATGGTAGTATTGGGGAGATGTGAAACCATACCCCAATATTTATAATTGAAATTTAAAGCGCATAACAATTTAAAGAATATTGGACAAAAATAAGAAAGGAAGAAAAACCATTACTTGGAAGTGTGCTTCCAAAGGCTTGAGATAGGCTTCTTGGGATCTTGGGGAACAATGGATGGATTATATAGAAGGGATGGTAGAGGTTGGATGAACTCCAAAGGCTTTGAGTGGGGAGAAAGTGCGAGCATAGGATGGTTTATATAGGAAAGGTGGGGGAATTCTTTATTATTTAGAATTGGGACACCTCACATTAAACTAATCCAAACCATAAACCAGCCCATGTTTTTAACCCATAGTTTTTGGAAAAGGGAAGTGGAAAAAAATAATTTATAAATAAAAATTCCAAACTTCTTAAAATAATGGGTTTTCTTATGTCGAGGCGAGTCACACTCCCAAGGAAAACAATTTTAAAAGACAAAATGTTTAATAAATCTCAAAGGGTCCACTAAAGCATTGTAAAATAAATCAAAAAAACAAAAAATCACAATATTTTAATGGTAAAACTTATATTTTCCAAACATAAAGTTTATAGTAGTTTATTACATCAATATTGGGACATTATGATGTCATAAAACACATTATATATTAAAACGAAATTTAATTTTTACCCAAAAAATTGACTGTCTCAGAATATTATTAAAAATTCACCATTGGATAATTTTTACATCTTGATAATAGAAATAATATTAATTTCATCTGAATAATTTTCTAAATATGTTAATTTTCACTTTTAAATTAAAAACAGACATTTATAAAAAATTCATGGGTTTTAAAAAAATTGCTTTCAAACCTTAATAAAAATTAAAATTGCATTCATAAAATTATACGATGATTTATATTTAATAAAAATTAATTTAATAATAAAAATAATATTTTATAAAATAATATTTAATTTAAAAATCCATTATTTCATCAAAATAGATTTCTTAGTTGAACATTAACTAAAAATACTATTTCGGCTTTAAAAAACATTTACAAGGTAACAATAATATATTCATTATTAAATAAAAAATAATGTACATAACTATAGTACTATAGTATTGTTATATAACCCCTTAAAACACCCTTATAAGACTGAAGGTTGAGGTGTGAAATTGTGATAGGCTCCTGGGATGGCTCGGATAACATCGCTCGGGTGGTAATCTCAATCAACTTCCACTTTTCTCGTAGGCAGTTCCGCTCAAGCTTAACATGTTTAAGCTCAGCTTGAGCTTCGGAAAAAGTGAATCCCAATGATTCCACCTCTTTTTTGAGCTTCGACAAATGGGCTTCATATGGGTCAAGTATACTAAATGAGTCCATTGCTTCCTTTTTCTGAGTTAATTGGATTTGTTAAAGTCCATATTTATACTAATCATGTGATAACTGTTCAATTTCTACAACAGAAACAAACACAATTCTTAATGGTATTTTAAAATCCAAAAAAATTAAACAAATGAAGTGTATATTTTTTATAACCATTTCTCATATTAATACATTTAATTAGAACAGGAGATATTTTCATTAACAAATGTTTGGGTTGTTACAATCTTCCGCCTTAAGAAATTTCTCCCTTGAAATTTCCTTTTCCCACACTAAAACAGATGTGGGTAACTCTGCTTCAAAATTTCTCTGATTCCCATGTTTTTTCTTTAAACTTGTGGTTTATCCATAACACCTTGACGAGGGGCATTGTCTTATTTAGTAGAAATTTTTCTTTACTATATAAGATCTTCACTGGTTGCTCATCACGAAATAGATAATCCTCTAACTATACCACCTCTGAAGAGAGTACATGTGAAGAGTCTGGTATGTACATCCGTAAGAGAGATACATGAAAGATATCATGTACTTTGGCCATAGTAGGTGGAATTTCTAGTTGATAGACCATAGCCCCGACACGATCAAGAATCTGGAAGGGTCTGATGTAACATGGACTTAACTTCCCTTTATTACCAAATATCATGAACCTCTTCCATAGAGATATGCGTAGAAATACCATGTCTCCAACTTTAAACACAAGGTCTCGTTGATGATTATCTGCATAACTCTTCTATTGACTCTAGGAAGCCTTGATATGCTGCAGAATAGTTTTCACCTTTTCCACCATTTCTTTAACCATTTCTAGTCCAAGAAGCGTACACTATCTGACCTCATACCAACACGCTAGTGTTCTGCACCTTTTCCTATAAATGGCTTCATATGGTGACATTTGGATTCTTGTGTGGAAACTATTATTATAAGAGAACTCAAACAAGGAAATATTTTTATCACATCCTCCTTTAAATTCCATTGAGAACACTCTCAACATATCCTCAAGTGTTTGGATAGTTTTCTCAGATTGACCATCTGTTTGAGGATGATAGGTCGTACTGAAGTTCAGTTCACTATTCAGAGCATGTTGAAGACTCTTACAAAACATAGAGACAGATCTTGGATCTCGATCAGACACAATAGATACTAGTAATCCATATAGCCTTACCAGTTCCCTGATATATAACAGTGACAGTTGATCCAATGAGAAATCCTCCCAAATAGTAATGAAGCATGTAGCCTTTGTAAGACGATCCAAAAGAACCCAGATTGCATTGTTGCCTTTGGATGTATTTGGAATTATATGGTGATGGTCTCCCATTTCTATTTTGGTATAGTCAATGGTTGCATCATCCCCTTAGACTTCTGCCTCTCTGAATTCACTTACTGAAACACTAGGAACGTTAATGATTATTCAGTGATCTTCTTCTTCATATTATCCCACCAATAATGCTATCGGAGATCTTAATACATCATTGTGTTTCATGGGTTAATAGAGAATTTTGAACAATATGCATCATCCAAAACTTACTTCTTTAGCTCCAGGCAGGATGGAACACATAGTCTTTTCCCAAATCTCATAATTCCTTATTCATTAACATTAAACTCTGAGAATTTAACATTTTCGATAGCTTCCACTTTTCCCTGAATTCCCACATCTTCCTTTTTATCATCATTTAACCTTTCCAAAAGTAACAGTTGAGCAATAATTTGTGAGAGGAATGATGATGTTCCCTTCTTTATGATTTCAATTTCCATCTTAATCAAATCTAAAAAGATTGGATCCTTTTCAATTTTTATCAACAATAGAATCGCTAGGTCCTTTATACATAGGGAATCTGCCACCTTGTTTACTTTCCCAGGGTGGTAATGGATTGACCAGTCATAGTCTTTGATGAGATCTAACCATCTTCGTTGGTGCATGTTCAACACTTTATGTGTGAATATATACTTGAGGCTTTATGGTCCATATATATTTCACACATCTCCCCAATGAGATAATGCCACCAAAATTTAAAAGTGAAAATCACTACAGCCAACTTGAGGTCATGTGTTGGATAGTTCTGTTCATGAACACTCAATTGACTTAAAGCATAGGCAATGGATTTTTCATTTTGCATCAACACACTTCCCAAGCCCTTCTTTGAAGCATCACTGAATACCACAAAAAGTTATCCACTTGTGTGTCAAGTGAGAATGAGCATAGTGTTAAGACTCCTTTTCAAATCCTTTAAGGCATTCATCACTCTTAGAAAACATTACTCCAATATAAGTTAGCTTGGTTAGAGGGTTCGACAATTGTGAGAAATTTCTCACAAATCATTAACAATATCCAGCTAACCCCAAGATGCTACGAATATCTGTTACTGATGTTGGCCTCAACCGTCCCTCAATTGCATCTGTTTTGGAGGGATCCATAGATATCCCATTTCTTGTGATCATATGGACTAAGAATGAGACCTAATTCAAACAAAACTCACATGTGATTTACATTGCATAGAGACTCTCCTTCCACAAGGTCCCTAGTGCCGTTCTTAGATTCTCCTCATGATCCTACTTGGTTTTGGATTATAACATAATATCATCAATAAAAAATCTCAAAAATATGTAGAGGTAATATTTAAAGACTCTATTCATCAAGTCCATGACGATTATTAGAGCATTAGTGAGTCTAAAAGGCATTAATATGAATTCATAGTGCCCGTATCTTTGTTCAAAAAGTAGTCTTTGAGATATCTTCCTACATCACCCTTAATTGATAATATCCTGACTGAAAATCCACCTTAGAGAAGTATTGTTCTCCACAATGCTGATCAAACAAGTCATCAATTCATTTGTGATGATAATTTTTCGTTATCACGATTTTGTTGAGCTGACGATAATCGATGAAAAGGCGCATTGACCCATCCTTCTTCTTGATGAAGAGGACTGTTGCACCCCATGGTGAAGCATTTTGGCGTATAAACCCTTTATCCAGATTCTCTTGTAGTTGGTTCTTCAACTCCTCAAGCTCCACAATAGCAATTATATATGGAGTCTTGGATATTTCAAATGCCCTAATTATATGATCAATTGATAATTCAACATCTCTTCTAGGAGGAAGATAGGGAAATTCCTTGGGAAACACTTCATTGAATTCCCTCACAATAGGCATGTCTTTAGGGATGGTTGTATCATAGGACTCAATCATCTGAGCTAGATATGCATCGTCATTGGACAGTAATATCCACTCTTGAGATGATGGAGCTAAATAATATTCATCGCCCTCTTTACACTTGTATAGAATTGAGGGATGATTATCCACAAGGAGAGTTATTTCCCAATCACCACAATTTATGTTGGCTCTATATAAGGAAATCCAATCCATGCCAAGAATACCATCAAATTTTACCATAGAGAGTATAATGAGGTCCACTGGGATGTTAAATCCATTGATTATGACAAGGGAGGAGTTATATTAATGGGATCCAATGATTTCCCCATTTCCCATACTCACCGACATCTTCAATTCCATGATTTGTGGTGGGTCCAGGATTGTTCTACTAAACTTTTGAGATATAAAAGAATGTATAGAACCTGAATCAAAAAGTATGTTTGCCATTCTTGAAGGAAAAACCATTGTACCTATCACCACTTCATTTTTGGGGTTCATTTCGGTGGTATTGATGGGAAAAAGATCTCCCTTGATTCCTTGGAGGTTGTTGGTTGCCTCCGAAAACACTTGGCTTTGGGAACTGATCTGTAAGATGGCATGGTTCTTTGAAACTGTTGCAATGTACCACATGTTGAGTTTGGAACAGAGCGTTCTTCTCCTCTATCGCAACTACAGGTATTCCTTTCTGACACATAATAGACATGTTTCCTTCTCTTCCACAACTAAAGAATTTCCTCATCCCCTTCAGGAAATTTCTGAGGTGCTTCTTTCCACACATTTGGAAAGTGGGGTGCTGGATCTTCGTAGCACTGTCAGATTTATACATTGGTCAACTGGAATTGAATTCCACCTTATGCTTCTTATCCCCATGATACCCCTAAGATTCTCCAATATCCATTTCTTCCTTGAGGGCACATCGTGCAATTTCCTTGTATTTTTACAAGTCATGGATCGCCAGCGCTTTCCACAGGCTAGGTTTCAGTCCACCAAAGAAGCAGTCAACCTTTCATTCAGGGGTAATGACAAAACCAAAAGCATATCATGCATTCCTTGTGATGTTTGCCTCGTACCCTCCAACAGAATCGTCATCTTTTTTCTTGAATTCAAGGAAGTACCTTTTCATCATATGATGGAGGGTTTGTGGAAAATATTTATTGAAAAACTTCTTCCAGAAATCCATCAATTCTAACGCCTTGATCTCCTCCACATGCATCAAATTTTTTATCAACGTCCACTATTGATAAGCTTCACCCACCATACAGTAAGTAGCTGAGAGAACATTCCCTTTTTAAGAACATTTAAGGATGGATAAAATATTTTCAATGGAGTTGATCCATTGTTCAGCGATTGAGGGATCAGATGATCTATTAAAAGTATGAGGCCTTTGTCTCATGAAGCTCTCGAGAGTGACTTGTTCTTTCTTAGGGGGGGGGGGGTTGAAGGTTCCTCTTGACCCATGTTTCTATTCAAATTTTGTGTTATCTAAGAGGGAAGTGTGATAATGTTCATGATTCATACTCCCATCGTATATGGTATCTCATTAGTATTGTCATCACATTGATCTTCACATCGATTGTTAGCCCGAGTCATCCTATTACCATCCATTGGATGAAATAAAAGGAATGTTAGGGGTAAAAAATAAAGGGTAATCCAAGGAAGAAACTGATGACTTTTAAATAACTTTTATCTCCATAACATATGAATTTATTGGCATTAGTCTATGTTATCCATGATCTACTTTCTAACATATATTATTAGGGAATTTTTTTGCCCCTTAATAATGCTTTATACTAAACTTGTGAATTTACCAAAGCATATCCCCCAAACGTGTCATAACCAAGAGTGCATCAAGGACTATTTTAGTGAACTATATCATGTTTGATTAGAGCTCCAAGTGGTGTTTTCAGGTTTTAACGCTAGGATACATCTCTGCTAGAGCTACCTCTACCTGGTCGTATCCAGACAAGGATGTATTTTCTTGATAAACCACTTACTCAATTCTCACAAAAACATAGGTATGTTTTAATTATACTTATTCTTATTTCTAAGGATTTATAAGGGTTTTTTAATCCTAATACCAGAAATAACTAAACCTATCCTCTAATACCAACTATGAAAACCTTTCTTTTTACTACACAATTAAACATAATTTATTACATTAACTTCACTTGAAACAACATAAGAGATTGAGAGGTCTAGTGTCTTTGGGAATTGGGATCAGTACATTAGAACATAAAACATGAAATACAACATCTTTATTGAAAACATTATTTTCATGACCACTACATTCCCTCTAACTTAGCATTGCAAGGGATAACCTAAGGACATGCATAAAAAAGGGTGAGCTATAAAGCACTTTAAAGGAATAAACGTGGAATAACATTAGGAATACACTACATGTTAGACAATAGGAATATCAATAGAGCACAAGAGAATCATAAACATAAAGGCATGATAAATCATGATAATAATAACCTGGAAATGTGGCAACAACACTTAACATGGAATTAGCATGAGCCAATGCTCATTGCACATAGAGCATGAGTAAACCCTAATTGCACATTAAGCACAAGTAAACCCTCATTATACTTGAATTATCATGATTAAACACCCATTTGACATGACTTATCATGATACTATACTTTACCCAATGCATTGGAGCACTATTAGGGTGTACCCTTCTTAAATATTTCAGTTTATGCATAAGTGTTCCACAAGGATCATAAAACATTGAATCATTCAGAAGAATATTTTATTTCATGGTAAATGAATGTTTAATACATACATGAAACTCTATAAACAATATGTAAATGTTTATAAAGGTTAATACCCTTAATAGAGAAATGGGCTAGGTATTCACAACAAAATGACTTTGTCTTTGAAAAGCACAATGCTATTTCAGTAGCATAACAACATGACATAAGAACTAAAAAAATTTGTTGATGAGAGATAAAGGGGTGTCTCATTATATTTACATGACTTTGAATTTAAGGTGGTCATATAGATACATGTCCTAAAAAATGTTATTACATACAGATTCATGATACCAAATAATTTCATGAATGTAAATGAGGATGGAGAAATTCCTTATGAAATTTTGGCATAGTAACAGGGGTACATGGGTGGCATTTAATTAGAGAGAAAGTGGTATCCCATCATTCAAAATAAAAAAGGGCAGTATGGGGGAGGTGAAAAACCTTACCCCAAACTTTATAATTGATATTAAAATGTCATAATAATTTGATAAAAATTGAACAAAAATAAGAAAGGAAAAAAAATCATTATGTTGAAGTATGCTTATAAAGGATTGAGAGAGGCTTGAGAGAGGCTTCCTGGGAGCTTGGGGCACTATGGAAGGATTCTAGAGAGAGGAGGACAGAGGTTGGATGATCTTCAAAGGCTTGGAGTGAAGAGGAAGTGGGAGATTTGGTGGGTTTATATAGTAAAGGTTATGAAATTCGTTATTATTCAGGTTGGGACACCTCACATTAAACTAATCCAAACCACAAACCAACAAATGGTTTTTTCCAATGGTTTTTGGAAAAGGGAAGTGGAAAAAAAATATTTTATATTTCCAAAGTCCGAACTTCTTAATATTATGGGGTTGGTTATGTGGAGGTGAGTCACAGTGCCAAAGAAAATAATTAAAAAACAAAATATTTAATATGTATTGTAAGGTCCACTAAGGCTTTGTAAAATAAATCCAACAAACCCATAATAACATTATTTTAATGGTAAAACAAATATTGGCCGAACATAATGTTTATAGTATTTTATTATATCACTATTGGGTCATTATGATGTCATAAAACACATTATATATTAAAAGGAGATTTAATTTTTACCCAAAATTTTGACTTTGAGAAAATTATAAAAAATTCCCCATTGGATAATTTTGACATCTTGATTCCAGAAATAATATTCCTTTTGTAACGACCCGAATCTGGAGCCTCTCCACTAGTGCCCCGTACCCAGTTCTCCATAAGACCTCAAGCACGTTTCCCCAAATGCCAGATGTTGCCGACTAGCAGCTAGGGCCTTGGTAAGTTATTGTAGAAACTATGACCTCAATCGGTATGGTATACAAGGTAAGAAAAACAACAATAAACAACAGAAGAAGTAAACAACATGCTACAACTGAAACCCAGCAGCGGAAACAATAACAATATAGTAAATGATAATAATGATCCAGCAAGTACAAGTATTTAAGGAAAACTGAAAACACAACAATGTTTTGAAGTACAACTAAAAAAAAGTTCAAATGAAAACAAGATAAACTCCTCAGCATCACGAGCCCCGGCTCGGTCCCATGCTCTCCAGCTCCAATGCAATCAAGATCTTGAAGTAGAAGGGCTCTTGCCCATATCTATACCTGTAGCAACATAGTCTACTTGGGCCCAAAAGCATGGCCCAAATAGGATGTGAGATATAATCCCAGTGGGAAATCACCCAAAGATTTATGCCTAACAGTCAATGAATACAAGGAAAGAAATAAAACAAGAAGTAGTAAACAGGAATATACAAGAAGCTACAATATATAGTTCTAACAAATAAAGTACACAAGTAACCAGCCAACAACAAGAAGAAAACAGGTAACCCTCTGGGTAACACTCACATCCTAACCCCTATGGTTCAACCTATAAGTACTAGCAACCCTCTAGGAGGCACCCACAGTCTCACCCCTCTGGTTCAGCTATGAAATTAATAAACTCTCTGGGGAAGCACTCAATGTCTATTTCCCCTATGGCCTGCGTCGAGGAACTACAAGAATCTCTGAGGAAGCACTCAACGTCAATTCCCCTAGTGGTCTCGCATCGTAATTAAAAGACACTCTGGAGAATCCCTTCCGTCAATTCTCCCTTTGGACTATTACTCTAGGCTCTCATAGTCCTGAGTGAAAGGTAATATATGCTCAACGTGCATGTACATCGTCCAAGTAAACCTCAAGAACTACTTGGCTATCAACTAAGGCTCAGCAGCATAACAAGGTAGCAGTTCCACTGTCCTACGACTAAGCATGGCAACTGGAAAAATACCAAACAGGCAGAACAAGCATAACAAACATACAACGTACAGTAAAGATACCATAATCATAGTAAAAATATCTACTCTAGCAATCAAGCAAAGCAGGCAATACAACAAAGGTAAAATAGGAACACGCAATACCTCGTTAAAGGGTATTGGTGGAATTTTCACAAAATATTCATCAACGATCTACGGAAAGGAACAAACCAACTACCTTGATCCTAGGAGATCGATATACGTGAACGACGATGACAGATTCCCTAGAGAACGACGTAGATATGAGAAAACGCAGAAAACACTCAACCTATGATAACTTGAAAACCAAGAGGAATCGAGAAACAAGACTCAAGAAGAATGGAGAGCTCACCGCTGCGATTCCAACGCAATCGACCGCACTCGAATCGGAGAACAGACGAAGTGGCGGAAGCTCGTCGAAGATCCGGCCATACGGTCGCTCTCGGGAGGATGGAATATGGAGAAGAAGATGAAATTGGGGGTTTTCCGCGACCCTGGTGTGTTTAGTGAAAAAAAGAAAAGTACACAGTGTGTACTTTTAGAGTACATGGCGTGTAATGGGTCTTTTCCGTACTCCTACAAAATCATCCTCCACGTCACCCCTAAACACCGTGTGTGTGGCCCGGGCCCGGCCAGCACACGGCTTTGAGACGGGGAAGAGTACACGACGTGTACTTAGAATGTACATGGCGTGTACTTCAAAAATATATAGGAAGTTTATTTTTCTTAAAAACTTCATAAAAAGGAAAAGCATACCTGAAAAGAAGATACGAGTTCTTACAAACTTCCCCCCTTAAAGAAATTCTTCCCCAGATTTCCCTAATGAGGCAGAGAAGACGAAACCCCTAACAGCTCTGACCACTAAGATCGTACATTAGCCTCACTCTCCCAGGTCTCGTCCTGTACTCGCCCGTGCTACCATAACACTCATACCAGAGGAATAGACCGCCCTCGAAGAACCTTCACACTGCGATCAACAATCTAGATATGATGATCCTCGAACGATACATCCACTTCAAGCTCGACTTCCTCGGGCTGAAAGATGTGAGACAAGTCTAAAAAGTAACGTCGGAGTTGAGAGACGTGGAAGACGTCGTGCATGGCCCGATACCTCTAAGGTAGCTGTAACCGATAGGGGACCGTCCCCACTCCCTCCAAGACCTCAAACGGCCTGACGTACCACGGATAAAGCTTACCTTGTCTCTGAATCCTCTTGTGTCCCAACCTCGGTGTGACAAGCAAGAAAACCTGATCCCCAACCTCGAACTCTAGAGGTTATCTCCACTGATCAGCATAATACTTCTGTTGAGACTGTGCTGTGTCAATCCTCTTCCGGATCATCTCTATTTGCTCTGAGGTCTCCACAACTAGATGATGTCCCAACAAAGCTGTCTCTCCTGCCTCCAACCAGCATAAGGGTGATCGGCATGGCCTAACGTACAAATCCTTATAGGGTCCCATGTGAATGGTCGCCTGGGAACTAATATTGTAGGTGAACTCCACCAGAGGAATATTTTTCTCCTAAGAACCGCCAAAGTTTAGGATGAAAGCTCGGAGCATATCCTCAAGCACCTGGATCATGTGCTCGGGGTGGACATCAGTCTGGGGATGGTATGCTGTACTCAAAAGTACCCGTGTACCCAAGGCCTTCTGAAGTCTTTACCAGAACCAATAGGTAAAGCGCGCATCACTATCTGAAATAATGGAGTGTGGAACTCCATGTATATGAACGATCTCCCATATGTAAAGTCGTACTAGATCATCAACATTGAAGGTCTCCTTAATCAGCAAGAAGTGCGCAACCTTCATAAGCCTATCGACAACAACCCAAACAGTATCGTTCCCTCGAGGCAACCTCAGAAACCTCGTAACGAGGTCCATCAGGACATTATTCCACTTCCACTCCGGAATGAGTAGCTGATGTAAAAGTCATGCTGGTCGCTGATGCTCTGCTTTCACCTACTGACAAGTAGAACATCTCATGACAAAACCAGCAACATCCTTCTTCATACCTGGCCACCAGTACTGGAGATGAAGATCCTGATACATCTTTGTGATGCCAGGATGAACTGCCCAAACTGAGGAATGAAAATCCCGAATCAGCTCCTCGCGTATGTCTGCTAGAACCCATACACGTCCCTGGAAATGAAAAATCTCATCCCCACCCACTGTCTATCCGGGAAGAGGGTCCTCTCCTGACACACTATCATATAGGACTAAGGCTTCAGAGTCTGATAGCTTCCTCATCCGTACCCGATCAAGAAGTGTAGAGGTAACAACTACAGAGGATAGGAAGGTCTGTCCCTATCCGTCGTGCACCTCTAGGTGCATCTCAGAGAATAGAGCCATGAGCTGCCATTCACTGTTGGCCTCCTGAACTGCCTGAATCTGAGTTCTCCTGCTCAAATCATCTTCCACTGCGTTGCCCTTTCCTGGTGTATAGGAAAGCTCGATGTCAAAATACTGAAGATACTCGACCCACCTGCACTGCCTTAGATTCAGATCATGCTGAGTGAAGATGTACTTGGGACTCTTATGGTCGGTAAAGAATACAAAGTGCTCTCCTGGCAGATAGTGTCTCCAACAGCATAAGGCATGAACAACAGCTGCCAACTCCAGATCGTGCGTAGGGTAGTTCTTCTCATGTGGCCTCAACTACCGAGACTCGTACGCAAAAACTCCATCTCCCTGCATAAGCACAACTCTTATACCGACACTTAAAGAATCATAGTAAACAGTGTAGCTCTTTCCTGGCTCTGGAAAGACTTGTATCGACACTGACGTTAACCTCCCATTCATCTCATGAAAGGCTGACTCGCAATAATTTGACCATAAGAACATCACCCCCTTCTTGGTCAGACCTGTCAAAGGTGCTGATAGACAAGAAAAGTCCTGAATGAAGTGTCTGTAGTATCTAGCCAGCCCTAGAAAACTCCGTACCGCAAAGACATTCTTCGACTGCTCCTAGGAAACTAAAGCTCTCACTTTTTCTGGGTCTACTAATACTCCCGCCTCTAAGATGAAGTGACCCAAGAAGTGAATCTGATCCATCCAAAAGTGTCACTTTTAGAGTTTAGCATACAGCTGATACTCTCTTAGTGTACTTAGAACGATCTCAAGACGGGTATCTTGGTCGTGTTGAGTTTGAGAGTACACCAAGATATCATCTATGAAGACCACGATGAAGGAGTATATGAAAGGATGGAACACTTATTTCATAAGTGCCATCAAAACTGCAGGTTCGTTCGTGAGGATGAACGACATGATTGTATACTCATATAGACCATACCTGCTCTTGAAGGCTGTCAGAGGTATATCTGATGGTCTAACGCACAAATGATGATAACCGGACCTCAAGTTGATCTTCAAGAACACCCAGGCTCCTCGAAGCTGATCCAAGATTTCATCGATCGTCGGCAAAGGATATCGGTTCCTGACCGTCAACTGGTTCAGCTTCTGATAATCCACACAAAGTCGAAGGGTACCATTTGCCTTATTTGCAAACAGGACAGGCGAACCCCAAGGAGAAGTACTGGGTCGGATGAAACCCTTTGCCTTAAACTCCTACAACTACTTCTTGAGCTCTTGGAACTTAGGTGTAGCCATCCTATAAGGTGGAATAGGAACCGATGCCACTCCTGGCATGACCTCCAATGATAAGTATACCTCACGCTCTGGAAGCAAACCTGAAATGTCTTCTGGAAAGATATCCCTGATGCGATCCACCACTGGAGGAAATTCCAGCTATGGAGTCCCCTAATCATCCAGATAAAGAATAGAAATATGGGTTGTCACCCTTCCTAGCCCATGATGCTTGAGTCCAGCTCGACTCGCCTGAACATCCCATTCTCCTCTATGAAGAAAGGATTCACCCTCTGGTGAAATGAAACTCACTATACGGCGATAATAGTCGACGACTCCCTGGAGGGGAACCAACTAGTCCATCCCGAGGATGACATCATATCATGTCATCTCTAGGACATAGAGAAACCATAAGAAACGATACCCTATAACCTCGAGAGGGAACTCTATACACTGGCGTACACTAGATATCCTCATCCCCAAAGGTGTGTCTAGAGTCAACGAGTCGGCAGAAGAAAGGACACAGATCCCAACACTCTCCACAACAGCAACAGAGATAAAACTATGTGTAACACTAGTATCGAAAAGAGCTGAAGATAAAACTGAGGCTACAAAAATCATAACTCGAGCAATAGAAGGGCCAGGATCCTGCTCCCGATAGGTCTGTTCCATGGTGAAAGATTGGCCTGCACCGCGGCCCTGCACCCCTGACTGACTACTCTGAGCTGAACCTCCCTACTAGTACTGAGGGACTGGTGGTTGACCGCCATGGCCTCGACCTCCACCTAGGCTCGAACGACCGGAAGAACTCCAGTTCCCCGACTGATGAGAGACTGGTGGGACTACTACTGAACGAGGAGTCATAGAAGAGCCCTAGTCACCAGATATTGGTGAGAAAATCTAGAAGAAACATTGAAGGTGGCCCATCTTGCTGCAAGATTGGCACTCCATGGGGTCCCTCTGGCACTGCGGCCTCGTGTGCCCTGACCGACCACACTAGTAGCAAGTCACGTGGTTTCCTGATGATGCATCACGCTTCCTCGGGTCACCGCACATAGCCTCACTATGTTGCTTCTTATTGTCATCTAGAGGAAAACTAGCTCTGGAAGTAGAACCGCCCTGGCTCGCAGCACCAGAGTCACTCAGATTGCGCTCCGCAATCAGTGTCTGGTTGACGATGGAAGTAATGGAAGTCTGCTAGAAGATGTTCACCTACGAACGGATCTCCCTCCTGAGACCATCCTCAAACTTCCTTGCTAAGAACACCCCAATCCCATCCCAGAGGGGTGTGAAGCGCTGTAGCTCGGTGAAACGAGTAGAATACTCCATGACAGAAAGAGTACCCTGCTCTACGCTCTTGAACTCTCGGGCTCGATCGGCCCTCAGGGTCTCCAGGTAGAAGTAGTCATAGAAAACGCCCTGGAACGCCTCCCAATCCATAGCCTGCTACTGACCTGCCTGTGAGATCATGTCCCACCACCTCTTGGCGGGGTCTCGGAGCATGTAGGTGGCGATCTTGACCTGCCTCTTTGGAGGCATCTCCAGATGCTCTAAGATAGTCATCATGGCTTCCAGCCATGACTCTACAGCCTGAGGTCCTCTTTCCCCCGAGAATGTAGGAGGATTCTCCTGCTGGGAAACCCACATCAAGTCTGCCATAGTTGTGGTAGGAGGTGGCGCTCCCTGGATGGCCTGCATCATCCTCATGAAACCTTCCCTAACTGTGCACCAGCACCCGCAACTGGTATAACATCCGGTGCCAAGGCAAGCCCGACTGGAGGATCGATAAGAAGTCGCTGATCAGCACTATCTGGAGTCTGATCACTACCTGATGAGAGACGTATGACCATAGGATGTCTCGGAGGCATAGTTTTGAAAGATCAAAAGTACACCTTAGATCAGAAAAACAAGGAAAGAGAACACAAGAGTACAAAATGGGAACAGGGGAAGTAAAACACACAAGGTTACAAAACACAACTACACGTCGTGTAAAAAAACTACACAGAGTGTCTTCTTAAGCCACTGACATGGGAGTGTACTTATTCCCTACAAATCGTGTACACCTCAAACTACATAGTGGGTTGCACCCACACACGGCGTGTACTTGGAAACTACTCGCCTTCCCAAGTCTCTTTACATGGCTAACCCACATGGTTTTTCCTAAACTGAGACTACACGGCGTGTTCTCTACGGACACGATGTGTAGTGGACAAGGCTTCAGTGGCCAATGTTTTTAAACACACAGCCGTTTACAAGGCTGAAACTTACATGGAGTGTTCTGAACAAAAACGATGTGTATAGGTAAGGTGACACCATCCTGTGTTGTTTGTGACATGGTCGGGTACCTAGCAAGACTACATGACATGCTCCAAGAGCAACACGGCGTGTCTGAGAGACAGTCACGCCGACCCGTGTTGTTCGTGACACGAACAGGTTTCTGGAAGGGACTAGACGGCGTGTTCCATTACAACACGGTCTGTGATACCCGAGCTTCCCCGACTCATGTTGTTAGTGACACGGCTGGGTACACTTCTCATTACTACACGGTGTGTACCTACATACATGGCATGTTCCTAAAGTTACTTTCACGACACCGTGTTCTGCTCACACGGTCAATGAAATGGCCTAAAAACTACATGGCGTGTATCCAAAAAGTACACACCATGTATTCTGGGTTTTTCTGGGCAGTAGCTCAGAAACTGCTCGGACTCCCAGAAACACTAGAAACAAGGGAAAGAGGTGCCAAATTCCGATCCGCGAGGGCCCATAATCTCCATGAATCAAAGCCTGGCATCTCCCACAATCACATACAGGGAAAACAAACATCTCTCTAACATAACAACATGGATTCTACCAAGTATCTAGCACAACAGTATGCATAATCTACACAAAGTCTATCACAACATCATGCAATAGCTAATGCACCCTAGATGGCATGGCAAGAATGCATGACATGTGATTTCTAGAAGTCCCTATATGATGCATGAGATGGAATACCATCATCTCATCTGTTTGTGATAGAAATAGAACTAAAATATCAAAACAATAACCGCAAAAGTCATGCGAATCACTCGAGGTGAAAACATATCAACCATAAAAACCCAAAACCAGCAAGCTGCAATTAACGAGGTAGTATGGCTTTTCCCTGTACATAGGTTAGACACTCTCGATCAGATCTTAATACCAAGTACCGAATTCATTCTATCCCTTGATAAAGTCTCCAAATAGTAAAGCAAGAGAAAATAACTCCTCTAATACCACTTTGTAACGACCCGAATCCGGAGCCCCTCAACTGGTGCCCCGTACCCGGTTCGCCACATGACCTCAAGCACATTTCCCCAAACTCCAGAGGCTGCCCACTAGCAGCGAGGGCCATGGTATGATATTAGGGAAACTATTCCCTCATTTGGTAAGGTATACAAGGTAAGAAAAATGATAATAAACAGCTGAAGCATTAAAAACCATGCAACAACTGAAACCCAGCAGCAGAAACAATAACTATATAGCAAATGATAATAACGATGCAGCAAGTACAAGTATCTAAGGAAATCAGCAAACACAACAATGTGCTGAAGTACAATTGAAAAACAGGTGCAAAGGAAAACAAGATAAACTCCTCAGCATCGCGAGCCCTGGCTCGGTCCCATGCTCTCTAGCTCTAGTGTAATCAAGAACCTGAAGTAGAAGGGCGCTTGGCCCTACCAATAACTGCAACAACATAGATTTCATGGACCCAAAAGCATGGCCCAAAAAATGTGTGAGATACAATCCCAGTAGGCAATCACCCAAAGATTTGTGCCTAACAGTCAATGAATACATGGTAAGAAATAAAACAAGAAGCAGTAAACAGGAAAGTACAAGCAGCTACAATCCATAGTTCTAACAAATAAAGTACACAAGTAAGCAGCCAGCAATAAGAAGAAAATAGTTAACCCTCTGGGTAGCTCTCACAGCCTAACCCCTATGGTTCAACCTATAAGTACTAGGAAACCTCTAAGAGGCACCCACTGTCTCACCCCTCTTGTTCAGATATGAAATTAATAGATTCTTTGGGGAAGCACTCACCATCAATTCCCCCTATAGTCTCGTATCATGCTAAAGGCTATCCGAGGAAGCACTCAACCTCTATTCCCACTATGTCCCGCGTCGAGGAACTATAAACTCTCTCAAGAAGCACTCAACGTCAATTCCCCCTGTGGTCTCCCATCTTAATTAAAAGACACTCTGGAGAAGCCCTTCCGTCAATTCTCCCATTTGTCTATTACACTGGGTTCTCACATTCCTCAGTGAATGATAATACATGCTCAGCGCGCGTGTACATCATCCATGTAAACCTCAATAACAACTTGGCTATCAACTAAGGCTCAGCAGAATAACAAGGTAGCAGTTCCAGAATCCTACTACTAAGCATGGAAACTTGAAAAACGCCAAACAAGCAGAACAACCATAGCAAACATCCAAAGTATAGTAAAGCTACAATAATCACAGGAAAAATATCTACTCTAGCAATCAAGCAAACCAGGAAATACAACAAAGGTAAAACATGAACACGCAATACCCCATTCAAGGGTATTGGTGGAATTTTCACAAAATATTCATCAACTTTCTACGGAAAGGCCCAAACCACCTACCTCGATCCTAGGAGATCGATATAAGTGAATGATGACGAAAGATTCCCCTTAGAACGATGAAGATCTGAGAAAACGCACAAAACACTCAACCAACGATAACTTGAAAACCAGGAGGAATCAAGAAACAAGACTCAAGCAGAAGGGATAGCTCACCACTGCAATTCCAACACAATCGACCGCGCTCGAATTGGAGAACGGATGAAGTGGCGGAAGCTCGTCAAAGAACCGGTTGTACGGTCACCCTCAGGTGGATGGAATCTGGAGAAGAATATGAAATCAGGGGTTAGGAGTGACCTTGTTGTGTTTAGTGAAAAAAAGAAAAGTACATGGTGTGTACTTTTAGAGTACACGGTGTGTACTGGGTCTTTTCTGTACTCCGCCAATATTGGCCTCCACGTCACCCTTACACACCGTGTGTGTGGCCCGGGCATGGCCAACACACAGCATCAAACCGGGGAAGAGTACACGACGTGTACATAGAAAGTACACGACGTGTACTTAAAAAATTTCTAGAATGTTAATTTTTTCTTAAAAACTCCAGAAAAAGGAAAAGCGTACCTGAAAAGATGATCTGGGTTCCTACACATTTTATGTAAATTATTTTCTAAATATGTTAATTTTCACTTTTAAAATATAAACTGACATTTAACAAAAATTCATTGGTTTTGACAAAAATAGATTTCAAAACATAATAAAAAATATAATTTCATTAATAAAATTATACGATCATTATATTTGATTTAAATTAATTTAACAACAATAATAATATTTTATTAAAAAAATTATTTAATTCAAAAATCAATTAATTCATCAAAATATATTTCTTAGTTGAAAATTAACTAAAAATTATATTAGTGGTTTAAAAACTATTTACAAGGTAACAGTAATATATTCATTATTATATATAAAAATAAAGTAAATATACATAGTATTAGGGTCTTATTAAATAATCACTTAAAACACTCTCCTAAAACCGAAGGGTGAGGTGTGTGATGGGGTTAAACTCTTGGGGTGGCTCAGATAACATTGTTCCGGTGGTAATCTCTATCAACATCCACTTTTCCCATAGGCGGTTCCGCTCAAGCATAACATGTTTAAAATCGGCTTGAGCTTGGTCAAGAGTGAAGCCCAATGACACCACCTCCTTTCCAAGATTTGACAAATGGGCTTCTTACGGGGCAAGTCTACTGAATGAGGCCATCACATCCTTTGTCTATGTAAATTGGATTTGTTCATGCCCATATTTATACTAATAATGTGATCACTATTCAATGGATAAAATAAAAACAATCACAATTCATAATGGTATTTTAAAATGAAAGAACATAAAATAGAAGAAGTGCATATGTTGTATAACCATTTCACATATCAATGCATTTAATTAGATCAAGAAGAATTTTCATTATTAAAAGTTTTGGATGTTACATAAAATGAATATGAAACTCATGAAAAATAAATTTTATAGAAAAATTTATATATTATAACATATATATTTTGATAATAACCTATTTTGGATCCTTTTTGAATTTGAAAAATATCGGCAATCCTTCTTCATTTTGAATATTAAAATCATGTCACTCACCTTACTCATAAATGGCCACCACCAATCCTATAATTGTCAAAAGTAGAAAAAACAATTTCGTCCAACACCTCACAAAATCCCTTAATTACGTCCCCTCTACCATACTATAATCCATACTATGGTCAGAAATCCATCTTATGATGTATTTGGATGCAAACCAAAAGAATTATTATGCAAAAAATGTAACGTCTCCAATCATGTGTTTTATTCTTCTTCTTCCTCCACCTACTTAAATTAATTTTAAACCACTAGGATATTAGAAAATATTTATCATATATATACTTATATTTTTTTAATGTTAATTTCTGGACCTACGACCATCTGCACCTCTATAAAATGAGATACAAAATTATCATTCATGTGTAATACACACACCACCTCATGAACCGATGTTATTCGTTTTCAATTACCACCACAAAAAAGATAGGTAAAATGATGGATTGAATATTTATATATGATATATATGTTATAATTATAAAAATTTAATTTTTATATCATATATAACTTCTTACATTTCTTTCTGTGGGAATATGACAACGACACTCATGTGTACAGTGGACTATTGCCTCATAAAGAGATGTGAATCATTCAAACATTACAAGAAATGTAATAATGGTGGTTTAAATGAAAATATTTGATATAAATGAAGTAAGATATATTATGTAATTTTAATATATAATTTACCTTTAATTCATTCAAATGATTAATAAAATAGAAAAATCATATGTATGTAAGGCTTACCATCCCCATGAACAATGTATTTAGATTTATATGTGTAACTTAAATAGATCACTATATCTATATATATAATATATAATATATTTATTTTATATTTAACATTCTGAACGTTTTTTAGCAACTAAATATTTAATAGGGCTGGAAATAAAACATAAAAAACATGAAAAACAACACCATTATTATGATAAACATGGTATTAATAAGGAATTGTTAATAAATGTGTAGTAAAAGGTAATTAGTTAAACATATATGGTATGATATGTATAATTATGTTTATTTAATATATTTATAATCGAATTATAATTATTATATAGGATGTTATAATTTTTTTGAAGGATGTCATGCCTTATCAAAATGGATTTCAATCTCACAATAATTTTCAGTGATACATAGTCAATATTCACCATTTGTTTCATTTATGTGGTGTAAATACATACCATGAATGCAACATATTATTATTAAACTTCAAATTATGTGTATTTAAAAATACATTTTATGATCCCTCTTTCATGGGTCTGACAGTTCGATAGTTACCAAATCGGTAAGCGGGTTTTTTTATCAACTTCCAATCACCACTTCATCAATTATATAATAGACCTATCTTATTTTATGAGATGTATATAAGTCCCATTTGACATGTAATATAGTGAATATATTTATTCAACTGATATTATACATTTAATTTATATTAATTATTTAATGAGTATTATGATTTGATGTTACCAATGTGTTAAGGGTTTTATAATACAATATCATTGATTTTAGGGTTTGGTTATGATTATGATTTTGATAATGAAATTATACAACACATATCTTAATAAAATGAAGAAATTTATTATCTTATAGTTCATTCTAGATAATACATTATTTCCCATAATTTTCCAATGTCTATGTATCACAGAGTTCTAAATAATATTTTTTAAAGAAACCCATTTTTTACTTCTATCTTCCACTGAAAATATTTTTATTCTAAAATCATGTTATTTTTAAAATCTTATAGAAAAAATAAAAAAACTTATAAATGATTTATTAAAGACATTTTATCTTAGATGTTTACTCATTAAAATATTTATTTAAAGTAATATTTATGTCATATTCCAAACAATTTCCATTTGTATTTTACTAAAATTTTGAAAGGATTCATTTTTTTTAACATATACGACATATAGGGTATTTTCCCCTGAACAGAACTATTCATTGATTTAAAAATTACATTTTATGATTCAGTGTTTATTTTTAATGACATTAATCTCTAAAATGGTTTATGAATTTTGAGTTTTAAAAAATAATTTTGTAATTTGAGTGGATATTTTCGTAATGATATTTTTTATAATTATTTTAATGAATCACTTATTAGTTACCAATGTTATTTAAATAGAGTATAATTTTGAAAATTTTTATGTTTTTATATGTTTTTTTCAATATAGAATGGATATATTCTTCATTAAATAATCTGAGTGATCATTCAAAATAATTTTCTATCTATAATGACATACAATGCTTTTACTATTGATTTACTTGGGATATGACTGAATGATGTCATCATTATTATTTCTTTTGATGGTTATGTGTTATATTGATGAATTTTTTATGAAATCCATTAATTATTCATTTATAATTATATATTCAATTGATGAAATTTTAAGAAAACATGTTTTTATTACATGTGATATGATATGATGATATGATGAATATTTTAAGATACTGTGTAACACATAAGTATGATCTTTGTAATTAGATCGGTGGAGCCTATATGTCCATCAAATGTATTTGGTAAAGGTTGATATCTCATGACATAAATTGAAAGGAATAGGGATTGAACCAAGTTCATCATGTGTCTCTATCAACTATGATCGTATTTAGAGTTGAATTTACAACTAAAATCGTTTGGGGAGTAAACCCAATAAATTATAATAGTTTTATAAATGACTGTTGACTACTTTGGAAAGTATTTCTTATTCTTATGTCTATACCAAAACACCATGAATTTTGTTAATGTTATTGTCTCATGAATCATGATATTATATTTTCTCATGATTAATTTATTTTGATTTATAAATATTTATTCCAGGGATTAATATTTTGAATTTTGATATATAGGGTATTAATTTCATTTTTTATTATCATGTTCTCATACCATTATGCTCATGTTATTTTAACATATTTTATCTTTTTTACTCGTAATGAGCATCTGAGTTCACCCTATTTTATGTTTCCTCTCACTAGGTTATAAAACAAGGTTTTATATTGGGAATCTATATGATGAGTAAGAAAATGGGAAGCTCATTGTGGTAAAAGAGAAGACCATTTAATAAATAAGAGGATTGTGTACGTAGTCTATAATTGAAATAAATGATTATGATCCTCATGTATTTGTTTGTATTATGTAATAAATATTCTGTTATATGATATAATATATATGTATTAAAAGACTAGAACATTAAACTTCGTATCAAATAAAAATATTAGATAAAATTTGGAAACCAGAATGAGAAATCATTAGTGATATCCCTATGGATATTTCTATAGATATTTCTTAGGCTAAATATAAGGATGAAAAAAAGTAGAGTAAAATTTCCTATAATTTTAGTGACTCATATAGGAATTTATTTCTATGAAATTACTTCCCTGACAGTATTCTACATGTGGATGAGGTTCTGGAATATAGATATCTACGGAAACAAAAACAAAAAATGGTGCATTATGCTGGTCTCGATCACCAATGAGTTCATGATGATGATCATTTCTGGACAACTAGTCGAACAGTATTAGGGGATATGATTACAAAATTACCAAAATATTTAAAAACAATCAAAAAGTATTTATAAAATTAATATAAATGACATAGTATTGAACTCAAATTTCATAGATTAAAAATATGTTTTCATGATTTAGATATCCAATAATTAATTTTACAAGAATATATAGTTTCCCTATATGATTGTTGTTTATCATCCTATGCCTTTTGATTTATTAATGGAGGAAAGAAGAATGAACTAGGTCATCATTTAATGTGTTAAAAAATTAGTATATGAGAAACTAAAATTTATTATGATAGGATTTAAGGACATTGTGATTATTCTTAATAAGATATCTCATTATATTATAAACAACATCAACTTTAACCAAATATCAAAATCAAAAAAGAAGTGATGAAGAGATTTAATTGTGAATTTGGGTGGTCAATACTATAGAGGAAATTAGTTCAATTTCTAATATGTTAGTAAAATTTAAATAATTACACTATGAATGTATCAATTGAAAGAGAAGTTTTTTTAGTTTTGATAAAGACACAAATCATGTTATTTAAAAAGAATAATGAAATGTTTTCTTAACTAAATGGATTAGAATAATTGTACCCCTAAGTTATTATAAACAATTGAATGTTCCTAATGAAGAATGTAGTGGTGATTTAAAAATAAATTCCATAAAAATAATGCTCATGAAATTAATCATCAAGGTTCTATGAGTAATGGTTATATTGTTGGTGATAATGACACTACAACTGTCATATTAAATGATATAAGTGTTATCGAATAAAAAGAAAAATCCTAATAATTAGTGTATAAGGAATATAAAATTATTTTTGTGTAAATGAATTGGATTCGATGAATCAAGAAATTTAAAAGGATTGTTTAGTGATTTTTTTTTCATTATAGATTTTCAATATTATGATTAATAATGCTTATTAACTAGAAAAATAATTTAATTGAGAGGTGATATTCATAGGAAAACACATGATCAAGGGAACAATCAATAAAAATATGTTCATAATGTTGAGATAATTATATTAGGAAAATGAAATTATGGATATTGATAAGTTAAATTGGACAGTACTTATTTTCTTGGAACTGATTAGAGATTTGTTGAAAAAGATTTCTATGCTCTCATAGATGGATTTTACTGAATTTTAGGATTTAGGGAAAATAACTCATAGATATTTTATTTATATAATAAAGAATATTTTATGTTTTCTATAATGTTTAATTTTATTCATGTCATTACTCCGTTTCAAGAGAATACATGATGAATTTATTCAAATTTCTTGTATATTAAAATATAAAACTACTTGTTGTTTCGTGGGGGATTAATGAGAAGTTGAATTTTAAATTTAGTAAACTTGTTTCTAAACCATTCAATTTTAATCTTATAAATGGTTTATATGGTTAACCTTTTTTGGAATGTTTTAAGTTGAAATTTTTGTAAGGTTTTAATGTATAACATTTTATATAACTATATGAATATTTATGAATATTGGATAACCTATGATAACTATTTTGTTATTATTATATATTGGGATAAAAATAATGAATTTTCATTTTATTTTTGATATTTTGGTCAATTAGTGCTTTATGAATAAAAATTTCATCAATATTTCGTAGAGTAATAGTTGAAGTGGAAGTTGACCAATGCACAACCAAAGGTTGATATTGTGATTGTGAAATGGAATGAAATCAAGTAAGTAAATATTCATATGAAAATTATTATGGTTTTAAAAACTGATCATAATATAAAATATTATATATCAAAAATAGTTTTTGATGAATAAGTGGTCTCTTAATATATCATTTATTTAGTACATTGTGGGCATTAAATTTCACTTGATTGTATTCTCTATTACACTAGATCATTATTTGGGTGTTTTGTTTTCCCTTCAATGAAAATTTATTCAATGCCACCAATTTTTTCTTAAATAGGTACATAGTTATGTTTTATTTTAGATAACCATCACTGATAATTTTATCTATTTTCAAGTTGATTTTTTAGTATTAATTTTTATGATTTTGGTTTCCAATAAAAGGAACATCAAATTTTAAGCCCTTGATTACCTAACAGAAGTTTAAATTGTAAAGAATCAATATATTTATGGGATACAATATATCTCCTTATTATTTAATGATGTTTTTTTAAAAATAGTTAATTTATTTGATTTATTATGTTATAGACAAAACTGTATTTTTCTAGAATAAAAAAAATCTTGCTTATCTTGTAATAGAAGAATCACTATGATTATATTTGGTTATATGAAAAAACATGCTTTAAAAAATGTGAAATAAAATTAAAATATAATTATTTAATATGATAGTTATCACTCAATAATTTTAATGGTAGATAAGAAAATGATTAAAAAATTATGGAAATATATTGGATACACATGTTTATAAAAATATTTAATTGTTGAGAAATTAACCATAATTTAAAATAATTTCTATTTAAAATTAAACAATATTTCTTATGACAAAATACTATATTTTTTTAAAAACAATTTCATCAAAAAAATTTAAAAAAAATTCAATTTTTTGTGAATTATTTTAAAGAAATTTATATATTATATATGCAATAATTTTTTTTACATTCATCTTATTTATTTTTTATATAATATATACAATAATTCCAAATTTTATTCTTAAAACTATATTTATATATAAAAATTTTCATATTTTTGGCAATGAATTTTTAATATAAATTATTTAAAATTATGAAAATTTATGTAAAATAATTAAATTAATTTTTTTTGGAAATAATTATTTCAAAATTATCATAGGGTTAGTTTTTCAGAATATTATGAGAAGATAAATATTTTTAATTAATGGTGATAAATTCTAGTTTATATTAATAAATTTCATTTCTTTTTAAAAATCATAAAATATACAAAAATTCATATATTTATAATAGATATATTATTCAAATATTAAATGTCACGACCTGTCCCCCGGGGCCCGTACCGTGACTACCCCAAGCCATCCTTTCATAGGCTTGGGGCTGGAAACTAGCATCGAAGGCGTATTCCCTATAAATGGGAAGGAATTGCCTTTATAACCTATTAGAATACGCAACCAAGCACACAACAAGATATGAACTCAAGTAAACTGAATAGTAATCAGAGTATGTGTAGTAACTAAAAGGGGCCAGAATACAAGCCCAACTGGAAAATACAAGGAAAACTAAAAAGTTCAAGACACCTAATAGGTGAGAAACAACTCCTGGATCGTCTACCATGGATCCTACCTGAAGGGAAGGTACAACTCACGATTAGCCGTCTCTGTAGTTCGCCTTGTCTAATGTGCACCTCTGAGCTACCTCCATTCCTAGTACTCTCATCCTCTGTCAGCATTGTCCATCTTCTACACCAAACAAAACATGGTTCATGTATATCCCCTGCTGGGGTTAGTATAACAATACTCAGTAGAGACCCCGAGACCCTCAAGGTCACACAAAATCAACAAAGGATAAAGCACAATGGAATGAAACAACTCATTACCCTTCTTAGGTATATTCCAATACATATACCTAAGTAACCAAATAAAACCATCTCAATCGTGAGGAAAACTTAGAGTCAAACTCCAAATCCCCAAGATCAACTGTTCCAAAAAGGAAGAAATACCATGAAGGTAAGTACCACACATGCATTCCACACAGAAGAATACCCCAAAGGTATTACTGTAATGGAATGTACCACATAGGTACAGACTCAGCTCATACCAGGTATAACTTAAGTACAGTAGTAGAGATGATTAGATGTAACTATTGAATCATCTTACTCTATTAAGAGTCAGACCCACACAGTATCTCAATGTTCTAACCCACACAAGATCACTTGGTGTTTAACCAAAGAGGATTGCAAGTTTCTGACCCAGATAGGATCTCTAGGTTTTGACCCACACAGGATCGCAAGGTGATGAACAACACAAGATCTCTCTACGTGCGGAACCATAAGGGATCAATCTATATTATTCATGTCAAAACCTGCTAATGGGTTCCCGCACTATGCTCGATTCTCTCTGGAAGAATCCGCTTCCCAAGCTACATGTTGATACTCAAATTGCCACGAAGTCCCATGAAGAAGTATCTCAAAGGATCGCCATGTCATAAGGGGTTTCAATGCAATAGACGACTCGTCATTCAAACTCCCAGTCTGTGAGTTATTATCATTTTTTTCCTAAGGGCCCCATTGGATTTGTGCTCAATCAAACATGACCATTCACCAACTCAATCCAAAACTCAAATGGGGTATACCAATGGGATTGTCTCGTGCCACAGTTTTTGGAGCAGCTGACGGTTCGTCAAACAGATATCCGGTGCCAAATTTATGATCCAATTAAAGTATAGGGTCGTATTTGGTTTGGGTCTGGTCCAACTTGGACAGACCTACCCGGCCCGACCCGGCCTAGGTTGACCCGGTTCGGGTTGTCCCGGCCCGATCCCCTGGTTCCGGTTCATGTTAACCCGGCCCGACCCGCTGGGTCTCGCCTGGCCCAATTGGGTGGCACGGCCAGCTAAGCCCAGATCGACAGGCCACGAGGGCCGCGAGGCTACAGGGGTGTCATGGGGGTGTAGGGCGGCTCAACTGCGGGGGTGCCACAGGGTGGCTCGGCCACAGGGGTGTCGTGAGGGCGTGAGGCGGCTCAGCCGCGGGGTTGCACCGAGGGCGCAGGGATGCTCGTACGCGGCGGTTCCATGAGGATGTGAGGCCGTGGGGTGGCTTGGACTGGGGAAAGGGGGCCACCGGATGACTCGATTGGGAGGGCGGAGGTCGCGGGGTGGGTCGACTAGAGCGGCGTGGCCGGGAGAGCCGAGGCCGTGGGGGCGGCCCGGTTGGAGCTGCTCGGCCAAGAGGGTGGAGGTCGTGGTGGCGACACATCTTGGAGGGCGGAGGCCATGGGTACCACAGGGCGGCTCGACCAGGGTGGCGCGCCGAGGCCACAAGTGTCATGGGGCAGCTCGGGCAGGTGCCACGGCGAGGTTGTGGGTGCCACGAGGCAGTGTGGTGTCGTGCCTTCATCAGTGGTTCTCGAGTACCACTGATTCCAATTGCTGGCACTAGTGGCCGTCACCAAGGTCGCATCCCTTCATCACAATGGATACACTAATTAAGGAGAACGGTGGAGGGGTCATTCCATGGTAGTCTTGCCCACACCCTCCGCGTTAGAGCGGTAGTAAGAGGCTTAAACAAAAACAATAATATAAAGAATGGGTGAAGGAAAAAATAATTCAAACACCCTCCCTACCCCGTTCATTTTATTCGTTTAATATTGTCTATGGGGATGGAGATGATGTCGTTGGCAATAGACGGATTTCGGTGACGTCAAAATTTCCCCGATCGTTGGTGGAGAAGTTCCTCATTGGTGTTCCTTCAACGGAGTTTGGTGAAGAATTCATTGAAGGAGAATCATTCTTCATTGGCATTCTTCTTTGGAGGATGTGTTCCTCCAAATTTACCCATGCTCCCACCTTTGCAAACAATTAATTTTCCCACCACCCACCAAAAAGAAAAGGTAGCCATTATAATAAAATATGTTGGAATAATTTCAAATTGGAATCATTAATTAATTGATTTGGCATAATAATTTAAAAGTGATGTGGCATAAATAATCAAGGGTATGTTCAAGAAACTTCCCCTCTATTAAATGTGAGGATCAAAGGGGTTTTAAAGTCAAGTGGTCCCCATCAACATAACCTTTCATGGGAGGATAGTTCAGGTGGTCTCCACCACCATAACCTCTCAAGGGAGGTTTAGATCAGGTGGTCCCCACCTATGAAACATCCACATGGAAGTTTCAAAATAAAAATAAAAATAAATATTACACAAATTTATTTTTATTTTATTATTTCATGAAATAGTGAAAACTATCTTCCACCCTCAACCTATTACGGTCGAGGTGAAGGTCCCATTATGAAAATACTTGCATTGCAAGTTAAACAGTGTCCTCAGATTTCAATTCCAAGCACTAGTTCAAAAGTAATGAAATCCCGCTCACACGTTTACTGAACGTACCTAAAATAATGTTCAGAAATTCATTTCGGGCACTCTGGGCCTCGGAATCACGTGCTGTTAATTTTCATAGACTCGTAAAGTTCTGATAAATTAAAACAAATTTCATGGAAATTCCAACTCTTTACATTCTCCCAACCTAAGGGCTTTACATCCCCGTAAGCCACAACCCAAACTAAGGGAATAAGTGGGGGGTACTAAGCATGCATTTGATCATCCCACTCCCATGTTCTCTTCTGGAGGTTCCCATTATACCTGCGAATGTGCACTAGAGGTAACAACTTCCCACGAAGGACCTACTCCTGTCGATCCTCAATCTCTAGTAGAAACTCTGTAAAAGTCTCCCCATAGTCGACATCCAGCTCATAGGGTTGATGATGTGAGAAAGGTAGTGCACGTATCTCCTCATCTAGGATATGTGGAAGACGACATGAACCCAGTGAAAATGAGGTGGAAGAGCTAAGCGTAATACACCTTTCCATCTCTAATGAGGACCTGAAAAGTTCTAATAAACCTCGGAGATAACTTCTCACCTTGGCCAAATCTCTGTAATCCTCATCAAGGTGAGACCCATAGAAAGACATGGTTGCCATTCTCAAACTCTAGAGGTCACCATATCCTGTCGGCATAAGACTTATGCATGCTCTGTACAGTCTTTATCAGCTACTGGATGATCTGAACTTTCTCTGTGGTAGCCTGTACCATCTCTGGTCCCACTAGTACTGACTCCTCTGGGTCAGTCCAGCACAAAGGTGATCTACATGGTCGCCCGTAAAACACCTCAAAAGCATCCATCCCAAAGTTTGAGTGATATCTATTAATGTGTGAAAACTCCACCAAAGTCATGTGATCCTCCTATGTGCATCCAAAGTTGAGGACGGAAGCATGTAGCATGTCCTTGAGGGTCTGAATGGTCTGCTCTATCTGGCCATCCGTCGGAGGATGGAAGGTAGTTCCCAAACGATGATGAGTCCCAAAAGCCTCCTGCAACCCCTTCCATAGTCGGGAAGTAAAACATGAATCATTATCAGATAAAATACTTTAGGGTACTCCATGTAGCCGCACAATCTCCTACACACAGAGGCATACCATGCTCTCTACTAAACCTTGCTCTCTGATCGGTAATAAGTGGGACGACTTGTTGAGTCGGTCGACAATCACCCTGATAGAATCATGAATTATGGATGTATGTTGAAGTCCTATCATGAAGTCCATATATATCCCATCCCTCTTCCACTATGGAAACTCTAAATTCTTAACCAAGAGTGGTGGTACTAGATGCTCTGCCTTCACTTTCTAACAAGTGGGGAACCAAGAGACAAACACTGCAACTGCTTTTTTCATCCCCAGCCACCAGTGCTGTCGTTTGAGATCCTAGTACATCTTCAACACTTCTAGATGTACCACTAGAGGGGATGTGTGGAACTCCACCATCACATCCTCCCTAAGTGACACTGGTACCATGGTACATCCTTTTGAAGAGGATGATGTGCTCCCCACCTTTAGAAAATCCAACAGGTGCATGTCCTGTGGATATTTGAGCACGTCGTGAATCACATTCAGTGTCCCCATGTTGTTCCTCTATTGCTCATTGAAGAAGTTGGGGAGTGACTGTATGAGACTGAAGGAATGATTATCCATCTTGATCCACAAATGATATCTACAAAGTGACCAGATGCTCTATTGCCTCACCTAGAAGTTGTATACCAGTCCTCCTGCTAAGTGCATATGCCACAACATTCCCCTTCAAAGGGGTATACAATATCTCAAAGTCATAGTCCCGGAGGAACTCAAGCCAAAATCTCTATCTCAGGTTTAGGTCTTTCTGAGAGAAGATATACCAGAGACTATTGTGAACAGAGTTCAATGTAAAACGTTTTACCATCAGATAGTTCCACCACATCTTCAACGCGAAGACTACTAGTGGTAACTTCAGGTCATGGGTAGCGTAGTTCTGATCTTTCTCTCTCAGATGATGAGAAATATATGTAATAACTACTTTCTCTTTAATCATGACACATCCAAGCCTGGTCCCTGATGCGTCATAGTAGACTATGTACCATATGCCCTCCTCTGGTAACCTCGGATGGGTGCACTAGTCTGCCTCTACCTCATCTCCTGAAAACCTTGATAACATATCTCCAACCAAATGAAAGGTTTCCCCTTATTCATCAAGGCTGATAGAGGTGCAACAAATTTGGAGAAAACTTGTAATAACCATTGGTAGTATCTAGAAAAAACCAGAAAACTCTGTACCTCCATCACAGTCCTTGGTGGATCCCAAGAAAGTACACCTCAATCTTCACTGGATCATCTAAACATCTAACCTTTGATATGAAATGTCTGAGAAAGTGAACCTCTCGGATCCAGAACTGGCACTTCGAGAGCTTACCATAAAGATAGTTTTCTCAAAGTGTGTCTAGTACTACCTGAAATGATAGGCATGCTCCTCCTCCATAGCTGAGTATATTAGAATTTTGTCGATAAAGACTACTTCAAAGAGATAAAGGTATGGCTAAAAGATCCTATTCATGATTCCCATGAACACTACTAGAGCATTGGTTATGCCAAATGGCATAACCAAGAACTTGTAATGGCCATAATGACATCTAAAATCCGTCTTCTTCACATACTCATCTCATACTCTGAGCTGGTGATATTCTGATCTGAGGTCTATCTTCGAAAACCACCATGCTCCCTTTAATTGATCAAAGATGTAATCAATCATCGGAAGTGGGTACTTTTTCTTCATGGTATCCTAGTTATTCTGCCTATAGTAAAAAAAAAAGCATTAGGCTCCAATCCACCTTCTTGGAGAAAAAAATCGGGGCTGCTCAAGGAGAAACGCTGGGCCGAATGAACTCTTTCCCCTGTAAGTCCTCCAGCTATACCCTTAGCTCATGAAGCTCCGCGGGAGCCATCCGATACGCTGGTGTAGATATCGGTGCTGTTCCAGTGTACAAATCAATGTGAAAATCCACCTCTCTATGAGGAGGTTGACCCGGAACATTATTAGGGAAGACATCTACGTACTGGTCCACCACTATTGGATAACTCGGAATCTCCACATCAACAACTCTAAGGGTATGGCTAGAAAACTGATGAGTGATTGGATGAAATATCCTCCCGGTATGTCCATCATGTTATACAAAGGCTCCCTTCTCACTGGGGAAGGTAAAAATGGTCCCATCCGGGTGGACACACCGCACTTTGTGTCTAATACAGTCAATTTGGGCATTGACAATTGATAAACAGACCAAAAAAAAGATGACCTCATATGGCCTCAATGATACTACTAAGAGATCTCAGCACATTCTCTCACCTCATTGAGTAATATCACACTACTGACACTAGAGCATAATCATTGAATCTGCTCCCGTAAGAGTCTCTACCCGTAAGGATCGAGCCAATGGCTCCGTCGGAATCTCCGAGCTCCGAACGAGTGTAGTGGAAATAAATGAAGTACTGTAACCTATGTCTATAAGTACTGTAGCTATGGTGGAGTAGACACAGATCATAATTTGTATCATCTCTGGAGCACCGTGATCATAAGCCTCAGCTACCTAGAGCTAAGCTCACCCCTGTCCTCCGGCACCCTACGGTTAGAGTGGACGTCTTGGTTGTGGTGGTGGTAATATCTCAAAACGTCGACCACTGCCTGCTGCATAGCCAGCTCCTATGCCACGTCCTTCTACTCCCTGGAGACCTCCTTGGATGAATCTCTGTCTCTGCTTGGGTGATCCTTAAACTGTCTGCTAATCATCCATACGACGGGTTGGACAGTCACAAGCCATGTGACCCTGCCAGCCGCATGTGTAACACTGGCCGCTCCTGGCACGTCTGGCTCTGCCTCGGGTGCCCTACAAAACTGATCCTAAATCATGAAGTCATCCACCTATAGGTTTGGTCCTCTTGGACTACTGCGAAATCTGTCTACTTCCAGCTGTGGAAGACTCTGCTATGTGATTTTCGGTGGTGGATCATGTTTCTAGTGACTTCTCAGCGAGAATACTCTCTAATAAGAGGGCCCACTCTAACACCCTCGACTGTGTCATGATAATGAGTGAGATCATTGAAGCCCTATTCTCATTCCTGATTCCTTCCTCGAAGGTCCGAGCCCAGAAGAATGGGTACAACACCATAACTATGGAGTAGCATGAGAGGTCAGTCAACTTTTCTGAGTACTGATCCACAGTCATGCTTCCCTGATACAAATGAAGAAGCTTCTGTATGCGCACTGCGCGAAGAGTCGCTGGAACAAACTCTCCCCGAAACAGGCTCTCAAAGTCTTCCTAGAGAAGCGTCACCTCATCGTGAGCTTGGAGCATTAGGCTCCACCATCTTCCTGCTGCTTCCTGTAGATGACTGGCGGCAAAGATCACCATGAGATTAGCTGGTGTCCCTACCAGTCAAAAGACTCTCACTACAACCTCCAACCAATCCTCAGTCACATGTGGGTTCATCTCTCCCATTAACCTGGCTAGCCTCTGGTGTTGGAACTCATGCAACGTGCTTAAGCGGCATGAACTCTCTACTACTGGGGATGGTGGCATCAATTGGCCAATGGGTAATGGTATCACTGGTGCCTCCCCTAGTGCCTCTACTAGAAGAAGTCCCTGCACTGAGGCCTCAATGATCGGTTGGATGTTAGTGCGCACTACACTTAGAACACTAGATGGATGTATCCGTGGAGGCATCTTGAAAAATAACAGCTTCTCCAAGATCAATAAGTAATTATTGGTGAGATGACTCATAGATATCACAAATAAAACTCTTCAAAAAACCCACACAATCAGTGTTTTCATACACTAAGTCTAAAATCAGATGTCAGGGTCCTAGAGTAAGGATACATGGGTCGCCACCCCAACACATGATTCCCTAAACTGTTAACCACACTCAATAAACATAAAACCGTTGTCATTAAAATAAAGATCAGATTCCTTTGTTCTACGGTAGAACTGACTCTACTGATACCAGTTTTTCACAACCTGTCCCCCAGGGCTTGTGCTGTGACTACTCCAAGGCTGCCTTCCATAGGCCAGGGGCTTGAACCTCCTAGATTTTCCACCATGAATACTACATGAAGGGTAGGTAAAACTCACGATCGGCTGTCTCTGCGGTTCACCTAATTTAACTTCCACCTCTGTGATACCCTCAATTCTGGTACTCTCATGCTCAGTCAGTGTTTTCCTTCATCTGCACCAGACAAAATGAGGTGCAGGAATAGCCCGTGTAGGGGTGAGTATAATGATACTCAGAAGGGACCACGAGACCCTCAAGGTCTCACAAAATCCACAAAGTATAAACCACAATGGAAGGAAACAACTGATAACCATAATTAGGTATATTACCAAACATATAACTGAGATATCAAATAAACCCATCGCAATCATGAGGAAAACGTAATGTCCAACTCCAAATACCCATGCTCATCTATTCCACAAAATAAGAAATACCATGAAGGAAAGTACCAAACTTGTACACCACACAAAAGAATACCACCAAGGTATTACCACGAAGGAAAGTACCACACAGGTACAGACTCAGCTCATACCAGGTATAACTTAAGTACAATAGTTGAGATTATTAGATGAAACTACTGAATCATATTACTCTATTAAGAGGCAGACCCACACAGGATCGCCAGGTTCTGACCCACACAGATTCATGAGGTGTTGACTCACACAGGATCGCAAGGTGCTGACCAACACAATATCCCTAGGTGATAACCCACACATGATTGCAAGGTCCTGACCCACACATGATTTCTTGGTGCTAACCCACACAGGAACCCAAGGTTCTGACTCACATATGATCTCTCTAAGTTTTTACCCACACAGGATCACTCTACATTCTTCACGTCACAACCACCAACTGGGTTACCTCACTATGCTCATTCATCTCTGAGAGAATCCACATCACAAGCTATTGGTCGATACTCAAACTACAACTAAGTACAACGAAGATGTATCTCAAAGAATCTCCACATCATAGGGGTTTCAACACAATAGACGGTGTGTCATTCGGACACCCGGTCTGTGAGTTATTAGCCTTTTTTCCTGAGGGCTCGGTTGGATTTTTAGTCGATCCAACATGACTCTTCCCCAACATTATCCAAAACACTAGTGGGGTATTGAAGCCTGACCGTCTCGATCCATGCTTTCTGGTACCACTAAAGGTTCGTCAAACGGACGTCCGGTGCCAATGTTATGGCCCAAGTGAAGTACAGGGTCGTATCTAGTCCGGGTACGGACCGACCCAGTTTGGTTTGACTCGGCATGAACCACTGGGTTCGGCCAGACTCGATGGGTAGCCCAGCTCACTGGGTGGCCTGGAATGCGGGGCCTAGCCCAATAGGCTGCGAGGGTCGCGAGTGCCGCGATACCACGAGGGTGTCGTGGGTGCGCGGTGCAACTCATCCATGGGGGTGCCGCGATGGAACGAGGGGCCTCGGCCGCTGGAGTGCCCCGAGGGTTCGCGACGGCTCGGCCGCTAGTGTGCCACGAGGGCATGAGGTGGATCGGTCGCGGGGGTGCTACGAGGGTGTGAGGACTTGGGGTGGCTCGACCGAGATGGAGGAGGACGCGGGGCGGCTCGGCTGGAGCAGCTTCGCCAGGAGGGCTGAGGCCACGAGGTGACATGGCTAGAGGAGATCGGCCTAGAGGGTAGAGGTCGCGGGGGAGACTTGGCTGGAGAGGCGAGGTCTGGAGGGTGGAGGCCATATGTACCGCAGGGCGGCTCGGGCAGTGCAGCACGACGGGGCTGCGGGGACCGTGGGGCAGCTTGGCCGGGGCGGCGCAGCGAGGCCACGTGTGCCGCGTGGTAGCGCTGCACTATGCCTTCGTTGGAGATTCTCAATTTCCACTGGTGCTAATCTCTGACACCGGTCACCGTCAGCAATGTTTCCTCCTTTCATCATGAAGGATACACCAATAAAGAAGAAAGGCGGAGGGGTTCAGCCATGTTGTTTTGGCACTCACCCTCCACGTTAGAGCGGTAACAAGCGGCTAAAATAAAAAGAAGAATATCAAGAACTAGTAAAGGGATAAAATAATTCATACACCATCCCTACCCCGTTTGGTTTATTCGTTGAAGATTGTCCTCGGGGAAAGAGAAAATGTCATTGGGAATTGACGGATGTCGGTGACATTGGCATTTCCCCGATCATCGGTGGAGATGTTCCTCGTTGGCGTACCTTCAATAGAGTTTGCAGAAGAATTCATCAAAGGAGAAGCACTCTACATTGGTGTTTTTCTTTGGATGATGTGTTCCTCCAAGTGATCCCAAGATCCCCCCTATGCCAACGATTAATTTTCCCCAACCCAAAAAAAGAAAAGGTCGCCAATATAAAAAAATATGTTGGCATAATTTCAAATTGGAATCATTAATTAATTGAGATTGTGTATTAATTAAAAAGGGATGTGGCATAATTAATCAAGGGGAAGTTCAAGAGACTTCCTCTCATTTAAGTGGGAGGTTCAAAGGGGTTTTAACCTTGGGTGGTCCCCACCACCATAAACACTCATGGGAGGTTAGTTCAGGTGGTCCCCACCACCATAACCTTTCATGGGAGGTTTATTTTAGGTGGTCCCCACTTATGAAACATCCATATGGATGTTTGAAAATAAAAAAAAATAAATGTTACACAAATTTATTTTAATTTTATTATTTCATGTAAAAGTGAAAAACTATCTTCCACCCACGACCTTCTATGGTCAAGGTGAAGGTCTCGTTAAGTGAATCCTAGCACTGCGAGTTCAACGACGTACTCAAATTTTAATTCCAAGCACCAGTTCAGATTTTAGAAAATCCAGATCGCACATTTACTGAATGTACCTCAAATAAAGGTCAGAAATACATTCTATGGACTTTAGGCCCCAGAATCATGTGCTATCTTTTTTCATGGACTCTTAAAATTAACATATATTAAAAAATGGAAATTATGGGTCTTTAAAATAAATATATTAATAAAATTAATATCTTTGTAAAAAAAAGTTATATTTAATTTTGATACAAAAACATTTTAAAATTATGAATTTTTTCTCTTTGAAACCCCTATTTTTTTAACATCTCAGATTATTTTTAAATATATTTTAACACATCGGTGAATTAAATTTTTAAAAAATATTTCCATATTTTGAATAATGTACCTATATTTTATAATAAGGTCCACATAAGTTTTACCATTATTAATGTAAATTTTTTTACAATTAATTGTCGTGGTTATGGAGAAAATGGGTTTACAAGTTGTTAAACAGAAATGATAAGGGTAAAATGAAATAAGAAAATCGAAAACCCATTATATGGCCATATATATACAATAGAACTTATATGGATTGATAATGGCCCATTTTGGGGCATTTTGGTAATTAAAAAACACGAATAAAACTTTTCCTTTTAAAATTTTACATGTATTCCACTCACCTAACATATAAAATCCACCATCTCTTTACATATATTCACACTTCAATAACCTATTATATCATCTAATAGAATCCAATTCCAATCCTTACATCACTCATATCATCATAAAATCCTTATTATAGTCATAATGTCAACCCAAAAATTAATTTGGTGAAAACAAAGAGACTTTGTTTAAAGAAGAGGTAACATCACTATATAAAATTTTTGTTTTATATCATCCTCTAAATTCTTATGTTATTATAAAAATGACAATATAAAAACCCCAATACCATCCCTATATTTATATGATTTTATTATAATTTTATTACCTACAACTAACTCAACTTCTATCAAATGGGATATAGAATCATCATTCATGTATATGGCAGGATATCAGCTTGCAAACCGATGCTATTCATTTTCAATAACCACTTATCCTATACAGATATAATGATTGATAAAATATTTATATATAATTTAACTATGATATTATTATTATACTTTAATTTTTTTTTATAAAATATACCTTCCTTGTTTCCATTATTTTGGAATACAATAGCATCACTCGTGTGCATATTGGATTGTCTCCTCATAATGAGATGTGATTCATTAACACTTTAAAGGGAATGTCATAAGGATGGGTTGGATGATAGAATGATATATTATTTGAAGTAAAAAACTAATATAAATTTTTAATATATTGTTTTTATTTATTTCTTGACATACGTTGAGAATATGGAAATAATATTCATGTGTATGTATGGCCTACCGTCGCAACGAGTAACTATTTCATTTTATATTTCCTGATTTTATGGATCACTATAAATATATATATACATATATATACAGAATATATATGATATTTATATGATTTTAAACATTTAGTGATTACAGTACCAATATCTTATTAATAGGACTAAAAGATAATAAATTATAACATATATGAAAAACAAATCGGTTATTATTTGAAACTAGACTTTAACAAGGAATTTTTATTAAATGAGTAATATAAGGTTATAAGTAAATAATATATGATATTATATAAATATATATAATAATTTCATTAATATATTTATAAGAAACATATATTTATAATTCATAAGGTTCAAATGTTTTTATGGAAGACTATATTTATAGAATTGGATTTCTATGTCACTTTTATTTTCATTAAGACACAAGCCAGGATCACCAGATGATTCTTTTATACAGTGTATATACCAACCACGAATGTATTTTATGATAAATATTATTATATTAAATGGGATTTACATATCCATTTTATATTAAATATATAATGGGGTTTATATTCTTAATGTCTCATAGATATAAAGTTTTTTTTCTCAATTTTCCTTCTTTGAGTCATATATTATGTTATGCACCTATCATTATTTATGAGGTTAATATACTATCCATTTAACATATAATAGCATGAATATATCCATTCTCACGAAATTATATGTATAATTTATCATTAATCATTTACATGGCTTTAAATTCTAATTTTAATGTTGGTAATGGTTTTATGTTATAATCTCATCATTTATCAGGATACATTTATTTTTATGCTTTTGATGATGATATATAATGATCTGTATCTAAAGGTTCACATGGAATTTATTATACTCTAATTATTTCTAGAGAATACATGGGTTAACTTCATGTTCCTCTCTTAATGTAAAAATGTTTTTAAAATAATTTTTTCTCATAATATACCATGTTTATTTCCCTCTCCAGTCGAAAATCAATTCCCTTCCAAAATATTTTTTTCTATAAATTATTAATTTTTATATTCCTCCAAATTATTTTTAGATAAATTTTTAACCATGTTTGGTAATTTTATAAAATATTTTTTATATAATCTTTATTTAATTTCAAAAACATATATCATTTAGAGTTTATTAAAAAATATAATATAATTCTTATTTAAACATATATTGAAAGAACATTATATTTAACCCGAATGACCAAATAATTTTCGAAAGGATACATTATATATTTTTAACATAATTATTAGAGAAAAGAATTTAAAAAAAATATATAATATTTTTTTAAAATCTTATTTCTCAAATAGAAATGATATTTAACTAATTAAATGTATTATCATAAAAATAAATATTCCATTTTAAGCTTTTAAACATATTTTTGAAGAAATAAATTTGGAGAAAGATTTATTTTTTTAAATGTTATTTTCAATTTTAAAAGGTATATTCCCTAACAAAAATTATAAGGGATATTTAAAATTTATTTTCTATATAAGATAATATCCATTGATGCTATTTATCATTTATTATAGATAACAATGATTGATACCAACATTAATATTTATATGTATAGTTAACTTGTACATTGATTAATTGTTTATGAAACCCATGCATTTTCTATAGTTCATGATATGGTCAATTATTAGTATTTTTATGAAACATTTTCTCCTTAAATGGGTTTTTATGTGATGATATAGTGAATGTTTTATGATATTTTTGCACACATAAGTCATTAGAGTGAAACTTGACTACTAAACGGTTTTGGGGAGTGAAACTTGTTTTGTAAGTGATCATATCATCTATGAAAATGATGGGAGTGAACCATTACTACTATAATGTTTTCGGATTTAACCCATTTCACTATGATAATTTTGAAAATATTCCTTTATTACTAATGAAATAATTTTCAATTATTATGTGTATGTCACAATTACATGTATTATGTCATTATTATTCTCTCATAGTTTATACTCATTGATTTACATATTATTCATATCCTATGATCATTCAACCATTATTCAGTGAATTAATATTTTTATATTTTATATAGGAGGAATAGTTTTAATATGTTATGGTCACAATCTCATACCATTATTCTCATATTATATTTATGCATTTTCCTTTTTTACCCTTTCAAGTTTTTGAGCTCATGACATATAATTATTCCATTCACGAGGTTATTAATAGATAATTTAAGTAGGGTTTTCTTAATAAGAATACAAAATGTCATGAAATTTTTATAACATTAAATATATTTTACTAAAAAAGTATATTCTTTTACGTAGTCTCTAATGGAAATATACCATTATAATCCAAAGGATTGTGTTTGTTTAGTGTAATGAATGCTTATAAAAAAGGTATAATATCTGTCTATGTAAATCCATGGTCTTTACTAATCAATAAAATTTTATTTGGGAAAAATTATTCCTTATTTTTAATCAATATTATTTATATAATATAAATTTTCAACCTAATTTTTTATCTTAATGAATAGTGGAAATAGTAAAAATATATTTCCGTGACTAAGGGAAAAACGATTTATTGGGTGTGAAACTAAAAAGGAGAGGGTTAAAATGATATAAACACATCAAAAATTTCATTAGATTGAAATAATTCCACATTAACAATTATAAGACTTGAGAATAGCCCATTTATTTATTTTTGGATCTATTAAATCATGGATACAATTTTTTATTATAAAAAATTCTATGTCTTTCCCCTACATAACTTATTAAAGGACATCTCTTCTTCAATCACCTTCCAAAATTTAAATCCTTATGGTTCATTTAAGACCATCAAAAATACCCTCCTTTCATACCACTTTAATAACATGAGCCATTTGATTGGAAATTAATCTATCATAATAAGTATTTAAGTGTAATACAATGTAGGTTTTCTGAATAATATATTTTTTGAAAATATACGTGATGAATCAGACTAAAGGTAAGGGTCACTTTTACAGTTTTTCTTTAATTTCCATCTAAATTTTGTGGAAAATGTTGGAAACCATTATAGAAAAGAAAATTGTGTTACACACCAAATGAGGTCACAAAATTGATAAATATTAGACTTAGATTATTGATATTATATACCATATATTACTCCCGATGGAGATTATTTACCTTGATATCCAGATAATCATTGATAATGTCTTCAATGTGAGTTTATATTTTTCCTATATCTATTTAAATTCCTCCATGATTGTCTTCCATTCATTATATCCTTTAGCCGAAATACCATCAAATTTATTAAACCAGGCCATTTTTCCGACTTTTATATGAAATTCAGGACCTATATCATGGATTTTATTGACCTAATCTTTTATCACATTGATCTTGAATACACCATTTACCATATCTTCCATAGAGTATAGATCGATCTCCAAATATTTCTAAAACATTTTCTTCTTTGATATTATAAATATTTCAAAAAAAATATTTTTTTTGTCTCATTGAATGATAAAATTTATGTTTTACCATATTTAAGTTTCATTTAAATTCTTTTAAAAGAAATATTTTTAATGTATCATGTAAGGGACATTTCTTTTATAAATCCACAATCAACAGTCTCTTCCAAAAAATTTCTACCATTTCAATGATTTTATAATTATTTTCTAATGTACTTATATGTCCACAAAATACATATAAATGAAAATTAATTCATTATTTCAAATGTTTTCAAATAGGAATCCTTTTATGGAATGATTAAACTTCTCTAGAAATGATAAAATGAATGTTCTATTTTAACATATAGAGTGAAAAATAATTTTTCTATTACCCTAACAATTTTTTATTTATTACATATTTTACAATAATTCGTGTATTCTTCAAGGAAAACACCTGTTTCGCACTTTCTATGTATTTTAAGGAAATGTTATTTTTAAATGGATTGGATATTTCAATATCCAGAAATATTTTCTTATGGGTATAATGAATATTATATGTGTGTAATGTTGAAAATTGAATGATTTTATGTTTTGTGATTATTTTTTGGTTCTTGGATATTAATTATTATGATGGGTTATTATTGAATAATCCAAATATGGGTTGTTATTTTATGAACCATGAATGGGTGGTTACATTGGAAACTAGTGATGGGGGTCCATTAAAGCCTTATAATGCATTTGGTATGGATGTCAACCATAAATTTCTTACATTAAAATAATTTTTATGGAATGTTACTTTCAAATATAAATATAATTGTTTTATTATTAATATGGTTTTTTATATTAATCATATTGTTTTAAAACATCTATGCAACAATATTAATTTCAAAAATAAGTAATTACTATTTCCTATGTGTGATGTGTATAACATTGTGACGAAAAATTCAATAGTTTATAATGTTTTCAATGATACCATTCTTATTTTTAATTTTAATGTTTTTATTATGGTATTTTTCATGAAATTATTTTTCCAAAGAAGATGACTTATTGGTTATAAAAATTGTCAATTTGAGAACAAATTGTACTTTTAAAATGAATTTTTTTTACTTTTCATGGACTCATATTTTTATTTTTGTCCATATTTGTAAGTACCTTGATGAACTGTTTTTTCTCAAAGCATGTTTTAAATTTTTTTCACAGGATTTAAGGATTTTTATAATAAAGAAACAAATAAGTTTAAGGTCATGATGATTTTTTATGAAAATAATATTTTTATCTTCTTAAATGGTTTATATTCTGATAAAAAATCGTACTAATTAAAAGTGTCATCTATTTAAAATTATGGTTTTTATAATTATGAGATTTGATCTCTTTATCTAAATCTATAAACCTAAAAATATCATAAAAATTAATAAAATTAGATTTTCATACAAAACATAAAAATATGTTCTATTTAGGGTTAGGTCATATATTATTAGGTTAATATCAATGATTTTATTAACAAAAAATAAAAAAATTTAACCCATTAACTATATATATATAGGAAATGGGGTAATGATCATATTAAAAGAAGAATGTAATGATTTTTTTCCAAGCTAATGAGGATATTAATTAATTCCACGATATTGAAATTATCATTGGTAATTGATGGTTTTGTAAAATATTTTGATGAATCCAATAAATATATCAAATGAAAATTTATTTAGAGTGAGATATTTTTTATGTTTCCATATAGTTCATGATCCATGAATAGATATATCAAATCCATGATACTTTGTGGGAATCTATAATCTTCTCCACAGTGATGTATAGGCATACTATATATGGGGAAACATAAATGATATATTCAAATCACATAAGAATATAATATATATATAAACAAAAGTATCTCAACATGAGACAAAGATGATGGATTTAGATTCTCAAGATTTATAACATCACAATACACTACTGCCTTGTGAAATAAAATAAGCCGGTTGATGCATTTATTTGGAAATGTCATGGACCACTAATTAAATGAAGATTGAAAAAATATAGTATACACAGAAATAATATGATTTATTTGATAAAAAATCAATAAAAGGAAAAATAAAACCTTTTCAAAATGAATTTCAATACCATATTCACTAGAGAAAATAAAACCCCATGATTGATTATAAGAGTTTTCAATAAAATGAATATTATGAATGATTAGAAACTGGAAGAAATTTTTTTAAAGATGGAATCCTATAATTTAGAAAGGTTTTATGTGTTCCATTAATATTTGAGCTCAAGTCTGAATTATATGATAAATAACATATAAAGAATTTCTTTATTCACAATTGAATCATCAAGATGCATATGAATTTATGAGACCATTTTTTGTTGGATAATATGATGTGAAAAATTGTTTAATATGTTTTAGGATGGTTTCATTTTCAATAGGTAATGGCTGGGAGACAACATTATAATGAATTTATGAATCCTATCTGTATTACTAATGGGTTGTGTAATGTTGTTACTATTCACACTATCACAAGATTGGGAACGAAACATAAAGTAAATGATTAAATAAGGGTTATTGTTTTTTTTAAAAACATCCCGTTTCCTTTCTTTAAGTGATGATATTCATATTTGGTTATTTACATGATTATACCAGGAAAGTTCAGGACTCGAGCTCACTTGGTCTTAAAAGTTTATTTAACAATATAAAAGTACATAGAACATACCAAACACATAGTAAAAAAGCACTACCAAACCAACACACAGGCACATAAGGCAACCCCAGCACACCAAAAGTCAAAATACTCATGCAAAACCAGAACCAAAAACCCTCAAACAATGACCAAGCCCAGTATCCATCCAAAACTCAAATCTGGCCCGAAACTAGGATAGCTCAGAGACACCAAAAATCAACACGCCATGCGAGAAAACACCACTCCTCCAACATAAAGCAGGGGCCCTTGTACCGAGGGCAGAAAAAAATCTCACATGCACAAAGCCATGTGCCATAGCCTAGAAGTACTAAAAATCCACATACAACCTGTGTGAAAAAAGGCTATCCCGCATCCCAAGGAAAACCTCCAAGTTGACCCAAAACCATTCCAACTCACACCTATCTCCATTGTCTCTATCCCATCCACACAGCACCACCGGTAATCACCGCCGATCACTCGCCCGTGAACAAACCAGCTCTATCTCCTCCCCTAGGTTGTCTCCTCCTAGCTTCGTCATCACTGGGCCGCAACTTCATCAATGCAAAGAAACTTCCATCTCAAACCACAACTCGATGTTGCTCCACAGGACTCCCCGTCGGGATCCCCACATCTGTCTTCCCAATACTGGAACTCTGCTGAGATCCCTTCTAAATGACATGATCAACGCCAGTCACGCCGACCTTCCATCCTTGATGACGCACCACAACAATCATTGCCTTTGAACCCCGTAACCCAGTTGTCCCCGAAGCCCCTGCAAAAGCAACATCATCCTACACACCAGGTCTAAACGACCTCCCTCCTACAAGATCTGACGAGGAGTAGAACACTAGGGAATTGAATTGCCATATCCGAAATCATCTACACAGTGATTGTTGAGCTGGTCCACGAAGGAAATGCCGGTCAAGCACTAGCCTGCCATGCAGATCAAACTGTCATCTCCAACCGGAAACCAGATCCCTTACGTCGTACCCGCAACACCTCCTGAACTCTGCACCATTCCTCACAATAGGACCCACCTAAGAAGATCCTATAGGATCCCACACGAACATGCCACCTCCATGGTCATCCCGCTCTTGGCAGTAACCCTCGACCTTTATCACATGCAAGCTCCTGCGCCGACCACAAGTAAGAACCTCGATATGCCAGGTACCCACCGCCGCGGTCCATGGAACCGGCCTACCTACACAGAACCCCACGGAATAGACCCATTTGGCCAGACCAGAACGGGCTTATCGCCGGTTGAATCCCTACTGATGGGAAAGCTCCCAGAAAAAAATAAACTGCAACGTTGTCGAACCCCCCTAGAAGGGAGACATTATGGTGAACCTTTTTTGGTTGTATCTAATAATGACCCATGAAATACATTAAAATTTCGGAAGATTATTCACATTTCTATTGACACCGAGAAAAAATTAATCATTTATTATCATCCTTATATAAATGTATAATCTAAAATAATTCTTCAATAGTTATAATATTTAACAGGTTTAGGATCCCTTGATATTCATGGTGCATGAAATTGATGGTGGGGTGAACTTAGTGGCCAGTGGGGTTCTGGGAATGGGGGATGAATTGCATAAGCCAGGTGTGGAGCCTCCTGGAGTGAAGGTCAATGATATTTTTAACAGGCTGAAGCGGGACTTGGGTAATGTTGATACCTTGAAATGAAATGTTGTGTCTTCTTCTACTTTTAAGGATGCAGGAGGCTCTGCTGAAACTCCTATGTTTGAGGTTCCATCAAAGATGGCAAGCCCCCGAAGGGAAGTGAGTGCTGCTGTGGAGAAAGATGTGGAATTGGGTGGGCAGAATGATGGTGTGGAATCTCTCGGTCTGGAAACTGTGAGGGCACCTGCAGCCGGTGTCACTGTCCATGATGTGCAAGTTGTTGCTGGTGGTCCTAATTCCCCAGCTCAGGTGGAGGTTGAGAGGCAATATCAACACATGGATCTTGGGGCTATGAAGCTGGTTGGGAATCAAGAAACTCCTATCAAGGAAAGTGCTGATGCCATTGGTGCTGTGATGACACTGGATGGGATGCAGGAATCACCTGGGAGGCAGGCGAACAACATTGAGCTCGGCAATCGGTTTTCATGCCTGGTGGATATTGATCTGGTCCTGGATCATGAGCAGGATGCCAAAAGGACTCAGGAGGATCAAAATTCTGCTTCCTTAGGTGCTAATGTTTAGCCAAGGGTTGCTAGTGTTGGAACTTGTGATCAAGATCTGGGAAATGAGAAAACTTATAGTGCTGAGAAGGGCTCTGAAGCAAATACAGACAGTGGTCCACTTTTGGACAGCTTAGCTGGAGATTGTAATGTGAAAAAGACACGCATGGTGGCGGTGACGAGTATAGGGTGGTGCACATTTCTGGTAAATGGGGGGACTGCTCTGATAGTGAGAAAGAAGATGATGGTGGCATGGTTCAGCCCTCCTATGGTGGTATGGTACAGCCCTCCTATAGTGATATTGTTCAAGGTGGCCGAATGAAGATGGCTGAAAGTGAAGGTGCCATGACTGCGCCACCAAAGAGGAGGCCAAGGAGAGACTACACGGATCTACCCAAACCAATGGCAACAAGGTCTACACACAAGATTGGAGCGTCACAAGATAATGTCATTGCAAATGGGTACAGTGGAAAACGAAGAGGAGGGTCCTCGAAGAGGGACAAAGGATTCAGTGGAAAACGGCCGGTCAAAGAGAAGTTGTCTGAGGAAATGTTGCGGAAGAAAAATATGTACCTTGAGTTGATGCGCAAATACGAATCTTCTGAATGGGAGTCAGCTGATCCTGGTGATGAGTTATATGATGATGGGGAGAAGGTTGCATATGGTTTTGATGTTATGTAGCGTTGTTATTTTCTTCTGACTTTACTTGCACTTTTCTTTTAATAAATTTGGGGGACCAGGCTCTGCCTGGTTCATACTTTCCTGGTAATAGAATATATTAAAGAATTAAAATGTAACAATACGAATTGTTTTATAGGAAAAAATGTATTCACTAACTTGTTGGAATGTTGTTTTTAAATGGAATTTATTAGTCTTTGAACATTTTTAGGAGACAATCTTTTGAATTAAAACAATTCAATGTCATATTATAGTAACATAAAGTCAGAAAAAGAGTTGAGTTGATAACCAATTGAAGGATATATTATTTCAAATAAGGTATCATGTTTTCTTAAATGTATATACTTATAAATGTGTTTTAGGTGTTTTAAATAATGGAAAACTAATTCCCAAGAAGATCAAGCCTATTGAGATTTTGGAATGAATTGGGACTATTGATTACCATTTGAAAATGCCACCAATCCTTTCTGAAGTGCCTGATGTGTTCCATTTATATTTATAAAATAAGTATATTTTAGAAACAATTCATGTACTCAAATCTATATAAATGTGATTTGAGACTGATAAATCTTATATTAATGTTCTGATACAGATTCTTGAAAATAGATAACAATTATTATGGAATCAACTGAGTTCTCTATTAATTTGATTTAGAATAATCTTAAGGTTATAGAGGAAATGTGATAACATGATTATGTTACAAAAAATACCACATATTATTATGTGGTTACATTCTATAAATATCAATAATGAATTTTTTTAATGTGGATGAATATAACACTCAAACATCAATTATATTAATATTTATTTTCATTCTAGATAAACTATAGCACAATGAAAATATATTTATTATTGATTGTGATAAAAACATAACTTAATATTTATAAAATTTTAATTCTATTTAATTTATATATTTTTTAATTTTTAATTTTAAAATTTATCTTGGGGTAATTTTTTAGACTTTTCAAAAATAGTTAGGTTTTATGTGAATAATAAAAAAATATAAAGGTTACACATACTTTTAGTTTTTAGAGAATATTTAGATATAAGAATAACATGAATGTTTATGAAACATATTTTCTAAATTAAATTAAATTATATTTATTATATTATATAATTCTTTTAAAAATATACTTTTCTACATATAGTCTATGTTTAACATATTGTAAATCTTTGTAATGTCTTTCTTTAAATAAATATTGTTTTTCATTTTAATTTTTAAATAAATTATTTAAATGTCAATATTCATTTATTTTTTGGTTTTTTTAAAGTCAAATAAGTAAAATTTAATTTAACATAATCCAATTAATCCAATGATAATAAAAATGGCAACTGATTTTGATATAAAATAATTTCTGTTATTATGTAATAATTTTAAAAGAAATAGTTTTTTATTTAGTTATTTGATCATATATTAAAGTTAATTTCAACTATGTATAGTTATCAAATAATTTAATATTTATTTTAAATTTATATTCATAGTAATCAATATTTTTTAATGTGTTTTGCTTAATTTTTATTCCTAATTAATAGTGATCACATTTAATATATATCCCCTCAATTAATGGTAAAATGAGTTAAAATAGTTAAAATAATGGGCTAAGGATAGAAGATAAAAAAGTAGTTCAATAAATCTCTATGATTGATTTTACTTAAACCAAAACATAATCATCTAAAAAATAGTGACTATAGAGTGCCACTTGATTCATGTAACACACATTTTATATTGTAAATTTTAAAATATTTACATGTTTTCAACATAAGTCACTTATTAAATGGATCCACCTTCCCTAACATATCAAATGTTAATGAGAAACATACATTGAACATATCCAAAAAAACATCAAAAATTCTTTATATAACTCATATTGGTTGGTTTCTCCCCAAAATTGCCCTTATATAAGGAATAAGGTATAAGCCAATAGAGGGTACCAAAGGAATAGGTATATTTTCTTACGAATATTTTTCAAACTCCAATCATATTAAAAATCCTAGAAATAATAAAAAAACATTATTAAAATAATTATAATATTATATTTTTACTATACTAATATTTTTTAGGGTAATGGTACATCCATTTTCTTTCTATTTTCCATCCAATGGAAAATAAAAACTTATCTCATACTTAGATATTGAATAACATCTCCCCATAGGGGTGTAATTTGGTTTTAAAAAATTCAAATATATTTTTATAAATATGGAATTGACGAGTACATAAGATCATTGTGAAATAATTAGGATTATCTTAAAATAATATTTCATTTATCTTCTCACCCTTCTATACATTGGAATATGATAACCTCCCTCAAGAATGAATTTGGACAACAACCTCCATAATGTGATGTTATCTTTTTCTATCCCAACCTTGCATAGATAGCCATAAAATTTAATACCATTGATAAAAATAATATTAAGGACATTATAAAAAATATATAGAATATGGATCTATTTTATGTTACCATTAAAAGTTTTTAATATAACGATGTAATTTTAGATAAATATATCATACAACATGATGTGGTTGTAATAAGAATGAAATATTAAATGAATAGAAAAAAATGATTTCAAAAATACCATGAGATTTGGAATATAGAAAAAACATTTTCATAATAATTTATTTAATATATTTTAAAGGACTATTTAGTAGCATATAACGTGTCGAACAATGTAATAATTCCATATAGGGTTTTTTCATCCTAATTATACTCCGTTGAATCATATTTTATATTATACACTTAATTTAATTTGTATAATTTATATACCACCACTTTGAAATATTATATCATTAACTCATCTTGTTATATTAAGTTTCAATTCATGTTTTATCTTTTAAGGGGTTTTCAGTCAAGTATTATTAATGTTATAATAGTTTATTTTACAATTTTAAGTTTGATCAGATTATTCTTTTTTAAATATTAATTTATAGAATTATATAGTTTTGATATTATTAAACACCATCATGTTTCCTCTCCTATTGTAACTTAATAATTTTACTTGTTTTTTTTAATTTCATTCACATCCATACTTATTTCCATAATAAAGTTTTAATAAAACCCATCATTATTTGACTTATTCTGTCAGAAATAATTCCCATCCATGTATTTATATTATATATTTATATATTTCAATTTATTTATTGATGTTTTTATATAGTTTTAAATAAAATGTATTTGTATTTTTCGAATACTATATACATTATTTACGAATGTTTAAAATAAAATTTTAAAATGTTTTCTTCATAAAATTCTATTGAGTTTCGTTTAAAATGTGACAACCTAAATCTTGAACTACATTATCTGCTTCTATAATAACACAATTAAATTAATGGATTTTTTAAAATAAACATGAAATTATTTTTTCCATCTATAATACACAACATCATGTGGACATTTTGGATAAATTATATACCTAAGTACCTTTATTGGATTAGAGTTTCTGACAATTAAAAAAAACATTACAAAACAACTTTGGTATATAAACATCTAGTACCGAAAAATTCTATATCATCTCCCATTAAATTCATCAAATTATCTATACTTATTATGTATAATATAAATTATCAATATTCATAACATAGGGTAATTTAAAACATAATAAGGTAAGGATGAAATGATTATTATGGGTTAAATATAATGGAAAGTATCCTGAGTAAATAGGGAATATTAATAATGGATGGGTAAATAACTAAAATCAGTTTCCATTTAATCAATAAATTGAGAACAAATTAACAATATTGAAAACATTTAAGATAAAATAATTCAATATTAACAATAACATGTTTTTGAAAATTATAAATGTATTTAATAACAATTCAAATAATCACATGGATAAAAAAAACACGTTTTATAGTGATATAATGTACAATTTTTTTCGTATTTTACACACTATTGAGGAATATTACCCGGACATTATATACATACATTAGATGAATTGAGATTAGAAATTATAAATAAATGGTAAAGGAATATGTAGAACAACCAAAATAAAGCGTATCATGAGACCTTACATTTCATCAAGTGGATATAGTATGTCCTTCATTTCATTAAATTTGTCTAATTCATTCATCATATGAATTTTGTGAATGAATATTTAATACATAATCATCCTAAATAATAATAATTTTTAATTGAGTATACAAAGTTTTATAATTTACTTTAATCAAACTAATAACAAACCATATAGAGATAAAATTGGATGATAGAGTTATATGATATCCCCAGTGGAGTATATATAAATTAAACTGGTATTGCCATTGTTGAGAAGAAATATCATTAAAATATCACTAAAACAGAATTATTAAAATTTCACTTTTCACTATGAGAAATAACTTTTAAAAACTAATAATTTAAAAATATTTTGTAGAAAATTTTCAATGAAATGTTTTAGTGAATCATGTAATATAAATTTCGATTCTTGAGTGATAATGATGGTGGGAAGTTCCATCCTTGCTGAGTATGTTAAAACAAATATTCTTTTAACAATTTCTGTAAATAGTGAAATAGTACCACTATTGAAAAATGAAAATAAGATTCTATTTAAACTATTTTTTAACAAGTGTCAAATGGGTAAAAATGAATTCAACTAATCATATAATTATATTAAAAATTATTACAAACATTTTAAGGGAGATTTGGATATGAATAAATTAATATTCCTAACCAAGTAACAAAACATAATTTGTTTTTTGTAAAAATATAATTTTAGTGTATTGAGAAAATAAATTGATGAAATTGAAAGAAAACATATAATTTCTATATTTAAATATAGGGGAATAAAATATATTGGATTTATAATATCTATAATTAATAATTCATCACTTGGAGATACGATCATATATAATCTAGAAAAATGATGATATTGTAAAATAAAACCTTACAGCGGTGGTATCATTTGAATCATAAGGCTCATGAAATAATAACACCAAATGACAAATTGAACATAATGAAAATATTAATATTCATTATATATCATGACAAGATATTAATGTATACACATCATAAACATTAATATGCATACAACATAAAATATAACTCAATTAAAATAATTGAGAAGGAGAACCCTTACAAAGATCATATACTTTAAATGAAAATTAATAAATATATTGATTATGATTGATAAATATAAATCCACATAAATAAAGCTTAAAAATATAAAAAAATTCATATTCTATTTCACACATAATCACAGATTAACGTAGTCAATGAAGGAGACATATAACCGAATGAATAAAAATTGAGTTAGAAAACCCCTTACAACATGGTACCTATCAATTCAAATACCCTTCGCTGAAATGATTTGAAATGAAACATAAATTAAAATTAATTTTAAAGGATTTATGATAAAACTTTAAAATTTGATGTATATACACCATATAAGTAAAATTAAGTGAAAAACATTAAACCATGTCCTTCTGGAGAGATATAGAGACAGAATAACTTACCAAGATCATATCACTAATGTGATAATTATTCATTCACGTGATTATGTGGTGAAAATTTAAATAAATAGAATACAATTGGATATAGAACATATATTAATTAAATATTCCCTCTCAAAAAATATTTTCATATCATAATCAATGATATATATTTTTAATCCAATGAATTGAAATTTAGTTAGGAAATATCTTAACAAGATAATGTCATTGAAGTGAGAATTAAATAATGATGTAATTAGATATGAAAAATATAAATCTAAAAAAAAGTTATTGAAATAAATTTTATTAAATTAATAGGTAATTTAAAATATAGTAATTCGATAATAATAGTAAATGAATTAAAATCATAATACTATAATTAGAAATTGAGTTAAGAAAACACTTTTAGTAGGTCCTACTCATAACATATGTTTTTATCATACGGAATAATAAAATTATATAAATTATTCACATTACTAATAACTATTTCCTTTTTTATTATTCAAATAATTTTATTCTATACAATTTTATAAAAAATTACAAAATCAATTATGTTCAAATCAGATATATTGATGATATTCTTCTCATTTGTTTGAAAGGTCCTTGTTAGGTTAACTATGATCAATGAGGTCATTGATACACTATATCTAAAATAATAATCATAAAATAATTATAATATTTATATATAAACACTAATTTTAAACCAAACTTAATTGATGGTTGGGAAAAATTAACTATGTCATAGTAAAAAATATGGTCGTTCATACATACGTATGAGTACGGCTTCTATTTTTCATTGATCATGATTTAAAAAAGATATGTTTTATTTTATATTTTATGAATGATAATTTTATCATAAATTGAATATTAACTATATAATTAAACACATATATATCATCTATTTTATGTTGTGATGACAAACTAAATATATCACTACATCGAGGTGGTTGTCCGCATGTATGCACAAACAAAGTTATCATTTTTCAATAAATGTAATGGTAAAAAATTATATGATATATTTTCCTTCAAAAACTATAAATATTACTAAATATAATACATATTCTTTATATGTTTTCTCAAAAAACAACCATCCCTTTATTGTTTTTGACCTATATGGTTGGTATTACCCCGAAAAATAACAATATAATTGGGTTATGGATTCTATGGTGGGATTTGGGCAACTATTGATCAAAAGGATATTCTATTGAAGAGTGGTGAAAAGAGGAGATGGGTGAATTTTTAATGAGGGTAAGGGTATTTTATGAAATTGATAAAATATTAATTTAGTATAAATTACTTTTCATATTCAAATTTATCCAAAAATATATATTTGTAATATTATAAGATATAAATACCCAACTAAAATATAAATTGGATATTATTAGGGGATTATTTAAACCTTATTATTTTTTAATCCTCTATTAACCAATATTCTTATTACGTTGTTAATAATATTTTTTAATATTAATGGTAATTATAGTTTCTATAAAAGTAATATTGACCCATAAATGGACCAATACTAATATATTATACTATATACCAATAATTTGGATTATTATATCATTTTTTATAATTTTAAATCATTTAATACTATATAATTTATTATAAATTAAAATTTTAGTCATATTTGGAATTACATGAAATATCATAATATTATATGTGTCTAAATCATGAAAAATGGTTATAAAATGACATGGATTAAATTATAAAAAATATAACATATTAATATAATTATACATTCATGTTTTTACATGTTTGGTTATAATTTAGAAACTTATCATTTATTTTAAACCCTTGGATAACCAGTTTTTAACATAACTACTATAAGAAATTTTTTAATATTTAATGGCTAAAATTTACTTATAAGCTAATAATTTACTCATAAATGGAAAATAGTTGAAATATTATACCATTTATCAAAATAATTTCAATGATTTATCTTATTTATAAATTATAACTAAAATAATAAAATATTACTTATTAAGAAGAACTATTAATTTCATTTTAAGTATAATTCACATAATTTATCATTAAATACATCTTAAAAATATAAATTAAAATTTATACCATACATATAACTCTGATATTATTATTTATATTCAATATCATTGGGAAACAATGGAATACCCAGAGCATATTGTTTTTAGATTTTTTAAAATTATTCACTTTATTTTTCTGCCCATTTCAAAAGCATTGTGTTAGCATAGTGAAAACATTTTCCTTAATTATTTCATCACAAAAAAATTAAAGTAAATAATAAGGAAAAAAAATTAAATTTAAAATAACTATTTTAACTGATAATATCTTATTTTTATCCCAAGGAAAAAATATATAAAAAATAATACACCGTTAATGAAATTTTCAACATTCAATTACTTAAATTAGTATAAAAGAAAAAATATTGGCCAAATGGAAACAATGAGTCATATATTCAATGTTTTTAAATTTTTTGATGAAATATAAATAGTAAAGGAAATTAAGGAATGTTTTAGGATTAAATTTTATTCCTTATCACAAAATTTGAACCCCCTAATTAACCCATTTATTCATTTGTCATGGTAACAACATTTACCAAGATTATTTTTCATAATGAATTCAAATAAAAAACACATACTTTAAAAGTTTTGACCACAAGATTAAAAATAGTGAAAAAAATTATTATTCAAGTCAATGATGTTGTATAATATTATTTAACATTAAACCCACAATATGTGATGAAATTTAGTTTTTAAAATAAAAATTTCTCTTAAGTAAAAAAATAAATTTTTACACTAGATTAAACAATAAAATTTATTAAATATAAATTAATTTGATTATTCAAAAAATATAATAACTAATTATTATTTTTTAAAAAAATTGAAAAAAATTCTTTGGAGCTTATTATATAAAAAATAATGTTTTCAATAAAAACCAATATAATTCAAAATTAACTGAAGAATCCATCTTTTAAGAAAAATCCAAAGAATTATTTCGAAGCCTCTTTTGAATTTCTTATTTCAATAGTAATTAAAAAAATTTATAAAAGATATAGAATATAATATTAATATTTAGATATAAAATGCAATAAATACCATTTTTGTAGAAAACATATTTTTTGACGAATAAAATGAATTTACTAAACAACGATTTTTAATTTAAAAAAAATTCATCAATACATTTTTACTGATTAGGAATTATATTTAATTTTTATAATTTCATTAATCATATTCATAATATATACTTCAACAGTTAGGTTAAAATTTCCAAAAATAAATAATAATATTTAGTTGTTCCTTTATGTTCGATGGTTCATAGCTAGTATGATATCAAAGATAGTAGTTATTTTTTAAAAGATCATCATATTAAATCCCCCCCCACTTTAATATATTTGTTGCTATCAATTTTAATTTTAACATGATAGTCAAATATTTAATATTTTAAAAAACCATTCTTGAAAACATCATTATATAAATGTTTAAAAAACATTCTCTTTGAAATGGAAAATATAAAATACAAATTTTATCTCAAGTAGTATATAATTATGTTTCAAAATATAATAACATTAGTTTTATGTGAAAATTTAGACTTAGGAAAAATTAATAATTTCTTAATAATGATTAAGAGTTATATAGAACATTAATAACATTAATAACATAAAATTTAATGATCATAATATAATTTATTACAACGAAAATGTAAATAATTTTTTTTAAAAAGTCAATCGATTAACTATAAACAAAGATAAAAGGACTAAATTTTTTTGTCTGGATAATTTTCCTAGTGTTGTAGAATATCTATACCATAAAAACAAATAACATGACTAAATACACAATATTTATAAATAAAATTTCATCTTTTATTCAATTTCATAAAAAATATTACCTTTTTCTCCAAACTAGGAGTAGTCAGTATGAATTTTTTCTAAATCATAATAGTATGATTCATATGTATCACATGATCCAAAAAAGTATAACAATATATTAATATTATCTTTAGATTAACAAAAACCATCATGGTTATTTAATGTATGATAACTCACAAAAGGAATAAATCATCCTAAAAATAAATATAACATTATCCCCCATATTCATGAAAATAACACCCAAAGTTAATCATATAACATTTAATAAATAACTATAATTAAATTATTAAAAATATCAATGATTGTGATTGAAACATGAATACTAGAATATTTTTTATCACATATTCTTGTATCATAAATTTAAAATTTTTCTCCAGCAATTTCAATCAGTTTGAAGCTCTCATATAAAAAATGTATATTCTATAATAATATAACCTCCAATATATTTTAATAACTTCCATAAATAATATAAATCACTAGAAATTAAAATTAAAATCATATATTTTTCCAATAGACAACTCAAACATTATTCCTTAAATAAAATCCCAAAATATTCTACATTTCTTAATGGTAAAATGTTTCAAAAATATATGGTGATCTTTCCACTAATAAAATTAGTCACCAATTTAATTTTCAATCATGTTGTTATGTATATGATAACAAATTTGTTACCAAATTGTAATAACATTTAATTACATAAAAATATTTTATTATAAACTCTACATTTCATCAAATAATGTTAAACTTATATTAATAATTATAAATTCATTATTCATAAAATAATACTTGACATTAAACATAAAGGTTAGATATACCTTAACCCAATAAAACAAAACCCAAGATGTCATTAATCACTTTTAAATCCCATAACATAGAAAATCAAAATAGATGTAACATAATATAAAATAATGATCAAACATAATCAAAGAAACCCATGATGATAACCATAAATCATATGATATCCTCTCTGGAAAATATTCTCATCTCTAATGTTATCAAAACCTTGATCTGATTCCAAAAAATTATAGACTAAAACATTCACTCCTCGATCCATTGATAAAAAAATATCTTCTTATTTATTAATTGATAGAAATAAAAATGACCCAATTTTGGCCATCCACAAATTAAAAGACCAGAAGGAAATGTTGGGTCACTTATATACCCCATTACATTTTATGCTAATTATTTTACTATATTTAGAAAATATATTACATAATAACATGTATACTTAAACTATTGGTTAATATAAATCTATTTCATCTCCCAAAATGTTATTCACATCTAGTAACATTCTTAGGAATACTGTACTTATAGCCATTTTATGTAACTTATGAAAATGAAAAACATAAAAAGGGTGAGCTCAAATGCCCAATAAGGGTTATAGAAAGTGAAAAATATCAATAAAAATTAAGGGATAATAAAAAATGAATTTTAAATAACTAAAAATTTATTCCATTTAATGAATAACTTCATCATGCAGAAACATATAATATGGATAAACAATGATAAAATAATACTAAATAACAATTAAATGAGCTTGAAAATTAACTATCGAATAATTTCATTTCAAATAATGATTTTGTAAACAATGAATAGTTTTATAATGATTGACTGAATATTTATGGACATATTTGATATAACATAGATGCATTGTGCTAAAACATCATCAACATAATGATATGTATATGTGATAAGAAATCCAATATAAATAATAAATCAGTGCGATAAAAAAAGAAAACTAGTTTATCTAATGATACATACTAATGCATCAGGGGCTATAGTGGGACCCTCTTATGAATTAATAATTCCAAAAAATTAATCATATAAATGTGTTGAAGAACAGTTAAATTATTAATCAATATAAATATTAAAATTGGAAATTTAGAATAAAAAATGTTAATATTTTTTCAAGACAAACTTATTGAAAACTATCCTTATAGTCAATAAAGATGGTATTACTAATGAATATATGTTGTGGATCATATGAAAAAAAATTTGTCGTTGAAGAATATAAATATCATAAAATGATCATTATAACATTCTTGAGTAAGATTTTAATTCCCTTGACCAAGGATCCACTAAATTGGTGCCCCATGCCAGATTGCCACATGACCTCAAGCATTCCTCTCGGTATGCCAGAGGATGCCGACAAGTAGCGAGGGTCTAATAAGACATGTGGGGAGAATATACCCTATTTACCAAATAATCCACTAAAGAACACAATTTAAATAGTGGAAAAAATAAGAATCAGTTAATAACATGCATAAATACCCTACTCCCAAACTAGGTACAACCATACACAACATTAAGTCTTTCATGTAATTCTATAGTTCCAAGAGAACAATACCCAAAAAAAAGAAAACAGTAGAATCTGAAAAATGGTCCAAAAAGCATGTATGGAACCTCACCCAATCATGTACCATGTATAACTCAACTCCCTAGACTAGGTACATTTACCTTGTTCTATCCTTTAGGTATGGAATCTACTCAGGTACCCAACGACGACCCAAGAAGGGTGTGGGTATAACTCAATAAGACACCACCAATGGTGTCAACAAAATATCCAGTAAAAGTAGATGCTTGTATGTTACAAAATAATGTCCAGTAAAGGAAAATAGATCAATAAGCCAATCTAGACTATATTCCTTCAAATTATACTACCATTGAATATAGGTCCTCTAATTATGAGTCCCATGGTTTAATATACCTTGTTAATTTGTTCAATAGATTAGGAATGACCAATTCTCTAAAGCATATTGGAATAAAATCAAGTCCTATCTCACTAGAAGACATATTATAAAAACCTTATAATCTACACCTTGAATCCTTAGTCTAAGTGGAATTTATCTATTTAGGGAATAAAAATCCTTACCCATCTTTAACCTGTGCATTTAGGGGTGGAGAAAGAACCTCGGTCCAACTCTACACGTGGGTGTAGAACCTCATGTCTATACCCCACTCTACCAAGACATGTGCACATGAATACTTATCATTCTCCATAATTAACAACATAACAACTAGACATATCCAATATCATTCTCAACATCCCAAAAATATAATTAATTATGTAGCTATCATTATATCTCAATCCATTAACACATTAATATCTTATATTAGTTAAACCTTTATCCACATATCACATTTCCTATTCCTATCACACTAAGAATATCATAGTGTAAATATAATTATTTTTTCTATTCCGATTAATCCCATTTAACATATTTAAATTTTAACCAAATGATACCTTACCACATAAATACATTATAAGGAACTATCCACCATCCATTATAACTCATTACATAAACCCATTTGACCTACTTTCCAATTCTATACATCATTATGAGTCAATTTCCCACATTAAATTTTTGTTATCCTAATCAACATGTCCATCACATGCCATTGGTGGCCCTAAACTAGTCAATTCATCTTCCATTCATCCCGTGGGGATCAGGTGGGGTTCAATAAATCATTTAGACACCAAATAAATCACCACTTTCTAATGGCCTCATGAACACATTAAGGAGGCAAAAAAATTGAAACACTACATGAAAAAATATAGGAATAAACTCTAGGATATAACTTATAAGCCACCTATAATGAATCTTTAGGCAGTGTTACCTCTAATCTAGGCCTTAGATACCAATATAATCCCCCTTTGAAGCCTCAACCAAAATCGCATAGGAAAAAATCAGGTTTTGAGCATTTGATGGAGATAATGAATAGATGAAAACCATAAACCAAAAATAGAAGCAAGAGTGGGATTAACCTTTCCTAGAAAATCAATCTACAAACAACATCTCTTCAAATAGCCTAGAGATGGGGTTGAATCACGCTTGGGATATATTGGGAGCATTGGTTCAGTCCTAGGGTTCCTAGATTGGAGGAGGAAGAAAATACCAAGTGGAACATAAAAATCTCATAATGGCATTTTTGTAAATTTCTAAAAAAATACACAGCCCCACGGTTTACCAACACATGTTTTCAAATAGTGCACAAACCGAGTGAGAGATAAAATCTAGAAATCCACCTTTTAAAAGGTTTCCTAGGAATCCGGCATGGTTAGCTTAATAGTGCATTAACTATTTGAGAGCCTTTATCCAACACTGCAGGGTTTCCTGGGATGATCAGCATGGGTTTCACAAACCGTTAGAAAACCATGAAACATGCCCAGAAACTCAATGTTCAAATATTTTCAGGTCCCAATCCCCCATAACAACCCAAATCCTATACATGAGCCTTGAAAAATAATTATTTTACCAACATAATGGAAAAAAACTGAAAAATAATAAAAAAATGTACTTTAAGAATGGTCCAGAATATTACAAAATCCCCACAATATGATGACTCCTCCTCGATCTTTTCTTTACCAATATCATGAGTTTCTTGTGTAAAACAGATCAATACACTGGACCTTCATATCTAATTCCTTCTCTAATGTTTTATCCTGAATGTTTCTATGCTACCATAGAACACAAAGCAAAGTCACATCCTTTACCCACAAAACCTTATCTCTATGATCGACAATATGAATTTGTTTCTCTTCAAAGGATGTGTTAACTTCTAGATCGACATCCTCAGCATTTATCACATGATATGGATCAAGAAGATACTGATAGAGTTTTGAAACATAGAAAACTTCATGCATAACACTATACTATTGTGGAAGAGACAATCGATAAGCCAACATTTTGATCCTCTCCACAATCTCAAATTTACCCACATACCTAGGCACCGACCTAACCTACTTTTTAATATGATGGTTACCCATCATTGGATACACTAGAAGAAACACAGTATCACACATGCTAAAATATAGGGGTCTATGATGTCAATCATCATATGAATTTTCTACTCATAGCTTTTTCATTATGCTTCTAAATCAGTTGAACCTTTTCTGATGTCTCCTACATGAGACTCCGTCCTATCTGCTCAGACACTCCAGCTTCTAACCATCCTAATATAGATCTAAAGGGCCTTATATATATATTTTTTAGAAGGTCCCATCTGAATAGTGAAATCAAAAATGCTATTGAAGGAATAGTCAATGAGTGACAAGTATTTCTCCCATGAACATCCAAAATCCAGAACACAAGCTCTCAACATGTATTCCAAAACCTAAATTGTATATTCTGACTGCACCTCTATCTGGTATGGTAATGCATACATGAAAACTCCTGGGCACCAAGTGACATCTGTATTCCCTTATTGATGTGTGAGTTGAAACGTGGATCACGATCTGAAACTACAGTTCTCGGCATGCCATTCAACTGTAATATTTCTCAGACATTCAATTCTCCCAATGGGTCAACTCTATTGGACTCCAGGATCAACCTGAAATGAGCCACATTGGTCAGCTGATCTACCACCACCCTAATTGTATCATTATTCTAAGGCAACCACATAATATCCAATATGTAATCCATCATTACATTATTCCAATTCCACTCTGGAATAGGCAATGAATTCAACAACCCACCCAGATTCTAATGTTCATCCTTCATCGTCTAACAGGTAAGGTATCATTCCAGGAAACACACTACATATTTATTCACTCATGGAAACCAAAAAAGTCTATTAATATCAAAGTACATATTAGTTAATCCCTGATGCACTTCCAATTTTTATGTTTGATAATCGTTCATAAACTCCTCTCATACATCTGTCGGCACCGCAACCCAGCCATGAACATAAGAAACTCCATCAGCACTAAAAGTCCAACCAGAAGGTGACCCACACCTTTAAGACTTTCTTTCACACCCCAACACTTTATATCCACTAACTGATTCTCTTTAACATGATTCGTAAGTGGAGATTAAACTTCTATAGTTTCTTGGGTCATCTTCCCATGCCCATCATGTACCTCCAAATTCATCTCAGCAAATAAGTCTATCGTCTCCCATTCTGAACTAAATTGTTGAACCATTTGATTTTTAGTCTTCTAGCTCATAGAATAATAGACACTATTACCTACCCCACACATGTAGTCAAACTCAAAATATACTGATTTTAGGTACTCAACCACCTTAACTATCTAAGATTAGAATCCCACTGAGAGAAGATGTATTTAACACTTCTGTGGTCAGTAAACACCCTGATACATTCCCCAACAAGTAAGGTCTCCAATACTACAAGGAATTAAACACAATAGCTTGCTTAATTTCATGAGTAGGGTAATTAATCTCATGTGGGTTCAACTACCTTGAGCCATAAGAAACAATGCAATCATCCTGCATCAACACTTCTCCATGTTGAACATCAGAAAAATCATAGAACTAGGTGTACTTATATCTCGATTCGGGTAAGATCAAAATAGGTGTGGTAGTCAACAGCTTCTTCCTCTCTTGAAAAACATTCTCGCAAACCTTGGACCATTCATATATAACCCCCTTATTGGTCAAAACTAATATTATTGAATCCAAATGATAGATATATGTAATAGAACATCGATAATAACCAGCTAAACCGGGAAAACTAAAAAAATTAGAGACTTTCTTAGACTGCTCCCAAGACAGCAAAAGCCTACCCCATTTCTGGATCCAACCACACTCCTGAATAAAAAATGATGAGGCCCATAATGCACACCTTTTCAATCCAATAATATAATTTGATTTCTTGGCATAAAGACTATGTTATCTTAGTGTACCCAAGATGGTGTCAAGAAGTATCTAATGATCTTCTCGAGTTCTTGAGTACACCAAGATGTCATCAATGAAGAAAACTATGAACTGACCCAGGTATGGGTGGAATACCAAGTTCACCAAGGCTAATAACACATCCAATTCATTGGTTAATCCGAATGAAATCACTTGAAACTCATACTACTCATACATTAATTTTGAAATAAGTTTGAGGTTTCTTAGAAGGTATCACCATTAACTGATGGTATCCCAATACCAAATCAATCATGGAAAACCCCGAGGCACCTCTAAACTAATCAAATAGGTCATCGATTATAGGAAGTGTGTATAAGTTCAAAACTATCATCTTCTTCTGTTTCTTATAATTGACACATATCCGTAGTGATCTATCATCCTTATTAGAAAAAACACAAGATATCCCTATAGTAATATACTAGGATGGATTAAACCTATATTCACTAAATCCTCTAGATAAACCATTATTTATTAGATCTCTACTTCTTCCATTCGATATGGACGGAATGGAAACTGGCTCTCCCCTAACAAAAATTCAATTGCAAACTCAACATCTCTCTCTGGTGGTAACCCCATGTATTGCTTAGGAAACACATACTGAAACTATTCCACAACCAAAGGTAAGACTGTTCGGACCATGTTAGATGGTGATTTTTTTTGGAAGAGTTTTATTTTGCATTGTGTTTTATTTTTTTTGTCAAAGAGGATAAATCCATTAACTTTTTAGGAGTCTTTGTTAAATAAGACGATGATTTTATGATTTGAATTTCAAAAATGTCATATGTTAGAATTACTTATGATGCATGAATTATGAAGGAAAGGGGTAGTGTATGTACTAATAGTCATATATTGTTTTTATTGGAAGTAAATATTCTGGTGAAAGATAGTGAAGTTGTAGTACATTCCATGGAATCTCTAACGATGCTAAAGAAGATCTATCGAAGGATATATATCATGATAGTGGAGTTCATAATGAATCAAGAAGAGTTGTTAAAGTATCCAAATCAGATAAATGAAGCATTAATGTTATGGGAAAAACATATATTGTAGGTGGTGATGTTCTCTAGTGTTTTTCAAGTTTTTTGGCCTAAAAATCAGAAGATGAAAACATTTGTTTTTGATAGAGAATGTTGCATGTTAAATTTAAGGGGGTTTGAATAGTTGTGCGCAATTGATGTTTTAGGATCAAAACATTAAATTTTGGAAAAGGCATAGAGTGCGTAAAAAATTGGGCAATGTGCACAAAAAATGAGGCTGCAGGAAAGATTGGTTTTGCCTGCAATATGGAACGATGTTAACAATTTTGTTCCCAATGGGTGTTTTGAGATCATAATGGAGAAAAATAGAAAAGTCATGAATCCTGTGAAAACTCATGAATGTGAACAAAATATGATGTTGCGGGAATACATTTTTACGTCCATAAAGAGTGTTTTACACATAAAATAGTGTTTTTCACGTAGGCCCAAAAATGACTATAAATATCAGGTACCCCCTCTCATTTGTTAAGGCTCGACACTTTGGGAAATCTTGAGCACTAAAGTGTGTAAAATAATATGCTAATTGAGTTTCAAAAAAAATATGAAAAGTACTCCAAATGGGAAGTTGCGTGTAAATATAAAAAGGTGCATGAAAAAGGGAATTTGTGCATAAAAGAAAACACTTGTGTGAAAAATGATGTTTCCCAAAATAGGTATTCCAAGGAAAAATGAATTTTTACTTGTAAGGGATTTGAATTATGTTGAAAACACCCTAAAGGCTGTGTAGAAAATTTTGGGGTCTTCTCACATATTTAGTTGTGTATATGGGAGTTCTTACCAGCTTTTGGGTAAGAATGTGAAGAGTTGTACTTCAGATAATACACTTTTAGAATTGTAAACGAACACAACAACATTGTATTTCACTATTTGTGCTAAATGGGTGCACACACACTTGAAAAATTACATCAAAGTGCTACAAGAGTGTAAGGGTATATCCTTCTAATTGTATTCCACATCAAAGGAATGTTTTATAGGGGATTTTGTGGTACTTTATTATTTCCATACCATACCAAGGACTTAGCTACTCTTGTTTAGTAGTGATCCTTTTAAATCTTTTGTTTATGTGGTTCTATGTGCTCACCCGGGAAAGAACTATTTAACAGGAGGGGAAGGTTGTTTAAAAAATAAAGGAAACATAAAATAAAAAGATATCATTGATTCACCCTCCCCCTCTATATGATACATGGATCCTCATTGCATAACTTCAATGACTAGATGCACTTTCCCCATCATCTAGAATGAGGCATGATACTTGGGCTATGAGTTCTCCCAACTACCATTCTAGTAGCCCCGCCCGACCCACTTGAGTATCCCACTCACCATGAAGGACATAAGGGCTTCTATCAATGAATTATAATGTTACCTAACTTCAGTAATAGTATGGGATTGATATAACACCGACCAATCCATCCCCATGAATAGGTCTAAACCATACATCTCTAGGAAAATAAAATCCCAGAGAAAAAGATATCCACCAACCTCTATAACACAACCCTTGCACTACCCTATGTCCTCAACTCGTACCCCTAGTAGAGTATCAGGTGACATTACTCCACATAATGTCTCCACGGTTATGCAGTACAAAACTACGATCTGAGTAAAAATAAAATAATGTATAGAACCTTTATCAAATATAGAAATATTGAGCATGGAATCTACAAGAATCATTCCTTGAATAGTATATGGTCCTACCTCATTGGATTTTGGTGTAGTATGAACTACATGGAGATGAAATGCCCATTTATATTGGGCTCTGGCCTAGGTACCTTGCACCACCCTGCCCTGTTGATAAGGATGATCTCTCCCTAAAGTTCCACGTCCACCGCCCTTACCAGTACATCCCATGGAGCTCCAACTTTCTACTTGAAATGGTGTAAGTTACCCCTACCTACACTTGGAATCTGCCTTTGGCCTCCATCATTCCCAGACTATCATGGGTTTCTACACAGCCTCTGCACATTGAATAACCTTATGCAAGCTCAGCCCTTGACCGGTGGGTGACAACACTATTCAGGCTTGTGCCCCAGCCTTCCACACTAATAAAAGAATACATTGTCAGAACCTAGAGCTGATGAACCCCAATTCTAACTGCTTTGTTCAATTCCACCCTACTAAAAATATCCAAAGTTTCATTTCCTACTCTCATAAGCTACACTACTTTCCAACCCATATGGCACCAAAAGTTCATTACCCAAAGCTCTATTCAGTTTTTCTTATAAGATAAGGTCTTGGTCCACCAATTGAGAATTTTTTTTCAGAGAGAAGATATTCACTTGAGACTTGATCTCTTGTCTTAGCCTATCTTGGAAGCATTTTTCCAGAGATGCCTCTTCTACTATCGAAATCAGAACGAAGCGTCTCAAATGTTTAAAATGACTAGAATAGTCCATTAATGACATGTTCCCTAGTTAAAACTCAAAAAATCTGAAGCCTTCTCCGACCTCTTTTTTTATAGGTAGAAGTGGTCAAGAAACATCTCCAAAAAATCCATCCACATCATCCCTTCAGCCAACTCTGTTTGGAAAATGATGTCCCACCAATGTTTTTCCTAACCCCTCTGCCTATTGTGTAACGCCCCGACCCCAGCTACCCAGAGTCGGTGCATTACTTCGTAACATTGGCATGATCACAAGAAAGATCAAATCCCGAAAGACCGATTGGTTTAGTAGCCTTGGAAACACTAGATATAATCATAAAGTTTTACATTACATTTCAAAGTGAAAAACTACTACAACAACAAAGTCTTCATATCCACACTATTAACCCCTCATAATATCCCTGCAAGTCATTCATAATTTACTTCTTCACTACCTGGGAAAAATAAAACATAGAAAAGGGGTGAGCTCAAATGCCTAGTAAGGATAACAATATAGCGGAACATTCATAATAAGCATAAACATTTAAGGCAATGAATTACTAAAACAAAAGCCTTTTAAAATTGAACTTCAACATAGTATGGCAAAAATAAAAATCAAATAATGCCATTTACTTATTCACATGGATATTCTACTAATCGAATAATCACATGCAATATCAATAACCACTTTCATAATGTTGGAATGCATAATGCCAGACTATCATAACCACATAGCCAAGGCCTCGTGCCAAGACTACAAATAAGATTTTGTCAAGGCCTTGTGCCAAGACACTAGTTTGTCTCATGAGACCTACCGATGCATCGAGGAGCTATAGCGGGCTCCACCCGTCACTTATTAAGTCCAATGCATTCCCATATGAAAAGGTTTAAACATAACATAAACATTCGTATTAAAACTAGCATACGAAATGTCAATACTTTCACAATAAACTATGAATGGTATAAACATCCACAGTCAAACATATCACAAAACCTTCAATACAATATAGAAGTTTTGTATCATAATAAATCAACTTCAAATAATCTTAAAATCCATCAAAGGATGTTGACATAGATGAAATCAAAATTCTTTTTAAAGAAATATCTCCTTTTATTTTGAAATCATTTAAGATCCATATAAAATAAAACATTTTCTTTGAAAATATTCTTATAAGCTTGTAAGGAAAGCTTTGAAGATTTTATAACGGCGTAAAATAACCGCACCCGCCGTATAAGTTAAAAAAAACATTCTTACCTTAATTCTGTCGAAAAGGTTAAAAAGGACCTTGTTTTGAAAATGACTGAAATATTCCTTTATAAACCACTTATAAAATTCAAAAAGGGTATAAATGACTTTAACTCATATTCGAGTAAATAGTAAAAATGTTTTGAAATACATTTTTAAGAAACATGGATGTGGATGATAAAGAAATCCCAGTAGATTATTACATATAAACAACCTCGGATAATGAAGAGATTGTGAAATAACCCTTACCTTGTACTTTTCCTTGGTTGGGGTAGGTTAACCTCCTGTATAATGGTGAAATAGTTGTTATTAAATTATACAAGAATCATATATATTAATATGATATCATATATGATCTTTTAACATTGATTTGTTAATAATATCTTAGAATTATCGTCGTTTTGGGAGTTAACTTACTCATTTTCTTTTATATGTTTTGTTACATAAGCCATGTTTGTTGTATCTTATTCATATCCAGAATGATATCAAGTCCTTAAACATCATTTTTAAATCATAAAATGATAATTATACTTGAATGGATACGATGGAGAATGAATCTCATCGCGTTCGTGGAGACGGTAGTCCGTACGTACGCACGAGCGACAATATCATTCTTTTGATATTAAAATAATATATAAATGAATGGTATATCATATATACAGAATCATTAACATGTTATATTTATTATTTACATGAGTTACACATCATTATTATACCCATCCAAATAATATTATATTGAATAACAATTACACCACGACGTGGAGACGGTAAGCCGTACGTACGCACGTATGGTGACATGTTATTCAAAGGGTGGATAGAATACTGAATATGGTTGTACCATACTTATAATAACATCACAGTATATGTGAGATACTGGAGTTATTATTTTATAATGGTAAGAACAAAGGAAGAAGAAGTGGAAGAAGAAATGAACTTAGAAAAGGGTGGTGAAATCATTACCTCTTCTTCGGGTTCTTCCTTTTGATTTGATCAAAAGGGCTCCTTAGGTTGGCTTTCTGATCAAACTAAGGCCTCTAGGTTGTAGTGAGGGATGTTGGGAGATTATTTGGGCAGAGTTTGGCCGAACCAAAAGGCTTTGAAGGTGTGAAGAAATGAGAAGGAGGAGTGCCCTTTTATAAGAGGGGTGAGGGGCACCTTTGGAAAAGTTAGAAATATTAATTTATAATAAATTCATATTCGGTTTACAAAGGCTCCAAAGTTGACTATTCAAAGGATGAGGTGGGGATAGGTCGAAAACAACTCATCCAATAGAATTTAGACAGGTTTGGGTACTTATATTAACCTTATCTTTAAGTATTAACTCTAAGTTAATTAGTTTCACTTTTACAATGTCTCTTTGTATTTTTATATAATATGGTTAATAAACTTACTATATACATCCAAGCGACCCCCAAGTGGTCCATTAATGAGGAACCTATCATAATATAAGTCTCTTGGCCGAACCTTAGATTTTTAGGAATTTAATATCAATTAATAATATAATATTTGTTTTAAGAACTCTTTTATGTCAATTTTGACACTATTCAATAGTTGATTTTTGTGAAACTCATAACAGATTGATTACTTCGAAAAAATTCAATTAAATCAATCCTAATATATCCTATTATCCTAGAAAATTAGTGTAATTCATTAAAAGTTTCATATTATAATTATTTGGGTATTTATAAGATCAATTATTTTTATTTTTCACTATTTTAGTAATTACTGCATCATCATTGTGTCATAAATAAAATAACTTATTTAATGTCTAAAAATTATAAATAAAATATCATTATGTAGGAAATCTTTTTAGCTTTCTAATGAATTTTTATAATCTAAAATCCAACATATATAACCCTATGTAAAAATTGTTGTTCTAAAAGATATATGCTTGTGTCATTTTTGTATTCATTTTAACTAAATTAAAATAAAGTGTCATTATCACTTACAAGTGGATCCATGGGGTCCCAAAATAGACCCAAAGATGCCCATGGTCGACCATGTATCAACCAATAGGGTTAAGACACGTTTTAGGGTAATTTAGTATTATTATAATATTATTTTTTAACCCTTATTTACCGGATTTACCCTTTAACCATGGTAAATAAAATATTTACCACAGTAACTATTCAAAATGTCTAAAAATAAAAGTTACCTATTTACACAATTTGAACATCCTGATTCCAAATATGGAATCCATTTTCCTAAATTCAAAACACAGAAGTGGCAGAAATTAATTTAAAATTAATTCCCGCTGTCAAAACAAAAAGCGTGTTTTTAAGAGATAATAACTATCAAAAGATTGACACTTGTTTATGTTCGGTTTAATTGTAAAATTATGTCCAATGACCAACATTATATTAAATGGTAAAAATATATTCTAAATATACTTTAAAACTACTAAAATTCATAATTTATCACTATTAATTATTTTGATTAAAAAAGTTGTTTTTAATTAAAATTTAGTAATTTTCACTATTCATCAAAATATGAAAGTTATCCGAAAAGTACCAAAATTTCACCCTAGGATAATTTCGATATTCCGTATCCAAAAATGAAGTCCATTTTGAAATATAAAATATATATGATTTCAAAAAGTAGGTATAACTATTCACAACGGCTAGTTTAATTAGTTGTGGTGTGTGTTAGAACTCGAGGTTGCGTACAACACACGCTATCGCATTATTCAAAGGGAAACGTACCGTAGAAGCTTGGGGTGTTACATATTGGCTGACCACATGACTCACTTCTCGATAGGTGTATTTAAATGGTCAAGAATAGTTTGTATGTAATCTTTCCAAAATGATGCTACTTGTATCCCACCCACTCTAGTAATGGCCGTAGGTTGATGCAGTTGAAACTCCCTGGTCATATCAAACATAGTCGGTACAACCTACCCTGTGTCTTGATCCGTCATCTGTATAAAAAGAGAAAAGTTCCCTTATAATTTATCTTCCCTATCTCCATGGATTACAATAATCTTATTCTCCACTAGAAGAGGATAATCCATGATAATTACCTCTTATCCCCCAACCCACCCATGTCTTTGAGGGATAATATTTCTACAATTCTAAACTTGAGCTTTAGAATGTGACCATAAATCTTTTACAGAAAATAAAAACATTTTTTTAGGCGCATCACTCTCCATAACCAATCAAGTCCACATACACTACCCAAATAATCCCACTCATAACTGGATCACTACCCTTTACCATATCTCATAAGTCCATGGAAAACATGGGTGTCTAATTAACATGATCACAAGCCTTATCATTTACCCCATTCAACATAGATTCCATATTCCAATTTATTCTTCAAACATGTTAATCCTCTTTTACTACATTATTAAAAACCATTTTCCAATTTCCCATCACCCATTACACATTACTTTTTATCAATTCATACCATCCTTTTATGCACAATTTCATTACTTTTAATGAAAACAAATTCATGCTCACCTTTTCATCTTTCACAACCATCCCATGGGTGTTCCTACCATGATGCATAACACTTATCTACATAGCTTCCTAGAATGATTCATGAATGCATAACCTTGTAACCTTCCTTCCATGAGAGAAATATCCCAAAACTATCAAATCACACAACAATTGAATCATCCGATAATGAAAAATCATCAAATATAACAACCCACAACAAAAACAACAATCCCCTATGAGGGTGATAAGTGTTTTTACTCGTATATGGGTTAGAAAATCACATGAACGAATTCATTACCCTGGCCTGAATTTTTATAACTTCTTGTCTACCATAACCTAATAGTAAGAGATTGAAAATAACTACTTTGATACAACTTTTTAATGTCCCCGACTGGGATCCACTAAACTGGTGCCCCACGCCGAGTCACCACGTGACCTCAACCATGCCTCCCTGTATGCCAGAGGTTTCCAACTAGTAGAGAGGGTATAATAAGTAATGCTGGGAGACTATAGTCTCTTTAATAGATTAATTCACTATAGAACACAATTTAAATTGTGTAACCAATAAGAATCAATTAACCCTTTATCCCCATTTCCAATTTCCCATGCCTATCACACTAAGCATATCTAAGTGTAAACATAATTATTTTTTATATTCCCATCAATCCCATTTAACCTTTTGAAATGTAAACCAAATGATACCTAACTATTTAACCTCATTAGAAACAACTATCCACCATCCATTATAACTCATTATATAAACCCATTAAACCTACTCTCTATGACTCCACATCATTATGAGTCAATTTCACACCATACATTTCCATTATCCTAATCAAGAGGGCCATCACACCCCATGGGTGGTATTAAATTGGTCCATTCATCCTCCATACATCCCACGTGGATCATGATGGATTAAATTAATCATTTATACACCCAATACATCATAAATTTCTAATGGAATAAATAACACATCACGAGGGGAATAAGAATGAAACCCTACATGCACAAATCTTTGAAAAAACTATGGGATATAACTTGTAGACCACCTACCTCATATATTTTGAAGAGAGTACCCTTAATATAGACCCTATATCCCAATATATTCCCCCTTTGAATCCTCAAACAAAATATCACTAGAAAACAAGGGTTTTATATCATCTAATGAAGAGAAGGAAGAGTTTAAAACCCTAAAACAGGAAGAAAAGAAAGAATTGGATTAACATTACTAGGATATTCAATAGGTAATCAATAAGAATCCAAATGTCCAAGTGTTGAGGTAGAATAAACATTGGGATATCTTGGAAGCATTGGTTCATTGCTATGGTTTAAAGAGGGGAGGAGGAGGAAAATCCCAAGTGGAACATAAAAATACCATAATGGTATTTTTTTTAATTTTCTCAATAATACTCGACCGCACAATTTACCCGCATTATTTTTCAAATATTTAAAAAAACAAGTGAGAGATATTATCCCAAAATACCCCTTTCACATGATTTCCTAGGAATTCAGAACAGTTGGCATAACAATGCAGTGACTGCATGAAAGACTCTTTCCAAGGCTTCAGGGTTTTCTATGATTATTTGCACGGTTTTCACTAACTATGTGCAAACCATGAAACATGCCCAGAAAATAATTTCCCCCTATTTTCATGTCTAGAACCCCCAAAACATCCCCGATCATCCACATGAACCTTTGTAAACAATTAACTGATAAAAAGAAAATACAAAATCTGAAAAATAAAAAAAAACATACATAATGAAATTTCATGAATATTAAAACATCCTCAGCATAGGACAACTTTTCCTCGAGCCAATCATCCCAAGAATAACAATTTTCTGAAGCAATGTGATCAATCCACTGGAAGTGAATATTTTATTCCCACTCCCATGTATCATCCCGATAGGTTCCATGACTCCATAGAACACAAACTGAAGGAATGACTCTTCCCCACTAAACCATCTCACTATGATCCACAATACAAACTCGATGCTCCTCAAAGGACGAATCGGCCACAAGATCGACATCCTTGTCATTTTTACATGAGAGGGATCAGGGTGATACATTGAGAGTTGAAAAACATGGAAAAAATCATGCATTATACTATACCATTGTGGAAGAGCCAATTGATAAGCCACCGGTCTGATCTTCTCCACAATCACAAATGGACACACATTCCTAGGTTCCAAATTTCCCTTCTTTAGAATTTGAATGTGACCCATCTTTAGAGACACCTGAAGAAACACACTATGACCAATATTAATATCGAGGGGTCTACATTTAATTTTTTTCTACTATGAGCTATTTCCATACACTTCTAAATCAATCGATCCATTTTTGATGTCTCATGCATAAAACTCAGTCCTATCAGCTCAAACTCACAAGATTATAACTAACAAAATAGAGATCAACACGGCTTTCAATAGAGTGCCTTGAAAGGTTTGATCTGAATAGTGGCATGTAAACTATTATTGTTGGAACATTTAATGAGGGAACGAATTTCTCCAATGAACTTCCAAAATCCTGAAAATTTTCTCTCAACATGTCTCCCAAAAACTAAATTGAATGTTCTAACTTCCCATTCATCTGGGGGGGTAAGCCATACTCAAAATCACATTGGTACCAAGCACATTATGTAGTCAATTCTATAAGAATGAGGTGAAATGTGAATCATGATTCGAAACTATGGTTCTCAGCACACCAACCAACCATACTATTTCTAGAACATTCAATTCTCCCAATTGGTCTATTGTATTGATCTCCTAGATCGAAAAGAAATGATCCACATTGGTCAGATAATCTACCCCCACAAAAATTACATTATTATTATGAGGAATCCTCATAATATCAACTATTATGTCCATCATTACATCATTCCACACCCACTCTTGAATAGGAAATGACTACAACAACCAACAAAGACGCTGATGTTCAGCCTTCACCTGCTGACTGGTAAGGAATTATTCCATGATACATGCCAATTATTTCTTCATTTCTGCCCACAAAAACTACCTATGAATGGCACAATACAACTTAGTCAATCTAGTATGCACTTCCCATTTTGATATGTGAAACTCATGAATCATCTTCTCTTGTACATCTGTCGACAGCACACCATGACCGTAAAAATAAGAAACTCCAATGGCACCAATTATCTAACCAGAAGATGATACACACCTTTAAGACATTCATTCATAGCAAAAAACTATGGATCCATACACTAACACTCTTTAAGTCATCACCAAAGTGTAGATTCAACTGAGATTGTTCTGAGGGTCATTTTCTCATTCCTATCTTGTACATCCAAATTCGTCTCATCATTAAAGACCATAATCTTCCTTTTTGAACTAGATTCATGAACCACATGATTTTTAATCTTTCATTGTAGAGCATCAGTGACACTATTCCCTTTTCGTCATGTGTAGACCAACACAAAATATAAGGATTTTAGGTACTCAACCTACCATCATTGTAGAATATTAAAATATCACTAAGATAATTTGAATTTGAGACTTTTATGGTCAGAAAGTCCCATGAAACTTTCACCAATCAAGTAATGCCTTCAATAATTTAGGCATGAACCACAATAGCTAAATCAAGGTCATGAGTAGGGTAATTTCGTTTGTGTAGTATCAACTAATTTTAACCATAGCTATAACCTAATAATCTTGCATCGTCACTAATCCATGTTGAACACCAGACACATCATAGAACAAGGTGTACCTATTATATAGTTTGGGTAAGATCAAAATATGTGTGGTAGTCAACAAACTCTTCAGATCTTGAAAATAATTCTCAAAATCCTCTAACCATTCATACATAATCCCCTTCTTGGTCAAACCTGAGATTAATTCTTTCAAACAAGAGAAATCTCTAATCAACCATTGATAATAACATCTAAACCCAAAAAACAGTAAGTATCAGAAATGTTCTTGGGAAACTCCAACGATACCACAACCTTCCCCTTTTCTGGATCCACTAGAACACAATAGTCAAAACTGTTGATTCAAAAAATGTTGACCATATCAATCCAAATAGATATTTTGATAGATTTTTATAAAGAATATTCTCTATTAGTGTACTCAAGATGATATCAAGGTGTTTGGAATGATCTTTATGATATCTATAGAACACAATGATTTCATCAATGAAGACAACTATGAACTGATCTTGGTATGAATGGAATATCTAGTTCATCAATGCCTTGAACACATTCAATGTATTGATTAATCCAAATGGAATCACCAGAGACTCATAAATCCCATACCTTATTCCTAATGATGTTTGAGGTATGTCAAAAGGTCTCACCCTCAACTGATTGTATCCCAATCTCAAATCATTATTGGAAAACACTGGGGAACCTTTGAGATAATCAAAAAGGTCATTGATTCAATGAAAATAGTATCATTTCTTAAATATCATTTACTTTAGTTTCCTAAAATTGACACATAGACTCAGTGATTTGTCAGCCTTCTTAGAATAAAACACATGACATCCCCAAGGTGATACACTATGAAAGAAAAAATTCTTGTGCACTAACTCCTCAAGAAGGAACTTCAGTTCATGGAGCTCTGATTTCCACATTCTATATAGTGTAATGGAATGTAACTCTCCCATGGCTACAATTCAATTGTAAACTCAACATCTCTCTCTGGTGGTCACCCCAAGAAGTCCTCAGGAAACACATCCTAAAACTGTTACAAAAAATGGAAGTCAAGATGCACTTTCTCCCCTTCATCTAGAATAAGTCACCTTACTTGGGCTGTGATTTCTCCCATATACTAGAATATCGGCCCCGTATGGCCCGCTCGAGTATCCCACTCTCCACAAAGGAAAAATGTGCTTCCATCGAGGGATATAAATGTTACCCAATGTCGGTAATAGTCGATATTGACATGACATAAAATCAGCCAATATATCCCCAAGATTAGGTGAAAACCTTACATCTCTAGGTCAGAACAATCCAGCATAAAAATTTATCTCCAACCTCTAGGGAACAACCCTTAAACTACCAGATGTCGTCAACTTGTACCCCTAGATGATTATAATCTAACATTACTCGATATGAAGTCTAAATTGTTAAGACCTACACAAAAACGAACTGAGAAAAAAATAAAATAATGTTGAACACCTTTTTAAAATAATTAACGAGTGAGCATAAAAACTAAAAGAATCATAACTCAAATAGTTCAAGGTCATGCCTCACTAGATTTAGGTGTAGTTTGAACTACATGGAGATGACATGCCCCGTTATACCGAGCTCATGCCTGAGTACCCTGTACTACACTGTCATGTTGATAAGAATGATCTCGTCCCAGAGTTCCATGTCCACCACCCCTACTAGTATGACCCATAGTGCTTCAACATTCGACAAGATATTGGGTAACTGATCCCCTTATGGAACTTGGCATCTGCCTCTAGCATCTATAATTACCCGACTTTCGTTGGTTCATGGAGAACCTCTACACATGGCCTAATGTTCTACATGCTCGACACTCGATTAGCGGGCAGGGACACTGGTCAGTCATGGGTCCCATCCAACCACACTAATAAAATAATAATATTTTTCCACCCAGAGAAGCTGACCCCCACTTTTGAAAGCTATATACACTTCCACTTTGCTGAAAATTATAAAACAACGATTCCTATACTCATAATGTTCACAAATTTCTTACCCATATAGCAAAAAAGGTTCACTACCCGGGCTCTATTCAATTTAACTTCTATGATATGGGATTGGTCTTCCACTTCAGAAACAATTTTCCTATAGATGATATTCACCTAATACCTGATCTCATGTCTTAGCCCATCCTAGAAGTGTTTTTCCACAACTACCTCATCTACTGTCAATATTAGAAAGAATCATATCAAATTGGAGAAATTACTAGCATAGTCCATTACTGACATTTTACCTTGTGTCAATATCAGAAAATACGAATCCATATTCTCTCAATTATTCAATGTAAAAATTCTCAACAAAATTCTCCAGAAAGTCCTTTAATATCATTCCATCCGCCTCCTGTATTGGGACCATGGTGTCCCACAAATGTTTTTCATAACCCTTCTTCCTATAGGCTTCCAACATAAATAGTTTCCCGATAGGTGTATTTTGATGGTCAATTATATTTGGGATGGACCTATCCAAAACACTACTACTTCTGGACCATCCTCTCTTGTAAAGGTTGGAGGGTGCTGTAGTTGAAACTCTCTGGTAATCATAAACATACTCGGTCTAGCCTACCCGGTGTCTCATTCCATCATCTATATAAGACAAGAAACTTTCTCATGTATCTTCACCTACCTATCTTCTTGGATTACCACGTTACCCTTCTCCACTACTGGAGAAGCATCCTCAAAAAATCTCTCCAATCTCCCAACCGGCACACATCTTAGAGGTGGTATTTTTCTGTAATGCCAAACATAAGATTTATATTGTGACCAAAATGCTTTTACATAATGTAAAAAAAGATATAGTAAATCTCATCACTCACCATAACTAAACCGGTTTGCATACACTACCAAAACGATCCCACTCACAACTAGATCACTACCCTTTTCCATCCCTCCAAAGGCCATGTCTGACATGGGTATCTAATTTACATGGTCACAAGCCTTATCTTTTACCCCATTCAAAATAGTTTCCACATCAAAATTTATTCTTAAAACACTTAAATCCAAATTTACTTGTTTATTACGAACCATTTACTTTTTACACTTATCCTTTTTTACATTTTTTTTACATATTCATACCATCCCATTTGGCACAATTTAATTACTTTTATGAAGAAATCATCTTAACGTTTTAATCCGACATATCCATCCCATGTGTGTGCTTACCATGATACATGTCACTTATCTATATAGGTTCTTAGAATTATTCATGAATTCATAACCTCGTACACTTCCATCCTTTAGAAAAATATCACAAAACCATAAAATCGAAAAACAAGTGCATCACCCAATAGTGAAATATCAACAAATATAACAACACACAAGAAGAACAACAATCCCCTCCCATGGAGACTTGGGGTTTCCCTCTAACATGGGTTAGTTACTCCTGAGAATGATCTCATTAACATGGACCAACAATTGAATAACCACCTTTATACCATCCCAAAATAGTATGATTGGAAAATAACTCCTCTGATACAACATTATTATGTCCGAGACCCGGGATCCCCTTAAATGATGCCTCAATCTGGGTTTCCACATGACCTCATGCACACCTCCTCCAATGCTAGAGGGTTCTGACTAGAAACGAGGGTCTAATAGGTCACGTGGGGAGACTGTACACTCTTCACTATAATAATACACAAAATAATGAAATTTAACTTATATAAAAAATAAGAAACAATTAATAACATGCATAAATAAGCAAATCCAAAATTGTGAACAACCATATATAATAGTATGTCTGTCATGCCAGGCTATAGTGCCATGTGAAAAAAAACACAAAATAAAGACAAAAAGTAGAATCCCTTAAATGGTTCAGACCCCAACATTGGGACCTCTCCCATACATGTCCCATTCCAAATCTACTCTCTAGCATGGGGACCATTCCCTTGTCCGGACCTACATGCATGAAATGTGCCTGGGTACCCAACAACAACCCAAGAAATTTGTTAGTATAACTCAATAGGTCACCACTAATGGTGTCTATAAAATATTCAATAAAAGTAGATAGTTCATGCATGTGATAATGAATGGAAAGTAAAGGTAAAAAATTCAATAGGTAATCCTGGACTATGTTCCTTTATATTATACAACCATTGAATCTTAGTTCACTGTATAGGTATCCCACAGTTTAATCTACAATTTTGATGTGTTTAATGGATTAGTAATTCTCAATGATATCAAGAATATGGGAATAAAATAATGTCTTATGTAATTAGGAATAACATTATAACAATATCATAATCCTCACCTCAAAGACTCGGTCCTGGTGGAATACAACTCTTATGTAAATAGAACACCTTACCCTTCCCTAAACCAAGAATTTAGCGGTGGAGCTAGAATATTTGTAAAACTCAACCTGTGGGTGTAGAACATCAATTATAAATCCCACACTACCAATCCATGTGCACATGCTTATGTAGCATCCACCATAGTTAAACACATAACAACAAGGCATAATCAATATCTCAATATCATTAACAACATCATAACAAAATAATTAAATGGGATGTTAAAATTATACCTCAATCCAATAACACATTCATCATTTATATCACATAATCCATTAGCCCCATTTCATATTTTCTATGCCTATCTCACTAATCATATCCAATTTAAAAAATCATTCTTTTTTATATACCCATTAATCACATTAAACCTATTTAAATGTAAATCAAATGATCTTGTATCCTTTAACAAAATTTGAAAAAACTAGAAACTATCAATTGAAACTAATTAAATAAATCCATTTAACCTACACAATAGATATCTAAGTTATTATGAGTCAATTTCAGACATTATATTTCCATTAACCTAATTAAGAGGGCCAAAACACCCCATGAGTGGCCCTAAATTGGTGAAGTCAATCTTAATGCGTTCTGTAGAGATCATGAGGTGTTCTATTAATCATTTATAAATGCAATACATCATATATTTATAATGTAATCAATAACACAATAATAAGGGAAGAAGAATAAAAACCTACATTCACACATCTATGAATAAAATCTAGGATTTAAAATGAAAACCTCCAACCTTGAATATATTGGAAAATGAACCCTTAATCGAGGCCTTAGATACTGATCTAAACCACTATTGTAGGTGAAACCGAAATATCATTGGAAATGAAGTGTTTTATAGAATCAGATGAAGAGAAGGAAGAGATTCAAACCCTAAACCAAAAAAAGAATCAAATTTGGGATTAGCCTTACCTGGATCATCAATCTGCAACCAACAACACTCCAAATGGCCAAATGTTGTGGGATAATCACCCTTGGGTAATCATGGGGGATTTGGTTTATTCCTATGATTTCAATAGGGGAGGAGTATGAAAATCCTATGTGGAAAATAATAAGCCAGTAATGTATTTTTTATAATTTTCTAAAAATTACTTGGTAACTGTGTTTACCTGTATGGTTTTTCAAACCTTGCACAAACCATGTGCGAGATAATATCCCAAAATCCCCTCATTCACATGGTTTCTTGGAAATTCTACATGTTCAGCTTAACCATGTTGTAACCGTGTGAAATCCTCTGTCCAAGTCTATATGGTTTCCTAGGATGTTCCTAATAGTTTTCAGTAACCATGCACAAATCATACAACATGCCTAGAAACTCATTTTTCCTCCATTTTCCTGTACTGAACCCCCAAAACACCGCATATCCATCACATGAACCTGTGGAAAATTTTTTTTACCAAAAGAAAGAACATAAACTGAGACATTAAAAAAAAACCTTATGAAATGTCATAGATCTTACAAAAATAAGGTTTTCACGTTGAATAAAAAAATCTAAAACGAAAAAATTTCATGAAAATAAAATAAAAATAATTTATTTTAATATAATAATGTAAAAATTTAATTGATGTTTCAAATCATTGATTAGTTTGGTTTGTGAGAAATTGTGTCTATGATAAATATGTTATAAAAATTTCTTTCATATTTTTAGAAACAATTGAATAGGTATGTCACTCTGAAAATTAAAACAAAATTCTATTTAAATTTCTTTTAAAGCTAAATGTGGGTAATAAAATTATTAATAAATAATTATATATTAGTAAAATCATTATTTAAAATAGTATAATAAAAATCATAACAGAAATAAAACATACCGAACTAAATATGAATAAATTTTGTTTTTTAATAAAAAGAATAATTTTGTATATTGGGATCATAAATAAAGGATTAAAAATGGAAAATATTTAATATATGGAAATTACTAGAGGATAATAAAATATATATTTTTTAGATTAATAGATTTTACAATTCCCTCAACAAAGACATTAACATAAATGATTATTTATAATGATAATATTGTTAGATAAACCAATAGCATTTTGGTATCTTTTGAATGATAATCATCAAGAAATAATAAATTAAAATGAAATGTGAAATATCATGAAAATAAGTATATTTATGATATAAAATTTCAATGTATTATTATATATAGATTAAAAAAATTAATAGTTTTACAAAATCAATTATGTTTTAATTAAACAAAATTGAGGTTAGAAACAATTAAAATGATCATATCATTCAATTGAGAATTAATCATTGAATTCATTCTTTGTAAAAAATGTAAATCCACATAAAACAAGTAAGAATATAGCATAATAATTTCAAATCACATGGTTTTATTGAATTACATAGTCAATTAATTAGAAGGAAAACACAATGAATGGAAATTGACTTAAGAAACCCATTACCAATTAGAGGAATTGAAATTAAATATTTAGGTATGAATTAATTTTTATGAATCATTAAATATCATGAAATATGATAGATTTATGATATTCAATAAAAATAGATTAATATAAACCATATAAAAAAATTAGTTTCATAATATTAATGTATTCAATAATGATGAAAAATTGAGACGAAATCCTCTAAAAACATGACACAGAAGTAAGATTTAATCAATGAAGCTATTATGTGGTAGAAATTGAAATACAAAAAATACAATTGGAAAAATAATATTGATGAATTAATGGTTACTTATCAAAAAATATTTTCCTCTATAGAATTGGTGAATCCAAACGAACCTTTATTTTTGCCGATCAGAATCCCTCCATTTAGAGGAAGCAGTGATAGTGGGGGTCTGCGTTGAGATGGAAATGAAGATTCATCCCATTACCATGATTCTTCTACATGTTGAAGTTATTTTGTCATAGTCTCATGTTCTTTTTATATCTCAATCCTCTTCTATTCTTCATAAATTGTCATATCCAAGGACATGCTTCAACTAAGTGTCATTAATCTAGCCTTGATATATTAGATTGTTATTTGTAGAAGGTTCCCCCACATTAATGAGAATTAAAATACCATACATGATACTTTTATCTCTAGTATCATTCTTTACTAGGTCTCAGATATTGAGGTAATAGTGTCTTTAATTTTCATTCATCCATGGCATCATCCACTTCCTCTTATCAGGAAGCTAGTCAATCAATTACGATGAGTTCTCCATGTCAGGATTTGGTATTGATTTCTTTTTAAAGAACCATAATATTTCCAAACATTTATATCCCTAGGCCCAATGTTTTATCTCTCTATCTAATTCAGGGGATGATATATTTATTGACACATTATTCCTCTACCCTTACTCGACTTTCCATCATCAAACTCGATATGAAGGATTTACCATCTCCCCTATTGCAGTCATGAAACTCTTCATCGATTATCAGTTCTCCATCCCAGATGATTATAGCGAGATACCCAAACTCTTTTATTGTGGTTATTTTTCCTTATTCATTGAAAAAAGTTGTTTTATATCCCAATCTTATACTTCTTCATGCCCAAAACATACAAGAGGATTTTTTACCAGTCAAAGACGAAGTCAAAATATACTATTATTGACTTAAAATAACTACATCCCCTTAGATCTTGTTCCAAATACATGTTCATCTTCATGTGATGATTATCTTGATAATTTGTAATTCTCATGGATTGGGAACTCAGGTAAAATTTGATTTTAACTCCAATGAACTTCGTAATAAACCATTCTCTATGGTTGTAGTGATTGAACCTAAATAAGATGATTCAAGAATAAATGTTTTTTCTCATCATATGAGAGTTTAAATATTTCTTCATGGATCCACCTATAATTATCACACATGTATTTTCTTTACAGAATCTTTCTATGTAAACTCGTTATGTTAATTGGATCAATTTATAATTACAAAATTTTTAGTGGGTTCCGAAAATATCATCTGTCGTTTATGAATAATGAAATGCCCATGACAAAGAAATTATCTGGGATAAACTGAGCTCTCTTAATTCTGGAAACTTAACTTAGATGGTTGGAGGTGACTTCAGCATTATTTTTAGTCAAGAGGAGAAATAAAATAGTTTATCCATCCATATAAGATCAATCCAATTAATCATGTTGTTAATAAGTAGTAATAGGATTTTGGAAACAAGATTTATATGTGTTCTATTCAACTCGACAAATAAATAATTTGGGAGTCATCTCTCTTAGAGTCACCATGAATGATTTTTTGTGAATGGTACTACACTTTCTTAATTTCATGATATAAAAGTAAATTATCAACTTATAGTCTATTAGATTAGATACAACTATCCATTGTTCTAGATTATATAATTGATTTAGAAAAATTACATCATTTATCTCCCTGATGGGTAGCTGAACCAGAATATTTATAAATGATTAAAGGATATTTGAGAAACCAATCCAGAGACAACCCATGGTTATCATTACATAATAATCTCAGGAATATTAGTGCCCCCCTCCATTCCTAGGCAAAGATTCTACCCCAATGGGATCAAAAACTCAGGGGGATCAGTAAGGATATAAAATAGTTGGAGTTTCCCTATGAATATTAATGGGATAAATATATATATTCATTGATATTATAAATGAGAAATTTTTAAATGGAAAATTAATTTTGAACAATGAATTCACAACTTATAAAAATTCATGGGTGAAATGGATACTTTATGTAAATAGAATCACTGGGTATTTTCATGATTGTATGAATGAATAACATAGATACACTATACCCAAGTAACCTATAAAAGATGGATCCTATACTAATGATATGGATGTGGATGGGGGTATGGATGATAACTATTTCAAATCCTTATTTGTATCCTTTATCCCTGGAATGGAAGGGGATTTCCGGGGGACTTGACTATTCTTTTTGAATTAATTTCTTGATTCGTGAATGAGGAGGTTAACATAAGATTTGAGTATTCCTGGAATGTTGAAGAAATTTGTGATGCGATTTGGACCATGAATCCATACAGTGGCCCAAGACAAGAATGATTCACCCCTTCTTTCTAGAGGGTATCTGGTGATGCTCTGAAGAGGATCTAGATAAGTGTAGTTCATAACTACTTTCAACGAGCCAACCTACCCCTTGTGTCATGAAGAAATTTTTTTTTTGGGTTTCAATGATCAATGATAATAAGTCTTTGAACCATTATCACCCTATAATCTTGTGTAATGTTAAGTATAATGTGTTGGTTGGCATCCTTAGCAATAAGATCTCTCCCTTCCTTCCATGCTGGGTTGATAAGGAACAGAACGACTTCATTAAAGGCTATTCAATAAAATGTGAAATATGCTTAGTTAAAGAAGTTACCAATAGAATAAATTTGAAAATTTTCAGTATTAATGTAGAAATTATGATTGGAAAGAATAAATCGTAGGAAATATTTGAGTGTAGTTTTATCATCAAGGTTCTTTAATATATGGGGTTTTTTATTCGGTCCATTGATATTTTATTCAGATGACTCAGCTCTCCAAGTCTCCTCCCATCATTCCTGTGAAAAAAATCGGGGTTCTTCAATGATATTAAATGTTTTAGATAAAGGGATCCTGTTTACCCCTCTTTATTTTTCATCACCCAATATGTTTTAAGTGGGTAAAATAATCACTACGTCACTGTGGGTAGGTTTCTCCCTTATCATAATAACACATGATTGGTAGCATCCCCACCTCATGTTTACTGATGATACCATTATATTTGATAATGAATGGGGGATATCAATTCATGAGCTTAATATAGACTTAGAGTATTACTGTGCATGGATGGACCAAGATATCAATCATGAGAAAAACATCTTCTTTACTCTAAATAAATGTTCAGATAGAAGGATAAGTTCTATATAATGCACTCTCTATATGCACAAATGAACCATATATATGTAATAATTTGGAAATATAGTGTACCCAAAAAATATCTTCATCAAATACATTTATATGATCACTAATATTATATTGGGGTGCATTCACAATTGGAATAATAGATTATTATCATTTAGAGGGAGAATTACTCTAAAAAATTGTGTCATATCTTCTATAGTAATGCATGTTTTATATACCAGGAATGTCATATGAAATCCTAAATCCAACCTGGAGAACACAATGATTTATTTTATCTTGGATAGAAATATTTATGGTAAATTCCAATGGGATTCATTAAATAAGAATGATAAACACATTAAGAAGGTATCACTATTAAGAGTCTTTCTGGTACCATGACTGCAGGGAATTCTAAATTATCTAGGGAGATCATTGAAGAGAGAATAATGTGGGTGAAAACACACGATCAACAACCATGCCATTGATGTGATATCATACATATTTAGACACTATAACATCATGAAGATGATCCAACCATATATTTATATCAACTAGTATCATAACTGGTGGATAATTATTACAGGTCATATCACGTATTGGCACCATAACTAGTATGGAAATATTCTGGGATTATTTGGTTTTCTAAATCCGAAAATTAGATTTAAAGGGGACGAGGGGAATCATAAATTCATCCATGCCACTTTGGATGGAAATGAATTATCTCTATCAGATAACAGTGTGATGATAAAAGTCCCAATCATATGTGTTATCATGGGATCTAGTTTTTACATTTACTATTAGATAATTTCAAAGACTTTATACTGATTCAATCTCTCATGAATATTTTTGTGAGACATTATTGTCTATGTAATTCCCATAAAAGATCAACGTTTTTGTGTTGTCTGTCTAACATAAAGCCTTACCAAATGAGGAGAGTATCCAGTGGATGCGAATCAATCTTTCCAACAAATCCATCTGCTGTAGTTTAAAGACCAAGATTTTTCCACGTATTTTTTTAATTAAATAGAAATATTATGAGTCTGTGATAATTTACGGTGTCGGATTCCAAGGACCAGTGTGGCTGGAAATAATTTCTCAACTTTATTAGGTACATTCAGTAAATGTGTGAGTGTGTTTTTGTATCTTTTGAACCAGTGATTGGAATGGAAATCTGAGGACACCATTGAACTCGTAGTGCCAATATTTTCTTAAGAGGACCTTCACCTCATTTTCAGTAGGTTGAGGGTGAAAGTATTTTTCCTGAATTTTCGTGGGAGAGTTGAAAGAATAAAAATAAAATAAAATATCTATTATTTTATTTTTCTACTGAAACCTTCCATTTTAATTCATGATAGTGGGGACCACCTGAACACCAATTTAATGTGGGAAAACCCTTGGAATCCTCCCAGCTTAATGTGCCATAATTAACATAATTAAAGTGCATACTTTTATTAAATTAATAACATAATGTATTAAGATTCTCACGACTCTTTTGGTGGATGAAATAATTGGCATAGTAAAAGAGATCTTGGGAGAACCATTAGATAAATATCCTCTAATGAAGAAATTTCTTCGGATTGAGAATGAGGACGATGCATGATCCTGGATCGGAAACATGTGGCGAGAGTGATGAACGTCAGCATCCCCTTCATCAACATCATCTCTATCCTCATGAAACCCCAAATGAACATCAAGGAAGGGGATTTAATTTTATTTATGTTTAAATCTTCTGTTTATTCTTCATATCCTTGATTCACAATAACAATGCCCAAAAAAGCATGTCCATCGTTCCACACATATACCTCGACCCCATTTCTTTCATTCTTAGTGTGTTATTCGCATGTTCTTCATGTTTTCATCAATGCCCAATAATTAAGCACACTGGAAACACCATGTTTTGTTGAGAATGATGTATAGACACAAATCCCTCAACCCGAGGATCATGAATATGTGGTCATCATGCTTTTCAGGCATATAACGAAGTTGTGGTGAACCTCGTAAGAGGGGGGTGGCCAACGCAGCAGCAAACCACATTGAGATAGGGAGGCGCGTGACCGCACACCCAGATGAGCTGGAGGCCATGACCCACTGACCATAGTGGATTCGGGTCATAGCCGACACCACAAGCAGCCACATGGTGAAGTGGTGGTGTGCGTCCGTGCTGCTAGAGCTAGAGACCACAACCGCATGGCCATGGAAGAGGCCAAAGTGTGGAAGACACCCGACCGGCCGTGGAGGTAGTGGTGCCATCACACCACTAAGATGATGAATGACATGGGAGAAGAGAACCTTTGCAGCATATCAAGGAATTACACAAAGAAGGGTGTCATCACAAAATGGTTAGCAAGCCTTACTCTCAGAGCGGTTGATTTAGAGAGTCTGAGCTATCCTGTAGTGGTGGACTAGTATGATGATGTTTTTCTAGATGATGTACTGGGATTACCTCCTCATAGATAGGATGAATTTTACATAGATGTGTACACTGGGATGACACTGATATCTACACCAGCATGTCGTATGGTACCCACTGAGCTTTGAGAGCAGTGGGTACAACTAGAGATCTTGCAGAGTAATGAGTTAATTAGGCCTAGTGTTTTGACTTAGGCAGCCCTGATGTTGTTCTCCAATAAGGTGGATGGGAGTTTGAGACTCTGGTGGGACAATCGGCACCTAAACCAGGTGATTGTGAAGAAAAAGTACCCACTATCGAGGATTGAAAATGTCAGTGATCATCTGAAGGGAGAATAATAGTTTTTGAAGATAGACCTCAGATTGGGCTATCACCAGCTCAGAGTATGATATAAGGATGTGCAGAAGACAACCATTAGTTGTTAGTATAGACATTATGAGTTCTTGGTTATGTATTTTGGCATGACTGACACCCCAGTAGTGTTCATGGGACTCATGAACAGGATCATCCGGCCATACATTGATCTAATTGTGGTAGTATTCATTGAAGAAATACTTATATACTCAACGATGGAGTACGAGTTTTCCCATCATCTGGAAATAGTTCTGGACTCACTCTGAGAGCACCAACAATATGGTATGCTCTCAAAGTTCTAGTTATAGAAATGAGAGGTCCAAATTCTGGGACACCTCATCTCAGAGGCTGGAGTTGTGGTGGTTTGAGTAAAGATCGATGTTTTTATTTCTTGGGAGCCACCCAGAAGTGTGACAGAGGTGTAGAGATTTTTGGGTTTGGCTTGTTACTACTGAAGGATTCTGTATGACTTTTCCAAATTTGCAGCACCCTTATCAGAATTGACAAAGAAGGGGAAACCCTTCGTGTGGTCAGAGAGATGCCATCGGAGTTTCCAGGAGCTGAGGCAAAGACTGGCGAGTGCCCCTATCATAATGCTATCAGAGGAAGGCATTGGGTACATAGTCTACTGCAATACATCAGGGACCGGGCTTGGATATGTCCTGATGTAGGAGCAAGCAGTGATCGTGTAAAATTCTTTATATTTGAAAGAACATGAGAATAAATACACTACCGATGACCTGGAGTTAGTAGTAGTGAACTTCTCTTTGAATATGTGGTGACATTACATGATGGAAAAATGTTTTACAGTCTAGTCTGATCACAAGAGTCTCAAGTATATCTTCTCTAAAAAGGACATGAACATGAGACAACTGGGTTGTCTTGAGTTACTACATGACTATGACTTTGAGATAGTATTTACTACTAGTAAGGGGAACATTGTAGTAGATGAAATCAGTAGGAGATCTGGTATACAGTTGCTAAGTGATACGATAGAGCAGCTAGCCACTTCCCAGATATCCAATGTGGATCAAGATGGAGAAGTTTATATTTAGTCTCTGATAGTCACTCCCACACTCCTTCAGTATGTTAAGGAGGCGCACCTTTGGGACATTGACTATGAGACTTGATGTGCATAGATATCCATAGGACATGCACCTGTTGGATTTTATGATGGTGGGGAGCACATCAATCTCTTGAGAGGTCTTACTATGGTACTGATGGCACTATGAGAGGAAGTGTTGAGGGTGTTCCATAAGTCCCATATAACAGTACATACAAGAGTAGGGAAGATGTACCAAGACCTTCAATTTCATTACTGTTGGACATGAATGAATAATGAAGAGGAAAAGTTTGTCTCTCAGTGCCTCATTTGTCAGCAAGTTAAGGAAAAGAATCAAGTTCAAGTAGGCTTATTTCATCCAATATAGGTGCTAGAGTGGAGGTGGGATCAAATTTCCATAGAATTTGTGATTGGAATTCCATGCATGTCTAGGTGTTATGATTCTATCTTGGTAATTGTTGACCGACTCACCAAGTCATCCGACTTCCAACCTATTAGAGAGCATAGATCTATAGAGAGCATGGGATGCCTCTACATACAGGAGATTGTATGGATTCATGGAGTGACATCTATGATTGTCTCTGATTATTATTCACATTTCACTTCCTTTTTATGGAAGGGATTGGAGGAAGCATTCGAGAAACAACTTTGGATGAGCACCGCCTTCCATCCTTAGAAGTATGGCCGGATAGAGCAGACCATTCAGACCATCAAGGACATGATGTGTGATTGCATCCTTGATTTCAGCCATTGCTGGGAGGAACACTTTCCCATAGTGGAGTTCAAATACTACAACAGAAACAACTCAACTATTGGTATTACACCATTAGTGTTATTTTACTATCGACCTTGATGATCACCTCTATGCTGAACTGACCTAGGGGAGTCAGCACTTGTGGGACCATAGATAGTACCAGATACCACAAAGAAGATGCAAATCATCTTGGAATAGATGAAGACTGCACGGATTTGGGAGAAATTCTATACATATAGAAGACAAAGACCTCTGGAGTTCTAGGATGGAGACCATGTGTTTCTATGGGTCTCACCATGACGAGGTTTGGAGAGATTTGGCCGAGGTGGAAAATTGTCTCCGAGGCTCATAAGACCCTTTCAGGTCCTTAGTAGAGTTGGAAGTGTGTCTTAGCTGTTAGGTCGTCCACCACAGTTGCACTGGGTGCATGACATTTTCCACGTATCACAGTCGAGGAGTTATGCACATGATCATTCATACATCATTTACTGGGTAGAGCATGACATCAAAAATGGGGAGACATTTTCGACGTTTCCAGTGGATATTGAGGATCGATAGGATCAAACACATCGTGGGTGGTTGATTCCTCTGGTACGTGTACACTGGATGCACAAGAACCTCCTTGAGAGCACACAGGAGTGGGAGTCTCATATTCTTGCTCAGTACTCCGCTTGTTTCCCTAGTTTGTGTTCTGGCTTTTCGGGACGCAAATCCCTGAGGTGGGGACAATGTAAAGACCCAAATTTATCATGTAATTATTTTTAAATAATTTTAAAGATTAGAAGTCTAAAAAATTTACGGCGCGTGATTCTAAGGCCTAGTGGTCCCATAATGAATTTATGAACTTTTGTTTAGGTACGTTCAGTAAGTGTGCGATCAGGTTTTTGTAACTTTTGAACAGTTTCTAGGAATTGAAATCTGAGGATACCATTGAACTCGCATCACTGATATTTGCTTAAGGAGACCTTCACCTCAACTGTAGTAGGTCGAGGGTGAAATTTAGATTTTTGGATATTCATGGGAGAGTAAAAAGAATAAAAATAAAATTAAAAATCGTTTATTTTATTTTTCTTTTGTAACCTTCCAACTGAATTAAAGATTGTGGGGACCACCTAAACCACTATTTAATGTGGGGAAACCTTTAGTATCCTCCCAACATAATGTTCCATCCTTAACATAATTAAAGCCCAAAATTTAATGAAATTAATAACATAACGTATTAAGATAGGAACCAATGTTTGGGTGAATGAAATAATTGGAAAAGGAATGGAGAACATGGGAGAACCTTTGGAGAAATATCCTCCAACGAAGAACTCTCTCCAGATCAAGAAAAAGGGTGAAAAATTAGGCCGTATATGAAATGTTTTGTGGGAGTGACCAATGTTGGCATCCCCTTCATCGAATTCATATCCTTCCTGAAGAAACCTCCATCGAATATCAAGGTAGGGTATATAAATTGATGTATGATTAAATCTTTTGTTCATTATGCATATCCTTGATTCAAAAAGACGATTGCCAAACAAACATGGTCATTATTCCACACTTATAACTCAACCCCTTTTATTCTGTTCTTCACGCATTCTTCCAGAATTCTTAATGAATTCATCAATACAAAATAATTAAGAACATTGGAAACACTATGTTTTTTTAGCATGATGTATGGATGCAGAGACCTTGACCCAAGGACGGAGAATATGTGGTCGTTGAATTTTTTGGTCTTAGAATGAAGTTACTGTGAACCGCGATAGAGGAGGGTGTCTGGTACACCATCCTGCCGCTTGGAGATTAGGCAGCACGGAACTGCACCATCGGATGAGAAGAAGGTCGCGGCCCATCAGCCGTAATAGGGAAGGGTCGTGGCCGGTACGCCGGCCGGCGACGTGGTGAAGCTGCGGCATGCCTCTGCTCTATAGGAGCTGGAGATCATGGCTCTATGGACGTGGCAGAGTCCCAAGGGTGACCAAAACCCGACTAGCTGCAGATAACAGTTTCACCGTCGCACTGCTGAGAGGTGGACCGGTCGAGGATCTGGCCGACCAATATGCACCAAGAAGGACCCACTCTGGTGAGCCACGCTTCTAAAAACCAAATGGTCTATCTGATAGTTAGGGTTACCTAGGAGGCGCCTCCCCTCTAGAGAGTTGGCCAGGGCAGAACCTACCATTGTGGTCCACCTGACCGCGGGCCGTATGTCGGTCCACCTGACAGTGGGCCATGCCATGCGGGCCAGGTCAGGTCAGACCGGACCCGGGCCCATCCGGACCCAGTTTCTCCTCTCTGGCTATAACTTGTGATTCGTGCATCAGTTTGGTGAACCTTCTACAGCACAAGAATACATGGATAGATAAGACACTATTGGTATACTCCACATGAGTTTTGAGTAAATTTGGAGTATGACCGGTTTGGATCTAACCCTGAATCCAACTAGACCCTCAGAGCGGAAACACTAGAAACATATAGACTGAGCGTCCGATTGATGCACCGTCTATTGCGTTAGGTCCCTTATGTCAGGAAAAAAAATATGGGATACATCTTCATGTACCTTCATGAGGATTGAGGTATGAATAATAGATTAAAGACAGATTCTCCCAAATGTTCTATTAGCGGGAATCCAATGGCTAGCAGTGAGGTGGAGGTTGGAGACATATCATACGAAGGATAGTACCAAGTGATCATGTGTGGGTCAACACCAATCCTATGTGGGTCAGATCTTATGTGGGTTAGCACTCAGTGATCCTATGTGTGTTAGTGCATACTGATCCTATGTGTGTCTAATCCTCTATTAGTCAGCACGTATTGATCCTGTGTGGGTCAGATCCCGTGTGGGTCATTGTAGGGGTCAGTACCTATCGATCCTGCGTGGGTCAGACACCGTATAATCAACAACATTACCACTCGAAAAAATAGTATGATCTATCTTTGTGACTAATCATCTGTACTTATATTCTTCACTGAAAACCTGTTTTGAGCTGATTATATTTGAGAGCGGAGTCTTTTACCTTGGTGGTGTTACCTGATTGGGACTTCTGCCTTCGTGGTGTTACAATTATATAACTTGATAAATCAGGTATATGTATGGGGATATACCTAAGTAGTGTTGATGACTATTGACTAATTCTTTGTGGTTTTTTCATTGTGGAACTATAGGATATCTATGAAGGTCTTGGGGTCCCTACTGACTATCATTATACTCACCCCTGCCCGGCTATGCCCGCACCTTGTGGTGTATTGTGTAGCCGACAGAATGCGCTGATAGAGGTCGAGAATACCATACTAGAGGCTGACTAGAGGTGGAATTTAGATGATATGATCCTCAGGGACAAATGTTTGAGAGCTATACCTACCATTCAGGTAGGGTCCTTGGAGGGTGTTCATTGGAGCTGTTCTTTTTCTGTTTTACTTGTAATTTCTAGTTGGGCTAGTATTTATACCCCCTTACTTTCTATTCACACCCTATCTACTTTATAGTTTACCTTGTGCTTGTATTTTACTGTGTTCTTGGTTAGGGTGAGTTAACCGTTTTAGAGGCAATTCCTTCCTAGTTTTAGGGACATGACTTTCCAGCGCTAGTCACCATCCCCTGGCCTATGGAAGGCAGGCTTGGGGTATTCACGGCATGGGCCCTAGGTGACAGGTTGTGACTTGTAGGGAACCATGGGCTGAATCTACTAAGCATTTTTTCATTAATACTTAAGGGTATAATAATATTAGGGTCTTATTGTGGCAGTTTATTTCATGGACCGTACAACAGTTCTCCACTGATTTCCTCCACACAAAAATGGTTCAAAAGTGCAGACATACCATATGATGTGAGAAAGAATATTATATTAATCTATTAAATAGGTTGATGGATCATATCTTCTAACAATAAAAATATCATTCACAAATACAACCCAGGTAAATCATCATCTATCCATTTCATAACTTAAAATTTCATTTAGGACTTGGCCAGGTTGCGTAGAGACTCTGAGTCAACCCCTTCCCTGAAGGACCTGCTACACAGATGCCTCTACAACATGAATAATATCGACACTTAGGGGAGATATATCAGATGCATACCTCCTTCACAGGGGAAAAAATTAAACATATATGGATCATTCTTAATGGGATCTATGCATGTGGGAGGTGTGATAAGGGATACAATGGGATCGGTTTTAGCTGCTTTCTAGGCTTTCTTATGGAATGGATAATCTCTCCAAGATGAAGACCAAACTGTTATCATAGGCCTAATCCAATGTAATGAAATAAATATTCCTATTAGAGTGCTTGATATTGATTCCATAATATTGTATAATGTATTTATAGGAAAATGACCAATCTCTTTGTCTATTAGGTACAATATCAAAAGGTGTAATGGGATGTTGAGGAACTAAATGACGATCCTCTATACATGGATGAATTGATATGTAGTTTCTGATTACCTAGCCTTCAAATCTACTAAAAATTACCATTTTAATATCTTTTTAAGTCTTAGTTCCTTTCCCCTAAGTGGAATATCGTTGTTAAATCTAGTGATCTTGGACTTCATTACTACAACCCTCTATAATTTTTAATTATGGGTGCTTCAGCCATTTATCCTGATAAAATAATAAAAATCCTTTCTGGTGGTGGTGGTATCATTGATGTGATATTAAAACAATAACACTATTATCTATAAAAAATCTGTATACACAAAAAAGATGTAAAAATACAACATAAATCAATCAAAGTTCATTTCACCCATATTCATGGAATAATCATAGTCAATGAAGTTTAATTTTTAAAAATAACTATGTTTAGAAACCCATAACATCTTGTCTGAATCATCAGGTAAATTAATTATCATCCAGAAGAAAGAACATATAATAAAAATTTATTTACATAATATCCTTTTACAATTTCATTCTTTCATTTATATTATTTAGTACCATGTTATATATAATTACATAATCAATTAGGTTCATTGTGGATGTTTTTATGATATTCAGATTATATTTTGAAAAATCATCTAATAGGTTGACTATGGTAAGGGGTTAATTGTTACACAGTATCAAAGATAATAATTATGAAATAATTATCATATTTATACAATTTTTTTAAAAAAAATAAATCATTAATTATGGTTATTGTTATTCCCACTCTGTCAAATACCCTATGAAGGGGGTCAATTAGGATATGACAGATCAAAAAATTATGCTTTTTTATGTTGTATCATTGTTAACCACAACTCTCTTCTCTATCCTTCCGATTATTGAGTTTGAAAAAATCTTAAACCATGAAAATGAAATAACAATTTTACATGGTTCACTTTCATTATGAAACGTCTAAGGAGAATACACTTGCAATGTGCCGATGTACCAAATCCAAAATAAGTGAATTGCTGTTTAAATAGTTATAAGAAGAATCATTATCCCTATTGGTTTATAACTAATCACAACATAAAACCTTATTTATCTCTCAACGGATGTGTGATCACTACCTCTTTAGAAGATCTGATCACAATTTATAGACTTGAAACGTCTTTCATTATATCTAATTAATTAATCCTCTACTATATATATGTACTCTATTTATGTACCACTTCCTTCTTCTAATTAATACCACATTACCATAGAACACTAGGAAATATCTTTTAAAATTCTTTTGTAAAGAACACATCCTTCTTTAAGCTCTCTATTTTGTGAAGATCAAACAAGGCTTCACGAAGAACCTTCTTTTGAAATTATCAATAAGGGCTTCATGAACCAACCCCACTATGCAATGATCCCAAATTCTGATCAGTTTTTAAGGTATTTTGAACTTTTAACACATTCATGATTCTCAAAAACTTCCATAGGTTGTAATATCCTTCATGAACTTCTCGCACGAATTTCCTTAACGAAGAAGCTTCACAAACCTTTTTTGTAATTTTAGATCCTTAATATCTTCATTAATTCTTGCATTTCTACTAAAGGGGTTAAAGGTCAATTTAAAGGTGTTTCCACCAATTCTAGAACATTTCAGGGCTCATCAGCACCATTTTGTAGAGCTCCCATTTTTCATCATCGATTATCCATTTTTATCAATGCTCGAAAAATATTTTCCATTTTTTATTCTCATTGTAATCATAGATACATCCATCAAAACTTCTCATCACTATGATACTCCACTAGCGATGCTCCTCAAATTTTCTGTTTCCAGATGCTCTTAATAGTCACCTAGATCACCATCAAAATCCTTCAATACTTCACGAAACACTCTTCAAGAAGCCCATATTCAAAAAACTTATTCCTTTTACATATTTTTATGATATTTTCTAGAAAATACATATTTATCAATTCATGGAAAACTCCAAATATTGGACTCCAATTTTTTTTCAAAAACTAGGAAACTGTGCAAAATTAGACACCTACTTCAGCACACACAAACCATCCTCATTCCCAATCATCTATCTTTGTAAACAAACACAATCAGAACAAAAATATACTAAGAGGATACCTTGATGTAATTTTTACCAACATTTATGATCATGGAAAAATGTTTCATTCGTCATGACGAGAGGTCAAACATATGAATCAGTAATGCTTCAATTTTCAAATGGTCATGATGGAAATAAGTTAAGTGATTTTTTTAAATAATTACCATTATATCATAAATATTATACTAAATATTGATATAAACTTATATATTAAATCAATATTCTAGTGTAATGAAAAATGAATCACCTCACTTCATAGAGGTGGTAGTCCACATGTACAAATGAACAATGTAATCATTTTTCAATGATTGGCATGTTAAAAAAGTATTAGAAATAATATAATACCATAATAATAAATACTCAATGAATAATAAATATATCCATCAAATCTACCACCATATCCAGAAATGAGATGTAGTGATGGGAACAAATTGTATCGATTCACGAGGATGTAGTCAACCATACATATGAATGATGGTTTCACTTTCCATTTGAGGGAAGAAGGATTCAGATATATGTTATAAAATTTAAAAAATAAAATACACTTATATGAGAGATAATAATGTAGTTAGATTATAAACGTTGAAAAAAGTAGTGGGTGAAGATGAAATAAGTCCAAAAAAATTGATTGAAATCTATAAATCTTCTTACAATCAACTTCTCTTTACTCCTTATACCATCGAAGGATTAAATAATGCATAAAAAACATCTATAATGAAGGGATGGATTTATTAATGTACTAGTGTAGGTATTGGATGAACCAAAAGGATCATTATTTCTATTAGGAGAAGGAAAATGTGTTCCGTTTTTTAATGATTGTAGGGGAATTTCGGGAATTACATAAATTATTAAATTACTAAAAATTTATTTTCATTTTAAACTGGATCCAAACTAATATAATTAGAATAGATGATAGTTATGAGTTAAACTAATCTCATATAATTAATATTGGATATGATTTGGTGATGTTTTCACCCTTATCATTTTATTTTAACACCCAAATAACACATTTGACGATAATCATGATAACAAATGTTTTTTTACTATTTAAGGGTCAAGATATGTGAGATAAAAAAACAAAATGTACCATAAATAAATAGTGGTTTATATTTCAAGACATATAAAAATAAAATGGATGATGATATTTTTCTTTATGGATTTTGAATCACTCAATAAATCGGTATTTATTATAAAATATTATTTATGTGTTTTATGGAATTAAATAATGTATTATTATGGAATTTGGGTATAAAACATATAAAATGGTTCTTATATGATATGGATTATAATATTTGGAATAAAATTTATTATTCTTATAATTAATATAGTTTTTTTAGTTTTTAATATCTTTATAATCTTTATATTTTGGATAAACCCCTTAGTTAACTAATTTTATCCTTAACTATTGTAATACATATTTTTGTATTAAAGGGTTATAATCTTATATATAAAGTGGAAATTGGTTCATAAATGAGAATGGGGTTACCTTTCTGACCATTTATCAACATTATTGCCAAATTTCATGGTATTTGTAAATTTATGATAATTTATTAAAATATTATTTAACATATTATACTATTAATGTATTTTTATGAACTATTCACATAATTTACCATTGAAAACAATCATAAATAGAATTTGAATATAAACATTAAAAAATGTAATATTTTATATATAACATTGGTATTCAGGGAAAATTTTAACATTCTAGAAAAAATAATTTTTTTATTGTTTTAAAAATAGATTAAATGATTTTTCTATGGCTTTGATACGAAGAGTCATATTCTTACATAATCATTAATGATGATTATTTCATCACTAAAAACTAAAAAAATTACCATGATAAAAATTAATGTATCATTAAAATAATCATTTAGAAATGAACATACCTTTATTCTTAATATCAAATAAATTTAAAGACAATAAAACAAAGAGAATGACAATTCATACATTTCATTTCATAAAAAATTTTAAGAGTTAGAAATCAATGAAAATGGAAAAAAGGATAAATATTCAAATTATGGATTATTATGTATTAAATATAGTCATAAATTAAAACTAACTCAAGTCATAGCATTAATTTTCCTTCATGGTCATATTATTTTAACCCTTAATTGACCAATTTTACTTTTAATATAGTAAACATTTTTATTATGAAAACTATTCATAACAATTTAAAATATCAGGTAAATATTTATAAACTTTTCACCTCAAAATTCAAATCATTAAATCCATTTTTCCTTATTTAATTCATAAAATTATTAAAATTTCAGTTAAAATTATACCTGTAAAGCATAATAAATTTTTTTTCAAAAAATAAAGTATAATATATGTTTTATAAAAATTTCAAAAAAATTGATTCCTATTAAAATAACTTGATTATGAATAATAATATACAACAATTTTTACTTTGAAACTATTTTTAAAAAATACAAAATTATAAAATCGTGAATAAATAATATAGTTTTTTAAAAAAATTAGTACTTTTCTCTATTCATTGGAAACTCAATCACTACTTAAATATTACAAAATATCATTATATTATAATTTTGGAAATATAATTCACGAAAATTATATCATTTTTATAATATTACATTTATAATTTTTCTAGAAAAAATTATAGTATTCAATCAAAAAATCACTAAATTCCATTTTTAAAGAATACTTATTTTCTGATGAATAAAATTACATTAAAAATTAGTTCATGATTTCAAAGAATTATTCCTTATATTTATATTCATTAGGACCATTATATATATGTATAATAATTTTTTAATCATATTTATACACTCTATTGCAAGGATTAGGATATAAAAGTAATCATTAAATTTTAACATGTCAAGGTTCATTTAATCTCTGTGTTGTGTACTTTTTAAACTAATATATGTAGTAATTATTTTATAAAAATTAAGTATATGGGAATGAAATGCTGGTTATCAATTTTATTTTTAACATAGAGGACATGAACAACGTTTCCCTCATCTGTTACCTTTATTCGTAATTTAACATTATTCACAAGTTTCTGTCGTCACCGAAAGAAACATTTTCAATTATTATATTATTTTTAGGGTTTTAAAAATTAATAATATATTATTATCTAAAAATTTTAAAATAACATTGGAAATGATTTATAACGTTTTTAAAACAATGTTAAAAATTCATTAAAAAAATATATTTTTAATGTTTCCCTTATAATTTCTTCTTTAAATATCAAAATTTATTCCTTTGGTTTAAACCTTTATTTTTAATGAATTGATGGTCTAATATCATATTTTTTGATTTAGGAATTATAACATATTTAGTGATCATTCACATTTTTATTATCATGTTCTATATCACTCTCCACTATTCACTATGAATTATGTTTTTCCTTCATGCCTATATTTATATTATCACGGATGTAATTAGAATAATTTATAATAATTTTTTATTTTCTTGAACAAATATTATTTCAATATATAGTGTTATTTTAGGAAATATCATTAAGAATTTTGTATCATTTACTATGTAAATATTTTTGTTTATAATTATGGATTCAATAGTAATATTTATTTATTGATAAAACATATTTATCATGTATTATATTGTTCATTTAATGTATGTGGAATTAAATACATATATATAAGGGACTCTTCAGGCCATGTTTTAAATAGTCCATTAATGAATTAAAATGTCTCATGAGATAAATATTGGGAAACTTAATTGGGTATTTGGTGTATACCTACCCCTTAAAAAAATTTATTGGGGGAATGTCCTTATTGATACCCTTAATGATGTCTTGACATGATTCTTTGGTCGATTGATTATGGAATTTGGGAGTATTCATTTCCCTTAATATGATTTCAGATATAATTATCCTTGTGATTGATTTATTGATATTATATATATATATATGGAATCTCATGTTATATATTAAATGTAAAATTTATTTATTCTCCACTCAAACCTATTATATATGACTTATATACTCATCACTTCTTCAATTGTATGATTTTAATTTTTGAGTATTTGGTCGCACCTATTACTATGATCCACATTCCATAGTATACATGGTAGAAATATGTTATTGATTTTCATGAATGAAATAGTTTTTTTCATTATGTGTTTTATTTTTATACTTTAATATGTTAATGATGCATGTACGTAGTATAAAGACCCGACATTAAACATATCTTAATATTGAATTAAATGAATAATTCACATTGAGGATATTTTCAGGATTAGAGTTTTAGAGAATTAGATAATAATTACTACATCTCAAAAGATTACAAAGTAGACACTTCTACTAAGTTTCCATAGAATAAAAAAACTCTTAAAAAGATACATGTCTAGTTCCATGTTTTATATAGAATGACTTTCCCTTGATCCCATCCTTGACCCTATTCCACATTAGGTCCTGTGAAAAACATTTCAAAAAAATATGGTGCGAGCATAAAGAGCTCAGTAAGGGATACACAAAGAATGAAAACTGTTAGTTTATCAAAACAACAAGTAAACCATGTATACTTTTTCAAAGTAATACTTTTCACTTTTATGAAGTAGTAAAAACTCTTCACTGAATAAAGGACCATTACTTACCCTTTTGTAACAAAAAGATTACCATAAAACCCATAAACAGATCACATAACATATAAAGGTAACTTGGTACATAAACATACTTATGTGGAATAACCATACAGTCGACTTCCGCACATATCACTTAATAGAATAGCCATACGGCCAACTTCCATACATACTTAATGGAAAATCCATATGGACGACTTCCATACCCAATGAATTGGAGGTTATAACGTAACCACCTGTCCTGGTATTCACGACACCACCCTTCATATGGTTTATCATGTAACCACCTGTCAAATGTCCAAGTACCATTATAAAAATCATAAGACATATAAAAAATATAATGGAAAGAAAACATTTCAACACTTTGATCACAATATATCACTTAAATATATTGACATAACAAATCCATTATAAAACCCATTTTCAATACCAAAATACATAAATGAGTATATGGTATTTTTTTTGATTAAAAAAAACATTACGGCTTATTGAGGAAGTCAAAGACCAAATAATACTCGCGGCGGCGGAAAAGGTCGTTGTCACCGTGTACGTTAAAAAAACATTCCTTTTTGTCATTTAGTAAAATGATTCATAGAAAAAGATACCTTTTGTATAAAAGTAAAAGTGAAAGGTGTTTATACACCGTATAAAAGATAGTTGTGTATAAAACGAAATATGCCTCAATGAAAGGAGATTGAGATGAAGTCCCTTACCTCGGGTTCGACTAGACTCAATCGTTCTTTAACCTCCTGAATAATAAACTTGAGTTAATTTCTAATTTCTTAAGAACCTTTTTCAAGTTCATTATTCATTTTATATCACTTATTACCAGGTTATGAACACTATGTAATTATTTAAGTTAAAAAAATGGTCGTTTTGTCGATCCTTGGTACTTGAGTCAAAAATAAACTCTTTATAATTACAAGTTGTTCATGTGGTAAAACATCCATTATATCAAGAATTATATTCATGATGTAGATATCATATATATTATATATATCTAGTATATACATGAATTTATAATATTACATAATCATTTAGAGGTACGAAATGAAATGCACCGTTCATGGAGACAGTAAGCCGTACGTATGCATGAACACTACTTTCATTTCTATTTCATATTTTTATGGAATGGAATCATAATGATATAAATGTATATTATAATTCCAGTATAATATCATATATAATACCACTAATTATATACTTTATAAATCCTACATATGGCATTAACGAAATCAAATCACTTTGAGGTGGCGGTAGTCCACACTTCCTTAAATGAAGATATCGCGTTTACCCATAATGGAAACCATAAAGGTATTCCCAAAATGAAAAATACAGAAGCTTAAGGAAAACAATAATAATATTATATATCATATATAAGTATAGTGTCATCTTAATGGACACCTTTGAATGTGTTAAAAGAATGTTGAACAATCATCATTTCGGGAGGCAGAAATTCACCATCCACGGAAACAGTATGTTCTTTAACCATTAAGTGTAGGTGTGTGTAAGTGTAGCTCTAATACTTCTTATAACAACATCCTAGTATATTGAATATAAAGGATTTGTTACAAAATAAATGAATAAAAAGTGTTTAGGGGGTTGGAGAAGCAAAATAAAACAAAAGGACTCAAGTGAAGACATTACCTTAAAATCGGGTAACTCCCTTTGGTTTGAGCTCAAAGGCTTCCTTGGGATGACTTCTTCCCAATGTGAGTCATCGAGGAGTAATAGAGGGATGTGGAGAGACAAAATGGGTAGGGGTTGGCTGAGCCAAAGGCTTTGAAATTGTGGGTAAATAGGTACAGGTGGGGGCCTTTTATAAGAGGAGAGGAGGGGCACTCTTTGAAAGTAAGGAAATGTTACTTTATTTTAGAAAGAGTTTTGGATTTTAATGGTCCCACATTTATGTGTTTCAAGGATAAGGTGATACGTGTTCGAAATATACCCATAAAATAAGTTTTGTACAAGTGTAGGTCTTATATTTTACATTATCTTTCCGTTTTATTTAAATCGTTAAATAATGAGGTCATCGCTGCATCATCATGATGTCATAAATAATTTCATTTATTTAATGAATAAAAATTATGAGAAAAAATAATATGATATAGAAAATAGTTTTAGCTTTCCAATGAATATTTATAGTAAAAAATCTGACTTGTATAACCCCATGTAAAATTTGTTTTAGTAAAACAACTCATGTTTGTGACATTTGTACTTTAACTTTAAATAAAAAGTTATTAATGTCATTTTAAATAAAAGGGGCTTCATGGGGTCCCCAAGTTGACCCATGGATTGTATTGGTCATCCATGACACATCCAATGATTTTAGGACATGTGTCAAGTTCATTTCATATTATTACAACATTATTTTTACCTTAAATTACACTAATTACCTCTAATCGTGATTAAAAACTTAATAAGTTACTATTAACAAAAAATTATTTTAATCCCATTGAACCAAATTTTACCTCTTAATGACAACCATGTATATCAGATTTTTTAAATTCAAAACACAGAGGTGGTAAAATTTCATTTAAACGAAAAATCAGTTTTTTAAGTACCACTTAGTGGTTTCACTATTCATCAAAAATTGAAGTTTTGCAGAAAAATACCAAAACATCACCCTTAGATATATTTGATATTATGAAATCAAAAATGAATTCCATTTTACAAAATTCAAAACATATAAGTTTCATTAATTAATTTAATAATTAATTCCCGCTGTCAGAGCAAATAGCGTGTTTTTATGAAACAATAAGTATCAAAAGATTAATACTAGTTTAAGTCTGATTTCAACGTGAAATTAATTCCAACGACCAATATTAGATTTAATGGTAAAAATATATTCTAATTTAACATTAAAACCAATTAAAATGATAGTATAATCATATAAATAAATTAGATTAAAAAGCAGTTTTGATGTAAAATGCAGTATTTTTTACTATTCATTAAAAAATGAACATTGTCAGAAAAATACCAAAAAGTCACACAAAGTAAATTTTGATGTCCTAATCATAAAGAATAAGATTAATTTGACAAAAATAGCTTATAAAATTGTAAAAAGATATATTTAAAAATGGTTTTTCATCAAAAGGCAGTAAAACAATCTTATAAAAATACTAGTGTATTCCATGCTTGAGATTCGATTTATTTTCATTTTAAGCCTCTAAAACACTATCTAATTCATTAATAGACATAGATAAAAATATATTTTATTCATTAATTACTTGGGATGTTACATACTTCCCCCCTTTATAAAATTGCATCCCTGCAATTTATTTACTTATTGAATAAATGGTGGTACTTATCCCTCATTGCATTTTTAGATTCCCATGTTGCCTCTTCCATCATGTGGTTTTTCCACAAAACCTTTACCTGATTAATCACATTATTCCATGACACTTGATCCCTATGGTCAAGAATCTGGACCGGTTGTTCCTTATAAGATAGGTTCTCTTCCAGCTGAACTACGTCTGGACTCAAAACATGAGATGGATCTGGCATATACTTTCTCAGCATCGAAACATGAAAAACATTGTGTACTTGAGATAAACTCAGAGGTAATGCCACTCTGTATGCAACTGATCCAACTCTCTCCATAATTTCATATGGTCCAATGAACCTTTGACTCAGCTTTCCTTTCTTACCAAATATCATCACACTTTTCCATGGAGAAACCTTGAGAAAAACATGATCACCTACCTCAAAAGATAGATCCTTCCTCCTGTTGTCCGCATAACTCTTCTGCCTGATCTGAGATATTATCATATGTTTCTGAATCAATTGAACTTTTTCTGCCATCACTTCTACCAATTCTGGTCCCATCAGCTTCCTTTCACCCACTTCATCTGAAAAATCTGGTGTTCAACACCGTTTACCATATAACGCCTCAAATGGTTCCATCTGTCTACTGGATTGAAAAATGTTATTATATGAAAACTCAAACAAAGAAAGATGTTGGTCCCAACTTCCCTGATAATCCATAGAGCAGGCACGTAGCATATCCTCCAAGGTCTGAATTTTTCGTTCTGACCGACCAACTGACTAAGGATGAAAAGCTGTACTAAAATTTAATTCATTACCCAACGACTTCTAAAGGCCTTTCCAAAAGTTAGAAGTAAACCTGGGATCACGATTAGATACAATGGAGAGAGGAACTCCATGTAACCTGAATATCTCTTTAAGATAAAAACGAGAAAGTTGATCTAGAGAGAAAGTATCTCGAATAGGAAGGAAATGAGTAGAGTTAGTCAAGCGATCAACAATAACCCATATTGCATTATTACCTCGAGGTGTCTTCGGAAATACCACAACAAAGTCCATGGATATGTTTTCCCATTTCCACTCTGGCACTAGTAAAGGCTGAAGCATCCCTTTCGGTAACTGCCGCTCTCCTTTAACCTGCTGACAAGTCAAACACTTCACAGTAAAATCAACAATATCCCTTTTCATTCCATCCCACCAATAATACTCCTGTAGATCTCTTTACATCTTAGTACTACCAAGATGAACTGAAAATGGGGAACTATGAGCCTCACATAAAAACTCATTCTTCAACTGTGAATCACAAGACACACATAATCTCTTCCCAAACCTCAAAAAACAATCATTATCAATGTTGAATTCAGGAAAATTACTCTTCTGAACCAGCTCTACCTTTTTCTGCAACTCACTATCTTCCCTCTGTGCTTGCTTAATTCTGTCTGATAGGGATGATCTCACTGATACCTGAAACAAAACAGAAGAACTTCCTGCACCAACAACTTCTATGCCAATGTTCATCAAATCAAAAACCAAAGGTTCTCATTCCAAATGATGCATGGTTAATGAAGCCTTACTTTTTCGACTCAAAGCATCGGCCACTTTATTTGATTTTCCCAGATGGTAGTGAATTGTACAATCATAATCCTTGATTAATTCCAGCCATCTCCTGTATCTCATGTTCAATTCTTTCTGAGTGAATTCAAACTTTAATCTTTTGTGATCAGTATATATTTCAGACTTTACTCCATACAAATTATGCCTCCAAATTTTTAAAGCAAAAACAACAGCAGCTAATTCCAAATCATGTATAGGGTAGTTTACCTCATGAGTTTTGAACTGTCGTGAAGCATAAGCAATTACCTGATCATTCTACATTAGGACGCAACCAATTCCTTTTAATGAAGCATCACTGTATATAACAAACTCACCATTCCTGGAAGGATGTGCCAAAACTGTAGCATTCACCAATCTTTTTTTCAACTCCCGAAAATAATCATCACATTCTTTTGTCTAGATGAACTTAACACCCTTACGAGTTAGCTTAGTCATTGGACTAGATAATCGTGAAAACCTTTCAACAAACCTTCGTTAGTAACCTGCCAAACCATGAAAACTACGGATCTCGGTTACATTTTTGGGTCCTGGACATTCTTCAATAACTTTTTTTAGTAGGATCAATAGTTATGCCATCTTTTGAAACAATATGACCCAGGAAAGAAATTTACTGTAACCAAAACTCACACTTGCTGAATTTTCCATATAGTTTCTTTTATTTTAAGGTTTGTAAGATAACCCTTAAATGACTTTCATACTCCTCTTTACTTTTAAAAAACACAAAAATATCATCGATGAAAACAACCACAAACTTATCCAAGAACTCATGTAAAATTATATTCATAAGGCCGATGAATACAGCAAGTGCATTGGTTAACCCAAAAGGCATAACTACAAATTCATAATGGCCATATCTAGTACGGAACGCAGTCTTCGGAACGTCTTCTTCTTTTACTTTCAACTGATGGTACCCCATTCTCAGGTCAATCTCTGAAAAATACTGAGCTCCCTGGAGCTGATCAAACAAATCATCGAGATGAGGCAAAGGATACTTGTTCTTAACAATAATATTATTCAAGGATCTATAATCAATGAAAATTCCCATTGTTCCATCTTTCTTTCTAACAAACAAGACATGAGCCCCCATGGTGATGCGCTAGGTCGAATGAAACCTTTATCTAATAACTCCTGCATTGCTTCTTTAGCTCTAAAAGTTCAACTTGAGACATTCGATAAGGGGGTTTTGAAATTGGATTAGAATCAGGAACTAAGTCAATAGTAAATTCAACTTCCCGATCATGAATAATACAAGGAAACTCATCAGGAAAAACATCAAGATACTCATTTACCACTGGCACATCATTAATCTGAACAGTTCCTTTATTTTCAACAATATGTGCAAGGTAACATTAATTTCCATCTTTTACTAGTTTCTCAAATTCCTGATATGATATCAAAATCAAGGGTTAATTCTTGTACACAAACTGAAAATCTTTCGGAAAAGAAACCATTTTAGCTCTGCAGTCAATATTAGCATGATAAATAGAAATCCAATCAATGACCAAAATAACATAAAACTCTACTAGAGGAAAAACAATAATGTTTGCTGGTATATTCTTTCCACACACATGGATAGGAAGGTTCTTATAATTCCTTTTTGTCTTAATGTTTCCCCCGGGTGTTTTTACCATAAGTTCAGGATTCATATCTTGTGATGGAATTCCCAATTTAACTAGAAAACTTCTTCGAAATGAAAGAATGGGTAGACCCTGAATCAAACAACACATTGGAATAATCTGAACAAACAAACAGTGTACCTGATACTACTTCATTCGATGGCCCAACATCTACTGAAGTTGTTGCAAAGGATTTTACCACACCTTTATACTTGTTGTCCGGCTGCTTTCCCCCAGTTGAGTTCTTCGTTAGACACTCATTTTCATAATGACCCATTTCATTATACTTAAAACATCTTACCGCTGGCTTTTCATTACCTTCTTGATCATCTTCCTTACAGTTACGAGCAATATGACCAGGCTTACCACACTGAAATCACTTACCAGACATGGATAAACATTCTCCAGGATGCATTTTACCACACTTCTCATAGGTTGGATATTTGGTTTTCTTACCTCCACCCTTCTTTGATGAATTATTCCCCTTTGCCTGCCAACTGGACCTCTTATTCTGTTGTTTGTCATAGAACACCTGATCATCGGAAAACTCCATTTCCACCTTCTTCGCACATCGAACAAGTTTTTCATAACTTTTGAACTCACGAGAAGCTAAATCCCTTCGATAATTCGGCTTTAATCCTGAGTAAAAATAGTTTATTTTACTATCAAGATCTCATATGATGTTTGGAGCATACCTTTCCAGTCGAGTGAACTTTTCTTCATAATCATCCACTGAGTCATCCACCTGCCTCAATTCTAGAAATTGTTTTTCCATCCTAAGATGAAGCACCTTAGGAAAATATTTCTCAAGAAACATACCTTTGAATTCTTACCAGTGAAGATCATCAATATTCTCACTATCCGTGATATTTTCCACCATCGACAACCACTGATCAGCTTCTCCTTCAAAACGGTAAACAGCAAGACAAACCTTTTGATGTTCGGAACACCCCATGACATCAGAAATCTTCTCTAGTGCTTTAGTCCACCCTTTAGCTAGCATAGGGTCAGATGATCCTCTGAATGATGGGGGATGTTGCCTCATGAAATGTTCCACCACTGACTTGTTCCTCTGCGGTTGATCTGGATGATCTCATGCATGTATACCACCACAATTTATAGCCTGAGTCAACTGTTCCATCACTGCAACAAACTGTTCAGTTCCAATTCCGACCATCTCAGGTTGCTGATTTGGAAGGTTGTCTTCCTCCACATGTCATCCCAACATAGCTTCCCTGTTTCCTCTGCATAAAACCATTTTGAACATAGAAATATCTTAGGTGAAGAAACATGGTAATCCATAAATGCTATATGATTTCAATCATATTATAATTTAACACTTTTCTAACTCCTAAAGTTGTCTAAACCGACCTCTGATACCAACTATAAGGCCCCAGCCTTAAACATCTCTTAATATTGAATTAAATGAATAATTCACATTGAGGATCTTTTCTGGTTTAGAGTTTTAGATAATTAGAACATAATTACTACATCTCAAAAGATTACAAAGTGGACACTTCTACTAAGTTTCCATAGAATAAAAAAACTCTTAAAAAGAAACATTTCTAGTTCCAAGTTTTATATAGCATGACTTTACCTCGATCCCATCCTTGACCCTATTCTACATCAGGTCCTGTGAAAAACATTTCCAAAAAACTTGGGGTGAGAATAAATAGCTAAGTAAGGGATACACAAAGAATGAAAACTATTAGTTTATCAAAAAAACAATTAAACCATGTATACTTTATCAAAGTAATACTTTTCACCTTTATGAAATAGTAAAAAATCTTCACTAAATAAAATATCATTACATACCCTTTTGTAACCAAAATATTACTATAAAACCCATAAAAATATCACATAACATATAAAGTTAACTTGGTACATAAACATACTAAAGTGGAATAAACATACGGTCTACTTCCACACATACCACTTAATGGAATATCCATAGTGCCAACTTCCACACATACTTAATGGAATAGCCATACTGCCGACTTCCATACCCAATGCATTGGAGGTTATAACGTAACCCCCCATCCTGGTGTTCATGACACCACCTGTCATATGGTTTATCACGTAACCACCTGTCAAATGTCCACGTACCATTAGAAAAATCATAAGACATATAAAAAATATAATGGAAAGAAAACATTTCCACACTTTGATCACAATATATCACTTAAATATATTGACATAAAAAATCCATTATAAAAACCATTTTCAATACCAAAATACATAAAAGAGTATATGGTATTTATTTCGTTTTTAAAAAAACATTACGGCTTGTTGAGGAAGCCAAAGAACAAGTAATACTCATCGCGGCAGAAAAGGCCGTTGTCACCACATATGTTAAAAAAACATTCCTTTTTGTCATTTAGTAAAACGCTTCGTAGAAAAAGATTCCTTTTGTATAAAAGTAAAAGTTAAAGGGGTTTATACACCGTATAAAATAATGTTGTGTATAAAACGAAATATGCCTCAATGAAAGGAGATTGAGGCGAAGTCCCTTACCTCGGGTCCGACTTGACTCGATCGTTCTTTAACCTCAAGAATAATAAACTTGAGTTAATTTCTAATTTCTTTAGAACCTTTTTCAAGTTCATTGTTCCATTTATATCACTTATTACCAGCTTATGAACACTATGTAATTATTTAAGTTAAAAAAATGGTCGTTTTGTGGATCCTTGGTACTTGAGTCAAAAATAAACTCTTTATAATTACAAGTTGTTCATGTGGTAAAACATCCATTATATCAAGAATTATATTATAGATTTAGATATAATATATATAATACATATCCAGTATAAACATGAATTTATAATATTACATAATCATTTAGAGGTAAGATATGAAATGCACTGTTCATGGAGACGGTAAGCTGTACGTACGAATGAACGCTACTTTCATTTCTATTTCATATTTTTATGGAATGGAATCATAATGATATAAATGTATATTATAATTCTAGTATAATATCATATATAATACCATTAATTAAATCCTTTATACATCCCACATATGTCATTAATGAAATCAAATCACTTTGAGGTGGCGGTAGTCCGCACTTCCTTAAATGAAGATATCGCGTTTACCCATAATGGAAACCATAAAGGTATTCCCAAAATGAAAAATACATAAGCTTATGGAAAAAAATAAACATATTATATATCATATATAAGTATAGTTTCATCTTAATGTCCACCTTTTAAGGTGTTAAAAGAATGTTGAACAATCATCGTTTCGGGAGGCAGAAATTCATCATCGACGGAAACAGTATGTTCTTTAACCATTAGATATAGGTGTGTGTAAGTGTAGCTTTAATCCTTATTATAAAAACATCCTAGTATATTTAAGATAAAATAGTTGTTACAAACGAAATGAATAAAAATAGTTTAGGGGGTTGGAGAAGCAAAATAAAACAAAAGGACTCAAGTGAAGACATTACCTTAAAATTAGGTAACTCCCTTTGGTTTGAGCTCAAAGGCTTCCTTGGGAAGACTTATGCCCAATTTGAGGCTTCAAGGAGTAATAGAGGGATGTGGAGAGACAAAATGGGTAGGGTTTGGCCGAGCCAAAGGCTTTGGAAATGTGGGTAAGGAGGTAGAGGTGGGGGCCTTTTATAAGAGGAGAGGAGGGCCACTCTTGGAAAGTAAGGAAATGTTACTTTATTTTAGAATGCGTTTTGGATTTTAATGGTCCCACATTGATGTTTTCTGAGTATAAGGTGATAAGGTTTCGAAATCCACCCACAAAATAAGTTTTGGACATGTGTAGGTTTTATATTTTACATTATCATTCCATTTTTTTAAATCATTAAATAATGAGGTCATCACTGCATCATCATGATGTCATAAATAATTTAATTTATTTAATGTATAAAAATTATTAAACAAATAACATGATATAGGAAATATTTTTAGCTTTCCAATTAATATTTATAGTTAAAAATCTGAGTTCTATAACCCCATGTAAAATTTGATTTAGTAAAACAACTCACATTCGTGACATTTTTTACGTTAACTTTAAATAAAAAGCTATTAATGTCATTGTTCAACCAAAGTGGCTTAATGGGGTCCCCAAGTTGACCAATGGATTGTCTTGATCATCCATGACACATCCAATGAGGTTAGGACATGTATCAAGTTCATTTCATATTATTAGAACATTATTTTTACCTTAAATTACACTAATTACCTCTAATCGCGATTAAAAACTTAATAAGTTACTATTCACCAAAAAATTATTTTAATCCCATTGAACCACATTTTACTTCATAATGACAACCATGTATGTCGGATTTTTGAAATTCAAAACACAGAGGTTGTAAAATTTCATTTAAATGAAAATTCAGTTTTTTAAGTACCACTTAGTGGTTTCACTATTCATCAAAAATTGAAGATTTTCAGAAAAATACCAAAACATCACCCTAAGATATATTTGATATTCCGAATTCAAAAATGAAGTCCATTTTAAAAAATTGAAAACATATAAGTTGCATTAATTAATTTAATAATTAATTCCCGCTGTCAGAGCAAATAGCGTGTTTTTATGAAACAATAAGTATCAAAAGATTAACACTAGTTTAAGTCCGATTTCAACGTGAAATTAATTCCAACGACCACTATTGGATTTAATGGTAAATATATATTCTAATTTAACTTTAAAACCAATTCAAAATATAATCTAATCATATAAATAAATTATATTAAAAAGTAGTTTTGATGTAAAATGCAGTATTTTTCACTATTCATTAAAAAATGAACATTGTCAGAAAAATACAAAAAATTTACACAAAGTATATTTTGATGTCCCAATAATAAAGAATAAGTTCATTTTGACAAAAATATCTTATAAAAGTTTCAAAATATAGATTTAAAAATTGTTTTCCATCAAAAGTCAGTAAAAAAATCTTTTAAAAATATTAGTGTATTCCATGCTTGAGATTGGATTTATTTTCATCTTAAGCCTCTAAAACACTATCTAATTCATTAATAGACATAGATAAAAATATCTATTATTCATTACTTACTTGGGATGTTACACCTAGTCCCCTAATACTACTAAATATGTTGAACTTTTTTATTTATTTTTTCATCTTGTACTAATGTAATAATGTTAAAAAAACTATTGCTTTGGAGTATAAGGGTTATTATATGAAAATTTTAGTTCCTAGTTTGGTTTAGAATAGGTGATGTGTGGTGAATCATTAGTTAATTTTTAAAATTATTTCCTCTAAATTATCCTCTCTTACTGATTAAATTCGAGATCTACTATTTAATTTTCAATAATCCTAACTCTAATGTTATTATAAGATAAAAAATAAACAAAATTCACAATGTTTTTCTACATTCAAGAACCTAATCCCTATCATGATTCTTTAATATCCCCAACCTTATAATATTCCACTAAAAACAAATTATTTCTCCAGTGTTCATCCTAATCATACATGTATGGATTTCTAATATACATCAGTTAGAGAGAACTATTAGAAAACTATATCATTTCATTTATTAATAAAAATATAAAAAAACTAGAATGATTTCTATTTGATCATAATTTCATTAGCACCTCTATATATCAATATCAATATTTTTTATTTTTATTTATAAATAATTTATCATGTTTTTAATATTTTAAGAACATCAATAGCTGATGATCACAATCAGGTCTCTTGGGAATTATATCTTTCTCTAGATCATAAATGACTGGTATGTTCAACAATAAAATTAATTATTAGTAACTAAATGTCAAACCATTTCTGAAAAGTTCTCGGTTTAGGTCTCCCAATTATTCTCTCCTCGACACTCTAATGTATGGAATGTTTTTATTATTCCTCATACTACAAATTTATATTTAAAACATAATATCAACAATAATAATTATATATTTACAAATAAAATTTATTTTATTTATGGTTGGAATTATATATAATCCTTATTACTCATTTCATTCAGGAAAATGTAATCATTTAGATCAACATGAATATCAATAGTGAGTTCACTATATGATATTAAAATATCATGATATTATACTTTATAAAATCAAAAAATTTATATTTCTTTTAATTATATCATATCTAGATTAATATATGAAGTAGTGATGTGTGATAGTTTATTATAGAATCAAATAGATCTTATATATCCTTCTTTTATTCAAAACTATTCATGTTTATTGTGATATGTAAAACAATAATAATAGCTAAATACTATCATCTCAATTGGCTTCTAAAAATAATTATTCAGACGTCAGTAATTATCAGTTTTATAAATATATGATATTATATAATTAAATAATATCTTATGAAATAACTATATTTATTGAAAGGACATATGATATTGGAACAAAATTATATACATGTTAGGTAAGTATCCTATGAATTATATTGAATATATTATCTGATCTAAGTATCTTATGTGTTTGGCTAAAATATCTTATGTAGTCTTAGGGATTGTAATGTGACTCATATATCACATTGAATCCAAATATCTTACATAGTACATGTATCATAAAAATTTGGATAAAAGATGTTCTATACTCATTGAATATTTTACCTGACTCAAATATATTATAAAATTCAAGATATTTTACAAGGTAAATAAAATATAATATGATATGAAAAAAATGTATAACGCCTATAATATATGACATTTTAAATTTTAAAATATATCTCTAGAAATATTATTTCTTACAAAAACTGATATATTCACTTAAATTCATGTAATTTAATTCTCACTCACTACAAATTATCATAGTTCACATCAAATAACATTGGGAATTATATGAATAATTTCATGACACTTCAACTAAACTACATTGTACATTACAACATAATAAAAATCATGTTAGAGAATCTATGGAACATATATACCTCATCAATTCCAACTATAACTTTAACATGGTCGAAACCATGATACTTTATTTTCTTAAAAAATATAATTAATTTCCCTAAAATATCACCTCAAAAACATTCATCATATGTAATGGACTCTTATAAATAATACATCCAACCCTGTATAGAATAATAGATGTAATTATATTCCACTCTACTTTTTCAATATTAAATTATATTGAATACATCCATTCATAATAATATCAGCACATATTACTAAAAAAAATTATTCAAACATGGTCACCTCAAACTCTCACTTTGAAAATGTTTTCAATAGAATAAAATAATTATGTATGTCTGATTATTTTCGAATTTCTATAGTAAATGTTAAGGAAAATTAAGGGAATACATATAAACTCATCTTTGAGATTCATAAATAGTTCTCCATATATATTCTTCTCCCATTTCTGTTTAGAATTATAAATTGATCCTCTTGTTATGAGAAATGTTTCACCACATGAAACAAAGAAATGACTCTTTAGTTAATCTAAATAATCTCAATGTTGTATAGTATGGTGTAAAAAACAAGACTGAATTTAAATAGAAATCAATTTAGTCCATAAACTATAATATATATGATAATATTTAATATTTAATTATTTATTTGTTTTTCAAATGGATTTATCAAGTGTAATTTGTATCCTACACCCATATCAACAAATTTCTAGGGAACATCATGTCAAAAAATATATATATTCTCACACTATGAATTTTGAAACACATCAACCATCACATCCCATAAAAAAATATTTAACACTATGAATGAAATGATTAAATTTGGATAAAAAACCCACTAATAATTTTTTTAGTAGGTTTTATTGATATTATAGATTCTCAAAATAGATATTAGTTTTATAAAATCTTCCCTATTGTGAATCCTCTATAATGTTTTCACTCACATATTCTCTTTTGTTTATTTCATTCATGAATAATCTGTTATTGAAACCTCTTTGTTATTGTTCAATTGATTACAAATTCATTCATACCCTACATAAGAAATTTACATCAATTCCACACATGCTAGTTAATATAACTATATAAATATGGGTAATAGGGGGTGACAATTTAATATATATATATATATATATATGAAAAATGGGTAAAAATGTCTTTTAATTAATGATACATCTTTTCCTCTGATCCTATCATGGGAAAAAAATTCATATTTATTTTTTTGTTAAAATATGTTAAAGGAAGCATGAATTCCTTTCATCCCTTAAACTATATCATCATATGGAGTTTTTTATTTCACCACATAAATCAACATAGACACAATAATTAGGGTTATCATTAACATTTCCACTATTATTTTTGAGTGGGTATGAATGTCAAAAAACATTTCATACATTGTCCAACATATCAACATCTTCCACACAAAATTTCATGAATACATTGGTTCTCAATTTTTGAATTACTCTTTTGAAATTCAATCTACTCATGTAAAATAATATGTTGTCCTCAATCAATACAACATCATTGTGTTTTATCCTTATTTTTAGTGATTTCCTATTACTATATCCATACTATTCAGCACTCCCTCTTTTCATGCTTATAATTCTTAGGGTTTTCACATGGTTTCTTATTAGCTATAAATAAATATGAATTTTAGAATTTTATCATATGATCTTCCTTCAATTTCAGGACAATAGGATCCTTTCTCAGTAATTTAGTCATACACTCATCATTATTATGAACCCCTCTTCTACATAAAACATAAATATATTCTAAATACTAAAACATCTTTTTATCATAAAATTTTGATAATGTCTAGGTCACTGGTTGATTCCTTTTATTATATAACCTCATCTAATCTATGTATCTCATAAATGCGTCCTTCCACTTCCTTGATAAATACATATTCAACCAGAAAGAGTACAAATTTATCAAACACCACATAACACAAATAAAAAACATTATAATTTGGAATTATTGTAATAATTTTCACATTCTATTATGTGAAAGAGTGTATTATAATTGTTTTCATTGTACAAATAAGTTCGTCATTAATTTTAAGGCCTAAATGTTTATAAGTAACTAATTAACATCAAAATTAATTAGAAAAATATTTCATATAACTGTTCATACAAATATTCTGATTACCTTGAGAAGAAAGAACTTTAATCCCAATAAACTCTTTTAATCTATTTATGATATTATTAATTTCAATTTTTGCTTTAAAACATATTTATTTTGTCATAGATATATCTTCTTCCATTAAAACTAGTTTTTACTCATGATCTATCACTATTTTTATTATTCATGTAAAATCTGTTTAAATATCATTATCTCATCAATTTATGTGAATTATTTCCAAAAAAACTAATCTTTTACCCCATCCATCTTACATATTTATTTTTTCAACTTTCTCTTATAATTTTTATGTTGTGTGTTTTGTTGAAGGAAGTCTTTTATCTCATCCTATAACCTTAATTGTTTTTTCATTATTTATTCTTCATTATGATAAATAATTTATGAATCTGGTCATATTCAACAAGAACAATAAAGTTATCAATATCCTTTAGTTATTTTTTCCATGATGATTCATTTTCATCATTATTTCCTGTTACATTTTATCTCATATTAAAATATGATTCTTTACTTCTCTAAAACCATTTTTATTATGATTTTTCTTATTATCATAATTTAATTCATATTTTACACCCTTGTTATTTTAAAATTTAATACTAAGAGGTCGTATTCTATTACAATTAATGAACATTTGTGGTTGTTTGGATTTTCCAATCTTATTTGATAAAATAGAACTAGTTTTACCAATGTCTTATTAATAATAATCATTATCATAATAATTTTTTCATTCACGATTTAGATATTTTCCATTGCCTAAATATCCATGTAATAATTTATTTTATTCTCAAAAATATTATGTTTCAGAATTTCATAATTTATGAGAATATAATGAAATTTATAAAAAGGTAGATCTATAGTATCTCTAATATCTAAAATCATTGTATCAAAACTATCTAAAAGTATCTCATTATTTTTTATTAATAACATAATCATAAAACATTTATTCAAATCCCAAAATATTTTTGACAAAGTAAAGGACTCTAGTGAAGTAATCATTAGTGTTTTTCCATAATCCATCATTATTTACCAAAAAATTATCTTCAAACTATGTAATTAATATTTTTTAACATTCATATATCATTAAATTATATTTATAATTTATCCATATTATTCATGGATATTTTAATACTTTTTATATTTTAATATAAAATTTCATTAATTGACATAAATATATAATTTTGATTATTTCCATAAACTAATATAATTTTTATAAGAACTACTGAAAGAAAAACCCTTAGTAATTGATTGAAATAAAATTATTTTTGTTTATCCTAATTCTTGGTCATATTATTGGAGGTCATTATGTATAATATTTTTCTATTTGTCGATATTATATCCATAAAAAACAAGAAAACATATCATATTTAGAGAATTTAAATTTTGCATACTCATAACCTTTTTGTCTTTTAATGGGAAGACAAAATTTCTCTAAAACCACTGGTATTTCACTTTTTTATTTGGTACTGCTGAGAGGATGGTAAATATTTTATAAAATCATTATAATTATTTCTCTTGAATTATTCTCTTTGACTGATTAATGTGGATATCAAATATTTTTGTTATCATTTATCCTTACCCAAGTATAGTGTGTAATTAATGAAATAAGGAGCACTGTATTTTTAAAAGGATCAAACCCAATGATATAACCTACTACTTTTCATGATTGGTTACTCACCAGAATCATGGATTATTACACTCTAAACCCATGTGAATATATAAGGTCTCTTCATATTCTATAAAAATATTGTCCCACTATTATATTGTTTTCATGTTCTACTTTAAAACTATTATTTCCCATTTCCAACTGTTAAATTTTGATCCTAACAAGAAATATATCTTTTTTCTTCCTATTTTTTTCACACAACTCATAATAGGTCTACATCTATAAAACCTCCTTGATCAAATTTTATGAAAGGGAACACTATTTAACAATTTCAATAGTTAATGACCATGATTAGATCCATTTTTACTCTCTTCCCTTCTCTAAATCCCTAATGATCTACATCAGTTTGAACAACTTGAACACCTCCATGGTTCTAGTCTCCTCATTTATGAAAAGCTATCGACTATGGTTTCTCAATGAAACATTCTTAATAAAATTACATTATTTACTTTTTTCTTCTTCTTTTTACAATTCATTTATATTCAAAGAATAATACCATGAGTATTATTTTCATATATGGGTTTATAATATATTTGGAATTTGGTTGGTAGGTAGTCTCATTACTTAAATACTTTAATTTTGAGCCAATGTATTCATTAAAATCATTATGAATCGTAGGATAAAATTCTATTTGGGTTATTAATTTATAATTATCTTACTCATCTTTAAATCCAATTATTTTTATTTCAATTAATTCTTCCATGCCTATCAGACGTTATACAGTTCTAACGAGGCACACTTACTTGAATATTTGAATTATTTTAAAATAATTATCACTATGAAGAATAATTATTTCATATTGATTATAACAGTTGTGATTTTTAATATTAATATATGGAATCATCTATATATGTTTCCAAACATATTCTTCAAGAATTTAACAATTCCAAATTTTTTTATAATTTATTATATCCTATAATGTGATTATAATTTATAAAAATATTTTATTGTATGAAATGAAATATCATATAAGAATACAATTTTATAGGATTTGAAAAAATATCTTAAATTTTGTACTAAATATATTACATGGTCCATGTGCCATATTCATTTGGTCAAAATATCTTATTTGTTGTCATATATTATTCAACCACTTTTACATATGAGGAAATCAAAATATAATAGTTATTATTAGAATATTACATGTTTTGAAAAAATATGTTTCACTGTGATGGAATTTATTATGTGATATATATATATAATGAAATTCTAGATATCATAAATGATACGTAAAATTTATTAGGAGAAAACAAAACTTATTTTTCTAAGATAAATTCCTTTTCCATATTTTCACTATGTATCTATAAAAAAAATTTCCTAAAAGCATAGACTCACATCAATTCATATTTTGAAATTTTCAAAATTAGAAAAATTATATAGAGTAATATAGTCACCGTAAAGATATAATCCAAGAGTCACTACAAAATAACAAAATTATATTCATATATTGTTTGGAAAATTATGAATATTTTCATGACAGTTGAAATCAACTCCAAAGTCCTTTATAAAATAATAAAATCATAGTTTATTGTATCATAAAACATAACTTCCCTCTAAATTCATTCTTTACATAAAATATGTTTTAGGAAATTCTACCATCTTACTTCAATACCTTTTTTTATTTCATTGATGAATCAGATCCACAAATATCAACATATATAGTGAAATGCTGTCAAAAATCAGTTTATCCATGAATTCATGATTATTGGTAGTACATTTCATGGTCTCAACTTCCACTTATTTATTTTCACATCGATAACATCTATTTATAGTAACAAAATCACCTATTAAAAAACTACAACCCATATATAGGAACTTCAATCCCCCAAAAGAATAAAATCACATATGATCAATACATAGAAACTATGTAAATAATTTTATAAAATGGGGAAGGGGATTACTATTTAAACTCATCATGGTGAAGGGTGGTATTTTTCACTGAGTATTAATGAATGGTTCTTGAATATTGGACTATCCAAGTCTTTAATCACTATATATGATACTTTTTTATCATTCCCAATATACCTAGCATCACCCTAGCCCTAAATATCCCATAATTACATGAATTATTAGAAATAATAAAACACTAACATATGCAATATATTTGTATATTTGTAATATTAGAGATAAAAATATAACTTATCTACAAAAATCAGTACTCATTCAACAAAATGGGAATTTTTCAATTAAAAAATAATTAAAATTTTCACCCCCATAATTTAAATCTAAATCTCCATAATTAACACATTGACATTATAATCATTCATAATAATATTTATTCCCCGAAAAAAGCATTTTAAAATATAATATTTAAAAAATAAAATCTGATAGGGTATAAATAAGAATAAAATACCCTGGGCTTTTAAAGTACATACAACCTTTGAAAAATTATTTCTTTTAAATATAAAACATTGAACTTTTATAAAAAATAAATTTAAATATATAATTATCTTTTTTTTATTTAAATACATTTCTAATGAAAAATTATTATCAATAATTTTGAATAAAATATTTTTTTGTAACACCCCAAGATTTCATAATACATTATTTTTTCAATGTAATTCAATAAGTTGAACTACATGCAACACCGAGTTCAAGCGCACCATGACTTACCGAACTAGTCATTCAAAAGATTTTATGAATAGTATTAATTGTATTTTTAAGAATATGTAACCCTTTTAATTTTAGAATCCATATTATGAGTTTCTTAGACATAATGTAAGAACAAATTCATTTCTTTCAGACAAAGAAGTAATTTTTAAAAAATTCAATTTTACCGCCTTTTAATGGAGAACCATTTTTAAAACCAATATTTGAAACTTTTATATATTAAATATCACAAAATAAACTTATTCTTTAGTATCTATACATAATAATCTTGTTTCAAAAAAATTGGTGTTTTTCTGACAACTTTCATATTTGGGTGAATAGTGAAAAATACTATATTTTAACTGAAAACAAATTTTTTAATCAAAATAATATATAGTGTAAATTTATAAATTTTAATGGTTTTGATGTATAATAGATTATAATTTTTCCTTTTAATCCAATGCTGGTCATTGTATGTAATTTCACATTGAAATTGGACATGAACAAGTGTCAATCTTTTGATAGTTCTTATTTCTTAAAAATACGCCTTTTTGTTTTGACTATGGGAATTAATTTTATATTAATGAATGAAAATTATATTTTTTTATTTTTCTAAAATAGACTTCATTTTTTTATTCATTATATCAAAATCATCATAGGGTAAATTTTTGTTACTTTTCCGAAAACATTCAATTTTTGATGAATAGTGAAAAGCACTGAGTTATTGGTTAAAACCGAATTTTTATTTAAATAATTATTTATTTTATTTAAATTTATTTTAGGTAACAATAGATACATAATACCTATATAATATAAATATATTTTATTGGAGTCATTTTATAATAAGTTTAGATATATATAAATTTTATTGAACTTTTCAATGTCATTTACCCACAACCTAGGAGAATTTTAAAATTCTGATAAAACATAATTTTACCACTTATGTGAGTGGGATTTCAAAAATCCAAGTGAAATGGTTAACCTCTGTAAGTAAAATGTGGTTCAATAAGATGAAAATAATTTTTGTGAATAGTAACCTTTGACTTTTAATTACCACAGTTAAAGGTAAATAGGGTAATTCAAGGTAATAAAGAATATTATAGTAATAAAAAATTTACTTCACACTTATTCTAAACTTATTGGATGAGTAATGGACGACTATGTGAATCCTTGGGTCAATTTTGGGACCCCATGGATCAAATTATGAATGATAATGACACTTAATTTTAATTAACTTAATGTAAAGGAAAAAATGACAAAAACAAATATCTTTTAATAAATAAATTTTTATATTGGGTTATATAAGTCATATTTTCGACTATAAATCTTAATTAGAAATATAAAATAATTTTCCAAATCATGGTATTTTATTTATAATTTTTAGACTTTAAATAATAAATTTTATTTATGACACAATGATGATGCTGTAATTACCTTATTAATGAAAGAATCAAATAAATGGTATTATAAATAATACAATAAATAAAATTTCAATGTTTTTATGACATACACAAATTTTATAGGTTAATATGACATTTTAGGGCCGATTAAATATATGTTTTTCGAATTTATCAAGTTGTGATGACTTTCAAAAAAACAAAATACCAAATACTGTCAAAATTGACGTAAATTAATATTTAAAACAAATACTATATTATTGGCTGATATAATATTACTAAAATGTAAGGTTCAGAAAAAGGACATAAATAATGTTATATATTTCATTAATTATCTACTTTTGGTTCTCTTGGATGTTTAGTGTAATTTTATTAACCATATAGAGTAAACATACAAGAAGAGATGATAAAAATTAAACTATTTAACTAATAGTTAAATATAAAAGATAAGTCTAAAATGGAAACTGAAACTTGTCTAAAATCAACTGGTTGAAATTATTTAGACCCATAACCACCTAAGGCTCGAAATAAATTCATTAATAACCATTATAAACTGAATATAATTGTATAAAAAATTAATACTTTAATCTTTTCATAAAGTGACCCTCCCCACTCTTATAAAAGGGCACTTCCCCTTCCCTCAAATTCACACCTCCAAATCCATTTGGATCAGCCATACCCTACCCAAATATCTTCCCAACATTCCTCCCTTAATCCTAGATTCATTTTATCAGTCATAAAGCCAACATAATTAGTTCATTTGATCAAATCAAAAGGAAGAACCCGAAGAAGAGGTAATGATTTCACCACCCTCTTTGAAGTTATTTTCTTCTTCCACTTACCCTTTCTTTGTTATTACCATAGAAAACTAATAAATCCGATACCAAATATGTAATATTATGTTATTATAAATATTTCTCAACCATTTTCATTATTATATCTATCCTATGAATAATAATTTCACCGTGCCTGTATACGTGCGGCTTACCGTCTGCACGCCGTGTTATAATTTGTTATTTAACACTATGTTATTTGGATGGATATAATGATGGGTAATATGTATATACATAATTAAAATAACATGATAAATTCTATTTAAAATAAATATACCATCAAATTACACACCTTTAATGAAATTATATTGTCACTCGTGCGTATGTACGGATTACCGTCTCCATGACTTGATGAGATTCATTTCTCTGTTCATCATTCATCAACAATTATAAAAATATATTTTACTAATATGTATATAATTTATGAAATAATAATTCTATTTTAGAGAGATATATATATATATATATGTATTTATGTACTTAAATACATCTTATTCACTTACTTTCATTCAATACGATATGAAAACAAAAACATCATTTATGCGTACGTACAGCCTACCATCTCCAGAAATGGTGTTTTCCATTTCATATATCTATCTATTATAAATAATTATATTTTAAATATATATTATAAATAAATGAAGGTTTATATTCTTGAAGTATTTAAATCATTATCTAAATTATACGATCAAGAATAACAAGTTACAATACGTATGATAAAGAAAGCAATTATTACCCGAAGTGTTAATTTAACATGGGAATTTTTAGTAAATGAGTAGTATAAAGTCATAAATGAATCTTGTATAATATCATAAATATTAATATGGTTCTGGTATAACTTAATAACAAACTTAAGTCTTTATACATGAGGTTAAACGTACCCCCGTCTAATGGAAAGTACAAGGTAAGGGTTATTTCATCAATCTCATTATTATCCGAGATTGTTCTTGTGTAAGTATTTTCTGGGACATACTTATCATAGATACCCATATTTCATAAATAAATTTTCAGAAATAATATTTTAAGGTTTTATGGGAGCATCTATTTAACTATATCATCATTTTAAATGTTTTAATGTTTTATCTTTCTAAATCCTTTTAATTAATGTCCATGTTTTCAAAATTATTTTAAACATTTCGTTATATGGACATAAATGTTTTCAAATAATGATTGTTTTCAAAAGTTTCAAATTGGTATTGGAAGCTTTGATTGAAAAATATCATTTAAATGATTTCCTTTATAAATGTGTTACTGTTAAATGATTTCACAAAAGGATATTTTTCTCAATTGTTTTTAATGATTATTTTCGACTTTGTCAACATTTTTTTGGATATTATTCTTTTTTGGGGTTGATTTATTATAAATACAATATTAAATATTGTATTTAATTAGATATGATATGTTTGAATGTGAATGTTCTATTTTTATACCATTTATGGTTTATGGTTATTGTATTGACATTTTGTATGCTAGTTTAAATATGAATGTTTATGTTATATTTCAACATTTTCATATGAGGAATGTAGTGGACTTAGTAAGTGATGGGGGGAGCCCGCTATAGCTCCTCAATCCATCGGTAGGTCTAATGAGACAAACTAGTGTCATGGAACTAGTCCCTGAAAATAATTTTATATATAGTCTTTGCACAAGGTGTTGACTATGTGGTAATGTTCGATTTATTTTTCCATATTATGCTCAATTTTATGTTTAAAAAGGATATTGTTTTTATTACACATATTGCCTTAAAATTTTATAGCTTCCACTAAATTATTTACCCTTATAGGGCATCTAAGATCAACCATTTCTTATGTTTTATTTTCCCCAGGATTCCATGAGGTATATTATTATTTGATATTTTGGGTTAAGATAATGTGAATAATGGCTTTCTCAAAGAACTATCTATGCTGTGTTTTATGTTTGAAATTGTAATGTAATGTTAATGTATATAATCTATTTTCAAAGACTGCTAAACTGATCTGTCCTTTGGGACCTGATTCCTTGTAATCATGCCAATGTATTAAAGCAATGCACCGAATCTGGGTAATTGGGGTTGGGGAATTACATTTTTAGGGTTACTTAATAAATAAGGGGAAACATAATAATTTATAATCAGTAAATTAGTATAATATTTCCAAAAAACATTTTCTTTTAGCTCTAAAAACTATAAATACATCCCTTTTCAATGAATCTCATTATCCTGTTTCATGAAATAGAATTATTTCCATTTAAAATTCGAAAGAATGAATATAAATAATGATTATAGAGATATTGGGAAATTATATTCATCACCTATGTCCACTTGTATTAACTCTTAATGTAATATCATTTACTTGATTGCATAATCATTTCACTAGAGGAATAAATCAGGACCCAATACATTTTAGAGAAATATCTAATGCCCAATCATCTCTATATATAATTGCAAGGAACCATAATATTGATAAAATTTATAGATTCCATAATTCATTATGATAAAACTCGTTAAATTTATCAATTTGAACACATAAAAATAAACATGTTTAATTTCACGGATAAAAATAATAATAACCCCACCCTTATATACATTTAAGAACATTTATAGGAAATTAAATAGATTTATAAAATAGTGATAATAAAAATTAATTTAGAAAATAATGAAAACAAAGAGATTAAATATAATAATTAATCCAATGAATATGAAGGAAAATTTAAATCATGAAAAATTAATTTGAAAAGTTATTTCAATAATGTTTTTTTAAATAGTAGAAATTACCCAAACCAAAAACATTAACAGTTATTCCATAAATTAGTTTCAAAATAAATCAAACACAAATTTAAAATAGAATTATGAATTCATATTAGTATAGCGATGGATATTTGTATCAAAATAAATTATTATGATAATGGAGGATAAATTATTGAGTGGAGAACGTTGAAATAAAAAAATTACATGTTTAATAGAAACACCCCTCACCTCATGTCATGCCGCTCCTTGAATGATCTACACCCTCCAAAAAATCAAACATATATTTTTATCTTATAAATTTTGAATCTTTTTCAGTTTTACATGAATATTTTTATGTCCCTCTATTTATTTATAACCATGTTTCACTCATGTACATAATTATTATTATTTACAATGGTTTTCTGGAGTTTGTTTGGTTTATAATCTCCAAAAATATAATATTGTAACATTTATTTTAAAAGGTTATTGTATAATTGGTCAATAAATAGTATAAGTTTCATTATATTGTATCCATATCTCTATATAATAAAATAAGGCTATTAGTTCAAAAAATGGTCACTATTAAAATAATCATCCTCGAAAATATTTTCTTGGATGGGAAAAAATGATGATGATAGATTGCATTATTTTCCATCAATATGATGGATATTTTTATATAAGATAATAATACTCATAAAACTATGTGATGAAAAATTTCAAATGTTTTCATGAAATACTTTCTTTAGAAATCTCATTAACAATGTGGCTATATAAAAACATATTCATTTATATTGGTAGCAAAAAATTACAACAGTTTACAATGTTTAAAAAAAATTTAATTGATGGAAGATTTAATAGATATTTCTCTCTAAAAAAACTACCTTATAAATAAATATATTTTGGGGATACATTTTATGATTATATTTCGTATGGAAAATTGGGAGAGAATAATTCAAATGAAAATTGATAGTTTTTATAACCCATATATAGATATAATAAAAACTTATTAGAAAGACCAAAGTGAAATAAAATCATTGATCTAATTTCATTGATAGATCGAAATAATTACAACACAGTAATAATGTATTTATTGGAAAAAAATGATATTTAGGTGTAATATAGTTTTATGATAAAAAACATAAACAAGAATAGAAAATGAGTCTTGGAAACCTCTACATAGATATTTGAATGTTGTCTTTTGCGTTATGTCTAAGGACCTCATAGAGAATAATTTGATTATGGAAATAGATAGAAAAATATGGAAAGGGCTACTTAGATAAGGATTTTTTAAGAATATGAAGAGAATTCAGAACATGATATTTGTTTTAGAGAGGTTACAATGAGTCCCATTTCAAAGGAACCATTCTCTATTTTTTTTTAAAAATATTCATTCAATAAGGATCAAGAATGTATTTTTAAAATTAATGTTTTCTACTAAATAGGAAAAATATTATATTTAGAAAAAAATCATTCTCAATGTAAACCAATATAATGCTTTAATTTATTTTTTTATAAATTTATGAATCATTTTTAGCATTAATTACACTTTGGAGACATATTTCAGGATATTTAAATAATTTGAAAATAAACATATCTTGAAAAATATTTAACTTTAATTTACAATTTTAATTATTTATTACAGATAATTTATGTCCTTAAAATCTGGAAATAAATTTTTTCATAAAAGTTTTATCTCTTTAAATAATTTTAAATCAATTTACATTGACTTTTTTCTTACAGTAACAACAAATTATGTTATGTTGTATAATCAATTTGGATAATTATACAATAACATAATAATAAATTAAATTACAAATAAAAAACAATTTTATCATTAATATGTATCATAATCTAAATTGGTCTATTATATTATTTCTTCCAACATATATAATTATAACATTTTATAGATAATAATTTATACATTTGTTACCATTCATGTTTGATAAGTAATATGTTGGATAATGTTTATGTGATATTATTATAAAATTCATAATTAATAACTAATACCATCTAGTTTTCATCATTTATATCTCATTTGAAAAAGATAAAAAATATACCTTTGGGATACATTCCTAAGAGAATCAATTTTATTTGTAATATGTTGTGAAATAACTATATGGGTATCAGTAAATGGTTTATATACATCATGATATAAAAATATATATTATTAAATGAGTTATATTTAATGATATTTTTACTATAAAATCATGATAGAGATGTTACATATGTATCATAAAGTTTTATATAATTTATATACAATGATAATTTTATAAAATATATTGTATTCATATAAATTGTGTTATTATACTATTCAACAAAATATTATATTTCTATGAAAAACACTAAAAATTAAACTGATGAAAATTCTGACCTGACAAACCCATAGATCATGTCCATTTTATGAAATTAATGTTATGATATTTATATATTTATATATTTATCAATTAAATAAAATTATATAGTTCATTTAACAATAATTTGTTTCAATGAAAAACTGTTCATTTTTCAATTGACTACCCTTACTCTTATTTCATGTACTGACGAAATTATTTCAATGATTATGAAATATCAATATTATTTCATAAAAATATCATAAATATTCATTTCAACATATACACTAATTATACAAATAATTGAATATAACTTCAATATAAATTATATTAAATAAATATATTAATATTTCATGTAAAACATTTTGTATAGAATTACATAAAAATAATCATTTTAAAAGTATAATTATAATTAAACTGATCATATAACAACATTTTAGTTATAAAATATACATATTAAAAAATATTTTTTAAATAAATTATGTTTCATTACATTAATATAAACATAAAATTGATATATATATAAACCATGGTTTTCACATCCTTTATCCCCTAAAAAATATTTCATCCTAGAAATATATCTTTGGGAAAAATTATAAGGACCCTATTTCTTACACTTCCCGCATAAAAAATTATAAAAATATATGTTTTCTTCGATATTCTATAATATTTATCCCAACAGTGAAGCATATTTTATATCAATATGGACGTAATATTAGTTCAAAATAAATATATAAGATTATTATTCTTGAAATATATCATACATTTTCAAGAATCAATGAATTACACTCTTTTCATTATCCCAATGATAAAGTGTATATAAATAATAGAAACAGATGAAAAATATTTCAAATTAAATTCCATGGGTGATAAAGGACTTCAATAAAAATAATTTTTAAATGAATCCCACATTATTGAAATATTTAGGGATATATAATTAAATAGAATAATTTTGGCATGGAATATAAATATTTTTATAAAGTGGCTAGAGTTACAATTTCTTTTATTGGTTTCTATAGAAACAACACTGAGAAGAGAGATATAAAAAATTCACCTAGATAAATATAATGTGTAATTTGATTATTTCTTAGATTAGAATATATATTTATCATCTATAAGAAAAAAATGGTAAAAAAGTATGGACACGGAGAAAAAAATATTCAACAAAGAGGTGGTGAAATATTAAAAACATTATTTTTTTATTCTAAGAAATAAAAAATATATCAGAGAAGTAGTATGAGTAATGAAAATGTTTTTTTCCTGGAGTGAAAGAAAGTTTTCCTTTATATAAATAAAATGATATAATATCTTAATTATATAAGTGCATGGTATAAGTATAAATATAATAATTCATTGATAATAAATGACTCCCAAAAACACTTATGACTTTAATAATGAGTGTATATAATGACAATTATTTATAGAACAAAAAATAGATACAAATATTCCTTTATGTTTTTTATTTTTATGATAATTAAATATCCATTAGAATTATATACACAAAAAATTTCAATCATGTTGTCAATATGATGTGTATCTAAATGAATGCCAATTTTTAGGAGAAACCATTTTGGATATTATATTTTATAAAATGAGTATCATTTGAAAATAAATTTTTGAAAATTAAATATAAATCCATAGAAAATAAAGAGGAAATATAATATAATACAATCAGATAATATAATGAATGTGACATTAACGAACATATTCAACAAAGAAATATTCTAACCCAATGAATAATGATTGGGTCAACAAAAATCCAAGAAATGGTGTATTTTATAGTATAATTATTCATAATAAATTCGATAATGGAATGACATTCCTTATAAAAAATAGAATATTTAATATATAATACAATCGTAAGGTTGAATGGGTAACACTATACCTCAAACTATTGAGTTCGAGAAGGGGGTACCCCATGACCTCATATGTGCCTCCTCATATGAAAGAGGTTGCAAAAAATATAGACAAGGACCGAAGGAATGTCATTGGTGACTAATCTAGTAGTAAAATGTTATCATCATAGTATAAAAAAATAATGAGAACTAATAAATTAAAATATGTGAAATAAATGAAAATCCATTAGACTATCAGCAATTACAAATAAAGTCCAACCCTTGTTGTATTAATATGACATGTTAGGTAAATAAACCCTAACTAAATAAAAATATTATATATATATGTAATAAATTAAATAGAATTATAATAAATTTTCCCCTATCCATTGAGAATCATACATAGTCTCGGTCCAACCAGCTCAATAATCTTCTATTGAGAAACTTTCCTTTCATCAGATTCTTTATTCGGAAATCTTCAAGAACACTGAATATGTAACGCCCCGACCCCAGCTACCCAGAGTCGGTGCATTATTACATAACATTGGCATGATCACAAGAAAGATCAAATCCCGAAAGACCGATTGGTTTAGTAGCCTTGGAAACACTAGATATAATCATAAAGTTTTACATTACATTTCAAAGTGAAAAACTACTACAACAAAAAAGTCTTCATATCCACACTATTAACCCCTCATAATATCCCTGCAAGTCAATCATAATTTACTTCTTCACTACCTGGGAAAAATAAAACATAAAAAAGGGGTGAGCTCAAATGCCCAGTAAGGATAACAATATAGCAGAAACTTTCATAAATAAGAATAAACATTTAAGGCAATGCATTACTGAAACAAAAGCCTTTTTAAACTTTGAACTTCAACATAGTATGGCAAAAGTAAAAATGAAATAATGCCATTTACTTATTCACATGGATATTCTACTAATCGAATAATCACATGCAAAAATCAATAACCACTTTCATAATGTTGGAATGCATAATGCCAGACTATCATAACCACATAGTCAAGGCCTCGTGCCAAGACTACAAATAAGATTTTGTCAAGGCCTTGTGCCAAGACACTAGTTTTTCTCATGAGACCTACCGATGCATCGAGGAGCTATAGCGGGCTCCACCCGTCACTTATTAAGTCCAATGCATTCCCATATGAAAAGGTTTAAACATAACATAAACATTCGTATTAAAACTAGCATAGGAAATGTCAATAATTTCACCATAAACTATGAATGGTATAAAAATAGCACATCCATAGTCAAACATATCACAAAACCTTCAATACAATATAGAAGTTTTGTATCATAATAAATCAACTTCAAATAATCTTAAAATCCGTCAAAGGATGTTGACATAGATGAAATCAAAATTCTTTTTAAAGAAATATCTCCTTTTATTTTGAAATCATTTAAGATCCATATAAAATAAAACATTTTCTTTGAAAATATTCTTATAAGCTTGTAAGGAAAGCTTTGAAGATTTTATAACGGCGTAAAATAACCGAACCCGCCGTATAAGTTAAAAAAAACATTCTTACCTCAATTCTGTCGAAAAGGATAAAAAGGACCTTGTTTTGAAAACGACGGAAAGATTACTTTATAAAACTCTTATAAAAAGTAAAACAAGGGTATAAATGACTTTGACCCATATTCTTGTAAATAGTAAAAATGTTTTGAAATACATTTTTAAGAAACATGGATGTGGATGATAAAGATATCCCAGTAGATTATTACGTATAAACAACCTCGGATAATGAAGAGATTGTGAAATAAACCCTTACCTTGTACTTTTCCTTGGTTGGGGTAGGTTAACCTCCTGTATAATGGTGAAATAATTGTTATTAAATTATAAAATAATCATATATATTAATATGATATCATATATGATCTTTTAACATTGATTTGTTAATAATATCTTAGAATTATCGTCGTTTCGGGTGTTAACTTACTCATTTTCTTTTATATGTTTTGTTACATAAGTCCTGTTTGTTGTATCTTATTCATATCCAGAATGATATCAAGTCCTTAAACATCATTTTTAAATCATTAAATGATAATTATACTTGAATGGATACGATGGAGAATGAATCTCATCGCGTTCGTGGAGACGGTAGTCCGTACGTACGCACGAACGTTACTTCTATTTAATTTTTATTTTAAAAGAATCGAATCCAAATGATACATAGGTATATTACTATTCCAGTATAATATAATATTTTATATATGTTACTTAAGTTCATTAACACCATCCTTTATACGTTCCATGTGTGGTATGAACGAGTCATATCATTTTAAGGGGGCGGTAGTCCGCACTTCCTCAAATGAAATTATCGTATGTATATACAACATGAAACGAATAATGGTATGAAATAAAATGGAATTACAGAAGCTTATATATAAAATATATATCATTAATATCATATTTAATTACAGTTCCATCATAATGGCCACCATGAGAGGTGGTAAGATGTATTTGAACAATCATCGTTTCGTGAGGCGTTAGTTTTCCATCCACAGAAACATTATGTTCATCATCCATTAGATGGAGTTGTGTGTATGTGTAGTTTGAATACTTCTTATAACAACATCCTAGTATATTGAGGATACTGGTGTTGTTACAAAAGAAAGGAAATAGAAAGATTTTTGGGGTTGGAGAAGCAAAATAAATGAAAATAATTTAAGAGAAATCGTTACCTTTAATTTAGGTAACTCACTTTGGTTGGAACCAAAGGACTTCTTGAAATGCTTTATGCCTAAGGGGAAGCTTCAAGGAGGAGGAGAGGGATGTGGGGAGCTTAGTTGGGCAGAGTTTGGACGAGCCAAGTGGCTTGAGAGGTGTGAGAAAAAGAGAAGGAGGAGTGCCCTTTTATAAGAGGGGTGAGGGGCACCTTTGGAAAAGCTAGAAATATTAATTTATAATAAATTGATATTCGGTTTCTAATGGCTCCAAAGTTGACTATTCAAAGGTTAAGGTGTGGATAGGTCGAAAACCACTCAACCAATAGAATTTAGACAGGTTTGGGTACTTATATTAACCATATCATTAAGTATTAACTCTAAGTTAATTAGTTTCACTTTTACAATGTCTCTTTGTATTTTTATATAATATGGTTAATAAACTTACTATATACATCCAAGCGACCCCCAAGTGGTCCATTAATGAGGAACCTATCATAATATAAGTCTCTTGGCCGAACCTTAGATTTTTAGGAATTTAATATCAATTAATAATATAATATTTGTTTTAATAACTCTTTTATGTCAATTTTGACACTATTCAATAGTTGATTTTTGTGAAACTCCTAACAGATTGATTACTTCGAAAAAAGTCAATTAAATCAATCCTAATATATCATATTATCATAGAAAATTAGTTTAATTCATTAAAAGTTTCATATTATAATTATTTGGGTATTTATAAGATCAATTATTTTAATTTTTCACTATTTTAGTAATTACTGCATCATCATTGTGTCATAAATAAAATAAATTATTAAATGTCTAAAAATTATAAATAAAATATCATTATGTAGGAAATCGTTTTATCTTTCTAATGAATATTTATAATCGAAAATCCAACATGTATAACCCTATGTAAAAATTGTTTTGCTAAAAGATATATGCTTGTGTCATTTTTGTATTCATTTTAACTTAATTAATATAAAGTGTCATTATCACTTACAAGTGGATCCATGGGGTCCCAAAATAGACCCAAAGATTCCCATGGTCGACCATGTATCAACCAATAGGGTTAAGACACGTTTTAGGGTAATTTAGTATTATTATAATATTATTTTTTTAACCCTTATTTACCGGATTTACCCTTTAACCATGGTAAATAAAATATTTACCACAATAACTATTCAAAATGTCTAAAAATAAAAGTTACCTATTTACACAACTTGAACATCCTGATTCCAAATATGGAATCCATTTTCCTAAATTCAAAACACAGAAGTTGCAGAAATTAATTTAAAATTAATTCCCGCTGTCAAAACAAAAAGCGTGTTTTTAAGAGGTAATAACTATCAAAAGATTGACACTTGTTTATGTTTGATTTAATTGTAAAATTATGTCCAATGACCAACATTATATTAAATGGTAAAAATATATTCTAAATATACTTTAAAACCACTCAAATTCATAATTTATCACTATTAATTATTTTGATTAAAAAAGTTGTTTTTAATTAAAATTTAGTAATTTTCACTATTCATCAAAATATGAAAGTTATCCGAAATGTACCAAAATTTCACCTTAGGCTAAATTCGATATTCCGAATCCAAAAATGAAGTCCATTTTAAAATATATTATATATATAATTTTAAAAAGTAGGTATTACTATTCATAACGGCTAGTTTGATTGGTTGTGTTGTGTGTTAAAACTCAAGGTTGCGTACAACACACGCTACTGTATTATTCAAAGAAAGTGTACCGTGGAAGCTTGGGATGTTTCATTTTAAATTTTTGATGTACCCATTTAGTCAAAAAGTTTAAAATATTGTATTTAAAAAGGGTTCACTATTAAAAGTTGGTAAAACTACAATTATGTCTAAGAAACTCATAATATGGATTCTAAAATTATAAGGATTATATAAAGTTTAAAATGTAGTTAATACTATTCATAACCTCTTTTGAATGGCTTGTTTGGTATGTCATGGTGCGCTTGAACTCGGTGTTGTGTGTAGTGCAAGTTATTGAATTATTTTGAAGAAATAACACACTATGAAATCTTGGGGTGTTACATTCTCCCCTCCTTCAATAAATCGCGTCCTCACAATTTGAAATTGTTCTTCGAAAATAAAAGGTTGAAAATAGAAAATATATTTGTGGGAAAACCCACATCGGAAATTGGGTTACAAAGATTTAGTCTTAATATGAGGAAAAGAGAAATGAAAGTGTCACCACCAAATTATGATCTCGATTAGGAGAACATTGGTGGCAATTAGAGACATATAATTGGAGGAAAAATGTAAATATTTATAGGTAGTGATTGAGGTCATCAATCACAAACAAGTATAAAATTGAGGTCCTTAAACTCATCAATCTATGATGATTTGAAATACCATCGGTTCAACAAATCATAGGGTATTGGGATAACACATTTTTTACATTTCAAAATATCTTAGTTGAAATCCCACATCGAAAAATGAATTAATGAGGCCTCTATTTAAAATAAAGATTGGAAAGTATGAAGATTACCGAAAATAACACATACTAGGGTTCCATGTAGGAAAATATGGATATGGAGGAGAAATCTAAACATCAATTATCTGATGGAGAGTGGTAGAGAACATGGCTATGAAAAGGCCAACAATCCTAAAGCCATAAATTAGTGATGATTTAAGGTACCATCTAGGACAACATTTTTGTTCTAAGTTCCTTTTATTAATGTTGAGGAATTTATTTATGAGTTTGTCTAAGATCATAAGGAGATATACTTACTTTATAATTAGAGTTTTATCTAATAATAAATTTCTACCACAAACTCATCTTTCACTCCAAGAGATAATAGAACGTAAAAAAAATTTATACAGGGTTCCAAAATAAATGAATTTATAATTCATCTACCAGATCTTTTAATAAAAACTAAATTATTTAATCCAGGACATCTCGTGGGCCAGTGGTAGGTGATACACCCTTGTCGCCCTTCAGTTGCGGGTTCAAGTCTCGCAGCCTTGCCGGACGCGACGGGTTGCCGCCCGACCTCTGGGTTTTCCTTTTATGGTAATCCAAAATAATCCAAACTAGAACTATCCAAAATACTTCTATCCAAACTCACAGTCCAACATTTATAAGTAAGGTAAACATAATGTAGAACCTTTTTACCCCGTAATATCATATGAATACCTTCATCATGTATTCTTTTAATACACTAAAACATCCTGAATTACCATATTCCTTATTGATTACATTCATGCTCCCTTATTCCATATAGAAAGCTGGATATACTTCATTAATCCAAAAATGTTTTAAACCCCAAAAATGATGGAATATACAAATCATTAATCAGTTCTAAGGTATTCAAGAATATCCAATATTATTTATCCAAAACAATCACATATTATTCCAAAATCACTACCTCAGTATCAGAACTATATTATGGTTTATCATTCTCTCACCCATATATTTTCCAAAAATTATCCTGCTATTGAGTCACTTTTCTTTGTTCCACACAATCTCAAGTCCTTAATGAAATAGTACTGCAGTACAATCCTTATATACTCCATAATTATTATAACAAGTACATTGTTGATACAACACTCAATTGACATAATCAACATAAGAACTCTAATCATTCCTCTTCATCTGTGGTAGTATCATAACATGATTATTATCCAATAACATCATTTGCGGCATAGTCTGATGACTGGGACATAGGTTCACGTAGTGTCCAAACTCCTTGCAAATAAAGCATTGTACATTTGAAACCATTTTCTTACCCTTGCAGTCACGTACTTTGTGCCCTTTTCCTCCACACTTATAACAAACTCCCATTCCTTTCAGGAAATTTCCAGGGTGTTTCTTTCCACAGTTACCACATATGGGAAAATTCTTCTTTTCCCTCTTCCCTTTATCCATTTTTCTCTCTTCCATCCTTTTCATCTCTTGCTTCCCTTCAAAGCCATAGGACTCAGTAAACTCTTTACTTATCTTATCAACTCATGATATTATTTCTTCATATGATGATAATACATGGGAGACTATTTCTCTTATAAATTCTAGCTTAAGACCATGAAAGATATGATCCTTCCTTCTCTTTGGATCATGTGCATTTCTGGAGTTCTCATTCCTTCTACTGGGCGCCATTTCTATACCATGGCATAAACTAGATCAGTTTATGAATCAAAACACATAATCCCATACTTATAAAACACTTAACATAAATTGAACTATTTATGGATATAATCCATAATCATAAAAATGTTTTCTTTGAGGATGTATATACTCATAATCCCTTCAAAATGATATGTAAAGAAAATGAGAGTTATCCTAAGCATATCCCCCGGGAGTGTCGTAACCAAGAGTGCAGCAAGGCCCGTTGTCGTGCACTAGTTCCCGTTCGAGTCTAGCTCAAAGCGGTGTTTTCGGGTTTTACCCCTAGGTACATCTGTGCCAGAGCCGCCTCTACCTGCTCGTATCCAGACAAGGATGTATTGCTCGGAAAACTCACAAAATCCTTACATAACAAAATTCTAGGAAGTTCTTCTATACTTATCCTCAAAGTTCATCCTAGGTCTACGTGCTCTAATCAGAGTTTATCTAAATCTAGCTTCCAAGGTTTGTACTAAACCTCCCTCTGATACCAACTGTAACGCCCCGACCCCAGCTACCCAGAGTCGGTGCATTATTACATAACATTGGCATGATCACAAGAAAGATCAAATCCCGAAAGACCGATTGGTTTAGTAGCCTTGGAAACACTAGATATAATCATAAAGTTTTACATTACATTTCAAAGTGAAAAACTACTACAACAACAAAGTCTTCATATCCACACTATTAACCCCTCATAATATCCCTGCAAGTCAATCATAATTTACTTCTTCACTACCTGGGAAAAATAAAACATAAAAAAGGGGTGAGCTCAAATGCCCAGTAAGGATAACAATATAGCAGAAACTTTCATAAATAAGAATAAACATTTAAGGCAATGCATTACTGAAACAAAAGCCTTTTTAAACTTTGAACTTCAACATAGTATGGCAAAAGTAAAAATGAAATAATGCCATTTACTTATTCACATGGATATTCTACTAATCGAATAATCACATGCAAAAATCAATAACCACTTTCATAATGTTGGAATGCATAATGCCAGACTATCATAACCACATAGTCAAGGCCTCGTGCCAAGACTACAAATAAGATTTTGTCAAGGCCTTGTGCCAAGACACTAGTTTGTCTCATGAGACCTACCGATGCATCGAGGAGCTATAGCGGGCTCCACCCGTCACTTATTAAGTCCAATGCATTCCCATATGAAAAGGTTTAAACATAACATAAACATTCGTATTAAAACTAGCATACGAAATGTCAATAATTTCACCATAAACTATGAATGGTATAAAAATAGCACATCCATAGTCAAACATATCACAAAACCTTCAATACAATATAGAAGTTTTGTATCATAATAAATCAACTTCAAATAATCTTAAAATCCGTCAAAGGATGTTGACATAGATGAAATCAAAATTCTTTTTAAAGAAATATCTCCTTTTATTTTGAAATCATTTAAGATCAATATAAAATAAAACATTTTCTTTGAAAATATTCTTATAAGCTTGTAAGGAAAGCTTTGAAGATTTTATAACGGCGTAAAATAACCGCACCCGCCGTATAAGTTAAAAAAAACATTCTTACCTCAATTCTGTCGAAAAGGTTAAAAAGGACCTTGTTTTGAAAACGACGGAAAGATTCCTTTATAAACCTCTTATAAAAAGTCAAACAAGGGTATAAAGGACTTTGACCCATATTCTTGTAAATAGTAAAAATGTTTTGAAATACATTTTTAAGAAACATGGATGTGGATGATAAAGATATCCCAGTAGATTATTACGTATAAACAACCTCGGATAATGAAGAGATTGTGAAATAAACCCTTACCTTGTACTTTTCCTTGGTTGGGGTAGGTTAACCTCCTGTATAATGGTGAAATAATTGTTATTAAATTATACAAGAATCATATATATTAATATGATATCATATATGATCTTTTAACATTGATTTGTTAATAATATCTTAGAATTATCGTCGTTTCGGGTGTTAACTTACTCATTTTCTTTTATATGTTTTGTTACATAAGTCCTGTTTGTTGTATATTATTCATATCCAGAATGATATCAAGTCCTTAAACATCATTTTTAAATCATTAAATGATAATTATACTTGAATGGATACGATGGAGAATGAATCTCATCGCGTTCGTGGAGACGGTAGTCCGTACGTACGAACGAACGTTACTTCTATTTAATTTTTATTTTAAAAGAATCGAATCCAAATGATACATAGGTATATTAATATTCCAGTATAATATAATATTTTATATATGTTACTTAAGTTCATTAACACCATCCTTTATACGTTCTATGTGTGGTATGAACGAGTCATATCATTTTAAGGGGGCGGTAGTCCGCACTTCCTCAAATGAAATTATCGTATGTATATACAACATGAAACGAATAATGGTATGAAATAAAATGGAATTACAGAAGCTTATATATAAAATATATATCATTAATATCATATTTAATTACAGTTCCATCATAATGGCCACCATGAGAGGTGGTAAGATGTATTTGAACAATCATCGTTTCGTGAGGCGTTAGTTTGCCATCCACAGAAACATTATGTTCATCATCCATTAGATAGAGTTGTGTGTATGTGTAGTTTGAATACTTCTTATAACAACATCCTAGTGTATTGAGGATACTGGTGTTGTTACAAAAGAAAGGAAATAAAAAGATTTTTGGGGTTGGAGAAGCAAAATAAATGAAAATAATTTAAGAGAAATCGTTACCTTTAATTTAGGTAACTCACTTTGGTTGGAACCAAAGGACTTCTTGAAATGATTTCTGCCTAAGGGGAAGCTTCAAGGAGGAGGAGAGGGATGTGGGGAGCTTAGTTGGGCAGAGTTTGGACGAGCCAAGTGGCTTGAGAGGTGTGAGGAAAAGAGAAGGAGGAGTGCCCTTTTATAAGAGGGGTGAGGGGCACCTTTGGAAAAGCTAGAAATATTAATTTATAATAAATTGATATTCGGTTTCTAATGGCTCCAAAGTTGACTATTCAAAGGTTAAGGTGTGGATAGGTCGAAAACCACTCAACCAATAGAATTTAGACAGGTTTGGGTACTTATATTAACCTTATCATTAAGTATTAACTCTAAGTTAATTAGTTTCACTTTTACAATGTCTCTTTGTATTTTTATATAATATGGTTAATAAACTTACTATATACATCCAAGCGACCCCCAAGTGGTCCATTAATGAGGAACCTATCATAATATAAGTCTCTTGGCCGAACCTTAGATTTTTAGGAATTTAATATCAATTAATAATATAATATTTGTTTTAAGAACTCTTTTATGTCAATTTTGACACTATTCAATAGTTGATTTTTGTGAAACTCCTAACAGATTTATTACTTCGAAAAAGGTCAATTAAATCAATCCTAATATATCATAATATCATAGAAAATTAGTTTAATTCATTAAAAGTTTCATATTATAATTATTTGGGTATTTATAAGATCAATTATTTTAATTTTTCACTATTTTAGTAATTACTGCATCATCATTGTGTCATAAATAAAATAAATTATTAAATGTTTAAAAATTATAAATAAAATATCATTATGTAGGAAATCGTTTTATCTTTATAATGAATATTTATAATCGAAAATCCAACATGTATAACCCTATGTAAGAATTGTTTTTCTAAAAGATATATGCTTGTGTCATTTTTGTATTCATTTTAACTTAATTAATATAAAGTGTCATTATCACTTACAAGTGGATCCATGGGGTCCCAAAATAGACCCAAAGATTCCCATGGTCGACCATGTATCAAACAATAGGGTTAAGACACGTTTTAGGGTAATTTAGTATTATTATAATATTAAATTTTTAACCCTTATTTACCGGATTTACCCTTTAACCATGGTAAATAAAATATTTACCACAGTAACTATTCAAAATGTCTAAAAATAAAAGTTACCTATTTACACAATTTGAACATCCTGATTCCAAATATGGAATCCATTTTCCTAAATTCAAAACACAGAAGTGGCAGAAATTAATTTAAAATTAATTCCCGCTGTCAAAACAAAAAGCGTGTTTTTAAGAGGTAATAACTATCAAAAGATTGACACTTGTTTATGTTTGATTTAATTGTAAAATTATGTCCAATGACCAACATTATATTAAATGGTAATAATATATTCTAAATATAATTTAAAACCACTCAAATTCATAATTTATCACTATTAATTATTTTGATTAAAAAAGTTGTTTTTAATTAAAATTTAGTAATTTTCACTATTCATCAAAATATGAAAGTTATCCGAAATGTACCAAAATTTCACCTTAGGCTAAATTCGATATTCCGAATCCAAAAATGAAGTCCATTTTAAAATATATTATATATATAATTTTAAAAAGTAGGTATTACTATTCATAACGGCTAGTTTGATTGGTTGTGTTGTGTGTTAAAACTCAAGGTTGCGTACAACACACGCTACTGTATTATTCAAAGAAAGTGTACCGTGGAAGCTTGGGATGTTTCATTTTAAATTTTTGATGTACCCATTTAGTCAAAAAGTTTAAAATATTGTATTTAAAAAGGGTTCACTATTAAAAGTTGGTAAAACTACAATTATGTCTAAGAAACTCATAATATGGATTCTAAAATTATAAGGATTATATAAAGTTTAAAATGTAGTTAATACTATTCATAACCTCTTTTGAATGGCTTGTTTGGTATGTCATGGTGCGCTTGAACTCGGTGTTGTGTGTAGTGCAAGTTATTGAATTATTTTGAAGAAATAACACACTATGAAATCTTGGGGTGTTACAGAATATCCTGAATAGGGTGTGAGTTTTGAACTATGTAGAATAACCAAAATGGAAGGTAACATATGTTTTTTTAGTATAAAGGTGCATTCTATAAGTATAAATGGGTACAGATAAAAATATATCACATAGGTATAAACATATATCGGTTCCTCATAGACCGAATCTACCTGCTTCGACACTATCCTAGAAGAAAAGTCATTGTCTTTCAAAAAATCAACCATAAAATGAAAACCTTAGAAACTATGTGGAACCTACCTCCAGTTGGTATAGAACATGTACATGTCAACTAATGGCTTACAAATTCTTCTTGGGGGATATTCCAAACATGATCAACCAACACCCTACCAAATGATGAAAAAGAATAACACATATGAAAATATATATCAATGAAAGATAAAAGTCATGTTGAATCAAGAGATGATCATAAAAAATATATATGGGATTCAATATTAGGTATATTTCTAGGATGAACATACAAACCTCATGTGATAAATTATTAGGAATAACTATATCACGGATAGACACAAACACCAACAATCTCCCAAATGACCAATATTAAACATTTTCTAATGTGAATTTTACCAATATATCTAATCCCTTTTCCATATTAATCATGATTTAGAATACATGTACCAATGAATAAAATAAAAAACTACCTAAATGAATTAAAAGGGAAAACATAACAGATAAGTTCTATTGACAACAAGGATTTTTGTCCAAGGGTTGTAAGAATTCCAATTCCTTCAATCCGAATCTATATTCTATTAATGCTCGAAAAATATGTTGATAAAATTGTCCAAAACCCTTATAAATGATCAAGAAAACATGGTTCTAATTTTTCTAATAATGGAGATGAGATATAGATCGATATAAGAAAAACCATAATCTCTATATAAATAATACTATATTGATAAATAATTTTGGTGGTGAATGATAGTGTTATAAGGGTAGAATACAACCCACAATAAACCTCATGGGATCCATAGGGGTTTCTAAGATTAGTGGTTTAAATATGGTAAATAATATTTAGTGTATTATAGTTTAAAAAAATCTAGTAATAATGGAATTCATAATGAGCTCTATTGAATGCCATTTACTTGTTAATTCCCTCCACCATCTACCGAGTGGCTACATGGATGTTAATTTTCTTCCTCGGATAAAAATTTTCTATATGGTGGCTCCTTAGAAGAAACATATATACCATGATTTCCCAATTGTTTTACCATGGGAATTCATTACTATGAAATTCACATCAAATACAAAGTCACACACTCTGTTTATTTCCATCTGCTGAGAACCTATAGCCCACTTTTATTATATTTAAAATATTCTCAGGTTTTTATTTAAAAATAGAAAAGAGGCATAACAGAAATATATTTTTTCATAAATCATCCCTTGTTATATTTTCTCATCCTAAAAATGTATACATAGTGTTTTTTGGAATTGTTTTTTCTACTATTCCCAAATATAATCTTCATGTTCCCATGTTTCTTCACGCACTCACCAATGATGGAATAGAAACTGGACAAGAGGGATAGAATTTTTGTGTTGAAATTTATCACTAAATTCAACTATCCAAATAGGTTATTCCATAAAATAATCTTCCAGATCCATCCTAAAATCCTCATAGTTGAGGACATGCACTATATTTGTCTTGAATTTATATTACCAAAACACAAAGAACAAAATGTACATACGTTGATACTCATAATGTAGGTCTAACTAAGTGGATAGAATCTTAATATGATTGATATCTCCAAATGTCTAATGTAAAATTGTTCCAACTATCGTTTCCTTCTAAAATGTCTATTCCATAGCTATAAGGACACATGTATGAAAACATTTTCACCTATAAAAAACCAATATGGTAATCTTAATCAGTCAAAAAAAGGCTTCTAACTTCTTTGATCTATAAACATATATTTTTAAATCATTGATATCCTCTCTGAGGTCATTTATTCCATGCTTAACCACATAACTAACCAACCACCTACCACATTCAATCACTATGGTGATCAAAATGGTCACCCATTTAGATCCCAAAATTGATCACTCTGAATTAATTATTGGATGATTTAATTATTGTTAAACTCCACTAGAGACAATGTATCATCTCAAGATCTTCTATAATCTTGATTACCTACCCAAAGCATTTCACCTAAAATCAGGATCATTATTTCTAACATCCCATTTATAGGGGGTGAATGGATGTAAAAAACATCGACTGACTATCCATCACATTCAATAATCCTTTCCAAAATCTTTAGGTAAAATAGTAATTCCAGTTAGATACCATGATCTTAGAAACTTAATAAATATATAAAATTATCTAAATGTTGATATTTACAACCCCAACCAATAACATCATCTCATATATTGGTATAAATTAATATAGCTTTTAAAATTTATCCACTATCAACCAAATAGTGACCCCCCTCTCATGGTCCTAAGAAACCATATCATTATGTCTATCATAACCTCATCAAAGTTCCATATAGGCATTATAAGTCACTGATACAACCATATTGGACTTTGATGCTTGTCTATGACTCTTTGACATGTCAGAACATGGGATAGAAAAATTTCACTATGTCTTATCATGTTGATCCAGCATAACAACAGTTTGACATCATGATATATCTCATTCTTCCCTAGGTGCATTTCACACTGCTAAACATTAGAGTTTTTAACTGGATCCTCCCTCATATAATATTGAACCATAACTCTATCTTAAACTAGAAGAACATCACATTTGACCAAATCCCAATATTATATGGAACCACTTACATCCAACCTATCAGTAATTTCCCTACAATTTTGGTCAAACTCCTAAATTGCCTTCAATCATTCAACTAATGATTGTTTGATCGTTATGGTTTCAATAACCACTACATCCTGATCCTATATAACATCCACATTTTAGTCATCTAACAAATACTAGAGCTTCCATCATGGTTTTGATATTCATTCCCCAGCCTCTAGTGTCTCTATACTTAATGATTCTACCAATACATTTCCATTCACAAGATAATATCCCATATATAGGTATAATAAATAGAAATACACTTCCCTATTACATTATTAAAGAATCAAGTTATACCGGGAGAATATGTTTGGAAGAATATTTTAGTTAATATAAATGAAAAATCTTTCAATGAATTGGTAGTAACACCAATATTAAATTGCATCAACTAGAGCTAATAAAACTAAGTCATGGGTTGTGTGGTTCCACTAAATGAATTTCAACTAGAAATACACATATGAAAATACCTTATCACATTATATCAGGTGAACTCAAATACCAATCCCATATGTATCAAAATATAATACATATCAAAATTTAGAATCCGGAAGAGTCAGGATCAGAGTTCATGTCAAATAGTTATTTATATCTATGAGTAATTCCATACAGAAATATTCCCATACATACTTTATTCCCTTATTGGTCAGTGCAATCCTGGGTTCCTCCAAATTAGAAAAGTATCAAATGAATATCATGTAGTACCCATTGAACACGAATAAACTTCACATCTCATAAACAATGATTTGTATTTTTTAAAAAATGACTATATAAAACATCTAAAGATCAACTAATACTCATCATTGGGATACCAGATGACCGTTGAATCACACCTCTAGTTTTAAAAAGTGATACTTCGAGTAACTATCGTAATGTTGATGTTCCCGAAGAGAAACCAACTGGATATCCATGTGTTTAGAATGTCATTTTGGTGTCATGGAATATAAAAATTAATGTTAAAAATGATAATGGAATATATATATATATGGATGAAATATATTATTTATGAGGTCTATGAAATTTTTTAGAGAATTAATCATCTAAAAACTATTGGAGAGTTACTCATACCCACTATAAGTACTCTAAAATGTTGTCTTCTAAATGTGTTTCTCTTTTAATTGAAGCTTATGTTTTCTAGAACATAGATATATTTTAGAGAACCATAATACTTCCAACTAATGATTAAATAATTTTTCAATTCTTGTAGATGCCGCCTATTCTTTGTAGTGATTGGATTCATATATTTGTAGTCCACAAAATTCAATATACTGTCATCCACCTTCTTGGAGAGAAACACTAGATAATCCCAACTGGATGATCTTGGTATACTGTATCATTTTCCCTTTGATCCAGATGTACCATTTAAAAATTTGTAAAAGACCAATTTTAATATTTCTCACCCTATATGCCTCATTTACCACCCGAAGAAGAGTGAAGTAAATCAACTCTATGAAAAGAATTGTGTAGGCAGACACTATCAGTTTCCCCTAATATATATCTATAAACTCTTTTGAATGATTTAAATTCAATGAATTTTCAATTCATTCCATGAGGATGAGATCCATGGTTGTATCACAGGTCATCCCTTTATGTCAAAATGAGAATAACCAAATGTCCCACCAGCTCCCAGCTATTCAATATTATATAATGGTCCCAAGAATTACTATATGATCCGCAGGGGTCTCTACAGGGTCAAAAGTTATCACATTGACCTTTATATATTCCACAAAAATCTGGAATCTTGAAGTACACTACTAGGGTAGGGATGCTAGAGCTAGAATTCATGAGTACAATCATTCATCATTTACCTAACCCAGTTTGATATTCTTCCAAAAATAGACTCCGATTTAATATGTCCTGATAGGAATAATTATATTCCTATTCCATCTCGATAAATTGAGGGACATGCTCAGTTGAGTCCTATTTTATGATAGGTGTGGAACTGGATGCTCAATAAATTCATGAGGTGTAATTTCTACAAATTGTTAATAAATGCAAGATGAAATCCATTATATGCCTCATTCACCACCAGAAGAGGAGTGAAGTGAATCAACTCTATGAAAAGCATTGTGTAGGTAGATACTATCATTGTCCCCTAATATATATCTATAAACTCTTTAGAATGATTTACATTACATGAATTTTCAATTCATTCCATGATGATGAGATCCATGATTGTTACACAGGTCATCCCTTTAAGTAAAAATTAGAATAACCTAATGTCCCACCAGCTCCTAGTTATTCAATATAGCATAATGGTCCCAAGAATTACTATATTATCCTCATGGGTCTCTATAGGGTTAAAATTTATCACAATGACCATTATATATTCCGCAAGAACTTGGAATCTTGAATTACCCTACTAGGTTAGGGGATGCTAGAGCCAGAATTCATGAGTACAATTGCTCATCATTTACCCAACCCAATGTGATATTCTTCCACAAATAGACTCTGATTTAATATATCCTGATAGGAATAAATATATACCTATTCCCTCTTGATAAACTAAGGTACATACTCAGTTGTGTCCACTTTTATGAAAAGTTTGGAACCAAATGCTCAAGAAATTCATGTGGTGGAATTTCTAAAAATTATTAATCAATGCATGATGAAATCCATCTTCATAAACAGTGAATCCCATAACAAAACAGATGCACATATATGGGTGTGAAAAAATGTCCATCATATGATTTTTGTGATAAAATTAAGGCATAATCCCTTAATTACTACCCTAAACCCATGTCAACCCATTATCACTTTCAGATTATTCACAACCACTTATTTAAACTCAACCGTATATCATAACTTTTCATATAAAATAATTCCAAATTTAATGAACAAAATAACAAATCATTATTCACACAGGAATTTAATTATTTATTATCTATATATTGTAAGAAACTGGTATATGGAATGTGATCGTACATATATGTTGTGTATAAAAATCTATCAAATAAAAGAAATTATAATAGCCCTAACTCTAGAATCCTATAATATAACTTTATTACATTAAATTTTTATAAGATTCAAGGGTTTATATCACCAAGGATAGATCATTTTATAAGTCTTGAAGAACTAGATTCATACATGGTATCCATATACCATTTTCAATTTCACATATAAAATACCAATTAGTCTACATCCTTCAAAATCAATAAAATTATTATCATTCATATCCTTGAGAAGGGAAACAACATAATGGTGAGCTCAAATTATTTTGAATGGTTATATAGATAGTAACCTATCCTTAATCAATAATTTACAATCAATATAGAAAGGAAAATAACTAAACCGATATTCCATATAATCAATTACTTTTCTATGATGAGAAGATAATGTGTAATCATTATAGAAATTTAAATAATTGTTAACAAATCCTATTTAATCAATAACTTGGGAAGAATATTAATTCAAGGATATTATAAATGATAAAAAATCATGAATAAAAATAATTGAATTCAAGGGGAAGGTAATACTTATTTATTGGATGTCTTGTTATCAAGAACATTATAAATCTACCATTAATACATTCTTCATGGCAGAATAAAAATATAAATAGAAACCTATTTAATTTTTTTAACTGATTTTTCTCATTAGAGCTACATTTTTATAGAAGTGTTATAAATTTTTTCCCCACCCATCACTACAGGTCTGAAGTAGTCCACATATACATCGCAAAAAATATAAATAATGATCAATTTTCATTATAATCAAATATCTATATTAGGTAAAGAATATGGATTTATCAATATTACTCAATAAAACCCAATAAATTTTAATTTGAAACACCTTATGAAAAAATGAAATATGGTTTACGTAATAAATATAATCATGATAAAAGAATAAAGATATTTAAGATAAATGAAATATATAATTATCACATGTAATTGAATGATTCAAAGGATTGCATCATTAAATAATATACCCAATGGTGAATAAGTAAAATCATGGGTTTTTATCATTTATTAAGAAAATTAAAAACAAAAATAATCAAAATAAATTTTGGGGAAAATATTTTATCACTAAAAATTTGAATTTTAAAATATTATTTCACAAATATGAAAGAGAATATTTTATTTTAAAACATCCAACATAACATGTAATATAATCTTCAAAAAATTAATATAAATTGATGGAAGTAATAAACACTCTTGTTTATAATGTGAAAATAATCCATTCCATATTTATGTTGGGAAAGTCACAATGTACTTATTTTTCAAATGAAATAAGCCATCATTCAAGAAAATTTATAAAATTTGAATCATGGAAACAAATTAAATTAAAAAATTCTTATAAAATCATAACATAAATTCAAAAAAAAAATAGTATAAATTTACATGGAGGTGAAATATTCCGCAACGTAAACTTAAACATTATAAATTTTGAATAATAGATATGTTGATAAATAAACAAATACCACCTGGGTTTATTTTGATTCATAAGATCCATTTAATGAATAAATAAAGTTATACTATAAATACCATAAATATAATAATATTCATGTTATCAAAATCATATTTTGTGGTATATACACCACAAAAATAAATAAATGATGAATATGATTTATAACTCACCGAAGTAAAAGTTAGATGAGAAAACCTTATCACACACATCCCTTTAGTTTAATGTGGTTTAAACTCATATAAAATGATAATAAATATGTTATTAATTTATACAATTTCCATATTCATATTTATAATATCTTATATGTTCCTCTTATATTTAATTATTATCTTTTTTATAAAACTATTTCCATATTACCCTTCTTACGTGTGTTAACCGCTTCATTTTCCCATGCCGATTTTTTTGTATATGTTCGAGTTCATATTTATAGGATATAGTTCCATAAACAATATAATATTATTTATGATTTAAATTTAAAATATATTAAATATATATATATATATTGATAGTCATATTTAAACATTGATAAAAAAATGTGAATTATATCGTTCAATGAGACGGTAGATCACATGTACAAATTCACATAGTTTTCATTTATCGATGGATGGAACCATAGATTTTTTAATAATAAATATCGATTACCTAATTATAATTATATAATATATATCATATATATTCATTCATTCTGTATTTATGACCATCCATGTAAAGTGATGTTGAAAAATCAATTACACCACTACCTGGAGACGATATGTTGTATGTATGCCCACATGACGTTTTTTATTTTATTAGGAAGAAGAAAAGAAAAAAATTGTTTTATAATAATAATTATAATATATTAGTATATTAATGATATTTTAGTTATCAAATTAGTGTGTGAATAAAAAATTATTAGATATTATAAGAATAAGTATTCTTGAATGAGTTTGTGAAGATGATTACCTATTCTTCAGTGGACTTATTTTATATATAATCATACGGAGTCTATGGAAAATATTTTTGAAGGATAAAAACCTATAGAATATTTATAAGGATATTTTGAAGATAAATTTCATAGAAATGGTTGATCAAGAATTATAAATGTGTCGTGATGTAGTGAGCAGAGGTTCCGTTCTATAATTGAGGTGAGGGACACTAGTTTAATTTCCAAAAATATTAATATAAAATATGACTATCCTAGATCAAAATGATACCAAATGGCCTAAAAATAATATGAGGGATATTTTATACCATATAATATAACCTTTTTATTTGTTAACAATTTCATGATTATTTAATAATTTAAAAATCTAGTAATCCAAAAAAATATCTCTATTGTTAATTTTGATAATATTCACTACGTATTCATTAAAAAAATAAAATAAGTAAAATTTAAATAAAATATATTATTATATCCTAAAATTTTCATGCTAATATATATAATTCTTTTAGCTCCATTAATATCTCATATTATTTTGCTTTTAGTCTTTTTAATATAATTGATTTCATTGGTGTATAAAATAAATTAATATTTTATTATTATTGCACTATCATATTTCATAATTATATTATTTATATTATAAATAAATTAAACCCTTAAAATATTTATTATATTAATATTATGAATTTATATTCGGTCAATATTTGTTTTATCTCACATTTACATCATGATGTCACATTTACTGTCTTATTTTGACTTTTCAAGCCTTATGGAAGAATTACAAAAGATTTTTGATTAGCTACTTATTATATGACCCTAAAATTAATTTAAATACATAAAAATAATCAATGAAAGTTAATATTTAAATCCACGTTAATAAATTATTTACCTATTACAAATAATTATTTTTAGGATATAAGATTTGACTTTCCATTGCTATGCAAGCACAACTTCGGAACTGAAAATGTTTTTCATATAAATTCAGATCTTTATCTTTCCAATTATATGATAATGATATCTAAAATATTCTACAACAATTTTTAATTTTTTTTGTGTCATAATTTTTTATATTTTTTATATTTCTTAATTATATAATTAAAGATAGCATATTTCAAAATTTTTTTTTTATATTAATCATGAAAAATATAACATCTATAGTAAAAATTTAAAAACTCATCCAAGGATAGATTTTTTTTCCACGAAAATTCAACTTCATGAAATTATATTTTTATAATTTATAGAAATTAATTACAAATTAAATGCATATAATGTGATGAATCCACTTTTTATAGAAAAACTATACAATTTATCTTTAAAAGGAAAAATTATGTATACAAATTCTTATATAAAAATTTAATAAAAAATTAATTTCATTGAACTAAATTGTGTTATTAATAATATAATAGAAATAATACTTCAATTAAACTATTTTAATATAAATTTTAACATTGAAAATTGTTGAAACCATAATTAAATTTTCCATGAAATTCATTATTTTCTACTATAAAATGGAAAATAAATATTTTTAGAAAAAAATGAGAATTTAATGAAAAGATAATTTTGGTTTAAAAATTATCAAAATGATATCATATTTTTAAAATATGTTATATATATTTAATAAATAATTTATAATAATATTCACTCATAAAATGATGCATATGTAATTTTTAATGAAAATGTCTTCCAAAACCATAATGTAACATCCAAAAAATTTAATAAATATATCATAGGAATTAATCAATGGATTTCTATTAATTAGGGACTATATATATATCATAATTCAATTAATAATTTAAATAACCTCTAATTTTATGGATAGGTTTTGATGGCCATATTTATATTATAGTATATGGGGTTTCTTGATTCTCGGTGTTATGTGAAATATATTATATAAAATTGAGTTCTTTTAAAATAGTTGGGTGTTACATTATCCACCACATAAATAAATTGATTCCTATAAATTTTATCTTGTGATTGGTAATCAATGGCTTGATGATTGAACCTAACTTTTTTGAAATCTCATGTTTTATAAGTGTTAATAGAAATTTTTCTAAAAATGATGAAAAATGAAATGCAAAGGTGATAAGAAACTAGGTTTCTGAATATGATAAGATTAATAGTATGTAATAATATTAATTTGGTTGAAAATATTAATTCCTAAAGATTATTTTATTTTGAAATATAACATGTTCCTGGTAAATGTTACCATCATTAAACTTTAACTCTATAATGGGTCAAAAGGCCATTAATTTCTGAGAAAATTCACCAGATTAATTGTTTCTTTTATGGTCCTTTTCCTAATGTGGAGTAATTTATATATTGTCTAGATAAACTATTCAAGAAAATAAAATTTCTTTATTTCATTCCATGTCATAAGAATAATCTCATCCTTTATCTATTCTTCAATTTATTTTCAACACATCTTTTACTCTAGGAAATGGTTTTTTGAGATTAATATTTCATTCATCAAGCACCGTTAATGAATTATATGATCCATCATTCATTCCATCAACCTATAAATATTTACTAAAAAATTGGTTAAAAAGGATATAATAATATTATAATCAAAAAATAATAATATTAAATGTAGTTCATAATCTATTAGATATGAATATAACCATAATAATCATTGAAAATAAATCTATCCAATTTAAATGTCCAGAAATTTAGGAATAAGGTTACCAAATCACCAAAAGTCAAGATCACATTATTTTCCACCCAAAACACAATGTAGTTAGAAATTTCACATAAGACATATATAAATACCTATATCACCTTAAAACCTTAATGAAAATATTCATGATTCTGAAAAAATAATCTCTGTTTATTTAATATATTCTATAAATACAGGCATGTAATAAACCCATCAAAGATAACATAAAACTTATAAGTAGTAACATATTTCATGGTCACCAAATATATCCAAAAAATAAAGATTATTCAAAATTATATCAACATTAAATGTATATTAAATTTTATCTTCATTCAATCACCTAGTTTAAAAAAAATCAACGTTCCATTGAATCGTTTTTTCTTATCACCAATTCTATTCAACATATTCTCCCAAATCCATAAATAAATATCAATTCAGAAAATTTTGAATTAATTTAATTATTTTTATTCCCAAAATATCATTTATCAAGTACAATTAAATAATAATTATTCAATCAAAATAGTTAATTACTTTAATAATTACCACTCATACCCAATAATAGCATAAGCATGACCTTAATACATTTTCTTCTTTTGAGATATATTCTATTAATGATATGGGAAATAGTTTTCATTATACCCAATATACATAAATTATAAACCCTAAAAATTTTATTTTTAATTATTACACATTCATTCACTTTCCTATTAGTATTCCTCTCTATAGTGATTGGAAACTCACATTACATTTAATAAAGTATCATGGTGTTTCTTTCCACAATTATCACATATAAAAAACCCTTTTCTATTCTAACACCAAACCATTTTTTCTTTTTCATCCTCTTATTGTTTCTTTTCCCTTATATACAATAATCCCTAGATAATTCACTCTCTAAATTATTAACACATGACCCATTTTCCTCATATATTGAAAACTATTGGTAGATGACTTATTTTTGAAATATTAAATTAACATCATCAGGAAAATAACCATTCATTACATCCATTGATATAGTTTCCATTCCTTCCACATGTTCCATTTCTAAACAATTACATACACTATATTATATCATAAGATTTTAAAACATATCATATAATCTTAAAATTTGAAAAATAAATAATGCAAATTGAAAATCTATGTGTAAGTACTCCCTATATTTTATTATTGTATTCTTTTGAAATATTTCCAAATTCTACTATAATCTTGTGTTCTCTAATATTTGTTTTCCAAAATTTAGATCCCAAAGAGTCTAATAATCATCCACTAATACTAAATATAACAACCCCAAATCTAGAATCATAGAATCATTAGTTATTTCATTACAATGGCATAAGATATAAGGGATCACATAACATAGGATTAATATGTTTTGTTGTCTTAAATAACATGATACATGGATTATACCCTTATTACATTAATAATTAAACATATAACATACAAAATGAATGTAATAAACATCCTTGAAATCATTCACAGGATTTTCCATCATATATAGGGGAATATAATCAAAATAATGGTGATCTAAAATGCTATTTAAGAGTCACAAATAGATGAAACTATCTTGAATCAACAACACATAATCAATATGGAAATGTGGAATAATTAATACATATTATATTTAATGTATAAATTCTCTATCAATACAAGATAAGAAATAATATTTATGGAAATATAAACAATAAGAAACAAATTTCATTTAATCAATAACTTTTTCATTGATTAAATCCACATATTATATTATATTAAAAATATAGTTGGTAATAATCCGCGAATTCTTATTGAAGGACATGATTAATTATTGGACCACATTTTTTAAAGAATATGATACATATACCACACATACATTCCGTAAGTGGGATAAAAACTTCATATTAAATACTTTTTAATATGACCAGCTCGTTTTGTTTCATTATACATATCAATGTATCATTGATATATATATTTTATTCCCCACCAATCACTTCAGGTCCAAATCAATCCTCTTATAACAATTAATCAATTTAATTCATGAACAATGTTCCATATCATCAAACAATAATATCGATTAAAGAAAATTTAATTATCAAAATATACATAGATAAACAAAAAACAATCCATATAGAACACCATTTTTATAAAATATATATGTTATATGAAATAAACATATTCATGATACAAACATATTGATATTTAAGAAAAATTCAACATCGAACGACCATATGTAAGTTAATGATTCCAAGGATTGTATCATTATATTATAATCTAGTAGAGAATATGATATGTAATGAGTCTTTTTCATTGATGAATAAAAGTACCATAAAATATCATAAAATTCAATTTGATTAAAATATCATTTTCATATTGAAATTGACATTAACAAGATTTCTACGAAAATACATTGGAAAATATTATCATTGAAAATAAATATTTAAAATCATAAATTAATCTTAATTAAATTACAAGGCTTCATCAATGTGGGAAAATATTCTAATTATATATGAGTAAAACACATTTCTTCAATATTATTTTGAGAAATGTCAAAAGTAACTCATTTGGAAAATGAAACAAAAAGTTATATTGAAGTTATTTTGAAAAGAAAAACAATCGTGGGTAAAATGATATTAATAATATAATAGAGAAACATCAAAACATTTTTTAAAACATTGTTACACAACATGGTCAGTAAAGATAAATATTACCTAGTAAATAATTAAATATAATTAATCTATGTTATTAGATATATTGTTAAATGAACCCACAAATCTTGGGATTATTTTGATTTGTAAGCCACTTAAAATAAATAAATTAAATTGAAATATTTAATAAAATGATTATAATGTGATTAATTGTACAAAAACATTAATGTGGCACTATATAAACAATAAAAAATAATGAATTGGTGAATATTATATATCTCTCATTGATGTAATAGTGAGAAGAAAAAACCCATTCCACATGATTCCTTATAGATGAACATGATTTAACATGATTTTTTTAATTTTTAATCTTGTTAATAATTTATAACATTGTAATATTAATATTTTTAATATAATATTTTTTCATATTTTATCACCTTTTCACTAGGTTGTTTATAATATTTTTTTATTACCTCTATTTTGGTGTTAATTGTTTCATTTTCAATTCCATATCTTCTCTAGTCTGTTTTAGTTTACATCTACTAGATATTGTTCCATCATCTCCAAAATATTATTTATGGTATTAAAATCATTTATAAAAAATATATATATATATTCAAACATTACGATAATGATAGTTCATGAATTATATAATTATTGGAGTGCGTTGACTATATGTAAAGATCAACACTGAATTTATTTTTCTATGGATTGATAGAAAGAATTATAAATAATAATTAAGAATTATAAAATCATTATTATGTCATATATATCATAAATATCAATTATTTACATATTTATAACCATTCATCTAAGGTAGTGATGAAAAATGATTTACCCTGTTATATTGAGATGGTTAACCTTATTTACGCACGATCATTGTTCTCAGTTTACAAAGAAAGAAAAGGAGATATAATATGGGTTTAACATAATAATAATAACACATTATTATATTTATGTCACAATATTAATTAATTTATTATGTATGAAACAAAAGAATATGATGCAAAATAATAAAAAACATGGAAGAGTTTGAAAAAAAGATTGGCTCTTCTTCAGTGGGCTTCCACCATATTTCTTCATAAGGGATCTAGTGCTGGTCTTTTGGAAGGACCAGAATGACTTGTACTTGAATTTGAATTTCAATAATAAGAATATTATGAAAATGGTTAATCTAGAAGGATAAATATTTTGTAAATAAGTAGGGGAGGAGGTTCCCATTTCATATAGGCATGAGGGGATCTTATTGAATTTATCATGTATTTAAATATAATAAAACTATTCTAGAGGAAAATGCTTATAAATGACCTATAAATACCAAGAGGGTTTTTTTGTTGACCATATATTATATCATTTTTTCTTATTTAAGTTTTTTATAGTTTATAATTAATTTAAATAAATAATAATATGAAAAAATATCATTATTGTAAATTTTGGTACTATTCATTACATTTACTATACAAACATCATGAAAACAACTAAAATTCAAAATAAATATTTTATTTTATCTTATTCAAGTAAATTTAATCAATATAACATTTTGTCTTCATAAATATCTAAAATCATCTTACATTATTTTTGATAAAATCATTATGTTTACTTTTCTTTTAATTATATTAATATTGAATTAGTGTTAGCCAATCATATAATGTAATTATATGATTTATAAAAACTATAATTAAATTAATATATGGAAAAATTTATTATGAATATAATAAATGTTTATATTCTTTCATTATTAATTTTAACACATGTAAATTTCACGAAAAAAGGACTATGTTTAATTTTGACTTTTCTGACCTTGTGCATTCATTACAAATGTTTCTGAAAAAACACACTAGTTATCTGACACTAGATTTCATGTATACCCATAAAAATAATCAATAACATTAAATTTTTAATATACATTTTATAAAGGGTATATATCATTCTAATTAATATTTTTAGGTCACAAAATTTAGCTTTTAAATTGGTGTGAATGCTCTACGTTACCAATGAAATTTATTTTCATGTAAATTATAATCTATATGTTTTCAATTATGTTTTGGTTTATATTTATATTAAAATATCATATTTGTGTCTTTCTATAATTTTAACAAAACTTTATATTTTGGTTATTTCATGGGGATATAATAAAATATATTATTTTACAAAAAAGCATTATTTTTTACTATTCAATGAAAATTTAATTTATTCAAATATTTTTTAAAACTAATTATTCAAGGATTAATTTTTATTGATGAAAAAAATGATTTCCATTTAATGAAATTAAATTTCATTATGTGATAAAAATTAATTTCAAAATTAGTGCACAATATTGGATGAGAACCCCTTTTAGAAAAAATAATACTTTTCTTTAAAATGTATAATTAATCATATAAATGATTTTAAAAAAAAATTTGAATTATAAACATCATTCCAATGAAGATAAATAAATTATTAATAATATAATAGAATTAAATTTTTTTGAAGTAATTTTATAATAAATGAATCATCATAAATGGTTGAAATAAAAATAAATGATTCAGAAAAAATTATTATTTCTCACCATTGACCAGATAATCACCCTTTAAAAAAATGATAAAATTCCCCCATAGATAATTTTTTTATACCGATTTAAAACGTGATAATATTTTTGAAAATGATAATTTATAAAAATTCTAAGAAAGACATATAATATTAATTAAAAAATATTATTTTTGAGGAAAATATATTCCTGAAGAATAAAATAACATTAAAACAATTGAGTATAAACATCATAATAAATAAAAACTTTATTTTAATTTTTTATTTATTTTATAAAAATATATTTCTTTCTAAATTCAAAAAATACTATTCATATACCACTATTTAGGAGTTAGAATATAATCATCATATTTACATTATAATATTTTGGGGTTTTTTAGACACGTTGTTGTGTGGAATGTAAGATATTGAATTTAGTGTTATATTAAAATATCATGATATTAAATTCTACCACACTTTCATAAATTGATTCCTTACAATTTTCACCTGTTATTGGTAGTCAAGGGTTTTACATTTCAAAGAAACATTTACTAAATCCAACATCATTGAAATTGTTAAAAAAATCCTCTCAAAAAGATGTAAAGGGAAACACAATGGTCACCAAAAAATGAGTATTTTGAATAGAAGAACATGATTGGTTACTTATAATATGGACATGGATGAAAATAATAAATCTAATGAAATATTGTAGATTTATATAGATTATTTTCAGGATAAAGTTATCCATCACAAAATCTGAACTCTATAATGGGTTAAAGGGATATTGATTTCTCTATAAAAAAAGTTATCATATAAATTTTTTATTTATCAATCCTATTCCTAAATTAAAAAAAATTATATTACTATCTATATAAATTATTTGAGAAAATAATTATACATTATTTCATTCCACGAAATATGAATGATCACATCATTTATCTATTCTTCAATTTATTTCCACTACATCTATTACTCAAGGAAATGGGTATTCATGATTAATGATTCAAGTAATAATTATTATGAATGAATTATAAGATTAATTAATCATTTCATCAACCTATAAATATTTTCTAAAACCAAAATAGTTAGAACATGTAATCTAACATGATAAATAAATAACAATTTGTATAAAACTATTAAGTTAATGTATATCAAAAGTACTTAACCACAAGACTCGTTCAAAATAATTTGTTGTAAATTCAAAGTCTAAATATTAAGAAGGAAGGGCAACAAATTTCTAAAATTGAATTATCATTAGATTCCTAAAATAATATATTGTATCTATAAATGAAAAATTCCAAATATATGAATTGATTGATAACAATAAAAACATAATCAGAACATAAATTCTTAAAAAAAATCAAGTTGTCGAATATATTCCTTAAATACAAATAAGTAGACCTAACAAATATATCATAAATAATCAAATCACTAAATGATTTCATTTTCACCAAAACTATCCCATAAACATGTAATTATCATTATTATATCATAATCAAGAACATATTAATTTTTATCTTCCCTTGATCATATATCTTCCTAAAAGGTCAATTTTCCACTAAATATCAATCCATAGTCATCAGAAACATTCACCTTATGCTCACAAATCCATAAATGAATAACATTGTTCTACAATCCATATTCATTTAATGATTATTATAACCATAATATAAATTATATAATACTATTAAATTATAATTATTGAATCCAAATACACAATTACATTAATCATTCCAAACTAACTATAGAAATTTCATTAAAATGACCTTCATCCCTTTTTATTATTATGAAATCTTCCCTTGAGTATTAGGGAATTAATTTGTGTAGTTCCCTATATCCAAAAATTTGAGACACTAATCCAGGGAGTTTTATTTATTACCCTTCAATTCACATACCTTACAGCCTTTCTCTGTACACCTTTAGAAAACTATCATTCCCATTAAAGAATTACCTAGTTATTTCTTTCTGAATTTATCACATGTCAAAAAACATTTATTTCCCTTGTTCCACTTATCCTTTTTTTCATCATATACCTCTTATTATTTTTCATTCCTTTGAATCCATAATACTTATATAATTATATCTCATTATTTTTTGTATATGATAAAATTTTCTCATATTATGATAAGTTTTAGGAGATTATATCCCCTCATATGATTGTATTAGGACCATCAAGGAAAAAATCATTCATTTTTGTTGTATTATGTGCATTAATATGGTTGACATTCCTTATTCTAGTTTACATTTCTAAATAATTTGATACAATTGATTAGATCATAACATTATGAAAACTATTGTCTTATTAAAAAATTCTTGAAACATAAAACATAGATTTAATATTTAGATATAACATATATCTATATCATAATCATTTATTGTTTCATGATATTTCCAAATTTATCATAGGATTTTCTTCTCTAACAAATTTTTTCAATAAATCTACTTCCCAATGCTTATATTAAACTTTATATGATACCCATTAAATATGAAATAACTATATAATCCAAAAATAAATAGTCATTTCATTACATTGGAAAAAAATAAAGGGGTAACATCACCAAAATTAATCTGTTTAGTAGTAATGAAGAACTAGATAAATACGTGGTACCATTATTAAATTGATAATTATTCATATAAATAAAAAAGAAATTAATATTCACACTTGAAATAATTAAAAGGAATATCCTTCATATCATGGGGAAAGGAAACTAAATAAGAGTGATATTAAATTATCAGTAATGGTTACATAATGTGAAATTTATCTTAAATAAAAAATTCATAATCAATAAGAAAAAGCAGGTAATTGAACACACATGACATATAATCAATGGCATTATTATCCTTAACAATATAAGGAATAATTATAATGTAAATGAATATAATTGTATTTAAATTATATATAATCATTAACTAGTTCATAATTAGAATCGATGAATAATATCATAATGAATATTTAGGTGATAAATATAATTTAATTACTGATGAAGGAAATGCATATTTATTGGATATCAATTTATAATCAACATGATACTTCTACCATCCATACCATACACAAGTGGGTTTAAAAAAACAGGTAGAAACATGTTTTACATGGCAAGTATATTTTTCTATTGAGACTTACTAATGTATCAATGTGCTATATCATTTTGGACCCCTCCCTTTACTGTAGGTCTAAAAGATTTCTTGACTATCGAATAAAGGATTTAATTCACGATAAATGATCCTTATCATAAAATATTAATATTTTTAATGAATATTTATTAATTAATATTTACATAGATAAAAATTTGACATTGAATGTGGAACACCATATGTATATATTATAAAAATTTTAAAAAAAATCATATCCATGATATAATATTATTAATATTTAAGAAAAATTAAATATCCAATGTTCACAAGTAAGTGAATGATTTAGAGTATGGTATCATTAAATAATATAAACACTGTTAAAAATTCAAATAATGGTTTTTTCCATTGATTAATATAATTACTATAAAAATATTACTAAAAACATTTAGGAGGATAATATTTTTTTCATGTTGAAATTAACTTATAAAAATTATTGGACTCTATAATGGAAAATAAATTTATTAAAAATAACCTTATAAAAATTTAATGTAAGAATTAAATCAATAATTCAAAAATATGGTGGGAAAATATTCTCATGTCATATATATACAAAATTAATTTTGATTTTTTATCGAAAAAGTCAAAAAGTACCTCATTTAGAAAATGAAAAAAAGATTCATTTCAATCCAATTTATAAAAATTCACAAATAGTTAAAATTAAAACTAAAAATTAGTTGGAGAAATATAATTTTTTTTAAACAAAATTAAAATGACATGGAAATGTAATTGAAATATTCCCTAGTGGACAATTAAAAGTAAAAAATACCAAGCAATAAGGATATTGTGAAATAAACACTTACCACATGGGGTTTTTATACATAAGAACCATAAAAGAAATTGCACAAAATTGTATAGAAAATATCATTATGAATATGAGATTAATGGGATAATAAATTAAATGTGTCGCATATACATCACACAAAATAAATAAGTGGAGAATATGAAACATGCCTCAAAAAAGTTATAATGAGGTGAGAAACCTTTACCACACACTTCAATTTAGTTGAACATGATTTAATCTCTAGAATTATGGATTAAAATTTGTTATTTATTTTTAAAAGAAATATATTATTATTTATAAAATCACATATGATCCAATTTTGTCATTTTGTCACACATTTTTCATAATATTTCTTATTACCTTTACTTCGAGAGTTAACTACATCATTTTCCCTTTCAATATTTTAATGAATGTTTCATTACATTTTCATAAGATATAGATAAATCATTTCCATAATATTTTTTATTGTTTAAATATTTTATAAATTAAAAAAATATATATATAGTCATCCAAATTGATAGATATAGAAAATATATTTAAATTCTTCATGGAGACAGTAGATTGTACGTATGGATGAATGCTATTTTATGATTTTTGTAGATGAAGAAAAACAATTCTTAATAATAAATGACATTTAAAAGTTTATTATTATTACATATATATATATATATATTATTCATTAGTAACATATATATAACCTTCCAAGTAATGTGATGATGAAAACAAATAACACTGGCACATGGAGAAAGTAAGTTGTAAATATGGATGAGCATTGTTTTTTTTCTTTATGTTTGATGGAAAGGATATGGAATATTATCTTCCCATAAACAAAATCACATCTACATATATTTATGTAATTTTGTTTTATAATTTAGTTATAAACTACACATGTAAAGGTATTATAAGTGGAAATAATCTTGGAAGAGTCGGTAATGAATATATCATCTTCTTCAGTGAACATCCATTAGATCTCTTATAAAGGGAAGCAGGTTTTTCCTTTTAGATGAACAAACCCTATAGAAAATGATAAGGATATTGTAAATTGATATGTGAAGTACTTTTTAAATCTCCAAGCCTAAATGTGGTGTGATGAATTTAGGGAGGAGGTTCCCTTTTTAAATGTGGAGTGGGAAAAAAATTAATATCTCAAAAGAATAAGATATGATATGACTATTCTATCAAAAATTGCCTAAAAATGACATATAAATACACAAGTGATGAAAATTTATATATTATATTATCCAGTTTGTTTTTATTTATTATTTTAATGATTTTTATTTAATTTAATTAAATATTAATCCCATAAAATATTATTATTGTTAATTTTGATACTATTATTTACTTTCACATTAAAAAAATCATGAATAAAATAAAAAATTGAACCAACAATTTCACTATATTATAATAATTTCATTTTAATATGCATAATTTTTCTATTACTTAACATATCTCAAATTGGGTTTCTTTTATTATTTCTAATATCATTTATTTGATTAATCTTTTAATTAAATTAGTAGTGTATCAATGTTTCCCAAACATATATGGTTATTATATAATTTTTAAAAATAATAGATAAATAAATATCCTAAAATCAATTCTATTTTGATCAATATATCTATTTATATTTCTTCAATGTTTAATTTTACTCCACGTCTATCTCATGACAACACATTTAATGAGTAATTTTTAATTTTTTTCCTTATACAAGTATTGAATTAACATTTAGTTAATCCACATGTTATATAACTATAAAATTATATTTAACATTCAGATTAATCAATAATATTTAATTTTTAATAAAAATATCATAAAATTAATTATCTCATCATAATTAATTTGTTTAGCATAAAACATTTTATATATCCAATGTAAAGACTCAGAAATTCCATATAATTTATTTAATTACATGGAATTATTATGAGTCTATGAAAAATAACGTCACATCATTCGGAGGCCCAGAGAGCGTAGAACGGTATTTTGAAAAATTTTTAAGGTATGTTCTGTAAACGTGCGAGTAATGATTTTTCTCTATTGAACTGGTGCTCAGATTAAAAATATAAGGGAACCATTGAATTCGCAGTGCTGAGATTCTCTTAGGAAATGCTTAAGTTTGACCAACTCGGGATGGATGATTAATTTAATTTTTTGACTGTATGAAAATAATAATAATAAAATAACTCCATGAGTTTTTTTATTTTCTTTCAACCATTGAAAAATAGTGGCAGGACTATAGTGTATCTTTAGGCTTTAATGGTAGTCATTTAATTACATGACCTTTGGTTATGTAACTGTGACACTCGTAGGTTTTAATATAACATTCAATTCATTTCATTAATGAACCACATTAATGAACCAAAATGAGGGAGGTTCATTTATCTAAATTTAAAAAAAGATTTAGCATGGGTTTTTGGTGACCCACGAGAGGAAATTTTGATGAAACGCCAGTGATGCCTTCCTCTAATAAAGAAATGAGATTCGATGATTTCATTGAGGATTCAATCCAGATATAGATGAACATCAATGAACACCTTCAACCACAAACCCTTCTTACTCATCCATAGCATCTTTCAACGAGTACGATGTTGGGGGTTTAAATTTTTTATGGGTTTAAATATTTCCTCTCACCTTTCGAGATTAATATAATTTATGCAGATCAACCAAATAATAGGTTGATCTGTGACTAATTATTTTTTGAAGAAGGTTTTCGGAGGCATTGATTTTGGTGTTTAATCAAATATTATGATGATTTTTTTTCACACACATGATATAAGGCTAACGTGGTGAGCATAGGCCTATTTGAACCAGGCCTGGACCCTCTAATGAACTTGTTATTGATGTGTTCTTCATAGGTGAATGTTAAACTAGTCAGCAATGCAGAATCAAGGGCCATGTAGTAAAGGTGGAATCTTGGAAGGCCGGTAGGCGGAGATAGAATGAGAATCAGACCACTAGAGCTTTACTGGTGGCCCATAGAAGCTCCATAGGCACGACGATGCTGGCGATCTGTGACCGTGTGTAGGAGGAAGTTCCATAGATAGGGGCATTCAGTCGACGCTAACCACATTGAAGGCTGGAAGTGCGCCACCTAATCACGCCACTTTAGAGACCTGAAGCTTGACGTACATGAACATTACAATACTTTTGCGGAATACTTAATACATTACAAAAACAAAAACACAATGATCGTAATAGTTTAGTGTCTTTGGAAACTCAGGAAATAATCTTCAAATCATGGTGAAATATCTTCAACATCTCCTATTAAGATCTTCCCCTTTTCTTTTCTTACCTAAACACACTCTTTAAATCCTGGGGAAAAGAAAACATATAAAGGGTGAGCTCAAATGCTCAGTAAGGGTAATCATGGATAAAATTAACCAGATAATATACATTTGAACTTAAAAACATGAACATAATTTTTAAACATCAAAAGATTGAGAAATGACTTAAAACATGGAAGTATGTAATGTATAGATCATAAAGAAACATTACAAATGATAAAATAGAATCGGAATAAAACATGTAATTGTGGCAACCATTCAGCCGATGTCATGATTTCCATAGTAGCCAAGGCATTGCTGCCAAGACAATATTAGTGGACAAAGTCCCTTTCTGAATCATGTTCACTCCTCATTCTAGTCCTGTTTTACTGAACCAGTTTAACTTTCCGTTCCAGCCATGTCTATCTCATGAGATATAAATCTTTACCCAATGCATTGGAGGGAGATATAGGTCCCACCCATCTCATAATGAAATCATTCATACTTGTGCCACAAAATAAACATACATCATTCATAATAACCCAACAAATAAAATGGGTTTCATAAAAATAATCCCATCATCACATAATACATATAAAAGAAATGGATATCATTTCATAATAAGAAAATTGAAGCCATGTAAATCATAGAGACATGTTACTTGAATCATACACATATGAAATAATCTCATCTTAGATGAAAAATTGTTTTGATAAAACACTTGAAATGACTTCTTGAGGAAAATATCCGTTCTTCAAAATCAATTTCTTTTCACAAAATGTCATTCTATTTTAAAAGAAAGAGATTTTGTTTAAAATAGTCATGAATTATTTTGGAGGAAGCTTCATGAAAATAAGGCTTTATAAAACCGTAAAAATCTGTTCGTGCCGTATAAGTTAAACAAACATTCTTCTCGTATTTTTGCTAGAAAAGTCAAAAAGTACCTTGTAACGTAAACAAAAGAAAGATTGATTACATACCATATAGTAAAAGTCAAAAATGGGTAAAAAAGAATTTAAACGTACATGAAAAAACTTTTATAAAACATAGACATGTATGATATAAATAAACCCAATAAATACATACGAATAAGAAATCTCGGATAAAAATGAGATTTGGAAAATTATCCCTTACCATAGGTCAGATATGCTTCGTACGTATCAGAACCTCCTCTATAATGATTTAAACAATGTCATTGACTTATTACAGAATCATATTCATTGTTATGATATCATATAAAGTTCACTTATGACTTTATATTACCCATTCTTTTGTAACTTCCATGTTAAAGTAGCGTTTTGGGTAAAATCGTTTTATTTATCCTACATTTTTGGACTTGCTGTTCTTGATATTATTACTTATAACATGATTTACTTAATTACAGAATGTAAAATATGATTTATATGTAATATATATTCAGCATACACACACACACACACACACACACATATATATATATATATATATATATGATAGATCGATAATTGGAATGAAATACACCGTTCATGGAGACAGTAGGCTGTACGTACGCATGAACGTTGTTTTCGTTTCCCTATTGAATTGAATGGAATTGATTGGATGACATAAATATATATATACATAAATCCAGTATTATTATTATGTCATATATTCCATGATTACTTATTATACACACTTTATAATAATTCATGAATGGTTAATCAATGAGAATGAATCTCATCGCGTCGTAGAGACGGTAGTCCGTACGTACGCACGAGCGATGATATCGTTCCCATAATTATTGAATTGAATTTTATAGGATGATACAATATATCATAACCAGTATGATGTTATAATAACTATGTATAGTTATTCTTTACACCATTATACCCATACAAGTAAGGTGGTGTTGGAAAAACAGATTACACCACGACGTGGAGATGGAATTCCGTACGCACGCACGCACGGTGATTTTGTTCTCCATAGGATGGATAGATGGTAAAATAGGGTTGTTTCATACTTATAATAACATATCCTTATATGAGTGATACTGATGTTATTACTTCATAATGAAACAACTAAAGAATAATAAGTGTAAGAAGAAATAAAGTTGAAAGAATCGGTAACAGACATTACCTCTTCTTTGAAGGGCCTCTATGAGACCTCCTCTTAGGGAACTAAAATTGGTGTTTGAAGAAGACCAGGACCTGTAGTATGTTTCTAGGGAAGTGGAGAGGATAATTTGCTAGGGTTTATCTGATCTTGAAGGCTAGAAGTGGTGTGAGGAAGAGAGGGAGGATGAGCCCTTTTATAAGGGAGGAGAGGGTCACCTTTGGAAATATAAGAAATATTAGATTATATTAAATCCAAACCCCACATAAAAACATCCAAAAATGACTCAATAATAATATTAGATGATATAGGGTTGTAATATCATCATCCAATAAAATTTATACATGTAGGGAATTTATTTTAAACATTATCAACTTGATTTATCCTTATTTAATCAATTTAATTTTATTTGTGGTAATAACATTCTAAATTTTAAATTATAACAAATATTTACTTATTTATTGGGAATTGTCGGTAATTGGATCCTTTATAAAATTTTAGAACATATATATTTAAATTTATAATTTTTAAATATTTTTTTGATTTTTAAACAATTTTATAATATGCTATTTTTATAAAATTACAATAGTTTCAATTTTGACACTATTCATTTTTTTGAATTTAAATAAAATATATACAGAAGAGGTTTTAGAAATAAAAGCTTTAATAGATTCATAAAAGGTAATATGTATCTATAAAATTAGTTGAGAACAATAAATATTTCATATAATATTTATTTTTTTATTTTTAAAACCATTTATTTGGTTTATCTCTTAATAAAATAATTACTACAACATATTTGTATAATTATTTAGTATACTTATTTGTTGCATAAAAATTATGATGAAGATAAATATATTACCTTTCACAATAATACTTTCACTCGAATTTATCATCTTAAAATCATAATATTTAAATTGTTATATTTATTAAATTATGAAGGTGACAACTTTGGCATCATTTAAAATAAAATAATATAAGTGTCATAATCGCCTTAATAATGATCCAAATGGTCAAAAATTCGGACAGTGGATGATTAGGGTTTAGATATACACTAATCATAAGTTTTGTGCAGATTTTTGGGCCTTTTGATATGTATTACTATTTCAATAAAAACTATATTTTTTTATTTTTCACTAAATAAATAATTTCTGCATCATTAATGTGTAAGATAATAAGGTAATTAAATAACTCGTAAAAATTAAAATAAATTACCATGATAAATAAAAACATTTTATTTTCCAAATGAGTATTTATAACCGAATTTATATTTTGTATAAATTTATATTAAAAATACTTTAATTATTAAAGTTGAGTGAGACATATTTCACTTTCCTTTAAATAAAATAAAGTAATGGTCTTAATCACCTCCAAGTGGGTTCTAATGGATTCCATTTCGACCCAAATATTACTTAGGACAAATTATAATCATCAAATTATATTAAGACAAGTATTATAATAATTTTATAATATTATATTTACCCTTAATTACCCAATTTACCTTTTACTATGGTAAATAAAATTTACCGTTGTTACTATCCATAAAGCCCCAAAATAAAAAGTAGTCTATTAATATAATTTGGACTCACCGATTCCAAATATGGAATCCATTTTTCCAAATTCAATACACAGAAGTTGTAGAAATTAAATTAATATTAATCCCGGTGCGGAAAGACAACAGGTTTTTGTTTAAAACATTGAAAAAGATTGAATTTATTTAACCTACGAATTCAATGTAAAATCAATGTTAATGACATAAATTATATTAAATGGTAAAAATATATTCTATTTATTCTTTAAAACCATTCAATATTATAATTTAACCACCTAAATTATTACGATGAAAAAAGTTGTTTTTAATGTAAATATAGCATGTTTTTACTATTCATTAAAATATGAATGTTATCAGAATAATATGAAAAATTTATCCAAGGTAAAATTTTATATCCTAATTCCAAGGAATAATTTTATTTTTTAAAATTTAACTTATAAACATGACAAAAACTAGATTTAAAGTTGGTGCGCCATCAAAAGACGGCAAACCTGCATTTTGTGAAAAATACTTATTTTACCCAAAAAATTTATTTTGTTCATATACCATGTTCTAGAAAATGTGTAAGATGAATAATAATGTTGTAAAATTAAAAATTTAGTTAATACTATTCATAACGGGTAGTTCATAATAATATTATAATAATATATCGTTGTTTAGTAAAACCCGGTATTGCGTACAACACACACTATCGTGGAAGGTTGCGATTGCGTGTAATGCAAGGAAAGTCAGGGATGCATGTTGTGCAAGATCCTTTTGGTGTAGAATACAACACAAGACATTAATTACATTAAAACGAATATTTTTCATAAAATCTCGGGGTGTTACATTCTACCCCCCTTAAAATGAATTTCTCCCTCGAAATTCGTCGGGGTTATAAATGGTTTATTACTCAAATGTTTTTTTAATAGAGACCCACATCATAAATAGAAATACCAAAACTTGGATTTAAAAACTAAAGTATGAAACGTAACAGTCACCCAAATTAACTAATCACTCGGTTTCTATATAGGAGAACATAGGTGAAAATATGGATATGGAAGTGAAATCTAACCATCATGTTCTGATGTAGAGCAGAAGAGAACATGACTATGAAAAAGACAACAATCACAAAGCCATAAATTTGGGATGATCTAGGGTACAATCTGATTCATTGGATATAAGGGAACTAGGACAATATTTTTGGTTTTCAATATCATTTCCCTAAAGTTGATGAATTTGAATTAGAAGAAATACTTACTTTATTTTGGTACAATCTCACTGTTGTTCGTGCTTTGAAAAATTTCCACTTCATCTCTTAAAGAAATGAAGTTGAGTTTGTTATTCGTGAAGTGTTAACAGATCATGTGATAGAATGATGGGTCATTCCATCTGTTTCAAAAAAAAAGGTTGGAAAATGTTATCAAATATACATAAGTCCATCTATGGTGAGGTTAATCATATATGATTCCAAAAAATGATCTTATACATCATATATCATACCACTTATTAAAATAAAACCAGTTTCTACTAACTAGGGACTCTCTGTAGGCCAGTGGTATGGGATAAAGGCCAGTTACAATTCGGTTGTGGGTTCGATTCCCACAGCCTTGTCCGAAACGATGGGTTGTCGGCCATCCTGTAGGTTGTCCTTTTTCTAAAACTGAATTACTATAACATCCCATTGAAAAAAAACTTCTATCCTTAAACAATACTAACTTATGTCCAACATAATCCATTCCAATCTTTAGGCTTATACATAATATTGTAGTCCACTCTCATAATATAGTGAAAATGACTACCAGATATTTCATATAATAAACATGTTAATACCATAAGATATGTCTTGTTGGTCAAATTACATACATTCGAAGGCCTTTATCATGTATTCTCTTGAAAAATGAATACCCATTGAATCTTAGTGAAAACATGAGTGCTGTCAGAAGTTAACTCTTTCCACATACAAAAACCCCAAAATCCTATATACTCAAACCATGATATAACTATTTCCTTATATTAGTCATGATCTCATGAATGCTGTCAAACATTTCATTTTCTCCTTATCCCTTCATTATGCGCATATCATCTTCTTTCCAAAAACATCTCAATCACTTTCCATGGTCACTGGTACCATAAATTTATTGACAACCACAATAGACCAATATATAAACATTCCAATATTCCACGATACTATATACAACATTATTTTGGAATCCCATTCCATAAAAATTTAATCATTCCACCACATCGTTGTCATATTCAACATTTCCAATAGGGATCGCAAGTGTCTTCCCTTTGTCCTTTGACTTAAGTGGTTTCTCTTGTCGATCATCATTAACCCTTGGATTAGGGCATTGATTATCATAATGCCCCATTTTATTGCACTTGAAGAATTGAAGTGTTGGTGGTGCGTTCTATACAGTCTTTTCATTATTCACACCATTAGCAACCCTTTTTCAATTACTTCGACACTCAGTTGCTCGATGACCTTCTCTTCCACACATAAAACATTTTATAGTCCCTTTAATACAATCTCCACCATGCTTCTTTCCACACATTGAGCATAAGGAAACATTCGTCTTCTTTTCTCCATTATTCTGAGATTTCTCCTTGAACTCCATATTTCATTTCTTGTCAAAACCATGAGATGGATATGTAACACCAACTTCTATTTCTACATTGATAGCACAACGTACAATTTCTTCATAGCTACTGAAGTCTCTTATAGCTAATGCCCTTCGAAGATTTGGTTTTAAGCCACTGAAGAATCGATCAACTTTACTTTCAGGTTGGATGATAAAGCCAGATGCATACCTTTCAAGCCTTGTAAAATTCACTTCGTATATACCAATAGATTCATCATCCTTTTTCTTTAGTTCAAGAAACTCCTTCTCCATCTTTGTTCAATGAATATGAGGTATGTACTTATTGAAAAATAAGTTCTTGAACTCCTCCCATTCCATGGACTCAATTTCATCTCTTGGACTTGTATTCTTGATAAGATTCCACCATTGATCAGCTTCACCTTCAAAACTATATACTGCTATGATGACTTTATCATGTTTAGAACATTGAATAACTGAAAATATCTTTTCAGTGGTACTGATCCATTGTTCAGCAACAAGTGGATTAGAAGACCCTCTGAAAGAAGGTGGACGTTGCCTCATGAAGGACTCAATAGAATATTGTTCCCTTCTCTACTTATTTGGAACTCCAGAATGATTCATAGCTTGTGTAAGTATAGTAATAAGATTTTTCACTCTATCTCCCATAATGTTGGTTTGTTCAGGAGGACAATCATTGCATCTTCCATTACATTTATCAATACGATTCCTTCGGGTTCCATCCATCGTCTAAAACCCAAAAAGAATAGTGTGAGAGGAAAAACTCATGGTAGAAAAACAACATAGTAAAGGGGGAGTACCTTCAATATCTAACATCTTAAGTTAACATAATTCTAGTACTATAACCTATACTTATACTTGACCTTAGGGACATCCCTAGACAAACCATAGAAATTTCTCTAGGGATCTCACTAAAGTTCTTGCATCCCAGTTTCCAAAAGTTTACTAAACCTTTCCTCTGATAACAACTGTAGAGACCCAAAGATTGACGTACATGGACATTACATTACTTTTGCGGAATACATAATACATAACAAAAACAGACACACAAGGATCGTAATAGTTTAGTGTCTTTGGAAACTCAGAAAATAATCTTCTAATCGTGGTGAAAGATCTTCAACATCTCCCATAAAGATCTTCCCCTTTTGTTTTCTTACCAAAAACCTTTCTTTAAATCCTGGGGAAAAGAAAACATATAAAGGGTGAGATCAAATGCTCAGTAAGGGTATTCATGGATAAAATAAAACAAATCATATACATTTGAACTTAAAAACATGAACATAATGTTTAAACATCAAAAGCTTGAGAAATAACATAAAACATGGAAGTACGTAAGGCATAGATCATAAAGAAACATTAAGAGTGATAAAATATCATGGGAATAAAACATTTAATTGTGGAAACTATTCAGCACATGCCATGATTTCCATAGTAGCCAAGACATTGTTGCAAAGACCATTTTAGTGGACAAAGTCCCTTTCTGAATCGTGTTCACTCCTCGTTCCAGTCCTCTATTACTGAACCGGTTTAACTTTCCATTCCAGCAATGCTATATCATGAGATAAATATATTAACACAATGCATTTGAGGGATATATAGGTCCCACCCATATCATAATGAAATCATTCTTACTTGTGCCGCAAAATAAACATAAATCATTCATAATAACCCAACGAATAAAATGGGTTTCATAAACATAATCCCATCATCACATAATCCAAATAAAAGAAATGTATATCATTTCATAAAAAGAAAATTTAAACCATGTAAATCATAGAGACATGATACTTGAAACATACACATATGAAATAATGTCATCTTATATGAAAATTGGTTTTGATGAAACACTTGAAATGAATTCTTGAGAAAAATATCCTTTCTCCTTCAAAATCAATTTCTTTTCACAAAACGTCATGATATTTTAAAAGAAATAGATTTTTTTGAAAATAGTCATGAAATATTTTGGAGGAAGCTTCATGAAAATCAGGCTTTATAAAACCATAAAAATCCGTTCATGCCGTATAAGTTAAAAAACATTCTTCTCGTATTTTTGCCGGAAAAGTCAAAAAGTACCTCGTAACGTAAAAAAAAGAAAGATTCCTTACATACCATATAGTAAAAGAAAAAAATGGGTAAAAAGGAAATTAAAAATACATGAAAACACTTTTGTAAAACATGTACATGGATAATAGAAATAACCCCAATAAATATATATGAATAATGAATCTCGGATAAAAATGAGATTTGCAAAATTATCCCTTACCTTAGGTCTAATATGCTTCGTACGTATCCGAACCTCTTGTATAATGATTTAAATAATTTCATTGACTTATTAAAGAGTCATATTCATTGTTATGATATCATATATGGTTCACTTATGACTTTATATTACCCGTTCTTTTGTAAGTTCAATGTTAAAGTAGCATTTTGGGTAAAATTGTTTTATTTATCGTACATGCTTGGACTTGTTGTTCTTGATATTATCACTTATAACCTGATTTACATAATTAAAGAATGTAAAATATAATTTATATGTAATATATATTCATAATATACATATATATATCTATATGATAGATCGATAATTGGAATGAAATACACCGTTCATGGAGACGGTAGGTCGTACATACGCATGAACGCTGTTTTTGTTTCCTTATTGAATTGAATGGAATTAATTGGATGACATACATATATATATATATATATATATAAATCCAGTATCATTATTATGTCTTATATTTCGTGATTACTTATTATACATACTTAATAATCATTCATGAATGGTTAATCATTGAGAATGAATCTTATCGCGTCGTGGAGACGGTAGTCCGTACGTACGCACGAGCGATGATATCATTCCAATAATTATTGAATTGAATTGGAGATGATGATACAATATATCAGAATCAGTATGATGTTATAATAACTATGTATAGTTATTCGTTACACCATTATACCCATCCAAGTATGGTGGTGTTGGAAAAACAGATTACACCACGGCGTGGAGACGGTATTCCATACGTACGCACGCGCGGTGATTTCATTTTCCATAGGATGGATAGATGGTTAAATAGTGTTGTTTCATACATATAATAACATATCATTATATTAGTGATACTGATGTTATTACTTCATAATGAATCAACTAAAGAAGATGAAGTGGAAGAAGAAATAAAGTTGAATGAATCGGTATCGGACATTACCTCTTCTTTGAAGCGCCTCTTTGAGACCTCTTCTTAGGGAACTAAAATTGGTCTTTTAAGAAGAACAAGACCTCTAGGATGTTTATAGGGAAGTGTAGAAGATAATTTAGAAGGGTTTTTCCGAGCTTGAAGGCTCAAAGTGGTGTGAGTAAGAGAGGGAGGAGGTGCCCTTTTATAAGGGAGGAGAGGGGCGCCTTTGGAAATATAAGAAATATTAGTTTATATTAAATCCCAAACCCACTTAAAAACTTCAAAAAATGACTAAATTTGAATATTAGATGATATAGGGTGGTAATATAATCATCCATAAAAATTTAAACATGTGGGAATTTATTTTAAACATTATCAACTTGATTTATCCTTATTTAATCAATTTAATTTTATTTGTGGAAATAACATTTTAAAATTTAAATTATAACAAATATTTACTAATTTTTTGTGAATTGTCAATAATTGGATACTTTATAAAATTTTATAACATATAAATATAAATTTATAATTTTTAAATATTTTTTTTTATTTTTAAACAATTTTATAATATGTTATTTTTATAAAATAACAATAGTGTCAATTTTGACACTATTCATTTATTTGAATTTAAATAAAATATATAAAAAATATATTTTCAAAATAAAATCTTTAATAGATTCATAAAATGTCACATTTTTCAATAAAATTAGTGGAGCACATTAAATAGTTCATATAATATTTATTCTATTATTTTTAAAACCATTTATTTGGTTTCTCTCTTAATAAAATAATTAACACAACATTTTTATATAATTATTTAGTATAATTATTTGTTAGGTAAAAATGAAAACTAAAATCCTATGATAAAGATAAATATATTAAATTTAACTGTAATACTTTCACTCTAATTTATTATCTTAAAATCACAATATTTAAATTGTAATGTTTATTAAATTATGAAGGTGACAACTTTGGCATCATTTAAAATAAAATAATATAAGTGTCATAATCGCATTAATAAGAATCCAAATGGTCAAAACTTCTCCAGTGGATGATTAGGGTTCATATATACACTAATAATAAGTTTTGTGCAGATTTTTGGGCCTTTTTATATGTATTACTATTTAAATAAATACTATATTTTTGATTTTTCAATAAATAAATTATTTCTGCATCACTAATGTATTAGATAATAAGGTAATTAAATAACTCTTAAAAATTACAAATAAATTACCATGATAAATACAAACATTTTATCTTTCAAATGAGTATTTATAACCAAATTAATATTCTTTATAAACTTATATTAAAAATACTTTAATTATTATAGTTGAGTGAGACATATTTCACTTTCTTTTAAATAAAATAAACTAAAGGTCTTAATCACCTCCAAGTGGGCTCTAATGGATTCCATTTCGAACCAAATATGACTTAGGACAAATTATAATCATCCAATTTTGTTAAGAGAAGTATCAGGATAATTTTATAATATTATATTTACCCTTAATTACCCAATTAACTTTTACTATGGAAAATAAAATTTACCGTTGTTATTATTCATAAAGCCCAAAAATAAAAAGTAGTCTATTAATATAATTTGGACCCAATGATTCCAAATAACAAAACCATTTTTCCAAATTCAATACACAGAAGTTGCAGAAATTAAATTAAAATTAATCCTGTTGTCGAAAGAAAACGGGTTTCTGTTTAAAACATTGCAAAAGATTGAATTTATTTAACCTATGAATTCAATGTAAAATCAATGGTAATGACAAAAATTATATTAAATGGTAAAAATATATTCTATTTATACATTAAAACCATTCAATATTATAATTTAACCTCATAGATTATTACGATGAAAAAAGTTGTTTTTAATGAAAATATAGCGTGTTTTTACTATTAATTAAAAGATGAAAGTTATCAGAATAATATGAAAACATTATCCAAGGTAAAATTTAATATCGTAATTCCAATGAATAATTTTCTTTTGTAAGAATGGACTTATAAATATGTCAAAAACTAGATTTAAAGTGTGTGCGCCATCAAAAGGCGGCAAAACTGCATTTTTTGAAAAATACTTATTTTAGCCGAAACATTTATTTTGTTCTTATACCATATTCTAGAAAATGTGTAAGATGAATAATAATGTTATAAAATTAAAAATTTAGTTAATACTATTCATAACGGCTAGTTCATAATAATATTATAATAATATATCGTTTTTTAGTAAAACCCGGTATTGGGTACAACACACGCTATCATGGAAGGTCGCGATTGCGTGTAATGCAAGCCATGTCAGGGATGCGTGTTGTGGAAGTTCCTTTTGGTGTAGCATACAACATAAGACATTAATTAAATTAAAAAGAATATTTTTCATAAAATCTCAGGGTGCTACAGCCACGGTTGAGATTTCGCGGTTCCGGCCACGGTGGAGGCGGACCCGGACCGTGGGTCCCACCGTAGACCAATCCATGGGATTGGTAAGCTAAAGGGATGACTCCGGCATGGTACCGCTAGTGGAAGGACATAAGGAATTTTTCTATTGGGTGGGGAGCTGGGGCCGTACCCAGCAAGTGTGTTGTGCCTAGCAGGCAGACCGTACTGGGTCTAGTAGTTTTGAGTTGGGTACAGCTAGTCTGGGTCGGGCCAATCAGGTTTAGTCTAGGCATATTTGGGTCTGGCCGAGTAAGACCCTGGTTGGCCCAAACCATAACGGTTTGTGTCAGTCCGACCCAGCCAGCCCGGACTGGGACCTACTTAGGCCTTGTTTCGCTTAAAGTGTTGTATTATCTAATCCTGACATCTGATTGACAAACCGTCTAAAACGTTGGAACCCATAGGATGAGGTGGCCCTTTTGTGATACTCCAAATGAGTTCTGGAGATATTTGGAGTATGGATGGGTTGGAATGAATTTGAATCAAACCGGGCCCTTGGTACTAAAATTCCTATAACATATAGACCATGATTTTGATTAACGCACAATCTATCATGTTAGAACCCTAATCACATGGCGGTTTATTGGGATACTTATTTGTAGGAATTTTTGGTGGTTGATGTATGAACGATGTCTTGAGGAGTGGATCCTACCAGATTCAATCCTGCTATGTGTGGAAATTGTGTGGCTGGCTATAATGTGAAGAATGAATAGTGATATTGTGTGTGTCATTACCTATCGGTCCTCTGTGGGTCCGCACCCAACGATCCTGTGTGGGTCACCGCTCAGCTGTCCTGTCTGGGTTAGTGCATATTGATCCAGTGTGGGTTAGCGCTCATCAATCATGTGTAGGTCGGCACCCAACGATTCCTTGTGGGTCAGCATCTATCAATCCTATGTGGTTTAGCAGTTGAGTCTCTTGACAGAATAAGATGATTTATATTTATGACTAATAATATGTAATTATTTACTTAGGTTATACAAGGATTGAGTTGTCTTTTTTATTATACTTTGTGATTGAGATCATGCTTTGTGGTTTTTCTTTTGTTGAATTCTGAGAGGCCTTCAAAGGTCTCAGGGTCCCTACTCAGTATTGTTATACTCACCCCTGCTTGGGCTTCGCCTGCACCTTGTTGTGTCTTTTGCAGACTATGGGTAGGTTCGAACAATACATGGGAGTGTAGACTAGACAACGTGTGGACACGATCAATTGGAGTGGTGTGCCGTAGAGAAGAGATGTACCTACCCTTCAAGTAGGATCCACAGTGGAAGGCCTCAAGAGTTGTTTTTACTTTTCGTTGTACATTATTTCTAGTTTGGATTTTATACTTTCCCCCATTACATCCAAATAGTACCTTTACATTCTATAGTTCTACGATGTGGTGTACTTTCATTGTATATCTAGTATCTGTGTGTACAGGTTTTGACGTAATGTCTTCCCATTTTAGGAAAATGTCCCTTCAGTTCTAGTCACCAACCCCTGGCCTATGGAATGAATGCTTGTCTTTATCCTGACATGAGCCCGAAGGGATAGTTCATGACAAAGTGGTATCAAAGGTAGGTCAGTTCTACTAGAGGGAATGAGGTTCTATGTCTTTATATTGAGAAATAGTGTTAAGTTTCTTCTGTTTGGGTTTTAGTTTGTGGAGTGTAGTGTTGGTACAGCGGCCGATGTATCCATACATAAGAATCCTGAATTCTGATCTCAAACTCAGGGCATGAAACCACTATTTTATGCGTGTTTTGAAAATTATGTTTATATTTTGATCTCTTTGAGTCAACTCACCAGGTATAAATTATTGATCATGGTGCACCTATTTCTTTACAAGATGTTTTCACGTTGATAGACATCCATGATTCCAGTGAGAGATCATGATGATGGCCCACCGAGCAATGAGGCGTCGGTGTGTGGCCCTCTTATGGTGACAACACCTTCAGGTGGTGTACCAACAACACCACTACCCATAGGTTAGCAGATGCCACCATCCCCATCAGCAGACCATGCACGATGACTGAGCACATTTCACTAGTTCTAGAGATAGACACCTCTGAGGTTCTGAGGTGAGAAAGACTATAATACAGCTAAGGACTGGCTGGAGGTTATGGCATGGTTTTTTTATTTGGATGAGATACCATTAGAATAGATAATGGTCCTAGCTGATAGCCTCATCCAAGGCACTACAGGGATATGGTGGTTCAACGCTATCTAGGTGCATTAAGAGGTGACACGTTCTTGGTTGGACTTCGAGGAATCTTCAAGGCATAGATCATTTCTGCGACTCTGTGCTCTATGCGTATTAAGGTGCTCTTGCACTTACAGTTGGGCAGCCCGACAGTAGGCCAGTAATCAGAGAGAATCACTGAACTCCCTTTATACTCCACTAACATGGTACGAGACCCTTTCTTTAGGGCCTAAACCTGTGTGCAGTGTCTCTGATGGGAGATTATAGCATAGATGATATCACTCAATATCTTGTGGCATGCTGGTGTGCTAGAACAACAACTATTGGTTGGGACATTCAAAGATGAGAAGGAATTGATGGTTCGATGCACCACCAGGCGATAGGTAGTAGAGTTATCTTTATAAGGTAGTAGGCAGACGACGCAGAGGTCAGAGCAGGTCAGACCATCAAGATGGCTACCCAAGGATGTAGGGTTTGAATTGTACAGATTACGGGACAGAGGGGGTCAGTAGAGGAGTAGATCATACTACATGTGTGGCAGGTAGGGTCACATGGCTCAAGAATACCCAACCCTCTGTACTAATTATCAGTAAATGGTGGAGGTACCATCGAGGGAGAGGTACAGATTCAAGTGAGGAGGTCCACAGGGCGGCAAACGTGGAAGAGGAGTTGGTCCTGCAGGAGGCAGTGGACGATTATTTGAGGTTCTACCACCACCACCCCTAGGTAGTCAAACATATCCATAAGGAGCATGTGGATAGGGGAGAGCTCTACTTCAAGTGGAAGATGCCTACAATCATGGACCTCTTAAAATGATTTGAGGTATGATATGTTCCTAATCCACCCTTGGTATAGTACTTATAGACACATTCTCCTGTCACTCTTTCATTTCCACGGCTCTCGTTCAAAGCATACAGATTATGATGGAGCCTTTGGCTTGAGCGTTACATTTATATACTCTTATGGGAGAGAATTTGATGATTACACACTATTGTAGAATGTCTGAGAATACTCTAGGAGGTGAGAGATTCAGCTGGGATCTCTGGGTAGCGGCGTAGAGGCCTTACGATGTCATCTTGGGTATGGACTGGTTATCTAGAGTCCATGATCAGATTGACTATTTTAGGCATAATGTATGGTGTGTCTACGGGGATGGGATCATGTTTTCCTTCACCAGTGTCAAGGAAACATTTTTAGCACTTGATAGACTTTTTCGGAGGAGGGTGCAGCTGATCACTCACCAGTTGGCTAGCCTCACCCTTGGTGTAGTAGACAAGGGGAGTCTAAGATATCCTATTGTGGTGGACTATTATACTGATGTATTTCCTGATAATGTTCTGAGACAACCACCTTGCAAATAGGTAGAATTTTACATCGATCGGTACCGCAGGACAACACTGATATCTACACCAGTGTATTGGATGGCCCTCACATAACATTGTGTTTTGAGGGTACAGTTTGAAGACTTGTAGTGAAAGGGGTTTGTAAGGTCCATTGTTTCTCCATGGTCAACCTTGATTTTGTTTTCCATGAATACAGATGGATGTATGAATCTTTTGGTGGACTATTAGCACTTGAACCAGGTTAATGTGAAGAACAAGTATTCTTTATTGAGGATTGAGGATCTCTTCGACATGTTGAATGTAGCACAATTTTTTTCGAAAATAGACCTTAGATCAATCTATAATCAAATTAGGGTTTAGGTTGAGGATGAAGCAAAGACAACCATTAGATGTTAGTCTGGCCACTACGAGTTCTCAGTGATGCCTTTCAGCATAAAAAATGCTCTGACAGTGTTTATGGGACTCATGAATAGGATCTTCTAGCATTACCTCAACTGCTTTCTGGTGGTTTCATTGGAGATATATTTTTATACTCAAAAATAGAATAGGACCATGCCAAACATGTGTAGTTATTTATGGATACACACGGAGAGAACCATCTTTATAGAAAGATCTCAATGTTCCAGTTCTAGATGCAGTAAGTCCACATTCTGTGGCATGTTATCTCATAGGATGGAGTTTCAATTGTTCCAGAACAGTCAGAAGAATTTTTTTCATGGGATCCACCAATCAGTGTGACCATGGTGTGGAGTTTTCCAGGACTGTTTGGGTACTACTAGTGATTTTTACCATACTTTTCTAGAGTATCAGCACCATATTCAGTATTGAAAAAGAAGGGGAAACCCTTTTTAAGATAGAGATATTCCAACAGAGTTTTCCAGAGTTGTTGTGAAGATTTGTTAGGCCCCCCATATTGAGGCTAATTGAAGAGGGCATTGGGTATGTAGTCTACTACGATGTATCAGGGACCAAACTATGATTTATCCGGATCCAGAAGTGAGTGGTGATAACTTACGGCTCATGATAGTTTAGACATCATAAGAAGAACTAAAATACTAATGACCTATAGTTAGTACTAGTGATCTTTTCCCTAAATATGTGTAGGAAATACTTGATGGGTGAATAGTTTACTATATACTTTGATAAAAATAATGAAAGGCATATCTTCTCACATAAGGAAGAGAACCGAAGACATCAGCGATGGATAAAGTTCCTCTTGGACTATGAAATTGAGATAGTCTACACTCAAGGGAAGGATAACGTGGTGGAAGGCTCACTTAATAGGAGGTCTGACCTACAACTACTGAGTGAGGTGACAGAGAAACTAGCTGCGTTGTAGATATCCTTCATGGATAGTGATGGAGTAGCTTACCTCTAGTCAATGACAGCGACTTCCCCACTCCTTTAGTGAGTCAGGGAGGCACAAAATGGGACTGTTTATTGCGATGCCCGATATGCGTATATATCCTTAGGAAAAGTGCCTGAAAATTTTTCTAAAGGTAGGGATAAATTCATCCTTCTATGAGGATGAAAAATGGTACAATTGACGCTAATAGAAGAGGTGTTGAGGGAGTTCCACACATACCCTTTGGCAATAAATCCTAGTTTGTAGAAGATGTACCATGACATCCAGCATCACTTATAGTGGTTAGGAATGATGAAATATGTGGCATATATTTTATTATGATGGAACACTTCTCCGTAAATGATATGAGAAAATCAGGTTCCATCGGACATAACACAACCACTTGTGGTGACAGAATTTAAATGGGATGGTATCTCCATGTAATTCATGATAGATATACCACATACGTCCAAGGGCCACGATTCCATTTTGGTGACCGTTGACCGACTCACCATGTCGGACCATTTCCTACCCGTCCTAATGTAGGGATTAGTAGGGGGAATGTGATGCCTCTATGTACAGAAGATTGTACGACTTCATGAGGTACCATCGATGATTTTTTCAAATCATGACACTCTATTTATATCTTAGTTGTGGAAGGGATTATAGGAGGTGTTTGGAACTCAGAAATTCTTGTGTATCACCTTTCATCCTCAAATAGATGGTCAGACGGATTGGGCCATACCAACATTTGAGGAAATGCTTCGTTCTTGTGTCCATGATTTTGACTGTAGTTGGGGGGACCACCGTCCACTAGTGGAGTTCTTATACAAAAAAATTTATCACTCCACCATCGGAAAGGTACCATTTGAGCCCTTTTTTGGGTGACCTTGTAGATCAAATCTATGTTAGAATTAACCAGGGGAATCAACACTCATGGGTCCAGAGTTAGTACAAGCTACCACTGAGAAGGTACATGTCATCCAGGAGTAGATAATAATACAAAGAGTTGGAAGAAGTCTTATGATGATAGAAGACAAAAACCCTTGGTGTTCGAGGAGGGATACCATGTTTTTCTATGGGTCTCACCTTAATGTAGTTTGAGGAGATTTGGATGGGGCTACAAGCTATCTTTGAGGTTTTTTGGACCATTCCAGATATTTAGAAAAGTTGGTGAGGTGGCGTACAACCTATATCTTTCCCCATAGAAGCACAGGTTGCATGAAATTTTCCATGGGTCCCTGTTGAGAGATATGTGCATGATCCCTCACATGCCATCGACTAGGGAGAACTGGAAATTGACGATGGGAAGACATTATTAGAGTTCCCGGTGGATATAGAGGATTGACTAGAGCGGGTTCTTCATGGATGTTTCATCCCATTAGTGCGAGTTCGGTGGTTTCAAGGGAACCTCCAATAGAGAACATGGGGTCAGGAGTATCAGATTCACACTCAATAGCCCCATTTGTTTAATAACCATTTTTTGTAACTTCTGAGGATGTAAATTCCTATGTTTCAGATAATTCATAGACCCAAACATTCAGTATAATTTTTTTTATTATATGGAATTATTAAAGGTCTGTGAAAATGGACAGTACATGATTCCAAAGCGCAGAGATCCCATAATGGAATTTTCAACATTCAATAAGGAAAATTCTGTAAACATGTGATTGGAGATTTTTATCCTTTGTATCGATGATCAGATTAAAAATCTGAGGGAATCGTAGAATTCACAGCATCAAGATTCTATTTGGAGAATATTATGTTTGAGCAACATGTTTCGGATGAAAATGTTAATTTTTGGACTTTATAAAATATTAATACCAAAACTCCATGAGTAATTTTGTTTTCATTCTACCATTGAGCAACGGTGGCAGGACCGTACAGAAGCTTCGGGCTTAAATGGGAGACATTTAACAACATGAATTTTATTTTCATAACTATGACACTAATATTTGTTAATGAAATATTCAATGTGGTTTATTAATGAACCACATTTATGAAACCACTCAAGGGAGGTTCCTTTCCCTTTATTTAAAAAATGATTTGGCATGGGTTTTACAGACCCACGAGAGGACGCTTGGATGAAATGTTGATGATGTCTTCCTCCAACAATGAATGGAAATTTGAGGAAGTCATTGATGATTCAATTCAGAGATCTACTAATACTGAAAAACACATTATAACGCAGACCCTTATTCCTTATCTATAGCGTTTTCCTATGAGTTTAAGGTAGGGTTTTAAATTGATTATGAGTTTAAATGATTTTCTCTCACTATTATCGATTATTACAAAGAATGTAGATCAACCATCTAACGGTTGGATCTATACTCATTCGTTTTTGGGTAATCAGATCATGGAGATTAATTTTGTGCCTTTATCAAATATTATGCAGATTTTTGTTCCACCCACATGTTATAACGCTAATGTGGAGGGAACAGGAGAATCCAAACAATGCTCGAAGCCTCTTATTAACTTGTTCATTATGTTTTCTTCGTGGGATAATGGTCGACATGTCAGAAACGTGGAACCGAGTGCCACACATTGAATGTGGCGTCCCGAAAAACCAGTATGCATAGACAGAAAGATAATCGAACCGCTAAGCTTCATCGGTGGCCCGCAGAATCTCTACCGGTGTGGCATTATTGGCGTGGCTTCACCAGAAATCGTCGACCGCGAGGAGGTGGCGGTACCCACAGTCACCATGATAGACAGGGGCGGCTGGCAGATGCCATCCACATTTAAGGCAATTGGCAGGCCATCTCGGCATGCTGTAGAGGAGATGGAATGACTCTGGCCGTAGTGGAGGTGGGCATAGAATGTGGGTCCCTCCCTAGATCAGTCCACAATACCAGTTAGCTGAAGGGTCTGCACCAGCCTGGCACAACCAGTGGATGACCAATATGACTTCATTCGCTCGGTGGAGAGCTGGGTCCCTGCCCTGCTTGTGGGTAATGCCCAGCCAGCAGACCAGAGCGGGTCCAGCCAGTCTAGGCTGGGTTGTACCCAGGTCGACTTAGACCTGGTCGGGTTGACCTAGAACATGTCGGGTCAGCCCAGAATGGTCTAGATCGGGTCAGTCAAATCGGGTCACCCTGGACTCGGTCCCACCTAGCCCTAGATTCTCTTAAAGGGGGATATCTTATAAACCAGATGTCTTTTACAAGAAACTTATATGGCACTGGAACACTTAAGATGAGTTAGTTCTTTTGAGTTACTTTAATTGAGTTTTTGAAAATGTTGGAGTATGGTCAGGTTGGAGCAAACCGGAATCCAACTGGGCCCTCGACACTGAAATGCATATAACTTACAAACCGAGTGTCTGATTGATGCACAATATTTTGTGTTGGAACCCTAATAAAATGGTTTTTTTTCAAGTCACTTTTTCATCGGACTTAGTGGCAGTTGAGATACAACTGATGGCTTGAGGATAACATCGTCCTGGAATCAAGCGTGATGAGTGCAGAAATCTATTGGCTAGCTTCAACATGAAGAATGAATAGGGATCCTTTGTAGGTAAATACCTATCAATCTTGTTTGGGTCAATGCTCTGCAATCCTATGTGGTTCATTACCTATTGATCCTACATGGGTCAGTGCTCAGTGATATTATGTGGGTCAGTGCCTATCGATCCGGTGCGGGTTAATACTCAATGATCTTATGTGGGTTAGCGCCAAGAAATCTAGTGTGGGATAGCATCTATCAATCTTGTGTGGGTCAGAAGTAGAGCCTCTCGATAAAATAAGATGATCTAGCTTTATGATTAATAATCTGTACATCTATAAATATGTTGTACATAGTTTGAGCTGTCTTTTTCCACTTACATTAGTATCGAGATCATGCTCTGTGCTTTTTCCCTTTGTGTAATTCTGAGAGAACTTCAGAGGTCATGGGGTCCCTACCGAGTATTATTATAATTACCCCTAAACTATCTTTTCTCGCACCCTGTTGTATATTCTGCATATGATGGGTAGCTTTGACCGAGACTTGGGAATATGGACTAGACTGTGTGCGGAGGTGACCGGTTGGTATAATGAGCCACAAAGATGAGTTTTACATACCCTTCTAGTAGGATCCTTAGAGGAAAACCTCAGGAGATGTTTTTCAATTTTTTAATTCTTTCTTTATAGTTGGTATTGTATACTATCCCCCATTACATCCAATACTTACTTTTACTTTCAAGAGTTCTACTATGTGGGTTTCTTTTATAGTATACCTAGTCTGTGTATGTGTACAGGTTTTGAGGTAATGCCTTCTCATTTTAGCTATTTTCCTTTCTGGTGCTAGTCACCTACCCCTAGCGTATAGAAGGCGGGCTTCCGGTATTCACGAAATATGTCCTGAGGGACGGGTCATGAAATCCAATGATCCACAAGCTACGTGTCAGCACTAAAAATGATTTTCATATAAATTCAAATATTAGTTTTCAATTATTTTTTAATTATATTTATATAATTTTATCATAAATTAGTTTTTATATAATTCTCATTGACTTATATATTATTTCTATGTCTTGGTGATATTATATATGATAACATATTTCATGAAAATAATATTTTTTTACTATTCAATAAAAATTTTATTTTCTTCTGTGAAATTCAAAAATATCATCATATGATTTATTTAGTTTTCTGAATATAGTGATAAACTAATTTAAATATAAAAATTCATATAAGTGATATATATTATTTTTAAAATAACTACAAAAAAATGTGATGACAATAGTTTTTTAGATAAAAAATTATATTCTTTCTAATAATGCATATTTATATATAAAATGATTTTTTAGAAAATTTAATTAAAAAATGATTTTTTTTCAACAATGTGAGTTATTAACAATAGTATATGATATTTTTTGTTTGAAAATTTTTTATAATATAATGGATCATAAAATATGATTGAAAAAATACATTTTTCAAAAAAATCGTTATTTTTCACGATTATTATTAAGTCCAAATTTTCAGAAAAATATGAAAAAATCACCCAAAGATAATTTCTGTATTCAGATTAAAAAATTTATATTATTTATATTAAATAAAATTAATATATTTTCTAGAATATTATTATAATATTTAGTCATAAAATGGAAGAAACCCTATTTTATGAAGAAAATATATTTCTAAAGTAAAAAAAACTAACATTAATAAAAATAGAATTCATATTTCATACGAATTAATCAATGAATTTGTATCAATTAAGTCCAATATATATATATATATATCATAATTGTGTTAATATTTTATACCATAAAATCTAATCGATATGTTATAATGTTCATATTTAAATAATAATATTTTATGGGTTGTTTATGATTGGTGTTGTGTGAAAATTAAGAAATCAAACATAGTTTTATTTTAAAAAATCAGTTCTTTAAAAGAGTAAATCCAATTTCTATTCAATATCATTATCATAATCTTAATAACCAGGTCAAAAATCCACAATAAGGATCTTACCTTTCACTATATCCCTTGTTGTTAATTCTATAAGTGCACAGATTTTCATGAGAAATATGTGAGTAAAAAACTAAGTAAGACACCCCAACCGAAGATTTGTATAATTTCATAATCTATAAATGTTGAATGAAAAATTTTACCTGATACCAATTTAAAAAATAATATATCCCACATGAATAAACATACAATGGGTCCTTAGATATCGAATCCACATACTTCTTCACCATTATGGAGGAAACATCATTCATACACCTGGAGAACTGACATAAATGAGGTCTCTCAAAAACATCATTGAAACATTCTATTGGTTGGGATATCGAATGTACATATCGACCGTGTTCTAACACATCTCTCTTAGTGGATAATCATAATAGGTTTAATGTAAACACTCTCTATAGATAGAACATATGATATAAGATATCAATTAAATATCTAAATAATGTTTTTTCTATAAATAATAATATCCCATAATAATCCACAAATGATAAAACATCATTAATAGGTCCCAGGTACCCACACAACTCATGTGATAATGTATCAGACAATGATTTCTCAAGGCTACACACACATGACAAAAATAATCCTATGAAATAATATAAAACATATTTTAATGTCAGTGGATTAAAACCTTATGATAAATTATGAATCTTAACCAAGAGTCAAAATCAATGTATGAAAGTGACACCAGATCCTCGGAACTATCCAGAATCGAAATTGTTTTGAATCTATAGATCATGGATAAAAAGATACAACACTCTAGAGGTATGTCTTGGTCAAACACAACCAAGTAAATCATATATCAATAGATATCTTGGTACAAGTTATACAAATTATCCAATTACTTCATTCTAGGAAATGATTTTATAATTTATCAATCAATAAATTTTTATATTGGTCCAAAACTTGTAAATATGATCTATACATCATTGAAATAATCAATTCTTATCATGGATAAGATAGTGGTTGATCTAGAAAGAAGTTGAACATAACAGAGAAATAACAGTTGACTGATTATTAATTCATATGTCTATCAAAGTTGTTGAAAGTTGAGGAAAAACAAAAAAAATCACAAGAGAATATCCTTAGGGTGATTGGATATAAATGGTTCTAAACATGATAAATAAATTGTAATTTGGTACATATTTAATGAAAGTTACAATAAACTCGGCACCCATGGAAATGTCTTTCGACCACCATCATCTATCTAATGGAATCAACTAAATATATGGAATCTGATGGGTATATAATTTTCTAACCAAGTTCACCACCATCTTTTAGGTGTATACCCATTGGTTTTCCAATATGATCGGTATACTTTGAAACCCAATGTAACTCCCAAAATACCCCCTCTATCCATTTCTATCCACCCCTGAACCTCTATCCCACCAACAAACTCTATAAAACATGATTAAAATCTATGTTCAAAATAAAGGTTTCTATACTTGAAATAGATGTTTTATAGAATGTATTTAATATTGAATAATATATTCATGAATAAAAATTATAACACGTATAAAAGAAATTTTTTAACAAAAATCCATATGAATATTGTGGTGTGATAACAATAATTCCATAATATAAAAAAATATGCAAATAATTCTCATAAACTAATATAAAAGACTAATGTACATATTGAATGTTCTTTTTTTGAGTGATGAAGGAAGAATTATTAAATAGAATTACAATACATGAAATAAATTGAGTTTTAAAATGATAACCTAGACATCTGAAAAACCATGATAATGTGTTTTCTAAAAAATCAACTTCATATTTTTCACAAACCATTTTGAACATCAATAGTCATCAACATTAGTGTATCATTGCAAAAAAATAATATCAATATAATTTTTTTAGGAAAAAATAATAAATTCTTTGTTTAGACTAAGAAGATTATTAGTTATAATATAAATGTTTCTTAAACCATATATTTTAAATTTTAGAAATCATACTTGTGGTAGAGTTTCGAATGAAATCCCTTGATAGTTGAATGATGTTTTCCAGATTTGTCTCAATTGATTAAAATTTATTTTTCATCATATCAAAAAATTATTCCACCATCTTGATATTGAGTACATGAAAATATTATAACAATATATCTTCCCATTCTATATAAACAATTATATCCTTTTGTTGTTGTTTTCAATCCATAAATTCTAATTTTTTAGTGTTTTAGATAAACCAATTTTACATAAGATTTGGGAACCAAATAGTTATACCCTAATCATATTCACCATTAACATATGTTCATACCAAAACAAACATAGAACCAATTTTTTTAAAAAAAAATCAAAAATAGTTAATGGTCCATTAACCCTCATACCATCAGAGACCGCATGTCAGTTATGCGTCGATCCATGGGTCTATGAACCACTCAGGGATACATTCCAACCAAAACCACATCATCACCATAGATCATAAAACATTAATGTGACCATAAATATATAATACTACAAAAACCAACACATTTACATATGTTGGTTGACATCTCCCTTTTAATAGTAGAGACTAAATTTCATCATCACCATTATCTATAGCAGACAAATTTCTTCCTCTAATGTAGAATAATGTTGAAAATGAGTTTGATGTCTAAGGGGAATGAGTTAGGTTTTACAAAACACCGATGGGAAAACCAAAGTAGGGAATATAATGAAATAAATAAAACCCAAATATGTACACATGATTCGTCAAACAAAGTAAATGAATATCCAATTCATCTCCAAGAACTGAAATAAGTCTATTACATTAAGGGAAGGAACACTTGACTAAAGAAACAAGTGATGACACTAGAGAGGTGACATATTTTGGTTGGAGATGGATGGGTTACAGTAAGTTGGAATCTGAATTATCTGATGAAAAATAAGAACTGCAGAATGGAGAAAAAATTTAAACTCATAGTAAATATAAAGTTATTATAAATTGAATAAATAACAACTAATAATGTCCATATAGATGTAATTTTCTTGTGAGCAAAATAATATAAATCTAGAAGAACATAAATGTTGGAAATAATGGAAATACAAAATAACCCATAGAAAATTATATAGATGTAATAATTTCTAATCAGAACTCCCCATCTAGATTACCCCCCAAATTAAATTGAGTAGTGATTGGGATATTGGAGGGAAAATATTTGAAAAATGAGGTTTGTTTTATTAGTCATTTCCACTTCTATTTTATCATATATTCCATGTGTTCATGCACTATGATGAGTATTTAAATATTACTGAAACAAATAATCCCTTAATGTATCATGATATTGACCACTAGATATTTTAATTCATTTTCTGACGGACTATATGATAATGTCTTATTCATGTTTCATAAAATTTAATAAAAACCATAATGGTTTCCATTAGTGATGATAATCAAAAACAAAACCATCAAATAAATAATGAATTCTTTATTCAAAAATCTATCCATATAAAATATTACACCCCATGTTTAACATAAATAATTCAACAAATAAATAATCCCTTTAACTCTTTAATATATTTGTTAAATAATTTTAAAACCTTAAATCAGTAAATCAAGAAAAAATATTTATCAAATAGTAAAATAATTTTTATGAGAAAATTAATTTGATCACTCATGATGTCACATATAAAATATGAATATTCATTATTCATATAATAACATAAATTATATGATAAGTTTACTAAACTAACATGAGTCATGATCACATAAAACCATACAAAAATTATATATACTTACAAAAATATTACTCACTATTTATCCCTCAAATAATACGGATCATGTTGATAAGAAATAACTTATTTTATATTAATTTTCTATACCTAAATAATAAAAAGTTTCAATAAAATATCGTTAAATAGAAATAAAATTTAGTCAGGAAGTCACTTATCTTTTTTAAAATGTTACCAGTTCTATCATTATTACTTTTTCATAATAAATCTATTTATTATCCCATAATAATAATTACCTCAAAATAAATTCATCTACCAACATTAAAAATTAATGTATTCCATTCATCATATATCATAAAAAATATATTAAATTTTTTCTAAAATAACAATCACTTTAAGAAGATATAAATCTAAATATTAATATATACATCATTCCTATATTAATCTTAATCTTAAATAAATAACACCCCAAAATTTGATTAAACACATTAAAATATAATAATATAAGATCTCAAAAATGTTATTTATGTAATTAAATTTATTATCACCCATAAAATTATTACCCAATGATGATATCCAAAAGTCATAAATTATCTTGAACTGATAACATATTAATTTATAAAAAATCTATACCTGGATCTTAAAGAAACTATAACACCCCACATATTACAATCCAATAATTATATGATGTATAGATGATAATGACAATATTAAACTTATGATACTTTTTTATGTTTATTGTTTTATTTAATTTGATGTGAAATCATAAATAACATGCCCAATACTTAATCCACCCCATTTACATTTATTACACTAAAAGAACCACTTCAAAGTCAATACCTTATTCATTCAATTCGAAAATCACATAGCTAAATATTAGGTTCCATTTTATTGTTTTATAATTATGGTTTATGAAATAACATACAATAAAATCAAAATCCCTATGTCATATCCCGATTGATCTTCATAATATAGATTCCCATTATTAACCTTATCTTGGATTGATTTTTTTATACAATAAAAGTGAATGTATCCTCAAAATCTATTTCAGAAACCAGTTTCTTCTTCCAACACAAGAAATCAAATTTTCTCTTTACACCAAACCCCATTAAGGTTACTTCTTTCTCTCCATAATTTTATGAGTTAATTACATGATTTAATTTAGATCAATAATCCTTTCCAGTGGAAGGTGACATCAAGACTAGTGTGACATAATTTACACATTCTGAAGAGTTCATTCCTCGATCCATCCACAAGGAGGAAGTATATGATATTAAGTTCATCTCATGTAAATAATGTCTTCACACATACTTTTTAAACATATATTTATCACATAAAAAACACATAATACAATATACTATCCTTTTCTCATAATTAAATAGATTCAAATTTATTTTTTATGGGATGAACACTAACTTTTAAGGATATTTGTGTTGTTATTACTTGTTTCTTTGAGTGCATCTTAATATACCAGTTTATTATCTATCGTCTTATTTTATTTACAAGTGATACCCACCTAATTTAATAAATTATATGGAATCTCCTTTCATTATCCATCACTTATAAAAGAATCATTTTGTTCTTCTTCAATAAATAAACAAAACATTCTACCCAATGGAATCTTTATTTTCTATTTTATCACTATATTCTTGTGGCTTACATGGTGGTAAATCACATTTTTCCTTTACTAGAAATCATATTCATTATTACCATTGTGAGAACATGGATATAATTAACAATAAAAATATTTTCTACTTTTTGTTGAATAATATAGATTTATTCAAAATTATTATATTATGGGTGCTTCTACTTTTAATTTACTCATCACATATCCATGATATGACATGGTGTTTCTTTGATATCGATAAAAATAAAACATATATAAATGAAATATTATTTTAATTTGCCTCCCACAAATTTCATCAAATTCTATTTTACTGCTTGTTGTTTGTTTATCCGTCAAATATTGACGGGGTTTTATAAACATTTTCCTCCCTTTGTTATGGAGTTAAACTACCCTTATTTTGGATAATTCTAAAATACAATTAACTCCACATATACCCACAAATATGGGTAGGTGAAACTTCAAAATTTTATTATCTCTTTTCTAGCATTTTTTTCCCTTTCCAAAATATTGGCATTTAAGAATTCCCCAAACTGAAGCTTATTTTCTGACCAGTTTACCTTATTATATATTTAATATTACATATTAAAGTAAATTACTCTTATTCAGGATCCTAAAAAATAAATTCAATTTATTCTATTAAACTATTAATATCATCAATATTGTTTATTTAGTTTTGAGTTCAATCTAGTAAAATTATTCTTTGTTTCCCTAATTAGTGGATTGATCTTCAATCTCATTTTTATTGTATCTGTATCAAACTAATGTCATTCCTAATTCTCTAATAATTCCTTAAATAATTTATAAATATTTTAATTATTCATTATTTTATTGTCAAGTTATTCAATATATTCTCAATGTTTCACTATGATATCTTACACTTATTTACCTTTATTATAATTCTCTATAATGTATTTTTATTTTTCAATGATAACTATCACGGAATATTTTTAATATTTAATTTCAATATCTAATTCATATATTTATTCCTCACCACCATCATATTCATTTCTAAAATGATATTTCTTTGAAAAATATTTGTGCACGTGTTTCATGTTTTATAATATCTTTTATGGTAAAACATCATTCAATATTTTTTAATTTTTTATATACCATCTTATTCACAATAAAAATTAATTGGACACCTCACTAAATATGGTAATAATTCTCTACATTGAAAATATGGTAAGGGTTTTGATGACATAAAATTTATTCTTACCTATTTTGAAAAATATTTCCACCTGATATACAAACACAACATCTAAATCATTCTATTAATCGTCATGTTTAGTGATTCTATAATTCTTAGTAGATTTTAATTTCATTTCAATGTTTCTTTAATTTATTTATTTCCTTATCATTATCCTCATTTCACGGGACACCAATATAATATATATGTTATCCATAAATATATCATACAATCTTCATTCCTCTTGAGAAGTAATTTTATAATTCTAATAGGGTGGAAACCACCTCAATATTATTTTTATCACTTTAACATATTGTTTCTTCACTACTTCCACATATTTATCTTAGGACATCAATAATGTTATTAGAACCCCATACAATTTTTCATCTGGAAACAGCCATGGATATTGAGACGTATAATTTGAGAAATTGTTTTTTTATTCAGTAACTTTTATTTCATTATCATTTATAATAGAAAAGTTTCCCCATATTGGCATTAATGAAGTAAAATTCCTTACATTTATATATATATTACTTAAAAAACCAAAGAGATTATTATGGGATTTTTCATCAATATTTACCAGTTCTTTATCGCCCACATGATTAGTATTGTGTGATATTCTAATGATTTTAACTATCATTATATCATATGAAACAATCCTGATCTAGCTAAATGGAATAAGAAAAGTAAATAGACAAATAATAAAGCATACCTAGAAAGTTTTTGATGTAGCCCCCATCATATTTCATTAATAAAAAATGGTTTATTATAATCATGAAGGAAAAATATAATAATTCCCACTACCTAAAAGCATGGGAAATTAAATAATGAACCCATGTTTGTAACATTAGGATTCTTATTTAATTAATGGGTTTTTGATGAGTTCACCAAGAAATGATGAATAATGCTACATGATTATAGAAAACATTAGAAGTATTTTTATGAAACAAATTATCATAATCCGCAATTATGGCACGTTCACAAAAATAATGGAACATGTTCCCTTTAATATGACGTCGTTACATGTTCAATGAATATTTAAGTAACTAGACATGTTGGATTTCATTAAATTCCATCAATTATTATTTCTCATTGATGTAACCATTGACTTATATAGTGTTTCCCCTATCCATATTAAAAATTTATTTCCATTAAATTGATGCTTTTCAGCTTAAGATAATTGGTCATATGTCAAATATGGAAAATATAGTTTTTTTATTCAGGTTCAGGATCAATCCCATCAACAATATGTATTCCTCAATTCCCATTCACCTATTATCAGTCAATCTATCTTTAAAAATTGACCACAAAAATAATGAAAGTTATGTGAACGGTTATCATTGGAACACTAATAGTTAATGTCATAATTATTGGGTGACTTGGTCCTTGAACACTAAATCATGTGAAGATTGTGTGATTAATGTTATATTTTTTTGATGAAATCACGAGCCACATAAAAAAAATGATATCATGGGATATCTTGAGGGGAATGTATATTTGGTCAAGCTATATCGAGTTGAACGTTGAGAATTACCTTTTATATGACTTTATAAATGGTTAAACTATATTTTTCGCAAGTCAAACAGTCCCACACATATAGTATTGTAAATCCAAGATCCATCCAAAAATCCTTAATTCAGCGTTGAACAATGATGAGAAGCAATTAATGTCTCAATCTACATGAAAAATAATGATGACCTCAATGTATTAACTCATTTATATTCTTGACCAATCAAACATAGTTTTATTTAAAATCTCAAGAAGACCAATATAATTTCAGCACTCATCCCATAATCATATAGAGCTCAAACATTCCTAAAAATACAATCTCATGTTCAGGTGATTTTGGAATTATGTTATCCATAGGGATTATATGATCTAAATAAAGAAAAATAAATAGTTCTAAAATAAGTTTTCTATAATAATGGTAACATTGAGATGTTGAAAAAAAATCATAGACAATTAATGTGATAGCTATACATGAGATCTACTTGTTGGAAGCATTGGTATCTCTATTTAAAAAATTACCTCAATCACATTTTCACTTTAGTGTTTAACAACTTGAATTTCATCACATTAGAAGGTAATATATTTGGAATGGATCTAGTTTGTGGATCTATGAATAAATATGATCCATGGAATGAGTTTAGACACAAAATATATCACAAAATAAATAGACATATGGTGGATAAGGTTAGACATTTTCTCACTAAAATGAGCATTTCATTCACAGAAAATAGGGTAGATAGTTTATTCACAATATAAGGTCCCCAGATTAGTAGTTATCAATGAAATAATTTTAATCAATTAATTGGGATCCCAAAGTCTTGGATATCTTTTTATGTGGTACTCAAACTCAATAATAATAGTGATCATTCAAAACAGTGCATATAAGGAGGGGACATATTCAAGATGGTTGTGGATTAGTTTTCATCTCATTATCCTCAATTTATGGTGAAGGAAACATTATTTATAAATATGTGAGTGAAATATTTAAATAGGTTTTAGTTATATAGGTTGTATAAAAATTGTAGTGATAAAGATGGTAATAATTATTTGAGTGTTACAAACATCTTTAGGGGGTTAAATACTTCACACTAGTTTGAGATCTATGACGTCAGGACATATATGTCATTTTTTATAATGTAATTGGGAAAAAATTGGTCGATATATTTTCTTCCAAAGTTAATTTGTATACCCCCCTTTAATTTTCTCAAATATCAATTCACTAACACTTGATTATAATGTTCTGGTAGAATGTGATTTCATTGGTATTCACTATTTTATAACTCCAATATATTTTTCCAAATATTTTAAATTCTAAATTGGGGGGAGTTAAAATTTTCAAAAAGTTTTAATAATATATTAGTTCCATATGGAAAGGAGGTAGAAAATTCATGTGCCCTCATCTTAATTAACATATAACCAGGCTACATTGGGTGATATGTCATCATAGGAGAAAACATAAGTTACATTAGTAATAAATATATTATTATTTAAAATATATCATCACCATGTGATATGGGTGCATATCTGATAATATATCATTATTAATTAAATCTATATTGAAATCATTTAGTGTTTCACAAATTCTAAAAGATCCATAAAAACACATTATTGATATTATTTATTCGATATCTCATAACATTTGAACAAAATTTTTTTTAAACATAATCCCTATCCAATAACATAAATCATTGACGATGTGGGCCATGTAGGGTTGAGAATAACATGCATGTTCTAAATAAAATAAAAAGGGTTCTAGTGTGATCTATAGAAATCATACTATGAAATATATTTAATCATTTCTACCATAATATGTGTCATATAAATTTTATTTACACTTATTTAATCCTTTTTTCATGACATATAGCAACCATTATACTGGAAAAAAATAAATCTAGACTAGGAGATCAAATCATTTCTTAATTATCCTAATGGATCTTACTAACTACATTAATACATCCCATTTTATTCACCAACAAAATGTGAACATCACATGTCCATTATCTGAGAAACTGAACACATCACATATTATATAAAAATTAATTTCCATATACATCCCCAGTATAATTTAATCAGTGGTAAGATTCCTTCAATCATCATTAATGAAAATAGTTAAAGTATTTTTTATCCTCTAACTAATGAAATGATAAACAATACACCAAATCACCCCCTGATTATCAAATTCGGTGTTGAAATATATACGTAAGAACCATTGTATGATGGTTAAAATATTGTTCATCTCACCAACCATAGGTAAGAATGATTTATATAAGAATACACCCCAAAGTATGTTGATGATTATAAGACATTTTAGAGGTATAATTTAGATGACTTTTCAGAGTAATAAGGCATTTCTTATAACCTCATATATCAATTATATATATCTCAAAGAAATTCCTCTATATTGAGTCAAATAATCAATTCATTTTAATATTAGCAAGTCATCAAAACACAATTCACTACATCATGATCATATATTACAGACAACTCAAAATCTAATTTGTGCATATTTCCTTACCTAAACAACTGTGTAATATAAATTGCGACACACAAGAATTTTATGATAACTGGACATTGCATTTGTTAAAAAATAATGTCAAATTTTTGACTAGTATATAAAATATATAATGTTATTATTACCTATATACTTTAAATTAACCCCAATTTTTTGATAAGGAAATGTTTTCATCAATAGATCATGTACAAAATTTTGTGTATCCACCCTACATATCATAACACAACCAATATCAACAATAATTCATATAGGAGAGTACTTGTAAATGATGAGTTTAGTCCATAGGTGAGATATTGGTTCATTATCAATGTAATATACCCATTAAAATAATAATGAATCTAAATTTCTCCTACAATGTTAGGAATAACCTCTAGTGTGGAGATGACCATCTTGATTAGAAAATATTTCCTCAAAGAATTAGATGAATAATTGCACTCTTCCATTATTGTTGAGTCCTCTATGGTTGATTATTTCAAAAATTTCAATGATATTGATCCATATCTCAAGAAAACATGGAACTATAATAATATATTATGTCATATTTATCATTTTAGAAACATTTCACCTTTGAAAATAGTTTAATAACAATATAAATGAGTTTACATTATGTTCATCCAAATAGAAGTTAAAGTTAAGGGATTTCATCTTAGTTTCATTCCAATGAATCATATTGTAATTTTATACACCAAATTTATTTTATATGCTATATATATGTCCATTTTGACATGTAATATCAAAATTACTTCATAATTACGTTTTTATTTTGCTTAAAATTTAATTACTATGTCCCATATAGGTTTATTTATGAGCTAACAATTTGTAAAGAATTTTATAACATAATTTCTTTTAATTAGGTTATACTGCTACCTTATTATCCTAAATATTTATGATTATATGTATAATTATAATTTATTATATTATTTTTATTTTTATATGATTTTTTTATATTGAAATAAAATAATTGTTAATTTTTTAAATTCTCTAATCATTGTTATGATCCTTACATTGGTTTACTTCATAGTCTCCTTTTAATAGTAATTTCTTAACACATGAATTTTTATTAAAGGAAATTAATTTATCATTTTTTAATAAACCATTTCATATTTTTACTTCTAGATATTTCTGATATTTTCATGAAATAATATCATTCTTCCACCCACTGGTACTTAAAATAATTGAGAAAGCTTTTTATGAGAAGCTGACTTCATATATTAGTTCAATTAGAAATATATTTTATTCCAAAACTTGGTGTTATAAAAAAATTTAAGACATGTTTTTATACATTTAAAAATGATCTATTAAATAATTTTTCAACTATGTTGACTCATTAATAAAAAATATCAAAGGAAATTTATGTCTTTTTGAAGAAAATTACAATTTGGCATTAACTGAAAATATGAAATGATTCTTCTTGTTGTTTTCGAAAGAATTAAATTTCATAACATTTTTATATAGACAAAATAATGTTGATATTAACTTTTATATCATGTAAAAATATCAAATATCATCATGAATTTATTTTTATTGAATCATCCTTCAAAAGTTTATGAGTACATTTTTAATGAATCATTGTTTTAAAGGTAGTTTTCAATGGAAAGTATTTCTGATTTTTTTTTAAAAATGAATGTGTTATATTCCTGGAAAAATATAGATAATATTATGGTACTTCTATTCATCAATAAAAAATAAACTTTTTTATTACTCCAATGGGTATATTTTTATACCATCCTTATTTATCATCTATGTGGTTTTTGATTATTTTATGAAAGGGTACTATTGAAATTCCCTTCAATATAGTCATTAATATTCTCATGAAATATTCAATTTCATGTGAACATTAGACATAAAATTTTCCCTAAATATCCATATTAATTATAAACCAATAATCTAATTATATAATATATATATCTTATTAACATATGGAATTTTCATTAAATGATATTTGATTATCAAGAGACAAATTGAAAAATGTGTATTTTTTACTTGATATGTATTTTTGATGATTAGTCACATTTTTTATAAATGAAATCAATTACATGATATATATGAGGTGTGATTTAGAGCTTAATGGTATAACTGGATCTTGATAAATAATATTCCATTGATGCATCAGTACTCTCATGATATGAATTTGTATGATACCCTTAGTTATTTAGGTTTTTCACCAAGTATATTCTTATTCATCTTATGAATTGTTTTGATTTAATGGTATCATGTTCCTTGGAAACATAACATAAAAAAACTAAGCATCGAATTCATATCATTATTATTATTATTCAAGAGTCTTCACTGTGAAATTATCTCTGGAAGAATATAATTTTTAGTTCATTTATTAAATGGAATGTGTTATCCTTTATTAACCTTTCAATATTGATTATTCCGTATCTAGATAATGAAATAGGATATATGATGAATTACTTAATTTGAAATTTAGATTATTTTTATAATATATTAACATCTTCTACTACATATAACACACACTAAGAATTTGAGACCATTCTTATTTTTTCCATTCCTCGAGAATCTATATTGGTAACTATGATTGATATGTCATAGTAAAGGAATCGTGAATGTATCTAGTTAGGCAAGACTGATAAAATATTCCTACAATAGGGATGTGATTCCTTGTATCTTATGATGAGGTAATACTATGGGCACTCGTTCCAAGCTACTGGGGTCGGGGCCTCTCAAATTTACACATAATTAGTATGGTTTCTAAAACCATGTGGTCAAACTTTTGATGTTTTGTAGGTCTTGGAGTGATTTTATAGAAATTATCATAGGTTTTAATCAATCATACACTCATTAGTCAAAATATATATATTATTATTTTTATAGGTAGTGGAACACTCACGGTTGGAACATGGATTGAATAATAGTGTGGAAAACCCACAAAATTCATCGCACTATTTAATTTTTAGTCTTATCCCCAAAATTTCCTTTTTAAATAATATTTATTTCACCCCTCTTCCCCACACAAGTCGTTTAACCCTAGGTATCCCATGAACATGTACCACCTTTATCTTATGTTTATTCTTTATATTACAATGTTATTTTCCTTCTTGTTTGATGTGTGTAACCCCTCTCATTTCATGTATCAACCTCTCTCTATTTCTCTTCTCCTTGATAAGGATTCCAAAATGAACAATTGTTATTTAGTTTCTCAATTTTATATTTATGATTGGATTTATTGATGGATCTTTTGGTGTATTTGGGTTGTAGACTTCATTTCTTATCACAAGGGTGTGGTCTCCTTTAATGGTTACATGTTTCAGTTGTCTTCATCTTGGTTTCTGCTTCATTGAGGTTGGGATTTCTGAGAAATTGAATAACATTGGAATTCTATTCATGATTTCAATTTCTAAATTCAAATTTTATATAATCTTGATTATATGTGATAGGTTTGTTGTGTTTCTAAACCATTTCATTGGGTTAAATAATTTTTATAATTGGTTTTACATGTGAATTCCATGTTTTATTGATAATAATGGAATTTATTATAATTAAAATATTTTTTTGAAATACCATATGGATTTTTAAAATACGTTTCATGAGTGATAATGTGTGTCAACCATTTTTTGGTTTTCAATTAGTGAAAATAAATATTTTATTAGGAATTTTGGTTTTAAACTCATTTGTCGACCTCAAAACTATCTATAAATAGGTGTTATAAAGTATTTAAATGCGGATTTGAATATTATAGGTGGTTTATATGTTTTTATAATTCAATTCTCAAATTTGTTAAATGGTTTAATTAATTATTGTTGGCCTTTTGGCTTTGAAATTGTATTCAAAAAGAAAGACAGATGTGGAATGGTATCTTTGAAAAGATTTAAAAGAAATTAGTGATTCATTTAGAGAACAAATAATGTTTTAAGTGGTTAATTATCAAATTTATGATATAAATAAAGGATTTGATCATGTTTTATATTTTTAATAAAGAGATCCTAGGTGTCGAGGTTACATTGAAATGTTTTAACTGCTTGTGTTTTTTCAATAATTTTTAAAATGGTGTGTGGAAATTGTTTAAGTAAATTTGATATAACTTGGAATTACGATTTGTTATTTGTTGTTAATTTAACATTTGGAAAATTATTTTTAAATTTTTTATGTGAATAGAAACCTTTATTTCCCCTTATCTTCTAAACCCCTTCCATGGGTTTATGATCACTATTTGATGTTGTTGACCCATTTATCTGGGTATGTCTTTGTTATACCACGGGTACACGTTATGTGTATGGGAATGTCATTATTGGGTGTTAATGTTGAGGGTAGTTATTATTATTTCATGTGGGTAGGCATTGATTTTTTCCCTATGGATCTCATAATTTATTCCCCATGGTATGTCAGGTACTAAGTGAAAGATATATCTTGTTCCACTATTTTTTTCATGAGCCTCTAGTTTCTGACATGTTGTGCAAGGAACAAGGACTAAATGAGGGGTTTTAACCACTATAATGATTTTTCGGATACCCGGATTACAATTACGAACATAGAATATTCCATTAACTTTTACATAGGGATATAACAACATATGGTATCATTCTTGGCACATTAGCGACCTTTTGGTTTGACCATGACCCATTCATTTTATTAGTTAGAATGAGTCTTAGGAGAATTTGATCTAGTTATTGATTGTTTCTACCCCCATTATTTGTATGAAATTATCCTTACTTATATTTGTTTCTTATATTCCTTTTTATATATTTTTTGGTTCATTATTATTGCGATTAACCATTATGAGTTGGGTTAATTCATTAAAAAATTAGTTTTCAATGCTTTTTGTGTAATCCAATTTTTCTTTTTTTAGTAATCTAATATGTGTACATCATGGGGGATATTGAATGTTTTTTTATAAATAAGGGTTCATCCTATGAAATTTTTTAACGTATCCATTTTCATTTAGATAAATAACATTTGAGATATATTGTGTAAAATATTAATGGTGCCTATGTTTTTTATGTGTATATTGATTTTGTATTTTTTTGAAAGTTATTAGTTTTATGAAAAAAATGGATTTTTTTAAAATTGTGAGTTATGGTTTTTTATTTTGATTCATTATGTATATGTAAACTTTTATTTTTAAATATATTTTCATCCTACCATTATTTTATTTTATTATGAAATGAATTGCTTAGTTTCTATGGGTTATGGTGAAATTTTAGGTTTTACCTCACACATAAAAAAATTTAGGTTCTTTGATCTTAGTGGGAACATTCATGTTCATTGTGGATGATGTAGTGCGAGTTGGGCACCAGTAAAAAACCAGTTGTGGCATCGACGTTGTTTTGGTCTTGGATGGAGTTAGCTTGTCTGTTGTCATTTCATTATTGTCTAGAATGGTTCCATTATTATTATTTATATATTTTATTTTAACATTATTAATATATATATTTAAATGGGTTGGATCATTGTATTGTTTATCACTGTTTTAGATTGGAGTTTATTTATTTTTTCTCCTATATTTTTTAATTCAACTTTTTTGCTGCTGATTTAGGAAAACCCATTCCAAATGGAGTTGATGTGATACAAAGACACTTTTCCCTATTATATGGGGATCTTGAATACCCTTTGGATATTATGATGGATCTGGTTGGGTACCAAATAATATGGCATCCCTTGAAAGTTATTTATTGAAATCCTGTAGAACTAAGCCATTATAATAATATTATGTTATGGAATGTAATATTTTAATTGAATTTTTCATCACAAGAGGTCAAAATGATTCTTCATAGTTTATACCTTGAAATTTCATATAAAAATTTTCAACAAATATTCCATTATTGGTGGAAAACTCTTCCATCCATGTCAGTTTTCGTATAAAAATCAGACAATCATTATAACTAAATTTCCCCCTTAAAGTGAAACCCCAATGTTTATAAAATAATTAGTGACCATGGTTTTCATTACAGGTTACACACATTTTAACAATTTCATAGAATCAGATACAAAAATTTTCTCTTGATTGAAATTTTATTGATCATTTAGGTATGTTAATTCATAATTAATTTCCATTAGAATCCAATATAACTCGGGTTCCAATAGAATCTTTCAAGACCATATAGGATCTTCTGTAACATGGGTCAGTTCATCTTCCATAATAATTATAGAACATGATAAAAATCAATCTCTATAGAGCATCTTGTTTATTAGTGTTGATCTTTCATAAGTTCAACATTTCTCCCACAAAATCCTCAATATAAGTTTTCCTCCTCAAGGAAAGTTATATATACAACCACGAAAAAATATACTATGTAAAATAATAAATATAATATATTACAGTTTCTTTAATGAAACTAATAGATATTTTTTTTCTATTTTAGGGATGAGATAATCAAAATATAAATTATGATCATATGGGTTATGAAAAAAAATCGTCATAAAATACATAAAATGAAATTTTTCATAACACATATCATATAGAGAATTTTAAAATTATTTGGATCCATCATGGTTAAAAATAAATACTACAGTATATATAGAATAAAACCATAAATTTATAATATGGTCATATTGATTCATCATTGACCGAACCTTATAAAATAAGTCTAAATTTATCCATTGCGAAACACAATTACATTCAGTTTTTAGGGGTGGAGTGATTTGTAAATTAATTACACAATATCTTACATAAGTATGGAATTCTTAACTCAAGTATTCACCTCCCTGATTTAATCGTTAAATCATAGTATTTTTTCTATGTTCATTCTATACTTTTTTAACCCCTTTGATATTTTCAAAATTTATTACTTTTTTCACCAGAAGAACAAATACCGACAAAATAAAATCATCTATTAAATTTATATTTTATTCAATATATCCGAATTATTTTATACTTAATAGTCTATAAATAGAACATTTTATGAGATAGAGAACTTTGATAACCCTTTCACCTTTTATACTAAATAGTTCATTGGTCATCATGGAAAATTAAAACGATTTTCAATTCAGTAATGATTCATAATCAAATGAGTGTATTATTATATATTATTATTATTTTTAAATGCGTTTCTCATTTATATGTCTACAGAGGAAATGATAATGGTAGGTTGTATTATAATGAGTCCTCCATTTTTATATAGAATATAACAAATAGGTTTATACATACATATAATGTATAAACCATTTATTACATTACCAATTCCATAAAACATTTCATTTTTATATATATAATAAAATATTGTCTATATAATGAAATAAAATACATTCATTTGAAAAAACATATAGAAATAAAGAAATTATGGAATATATTAAAATTTATTCAATTAAAGATTTATTTTTATTACTAATGATATATTATAAGTATGGAGTTTTAATGCAGATAATCATGCTCTATTACTAACATAAATATCTACTACACTCTATAGATTATTTGAGTTTTTCATCACAAATGTCGGATGAAAAACCATTATCTAATAGTCATGTTTCATAATTCGTGGGATTAATATCAATAAAATTCTCATTTAGATTCTTTAGGTTCGTCTCTTTAAGAAATCATCTGAACCATAGATACCAATATCTACCTATTTTCTATAAAATTACTATAATTAATCTCAATATCATAATGATTAAGTATTTTGTAATCTAAAAAACAAATACCAGTGTTTGAGTTTACTGTTTTATATGATTTCATCATCCAATTTTCATAAAATTCCTACTAATAAAATTCACACTACTTAAATCACATGCACTTAGAGATCTTGTATCCACATTTCACTATTACTTACCCAATGTATCACGATTATAATTCATTAAAATTTAGATACGAAATCATCCTAATCATAACAATTATAATTCTCGGATGCATCAGAGGGTTTCTCTTAATCTATATAATCATATTGATAAAATAAACATTATTAATATATTTTCAACTATTAGGGTTTCTTATATAGTGTTACTAAAGAAAATGAATAATACCAGGAACCAATCCATTATTTTCACATAATTACTTTGATTACTTATAAATGATAATATATTTGAATATTACTGTTAGGTTTACCCATACCGAATGAATGAAGTTATGAAATGTACCTCAATGGAAGTAATATCAAAAGTATTATTTTTAAGGGTATTTCATACTAATTTTCACTAAAACGTTATAAACACAATATTAATATTAATATAATACGTTTTATATCTTATTAAATCATTTTATTACCTTGTAATTATTTAAATTGTTTTAAATAATAAAAATTATGTTTTCGAATCCTTATTCAATCCAGTAAATCAATATATTTACACTTCATTAATGAGTATGAATTTGCAAAATCCTCTAAAAATTTGTTACTACAATAAAAAAAATTGAATCTACTTGTATTCATACACATATAAAGTAAAATCACTTATAAGTTATATTATCCTTTCATGTTAATCTATAATGTTATACAAAATTGAAAACCTCTACATTAGTATGTCTGATTCCCTAGATTTCCGACCCCCACTATTATATAAAAATTTGCAAGCCTTCAAACTAATGGGAAGTGAGATCCAACATCCCAACAATCAAAGATATTATTCTCAATTAAGAATTAAATTCATGATATTTCTAAATCATAAAATTCAGAAACTATATAAATAAACTATTGTAAAGCTCATAACTCAAAGAAACATAGGTTGTGGTAGATGAAAAAGTAAATTTCATCGAGACACACATAAAATTAAAATTCAATGATTTATTTCCTAGATAAAATTTATCATATTAATTTAAGAATACACAACTTTAATATTTCTTAATAATTGTTTAGAAAATTAATATGAAAAATAAACTAAAAAATATATATTATATATTAGTTTTCTAATGAAATAGAAACAAATATGAAATCTTCAAATTTTATTTAGGCTTCAAATTTAATGACCTTATTTTTTTAGAAATTTTAAATTAAAACTATATTCATTATCCTATGTCCTACACTATATTGAACTAAAGAAACATAGTACTAAGACAAACCATGTAATGTAAAATTTAAATGAATAAAAGAAACATTATTAAATAAAATGATAATAATCAATTAAAATAGTTAAATGTTATCATTTTTCATTTTTAATATTTTAAAAGGATGTATTCATTTACAAGACCCATGTAAATAAAGGGTATTATATTTTATCATTATAATTTAAAAATGTTCATAGTTAAATGTTTATCTTAAACATTAATATATATAGTTATAAACTAATATGGTGGTATTCAATTATTTAAAATTGTTATGTGAAAAATTATTAAACAGGATTGATGTTTAAAAAGGATAGTTTCAATTAAAAAATTTATATTGATATATTTTGTTTTTATTTAAAAATAAATTTATAAATTTATAAATTTTATTTTAATAAAAATGAATTTATTTTCTATTTAAACATTTCATTATTATGTTAATATGAATTCTTTGTAATTCTCAAAAACTAATTAAATTTAAATCATTCATCGAAACGTGAAATGTTCTAAAATAATTTTATGTTTTTAATATCACTTCGATATAAGAATATCCCAAAATATATGAAACTTTTACTTGAAAAATATATTTATTTTATGTATCATTATATATATTAAAATATGATGTTTTAAATTCAAATAAATATATGTAATTTTAAGGCATATATATTATTTTATCAAAAAAAATTATAATATATTGTACATTACTATTTTAAAATAGGTTTTTAACATTTGAATTAATTGAAATGGTTTTACCGTTTAAAAAAAATGGGACTAAGTTATATAATAAGATCCACTTAATTTTGGCATTAATTTTACATTTCCTTTGTTAAATATTATTTACTTCAATGAAATACATTTTTTAATGGATAAAAATTTATAAATATATATTTTTTGAAATTAAATTATTTTAATTTAAATTAACAAATTTTTACAATTTTTAATTTTAAGAAAAAACAAATTAAATTTCTTTAATATACTAATTAATGTCAATTTATATTAACAGCATATAAGGATTAAGACAAATATTTCTATAAAAAATATATTTTCAAGCATTAAATATAATCAATTAAATAATCTTTTTCAAAAAATATAAATTGAATTATGGTAAAAGGAAGGAAAATTTATATTAATCACACAAGAAGCTTCTAAAAAAATTACGTAATACTTTAAAAATAAAATAATTAACATGATTAAAGATTAATTATGATTAATATTTTTTTAAATGACTAATATAATTTTATTTTGATTTCAAAAAATTAACATGACCAATATAAAATAAATAAAAAAATTAGTTTTTAAATATTTACCTTCATTTCATAGCCAAATTATTTCACTGAACACACCTAACATTCATTCCATTCCATTCTTTCCAAATACTTAACATTCTTTTCCATGGAAAAGTACCTCCTCTTCACTAAAAAGGAGGATCACATCCACCCAATCAGTAATTATAAGCTATATAGAAATTATATTTAACACAATACAAAATTTCATCTACATTATTTCCTTTACACTCATTTAATAATTTTGTTACCAAATATAATCCCAATTCTATCAAATCTAATGCCATCATTAACATTAAGTTCAAGGCCTCAACATTTTAAACATAGTTATCTTAATGTATCTTTTGTATTATTTTTATTCTAGACCAAACAAAATCACAATATAATAATATTCCTATAATAATCCATTTTTTATATGTAATTATAATAATAATACATCAATTATTTATTCTCTTTGATATACATGGAAAAATGGAATCATTGATAGCGCATATGTGCCAATTACTAGACCCCTGGAGAATATCATTTGGTTTTACATTACTAAATTTCATGGATAGATAAAAAATGTTATCTTATAAGATAATATTTATTTTAAATTATTTTAATGATCCTTAAATGATATCATATTTCAATTTCAAATTTATTTCCATTCTATTAAAATGGGACACCTGAAGCTTCTTGGCTGAGAGTTGTTGAGATTTTTTAGGTTATCCATGTTGGTGCGAGGCTTTATTTGTAACGCCCCGACCCCAGCTACCCAGAGTCGGTGCATTATTACATAACATTGGCATGATCACAAGAAAGATCAAATCCCGAAAGACCGATTGGTTTAGTAGCCTTGGAAACACTAGATATAATCATAAAGTTTTACATCACATTTCAAAGTGAAAAACTACTACAACAACAAAGTCTTCATATCCACACTATTAAACCCTCATAATATCCCTGCAAGTCAATCATAATTTACTTCTTCACTACCTGGGAAAAATAAAACATAAAAAAGGGGTGAGCTCAAATGCCCAGTAAGGATAACAATATAGCAGAAACTTTCATAAATAAGAATAAACATTTAAGGCAATGCATTACTGAAACAAAAGCCTTTTTAAACTTTGAACTTCAACATAGTATGGAAAAAGTAAAAATGAAATAATTCCATTTACTTATTCACATGGATATTCTACTAATCGAATAATCACATGAAAAAATCAATAACCACTTTCATAATGTTGGAATGCATAATGCCAGACTATCATAACCACATAGCCAAGGCCTCGTGCCAAGACTACAAATAAGATTTTGTCAAGGCCTTGTGCCAAGACACTAGTTTGTCTCATGAGACCTACCGATGCAATTTTTTTTAGAAAATACTTATGTTTAAAATGGATAAAATATACTCCAGTGTTTTTCTGAAAGCAATATGCAAGCTTTTGAAAACAAAATAATTAATTCTGAGACTTCTCGATTAATTACAGGCCATGATGGGTCCACTCCCAATCCCTTCCTGTCTACCAAACTCGAGAGTCAGGTTTTCTGAAAACATTTTTAAGCTTGCGTTAAATACGTATACATTTACACTGGATTTTCATATATTTGAGGGAAATATCTCTCTTTTGAAATCATTTAAAAATCAAATAAATATAAAAGAAACCTTTTCTTTGAAAATATTCTTATAAGCTTGTAAGGAAAGCTTCGACGATTTTATAATGACAGAAAATAACCGCACCCGCCGTATAAGTTAAAAAAAACATTCTTACCTCAATTCAGTCGAAAAGGTTAAAAAGGACCTTGTTTTGAAAACGACGGAAAGATTCCTTTATAAACCTCTTATAAAAAGTCAAACAAGGGTATAAATGACTTTAACCCATATTCTTGTAAATCGTAAAAATGTTTTGAAATACATTTTTAAGAAACATGGATGTGGATGATAAAGAGATCCCAGTAGATTATTACGTATAAACAACCTCGGATAATGAAGAGATTGTGAAAAAACCCTTACCTTGTACTTTTCCTTGGTTGGGGTAGGTTAACCTCCTGTATAATGGTGAAATAATTGTTATTAAATTATACAAGAATCATATATATTAATATGATATCATATATGATCTTTTAACATTGATTTGTTAATAATATCTTAGAATTATCGTCGTTTCGGGTGTTAACTTACTCATTTTCTTTTATATGTTTTGTTACATAAGTCATGTTTGTTGTATCTTATTCATATCCAGAATGATATCAAGTCCTTAAACATCATTTTTAAATCATTAAATGATAATTATACTTGAATGGATACGATGGAGAATGAATCTCATCGCGTTCGTGGAGACGGTAGTCCGTACGTACGCACGAACGTTACTTCTATTTAATTTTTATTTTAAAAGAATCGAATCCAAATGATACATAGGTATATTACTATTCCAGTATAATATAATATTTTATATATGTTACTTAAGTTCATTAACACCATCCTTTATACATTCCATGTGTGGTATGAACGAGTCATATCATTTTAAGGGGGCGGTAGTCCGCACTTCCTCAAATGAAATTATTGTATGTATATACAACATGAAACGAATAATGGTATGAAATAAAATGGAATTACAGAAGCTTATATATAAACTATATATCATTAATATCATATTTAATTACAGTGCCATCATAATGGCCACCATGAGAGGTGGTAAGATGTATTTGAACAATCATCGTTTCGTGAGGCGTTAGTTTGCCATCCACAGAAACATTATGTTCATCATCCATTAGATGGATTTGTGTGTATGTGTAGTTTGAATCCTTCTTATAACAACATCCTAGTATATTGTGGATACTGGTGTTGTTACAAAATAAAGGAAATAAAAAGAGTTTGGGGGTTGGAGAAGCAAAATAAATGAAAATAATTTAAGAGAAATCGTTACCTTTAATCTAGGTAACTCACTTTGGTTGGAACCAAAGGACTTCTTGAAATGCTTTCTGCCTAAGGGGAAGCTTCAAGGAGGAGGAGAGGGATGTGGGGAGCTTAGTTGGGCAGAGTTTGGACGAGCCAAGTGGCTTGAGAGGTGTGAGGAAAAGAGAAGGAGGAGTGCCCTTTTATAAGAGGGGTGAGGGGCACCTTTGGAAAAGCTAGAGATATTAGTTTATAATAAATTCATATTCGGTTTATAATGGCTCCAAAGTTGACTATTCAAAGGTTAAGGTGTGGATAGGTCGAAAACCACTCAACCAATAGAATTTAGACAGGTTTGGGTACTTAAAGTAACCTTATCTTTAAGTATTAACTCTAAGTTAATTAGTTTCACTTTTACAATGTCTCTTTGTATTTTTATATAATATGGTTAATAAACTTACTATATACATCCAAGCGACCCCCAAGTGGTCCATTAATGAGGAACCTATCATAATATAAGTCTCTTGGCCGAACCGTGGATTTTTATGAATATAATATCAATTAATAATATAATATTTGTTTTAAGAACTCTTTTATGTCAAATTTGACACTATTCATTAGTTGATTTTTGTGAAACTCATAACAGATTGATTACTTAGAAAAAAGTAAGTTAAATCAATCCTAATATATCATATTATCCTAGAAAATTAGTTTAATTCATTAAAAGTTTCATATTATAATTATTTGGGTATTTATAAGATCAATTATTTTAATTTTTCAGTATTTTAGTAATTACTGCATCATCATGGTGTCATAAATAAAATAAATTATTTAATGTCTAAAAATTATAAATAAAATATAATTATGTAGGAAATCTTTTTAGCTTTCTAATAAATATTTATAATATAAAATCCAACATGTATAAACTTATGTAAAAATTGTTCTTCTAAAAGATGTTAGCTTATGCCATTTTTATTTTTATTTTAACTTTATTAATATAATGTGTCCCTACCACATACAAGTGGCTCCAAGGGGTCCCCAAATTTACCCAAGGATTCCCATGGTCGGGTATGTGTCCACCAATAAGGTTAGGACACGTTTTAGGGTAATTTTGTATTATTATAATATTATTTATTTAACCCTTATTTACCGGATTTACCCTTTAACCATGGTAAATAAAATATTTACCGCAGTAATTATTCAAAATGTCTAAAAATAAAAGTTACCTATTTACAAAATTTGGAAATCCTGATTCCAAATATGGAATCCATTTTCCTAAAATCAAAACACAGAAGTGGCAGAAATTAATTTAAAATTAATTCCCGCTGTCAAAACAAAAAGCGTGTTTTTAAGAGGTAATAACTATCAAGAGATAGACACTTGTTTATGTTTGATTTAATTGTAAAATTATGTCCAATGACCAACATTATATTAAATGGTAAAAATATATTCTAAATATACTTTAAAACCACTCAAATTCATAATTTATCACTATTAATTATTTTGATTAAAAAAGTTGTTTTTAATTAAAATTTAGTAATTTTCACTATTCATCAAAATATGAAAGTTATCCGAAATGTACCAAAATTTCACCTTAGGCTAAATTCGATATTCCGAATCCAAAAATGAAGTCCATTTTAAAATATATTATATATATAATTTTAAAAAGTAGGTATTACTATTCATAACGGCTAGTTTGATTGGTTGTGTTGTGTGTTAAAACTCAAGGTTGCGTACAACACACGCTACTGTATTATTCAAAGAAAGTGTACCGTGGAAGCTTGGGATGTTTCATTTTAAATTTTTGATGTACCCATTTAGTCAAAAAGTTTAAAATATTGTATTTAAAAAGGGTTCACTATTAAAAGTTGATAAAAGTGCAATACTGAAAATGAATTTGTTCTTGCATTATATCTAAGAAACTCATAATATGGATTCTAAAATTATAAGGATTATATAAAGTTTAAAATTTGGTTAATACTATTCATAACCTCTTTTGAATGGATTTTTTTGGTAAGTCATGGTGCAATTGAACTCGGTGTTGCGTGTAGTGCAAGTTATTGAATTATTTTGAAAAAATAACACACTATGAAATCTTGGGGTGTTACATTATTTAGAAATTACTAAATGATGGTTCATCCAGGGGTGCTACCATGAGAGTGTGATGTTTATATGATATTTTCATAGTTAGGTCCTTAGTGTTATCATTATATGTTTTTTATGCTTGGTTTTATGCGATTCAATAGTTATGGTTGGTTTTTAAATGTATTCCCCTTTTGGGAAGTTTAAAGTGGGAAATACCATTTGGGATTCATTGATGAATGGTATGAATTTTAATTTTTGTTATGTTTTATTCTCTATAAAAATTTTTCCCCCCACCCCCATCCCTATTGGGCTTTTTGTTGGGATGTGAGTTACAATTTATTAAGATTGATTTTTGTGAAACCTCTTTTTATTATAGTGAGTTTGCCAATTATTTTTGTTTAACCTAGTCATTTTTGTTGTTTCAAATAGGGAGAGGTATTTGGGAACATTATTTTTTAACTACAGTTTGTGATACACCAATTTAGTATTGTATAAAACTATTATTTAGATATGGGTTTTAGTGGGATTCATGATCTGAGGGTTATCTAGTATTGCCCCATGCTTTTTTGTGTATGTGATGGACCATGGATAATTATCTTATTTTTTAGGCTCTTGACCTTGTTCTTACATCAATTAAGTTAATAAATTATGGTGGTTGAGAGTTTTTTCCTATCAGATATCATTGATTTTTTTGTTTAAGGGTGATTTAATGAATTCTTTTCGTCTTGTACCACCATGTAATAGGATTCCAAAATAGTGGTGAGACCATTTCATCTCTCTCATTATTTATATGAATTCTTGTTTGATATTATATTTTGGTCCTACTTGGAGACATTATATTCTCTTATGGTTGATAAGATGGCCATTTTTTATACGATATACATTGTTGGCATTTTGGTTAAGCCATGTTGAGTAGTTAATTTTGTTATATCCTTTGGTGATATTTGATTCATTATATTATGTTTCTTTTGACTGGGAATTTATTAGGGGAATATATTATAATTATTTTGAGTTTATTACACCGCTCGGGTCATGGTGTTTTTATATTATTATTCATGGGTGATGTGGATGCCCAAAATGAGGATTTTAGGGAGATAAATCTTTGATGATGGAAATTTTTTAGGATTATACCTATGTTCATGGTTAATGTCAATAGATATTGGGAAACCACACATCCTCCCATTTTAAGGATCATTTTCAGTTCATATTGAAATTTTCATGGGATTTCCACACATTCCACACTTGGTTATGTAGAAACCATGCATCCCCTCAGAGAAACCAAGTGGTGACAATAGTGTGTTTGGGGTGTGGAATACAAAATGGACACAGTTTTGTAAATCATGTGAAAAAGTGATCATGGAATAAAATATTTTATAGATCCCTTTATTAACACCTCAAATTCATTAAATAAGAACATTTTATTTGATATCATCAATGAAAGGAAACACCATTAGTCTAAGGGAATATAACAACATGGTACCCTATTATATATTGAAATTCAATATCTTTAATATATTTCCTTACATGTAAAACTGGGTTGATCATTCATTACATAAAACAATTAGTTTTTTCAATAGAATTCCACAAACACAAGACCATATTTTATAGAATAATAATATATTATTTCAATATTATTATTTAATATAATGGTAATAAACTAAAAACTAAATTATAGGGTTTGAATAGTGTTATAAAAATACAGAAAATTTATATTTTTGGAAAATTTATTAATTATATATTTTTTAGTAATAAAATAATAATCATTTAAAATAAAAACAAATATTTTCTCAGAAAACAATATTTTTTCTAAAATATACTTTAATTGTGCTATACACACATAATTTAAAATAAATTTAAACAAATTTTTTAAATATTATTTGATAAAATAAAATTAGTTTTTGAAATCTGAGTAATTAATTTATATTAGGGTTTGTATTTGGGAATCATTTGAGAAGTTTCATTTTTTGATTAATAGTGAAAAATATAGATTGTTAATTGAAAACTACCTTTTTTAAAAAATATATTATAATGATAAAATATATATTTAAAATTTGTTTTAAAATAAAATTACATCAATTTTGTATCAATTAGTATTTTTTAGTTCACTAGAATCATTTTCACATTGAATTTATATATGAAAACATTGTAATATATTGGACATTTTCTCTTCAAAATCCCTCTTTCTCATCACATTTGTGAGATTAATATTAAATTAAAATTTTCCACTTCTGTTAATTGAATTTATAAAAATGTATTAATTATTTTGAATAATAATAAATCATAATTAATAATATCATAAACATAATTTTTTTTTCAAAATTAATAGGATGTTTAGTAAAAACATATTGTTGTGGTTAATGGAAAAATATGTTTGATGGTATTAAACTAAAAAGATAATATTAAAAGAGACTTATACACTAGTTAAAAACTAATTTGTATCCATATTTCAACCATTGAATATCTAATTATCTATAATGATCTATTTATACCATTCCAACCTAATAAAATTTTTGAGTCTCTTGATTGCTTTTGAGAAAATAACAATTGTGTACTCTCCCCCACATATAAAAGGTCACACCCTTTACTCGATTCATAAAAGATTCAAACCTAATTGGTTTTTTCAGTCACTACACAAATAACTTCAAAAAATCCCTACCCAAATCTTGTAATCTTTTTTTTGTAAATAAATCCAACATAGTAAGGAATTAGTGAAATCCTAATGAGGATACCTGAAGCAAAGGTAATTTTCTTCCATGAGCATCTTTATCAAACTCCTTAAATTATTATAAAATCAAACTTATAAATAAACCTCACTCTATAAAATATTCAGGGATTATTTTATAATATATCCATGACATAAAAATTTCTCCACTTCCTTCAAATGGGGTTTTAAATCATCATTCTTGGGTCTGGTGGACTACCACCTTATAAACTGATGTCGTTCATTTTTCCATTTCTACATCTCAATATTTGGTATGATGATATATACAATGTATACATATTTTATTCATAATATATTTATATATAAAATGATATTATTTTAAATATATAGCTTTTTACTATTTAATCTATAGGATATAATATAACGTCACTCATGTATACGACAAACTACTACCTCGTAAAGTGATGTGATTTGTATTCAAACAATGTTTCACATTGAAGGTAATACAAGTAATTTTAATTATTCTATGTGATATAAATGAAACATTTGTTATATTCAAGAAATATTTATCATTTTTCCTCTAATATATACCATTTTCTTTCTTTCTTTTTCACTCACATATATATGATAACATAGTTTGTTTACGTACGGACTTCCTACTTCATGAAGTGATGTTCCTCTATTTTAATCACCAAACCATGTGGATTATATATATATATATATAAGTATTTAAACCTGTATATATGATATTTTTATTGTTTTGGAATGATAAAAAATTGAGTTCCTTTTTTTATAAGGATCATTCAAAATTAAAAGCGTTACTCATGAGTAAGTACGACCTATCATATCAAATATCATAACATACTTCATTAGTCATAACCATAATTCATCACCAGATTTTAAATATAACTGATTAAAAAAATGATAATTATTTCATGAATATTATTCTGTTTATGATTAATGTATATAATATCCCAAACAATGGGATCTTAAATGATGAAACACACATGATTAAAAAAATGTAATCAACACTCAAAATGTTGAAAATAATGAATGATTATTAATTGATTGGTAATAAGATGTTATAAAATATAATAAATGATATTATACATTTTTATATGGTTCATTTAAATGTTTATAATATTTTTCGATTCACTATACGATACATTAAATCATTTTCCTCCAAAAGGAAGTACAATATAAGGGGTTTCATCACAATATCATTTGATTGTGTCATATTTTAATGTTATACACCAATTTTATTTTATGTTGTGTATAGAAATTCCCTTTAACATTTAATATAATGATTAAAGAATAATTATTTGTTTAATGAGTCTCAAATTTAATTATTAAATCCAATAGGTTATGATGTAAGATTAAACATGTCCTAAAAGATTTAATATCTCAATTTCATTTCATTGGGTTATACTACTATCTCAATGTCTTTAATTTTATAATATTATATTATTAGGGAATTTTGAATACAATATGTTGTATTTAATGTTTTTTTTATGAATTTTCATTTTACAATAATAATAAATTCGTTGGTTAATTTTCACATCAACTATTTGATCTTTTCAATGGGTACTTTATAATCTCATTTTTATAAAGATTATTTACATGTGAATTTCATGTTATGCAAATTATAATTATATTATTAAATAAACATTTTTTTCTTATTTTACATGGGTTATTCATAGTTTTTTATGTAATAGTACAATTCCTTCACAAATAACTTGAGAAAAATCTTTAAAAAAATTTGACATTATTTATCTCTTCAGTTGAAAATCTGATTTATTCAAAAAACAATATTTTATAATAATTTTCCCAAAAATGTTTCCAAAAATATAAAAAAATCTTATTAAAGGAATTTTCACCCATTTTATATCTTTAGATTGTATTTTCAAAGGAACATTATTTCATTTTTCAGAAAATTCCCATTTCCCTTTTTCAGAGATGGTGAAAGGAATCATATTCCATTTCCTAAAAAAGGAATATTCTATACCTTTTTATGGTGTATGAGGGGTGTTTTTATTATTTTTTATGAAATTTATGGAATTTACCACCATCATGATCATCATTTTCTTTAACCATCCATTTCAATTTTAAGATGATATTTTTAATTGATTTTTTTAAAGATGGTTCTCAAAAAAATTAATATGTTTTTAGAAATGAAAAGTTTATTTTCATTCTAAAAGTTTTTAAATATCCATTTATGGTATTTATATTAATCAATTAAAAAATAAACTATTCTTACTGAAATGTTTATATGTTGATACTTCCATTATTATTCTTTAGGACGTTTTATGATTATTTTGACCAAGTATAATATAGACATTCATTTCTTTATAGTCACATGTCATTGAAATATTAAATTTATTATATTATTTAGACATTAAAATTACCATAAATATCGATAATATTTGTCTTATATATTATTATTTATTAAACCATATAAAATTTGATCTTACATGATTTACATTGAACTTTATTTTTCTTTTTGGATAAATGTTGATAAATATGTATTTTTTACTTGATATGGATATTTTATGATAAGGCACAAAATTTATAAAATTAATTTATTATTTGATATATAGGGAGTGATTTGGAAATACAAGACACAGGTCATTCACAATTAATTATAGTCACTATATGCATCGAAATTCTCATGGGTTGAGTAAGTTTCCTAGCCTTTGTTTAGTCAGTTTTTCATCAGATATGTTCTAAACCATATGTTGAGATGTCTTGTTGGTAATGAAATCATGTACATAGGAATCAAGATATTTGATATTTAAGGATTCCTTTCATTGCAATTTTGATTATTATACATGTTATTTTAACAATTAAATAATCTAGTGATGCATTAACTTTTTATTATATGGATTAAATGTCATGTTTTTTAAATTATGTTTCATCCCATATTATTTATTACATTTAATAATATTTAAATGGATCATTTTCCCAATTATATTCCTTTCCATGTTGATTATTATTAGTATTTCATGATATCTTCTGATGTGCATAAACCATACTGAGCATTTGAGCTCACCATTTGTTATTTCATTTCCCCTAGAATCCATTGCGATTTATTTGATTGGAAATCAATGATATGTGATATGGAATAATGTTATTCTTGGATGAAAAAATCGTTATGTTGTAATTATTTATTTAAATTTAATATAGGAATCATGTGTATATAGTTTTCCAATACTACTAAACTATTCGGTCCTTCAAGAACTGATTCCTTTTATTTTATAAAAATATAATAAATAAGGCATCGACTCCTGCTACTGGGGTTAGGGTCTCTATTGTTGTTATGAATGTGCGGTTTATTAAAAATAATTGGGCACAAGAATTTAGATAATGAATATTAAGGAACCTAACCCTATAATATGTAATTAAGATAAGTATAAAATAACCTCTTAGTGTTCTGAAAAGTTTGATATTATGTGGTTTCCCATGAAAAACATCCCGATCTAATTTCTACAAGTGAACATGGTTCTAGAAAATATATACATAGGGGTAAAATTTTTGGAAAAGGAAAATTCAGATTAACCTTATCATCAACTAGTGCATGGTAATTGGCTTTTCTATGAACATGGTTTGACACTCTCAGGGGATGTTATTATTGGATAATTATGATTTTATTTACAGACAATTTGAAAGATTTAAATTGATACTGATAATGAATATCCTAGGATATCCCTATGGTGTCTCAAATTAAAAAAATATTGTCCCTAAAATTATTTATGTGTGTAAAGGAAGGGAATAATGTAATGAATTTCTATGGAAAAAATGACGATTACGGTAGAAGTAAGTAAACCTCATTTTAAGGACCCATTTATATCTTTTTTTCCAAAATGCATTGAACTATGTAATTATCTGAGTCAATGACCTCATATAAATACTAAATCATCGAATAATAATGGACCTATTTTTAAATAAAATGATTTAATTGTCTTATGGGATTTTATATTTCTTATAGATGTATTTTTACCAATGGTTTTTTATTATAAGAACCACAATATATATAAGGATTATACCTAAGATTAGAATCATATTTGTATTAATTAATATATGAATTAGGTATAACATATTGGGTTTGTAATTTTTGGATAGATAATAAGTCCATAATCATAACCAAACGTTTTTATAATGTAGGTTATGGGTTTCTTCAAAAATAAAGAATATTTTTTGTCAAAGTTATGGAAATCATGTTTTTTAGTGGAAGTTTATTTGGGGAATAATTCCTTAATATTTTATAGACATTAATTTAAATATATTAATAAGCATTATAGTTGATATGATCATTAATTACATTGTATTAATAATTAAATTATGTTATTAGAAATTATGCTAAAAAAATTATTTACAATTTTAGTAAAAAGATAAATTAATTATTAGTTTTATATCAAGGATGTAAATTTATTTTTTTGGGGGGCTGTAATATGAAATAAATTAATATATTATAGTTAAGGGATAATCCATATACAAGGTGAAAAATTAACACATCTAGAATGGATATAGAGCCTGAACCTAGGATTGATGGATAATAAGTGTTTCTCACTTACCACTAGACTATACGATGTCCTAGTTAATATGTCATTTTTAGGTAAAATATTTATAAAGTAATTATTAATGACTAACTTGTTATATTAATTTTTAGTAATATAGATTTATTTGTCATATTGGATTACCTTTTCTAGATATAATGGTAGTAGAAAATAGTTGATGATAGACAGAATGAATTTTATCTCATTTATAGATCATATAATCTGGTAAAAGTGAATCATAGTGCTTTTGGAAAGAAATTTCATTTTTAGTTATTCATTTCGTAGAGTAAGGGGTGAATTGTAAATTGTACAAGGCCCAAAAAAAGGGTGAGATTATGATTCTAAAAGGGAATAAAATCAGGTATGTTTATCTTTTAATGATATTGTAACAAATTCTGGGGAAATATCATAAAACAAAAATGATATCATATTAAATTAATATATTATTAATTGGATAGTCTTTTAAATCACAAATGATTAATGGGATTGATTCCCATATATTTATATTTATCATTAACTTAATAATGATTAATGACCTCAATCATTACCTATGATTATTTAAAGTTTTCATCCATGTCCAAATCTTAATGTGTCACTAATGTTTTGTTCTAGGATGTGTTGTTATGTATTATTCCATATAACCATTGTACTTATCATTCTTATTTATTAAGGGGATTAATTAATAAACCTTCTAAATATGTGAGATTTTAATAAGGGTATTTCCAAATATCAAACCATTGACTATCAAGATAAATATTAAATTTCAATGACGCAATTTATTTATATTGTAAATGATATAACCTAACATAATTTTGAAATAAAGACATTATATTTGAAACTACATATGACACCCAACCCCAATCATATATGGGATTATAATACCCCAAGACATTATAATTTATTTAAATAATTTATATTAAATAAAATTAATAACATAGAAAAATTATTTTACTTTACTTTAAATGAATTAATCGATTTCTTCTATAGATTGTGTTACATGAAAGAATGAGTTTTACCAAACCACATTTTTTTTAAAATATTATTTCTTAATATAATTTTTATAAAAATTCTATTAATAGTTATGGAATAAATTAGATTACCTATCTTATGAAGATATATATTTTATATAGTATAATTAATTATATATTGATTAGTAATTAAATAAGAATCATTATATATAAAAAAAATATTTTTTAAAAAAACTATATATTCTAAAATAAAATTTTATCAAGATATTCAAAAATAATTTCAAATTAAATTTTAACCATTTTAGATATATTTTTAGAAAAAAATATATTTAATTTTTTAAATTGAAGTACCAAAATTATCTTGTGCTGAATTTTTATGCTTTGTCTATAGAGTTAATTTTTTTTTCATGAATAGAAAAAAAATACAAAACAATATATTATTATTTCCTTTTAATTTGAAATTTTATAATGACAAAATATATATTTAATTTGGTTCAAATTAAAATAAGTAACATTTATATAAATTAATCTCATTTATGTCATTTTTTATTTTTATATTACATTTAGATTTGAAAAAAATTTATTGTTTGAACTTTATTTCTATAAACCCCAACTTTATCATCTCGTCTGCATGATTAATTATAAATTAATATTTCCCAATAAGTTGAATTGAATTTAGAATAATAGATTAAATATTTGAGAACATAATAATTAATAATTTCTAATATGATAAAATTATTATTTTTTCTAATATGAATTGTGGATGTAGTAAAAATTAGTTGTTGTTGTTAAGGTAAAAAATGGGTTTACAAGGGGGATAATCTAAAATGATAAGGCAAAAATGATGTATAAACATTTATAAAAACCATTTTATGGATATAATTAAACAATTATACCTCTATGGTTTTTGATTGATCAAGTTTCAATCCATTTTACATATGAAAAATGTTGTACCACTCAATACTTTTCACAAATACCAAGTATCTCATCTCTCAAACTTATAAAAGGATACCCCATATTCTATCTACTTCACCCCTTTCACAACACTTATTATGAACAAATAAAAACAAAAATAACATCCCACCATCCCTCATATCTTCTTATAATCCTTATTTTCATCAAAAATCTAATCTAGGTAGGATTTAGTGCAATCATTATTAGGTTATCTGATGATGTGATTATCTTCTTCAACAAGTGTCTTTTTTTGACTTTTCTCAACCTCCAAAACAATTTTATTAAATAATTATTATATAATAACCTTAGTATATTCAATATTATGGTATCTTATTGTGTTAATTAATTTATCTTAAACCATATCCACTTCCATCAAATGGGATATGAAATTATCATTCGTGTGAAAGGAGGGCTACCACCACATGATTCTATGTCATTCAGTTTTTTTTCATTTTCACCACTAAAGGATGGGTATAATGTTTTGTATAATATATATATTTTATATTTTTAAATATTTATACCTTTTTATTAACAATTTCATATAAAATCATTTACCTTTACTTCTGCTAGAGATATGATTACATTGCTCTTATGTATGGTGGACTCCTGCCTTATGAAGCGATGTGTTTCGTCCTCACTAATAATTCACATGGAAAGAGATGAAGATTATGTTAAGGATTATATATGATTTAAATTAAATAATAATTAAATTATTTAAATATTTATAATTATGGAAATATAGCATATATCATTTTATTTCATTCCTATTCACTCATGTAAAGATGATAAAATCATTTGTGTACGTGTGGTCTGCCACCTTAATGAAGAACTGTGACTATATTTCATCACCAAACCAAGTTAATGATATATATAAGTATATAATTTGGTATAAATTACATTTGTATCTTTAAGGAATGTTCAAAATTTCCTTACCTTCATTCCAAAATGATCATTGAAATATGGAACTGTTAATCCTGCGTATGCACAACTACCGTCTTAATGATTGCAATGTACTTAATTTTTTTTGTAACAATCATTCATGAATCATTTTAAATGTATAATTTATGTATAATTATGATAATTTTTTCTTTATTATTATTATGGAGAATATTTAACTATGTAATATGCATAATAAATGTTTCTTTCATGAAAAAACACGCGTGAGAAAACCAAGATATTAAAACCTGACATGTTAAAAATAATGAAAAATAAATTAAAAATGGGTGATAAGATGTTTTTGAAAGACAATATATTATATTATAAATATTCATATGGTTATTATTTTTTGAATAAATATTATAAGAACAATATAAATTTTTTTTACATCATCATCATATAAATGGAAGTGTAAGGTTAGGGATTTCATATCAATTTAATTTTACTGAGGCATATTGTAATTTTATACACCTCATTTATTTTCTATGTTGTATATAATTCCCCATAGACATGTAATATCATAATTACTTGAAAATTAATTTTTTATTATGTTTTAAATTTAATTATCACATCCATCATGAATTTACATATGAGTTTCTTATCTATAAATTATTGTATAACTCAATATCTTTTCATTCAGTTATATTATCACCTCATTATCCTTAATATTCTATGATTATATTTATAATTTAATTTGATTATATTTTTTATTCAATATATTTTTTTATTTTTATTTTATATACATAATTGAGTCATTTTTTAATTCTCACATCGATGTTTTGATCTTTTTATGGGTTTACTTCACAATCTCATTTTAATTGTGATTTTTTACACTTGAATTTTCATTAAAGAAAATTATTTTATAAGTATATAATAAACCATTTAATCATATTATCCCTCAATTATTCATGATATTTTCACGAAATAGTAACATTTCCCAGTCATTCTTATTTAAAATAATTGAGAAATGTATTTTTGACAATCCGTCCATATTTATCACATCAATCAGAAATGTATTTTCTTACAAAACCATGTTTTGTAAAGAAATTATTTTTATTAATATTTTCCAAATGATTTATTAAAGTATTATTAAACTGTATTTACTTGTTAAAAAAATTCAATGTACTATTATTTCTTTTATAGGACAATTTTTATTGGGATTTTATTGAAAATTATAAAGTAAACTTATTATTTTTAAAAAAAATTACATTTAAAAAAAATTATGTGGTGAACATAATGTTATGGAAATATTTTATAGAATTTGTGGGATTGAATTACATCCTAACTATCACTTAATTTAATATTCCTTCAAAATTTTATTACCATCTTTAAAAAAATTAAGAAGCTTTTTTTCAAAGAAATCTTTTTTATAAATATTATTAAAAATGCGTATGTTATTTTCAAGAATATTATTTTAAAATATATTGTTAAGGAATTTATATTCAATAATGACACTAACAAATTATTATTACTATAATTTTTATATGTATATATGATCAAAATTTTTCATATATATGGTTTATGATTAGTTTGATAAAGGATTGTATTGAAATTTATTTCATTATATTATTTAATATCATCTGGAAATATTCACTTTTAGGTGATAATTTTACATTACATTTCACCTAAATAAAAATATTAATTATCTCTAATGATCTTATTACGTAAAAAATATATCATATTGACATATGGTTACTACATTAGAAGTTTTTTTATTATCATTGGAAAAATCAAAACATCTTTTTTTACTTGATATGAATATTTTAGGATAAGGTAAAAAATTTATGAATTAAATCAATCATGTGATATATATATATATAGGAGGAGTGATTTAGACATGAAATGCATAGGTGGATCCAAGATAAGTATACTCCATCAATGCACCAGTATTCTAAGGGGACGAATCTGTTCGATAGATATAGTTACGTTTTTTTCACCGAGTATGTTCTATGTTGTCTTGTGAAACGTTTTGACATATGTATCATGTTCCATGGAAAAATGATGTCCAAAAATGAATAATTTACATCATTATAGATATAATTATTATCAAAGTGTCTTCATAATGACATTAACTATGGATGTATTTAATTTTATGTTCATTGATTAAATGACATGTGTTTTCAGTTATTTTCCTTTCAATATTGATTTTTCCTTATCCAAATATTTTAATGAAATGTGTGATGTATTACATAACTTGAAATAGTTATTATTATTATTACTTATTAATATAAATTTTTCACATAACCCTTACTAAGCATTTATGCTCTTCCTTATTGTTATTCTGTTACCCAAGAATCCATGATTCTTTCTAGTATTTATATATAGGAGTATTCTAAATGAAATAATATTATTCATCAAAGAAAAAATAATTATGTTATTATTTTTGTTTTTAAAAATAATACCGGAATCATGTATGTATCTAGTTTATTAAGACTACTAAACTATTCATTCAATCCAAATTTGATTCCCTATATCTTATGCCAATGTAATATTTTAGGTACCGGTTTCATGCTACTTGGGCCAGGGTTGGACAAATTTACAAAAATTAAGTATGGTTTCTAAATCATTGAGGGCCACTTCAGGAGGTTCTAAAAGTCTTGTAGTTGTTCTAGAGTGACAATAATAGTTGTTTAATCCATTATTATAGTCATTGTTCAAAATGTGAATTTTTCTTGATAAACATTGTCACACTCATGGTTGGATCATGGTTTGACAAACAGTGTGTCTAAACTGTGAAGCCATCCAACTATTTAAATTTCTAGCTAATCCCCAAAATTCTATTTTGAAATAATATGTATTTTACTGCTCTTCTTCCCCCACACAATTTGTTAAACCCTTGGGATCCCTTGTAGGTGTTCCACCATCCTCATAATATTATTATTTCCATTTTAATATTGTTTTATAGCCATTTTGAGGTGAGTGACCCATCTATTTTCCTTACATATTTCTTCACTCAGTAATAACAACATTATTGATATTCCCACATGAACCCTTATTCTCATGTTTGTCAAATTTTTATTTCTAATGGGATTTATTGACAGGGATTTTGGTTTATCAGGTTGTCGACATTGTTTCTTATCAAATGCGTGTTGTCTACTTTGAAGGTGAAAGGTTTCAGGAGGCTTCTTGTAGGATTTCACTTATTAAAGGTAGGGGTAACTATGAAATTAACTCACATTGAAATTATAATCATGAATTTACTTTGTAATTTATCAATCTATGAAATATATGATTATATATGATAGCCTTGTAGTGTTTTTAACCCATTTATTTGAGTTTCAAGCATTGTATAATTTGCTTTACATGTGAATTCAATGTTTTGTTGATTAAAATGGAATGAATTATGAATTATGTATTTTATGATATAAATAAATTATTTGATCATGTTTTATATTATCATGGATGGGAGCCCATGTGCTGGGGTGACATTAATTGTTTTTATCCTCTTGTGTATTTTTAATCATTTTGAAAATGGTGTTTGTAAATTATTTAATTAAATTTGAAATAGAATGGAATTATGAGCTGTTATTTGGTTCTTATTTCCCATTTGTAACATTTATATAAATTGTGTATATTGATATAAATTTTTATTTCCCCTTTATTTTTTACCCCTTCCATGTTTTTGTGATCACCATTTGACTTTGTTAACCCCCTTGCGTGGGAATGTGTTTGTTATTCCATGTGTGCACGTTATTTGTATAGGGTATTCATTATTGGGTGTTATGTTTGAGGGTATTTATTGTTATTCTCTATGGGTTGAAATGGATTTTTTCACTATGGATCACTAATCATATTCCCCATAGGATGATAGGTACTAAGTGGAAGATCTATCTTGTTCATCTAGTTTGTTCGTACACCTCTAGTTTCTCACTAGTCATAAGAGGAATAGGGGAAAGATGTGGGTTTTCTTAACTATATGGTTTTTGTGGGATACAAGGATGATATTCATAGACTTATAATGTTCCAATAACTAGTTTCGGATGTTATACCTATATATGGTAAGATTCTTGTCACATTAGTGACATTCTCATATGATAATGAATCATTCATTTTCTTGATGAGTATGAGATTTAGGGCGGTTCATCATGTTATTGGTTGAATCATAAACAAGATTATTTTATATTTTACCATCCATTCTTATGTTTCATTCTTATATACCATTTTATATATGTGGTGGTTCCTTCTTGTTTTGATTAACCTGCGTGAGTTTGGTTTTTTCATTTAAGAATTAGTTTTTGATAATTTTTTTGAAAACCCAAATTGATTTTTTAAAGACACTTATAGACATACTTTATATGGGATATTTACATGGGTTTTGGGGATTAATAAGTATTAATCTTTTGAAATATTTATTTTAACTTTTAAAATTTAGACAAAACAAGCATTAGATAAATATTGAGAAATTTTATTAGACACTGTGCATTTTAAAAGTGTTTCACTGAGGTATTTTTTTTAAGCACTTGTTTTTGGTTTTATGAAACCAATTTAAATTTTTAAAAAAGTGGGTTTTGAATTTTTCTCTTTAGATTCACTTTATATATGTAAATATTTTCCTTTAAAATATTAACATCATATCATTTTTTAATTTCCATAGGAAATGAATTTCCTTGTTTTTTAGAGATATGGTGACATTATATGATATTTATCTCATGTATAAAAAATTACAGGTTCTAGGTTTTGCAATAGGATAATTCATATTTATTATAGATTATGTAAGGTGTGAAGTATAGGGGTGAAAACCTCATAGTGGCATGGAAGTTGTTTTGTGATTTTTTAGAGTTGGATGGTTAGTTTTAATTTCATTTTTGGCTAGTGTGGTTATCTTCTTCTTATTTATATTTTCTTTTTTATGATTTATTATATATTACTCTTTCAAAGTGTTGGATCATTGTAATGTTTTATGAATTTTTAATAATATGAATTGTTTATTTTCGTACATACTTTTATTAATTAATTTTTTTGTTTATTTGGGCTAAAAATTCTCAATGGTGTTCTTGAGATTCCCAGAAACTTTTCTCCATCCTATTGGGATAAGGAAATCCCATTGGGTCCTATAATGGGTCTAGTTTGGTATCATTTGCGATGTCATCCTAGGATAATTATTTAAGAATATATTGAATAAATTTTCTATATTAATAATAAAATTTTTCTAAGTTAATATTTTTATTTAATTTATCATCTGAACATGTGAAAATAATTATTCAAAGCCTATACAATGAGAATTACTATATAATTTTTTCAATGAAAAATCTTTTATAAGTGGAAACACTACCATCCATGTTAGTTTTCATATAAAAATAACACATTCATAATATATAAATTTCCCCTTAAATTGATATAATGATTTCCCAAAAATAATTAAATTACTTGGTGTTTATTCCGAATTTAACAACATTTAGCCATATCTCTAAATTTGATATGTTAACATCCTCATGATAAAATACCAGTTGATCTCATATGAATTTTTATTAAAAATCAATTTCCATAAGAATACCATATCACCAGAGTTCTAAATGAATCCTTCAATAATTTATAGGTTCTTATGTACCATGAGTTATTTCATCTTCCACAACTCATTATAGTACTTGATAAACTTCCATCTCTAGAAAACATCATGTTTTTATTGTTTTTTCTTATGTTCAACATTCCTCCTTGAAAATCATCAAAATAATTTTTACTCGTCAAGGAAAATTGTACAAATTACTAAAAAATTTATAATCAATAAAATTATTGAAATAATATATTTCATCCTCTTTTGTGAAAATAATATATATTAATTTTTCTATTTTGTGGATGAATTTATTAGAATAAAAACTATGATCATATGGTTTAATACCTCAAATCATCATAATGAAAATAACAATTAATTTTGCATGCCATATATTATATGGGGACATAAACATATTTTAGATGAATCGGGGTTAAGAATAAATAATACCATATCTAATGAAAAAAACCCAAATTTATTATTATGGTCATACTGATTATTCATTGATCAAACCATGTAAAACAATGTGAAATTTCTCCTTTCAAAAAAAAAAACAAATACACTGTGTTTTTATGGGTGAATTGAGTATTAAATTAATTCTACAATATCATAGGTAATCCGTGAGTTGTTGACCCAAGTAATCAACTCCCTGATTTAATCTGAGAATCATAATACGTTTTCCCAGTTGAGTCAATAATTTTTAAACCCTTAGAAATTTCAAACTTTTGATAGTTTTGTTTCATAAAAAACACATACACTTTTTAACTAAGTAATCAATTAAATTAATAATTTATTTAATATGTCAACATTCTTCTATATTCAATGATATATATACATTAAATTTTATGAGATAGAAAACTTTGATAACCCTTTCACGTTTTCTACTAAATAGTGCATTGGTCATCACAAAAAATAAAAATGATTTTTAATTCACCAATGATTTATAATCATATGAGTATTATATTATATAATAAGATAATTTTTAAATTTTTTTCTAATTAACATCTCAATGGTGTTGGTGCTAACTATAGGTGGGGTTATAACAAATCCTACCGTACATATCTTGAAAATAACAAAGAGGATTATGGAAAAATATAATGTATAAACCATTTATTATATTCCAAATTTCATATACCATTTCATATATATATATATAATATAAAATATTTTCTCAATAATGAAAGAAAAATATTGTGACACCCTCCCCATAATGTCTACCCCTCTTGAAGAGACAATGAGATAAGAGAGATAATGAATCCAAAGTCCTATCATTTGTAGGCCTCAGGTTGGTGACTAACTCTAAGGGTATTATAAATAAAAAAAAGGCATTACGCTCAAATAGAACACATGAAAAAGAGAGTGATACAAATAACACCAACCAAATCTTTCTCAGACTACAATATAAAAGAAATCCCAAGTACACAGATGTAATGTCGTGTAATAACTACTACAACTGAAAGGGTAAACAATAAGTACAAAAATAATGTAAAATGACAGTTACTACAAAGCACGAACAGATCATACAGCCCAATGCTAGTAGTGACCAACCCGATCTATAACCTACTCCATGTGACCTGAATAATAGTTTCTAAAAAGTATGGTGAGTATAATTGTATACATAGTTGGATCATCCCTGGAGCCTCTCATGAAAATGTAAAGAAATCATGCTAAATCGTAGTGAACAACAAGTGAAACTAACTCATCACCTAAAAAGGTATACTATGTTCCTAGCCTCAGTATTGCTACTAACACCAAGTACCAAATTAAAGAATATATTATATAATAAAAATGTAATGGTCACCCTGCTACCACTTCCCCACTGGTTTGCTACTTTGCCCCAACGTCGTGCATTCTAATAATCTCTCAACTTAAATGATTTCTACCAGACACCTGGGTGAACCACCAAAACATGAAACTCATGAAACCCAGCCACCATGTCCATGTAACCAATGTAACTAAATTGTTTATAGATTCAACCACCTGTCACATATTGTGTATCTTATGCCATGAATTATACCTCATTCCATTACAACCTATACACTGAGTTAGGATACACAAACCAGCACAACCACTAGATGTTAAACCTATATTAGTACATAAGAAACAATATCCAGAATATATTTGTGTGAATAACAATAAGACATTACATCCATCTACACACATATATGGGGGAAAAGTAATTGTTCTTCCTACTAGCATAACTAACCACAAATAGAAGAGTGCAGAACCAAAGGGGGTAGTTAGCCATCCAACATCCAACTGGGTGTTGTGGAAAAAACCACCCCATAGTTTATAATACCTAGGGTGTCAGTTTCCATGAATGACATGGAGGATTAATGTATAGAAACACAAATTTACAGAATATACTATATCTTAGAACCACACTATGGGCATAACCTAGGCTTAGACTCATCTACAGTTAATGTCTCTCAAACTCCCGACTGTCACTGCTAAGACTAGGTATCCTATAATCACACAACCATTTAAAGAATAACATTATATTACTTCATCACTTTTTATTAGTTTAAAATTATATTAATTAATTAATTAAACATTAATTTACCATTATCATTTCCACATTACATTTCATTTGTATCACACACAATGATCAATTCTCTCAAGGCATAACCAAACCAAGTCCAAAATCCCTATAAATTGTTACCCATACATTGCATCCCAACAAGATCTAACCCCAATGGTAAACATCATTTATTTAAATATACATTATCAAAATTTTAAATTTTCTGAAATTCCAGTTATTCAAGTAAATCATTATAATATTCCAAACACAAAGGGATTAACACAGTGAGTAGATGAACATCCCATCGAGTCTTTTCAATATATATCTATAGAGTAGGCACATCCACCCTCTGGTATCTAAACAAAGAAATCATGTGGAATACCCTGAGTGTATTCACATATTTTGGAAGGAGGGTATGTAAGACCATATGTCACAAGAGGAGTGTAAAACTAAAGAAGATAAACAAACAACATTATTTCATAAGAATCCAATGTTCACATACAACCCATTTCATCTTCTCTGGTGTCCTCCCTTATACTGACATGCATTAAATAATGCTAATAACTACTTTTGGAATCAATTAATATCTCCACAGCCATTGGGCCACTCTTTTCCAACATACTACAATACAAGAAGCAGGAAACATGCAATATTTCTACTTAGCTATTGGACCTAAACAAGTTATTTAGCCTCCAGACAGAACAAGAACTTAGAGCTCCATTTTATAAGGAATTCACCTTACAATCAAGTGAGTAACTCAAAACACTTAAAGTAATTAACTTTATCACAAAAAGGTTCCATTATTCAATAATGAATTAGCCAATTCAATTAAACATTTATAATTACATCCCTTTGATTTACCATGAAGAACAATAACAACAACCGCATTCATTATCATTCCTCTTTATCATTTATCTGATAAATTTAAAATTAATCTCATATTTCAATCATTTCCCAAAATTGATTAACAATAAAATTCTAAAAAATTTCATATATATCACACTATAAATAAAATCATGTGGAAACCCATTATCATGGTATAAGGCAACAACATACGATTGATTCCAATTCTTTACTCTGGTTCAATATTTATTATGTCAATTTCATTATGGTCTAGGGACTTAATAATAAAAATTGTAAGAATATATTTTAAAATAATTCAAAATCCATAAATACCCAACATAAAAAAGCTTTCTCAAAATATTTGAATGAGAACATGCCAACATAATGGATGACGGTCACCTCTCCCACAATGATTGCATCCACCTGAGGATGCCGCAACACAACCACATCAACCAACCCCTAAGAAAGATCCATTAGAAACATGAAGTTCACATGAAATAATTGGTAGAGTCTAATTGGAGGAAATGGGTCTAAGAACCTAGAAGAACAATGGTATGAAAAAACTTATATTGAAGAAATATTGACACTTAATAATTTCACCAAGATAGGTGGTGTGCATGCATCAAGAAGAACTCCAGGGAAAACATGATCCCAGTTAAATACCAAAATCATATTTCTCATTGGTAAAAAAAGGATCTGGGCACCACATACCAAGATGAATTAGAATATATGAACAAAGGGAAAGCCACTACCTTAGAAGAATCAGATATGAGACTCACAAAACATGAAATGGTTGAATTTCCAATAAATTTTTATCTTAATAACCGATGATTTTTGAACAAGTAAAAACCATGGGACCCTTAGGGATTTAATAATAGGAGTTATATTCTTTGAATTTCCATTAAACTCATTAAAATAAGGATTTTAATGCATTTTACATCAATGAAAACATCAAATAGTGGAAACTATTGGAAGCTATAAAAATTGTTCACTGGTTGGTCTTTAAATATTGTTGCACCATCAGATAGATGAATAATTGATAGATGACTCACTAAAAGATGACTCACCGACATATTACTCACTGAAACATGACACAGTGATAGATGTCTCACTAAGAGATGAAGATGAATCACTGACAGATGTCTCACTGAAATATGACCCACTGATAGATGACTCATCGATAGATAATGACGACTCACTAACAGATAAATCACTGTTAGATGAATCACCTGTTGAAATAGTGGGTTCCCTAGACCCAACTATTTAGTACCTTTGATTACCGTATCATGTGTATAGTTAGATATGCATGATGATTTCTTACCATTATAGTGCAGACGTTTCTGTGTCCACTATAATAATGGTAATGTCCAAAGGTCAGTTGTCGTGTCGAGAGGTTATAGCAGATCCCAGGCTATAATGAGAACCTCAAGATACAATGACATTGATCTTAAATATATGTTCTATAGTCTAGATACATCATATTGACTGGACACAGTAGATGTCTGACTATCAGGTGCTGGGGGCTCATAAGCATTGAGACTTATTCTCATGAAGTTCGCACTTGGTGATCTCTAGTAGTGAGATCATGAGGACAGACCCGCCAATAGGAACACCACATGTTTTGGGTGTCATTGGTTGTTCCTATCTATGGACATGTGTATTGGTCTCCTGACTTGAGATCATTACCAATGTATATCACTTAATTACGTACTTTGATGCAAGGCGAAAACCATGGCAGTAATGTCGTGGCGAGGTAGTTTGTGTTGGGTGCGTCGTTGGTGGTATGACGTTGGTTGAATGGTCAAGAAAGGATTTGTCGCTTCCAAGTTTAGGAAGTTGTATATCCCAGGCCTGGTTGATCAGGATGGTGCCGCCTCCATAAGTCTTTGGCCAAAGCAGTAGAAAGGCAAATCCATCCGGTTAGATCAACAAATAATAAAGAAATATAAGGACGATGACACAAGAGTGTGTCCTTCTTTATGAGATATTTATTGACAAAGAGACTAAAGTACACAGTCAGTGTTTGTAGGATGGTAGTCGTTGCTATGACTATCCTTATCTCTTTAGGGGCCATGACGGGTTGCTAGACCCCGCTCTTGGTCTGTGAATTTTATTCACTGCTATCGAGATAAGGGCCTAGAGGGTCACACACAATAGAGTATTCAAGAATCCGCACCTATTCAGTTGAATAGGTATATGGACATAGTGGGCCCTGCCACGGGGTCCAAACGTTGTCCAAGTTGTCGATCACCAACGGAATTAAATAAATTCATTAATATTCATGTTTCGAATATTTGGGATTGAATTTATTTAATGTATTTACGAGTTCAGTAAATACGAGAAAATATTAATCGAACGAATATTGTTTTAATATTCAAGGTTCGTTTAATATTAAGCGGGACAACGAGTCGAGTTAAAAGGCTCAGATATTATCACGTAATATATTTTCCATATTACAAGTATGTGATAAAATAAATAAATAATATTGACGTAGTTTTAAGTCGTCATAGTTATTTATTTAGTGGACGTGGAATTAACGGGGGCCGGGGAACCCAACCGGGTAATTTCCACAATCCACTCTATATAGAGGAGAGGGGCTCAAGCTCAAGTACTATTCATGCCATGTTTGGCCAGTGCTCCTCTCTCCTCCCGCTTCCTAGAGAGAGAAGCTCAAGATCCAAGAGCTCGGATCAAGTTTCTCCTCACCCATCGCAAGATCGTCGATGTGGTGATCGACGGGACGTCGAAGATATCGTTGAATCGCCGCGCTAGCACCCGGAGTTCGACGATCGGCGTTCTCCCAGATTTTTGGAGCACATGTGGACGATCTAGAGGGATCCAGCTTTGGATCCTTCAAGCGACGATCGCCATCGCCTAGTAGCAGTCGACCGCGCCTTCGGAATTGAAATGGGTACGTTTCCCTTTTATTTTTGTGCTCATAATAATTTACACGAGATCCTCGGACCTCTCCAGGGCTCGGATCGTCGGCGATGACAAGTACCGTCGTTGCGTCGACGAAAATTTTAAAATCCCCGGCCCACCGGCTTCCGCTGCGTGCCCCGGAAACCTAACAGTGGTATCAGAGCGATCACGTAAATTTTCTGAGCCAAATAAAATTAATTTGCAGTAAATTAAGTAGAGGGTTTAAAAACGGTCAAAACGGATCGAACCGCGTTTCAATCTGATTTTGAACGACCAAGATATGGTCATTCGAAATTTTTAGAATGGATCGTGTTCGTGTTTTTATTCGGGTTTTAATTTTTGTTGATTGTTTCCGTTTATCGGAAATAATATAAGTTTTAAGAAATTGTAATTATTATAATTATAATTATATGTATAATAATAATAATATAATTAATTATTATTATTATATAATTAAAATAATAATAAATTATTATTATATTATAATAATTTATGTATTATCAAAAATACTATTATAAAAAAAAGGGGGAGCGGACTTGGAGGTCAAGTCTTCCTTTAAAAAAAACATGTAAAGGAAGACCCAATGGGGTCTTCCCGCGTGGAAGAGGAAGGAAAGAAAAAAAAGGGTGGCAGGCCGTGTGGAAGTGGAAAAGAAAAAAAAAAATTTGAAGCAGGGGTCCGAGCGGACCCCCTCTCCCGCGCGGCGCACTGTAGCGCCGCTGGGAGTCCCTCCGGCGCGCAGCAGGCCGGCGCCCCCTTCGGCCGGCGCGGCTCCCTCCAAGTGGCGGCCTCCAGCCGCAGCGCCTCCTCCTCCGCACGCCAGCACTACCGGACCGCGCTGCTGCCTTCCGCCGGAACCCGCTCCGCCTGCTCCCGCAGCACACACCAAGGCCGCCCCGGCCGTGCCCCTCCGCCTCTACCCTCGGTGAGCAGGAGCAGCCCGCCGGGTAACCCCCGACTGCTCTCCAGTGGGCCGCCACGCCGCTCCAGTCCTCCCTCCTGCAGGCTCCGTGCACGAGCCGAGGCCCTCATCCAGACCGTCAGCGCCCCATGCGGCCACTGCACCCTACCTTCGCAGGAAACCGGAGCCCCCCCCCCCCCCGCTCTCCCTCGGGACGTCGCACCAACATGCAGGCTGCTTTGGCAGTGCACTGCCAGGGCGCCGCTCCCCTTCGGCCTCCTCACAAGACCGGCCGCCCCGCTCGGGCAGATCCAGCCTCGGCGCAAGCAGCGTCACAGAGCAGACCGCGGGGAACCGCACAGCCGGGCCGCTGCCGCTCTTCCACCCGCGCAGCTGGTTCCCTAGTACGCAGCTCCCGCGCACTATTGAGAGAGGCGTCGCCTCTAGCACGGGTAGACCATGCAGCGGTCCCTTCCCGGGAGCACCCTGGCCAAGGTTACCCGGCCACCGCTCGGTCCTCCTAGCGGGCAGGTAACCCCTGACATGGGTTAAGTTAAAATAATTAATATAATTAATTAATTTAATTAATTAAACTAATTAATATATTATTTGTAGTGAAATAATTTTTAATACCCGAATAAAATTAATTCAATTTAAGTATTAAATTGAATTAAGTCAAATTAATTTAATTTTGGCTTTAAAATTAAATTAATTGACGGACCGATAAGTAATTAAATTATTTGAATTATTTAATTCATTTAATTTAATTAAATAAACCCTCATACTTAATTATGCATTTTAATTTTTATCACGCTTATTTTACCCGTCTGGTGGTCCTGAGCATCGACCTATGTATGTCTGCTTTTAAATTATTTATTTTATTAATTATTTTAAACTGCGTGCGATGATTGTAATTAATTAAATGGACTGTCTGCGCATCGTCTTTCTTTTTCGGTTAAAATATATAAGGGTCTGTGCGCCCAATTTATATGATGTACATTTATTCCCGAGTTCCCCTCGCCTGCGCGCGAGTATCTTTGTACTTCGGACGAAGACGACGAGCGACGTCGACCCCGCCAAGACGAGGCGAAGCACGTTGATCAAGATGATGCAAGACGACATGTGGACTACGCCAAGGCGAGGTGGTAATCCAAGACGTGACGTGGGCTTCGCCAAGATGAGGCAATGCTACAGATAAAAACCAGACATACAGAACGGGCAAGCTGTATCAAGAGTCAAGTAGACGACTCAGGTACAATGCGCTTAGGTTGTTTAGATGCTCAAGACCAGTCGGGTAGTAGTTTTACCTTTATGCATTTATTTATTATTTTATGTGTTTTTTTTAAAACAGCGGGAAAAGTACATAAAATAATAGATAATAAAATGCATAAAGAAGAGGCGTTTGTTTTTCTATTAAAGTTCAGTTGTGAGCGCGACAACATAGCCGAACAAGTTTAATAGAAATGGATTACATTCGTCGAGAGAGGAAAACATAAAACCCTCAAAGTAAATATTAATTCAGAAATAGCCTTCCATCATTCATGTTTGAACAAAACCGGGTGTTCGAGGTGCCGGTTCATGCCTTAGCTGAGGGTGCCTCTTACTACCGGGGAGTTCTTATTTGTGTGATGGGTTGACTTAACTAAAATTGCAACAAGGATATAGCCTTAGCTAGTTTGTTGTAATTTTAGAGGCAAGCGTTGAGTAAATCAGTAAATGATTTTTGAAGCTGGGACTTCACTCAACAGATCAAGGAACCGCGGGCTAAAGCGGTTGGCCAGACAAAAGCCTACCTTGGACCCTCCGAGTAGTGGCGTAGCCCTAGCTTGTAGACTATGAGGGAGGTTCAAGGATCCTTGCCACTAGAATACTCAAGAGTATTCCGATTCTAGTATAGAGGGTTCCTAGAATTCGAAAAATTAGTGGGAGACATTTAATGATTAAATAATCAGTAATGTCAGATTAGGTAATCACATAAAAGTACAATTTGCTAAAGTATATTTGTAGAGAATGGCAAGAAATACCATAATAAAACTGCAATAAATATTAGACAAAGTTAATTTCTAAACTAAGCACGAATTTTCTGAATGTAGTATAGGCGCTTGCGCAAATTACTACTATAGTGGAAATTCATGGTGCTTATGTCCCAACCTGTTAAGCCACCTTAAGAAGCAAGGGTGTAAAACTACTTACAGGAGACTCATGAATCAAGCATATGATGGTTCTGTCATAATGCTATCATCAACTTCTGATGTTAGTTGTGGTCGCTACATCAAGACTAAGATGATGATCACATGTAGTATCATCTCCAAGATCCTTTCAAGGAGAATGTAAAGCAAGATTTGAATGTGATAGACGCACTCGGTATGTGTAAAGTGAAAGACGGTTTACAATCATTCATGCCATCCCATTTCTTATACCTTTAACACTCAATTACTCTAGTTTCATTTAAGGATACAAATGAACCGTATAGAGTAAGCGCTTCATTTCCGTTAAGGAAACGTTCGCCGAGTAATAAGAATGTTGGAGATAACACCATCTATTCTTATGGCGAATAAATTGAATGACAAGGCGAAAAGGCCTATGGAAAGTTACGCCAAAGGCACCTTCGTCATGCCCTTCAATGAAAAATGGTTGGTTATTTAACAGGAGGTTATTTTCATCACAAAATGAAATAAATTCATGGAAGTTTAAAAAACTGAAATACTGGAAGCATGTACCCGCTTCTTGTTCAGTTAATATTCATCAGATTAAGGTATTGTTTTCTCGAATACTTCTTGGGTATTGAAATACAATATGTTTTTCACATATTTGTATTGAGATACAATAACCAAGAAAGTAGAGAAACATTACTAGAAGTATAATGTCTTCTCCAAGCAGCTGAGAAAAGGTGATTCCTATGTCAGCGGGGAGAAACACATAACTTCTAATCGCCAAGTGATCGATTCAAATTGAACAAGTTGTTGAGTATAACCAAAAACATTTATCTCATGTTCCTGTTTAGACATTATGAGACATTATTCCATGTTTTGGAATGAATATTGTTTGTGGTTACATACTCAACAAATAGTTCACTGCTATTTGAATCATTGGAATTACATGATGAATATAAAATGTAAGACCTACCCAATTGTGGAAATGTGATTCTTTGTCAAGTAAAACTAAAAGCGAACGTCAACTATATACTCAGTATGGTATTTAGGCTCGGCACAGCTAAACACCTATGGTATAATTGACATCTTTAGTTTAGACAAAGAAACCTTTTGAAATAAAGGTACGCCACAAAGCTTCCGAGGTTAGTTCAATATGAGAGTGTGAACTGTTCCAAAAGAAAGCTAGAGGTAATTATACTTCATAAAATTCCTTTAAATCATTAAGGAATGTACCAATGAAGTATAAGTTTGGTCAGAAGATATGAGTTGCTTCGTATCGGCAGGCCAAAGAATATCTTGACCAAGCAATCATCGATCATGATAATGTAGCGTGGAGTAATTCCTAAACGCATGTTACCTTATCTACATCACCGTATTGATGTTCATGAGGAGGATCGATGATGAGTCTTACAAATTATCATTGATCAACAAACATGTAGTGTGGAGCAATTCCTAAACGCATATGTTATGATGTAAGTTATATCAATGTTGCAACTTGCGAAAACTTCTATCATATTTCAAAATGTGATTTGCAAATAACAGCGTAATCAAATAACCAATATGCCAACTAAAATGAAAAATGGATATCATACAAGTCATAGTATGATAGAAAATCCATAATGTCATAGGACACATTTAGATGCAAAGCGTTTGTTAAGAATTAAACAAACATGCATCAAGTTAAACACGATGTGCATCTAAAGTAATTATCCTAACAGTTGCTTAAGATATTACCTAAATCCCTAAGATAGAAAAAGATGTAGTCAAGTATTATACTACGCTTCTATACAAGGGTGCACATCTCTATTAGAGATAGTGGGAGCTGAATTGACTTGGGCTTAGTCAATGCTCAAGATGCACAAATGGTTGGCATATGGAACAAGTTCCATAAGTACATGTGGAATAGTCATGTTCCAGAGACACATACTGCGTAGGAAGAAAGGAACCATGATGATGGTTTTATATTCACAGCGGCCAGTGATATATTATTCATTAAGAATAATAAATCCTACAAGTAAGCAGTATATGGCAACAAGCTAAGATTGACAAGATCAACTAAAATTCAATAATGGATTCCGTGTATCAAATTGCAAAGGGGCTTATAGATTAAATACTGTGGTGGGTATTCAAATTAAATGATACATGGATGGTAAAAGTATGATACCAATAAGGATCGATTGGTTATACCAAGTCAGTACGCCTAAATCCATTAGAATTTTACTTGTCATAACTGAACTTCTATGATCATGATATTGGTCATTGGATGTCAAGATCATCTTTCATGGAAGGTGTTTATACGACGCAACCAGAAAGAGATGATGACATCAAATGATGCCAATAAGGGTTGATAGTTACTGAAATCAAATTCTGGATTAATGTTAGCAACAAGATCTTAGAGCATTCATTATAAATGAATCTTTGCCTTGTGTCTACAAAATGTTAGTGGGAGCGCCAATGTTTTCCAAGTGAAATATGTTCGGTAACATATGGAAAACAGATTTTGTTCTCACAATTAGATGAGATCAGGTTAAAAGAAATTCTCCAATGATTAACTTCAAGAAGCAACTTATGTTCTAGGGAACATGATCCACTGAGGTAGATTCAAAGGTTTCTTGGTCCTAGTCAATCGTACATATAGTGACATTTTATTGATAAATACAAGTCAGAACAATTCCAGTTCAGAATTTTTGCCTATGTCACATGGCTTAATCTCTCCAGGTTAACATGTTCAGAGCATGTGTAGAGATTAAAGTTGTGGATTGATACCATATGCTTTAACGATGGATCAATCACATATTCCATATTATGTACGATAATTGATACTGCCAGGATATATTTTATTATAGGCAGATATCAATTAACTCCAGGAGCACTGCAGGTGATGCAGTCAGAACTATATTCTTGCACATTGGTAAGTACAAATGATATGTACCTGGAATATGGAGAGGAAGGTATACTACTCATGGTGGGACACAAACTAGTAATCCTTAGATCAATTTGATCTAGTATCGCAGTTAGGCAAAGGAGATGAGTGAGTCAAGCTCATAAAAGCTTGTGGTAGCCGTACCTACAAATACCGAGTACGTTGCAACTTCTAAGGCAGCTAAGAAGCAGTTATAAATTGCAACGATTTGTTCTAGTTCTTGGATTCACGCCTAGTGAGAAAAGTATTATCATAATGAGAATTGTGATATTCTTACTAGCCAAGTTGTCAAGTTATGACAATGGACAAAAGTAATCTACTCGGGGACACCTTATCTTGAGAAGTTTTACTCGAGTTGATGAGGTTTCATATAGCAGATATGCCACACAGTGAAATCATGGCAGGACCAGCAGTTAAATCCATTACTCTGCAGAAGCATGGTATTTATCATGTGAGTAGCTAACAAGTTTAGTTAGCAAGTTGGCTCTAGTGCAAGTGGGATTGTTGAAATAGTGGGTTCCCTAGACCCAACTATTTAGTACCTTTGATTACCATATCATGTGTATAGTTAGATATGCATGATGATTTCTTACCATTATAGTGCAGACGTTTTTGTGTCCACTATAATAATGGTAATGTCCAAAGGTCAGTTGTCGTGTCGAGAGGTTATAGCAGATCCCAGGCTATAATGAGAACTTCAAGATACAATGACATTGATCTTAAATATATGTTATATAGTCTAGATACATCTTATTGAATGGACACAGTAGATGTCTGACTATCAGGTGCTGGGGGCTCATAAGCATTGAGACTTCTTCTCATGAAGTTCGCACATGGTGATCTCTAGTAGTGAGATCATGAGGACAGACCGGCCAATAGGATCACCACATGTTTTGGGTGTCATTGGTTGTTCCTATCTACGGACATGTGTATTGGTCTCCTGACTTGAGATCATTACCAATGTATATAACTTAATTACGTACTTTGATGCAAGGAGAAAACCATGGCAGTAATGTCGTGGCGAGGTAGTTTGTGTTGGGTGCGTCGTTGGTGGTATGACGTTGGTTGAATGGTCAAGAAAGGATTTGTCGCTTCCAAGTTTAGGAAGTTGTATATCTCAGGCCTGGTTGATCAGGATGGTGCCGCCTCCATAAGTCATTGGCCAAAGCAGTAGAAAGGCAAATCCATCCGGTTAGATCAAAAAATAATAAAGCAATATAAGGACGATGACACAAGAGTGCGTCCTGCATTGTGAGATATTTATTGACAAAGAGACTACAGTACACAGTCAGTGTTTGTAGGATGGTAGTCGTTGCTATGACTATACTTATCTCTTTAGGGGCCATGACGGGTTGCTAGACCCCGCTCTGGGTTTGTGAATTTTATTCACTGCTATCAAGATAAGGGCCTAGAGGGTCACACAGAATAGCGTATTCAAGAATCCGCACCTATTCCGTTGAATAGGTATATGGACATAGTGGGCCCCGCCACGGGGTCCAAACGTTGTCCAAGTTGTCGATCACCAACGGAGTTAAATAAATTAATTAATATTCAAGTTACGAATATTTGGGATTGAATTTATTTAATGTATTTACGAGTTCAGTAAATACGAGAAAATATTAATTGAACGGACATTGTTTTAATATTCAAGGTTCGTTTAATATTAAGCGGGACAACGAGTCGAGTTAAAAGGCTCAGATTTTATCACTTAATATATTTTACATATTACAAGTATGTGATAAAATAAATAAATAATATTGACGTAGTTTTAAGTCGTCATAGTTATTAATTTAGTGGACGTGGAATTAACGGGGGCCGGGGAACCCAACTGGGTAATTTCTACAATCCACTATATATAGAGGAGAGGGGCTCAAGCGCAAGTACTATTCATGCCATGTTTGGCCAGAGCTCCTCTCTCCTCCCACTTCCTAGAGAGAGAAGCTCAATATCCAAGAGCTCGGATCAAGTTTCTCCTCACCCATCGCAAGATCGTCGATGTGGGGATCGACGGGACGTCGAAGATATCGTTGAATCACCGCGCTAGCACCCGGAGTTCGACGATCGGCGTTCTCGCAGATTTTTGGAGCGCGTGTGGATGATCTAGAGGGATCCTGCTTTGGATCCTTCAAGCGACGATCGCCATCGGCTAGTAGCAGTCGACCGCGCCTTCGGATTTGAAACGAGTACGTTTCCCTTTTATTTTTGTGCTCTTAATAATTTACACGAGATCCTCGGACCTCTCCGGGGCTCGGATCGTCGGTGACGACAAGTACCGTCGTTGCGTCGACGAAAATTTTAAAATCCCCAGCCCACCGGCTTCCGCTGCGCGCCCCGGAAACCTAACATCACCAATTGATGAATCACTGATAGTTGAATAACTACATAATGAAGATGACTCAATGATAGATTAATCACTAAAAGATGACTCACTAATTGTTGACTTGTCAACATCTGACTCATTGATAGATGAAAATGACTCACCGATAGATGAAGATTACTCACCAACAAATGACTCACCGATGTCACTATTAATAGAATAAGAAATATTATTCAGAGAAGTGAAAATTTAGAAAAGTGTGGGGAATAAGTCACCATGACCTCCCAAAACACTTAACAAACATGATTTCAGAAATGGAATGGACCTAAGAGACCAATACCATTAATATAGATACCTCTCAAGACATTCTCTTCCTCGAGAATCTAGAACCCCCCCCCCTAGAGAGAAAATTAAAAATGTGTCAAAAAAACAACTCTAAGAGATTCTTATAAAGGCTCTTTCCACCAAAGGATCTCTACCATTTCCTCATAGGAATAACACAAAACCATGTGAAAACTACAAAAAGCTCCTATCTACTCTCTTTTGGGAGATACCTCTCAAAAGACAACTATCCACAAAAAGTAACCAGAGAGGCCATCTCCTAAATAGGAAAGGTCTACAACCACAAGACAAACATCATTATAAGAAAATATCTAAACATCCAATATCTTAGTGAACTAAGTGCATAAAAATGACTAACATTCCCATGTAATCTCCTCCATGTCACCATGACTTCACAAGACACAAACCAAGGGTATTTCATGATAGTGAAACTACTTCTCCTTGTGGTCTTGTATCTTAATAGGACACTACTCAAAAGACCCATCATCATTAACCTTTATATTTCTTCAATTGATGATGTTAGAGTTATTATGAGGATAAATATGGAACTATGAAATGTGAAAAACATCATGAATCCTTGTCATCTAATTATTAAGTGCTGCCTAATATGCCATGACTCCAACACAAGCCAACACCTCAAAGTTCCAAAAATAGCTGGCAGAAAGCTTACTCCAATATCCAAACCATCACTGCCCATGAAAGGGAGTCACATTCAGAAAAACATAATCCCGAATTTCAAACACCAAAAGTCTCCTCCTATGATTGGTATATGATTTTTGACGATCTAGTGCTTCCTTCATCTTCTCACGAATCACCTAAACCATCACTGTCGTGTTGTATAACAGTTCTTGCTTGAAAATTGTTGACTCTTCGATCCTAGTCCAACATAACAGAGACAACAAGGTTGGCCATACAAGGCTTAAAATGGTTCAATACCGATGGTGGAATGGATAATATTATTGAACATGAAATCTACTGAGGGTAAGTGCCTCATAAACAAACATCCAAATTCCAAAACACAGGAACACACCATGTCTACAAGATTTTGTATGACCTTCTATGTCTGGACATTTGTCTTCAGATGATAAGCAGTGATAAGGCATATATGAGAACCAAATTCATGTTTTATTCCTCTCTACACCCAAGAGTTAAAACAAGTATCGTGATAAAAAATGATCATCATAGTGACCCCATGGATTCTGAACACCTCGTCCAGATATTTCCTCTACAAAACCATTACAAAACTCGACTCCATGATTTCTATAAAGTGGGATGATTTCATCCAAAGATCCGAAACTAACCATATATCATTAAATCATCACCAAGATTGAGGTAAACTGGTATGAACGTACATCGTGATTTCCTCCCACATCCACTGAGTAATATATAATGGCTAGAGAAATCCATCAAGAACACAAGGCACAACCTTCACCTTATGATATACCAAAAATTGAAACACAAACTCTGAAACTGCACACTTCAACCCCAGACACCAAAATTGACTCATCATTTCTCAGTACATCTTTTTTACTCAATGATGTAACACAAGGGGGAACCTTGGAACTCTCTAAGAACCATATCATGTTTTTCTAATGGAACGAAAATACATTCCCCCCAAAAAACCCAGTGTTGTTCATTCTCAGACCAATAATCAGGGGCCTCTCCTCAAAAAAATCAGTCTCTTGTGACCTCCACCTAAAGATCCCCCAACTAGGAATCTTATACCTACATCACTAGAGATGACTACACCGTTACCTGAATAAGAAAAAATGTTCCTCCAATATCAACCAAATTGAGATGTAATGTTGAATGGTCTTCAATTTTACCTAGGAATAACCTAATTCACACACTACATCACTACATGACTTCGTTCTCCGTGCATCAACTGCAATATTCACCTTACCAGTAGTATTTAATATTTCAATGTTATAATCCTATAAGAACATCATCCACTGACGTTGTCTCAAGTTTAAGTCATACTGGGACAAAACATACATCAGGATTTAATGATCAGTGAAGACCACAAAGTGATCTACGATGAGGTAATATCTCTACAACATCAAGCAAAACATAACTACTACCACATTTTGATTATGGGTAGAATATTTATGCGTATGTGAACATAACTACTGAGAACTATAATAAATGACTAATCCCTTCTATATCAAAACACATCATAACCCCAAATGTAATGCATCAATGAAAATGTCAAACAGAACTCCTTCTACTGGTAGGCAATGAAACAGAACATAGAACAACTTATCCTATAGAGACGTGACATATTCATAAGACTGGTCTATTTATAAAAATTACGGATCCCTTCTAGTCAATGCTGTAAAAGGATTCACAACCTTAGAAAAATAAGCAATGAACCTCTTGTAATATAATGACAGACCAAGGAATCATTACACCTACATCATTGTCTTGGTGCTTTCCCATAACAAAACTATTTATATCCTCAATGGATCCACATATAATCTATACTGGGATACTAAATTCACCAAGAAATAGAATTCTTGAGCCCAAAACTCACACTCATTCAAATTCCCAAGTAGCCGCAGCTGATGAGTAACTCCCAAAATGGCATACAGATCCTCTGCATGCTCTTCCTCAGATATGAAGTACATAAGTATTTCATCAATGAAGACCAGCATGAACTTATCAAAAAACTCATGGAACATAACTTTCATCAACCCCCTGAACACAGTTGGATCATTTTTCACACCGAACATTATCCTAACAAACTCGTAATGCACTTGAAGACAACAGAAAGAAGTCAGTGAGATATCCACCAATTTTGCAACCATCAGATTATATTTTTCCACATTTAGATCTTTGATAACCAAATTTCACCCTTCAGTTGGCCGAATAAATCATTATTCCATGGAATAGGATGGTGATTCTTCATGTTCACTTTCTTTAAGAGACGATAATCGATACACAACCTCAAACTATCATAAGCCTTATTCGTGAACAAAATTTGTGCGCCCCTTGATGACCCACTCATCCAAACAATCCGCACATTAACAATGCATCGAGTGGTATATGAAAGTCCCACAACTCAAAATGTGTCATCCTATATAGAGACATAAAGATATGAAACGTTCCTAGCTATAGCTATGACAACCCTACTTTTTATTACACAATTAAACATAATTTATTACATAAAACTCACTTGATTCAACATAGAAGATAGAGAGGTTTAGTGTCTTTGGGGATTATGATCATTACATAACAACTTAAAGCATTAAATAAAACATATTTATTGAAAACATACAATAAATAACACTACATTCCCTCGCACTTAGCATTGCATGGGATAACCTGTGGACATGCATAAGAAAAGGGTGATCTATAAATCCCAGTTAGGGAATAATCATGGAATAACATGAGAAATACAATACATGTTAGAAAATATTAATATTAATAGAGCATGATGAAATCATAAACATAAAAGGAATGATAAATCATTATAATCATATCATGGAAATGCGGAAATAACACTTAACATGGAATTAGCATGAGCGAAGGCTCATTGAACAAGTCGCACGAGTAAACCCTCATTGCCCATGAAGAATGAGTAAAACCTAGTCACACTTGAATTAACATGGGTATACACCCATTTCACATGAAGTATCATTATACTATACTTTACCCAATGCATTGGAGCTCTATAAGGTCACACCCTTCTTAAACATTTCATTCCATGCATAAGTGTTCCACATGGATCATAAAACATCGAATCATTCAACACAATAAATTATTCCATGATAAACGAATGTGGAATACATACATGAAACTATGTAAACAACATGTAATTGTTCATAAAGGTGAATACCCTTGATAGAGTTATGGGCATGGTATTAACTACACAATTTCTTTCGCTTGGATAAGCGCAGTGCAATTTCAGCAGCATAACGACTTGACGTAAGAACTCATAGAAATGGCTGATGAGATAGAAATGGTTGTATCATAATATCTACATGACATGGACCATAAGGGGTTCATATTTTTACATTTCCAATAAAATGTAATGGAATTTATATTCAGGGTACAAAATAATTGCTTGATTGTAAATGAAGATAGAGAAATTCCTTTCGGAATTTCGGCATAGTAATGGTTGTACATGGGAGGAATTTTATGAGAGATAAAGGGGTCTCCCATCATTCAAACATAAATATGGATGTATGGAGGAGGTGCACATCCATACCCCAACATTGATAATTGATATAAAAAGGGAATATCAACGTAAATAATCTTGGGAAAAAAGGAGAAAGGATGAAAAAACCTTACATGGAAGTTTGCTTCCAAAGTCATGAGAGAGGCTTGACAGTGGTTTTTTGGGAGCTTGGGGAACCTTGGAAGGATTATAGAGAAACGTGGTTAGAGTTTCTAAAAAACCCCAAAGCCTTTTAATGATGAGGAAGTGGGATCTTTTGTAGGTTTTTATAGGAAAAGTGAAGGAATTCATTATTATTTAGGTTTGAAAAACTCACAATAAACTTATCCAAACCACAAACCAGATCATGGTTTTTGTGCATGGATTTTGTAAAAGGTAAGTGGAAGAAAATATTTTTTAAGTACAAAGTCTGAGCTTTTTAAAATAATGGGGTTGCTTATGTGGAGGTGAGTCACACTCCCAAGGAAAACAATTTAAAAAGACAAAATGTTAATAAGTATTGAAGGGTCCACTAAAACATTGTAAAATAAATCACACAAACCCAAAATCACATTATTCTAATGGTAATACATATATAGGCCAAAACATATGTTTATTGTACTTTATTACATCACTATTAGGTCATTTTGATGTGATATAACACAATATATATTTAAATGATATTTAATTTTTACCCAAAAATTTGACTATCTCCAAAAATTAATACAAATTGACCATTGGATAATTTTAAAGTCCTGATTCTTGAAATTATATTCATTTTATCTAAATAATTTTCTAAATAGGTTAATTTTTACTTCTAAAATAAAAAATAACATTTATCAAAAATTCATGGGTTTTAATGAAAATGGATTTCAAACCTTAATAAAAACTAAAATTCCATTCATAAAATTATATGATAATTTATAATTAATAAAAATTATTTTAATAATGATAATAATTTATTAAAATATTATTTAGTTCAAAAATCCATTATTTCATCCAAATATATTTATTAGTTCAACATTAACTAAAAATACTATTTGTGCATAAAAAACAATTTACAAGGTAACAATAAAATTTTCATTTTTATATACAAAAAATAATGTACATGACCATAGTACTAGGGTGTTGTTAAATAACCCCTTAAAACACCTACGTAATACTGAAGGGTGCGGTGTAAAATGGTGGCAAACTCTTGGGGTGTCTCGGATAACATCACTCGGGTGGTAATGTTTATCAACTTCCAATTTTCCTGTAGGTGGTTCCTCTCAAGATTAACATGTTCATGTTCGGCTTGAGATTTGTCATGAGTGAATCCCAATGATGCCACCTCCTTTCTGATATTATACAAATGGGCTACATATGGGGAAAGACTATTGGATGAGTCCATTGCTTCCTTTTTCTGAGTAAATTGGCTATGATAAAGCCTATATCTATACTAATCATGTGATCAATGTTCAATGTCTATAATAGAAACGATCACAATTCATAATGGTATTTTAAATTCCAAAACATAAAACAAAAGAAGTTCATTTTTTGTATAATCATTCCACCTATTATGACATTTAGTTAGATCAATAGGGATTTTCATTAATAAAAAATTTCAATGTTAGAATCTTCCCCTCTTAATTAATTTTCCCCTCGAAATTTTCATTTACCACAATTAAACAGATTTTTGTAACCCTTCTTCTTCATTTCCTCCGATTCCCACTTTTTTTCTTCACACTTTTGGTTTCACCACAACACCTTCATTAGGGAAATTTCTTTATTTCGTTGAACATCCTCTCTATGATCTGAGATCTTTATAGCTTGCTCCTCATAAGAATGATCTTCCTCTAAATATACCACCTCTAAAAAGAGGACATGTGAAGGGTCCGGTATGTACTTCATTATTAGGGATACATGAGATACATCATGTACATTGTCCATGGTAGGTGGAAGTGATAGTTGATTGGCCACATCCCCGACACGATCAAGAATCACGAAGGGGCCGATGTACCTTGGAATTAACTTCCCATTCATTTAAAACCTCATGACCTTCTTCCACAGATATATTCATAGAAATTTCATGTCTCCTTATTTAAACTCAAGGTCTCATCAAAGGTTATCTGAATAACTCTTCTGTCGACTATGGGCTGCCTTGATATGCTATTGACTGGTTTTCTCCTTCTCCACCATTTCTTTGACCATTTCTGGTCCAAGAAGATTACACTCACCGACCTCATCCCAACACGCCGGTGTTCTACACCTTTTCCCATAAAGGGATTCATATGGTGCCATATGGAAGCTCAAGTGGAAACTATTATTATAAGAGAACTCATCCAGAAGGTGATTTTTATCCCATCCTCCTTTAACGTCAATTGAACACAATCGCTGTTGGAACCATGGTCTTATATGCATGAATTGGAGTATGGTTTGTGTTTTTAGTCAATCCTTGGTGGATGTCCAGAATGTGTACTGGAAATTTGATCATATAGTCCAAGCAGAAAACAGTATTGAAGGTGGCACCATTTCCAAGTGTCTGCCAATTTTTTGGGCCTGAAAATCTAAAAATGGAGAAAAGTGTTTTTGGAAAATAAACATGAATGTTCGGTACATTATAGAGAGAAAACTTGTGAACAATATGTTTTTCAAGATCAAAACATAGCCAAATTGAAAAGGGATTAGGGTCACACAAGTTTTGGGATGGTCGCACAAGTGACCTGCGTGCTAAGAAAGGACTTGCACGCCGATGCGAAGGAGGTTTAAAAACATTCAATCCAGTTGTTCTTCATGACCAGAACATAAAAATATGGAAATGGAATGTAGGTCGCACAAGTATTGGTTGGGTCACGCAAGTGATTTGCGCTACAAAGGCTAGAGCAGTTGGAGCTATGCACCGGGACATGCGCATCGTGAGGACACTTGCGCGCCATCGGGTAGGGGGTCCAGTTTGCCTATAAATATAGGAACAACCCACCTCATTTGAAACGAAGTTAAAGATATAGATATTTTCTGAGCTCTCGTCACACAATTGGTTGTCGGGTAGCGCAACAAGAGGTTGTGCACCGTTTTTTGGCTGCGCGACCAAGGCGATTTGGGAGTTAATGGTGCAGATTCGTCCAAGTTTTGAGTTGAAGGAGGCAGTGTTGTGAAAGTGTATTGGTGTCACCTTCATGCCGATTTTGTACCACGCAAGTGACTTGCGTTCCATTCTTGAAACTTGTGCACCGGTCTTGGAGAAGCATGACAGGTGAGGATGTTGTACGCCGGTCCTTTTGGAGCTGCACGAAAACTAGAAGATTGCCCGATACCTTTGTTGCAAAGTGGGATTAGTATAAAACTGAATGTCGGACTTCAAAAAATCATATACATTCAACAGATGATGCATCATTTTGAAATGATGAAGATACCCTCACATCTATAAACTGAGTGTGACTTCACCAAGGGTAGTGAGCCAGGGTGAGTCAACAGGAGTGACCTAAGGGAAGCAGTGGGCTATCCCAGGACCTTTGTAAAGGAAGTGAGCTTGGGACATAGTGATTGTTCCCAAACAATTGTAACCCACAAATAGTGAAGATTAGTGGAATTTGGTATGACCAAAAACTTGTCAGCATATGCTCCTTGGACGTAGCCCTTAGCAGTGAACCAAGTAAAAATTGATGTGTTATCTCAGTGAATGTGAATGATTTCTTGCTGATCATATTCATCATACAGGTTTAAATAGTTTTTACCAACAAGGGAACAAGATCCTTGTTTTTAAAAGAAAAAATTGACACCCTGATTCACCCTTCCCCTCTCAGGGTGTCCGGGGGTCCTACAAGTGGTATCAGAGGGTAAAGGTTGCTGGTGTTCAATCTATCCTTTGTAATCATGGAGAATGAAGTCAATGCCTGAAGAGTCCCTCTTTTCAATGGAAGTAATTTCCAGATCTGAAAGAATAGAATGATATATCATTTAAGATATCTAGGAATGGAAGTACTATTTTCTACTGTGCAAGTAATACATGTTTCTGATCCAATAGGTCTGGCTATGACTGATACAGACAGGAAAGTTCTTGATACAGATGATAAAGCTCAGAATGCTATCACTGCAGCTCTTTCTAATCAAATATTTCTAAAGGTGATGAGTTGCACCTTAGCAAAGTCTATGTGGGATAAACTTGAAAATATATATGAAGGAGACAAAAAAGTGAAATATGTAATACTTCAAGTCCTGCACAACAGGTTTGATGATCTAAAGATGAATCCTATTGAGATTTCAGATTCAATCTTCAATCAGATCACTGAATTAGTGGAAGTAATTTGAGAGCATGGAGATGAAATCAAATACATTGACACTGTAAAGAAAATATTGCGAATACTTATTTATTTTTAAAATGAAATGGTATTAGTCCTTGAAGAATGAGATCTCTCTAAACTATCTCTAGATAATCTGCTAAGTAGTTTGGTGGCATATAAGATGAGAGTCAAACATGAAGATGCTACGACTCGTGTTAGCAGGGAAATGAAATTCAATGCCAAGTACAAAATCAAAATTTCAGAAGATAGTGGTGATGAAGATGATGAGGAAAAAGAAATTCTTTCTCTTATTTCCAAGAAGCTGATCATGGGAAAAGGTAAATTTAAGGGTAAGTTACTTCTGGCATGCTTTCGCTGTGGATGAGTTGGGAAAGTTGCCTCTCAGTGCCAAAGAATGTTCAATAATTAAGAAAGTGAAGAAGAAGACACTGACATGCCTCAAAAAAGGTATTTCAAAAAGGGAGACTTCAAATCTGGAAAGAAGATACAGAAGAAGAGTTTTTTCTGTGAAGAGGAAGAGGATGATATTGATTTGTGTGAAGAAGAAGAACCTGAATCTAAAACTGGAAACCATGCTTCCATGATGGCTACCGTTGAGAAGTTATAATCCTCTATCGATAAAGACAAAGACAATCATGAGACTCATAATTGTGATCCCATGTTGAAAATTATGGATTCCTTTTCAAAGCTTGACAAAAAATACAAGATATGTAGTAAGTGGAAGGAAATGGTGAAAGAATTATCAGAATATGTGGATGAGCTTGAAGCTGAAATTGAATGACTAGAAGAACTAGTGAGAGTTAAATATTCAATATTTGAAAGCATAGATGAAATTGTAGAATTGGATATTAAAATTTAGGAACAAGAAAAGGTCATCAATGACCTAACCTCTCGACTAGAAAAAAATCCAAGACTGTTGAGGGTCTTGAGGAGGAAGTTTTTAATATTAGGAGTAAACTTGAGACTCAATAAATTGCAATAGAATCAAGGGGGAAAATACAGCTTAGAATATTTTCAGATGAAGAATTACTGGCAAGATCCAAGAGTTGTTTATATGGGGTTGGGAAAATCTTGAGTGATCAAAGACCTGCTTGCATGGGAAAGCATCTAATTGGCTATGAAGCTGAGACATCAACTGCTAGAAGTAAAGAGATCCAAAATAAATACAAGATGAAATTTGGACATATTGAAACATTTCCTAAAGTTCAGAAAGAGTAACCCTCAATACAAACTAAAAGGGGAACTGAAAATTATCCCTAGACATTCAGAAATGACAGGCAGTCCAACTATTCTCCCAAGGAAAAAAGTATGAGGAGAAATTCATGTGAGAATACATTTCCTGTAAGAACACAGTTTTTGGCTGTAAAAGACTTTGGAATATTCTTGATATTATTCCAAAGAAGTTCCTTCAGACGGCGTGCAATTCTGATCCCTGGTGTGGCCGAAATTACCTTTTCAGTGCGTTCACACAGAGAACGCCAAATAAATGGGATAAATCCTAAATGGTGATCTGGACCAGAGATTGGATTGTACGGATGGGTCCGTAATGGGGTGTTTACTCTAGGAACGTCATAAAACTTGTCAGCATAGGACGTTTGGACCCCTCACCCGCTATTGGAACGTTAAATGGATAACTAAATTAACTAATTTATTTGTTTAATATTGAAACGCAAGTATATCATAAACGGTGGATCGGATTGGAAAACCATAGGCACCGTTGAGTTCAGAGTGTGCTGTTTACCCTTGGAGGGGTGTAAGTTTCACGGGCGTGGGCCGTTTGTGAAAAATGGCCCCAGGGGGCGTTTTTTGTAATTTGGCGGCTTTGGGCGATCAGTTTTATAACTTTTGAATGGGAAATCAGATTAAATTTTCGAGGCCGCCATTGTGCTCGGGAGGTGTTTTTTGGACTATGGGATGCTTAACCTCGACCCCTCCAGGGGTTTGGGTTCGGGGCGGTGGGTGGGTGGTTAAGTGTGTTTCTATTTAAACACTTAACCCACCCTCTCTCTCCCCCTTTCTTCATATCATGGCAGGATCTCCTCCTCAATCCTCTCCTCCTCCACTCCTGCGAGGTGGGTCCGGCGAGGTAGCTCCAGCAAGGTGGCCGTTCGACGGCGAAGTTCCAGGAAATTCCCACGAGGTAGGGTTTTGTTGCGTTTTTCTGTCCTGGACCTCCTTTGAACCTAAATTATATCCTCTATTTGTTGTTTGATCTTCGAACAAAACCCAAGGATGCATGGTATAATTTATGAGATTTCTATCTCCCTTTTTAGAATTGAAATAAATGTTCGGAGGAGGCCGCAGTAGCTCATCGATGTTTGTGGGTTTTCAATGTTTCTGGCAGGCTTCTCTTTTTCCGGTGAGCTCCAGCGGCGGCGGCTCCTCTTCCAGGCAGCGGGGCGCTCGACTTTGGCAGCGGCACGACGAGGTCCAAGAGGCGGCTTCGGCAGTGGGCTCTGGCGGCCTTCGGCATGGCAGCAGGATCCTCAGGCGGTGGCCGTGCGCGCCAGCGAGGGGGACAGCCGGGGGCACAATCGTGCGACCCCGCGGGGAGACAGGACCCGCCGATGGCGGGTCTCCGTGCGGACGTGACCGGCCAGCTGGCTTGTCGTTTGAGCGACCCGCACGCTGCGCGGGTATCGCGGGAGACAGCGGGCCGCTGTGCGGTGACCCGTGGGTCCGGCTGGGCGGGGTCTAGGTGGCTGGGTAGTGGTCCCAGTGGTCCGGCCGGAGCGGGGTGGACCGGCCGGACCGGGCTGGTCCGGCCCAAGGGGGTCCCCCCCTTTAAAATGTTTGGATGACCATATTTTGAGATATGGGCGTCCGTTTTGAGAACCGTCAGTGGCGTTAAGACCCTGGGCTCGGGGCAAAGCTTTCCATGTTGGTTTCGGGAATTTCAGCCGAAGTTGACGTGTGGGCCCCACATGTTGTATTTTGAGCCGCGAGCAGTGTATATCGACTTTCTCATCTGGCATCTATTCAGGGCGTGCGAGCAGTCGATTCTGGATGTTCTTCCGAGGGGATTGCAATAGTTCGATCTTACCTCTCTAATTCCGCACGATGGTGCAGGACCCATGAAGGCTATTTGGGTGTTAACGATGATTTTTTCCATCTCTATCACTAGGCGACCATTTTGGAAACGTGAATAGTCCATCTCCTGTAATTTTTTGAGAGGATCACAACGGTTCGATCCGTTCGTTGGGTTTCGGGACTGGGGTGTGCATCCCACGAAGCGCTGCTCATGTGTGATGTGCTAGAATGCATATTTTCTTTCGGATATCTGTTCCACTCAAGAGAGCAGTATTTTGGACGTGTTGTTTCAATGGGATCTCAATGGTATGATGCGCCCGACTATTTTCGAGTCCGAGGCTCGGGATCACAGGACGCCGTTCAGGCGTGAGGCGGTGTTGGTGACTTTTCCGTCGGATATCTGTTTGATGCGAGTAAGTAGTCTATCTCGCATGTCATTACATGAGGATTACAATGGTATAATCTATTCAGGTGAGCGGAGCCTCTTACGTGATCTTATTAATTGTGGAAATATGGAAGGTGACCCGGTACCAGTTCTTCTACCATGTTTTTAGCGGACATTTGGCGGATGATCACATGCACTCCTGGGAGAGTGAGGTTGGTTTCTAAAGAGATTGGGTTGGTTGTGCCTCATCTGTTTAGGTGGCAGGTCAGAGTTGTTACGTTACACCTTCACGTTGACGTTGAGTGCCTGGTGCACGTTATCCTTTGGGCTAGAGACGTGGTATACACTGGGAGTATATGGGAGTGTTGGGAGGTACATGTGGATGTTGGTACCAGAGAATGTTTGTGCGCTTGGTTGGGCTTAACTTGGGGCCACACGTCATGTGAGACTGGTTGCGCCCAAATTTACCCTACTGGTAAAAGCGGTCGTTGATGTACAAGTAGGGATCGAATCCACAGGGACCGAAGAAGTAACCTTGAGACGCTATGATTTATTGATGGATTGGCTATGAAGTGGCCAACTTTGAGGTAGATTGATTTGAAGAAATATTTATTTAAATTAAAGAACAAAAACAATAAAATTACTTGAATTAAAACAACTAATTAATGTGAGTTGATCCTAGGTTGTCTCTTGGGCTTGATTGGATGTATTTGTTTTTCATTTGATTTTATGTTCATCGGTTCAAGAGGTATCCATTAAATGAAATAATTCTTCAATATCATTCTCCGATTTAATTCTTACACAATTTCAAGGCTAATCACCAATTCACTTAGAGGATCAATTAAATGAGCACTCCAAGGAATTGGATCGTACTAGCACTCAAAATGTATCGTCGTTAAAGTCGGTGAAGACAAAGAAGAAGATAAATCAAAGAAAGGAACTCTTAAAATAAAGAAAAAATTTAAGAATTTAAGAACATCAAATAACATTCAATCCAACTCATGGAACTCCCTAGGATCAACCCATAATAGGTTAGCCCTCCATTGATGATATTCTATCAATGGAAGCAGGTAATTGACTTAAAGAAGCGGGATTGAAGAAGAAAGGAAAAAAACATTAATCAAAATGAACACTCCACCGTTGTGTGATGAACTCACAAGTGCGGGTGTGAATAAATTCACACTACGATTCAACGGTATCAACGTGTGAAGAAAAGGAAAATAATAAGTGAAGAAGAAGAAGACATTTTATTAAAATAATAAATGTGAATGAAAAACTTACATTAGAAAAATTGATGATGCCATTACAAAACGAAAGCGGGAAATTACAATTGAAAGAAGAACTTGAATTCAAAGGCAAATGTTAGATTCAAGGAAAAATGTTAGATGATTATTTCATTCACCACCATCTCCTTATATAGGCATATTAGGAGCCTTAGGTCCACCCCCAACATTAAATTCACCACCCAAAAATTAAGAGAGTCAAAAGGAGGGTGAATAATCAAAAGGAAATTGACGTTTCAAAGTTGACCCGGAAAACTGTCCAGATTCGTCCTCCATTTTTACGTGTGCGTTTGGCACTTCATATGGCCGAATCCGAAGGTGCCATAAATATAAATTATCTTCATCCATGTGTCTTCTAGAAGCTCTCAAAATCGCAGGAAATTTGGCTCATCCGTTTGGAAGTTATGGTCGAAATGGTGGGACGGATTTCTGTGCATTAATGACGAGTCCACCATTTAAATCTTAACTTCATACCCCTTTGTTTGATGGGCCTTAGGCCCATTATGCTTTTTCTAGCAAGTTTCTGCCTTCAGGCGCAAAATTATTCATCTTCCTTTGAGATTCATCCATCGGACCTAAAAGATAAAATGTTCCAAACAAAGTGATCAATCATATACCAAAATTTCAAATTAAAATGAAGAATATTGTAATTTCCACAAGCAAATTATTGAGTGGACCCAAATTGACATTTTAAGCATGAATTGCACAATGATGGGAAATGAAGTTCAATTTCTGAATTGGACTAAAATTGATGTTTATGAACTTTTAATCACATTAATATTAAGATCTTAACAATGAATATTAGCCACTTTCAGTGACTAATCACACCCCCCAACTTGAGTTTTGCTAGTCCCGAGCAAAATAAATTACAAATATGAAATCCAAATCCCCTTTTCCAAAAACATTTAAATACACATTACTCAACCAAATATCTAATACCAAAAAAAATTATGAAAACCCATCAAAATAATTTAAAACAAGCTAGGTCCATAAGCATATCCCAAGCCCAAGCCCATTCCTTTGTTCAAATTCATCGCCACATTTCATCCAATTCCAATTAAGCATGATAAAGTGTTGTGCATCATAAAAGATATGGGGCCCATTTTATTGTTCAAGGGGAAAAAAATGGAAGCGCTAGGTGGGAATCACATTAAACCTTAAGATGAGTATCCTTTTTTTGATTTTTTTTGATTTTTTTAACCACAATAGATATGAAAAGACTAAATCTGGGCAAGACAACTATGGAGTCATGATACCCAAGTGTCGGACGCCACGCATTTTGTCAATTTCATGCTCTACAATAGAGATATAAAGCCTAACTCTGGGTAAGACAACTATGGAGTCACGATCCCCATGTGTCGGACGCCACGCATTTGGACAAAACATTGCTCTATGTGGTCTTTTTTTATTTTTATTTTTTGTTTTTTTTGGATACTCAAATTAAACTAAAAGTGACCCCAGAACCCTATGCTATAATGAAAGGGACCCAAGAACTCAAATTTACACCCATGATCCAGTAGACGTGCTTTGTGGCATTTTTATTAAGAGGATGAAAATGTAAACTTTGAAAAATCTCATTAGACAACCGCACTTTCCAAAAACTATTCTCATGAACTTAAACTTGCATTAAAATCAGAATCAAGGCATGCAAAATTTATTTGATATCCAATTTTAGAGTTTTCAGTGTGTGTTATCATGTTTATGGTTAATGGAATTTTTCTTTTCATGCATGTTTTTTTAAAAAAATCATTTTTATCTCCCCCCAACTTAGAATGACACTGTCCCCAGTGTTTAAAGAATAGAAAAGTTAGAAGGGGGTAGGAGAAGAGTTCAATGAAGAAATTTAAAATGAAAATCATGGAATGAAGTCACCTGGTGGTTGATGATGATAGCACATGCCATAGTCTCCCTTCAATCCTGGATTTGAGTCTCAGCGGCTTGGATGGTGGTGAATGGATTTTCCTTATGGATTTCAACATGTCCTTTTTTTAACCTATAAAAAAACAAAACAAAATAAACTGATGATACATTGTCTTCTTTATATTTTTTGGGTAAGGTATTACTCAGAGATCACGCCACGTGACACGGATGAATATGGCGCTCCCCTTTCATACCCATCCTTACCCATAAAAGAAGAACAGGTCAACAGTATATGGTAATTTATTATAAGAAAAAGAAAATGATTCAAAATGATTAGAAAACATGAAAACCATGGGTTGCCTCCCATGCAGCGCTTTTGTTTAACGTCGTTGGCTCGACTTTTACCCCCCAACTTATCCAATTCCAACTTTCAGCATTTTAATTAACCCATATTTTTCCACTTCATCTTGATTGAGATTGATTGTTTTTTTAGAATCTTTTCCTTGTATAAATCCATGTTCTAAAATAAATATGAAGATACAAGGAATGTCAGAAATGGTTGATCTAGTTGCATTTTTTTGTCTTGCCTAAGACGTCAAGGTTCAATCTAACATTATTTCTTTCATGAGAAGAATGAATGAATAAATTATGGTCGTGGGTATCACCTATGATGTAATTCTTGTTTGGGGAATGAAGGATGATGATTTTGAGTTTTGGTTGATTGCATTTTCCTAATGAAGATTTGCAATTTGAATGAAAGTCAGTTTCTCCCCCAAAAATTTTAGAAAGAATTGGTTCCGTTTGAAAATATGATTCATCCCCAAAAGTGTCTAGTTGAATTTCAGGAGTGTGTATGGGCTCAATGTTTGGTATTTCTCCCAATTTTTCAGTGATTGGTGATTCTAAAAAATCATTTTTGGTGTAATATTCTAGACATTCAATCCTTAAAGAATAATTTCCCTCTTGTGAATTCATGAAATCAATTTCATCCTGATTTAAATACTCATTAACAATTCCTTCATGTTCTTTATCTTGAATTTCAACATTACCTGACCAAATTTCTTCATTATCCAACTCTGTATTCCAAGATTTTAAAGTGGGTTGTTTACTAAATTCACATGAGTTATGTGGGAAACAAGATTCTTCTATAAGTGAAGTGGAAAGTACATCCTGAGTGGGAATGGGTTCTTCATAAGTCTCAATGCTTTGTAGTTCTTGTCTAAAACTTAATACCTCTGAATTCATTTTTTCCATTTGTTCACACAATTTTTGAAGAATTGTTTCAGGATTAGTATTGATAGATGTTTCGACATCATGGACTTCCCCATTATTCATCTTTTCAATCATTCTTGATAGGTATGGAAATTGATCTTTTAAACCTTCATCGTTACAAATTTAATTCTTGTTATCAGGTATGGTGTATTCATTCAAAGGTTGATTAAAAAAGGTTGGTGATTCCCAATGTGGATTTTCAAACAGATTCCATCCTGAGTTTGTGAAGGGATATTGTTGATGATACTCCATTGGAGTTGAAGGAAATTTGGATTTGAATTTTTTTGGGCACACGAAAATAGAAAGGGGAAAAGAAAAGAGAAATATAGGTTAGAAAAGAGAAGTTAGGTGAGAATAGAAGGTGGGTGTCTAAGAAAACTTACTTTGGTCCCCGGCAACGACGCCAAAATTTGGTTGACGCCCAAATTTACCCTACTGGTAAAAGCGGTCATTAAAGTACAAGTAGGGATCGAATCCACAGGGACCGAAGAAGTAACCTTGAGACGCTATGATTTATTGATGGATTGGCTATGAAGTGGCCAACTTTGAGGTAGATTGATTTGAAGAAATATTTATTTAAATTAAAGAACAAAAACAATAAAATTACTTGATTATTTCATTCACCACCATCTCCTTATATAGGCATATTAGGAGCCTTAGGTCCACCCCCAACATTAAATTCACCCCCCAAAAATTAAGAGAGTCAAAATGAGGGTGAAGAATCAAAAGGAAATTGACGTTTCAAAGTTGACCCGGAAAACTGTCCAGATTCGTCCTCCATTTTTACGTGTGAGTTTGACACTTCATATGGCCGAATCCGAAGGTGCCATAAATATAAATTATCTTCGTCCATGTGTCTTCTAGAAGCTCTCAAAATCTCAGGAAATTTGGCTCAGCCGTTTGGACGTTATGGTCGAAATGGTGGGACGTATTTCTGTGCATTAATGACGAGTCCACCATTTAAATCTTAACTTCATATCCCTTTGTTTGATGGGCCTTAGGCCCATTATGCTTTTTCTAGCAAGTTTCTGCCTTCAGGCGCAAAATTCTTCATCTTCCTTTGAGATTCATCCATCGGACCTAAAAGATAAAATGTTTCAAACAAAGGGATCAATAATATACAAAGATTTCAAATTAAAATGATAAATATTGTAATTTCCACAAGCAAATTATTGAGTGGGCCCAAATTGACATTTTAAGCATGAATTACACAATGATGGGAAATGCAGTTCAATTTCTGAATTGGACTAAAATTGATGTTTATGAACATTTAAACACATTAATATTAAGATCTTAACAATGAATATTAGCCACTTTCAGTGACTAATCAGGGACCCATGTGCGTGTCATGCTTTGCTTTACGTACTTTTGACCTCTCGCGACGTAGAGGGTTCCTCTGTTCTTGTTTGTTAACCAAAACGGTTGAGTTTTCCCCTGGTTCTATTCTCGTTTGGCCAGCAGAGATGGTTTGGTTCTTCTATTTCTTCTGTTGCGAGGGGTTTCTATATCGTTCCCTTTCACCAGACTACATCACCATTTGAAACTACTGGTGTTCGTACAGTGTGTGTGTTCTCCCCACATTCTCGGATGAGTTTTCTCGGTCCGCTTCGACAGTGACTCAATAGATTAGAGAGGGGTCGCCTTGTGAGGCCTGGGGAGATTCTCCGTTCACTCAGTGTTCCCTGGTAGACTTCTTGTGGATTCAGTGTGACCAAAACTTTACGCCGGCACTGATCCTATACCCAGGAGGTTGTTTCCATAAGGGCTGAGGCTGTTTCCAGCAAAGATGATGTTGTTTCTAGCAGGGCCTAGGTTGTTTACAATAGGGTTGAGGTTGTTACCAGTGGGGTTGATGTAGTTTCGATTAGGTCTCGCCAGTTATGCCATTCAGTAGGGATGGCCAGTACAATAGTGTTTACCTAGCAGTACCATCTAGCAGGGATGACCAGAGTAGTTCTGGGTTTACCTCCAGCATGGCTGGGCAGTGGTCCCTGATGTCAGGCTTACCTCCAGCTGGGCTGGGTAGTGGTCCCTAATGCCGAGATTACCTCCAGCTAGGCTGGGCAGTGGTGTCTGATGCCAGGCTTACCTTCAGCTGGGCTAGGAAGTGGTCCCCAATGCCGGGTTACCTCCAGCTGGGCTGGGCAGTGGTCCCATTTCCGACTTTAGTTGGGTCGACCACTAGTGGATTACCTTGTTACGGGATTGGGTAGTGCGGCACCCATCGATTCTTATCGGGCTTCCCTATAGTGGGTACCCGTCGACTTCCAGGGACCCTCTAGCGGGGCTGAGAAGGGGGTCGCCTATCGACTTTGATCAGAACTCTCGACTGCGGGGTAGTGACGAGTTGTGGTTTGATGTTCCCCTAGAACTCTCAAGTACGAGGGGCACTTTCCCCATCGAGACGCGTCCTTGTGACATGACCTAAAACTGTGCAGGAGAGTCAGTGCCACCCAATGCAGATATTGTCGATGTGCGGTGGTTTGAGCAACTTGACATGTAGTTTTGGGCAGACGTGTGGGTTGCTAGGCATCAATGATGTTTACTTCTAGGACTGTTGGAAGCACACATTACTTGGGCTGAGCTACGGAATGGAGATCCCCTTTCTATCGTGTTCGGGCTTCTTGATTGAGCATATGTATATGTATATAACTTGTTATAGTACCCACTTCTTGGGTTTGTTTACCCTCTTTCCAAGAGAGGCGAAGACGCACGGTGTATGCCAGGTGCTTTCCGTGTCTTGTTTCTCATGGTTGGACGAGTCTATTGTCCTGCTATAGGTATCAAAGACTCAACAGGAAGTTCATCTTCTCACCGTTTCCAGCTCCTTGTGTCTGGATGAGTCTACCTTCTTTCCTCTTGTTGGGTTGAGCTGGACTCTCTACTATTACTCTTTACTGTACACTCGGTTGTACTCCTTTACTTTTCCCGTTCACTCTACTGCTCACCCTTTGGTACCTCCTTTTTTTCTCCCTCGAGCCTTCAAGGTATCCTATTAAGTATTTTATACTCACCCCTACATGGGCTTTACCCACACTTGGTGTGCCCTTCCAGACGCCGGACAGGTGTAGCGTGACTTCATAAGAGCTTAGGATTTCAAGAGAGTGGACCGCGTGTGGTGGTCGGAATCGGGTTCCATGTGGGGGACCCATCCAGCTGCTTTACTTTTTGTTTACCTGTTGCCGGGTTGTGGCAATTTTCTAGTCGGGTGTGTGTTCTGCCCCTTTTCGTTTTCAGTTACTTTCATCACTTTCTTTGTACTGTTAGAGGTCTATGCACTTGTCGTTTATTTATAGCAGTTTCCCTTTTACATTACTTGTCTTTTCATTTACTCTGCACTTCTGTATTTAGTGTGCTGCTTGTGTGTCTACAGGTACTCAGGAAGAGGCCTCCCCGAGTTGTTTAGCCTTCGGCGCTTGTCGCCAGCCGCTAGCCAATGGAGGCGGGCTTGGGGTAGTTGCGGCTCGTGCCCGGGTTGGGTCGGGTCATGACAAAGTGGTATCAGAGGTGGTTTGTTACTTGGGACGCTATTCAGATGCCCCTAAAATAAAAGGAATTGGTTGGGAATTAGGGAAACAGAGTTTACATGTCTCGAGAGCAGCTCTCAGGCCTAGGAGTCTAGTGATGGTGCAGCGGCCGACATATCCATTCACCAGGACCTTGATAACCCACTTGTCAACTCGGCCTGCTGAGACACTTGTTGCAGGGAAAAATTTTGTTTGTGTATCACATAGGATTGAGTATTTGACTGTCCTTCTTGAGTCAGCTCCAAATTATTGTTATTGCTATATACATATGTGCTCATCTGACTGTGGAACTTTTTGATAATATTCAGGATGTCTCCGCGAAGACAACCAGCCAGGATACCAGCTTTGGTTCGTGACGACAACCCCGTGAGCTATGAGGCCACAGTCCCAGACCCATCATGCGAGCCCCTTTCTCCGGGTGGGTTGGTAGCAGCACCCCCACCTATTGAGCAGCAGACAGCTTCAGCAGAGAAGACGGGGCTTGAGCACAGGTTGAGTGCCCTATGTGACTTCCAGCGGTAGAGACCGTTGAGGTTCAGTGGTGAGCCAGACCCTCAGGTAGTAGAGGTTTGGCACGTGACAGTGGTTTTCCTTTTCAGGTCTGTGCAGACACCGACAGATCTTATGGTTTCTTTGGCCGCCAACCATTTTCATGGAGCATCTTGGCATTGGTGGAGTCAGGTGACTCAGTTTCTTGACGAGTCATCACTTTCATGGGGTGACTTTCAGTTGTTGTTGCATGAGGAGTTTTCCCCTCCTGCTTGCACTCCATTCAGATTCAGGAGCTCGTTCTGATTCAACAGGGAGGGATGATGGTGGTTGAGTATGTGACTAGTTTCGCAGACCGTGCATGCTTTTACCCAGACAAGGTCCAAGACGACAACATCCAAGCACGAATGTTTGATATGGGTCTCTGCCGAGAGATTCGTTCTATCATAGGACCCTTGGGAATTTCCACATATGTCGGGGTGCTAGAGCAGGCACTGGTGACAGAGAGATTCCTGTCACGTTCTAGAGTTGGTGGTGGCAGCAGGCACGTTGGAGTTGAGACTTTTGCCGCAGCTAGCGGGCGTCGGCAAGCAGAACCTTGAAGTAGGTGGCTTTCTGACAACCAGACTCAGGGGCGTGGTCATACACCACAGTGGCACCAGAGGGCACCCGTGCAAGCCAGAGAGATTCGGTGTTATGCTTGAGATGGGAGAGGTCACCTGGAACGGGACTGCCTGACCAGATATGCTGAAAACATCGGGTAGGCAGCAGGTGCACCACCATGGAAGAGGATGCGCCGTGATCAGAGTAGTACCCAGAGAGGTGGTGCTAGTAGAGGAGCAGGATGATCTGGTATTGGGGGAAGAATTTATGAGGTCTTCTCATCACCACTAGGCAGTCCACGACAGGCTCCGAGAGCTGACAGTTGGGACCGCGAACAGTCGTTAGCTTTGGATGTCTACGATCTTGTAGAGCATGAGGTGATAAGAGGTACTCTCTACAGCGCTTCTACTCCTTTCAGTAGAATTGTTATAATTTTTCTGTGGAATGCTTTCCTCCCAGCTCCTTGCTTGAGGTGTTACCAGGGTGGCATGGGGAATCAGTGTAACCCTGTGTTGGTATGATAAATGGTGTGGGACCTTTTTCTATAGTCAATGGTGACAATTCCATCACTTTCCGAGCATGTAAGAGATTCTTTGTTGGGAGAAATCGACTGTGAAATATTGCGTGACCAGATAACTTTGGGTGTTTCAACATAGGGATATTCGGAAGGAGGAAATCACGAGGCCTTGTTCCAGGTGAGGCCATTGATTCCAGTCATAGCGTGCGACGTTGGGGTTCGGTCGGGGAGGTGAGCTACCCCCAAGAGCCTTTGGGAAGTTTGAGACCGTGCAAAGGGATGGTGAGGTTCCCTACCGCCTTTCCCTAACCCCAAGGTCGGGTGTGGGTGCACGACGTATCCCGTGTTGCTTACCTAAGGAGATATTTGGTTGCTTCTATGCACATCATCGGCGAGGGTAGATCTCACGTGAACAGATCAAATCCTTTGGTCTGTGTGCAGTGGCGTAGAGTTGTGCAAGAGTTCTTCAGGGTACGGGAGAGCCAGGTGTGGGCTTAGTACCCTGAGTTGTTCCCTGGTTTTTCTTTTCATGGATGCAAATCTTGAAGGAGAGAATGATGTGAGAACCCAGTTTTTGGCTATAAAAGACTTTGCGATATTCTTGATATTATTCCAGAGCAGTGCCTTCAGACGACATGAGATACCAAGCCCCGATGTGGCCGGAATTAGGATTCCAGTGAGTTCACACAAAGTACACCAAATAAATGGGATAACTCCTAAACGGTGATCCAAATCAGAGATCTGAGTAGGTAGATTGGTCCGTAATGGGCTGTTACCCTATAAATGTCATAAAACTTGTCAGCGCAGGACGTTTGGACCCCTTGCCCGCTATCGGAACGTGAAACAGATAACTAAATTAATTAATTTTTTGTTTAATGCTGAAACACATGTATCACATAAATGGTACCTCGGATTGGAAAATTGAGGGAAACTTTGAGTTCGTTGTGTGCTGTTTACCCTAGGAGGGCTACATGTTTCGCGAGCACATGCCGTTTGTGAAAAATGGACCCAGGGGCATTTTCGTAATTTGGTGGATTTGGGCGTTCACTTTTACAACTTTTGAACGGGACCTCGGATTAAAATTCCGAGACCGCCGTTGTGCTCGGGTGGTGGTGTTTGGCCTAGGGGATGCTAAACCTCGACCCCGCCGGAGGTTCGGGTTTGGGCCGGCGGGTGGGTGGTTTTGTGTGTTCCTATTTAAACACTTAACCCCCCCTCTCTCCCCATTTATTCATCTCATAGAATGAGCTCCTCCTCCATCCTCTCCTCCTCCACTCCGGTGATGCGGCTCTGGAAAGGCAGCTCCGGCAAGGCGGCGGTTTGGCGGCGAAGCTCCGGGCAACGCCCACGAGGTAGGGTTTTTTTGCGTTTTTCTTTCCCACACCTCCATTGAACCTAAATCATATCCTCGAATTGTTTTTTGATCTTCAAAGAAAACCCATTGATGCATAGTATAATTTATGATCTTTCTATCACCCTTTTCTGAATTGAAATCAGAGTTCGGAGGAGGCCGCAACAGCTCATCGAAGATTGCGGGTTTTCAATGTTTCTGACGGGTTTCTCTTTTTTCGGCGAGCTCCAGCAGCTGCAGCTCCTCTTCCAGGAGGCGGGGTGCTCGAATTTGGTTGCGGCACAGTGAGGTCCAGGCGGTGGCTTTGGCAGCGGGCTCCAGCGGCCTTTAGCATGGCTGCATGGTCCTCAGGCAGCGGCCCTGCGCAACGACCAGGGGGACAGCCGGGGTCATAGGCGCGCGACCCCACGGGGAGACAGGACCTGCCGATGGCGGGTCTCCATGTGGACGCGACCGACCAGTTTTCCGGTTGGTGGAGCGACCTGTGCGTATCCCAGGTCTCTCGGGAGACGTTGGGCCATTGTGCGGCGGCCCATGTGTCACGACCCGTCCTCAGGACCCGTGCCGTGACTAACCCAAGGCCGTGTTCCATAGGGCAGGGGCTGGAGACTATCACCAAGGCATAAATCCCGAAAAAGGGGAAGGCATTGCCTTAATAAAGTAAACAAACACCACAGAGTAAGCAAGAAGAAGTAAACACTAAGTAAAACTGGGTACAAAAGAAAGTGCTGAAAGGTAAATGAGCTAGAATACAAACCTAATAGAAAAGTACAACTACAACTGAAAGTAAAGTAAAACTCAAAGAACAACAGCTAAAAGGTTACAAGCCACTCCTAGATCATCCTCCGGCTTCCTACCTGATGGGTAGGTACTGATCTCCTCCTCAGCACTCCACGTTCGTCCGAATCCTCTGGGTACCGACTCATCGTGAAGTCCGCCTCTGCGCACCGTCTTGACGTGATATCCACCTCCGGGCACCGACCCGTCTTGAGATCCTCCTTCGGGTACCATCTACCTCTACAAGCCACAACCTCGATCATTGATTTCCATCGTCTGCAACCAACACAACGTAGTGAAGGCGAAGCCTGTGCAGGTGTGAGTATATGATTCTCAGTAGGGTCCCCGTGATCCCCGGAGGTCTCCCAGAATCCTCAAAAGATAATCCACAAATGAAATATTCAATCACGAAGTAACATCCAACACTACTTAGGTATATTCCCATACATATACCTAAGTAATCAATTCCAGTTCGGCTCCAACATTCGAGACCAAGTTCGATCACGTCCACACAGGATAGTACAACCCAATCCACACAGGAAAGCACAACCCAATCCACATTGGAAAGAATGTCAATAATATCGAAGATAATGATTGCAATTCAAGACACAACTCAAATAGGTATACATCATTTGTAAAGAAAAATGAGATGATCAGATGTAGTTACTGATTCATCTAGAAGGGACCCATGTAGGATACAAGTACTATAGTCTTCACTGCCGAACCCATGGAGGATTCAGTACGATTGTTGTCGTCACAGAACCCACAGAGGATTCTAGTACGAAAGTCTTCACCATTGAACCAATAGATGCTAGGTAACTCCTCCTCTATTGAGTACAGTGGGCCTGCAACTACAACCAAGCGCATCCCACTAACCATGGACTTCTGTAGTACTCCACCTGTCGAGTACTGTGGGCCTGCTGCTATAACCAAGCGCTTCCCACTATGGGAATGCCGCTACAACCAAGTGCTCCCCCTCAGAGGATATATAGGTACTCCTTCTGTTGAGTACCGCGGGTCTACCGCTACAACCAAGCACTCCTCCACCTTGGTTCTGCTGCAACAACCAAGCGCTCCCCACTAGGCTATCCGAAATACTCTGAGTCGATCGATTAGCAGTCGTCATGTCTCATCCAGCTCTAGGGATTCCGCACACAGCACGCTCGTTCCAGGAGGGTCCGCTCCACAATCCATGAGGTTGATACATCAACTATCACATAGACTAGAGTTGATGTATCCCAAGGTTTTGTCTCATCGACAGGAGCACAACGTGACAGATGGCGCGTCAATCGAACGCCCGGTCTGAGTGTTATTAGCGTTTTAATCCCAGGGGCCCGATTTGTTTCGTGTACGAACCAAACCAACCGTATCTCAACTATACCTCGAACTCACATAGGTTATACTCATAGGGACCATTTCTCAACGTCATCACCAACACCGCTGACGGTTCATCAAATGGATGTCCGGTCTGAAAGTTAACGACTTTTTCGTTCCAGGGGCCTAGTCGGATTTTAGGTACAATTCAACCCGGCCATACTCCAACTACGTCCAAAACTTAGGCGGAGTAAGCCAAAGGTCCTTATCACTAAGAAGAATCCAACAAAGTTGATGGCACATCAATCAGATGTCCGGAGCTCAAGTTATAGGCGTTTCCACTCCGAGGGACCGGTTGGTCTCGTGTTCGAACTAACCCGAACATACCCAATATTCTCTGAAACCTTGACTATAATATTCCGAAACGACCATCTCGATCCAAGGATCCCAATGCATCTGACGGTGCATTGAACGGAGGTCTTTAGCCCAAGTTATGGGCGTTTGAACGAGACTGACTGAAAAGATGGGGTTCAGGCCCGGCCCGATACCCCCTGGGTCGACCCGACTCGGGTCGGGTCTGGCCCGGCCCAGCGGGAGGCCTGGACCAGTGGGCGTGGTTCAGCCCAGCCCGGCCTGCATGGCCAGTTGGCCTGGCGCAGGCGCGACCCTGCGTGGCCATCTCAGCGCTGGCTGAGTTGTCGCGGAAGGGGGGGGGGGGGCGCTGCCCCCCTGTTATAAAATGGCAGCCCCCACATGGGGGCCGCTCCTTTTTCCAGCCGGGAGTTATGACCCACGACCCTCTCCGAACGGCCGACCTGGATGGGCGGCCGATGTTTCCGACTCGAGACCCCGCGGTCCCGCCCCTCTGACGCGCCGGTGGCCGGAAGTTCTGGCCGCCACTCCCTGCTCTGCCGTGGCCCAAGGCTGCTGCCTCTTCGTGCTTCTCCGGCGCGGTATGATAGCACCGCGCCCCTTCACTGTGGCCCAACTCTGTCCGCGGCTTCGTTCCACATCAACGGTGAGGCGCGACGACGCCGCGCTTCCTCGCCGCATTTCTTCCTGTTTCCATGTGGTGTCGTAGCACCGCGCTACCTTCGTTCAAGCCGAACGAACAGAACAACAAAAGGGGGAGGAGGGTCGACCGTGTTCGTGCGGTCCGACCACCTCCCGTTAAATTGATAACAAACGACCCAAAGAAATTTACGATGAATGGCAAGGAAAAATTAAAAAACAAATTCGAAAACCTATTTCAACAACGGTGACAGAGGTTGGCGTCACAGTTGACGGCGTTGGCGTACGTCCATGGTGGATGGTGTCTCAAACCGGCTGCAGAGAAGAGAGAACGACACGTCAATCACTCCTTGCGGTGACACCGTTCTTCTTTGAGGTCTTGACATTCTTCAAATTATCCAATGAAGAAGACTTGTTCTATATCCTCCAATTCCCCACACAACCAACCAAAACCAAATAAAATATGACTCTTCTTATTTTATTACTCAACCCATGCATTTCCAAAATTCAAAAGTTGAATTAACTTAACTTAATTAATTTTGAGCTTGTCAAAATTACATGAAGTAAATTTGGCATCATTAATGAGAGGGTGTGTCACATAATTAAAGTGGGGGTTTTAGAGATGTTAGGGAATTTTAAGGGATGGGGGTCGTGTGGGACCCACCTCACTATTAACCTCACATGGGTGGTTAGTTCCACCCAACCTCCATCCTTAAGATTTAACCACTTTAAAGAAATAAAATTAGAAGCACAAATTGTATTTCTCGGTAGTCTTAATCCACAAAAAATTAAAAAACTTTTACTGAGTAAACGAAACTCTCGAAGAGGCCTTTTTAAGAAATTACTAGCACTGTGGTTTAATCGGTGCCATTGGATTTCAATTCCGAGCACCAGATCAAATGATAGAAAATCCCGCTCGTTCATTCACTGAACGTACCCGAGAAAAACATCGGAAAATGATTTCGGGCACACCGGGCCTCGGAATCAGGTGTTGTCAGAAACTGCATACTCATAAAATCCCAAATGAAATTAAGAAAAAACTTCCCATGAAATTTATTGGTCTTTAAATAACTCCCACCTCAGAGATTTATGCCCCCGTAAATATATTTCACAAACTAGGAAATCAAATGAGGGTACTGAGCATGCATCTGATCCTCCCACTACCAAGTGCTCTCCTGGATGTTCCCGTGCTGCTACCTGATTTGATCTCGGGGAATCAACCACCCACGTAGGACCCGCTCCTGTCGATAATCTATCTCTACCGGGACCTCTGAAAAAGTTTCCCCATCATCAAGGTCCATCTCCCCATGGTCGATGAAATGCATCGGGTTGTGAACGTATCTCCTCAGCTGAGATACGTGTGAGACATCGTGCACCCAGTGCAACTGAGGTGGTAGAGCCAGGAGGTAAGCCACCTTGCCAACCCTACTGAGAACCTGGAATGGTCTGATGAAGCACATAGATAACTTGCCACCCCAGCCAAATCTCTGTAATCCATGTCGAGGTGAGACCCGCAAGAAGACGTGGTCTCCATCCTCAAACTCTAGTGGTCTCCGCCTCCTATCAGCATAAGCCTTTGTTGGATCTGAGCTGTCCTCATCCACTCCTAGATGAATTGGACCTTCTCTGGTCCTACAAGAGCTACTAATATTTCTTCTTTGTTGATAATAGAAATCTGGTCTCATCCCCAGGATGAACCACACTCTTTTCCTAATACAGTCAATCCCGAAATGGATGATATAAATCCATACCAAGGATGATGTCATAAGGCCTCGACGCTACTACCAAGAGATCCAACCATTACTCTTGCCTCCAAGGGTTGAGTCACACTGTTGGAATCATTGTGTGGTCACTGGGTCTCCTCCAGTATGTATCTAAAAAGAGAGGGTCAAGTCAACAGTTTTTAAACCGGAACATCTTAGTACAACAAAAAGAGAGGATATGAAAGTAAACGCCACATTAAAAGTGACTTTTATTACTGCATCTCAAAGTACAAAGACACGTACAACCACAACAAAAAGAAATCTAGAAGCACCAACAACAAAGGCCTCCATGACTGGAAGTAGTTTCACTCATGTCTTCCAGATTCCGGAGCTCCATAGTCAAATGTCTCAGCTGCCGGAAGCTAAGCTCTCCCATGTACACATGTTCCCTGTGGTCGGGGTGGACCTCCTGGTGGTGGTGGCGGCAACACCTCGAAGCTTCGTTCACCTCCAGCTGCACGACCTTCTCCCCTGCCTCGGTCTCCTGCTCTTTGCGATCCGCCCTGATCGAACCTCTACCTCTGTCCGGGAGGTCCTTCGTTTATCTGCTGATCATCTGTATGGTGGTTCAGACAGTCACGAGCCAGGTGAGCAACCCCACCACAGGAGTAACAATGTCCGCTCCTGGTAAGTCGTTATCCACCCCATGTTCCTCACACACACGATCTTGTGTCATGCGGTCGATCACCTATAGGTATAGTCCTCTTGGACCTCTGCGTCATCTGTCTACTGCCTGCTGCAGAAGACTCGGCCGCATGCCGGGTAGTGGTGGGTCCTGTTACTGGAGACTTCTCAGTAGGGAAACTCTCCACTAAGAGGGCTCGCTCCAATACCCCTGTCTCCATCGGGATGCTGTGAGAAACAACTGAAGCTCTAATCTCTCGCCTGAGCCCCTGCTTGAAGGTTCAGGCCCTGAAGAACGGGTCACGTAACATATCTATGGAGTAACGCGATAGATCAGTGAACCTCGCTGAATAATGCGCCACCACCATGCTACCCTGCTAAAGATGAATTGGCTCTTGTATGCGCACCACTCGAAGGGTGGCTGGTACAAACTCTGCCCATAACAGGCTCTCGAAGTCTGCCAATAGAAGGGATGCCTCATCGTGTACCTGGAGCATCAGACACCACCATCTTCCTGCTGCTTCTTGAAGGAGGCTAGCAGCAAGGATCACCATGAAGTCAGCTGGTGTCCCCAATAACCTGAAAACTCGAACAACAGCCTCCAGCCAATCATCGGCTGCCTAAGGGTCCGTCTCCACACGGAACCTGGGTAGTTTCTGACGCTAAAACTCGTGCAGTGCACTAAGGCGACGTGCACTCTCAGCAGCTAGGGCTGGTGGCATCGGTGGCTCGGCAGGTAGAGGTACTGTCGGTGCATCCACTGTAATGGGGCCCTACACCGAGGCCTCATCGGTCGGTGGGCTTTCATCTCGCACAAAGATCTGAACCCTAGATGGCTACCATCGTGGGGCCATCCTGAAAGAAAACAGGTGCACCACGGTCTAAACAATATACCTGGTGAGATGAAACAAAGTAATCACAAAGAAACCTTTTGAAACACACATGCAATCAGTGTTTTCATGCACTGAGTTGGAAATCAAAAGTAAAGGTCTTGGTGTATGGATACGTCGGCCACCACACCAACACTAGAATCCCTTGACTGATAACCACACTCAATACCCTTAACACTATTTCTTCAAATAGAATAAAGATCAGATTCCTGAGATCTGCGGTAGAACTGAACTCCTCTGATACCAATTTTTCACGACCCGTCCTCAGGTCCCGTGCCGTGACTACCCCATGCCCGCCTTCCATAGGCTAGTGGCTGATGACTAGCACCAAGGCATAAATCCTAACAAAAGGGGAAGACATTTCCGTTATAAAGCAATCAAACACCACAGAGTAAGCAACAAAAAGTAAACACTAAGTAGAACTGGGTAGAAAAGAATGTGTTAAAAGGTAAATGAGCCAGAATACAAACCCAATTGAAAGGTACAACTATAACTTAAATTAAAGTACAACTCAAAGATCAATAGATGAAAGGTGAAAAGCCGCTCCTGGATCATCATCCGGCTTCCTACCGGAAGGGTAGGTACAAATCTCCTCCTCAGCACTCCACGTCCATCCGTCTCCTCCATGTACCGACTCGTCATGAAGTCTGCCTCCGGGCACCATCTCAACGTGATATCCACCTTCGGGCACTGACTCGTCATGAGATCCTCCTCTGAGTACCGTCCAGCACTACAAGCCTCAACCTCCATCAGCGATGTCTATCGTCTGTAACCAACACAATGTAGTGCAGGTGAAGCCCGTGCAGGTGTGAGAATACGATACTCAGTAGGGTCCTAGAGACCCCCTGAAGGTCTCCCAGAATCCACAAAGGATAATCAACAAAGGAAAGATTCAATCAAGAAGTAACATCAAACACTACTTAGGTATATGCCCATACAAATACCTAAGTCACCAATTCCAGTTCGGCTCCAACATCCGAGCCCATGTTCGATCTCGTCCACACAGGATAGTAAAATCCAATACACCAAGGAAAGCACAAACCAATCTACAAAGGAAAGCAAGCCAATCATATCGAAGATAATGATTGAAAGTCAAGACTCAACTCAAATAGGGATACATCATTTGTAAATCAAAATACGATGATCAGATGTAGTTACTGATTCATCTATCTAGGACCCACGTAGGATACATGTACTATAGTGATACCCGCCAAACCCACGGAGGATTCCAGTATGGTTGTCGTCGTCATCGAACCCACAGTGGATTCTAGTACGAACGTCTTCACCGTAGAACCCATAGCTACTGGGGAACTCCTCCTCTATCAAGTACAGTGGTCCTACCGCTAAAACCAAGCGCTTCCCACTAACCTTGGACTGATGTTGTACTCCACCTGTCGAGTACTGTGGGCCTGCTACTACAACCATGCACTTCCCACCATGGGTCTACAACTACAACCAAGTGCTCCCCCTCATAGCCTATAAAGGTACTCATTATGTTGAGTACCGCGGGTGCCGCTACAACCAACTAATTCTCCGCTGTGGGTCTACTGCTACAACCAAGCGCTCCCCACTGGGCTATCCGTAACACTCCGTGTCGATCGATCAGTAGCCATCAAGTCTCAACCAGCTCTAGGGTTTCCGCACACAGCACACTCGTTCCAGGAGGGTTCTCTCCACAATCCATGAGGTCGATACATCAACTGTCACATAGACCAGAGTTGATATATCCCAAGGTTTCGTCTCCTCGATAGGAACACAACGTGACAGACGCCCCGTCAATCGAACGCCCGGTCTGAGAGTTATTAGCCTTTTCATCCTAGGGGCCCAGTTGGTTTCGTGTATGAACCAAACCGACTGTATCTCAACTGTACCCCAAACTCACATAGGGTATACTCATTGGGACTGTTTCTCATCGTGATCACCAACACCGCTGACAGTTCTTCAAACAGACGTCCGATCTGAAAGTTAACGACTTTTCCGTTCCAAGGGCCCGGTTGGATTTCAGGTATAATCCAACCTGGCCATACTCCAACTACATCCAAACCTCAAGATGAATAATCCAAAAGGTCCGTCTCACTACGAGGAATCCAACAAAGTCGACAACACGTCAATCAGACGTCCGATGCTCAAGTTATAGGTGTTTCCACTCCGAGGTCCCGGTTGGTCTTGTGTTCGAACCAACCCGGCCGTACACAAAGTTCTCTGAAACCTTATGTGTAATATACAGAAACGACCGTCTCTATCCAAGTTTCTGATTGCAACTGACGTTTCATCGATCAGAGGTCCGTAGCCCAAGTTATGAGAATTTAAGCTAAACTCCCCGAAAATAGGGGGTTTAGGCCCGGTCAGACCCGACCCGGCCTGGGCGGCCTAGGCCGGCTGGGCGACCCGGCCTGGCCCGACCTGTGCGTCCCGGCCTGGCCTGGGCGGCCGGTTGGCCTGGTGCGTGCACGGCCCACGTGGCCAGCTCGACGCTGGCCGAGCTATCACGGAAGGGGGGGGGGGGGGGCACTGCCCCCCTGTTTTGAAATGGAGCCCCCCCATGGGGGCCGCTCCTTTTGCTAGCTAGGGGTTAAGACCCCCGACCTTCTCCGAACGGCTGACCGGTGCGGCCTCCGCGGGACCCCGTGGTCCCGCCCCTCTGCCGTGCCGGCGGCCGGCGGTTCCGGCCCCCGCTCCCTACTCTGCCGCGGCCCAAGACCGCGGCCTCTTCATGGTTCTCCGGAACAGTGCAACGACGTCGTGCCCCTTTTCCATGACCCAACTCGGGCTGCGGCTTCGTTCGGCCTCAACGGCACGGTGCGATGACGCTGAGCTTCTTCACCACATTTCTCCATGATTCTGCGTGGTGCCGTTGCACCATGCCGCCTTCGTTCGAGCCGAATGAACACAAAAATAAAATGGGGAGGAGGGTCGGCCGTGTTCGTGTGGTCCGACCACCTCCCGTTAAATTGATAACAAGTGTCCCAAAGAAATTGACAATGAGTGGAAAGGAAAAATTCACGAACAAATTCGAACCCCTACCTCAACAACGGTGACGGAGGTCGGCGTCGTGGTTAACGGCATCGACGTATGTCCAAGGTGGATGGCGTCTCACACTGGCTGCGGAGAGGAGAGAACGACACGTCAAGCACTCCTTGCGGTGATGGCATTCTTCTTCGAGGTATTGACGTTCTTCGCGTTCTCCCACGAAGAAGACAAGTTCTATCTCCTCCAATTCCCCACAAAACCAACCAACCCCAAATAAAATAAGACTCTTCTTATTTTATTACCCAACCCATGCATTTCCAAAATTCAAAAGTTGAATTAACTTAACTTAATTAATCTTTATCTTGTCAAAATTAAATGAAGTAATGTTGGCATCATTAATGAGAGGGTGTGTCGCATAATTAAAGTGGGGGTTTTAGAGATGTTAGGGAATTTGAAGGGATGGGGCTTGTGTGGCCCCCACCTCACTATTATCCTCACAGGGGTGGTTAGTTCCACCCAACCTCCATCCTTAGGATTTAACCACATTAAAGAAATAAAATTAGTAGCACAAATTTTATTTCTCTGTAGTCTTAATCCACTAAAAATTAAACAACTCTTCCCGAGCAAATGTATCTATAGAAAAGGTCTTTTTAAGTAGTTACCGGGGCTGCGGTTTCATCGGTGCCCTTGGATTTCTATTCCGTGCACCGGTTCAAAAGATAGAAAAACCCAATCGTTCGTTCATTGAACATACGCGAGAAAAACTTCGGAAAATGATTCCGTGCACACCGGGACTCAGAATCAGGTGCTGTCAGAAACTGCTTTCTCGTAAAATCCCAAAGAAAATTAAGAAAACATTTCCTTTGAAATTTATGTGTCTTTACACCGTGGGTCCGGCTGGGCTGGGCACAGGTGGATGGGCCACGGTCCCAGCAGGCCGACCGGAGCGGGCCGGCCGGAGTGAGGTAGACCGGCCGGATCGGGCTGCTCCGGCCCGAGGGGGTTCCCCCCATAAAATGTTTGGACGCCCATATTTCGAGATTCTGGTGTCCGTTTTGAGCACCATCTACAGAGGAGCGGACCTAGCAGTAATGCTGTCTTTTTGAGACGGCCCCGGGCAATTATAATTCCCGAGACAGGGGCCTCAGTGGCACGACACCTACGTCGAGGGGATTGACATTATCTCGGGGATTCTTGTTTTGGACGGCGCAGATGCGTCTGATGTCCGTTTTGAGCGTCGTTAGTGGCGTTGGGACCCTGGCGTCGGGGTGAAGCTCTCCAGGGTGGTTTCGGGCGTTGCAGCCGGAGTTGAGGTATGCCCCCCACATGCCTTCTTTTGAGCTGCGAGCAGCATTTAGCGACTTTCTCATCGGGCGTCCGTTCGGGGCGTGCGAGCTGTCGATTCTGGATGTTCTTCTGAGGGGATTTCAATAGTTCAATCTGACCGCTCTAATCCCAAACGATGGTGTGGTCCCCACGAGGGCCGTTTGGGAGTTGACGATGAGTTTTTCCATCTCTATCACCACACGACCGTTTTGGACAAGTGAATAGTCCATCTCGTGTACTTTTTAGAGTGGATTGCAACCGATGGATCCATTCGTTATGTTTCAGGACTGGGGTGTGGGTCCCATGAAGCGCCGCCCGTGTGCGATGTGCCGGAATGCATCGTTTCCTCCGTATATTCATTCCACTCATGTGAGCAGTCTTTTTGATGTGTTTTCCCGAGGGTATTGAAATGGTGCAATGTGCCCAAATGTTTTTTTGGTTGAGGCTCAAGATCACGGGACGCCATTCAGGCGTGAGGCGGTGTAGGTGACTTTTCCGTCAGATATCTGTTTGAGGCATGTAAGTAGTCTATCTCACATGTCTTTCTCCGAGGATTACAACAGTGTAATATGTTCATGCGAGTAGAGCCTATTATGCAATCTTACTAAATGTGGAAATATATAAGGTGCCCCGGTGGCAGTTCTTCTACCATGTTTGTAGCGGACCTTTGGCGTATGATCGTGTACACTCTTGGGAGAGTGAGGTTGGTGTCTAAAGAGATGTGCTTGGTTGTTCCTCAGCTATTGAGGTGGTAGGTCGGAGTTGTTACGTTATTCCTTCGCGTTGACGTTGGGTGCTGGGTGAAAGTTATCCTTTGTGTTGGAGACGTGGTATACTCTGGGAGTATACGAGAGCGGTGGGAGGTACATGTGGATATTGGTACCTGATAATGTTTGTGCCCTTGGTTGGGGTCAACTTGGGGCCGCACGTCGTGTTGGCCCCATGTGCATGTTGTGCTCTACTTTACATACTTTTTACCTCTCGTGATGTAGATGGTTCCTCTGTTCTTGGTTTTTGACCAGTAGGGTTGAGGCTTCCCCCTAGTTCTATTCTCATTTGGCCGGTAGAGATGGTCTGGTTCCTCTGTTTCTTCTGCTGTGAGGGGTTTCAGTACCGTGCCCTTTCACCGGACTGCGGCACCGTTTGCAACTACGGGTGTTCATATAGTGTGGGTGGTTTCCCCACTTTTTGGGATGAGTTTTCTCGGTCCGCTTCGACAGTGACTCAGCGGATTGGAGTGAGATCGCCTTGGGAGTCCTGGGGAGATTCTCCCATCACATCGTGTTCCCTGGTAGAGTTCTTGTGGATTCGGTGTGACCAACACTTTATGCGGGCACCGATACACTACCTAGGAGGTTGTTTCTAGCAGGTCTGAGGTTGTTTCCAGTAGGGCTGAGGTTGTTTCCAGCATGGCTGAGTTTGTTAGCAGCAGGATTGAGGTTTTTTCGAGCAGGGCTTCCCAGTTGTAACATCAAGCAGGGATGGCTAGTAAAGCAGTGTTCACCTAGCAGTACCATCCAGCAGGGATGGCCAGAGAAATTCCGGGTTTTCCTCTACCAGGGTTGGGAAGTGGTCCCCGATGCTGGGCTTAACTCCATCTAGGCTGGGTAGTGGTCCCCGATGCCGTGCTTACCTCCAACTGGGCTGGGTAGTGGTCCTCGATGTCGGTATTACCTCTAGCTTGGCTGGGAAGTGGTCCCCGATTCTGGGTTACCTCTAGCTGGGTGGGCAGTGGTCTCGTCGCCAACATTAGCCATGTCGCCCTCCAGTGGATTAACCTATTACGGGACTGGGCAGTGTGTCATTCTTCGACTCTTGTTGGGCCTCCCTATAGTGTGAACCCGTCAACTTCTAGAGACCCTCCAGTGGGGCTGGGTAGGGGGTCGCCTATCGAAATTGAGGATACCTCTCAACTGCGGGGCAGTAACGAGTTGTGGTTTGACGTTACCACAGAACTCTCAAGTACGAGGGGCTCTTTCCCCACCGAGACGCATCCTTGTGACATTACCTAAAACAGTGCGGGCGATTCAGTGTCGCCCAAAGCGGATAGTGTCGAGGTGTGGTGGTTTGAGCCCCATAACTTGTAGTTAGGGGAAGACGTGCGGGATGCTGGGCATCGATGGTGTTTACTTCGGGGACTGTTGGCGACTCACTTTTCTTGGGCTGAGATACCATATAGAGATCCCCTTATGATCTTGTTCAGGCTTCTTGATTGAGCATATGTATATGTATATACCTTGTTATAGTACCCACTTCTTTGGTTTGGTTACTCTCCTTCTAGGAGAGTCAATAACTGACGGGGTTTGCCATGTCCATTCTGTGTCTAGTTTCTTGTGGTTGGATGAGTCTACTCTCCTTCTATAGGTAGCAAAAACTCCACGGGAAGTTCATCTTCTCACGTTTCCAGCCCCTTGTGTCTGAACGAGTCTACCTTCTTTCCTATTGTTGGGTTGAGCTGAAATCTCTACTGTTACTCTTTACTGTATTCTCGGTTGTACTCCTTTACTTTTCCCATTCTCTCTACTGCTCACCTTCGGTACCTCCTTTGTTTCTCCCTCAAGCCTTCGGGGTATCCTATTGAGTATTTTTATACTCACCCCTGCTTGGGATTTTCCCGCATTTGGTGTGCCCTTACAGATGACGTACATGTGGATCATGTGTTCAGAGGATCTTAGGAGTTTAGGAGCGTGGACCGCGTGTGGTGGTCGGAGTCAGGTTCCAGGTGGGGGAACCTTCAAACTGTTTTCCTTTTTGTTTACCTGTTGCCGGGTTGTGGCACTTTTCTAGTCGGGCACGTGTTTTCCCCTTTTTCTTTTTCAGTTACTTTCAACACATGCTTTTTAATGTTAGAGGTCGATGCACTTGTGGTTTATTTATATTAGTTTCCCTTTTACATTACTTGTCTTTTCTTTTACTCTGCACTTCTGCATTGAGTGTGCTGCATGTGTGTGTACAGGTACTCAGGCAAAGGTCTCCATGTGTTGTTTAGCCTTCAGCACTTTTCGCCAGCCCCTGTACTATGGAGGCGTGCTTGGGGTAGTTGCGGCTCGAGCACGGGTAGGGTCGGGTCATGACATTTCCTCTTATGAAGTGTCAGTTTTGTGGCTATCTAGGGTATACCATGTCATATTGTGATGATTCAAGGAGCTAATTTAACAGGGAAGATCTGGGAAGTCAACAAAGGAGACGTATTTCATATCCTACATCTTATAAAAAAATAGCTTATATGGTTACTGTTTTCATTGCTCTAACTTTAGCCATAATGCTGTGTTTTGCTGGCAGAGGTTCGATAGGAGAAATTCATGCAATTCTCAAAGACAGTCCAGATTTTACCCTCCTGATGGTGTTGTGCTCAGAAATAGTTTCTGTCCTATAGAAGGCGACTATGGGTATGAAGAATCAGACTATGTGGAGGAAAGTATTAGAAGACCATCAGTATCCTATACTTGATCCAATATCTCATGGAAATAAATGAAGATGATCGAGAAATCCAATCTTGAAAAAGTACCCCTCAAAGCTACCAAGTGTAGTAGCACCTGTATTCTTGATAGTGGATGCTCTTCCCATATGAAGGGAAATGCTAATCTTTTGAAGAACATTAAAAAGAAGGTAGATGGAACATTGAGGTTTGGTAATGATGGTGATTTGATGAATAAAGGAAGTGGGAAAACGTCTCTTGCCAATGGAGAGCTAAAGAAGGATGATGTTCTTTATGCGGACGGTCTACGTCACAATCATCTTAGTGTAATTCAACTCTATGACTCAGGGTTTATAGTAAATTTCAATAAAAAATACTGCACTATAAAGGGAGAAACAGGGAATTCTCTTATAAAAGGCTGTAGAATATATGGAAACTTAGATCAGGTTGATAGAAAAGTGAACTCCTTCTACTTTTCTGTTGAAGAAGAAAACAATTTGTGTCATCGAAGGTAGGGGCACACTATCCAACATGAAATATAAAAGATATCTAAGATGAATATTGTCATGGATATCCCCATTTTGAAAGGTGAGCGGGAAAAATCTTGTGATTCTTGCATTCGTGGGAAGATGGTCTGTAGTTCATATCGACCAAAGAAGAAAAGGGCATTGCATATTCTTGATCACATTCATACAGATGTTTGTGTCCTGATAAATTTTACTAGAAAACATGGAGAGAGGTACTTCTTCCTTTTCATATATGATTGTAGCATAATGTCATGTGTAATGGTTATACATAGGAAACGACAATTTCTTGAATACATGAAGACATATCGTCGAATCGCCAAGAATGATACTGGATGATTAATAAAAGTGTTACGATTAGACAATGGAAGGGAATACACATCCATTGAATTTGAAAACTACCTAGAGAATCATGGGATACAACATGAGGTAGTTGTTGTGAGAACTTCACATCAAAATGGAGTTGTTGAGCACATAAATCGAGAGGTTAACAATATGTCCAGGACTATGCTGATTGAGAGAGGAATCTCTCGCCATTACTGGAAGGAAGCAGTTGAAGCTCAATGAACATTCAGAATTGAACAGGGCTTTATATGGGAGAAACAAAGACACCATATAAATTGTGTCATGGAAGGAAGCCTTCATTGAAAGACTTTTGTGTTTTTGGAAGAAAATTATTCATCCGGAACAATGAAAGAAATCAAGGGATGATTGGTAACAATGCTGATGAAGGAATTTTTCTTGGGTATCCAATGAACAACAAAGCCTACAAGTGCTTCAAAAAGAGATTAGGAAAGATTGTAGTAAACAGTGATATTATGATGATTGAAGAGAAAACCACAAATTCTTCAAGGACGTAATATTCTAATGAGATAGAAAGTGAATAATAAAGTGAATGTGGAGAAAATACAACTATAGAAATAGAGGAATCTGTATAAAACACTCATCAGTCACAACATGATGTTGACTTAGAAGAAGAATCTGAAGAAGAGACCGTGGCTAGATATAATGCAACTGAACCACACAGAATAAATCGTAGAACTGAGATTGATCCATCTAATATAATTGGGGATAGAAGTGCACCCACACAAAAAGGTGGATGAGGAATAACACGCAGTCTACATTTCTATCAGTTGTGTAGCCATCCTCATTCGAAGAATCTGCAAAAAATGAATCATGGGTGAAAGCCATGAATGAAGAGTTAAATCAGATTGATAAGAAACAAACATGGGATCTTGTCCAGAGACCTAGAGTTCACAATGTGATTGGTATAAAATGGGTCTTCAAGAACATGTTTGATGAGAAAGTAAGTGTTATTAGAAACAAGGCTCGACTAGTATGTAAGGGATATTCCCAGATTGAAGGTGTAGATGTTGAAGAAACCTTTTATCCAGTGGATAGACTAGATTCAGTCAGGCTTTTCCTTGCTATGGCACTCCATAGAGGATATAAAGTCTATTAAATGGACGTCAAGACTGCATTCTTGAATGGTGTACACGAAGAAGAATCCTACATTGAACAACCGATGTGTTTTTTTCTTGGTAGTGATGAGACAATGGTATGCAAATAGAAGAAATATCTATATTGTTTGATGCAGGCACCACAGGCATGGTACTCCCAGCTGGATCCTTATCTCAAGAAGTTGGAATTCAAAAGAGGAGGAGTAGATCACAATTTATTTGTGAAGAATTATACAGAAGATCAATTTATGGCTCCTGTTTACATTGATGATATCATATTTAGTGGCAACAGGAAGAAATCTATGGATGAATTTTCCAATCACATGAAATCAGAATTTAAAATTTCTATGATTGGAGAGCTCACATATTTCTTAGGACTACAGGTGATTCAAAAGATGGATTACACATTCATTTCTCTGGAAAAATGTGCATGAGAGCTGCTGGAGAAGTTTAATTTGAAATACACCAAACCAATGTCAACTCTGATTGTAGTTTGAACTAAACATGGAAAAAATGAATATAAGACCTCTGTAGATCCTACCATGTATAGGTGGATCATTGGGATCGTACTATACCTGATAGTTACACGGACAGATATTGTCTTTTCCACATGTCTTGCAGCCCGCTTTCAGAGTGATCCAAAGGAGGAACATATGGTGGTAGTAAAAAGAATCAAGAGGTACATTCAAGGTACACATAACTTTGGATTATATTTTTCTGCAGGCGGGGATAGTGATTTATCAACATTTTTTGATGCTGACTGGGTTGGTGATATAGTAGACAGAATGTCCACCAATGGGGTAGGCTTCTATATTGGGCAAAAATTTGTTGGCTGGTTGAGGAAGAAATATGAAAGTACCTCTCTTAGTACTGCTGAAGTTGACTATATATCTGCCACAAAGGCATGTACTCAATTGCTATGGATGAAGCAAAAAATAACAGATATTGGTGACAAGGTGAAACAACAAACGATAATTTACTGTGATAACAAGAGCGCAATTGATCTCAAGAATAATCATGTTCAGCATTCTCATACAAAACATATTGAAATTATGTATGACTTTGTCACAGAGAAATTTGAGAAAGGGGTGATTGCAATGGATCATGTGGGAACTGATTAGCGAGTGTCTGATATCCTGACCAAGCCACTATCAGCAACTGTGTTTGAGAAGCATTGGTTGATCCTCAGTGTTCAGCAATCTCCTAGTGCATAAGGAGGTTACACATTACACTTCTCCCGATTTATGATAACTATTTTTATCTATTTATGGATGTAATGCAGGTTTGTGTGGGGGATACTATCCAGGGGGAGTATGGTATGACCTGAACAATCAACAAATTACTAGTAATTGGGTTTATTATCAATGGGGGAGAAAGGATTAAATTTAGGACAGTTCAGGCATGTAATGCTTCTTGGGAATCATTGAGAATTCCAAAACACAGGATCCCAATTCATGCTTCCTCTCTTTTTTTCTACACCGAGAATTTCTCAAGTAGACTTAGAGTGATGGCTGAGTTGATTCTTGCATTTTTGGTTAGTATATGGATGGGGATCTATTGAATTTATTTTCTGATTTCTAACAAACACAAAGAGGGAGATTGTTGGAACCATAGTCTTCTATGCATGAATTGGAGTATGGTTTTTGTTTGTTGTCAATCCTCAATGGAAGTTCAGAATTTTTACCAGCAAAGTGATCATATAGTTCAAGAAGACAATAGTATTGAAGGTGGCGCCGTTTCGCAGTGTCTTCCAATTTTCTGGGCTTCAAAATTGACAAATGGATAAAAAAAATTTGGACAAGAAACATGTGAGTCGTGTACTTTATGGAGAGGAATCTTGCACACCATATTTTTTTTCAAGATCAGAACATGGAAAAATGACAAAGGGATAAGGGCCACGAATGTTTTGGGCTGGTCGCGCAAGTGACCTACGCGCCGAGAAAGGACTTGTGCGCCGATGCCTATGAGGTTTGGAAACTTGCTCTCCGATTGTTATTCATGATCAGAACATCAAAATACGGAAAAGGAAAGTAGGACGGGCATGTATTGGTTGGGTCATGCAAGTGATTTGTGATATGGAGGCTAGGGTTGTTGGAGCTGCGCAATGAGACTTGCACGCCGTGAGGACACTTGCGTTCCACCGTTTAGGGGGTCCAGTTTGCCTATAAATAGAAAACCACTGCACCTCATTTGAAAAATGGTTCAAGACTTAGAGATTTTTTGACCTCTCATCGTGAAATTGGTTGTTGGGTCGTGCAAGTAGAGGTTGCACGTAGGTTGTTGGCTGCGCGACCAAGGAAGTTTGGGAGTTAAAGGTGCGGAGTCGTGCAAGTTTGGTGTTGAAGGAGGTAGCGTCCAAAAGTTTGTTGGTGTAACCTACATGCTTATTTTGTACCGTGCAAGTGACTTGCACGCCCTTCTTTTAACTTGCGTTCTGGTCTTGGAGAAGCACACCGGATGATGTTTTTGTACGCCGGTCCTTTTGAAGTTGCATGAAAACGGGAAGATTTCCTGATACCTTCGGTGCAACGTGGGATTAGTATACGAGTGAAAGTTGGACTTCAATAGAGCATCTACATTCAATAGAGGATGAATTGTTTTGAAATGATGAAGATACCTTCACATCTATAAAATGAGTGTTACTTCACCAAGGGTAGTGAGCCAGGGGAGTCAATGGGAGTGACCTAAGTGAAGTAGTGGGCTATCCCTGAACCATTGTAAGGGCACTGAGCCTAGGACAGAGTGACTATTCCCAAACCATTGTAATCCACAACTAGTGTAGATTAGTGGAATTTGGTATGACCGAAAACTTGTCAGTGTATTCTCCTTGGACGTAGCCCTTAGCAGTGAACCAAATAAAAATTGTTGTGTCATCTCTTTGCATGTGAATGTTTCATTGCTGATCATATTCATCATACAGGTTTAACAAGTTTCTACCAACATGGGAACACGATCCTTGTTTTTAAAAGAAAAATTTGACACCCTAATTCACCCCTCCCCTCTCAGGGTGTCCTGGGGTCCTACACTCTCAACTTGTCCTCATGTTTTTGGATAGTCCCCTCGGATTGACCATCAGTTAGAGGATGATAGACCGTACTGAAGTTTAGTTTAGTATTCAGAGCACATTGAAGACTATTACAAAACATAGATGTTAATATTGGATATCAATTAGACACAATAGATAGTGGTACTCCATGCAGCCTTAACATTTCCCTGATATATATATGTTCTAGTTGATCCAATGAAAAATCCTCCAGAATTGCAATTTTGAGTGCAACCTTTGTTTGAATATCCACAACAACACATATTTCGTTGATTCTTTTGGATGTTTTCGGATGTCCAATGACAAAGTCCATGGTGATGTTCTCCCATTTCCATTATAGTATGGGAAATGGTTGCATCATCCCCTTATACTTCTGCCTCTCTACCATTACTGGCTGATACACCATGCACTTTGATGTATATTCAGTGATCTCCTTCTTCATATTATCCCTCCAATAATGCTCTTAGATAACTCAATACATCTTTGTGTTTCCTATGTGAATAGAGAAATTTAATCTACGTTCATCATCCAAAATTTCCTTATTCATCTCAGGAATTGATTGAACACCTAGTATTTTACCAAATCTCACAATTCCTTCTTCATTAACATTAAACTCCGTGGATTACCCTTTTCTGATAGCTTCCACTTTTTCATGAATTCCAACATCATCCTTTTGAGAATCCTTTTACCTTTCAAAAAGTGATGGTTGAGTAATAATTTGTGAAAGGATTGACGATGTTCCCTTCTTTATGATTCCCATGTCTATCATCATCAAATCTAAGAAGATTAGATCCTTTTTAATTCTCATCATTGGTAGAATCACTAGGTCCTTTTACATAGGGAATCGTCCACCTAATTCACTTTCCCAGGGTTGTAATAGATTGAGCAGTCATAGTCTTTTATCAGCTATAACGATCTTCTTTAGTGCATGTTGAAATCTTTCTGTGTGAATATATACATGAGGATTTTGTGGTCCGTATATATTTCACACTTCTCCCTAATGATATAATGCTGCCAAATTTTCAAAGCAAGATCACTACAGCCAACTCAAGGCCCTTTTTTGGATAGTTATGTTCATGAAAATTTAATTTCCCTATAGCATAGGTGATGAAATTGTAATTTTTCATCAACACACATCCCATTACCTTCTTCGAAGCATCACATAATACCAAAAAAAGTTCTCCACATTGTGGGTAAAGTGAGCATGGCCGTAGTGATAAGCCTCCTTTTCAACTCCTTGAAGCTTTCTTCGCATTCATCACTCTATGAATACATTACTCCATTATGAGTTAACATGGTAAGAGTTTTGGAAAATCATGATAAATTTTTCACAAATCATCGATAATATCCATCTAACCCCAAGAAGCTATGGATATCCGTTACCAATGTTGGCCTCAGCCATCCCACAATTGAAAATATTTTGGGGGAATCCACAGATATCCCATTTCTTGTGAAGATATGGCCTATGAATGGGACCACCTTCAACTAGAAATCACACTTGTTGTACTTTTCATAGAGCTTCTCCTACCACAGGTTCTCTAGTACAGTTCTTAGATGCTCCTTATGATCCTCCTTGGTTTTGGATTATATCAGAATATCATCTATAAAGACTAGTAAAACATTTTCGACGAAATCTCTAATGACTCTATCCATCAAGTCCATGAAGATTACTAGAGAATTAGTGAGTCCGAAAGGCATTACTATGAATTCATAGTTCCCGTATCTTTTATGAAAAGCAGTATTGGTGATATCTTCTTTCTTCACCCTTACTTGATAATATCCCGACTGAAAATCCACCTTGGAGAAGTATTGTTCCACACACAGCTGATTGAACAAGTCATCAATTCATGGGAGATGATTCTTGTTATTTATCATGATTTTTTTGTGCTCAAGATAATCGATTAAAGGCGCATTGACCCATCCTTCTTCTCAATGAAGAAGAATGGTGCACCCCATTGTGAATCACCTAAGCATATAAACCCTTTACCCAGATTCTCCTGTATTTGTTTCTTTAGCTCCTAAAGCTCCCCAATAGCCATTCTATATGGAGTCTTTGATATTGGTAATGCCCCAGTTATAAGATCAATTGATAATTCAACATCTCTTCTAGGAGGAAGACTAGAAATTTTCTCGGGAAACACTTCATTGAATTCCCTCGCGATAGGCATGTCTTTAGGAATGGTTTCAACCTTGGACTCAATCATCTGATCAAGATACGTATGTTTTATAGGTCAGTAATATCCATGCTTGAGATGAAAGATATAAGGATGATTCATCTTCCTCCTTGCACTTCTATAGAATCGAGTGTCGATTATCCACATGGAGAGTGATTTCCCTCTCACGGTAATTTATGTTGGCTCTTTATAAGGAAAGCCAATCATTGCAAAGAATTGCATCAAATTCCACCAGAGGGAGTATGATGAGGTTCACCGGGAAGTTCAATCCGTAGATTATGACTCGGGAGGAGTTATATTCATGGGAAGCAATGATTTACCCATTTTCTATACTTACGTACATCTTCAATTTCATTATCTGTGGTGGTTCTAGGATTGATATACTAAAATTTTGAGATATAAAAGAATTCGTAGAACCAGAATAAAAAAGTATGTTCACTATTATAGAATGAATAACTAGCATACCTATAACAACATCATTGTCGGGGTTCACTTAATAAGTAGTGATAGAAAAAGCTCACCCTAGATTCCTTGGAAGTTGTTGGTTGCCTAAAACAACCCTTGTCTTAGGGCACTGATTTGCAAGATGGCCTGGTTCTTTGTTGTTGTAGCAATGAACCACACGTTGAGGTTTGAACTAAGCGTTCCACTCCTCTGTTGCAGTCGTGGGTCCTTCTTGCTGATGGTTAATGTCCAGGTTCCCCACTCTTCCACACCTAATGCATTTACTCTCCCCATTCAGGAAATTTACATGGTGCTTCTTTCTGCACCTTTGGAAAGTGGGGAGTTGGATATTCTTAGCACCACTAGATTTATCCATAGGACCTCCAACATTTAATTCCTCCTTACACTTCTTATCCCCATGATAACCCTGATATTATCCAATATCCATTTCGATCGTGAGGGCACATCAGAAAATTTCCTCATAGCTTTTGAAGTCACTGATCGCAAGTGCATTCCGCAGGCTAGGTTTCAGCCCACTAAAGAAGAGGTCAACCATGCATTAGGAGGTAACGACAAAGCTAGAAGTTTATCGTCCAAGCCTTGTGAAGTTTTCCTCGTGTGCTCCAATAGATTTGTCGTCTTTTTTTCATGGGGGAATGGAAGTCTTTTTCTATATTAATCCAGAGAGTTCGCAGAATATATTTATCGAAAAACATCTTCTGAAAATCATTCCATTACAATGATATGATCTCCTCCTCAGGCTTCGTAGTTTTGATCAACATCATCCATTGATCAGCTTAACCTTCCATACAATAAGCATCCAAAAGAACCTTCTCTTTTTCTAAACATTTAATGATGAAGAAGATCTTTTCAATAGAGTTGATTTATTGTTCAATGATTGAGGGATTGGATTATCCATTAAAAGTAGAATGCCTTTGTCTCATGAAGATCTCGATAGCGACTTGTTCTTTCATAGGGGGGATTAAAGTTCGTCTTGACCCATGTTTCTATCCAATGCTTGAGTTTTCTGAGAGAGAAGCATTATAAATTTTTTGATTCTCGCTCCCATTGGATTGGGCATCTCATTTGTATAGTCATCACATTGATCTCCACAACAGTTTTTTGCCTGAGTCCTCCTATTACCGGCCATTGGCTATAATAAAAGGAATGTTAGGGGTAACACATAAATGGTAATATAAAGACAAAACTGATGACTTATATATAACTATTATTTCCTTAACATATGAATTTATTGGCTTCAGTCAATGTTATCCATGATCTAATTTCTAGCATATTTTCATAGGGATGTTTTTTTGTCCCTTAATAATGGTTCAAACTAATATTCTGAATTTAGCAAAGCATATATCCCGGGAGTGTCGTAACCAAGAGTGCAGCAAGGCATGTTGTTGGGCAGTAGTTCTCATTCTAGTCTAGCTCAAAGCGGTGTTTTTGAGTTTTACCCCAAGGATACATCTGTACTAGAGCTGCCTCTACCTTCTCGTATCCAAATAGGAATGTATTTTCATGATAAACCACTTACTAAATACTCACCAAAACATAGGGTTGTTTTTATTATACATAGTCTTGACTCTAAGGATTTACTAGGGTTTTCTAATCATGATCCCAAAAATAACTAAACCTATCCTCTAATACCAACTATGATAACTCATCTTTTTATTACACAATTGAACATAAATTTTAACATAAAATATACTTGATAAAACCTAGAATATTGAGAGGTCTGGTGTCTTTGGGGATTAGTATCATTACATCACAACTTAAAACATGAAATAAAAAATCATTATTGAAAAAATCCAATACATGACCACTTTATTCCCTCGTACATAGCATTTCATGGGATAACCTGAGGATATGCATAAGAAAAGAGTGAGCTATAAAGCCCAGTAAAAGAATAATCATGGAATAAAATGATGAATACAATAAATGTTAGACAATAGGAATATAAATAGGGAACAATAGAAGCATAAACATAAAGGTATAATAAATCCTGATAATCATAACAAGGAAATTTGGTAACAATACTTAACATTGATGTACCATGAGCCAAGGATCATTGCACATAGAGCTTGAGTAAACCTTAATGGCAAATGAATCACGAGTAAAACCTCATTTCACATGAATTAGAATGAGTAAAAACCCATTTCAAATGACTTATAATGATACTATACTTTACTTAATGCATTGGAGCGCTATAAGGGAACACCCTTCTTAAACATTTCATTTCATAGATAAGTGTGCCACATGGATCATGAAACATTGAATCATTTAACACAATCATTTATTCCAAGATAAACGAATGTGTAATATATACATGAAACTCTTTAAACAATATGTAAATGTTCATAAATTTTTATACCCTTGATAGGGAAATGGGCACGATATTCACAACACAATGACTTTTTCTTGGAAAAGTGCTGTGTAATTTCGGCAGCATAACGGCGTGACATAAGAACTCATGAAAGTGGTTTATATAAGAGAAAGGGGTGTCTCATAATATTTAAATGACATGGAAATTAAAGGGGTCATATAGTTACATGTCTTAAAAAATTTAATGGAATTTACATTCATGGTATAAAAGATTTTCTTGAATGTAAATGAGGAGATAGAAATTCTGTTCGGAATTTCAGCATAGTAATGAGTGTACATGGGATGCATTTAATGAGATATAAAGGGGTCTCCCATCATTAAAAAATAAATATGGCATTATGGGGAAGGTGATAAACCATACCCCAACATTTATAATTTAAAAATAGGGTATAACACCTTAAAGAATATTGGACAAATATGAGAAAGGAAGAAAAACCCTTTCTTGGAAGTGCGTATCCAAAGGCTTGAGAGAGACTTGACAGAGGATTATTAGGAGCCTGGGGAACCTTGGGGGGATTAGAAAGGGATTATGGAAGAGGTTGGAAGAACTCCAAAGGATTTTTGTGAGGAGGAAGTGGGATATTGGGTTGGTTAATATTGGAAATGTGAGGGAATTCTTTATTTTTTAGGTTTGGGGAACCTCAAATTAAACTAATCCAAACCACAAACAATCCCATTGTTTTTTCCCATAGTTTTTGAAAATAGAAGTGTAAAATAACATTTTATAAGGAAAAAAGTCAGAAAATCTTAAAATAATGGGGTTTATTTTGTGGAGGTGAGTCACACTGCCATGGAAAATAATTAAAAAAGACAAAATGTTTAATATGTTTTGAAGGGTCCTCTAAATCTTTGTAAAATAAATCAAACAAACCCAGAATCACATTATTTTAATGGTAAAACATAAATTAGCCAAAAATAATGTTTATAGTAATTTCTTACATCACTATTGGGTCATTATGATGTCATAAAACACATTATATATTTAAACGGTATTTAATTTTTACCCAAAAATTTGACTGTCTCAGAAAATAATGAAAAATTCACCATTGGATAAATTCAACATAATTATTCCAGAAATAATATTCATTATATCTAAATAATTTTCTAAATATGTTAATTTTCACTTTTAAAATAAAAACCAACATTTGTAGAAAATTCAGGGGTTTTGAAGAAAATGACGTTCAAACCGGAATAAAAATTACAATTGCATTCATAAAATCATACGATCATTTATATTTAATAAAAATTAATTTTTTAATAATAATAATATTTTACTGAAATATTATTTAATTCAAAAATCCATTAATTCATCAAAATAGATTTTTTAGTATAACATTAACTAAAAATACAATTTGTGCTTTAAAAACTATATACAAGGTAATAATAATATTTTCATTATTATATAAAAAAATAATGTACATAACCATAGTACTTTGGTATTGTTAAATAACCTATCAAAACACCTGCATAAGACCGAAGGGTGAGGTTTTCGATGGTGACAGACTCTTGGGGTTGCTCGGATAACATCGCTCATGTGGTAATCTCTATCAACATCCACTTTTACCGTAGGTGGTTCCGCTCAAGATTAACGTGTTGAAGATCAGTTTTAGCTTGGTTAAATGCAAAATGATGCCAACTCCTTTCTAAGATCCGACAAATGGGATTCATACGGGGCAAGTCTATTGGATGCGGCCATCGCTTCGTTTGTCTGAGTAAATTGGATTTGTTAAAGCCTATATTTATACTAATCATCTCATCACTGTTCATTGGCTACAATAGCAATGATCACAATTCTTAATGGTTTTTTAAAATCCAAAACATAAAACAAAATATGTTCATATGTCATATAATCATTTGACATATTAATAAATTTAATTAAATCCATTGGTATTTTAATTTACAAATGTTTGGGTCGTTACAATAGCTATATCCCAAACATGATCTTTCATCGAGGGGGTAACACTACAACCTCTTCTAGAAAGACATAGGGGTATTCTTTGATGACTTTGGGAAAATCTAACTACCGATCCTCTAATGAAATCAACATCATACCATCCATCATGGATGTTATTGTTGGAAAATTTGTCTGACACATCTGATGTTATCGCATAATAAAAAACACCACTATCTCTCCATCAGCATCGAAGAACACCACATTCCTCTTAAAGAAATCCACAATACCCTACACCTAATACAACCAATCCAGGCCGTGAGAAAATTTTATGGTTTTATTCATAAAAATAGTAATTCTCCCTAAGAGAGGTTCTACCCCAAGACTATCATGTAGTCTCTATGTACTTCAGTCAAGTCAGCTCAGCCTCCAACTTTCCAAGTCAATGCCATGGGCACTAGAAGCCTCTCAAAATCTAGATCCATATCATAGGAAAGGGTAGGTGATATGAATTTGTTGTCACTTCTAAATCAAAAAAGTCATACACCCATTTAGATAACAAGAAAAGGGTAATCCAATTGTCATCTGGCTCGACCAGTGCTAGCAACGCTAACACATGAAGCTGACCACAACATACTCCATGGCCTCTCTAACCATGCTGATGACCACCACCATGACCATGCTCTACTCTATAAGGATGAAGAGAATCTCAGGGTTGTCCTTTGCCTACCCCATCTGCACACTATTGATCCAATGATGGTGCAACCTGCTACTGCTACCTCAGATTAAGCTGCCTCAATAGAGGAACTTTATGAAGGACACCTGATGCATGATGACATTTCAAAATGGTTGGGCACTCCCATAGCTGAAGACCTCATACTCTATAAGAAAAAATGTTCCTAATACATTTTTATAGGTTGGAGAGACCATTACCGTGGAGAAACTCGATTCTAAGGGTTAGGACCTGCCCCTAGCCAAATAGAAACACTTCTACACTGAAAACTATGAAACTTGTACCACAAATCTGCATCATAAAAAATCATGTAATATCCCCTCTCATGATCATCTAGTTTTGGCTATCATCCTCGCAATAAACTCCCCCCACACCAAAACATCATGATATTCCATTATTATATATGGGGTGAACTAGTGATTGATCATTATATATAAAGTCTCCTATAAATGCCTCTCCCTATCCTCCCCATTCAGAAATAGCTCAGAAGCATATCATAAAATAATCCTAAAATAGATTCCAAACTCTCTCACACTAGAGCTCCCATATCGAAGGGTAGGAAGATCCTAGAAACTATATACCTTCATAGTCTAAGAAAGAAACTCGACTGTGAATGTTTTCCTAGAACTCCTCCTACATGATTGTGAACTCCTTATGTTCCCCAAGAAACAAGAACTACCATTATCTTGTTACCACATGAAAAATAAAAAAAACCAATGACACATACTGCTCTTTCAGAGCACAGACCGAGCATAAAGTTATCTTAACTTCCACCAAATAGTTTTCCATGACCACATCTAAAATAGATCCCTCATATGTCAATAGTCTCTGGAACTAAAACTCTTGGAGTTGTCTTTTCCATGTATTGTTGTCGTCAACCCATACTCTATTGCGATCATATGGAACAACATACTGAAATGTTCTATGTGAACCTAACTAGGATGTGAACTTGGATCCATACATACAAAATAACAAATAGTTAGAGATTTAAACCTGGAATATAGTAGACTCAACATTAATTAATGAATTTTTTTCTTTTATTCTCTATAGGTTAACTTATTCCATGGTCTACTTATTCAAATACAAACCCAAAGAAGAATTATGCATGATTCATTCAATGGTATCTACCCTTCAACTATTATCAAATCATTTAGTAACCACTGAAATCTTGATGGTTTGTAGATTAAATCACATGGGGCCTAAAAAATCATGCCCTAGCCGGTCTGAAGTGGTTACAGTGCTTTTTAAACATAACTGACATTGTTTCCCTACCAACCCAGGAAACCTCACATGTGCCTAATTCCAAACTACATCCTATCCTTCCACAAAATCTCTAATACCACTATATCACGACCCACTCTCTATAAAGTGAATCCATCATGGTCTAGCAATGAGGTGAGAGAGATAGTGACACCCAAGTCCCTCCCCCACTAGGCCCCGGGTTGGATACTAACATTGATAGTATAGAAAAAACACAAATGGGAGGCATTGACCTCTATGAGATAAAATGCGAAAGAGATAGATAATACACACACATACCACCTCTTGCTTAGACTACAATATAAAAGAAATCCCATGTGCAAATATATTATTCCATGCAAGAACAACTACAACCGAAACATAAATCTTCCTGTACCAAAAGAAAGATAAACAGAAGTGACTTTGAAGCCCATACAACTCCTGCATCCCCATGCAAGTAGTAACAAGCCTGATATCCAACCAGCTCCTAGTGACCTGAAAAATATTTCATATAACTTAGGGTGAGTAAAATAGGATAACCAGAAGGATCCTCCCTAGAGCCTCTCGTGCAAAAGATAATAAACCATGTTAAAGCACAGTGAAAAAAAAGTGAAAATAACTCCTCACCTAAATAGGTATACAATGTTCCCAGCCTCACCATGGACACTCTCAACATGTATCACATATAAGATTATATAATATAATAAATACTTTAAAGGGTACCCCGCTACCACATCCCACACTATTTTTCCTCTTTACTCCATCATCACACGTCCTATGCATCTCTCTCTTAAAAGGCTTTCCCTTAGACACTTGGGAGAAGCACTACACCATGAATATTTTACAACACAACAACCATTTACATATAACTAGTGTTACCAGGTACTTTCATGGAGCAAACATAGCTCATATAACATGTATCACACATCAATAATTATACATCAAGCCATTACAATCCAAAACTTGAATATGAATCCTCACACCATCACATCCTATACATGTTACACATATAGTGGTCCATAAGAATATATATCCAAAATGTGTGTGTGTAAATAACCACAAGTCATTATATCCCTATAAAACATATATGGGGAAAACAAATCATAGTACCTATAGGTATACGTAACAACTAAGAAAGGAGATCGGGGCCAAACAGGGTAGTCTGTCATCCATCCTCCGACCAGGATGTTGGCGAAAGTTCCCCATAATGCTCAGATTCCCTGGGGTGTCAGTTTCCCTAACTAATAGGATAGAGAATCATATAGAAACAAAACGGTACAGAATATAATATAGCTTACAACCACACTGTGGGCATAACCTAGTCTTAGACTCAACTGAAGTTAACATCTCTAAGAATCCCAGATGCCACTAATAAGACTATGTATCCTATAAGTACAAAACCATTTGAACAGATACATTAGATTACTTTATCCTTTTTTAGATTCAAAATTTGTTATTTAATTAGTTAAGATTTATAATTTCCACATTACATTTCCTTATTATCACACAATAAGATTCAAACCCTCCAGGAATAAACAGACCAAGTCCACAATTCCTTTAAATTGTTTCATCAGCATTGCATCCCAATAATCTCCAACCCCATGGGTAAGTAAAATTAAAAAAATAATTCATTAATAGTATTATCACTTTTCCACAATTCTAGGTATTCTAGAAAATCATTATCTACTTTCAAACACAAACGACTCAACATGGTGAGTAGATAAACTACCCATCGAGTCTTTTCCACCTATAGCTGGATCATAGGCCCATCCACCGACGAGAAGCTAAACACAAAAATCATGTTGAATACCCATATTTTGGAAGGAGGGTAAGAAGTACCATCTTCCTCATGTAGTGGGTAAAGTAGAGAAGATAAAAAAACAAAAAGATTCAATAATAATACAAATTTCAAATATAGCCTATTTCATCATATTTGGTATCCTCCCCGACACCCATATAAAGAAACTGAGGCCTCTCACTACTTTAGGTGTCATATTTTCTACTACAACGACTGGGCCTCCCTACCCCATCATACCACAACACAAGAAGTAAGAAACAAACAACATATCAACCAGGATCATGGTCCTAAAAAAGGAAATCATCCTTCACATCCAACGAGAACTCACAACACTAATGAATAAGGTGCATGACCTTTAAAAGAAAGTGGGTAACTCGAAACCCTTAAAAAATTATATTTATCACACAATAATTCCTTTATTACTTATTGAATTAAACACTTAAATTAAACATTCTTAATTACAACCATTTGGTTTATCACTAAGAAAAACAACCCCAACCAAATTCATTAACAGTCCTCCTTATCTGTGGCCTATTAAATTTACAATTAATTTCATATTTATGTTATTTACAAATTTCCATCATGAATGTAATACTAAACATGAAAGGCATAAATATCACACAATCAAGAAAATAAATAAAAAAATGTTCATACCAGTGTAAGGAAACAACAAACTATCAATAACAATTCATCAGTCTGGTTTGATATTTATTATTTCAATTTCATTGTTGTCAAGAGGAAAAATAACTAGAACTGTAAAACATCACATAAAATAAATATAGAATCCATGAATCCCCTACCACAAATTATTTTTGATCTTCATTTCTTGAGAATGGTAGAACACAATGGATCACGATAACCTCTCCCTCAATGACTGCATCCACCTATGGATGGCCAGACTCAACTGTTTCAACCAACACCCATGAAATGAACATTTAAACCATGGATATCACATGTTGTAACATGGAAATGGTAATCGGAGTAAACAGATCAAGGAACACAGAACTATAGTTAAATGATATACCTTATATCAAATACAGATCAACAATTCTATATTGTACCAAGATAGGGAGTGTGCATGCAGTAGGACAAACTCCAAGGAAACACAGTCAAAGGTCCATACCACAATCACAAAAATCCTCAAGAATGAAAGGTTATGGAAACCTCAAACAAAGATGAATAAGACTAAATTAATTAATGGAAGGCATCTGGATTTGAAATATCATATCGAATACTCACAAAAAATGAAACGATTGAATTACAATTAAATCTGGATCTCAATATTCTATGTGTTTTGACTCATTAAAAACCTCAATACCCATAGGGATTTAATGAAAGAAGTTATGGTATTTTAATTGGCCTTAAATTTCATATTAAGTGTCATTAAATTCATTTTACCTTAAATAAAATGTCAAACGAGAGAAATTCTATGAAGATGGAAACACTATTAGCCGGTTGATCTGGAAACACATTAGAAACATTCGATAGATGAATCATAGAAAGAAGACTGACTAATAGATGAAACATCGACAGATGTATCACTGATAAATAAATCAATGACAACTGACTCACTCATATATGAAGATGACTCACTGATATATGACTCATCGATATATGACTCAATGAAAGATTACTCAGGGAAATATGACTCATCGATAGATGACTCGCCAATAGATGACTCACAGACAGATGAATCAACAAAAAATGAAGATTACTCTTTGAGAGATGATTCATCAATAGATGACTCATTGAAATTTGAAGATGACTCATAGATAGACGACCCAACGACAGATGACTCACTAACTGATGATTCACTAATGGAATTGTTCACATAATTGGAAACAATATTCACAGAGTTGGAAATTTTCTAAATAGTTGGGAATAAGTCACTTTGACCTCCCAGAACAAATCAAACCCCATATTTTAGCAAAGGAATGTGCTGAAGAGGTCTGGGCCATTATAAAAACACCTTATTATAAACAACATTTAAATCAAAAAAAAATTGATGGAAAATATTAAAATTTATCCAATTATATATTTTTATACTAATGTCAGATCATATGTATGGAGGGGTAATGTAGAAAATCATTATCTATTAATAACATAATGTTCTACTGCATCCTATATAAGGTTTAGGATTATCAGGACAAATGTGTTATGAAAACCCATTGTCTAATACTCAAGGATCATAATTGGTGGGATTAATCTATATTAAATTCACATTTCGACTCATTTGATTCTTCCCCTTAAGGTATTATCTCGACCATAGATACCAATATCTAACTATTTTGTATAAAATTACTATTATTAATATCGGTATCATTTTGATGAAGTATTTCATAATCTAAAAAATAAATACCAGTGTTTTAGAATACTGTTTTAAATTATTTCATCATTGAATTTTAATAAAAATACTCTTAATAAAGTTCAAACTATATTAATCACTTGTAATTAGTGATATAGGATACACATTGCACCATTATATACACCACTTGTCACATAAATAATTCATGCCTATTTTGGTAGGGAATCATCCCAATCATAATAATTTCAATTCTTGGATACCTAAGAGGGTAAGACATTATCCCTACCATCATATTGATGAACTAAACTTAATTTCTATTTTATCAACTATTAGTGTTTTATAGCTAATGTAACTCAAAAAATTGAAACAAAAAAGTACCCCAGCCATTAGGGTCACATTTTTTACTTTGTTTCCTTATATATGATAATCTATTAGATTGTTACTATTGTTTCCAGCCATTCCAAATATATGAGTTTGTGAAATGTGCCTCAATGGTTGTAATCTCATACTTATTATTTTAAACATAATTTCTAATTAAATTTAACAAAAACACTATGTAAATCATATGAATAGTAATATAATAAATATTACATCTTAAGAAATCATTATATTTCAATGTTATTATTTATTTTTTCAAAAAATATTAGTTTAGGAATAATTATTTTGTCCACCCAATGAATATTTTAACACTACATTAATGAGTAACAATTTACATATCCATCAATTCTACGTTACTACCCCAAAAAATTGAACTAATGGATATTCATACATATATGAATAAAAATCGAATACGAGGTATATTATCCATTTATATTAATCCAAAGTGAAATATGTTATTGAAAACCTCCACATGAGTATGTCCGGAGCCCTAGATATCAAACCCCACCTATTATATCACAATTTATATGCCTCCAAGCTAGTTTTAAGTATGATCCAAATTCTTAATACTTTATTTTAATTTAATCAATTGAGAATCAAATTCATAATACATCTAAATCATTAAATTCTGAAAGTATATTCATAAAATATTATTAATATTATAATTCAAATATAACATAGCTCATGGTGGATGAAAAGGTAAACTTCATCATGAATCACACATAATTAAATTCAATGATTTTTGAGAAGAAATTTATCATATGAATTCAATCTTACACAACATTAATATTTCTTATTAAATTTAATAAAAATTAATAAAAATACTAAACTAATAAATAAATAAATTATATTTTTTTCAAAATAAGAAGAAACAAATTAGAAAATTTTATATTTTATCTAGTCGTCAAATTTAATGACCAGATATTTTAGATACATTAAATTGACACAATATTAAATATATTATGTCACACACAATATTGAACAAAAGAGATAGCCTACTATAACAAACTACATCATATTAAAATTATATGAATAATATAATATTGTTAAAGAGACTATAATAATCAACTAAAATAGTAACATGTTGTCATTTTCCATTTTTATTGTTTTAAAAGGAAGTATTCATTTCAAAGACCCATTTAAATAAACGTTATTATATTTTATAATAATAATTTAAAATTTTTTATAGTTAAATTATAATCTTGTGAATTATTATTTGAATTTATAAACTAATGTGGAAGTACTCAGTTATTTACAAATATTATATGTAATATGATTAAAAACGATTGATTTTAAAAAATGTTTTTTTTTCAGTAATTTTTTTTAATTTTTATATTTAATTTTCATTTCAATATTAATTTATAAAATTAATATTTTAAATTAATAAACATGATATTATTTTTTGTTTAAAAATTTCAATATTATAATACAATGAATTTTCTTGATTTTTGCAAAATAATTTATTTTTAGAGGATAAGAGAAAATGATATTTTTAAAAATAAATCAAATTTTAAAAATCACTTTGATATAAGTATATCCTAAAACAAAGGAAAAAATTTTCCTGTGAAAATATGTTGAGATTATGTATCATTATTTATTTCAAAATATAATTTTTGTAATATAATAATAAATTTAGTTTTTTAGAGCATGTGTATTATTTTCTCAAAAACATTCATAATATACTGCACGATATTATTCTAAAATATGTTTTTAGCAATTTAATTAGTTGAAATGGTTTTCCAATTTCATATAACTAAGACTCAGTCATATAATAATGGCCCTTTTATTTTTGACGTAAATTTTGCATTTCTATCTATAAATATAAGACAATTCAGTAAAACATTTTTTTCCAAAGAATAAATATTTATAAATATTTTTTTAAATTTAAATGATTATTATTTAAATTAATAATTTTTTATATCTTTTTAATTTTTATAAAATTAAATTAATTCTATTTTATATTTTAATCATTGTCAAATAATATTAAGAATCCTTTGAGAATAAAAACAAATTCTTCAAAATATAATTATGCACAATATACATATATATATATATATATATTCATTTAACTGCTCAATTTCTAAAATTTTTAATGTAAATTAGGATAAATTGAGTCCATATTTAGATTCATCACATATAAATTTTACAAAAATGATTTACATAAATTTTTAGAAACAAAATAATTTAAACGATTAAAATTTAATTAATATTTTCAATTTTAGAATGTATAATATAATTTGGTTTGGATTTTCATAAATTAACATCACCAGTATAACATCAAGAAAATATTCTTTTAGATATTTACTTTTATTTCATACAAAAATTATTTCACAAAACTCACATAAATTTCATTTCGTTCTATTCTTTCCACATAATGAACATTATTATTTGTGGAAAAGTCCATCCACATCACTTATAAAATGTGGATCATGTCCAACCAATAACATAACCTTTCCAATTTAGGAATTATATTAAACTTGATAAAAAACTTCCTCTACAATATTTCATTTACAGTTTTTAATTCCCATGGTCACCACAATATTATCCCATGTCCCTCAAATCCAAGGCCATTGTCACGGGGAACTACAAGGTCTCATCAATTGTAAGACATATTTCTTAATGTTTCTTTGTTATTATTTACATTCATAACCAAACATAAAAAAAATATAATAATAATACTATGTTAATATGTTTTTTTTATTTTTAATTATAATAATGTTACATCCATTATTCATTTTATTATATATAGTTTGAAAATATGGTATCATTGTTAGCGCATGTGTGCAGATTACTACATCAATGATGTGACGCTTCTTGTTTTATATCACTAAATTTCATTGAGAGATAAAAATGGTTATTCTATAAGATAATATAGTATTTATAACATTTAAAAGATTAAAAAATGATATAATATTTCATTTTCAAATTTCATTCCATTTAAATAAAATGGGTGTGTCGTCTGTGTGTATGTGTAGTCCACTACCTCAATGAGTTGAACTTTTTCACTAATTATTTATGTGAACTATCTTGAATGGAATTAAAGTGTATTTATTTTGATAAATATTATTTTGATACACCAATAATATTCTTTATTTCTAATATCATTCCTTCAATAAGTAATATTTTCAAAATATATTTATTTTAAATTTAACAACTAAAAAAATATTAATATAAATTTTTATATATTGAGTTAATTAATGGAGAACCTATTCATATGGTTAAATTATATTCTAGTATAAAATTAATGAACATAATAATCATTAATTTTTGATATTAGGAATATCTTTTAAAAACCAATTAACCATGGACAAGAAAGTGAAAATATCATGAATAAATTAACCAGACTACAACATGTGACCAACATAAGTGGGAAAATACTAAATATATGTTCCCAATGTTAATAATAAAAACATATAAAAACAAATAAATTTTTTTGGACATTTGGAATATATTTAATTATCATTTTTACATTTCTTTTAAATCTTATGTTCAAGTTTAAAATGCTATTGGATAGAGGTAATGATTTAATCTCAAAATATCCTTTTATGAAACACATTTTATTACACTCACCTAAATTATTATAAATATGATAGATAATATAAAATGGTTATTTAATTTTATTTATTACACTTATTCATGATATTTTCACTTAATTTTTTATCTACCCCCCTCCAATTAGTTTTTTTAAGAACATTTCATAAGCTGTAAGGGTTTTTCTGTCCCAAATATTATTATTTGATAATTGGTTTAATATTATGCACAAATTTTTTAATCTTATGGTTTATATACCATAAAATAATATATTTTTACATACTATATGAATTCATTAACATTAAATAATTAAATATGTGAATTTTTAGTTTCCAATTAATTTTTATTTAGTAATCGCTAGGACCATAACGAGTTCTCCTCTAAAATTCCCATTTTGGACAATGTTCTATATTATGAAACAAATTTATTTTAACCGGTGTTAATTAAAAATGTTTGAGTTTTTCATCTTTAAATAACCAATATTCTTGATATATTATGTTTCATTTTAATCAATAACTAATTTAATTTATTTTATTTTAATCACAATCATTTCATCAGGTTTCTATTTTGAACAAAATTTCAAAATTGAGACCTTTAAAATATAAAAACACATCTATAAAATTTGTATACAATTTCATTCTATTATAAAAAAATCAATTAACCTCTTGGTAAAATTTCTATGATTTTTATTTTAATACCTTATTAAATAATGGATATTTTATAATTTTTTAAATCACTGCAGATTCCAACAGAAGTGGATTTAAAAACTTAATAAATTATATTTATACTAATCTCCATATTTTTTTTGAGAAATCGTTGTATGTATTTGAAAAATTTATAAAGGTAATTTTCAACTAATATGATCTCCATTCAAAAAACATTGAAACCAATAGCCTAATTGTTTTCATATGAACTGTGTTTGATAAAAATAATCACTTTTGATGTTTTTCTATAAATGTATATGGCAGTTATTTTTGTTCTTTATATGAAAATTCTTCCCCAAATTCTCATAAATCCTGCAAGAAAATATTACTAGCATGTATTATAAATTTTTTTAAAAAAAATTATTTAAAAATATAATGTTTATTCTTTCATCAAATGATTTATTTATTTCGAAACATCTTAAAAATGTTTTCTATCACTATCAACAACCCTTGATACATAATATTATTTATTAAGGATATTCATAAAATGATTAAATACACTATATTTATCCAGATGAAGTATTAGTTTATCTCCTCTATCAATATAATAATCCCTCATTAACTTTTAATTTCTTAATTTTTTTGATGAATAATTATAATCACAATTCCAATGACTATAATCTATGAATATAAAATTTATAATTCCTTTGAATTAATGGTGTTCACCATAAAACAATAGATATAATGATTGGGAAAAATTATTTTATTAACCATGTAACCCATATACACACTATATTAATATCATAGGAAATATCCATTTTAATGAGTTGTATTTACCTTGATAGTTACATTATATCGACAGGCATCCATTTTTCCTATGGGTTATCATGTTATAATCATTGAATGAATTACTAATAATAATAATATGTCAAAAAATATAAAAACCATTTTATATCATTGGTTTATTTATCATTTTTTTAGTGAATTTAATTTTCATTATACTCATTATCTATGTAATATATGTGAATATTATTCATTTAGAATGACTTATGAAAGCCATTTTTCTTCAATGTGTTCATTATGAAGTCAAAAGGGATTGATTTCATGTGGCACAATAATATACGTATCATGATATGGTAGGAATTTTATATCCAACTAATTCATTATATAATGTCTTATATCTAATCAGATAGAATTGTTTTTTAGAACGGTATTGAATGTAACTAAGTTTGAAAAGGTGTTTAGATTTTCTCAAAATTTTATGAGTGAACAGTTTGAAAGGATTCCACATTTATAAAGATTAGAAATACTATGGTTATGATTATTCTACTTTATATCATATGATCCATGGCTAATTTTTTATGTTTAGTGTTTGTTTATTCATGTTTACGTAACCTTTTGATGAAATGTTATATGAAATGATTAATGATATATGATATATTGGGTATGTATTTTATTATGTATCATATTTATAACCATATTATCATATTATTTTCAATTTTTACATCTGATTATTGTTATTTATTTTTACCATTACATATCAGCTAATATCAACTCTTCTTTATGATTCATTTTTCATTGGTGATACTGAAATTTATTATGTATGATTTATTAACAGAGGTATACTATGAGATTATTTTTGTAGGAGATGATAAATTATTTTAATTTATTAAATATTTGTTATAACATGACTAAACTTCTGTTAGATTGAAAATAAACCAATTTATTATTTTATTATTTCCCTATTTCTCTAAAAAACTAATTTTAAAGGGTCTTGGGAATGGATTGTTTTGAAATTTTTCCCTTAATTAAAGTAATTAAAATAAAATTTTGTACGAGGTCTCATATCTTTTACGAGATAATTATTTTGATAGTTTGGTAGATTAGGATGTTATATGTTACGGAAAATTTAGATGTTTGAAATGATATCAAATCTTGATAATTTAAGATTTAACCTAAATTCAATGGCGTATATTACTTATTAGGTCAGTTGAGATAATATTGATTATATTTTGGGTTAAGATAAAATAACTTTACAAAAAACCGAAGGAATAACTCTAGTTGTTAATTTTATGCATAAGATATCATTGAAAAGGGTTTTTAATGTACATATTTTTTGGTTTTATATGAAATATAAACCCTATCTAGAGACTAAAAGTGGTTATATCTTTTATAATAGTTTAAAGAGTCATGATTTCCCTGAAAATGTTGGATTTGGTATTAATTTGATCACCTATTGCGTTATAAAAAAGTTTCCTACCTACACATATTTTTAACACTAATGGGGAATATTTTTTGTTTTATTTCATAAACATTATGATTTATTATAAATTATTTACTTTCTAATTAATTTATGGTATTATGTAAAGAAGAATTAGTGATCACCTATTAATATGACCCTGGTGGAAAAAATATATTATTCTTATTGAATATGTAATACATAGTTGAAATGGAAGTATTATATGTTGAAATGAAGGTTTAATTGGGGAAGACCTCTTAGGTTTGATATTTCAAATTAATATACTAATACTATTTAGGATTTTATTATAACCTTGTTTGTTTTATTATTTTTATGAAACATTATCACAAGGATTAGTCATAAGGAGGATTAAGTTGTGAAAGTTATGTACCGAAAAAACACAATGTATTATAACCAAAAAGGAAGAATACTAAATTAGATGAATCTTAGTATAGTAATCTTATAATGTAATAGTTATTTTTATATTCTTACATAGGTAATGAGGTTGTTATAATATTTGAAATTAAATCAAGAAATCCTTAGCTATTTTAATTAGTGAACTGATACGTATAAATGATATTTCTTTATTTTACATGTTATTGATGGTTATGTGAAACATCTAAGATTCATTTTACATAATCTATTAATTAATTTATTGAAATAAAACTCTAAATGGTATCCATAAAATTGAGAAATGATTTTTTAGAAATGTTAAAAAAATAAAAAAACTTAAACAACACAAGATTAAGGGGTTTATAATTGTTATTACAAGTACTTTTATGGTGATGATATACAAAAGGGTTGGGTGATTTTGATAATTTGATCTATGTAGTATAGGTATCATTTGGATTGATGATATGTCATGTTGTTGTTTTTATATTTATAATATTTATGTGATTATTAAATATATTTTATAGTGTTTTATTTGATGAAATATTGGCCAATACAAATTAATGATCAAATATAGAATTAATTTTGGATGAAAATGCAATTTAACTATGGGTTTTTAAAATGGAAAATTCAGTAGTCTGGGGGAAGGTGTAATCTGGGGAACATATAATTAGGTTATAAATAATCAATTTTGTTCAATGAAAGATAGGTATGTTGATCTAAATTAATATACTATAGTATATTTAACACTGGATTTTGAATCTAAATTAATTTATATGTTATGAATTCAATATCCTAAATTCATAAGTGGGTAATAATAAAAATTTCCCTACTACATTTTATTTAATGTTGTTGAGTTTAACAAACTAATATTTTGGATCCATTATGTTAACATTATCTTCAATAACATGAGTTATATGAAACAATGAACTAATGTAAACTCCATCTAAAAAAATATGAAATATTAAAATTATATGAAAAAAATAATAATTATTAAATAAATTGATAATAATCAGTTATATGAATTATATTTTATTTTATTTGATTGATTAGAAATTTAAGAGGATGAAAATACTTCGAATAATGATTTCAAAAAAGTAATAAAATTTTAACATAATAAATAAAAATGATCACCATTAAAATATTATCTCAATAGATATAATTTATATTTAAATACTATATTATTAATATTCAATTATATAGAATATAAATATGAAATAAGAATAAAACAACTCGATGTTATAATTTTTCATTTTTCATAATTTTTTATATATAATGTTGTTTCATTTAATATATAATTTATTAACATTTTAATTTTAATTTGAAATGAAAAAAATAATTTATTAATAATTCAATACATTATATTGGTGATTTATTTGGTATTTTTAAATTTTAAATTATTTTTTGGTTAATAGTATAAAATACCATTTTTGAAAATGAGTAGGTTTTTATGATATCACTTGGATATAAGAAAAACCCAAAACATAGGAAACCTTTTTCATGAACTCATATAGTTCAATTAGCTAAAATTATAATTTTTTAAATATATTTTTTGAATTAAAAACCTATATTTAATATTTAAAATATAAGTAATATTTTCTCAAACATAGTTTTCAGTATAATATACAATTTTTTAGAATTATTATTTTTAAATGTTATCAAAATAAATGTATATCAAATTTAAAATAACTTAGTTCCAAATTATCTCGTAATGTGTAATTTTTTAGCCATAATGTTTATTTTCTCCTTGAGTAAATGCTAGTTACCCCCAATGAAATAGTAATCTCTTAATGAATAATAGTTTTCTGAATTAAATGAGTTTATAAAATTAAATGATTATCATTTAAATTAATACTATAATATTATTTTAAAAAATATATATATAATTAAATTAACAATAACTTAATGGTTAATAATGCCCCATAATAATAAGAAAACTTAAGGATTAAAATGTGATTTTTACAAAATAAATTTTAATTTCATTATAAATTTTAAAAAAGGTAATTTTCTATTATTAATAAATTTAATTATTTTAAATATATCCCAAATTTTTATTCATAATTTTTAAATTTTGTAATGAGGTTCATCATATATTATAATTCAACAAATAATTTAAATTAATAATAATAAATTTATATTTAGATGGGTTTAGATTACTATTAAATGGTGGATAACATTTTTATATATTATCCTAACCATTAGACCTTATAGGGAAATTTTTTTGTTTTTAAAGTATTTCGAAAATTTCTTACCAGAATTACTTCACCTAACTCACCCAAATTTCAATTCATTCCATTATTAAAACATTACATTATTTTCCAGGGAAAAGTCACACCTCTTCACTTATAGGGGGTCATTTCGACCCATTCAATACTACAATAAAATTTCAAATTTTTATTGAAACTATGATCATATTACAACTATTTAAGGTACATTACATTCCACAATCCCCTTAATACCCAAAAATTAGTCTTTGTCCCTCAAATAATAAGCCATCAATAAGAGGATGTTTGAGGTGTCAGTATAGTTAATGTAATATCCCAGGTAAATAAAGAATAATAAATTTTTATATTTATAAATATTTTGTAATTAAATATTAATTTTACTTTAAAGGGGTTTCTATGTTCGGTAGCGTACCCGATATGCAACAAAGAGTTTCTTTAAAATCTTACGTTGCACACTAGTAATAAAATAATATTATTTTAAATGTTAGTTAACACGTAGCCATTGTATTGGCTGGAATGAATAGAAATAACTATAATATAATTATATATGTTTGTTAAATGTTTTTACATTTATCAAATAAAGGATAAAGGCTTAAAATATGAAAAGAATTCAATTTTAGGCATATATACTCTAATTTTCAATAAAGGTCCACTTATCAACTTTTGATGGAGAACCGTTATTAAATATAGTTTTGGTCACTCTTATAAATTCTATTGGACCAAATAAAATTCTTCTTTATAATCGGGACATCAAAATTTACTTTGTGTAAATTTTCTGTATTTTTCTGATGAAGATCATTTTTTAATGAATAGTGAAAAATATTGTATATTAATTCAAAACCAGTTTTTAATAAAATTTATTTAAATGATTAAATAATATTTCGAATTTTTTTTAAAGTTCATTTATAATATATTTTTACCATTTAATCCAGTAGTGGTCGTTGAAATTAATTTCACTTTGAAATTGGACTTAAACTTGTGTCAATGTTTTGCTACTTATTGTTTCATAAATACACGCTATTTGCTCAGACAGCGAGAATTAATTATTAAATTAATTAATGTAACTTATATTTTTTGAATTTTTTAAAATATAAATCATTTTTGAATTCGGAATATCAAATATTGCTTAGGGTGAAGTTTTAGTATTTTTCTGAAAAAACTTCAATTTTTGATGAATAGTGAAACCACTAAGTGGTACATAAAATCTTACATACATGGTTGTCATTTAGAAGTAAAATTTTGTTTAATGGGATTAAAATAATTTTTTGGTGAATAGTAAATTTTATGTTTTTAATCGTGATTAGAGGTAATTAGTGTAGTTTAAGGTAAAGATAATGTTTTCATAATATGAAATGAACGTGAAACATGTACTACCCTTGTTGGATGTGTCATGGATGACCAATAAAATCCATGGTCCAACTTGGGGACCCCATGAAGCCACTTTGGTAGGAAAATGACATTAATATCTTTTTTATGTAATGTTAAAATAAAAATGTCACAAACATGAGTTGTTTTACTAAAACAATTTTTAAATGGGGTTATACACGTCCGATTTCTGACTATAAATATTCATTATAAATATAAAAAGATTTCCCACATCATAGTAGTTTTTTTATAATTTTTAGACGTTAAATAATTTAAATTATTTATGACACAATGATGATGCAGTGATTACCTCATTATTTAATTATTTAAATAAAATGGAAATATAATGTAAAATATAAGACCTACACATGTCCAAATCCTATTGGATGGGTGGATTTAGAACCCATATCAACTTATCATCTAAAAACATCAATTTGGGACCATTAAAATCCGAAACTCATTCTAAAATAAAGTAACATTTCCTTACTTTCCAAGAGTGTCCCTCCTCTCCTCTTATAAAAGGCCCCCACCTCTACGTCCTTACCCACACCTCTCAAGCCTTTGGATCGGCCAACCCCTATTAATTTGGTCTCTCCGCATCCCTATCTTACTCCTAGAAGCATCATGCTGGGCAGAAGTCTTCCCAAGGAAGCCTTTGAGCTCAAATCAAAAGGAGTTACCCGATTCAAAGGCAGTGTCTTCTCTTGTGTTCTTTTGTTTTATTTTGCTTCTCCTACCCCATAAACTCTTTTAATTAATTTATTTTGTAACAAAAAAAGTATCTACCATATACTAGGATGTTTTTATAAGAAGGATTAGAGCTACACTTACACACACCTACATCTAATGGTTATAGAACATACTGTTTATGTGGATGGCGAATTGCTGCCTCACGAAATGATGAATGTTCAATATTCTTCTAACAACTTTAAAGGTGGCCATTAAGATGTCATTATATCTATATATGATATATAATATGTTTATGTTTTACTTATGATTCTGTATTTTTCATTTATGGCATACATTTATGGTTTCCATTATGGGTAAACGTGATATCTTGATTTTAGTAAGTGCGGACTACCGCCCCCTCAAAGTGATTTGATTCGTTAATACCATATGTGGGACGTATAAAGGATGGAGTTATGACATTATATATGATATTATACTGGAATTATAATATACCATTATATCATTATGATTCCATTCCATAAAATATGAAATAGAAATGAAATTAGCGTTAATGCGTACGTACAACTTACCGTCTCCATGAACGGTGCATTTCATTTCTTACCTCTAAATGATTATGTAATATTATAAATTCATGTATATAATATATATATATATGAAATATATGGCCTATAAATCATTATTTTCATTATTGATATAATGGATATTTGACTACATGAACAACTTGTAAATATAAGAAGTTCAATTTTGACTTAAGTACCAATGATCAACAAAATGATCATCATTATCCTAAATAGTTACATAGTGTTCATGACAAGATAATAGGTGATATAAAAGGAATAATGAACGTGAAAAAAGTTCTTAATCAAGTAGAAATTAACTCAAGTTTATTATTTAGGAGGTTAAAGAACGATCGAGTTAAGTCGGACCTGAGGTAAGGGACTTAATCTCAATCTCTTTTCATTGAGGCATATTTTGTTTTATACACAACTTTCTTTTATACGGTATACAAACCCCTTTGAATTTTACATTTATACAAAAGGAATTTTTTTACAAAGAGTTTTACTAAATGAAAAAAAGGAATGATTCTTCTAACGTACGTGGTGTCAATGACCTTTTCTGCCGCCGCGAGTATTATTTGGTCTTTGGCTTCCTCAATAAGCCGTAATGTTTTTAAAATGAAATAAATACCATATACTCTTTTATTTATTTTGGTATTGAAAATGGATTTTTTATGTCAATATATTTATGTGAAATATTGTGATCAAAGTGTGGAAATGTTTTCATTCCATTATATTTGTTATATGTCATATGATTTTATAATGGTACTTGGACATTTGACGGGTGGTTACGTGATAAACCATATGATGGGTGGTGCCATGAATACCAGGACGGGTGGTTACGTTATAACCTCCATTGTATTGGGTATGGAAGTCGGCCTTATGGCTATTCTATTAAGTATGTATGGATGTTAGCTGAATGGCTATTCTATTAAGTGATATGTGTGGAAGTCGACCGTATGGTTATTCCACTTAAGTATGTTTATGTCCCATGATACCTTTATATGTAATGTGTTCGTTATATGGGTTTTATGGTAATCTTTTGGTTACAAAAGGGTAAGTAATGATCTTTTATTCAGTGAATAGTTTTTACTAATTCATAAAGGTGATGGTATTACTTTGATAAATTATACATGGTTTACTTGTTGTTTGAAAAACTAACAGTTTTCATTCTTTGTGTATCCCATACTGAGGTTTTTATGCTCACCCCCAAGTTTTTCAAAATGTTTTTCACAGGACTTAATGTGGAATAGGGTCAAGGATGGGATCAAGGGAAAGTCATGCTATCTAAAACATGGCACTAGATATGTTTCAATTTTAGAGTTCTTGTTTTATGGAAACTTAGTAGAAGTGTCTACTTTGTAATCTTTTGAGATGTAATAGTTATGATCTAATTCTCTAAAACTCTAAACCTGAAAAGATCCTTAATGTGAATTATTCATTTAATTCAATATTAAGTAAGGTTTAAGGCTGGGGCCTTATAGTTGGTATCAGAGGTCGGTTAAGACAACTTTAGGAGTTAGAAAGTGTTAAATTATATATTAATTTATGGTATGATTGAAATGATATATCATTTGACGATTACCATGTTACTTCTACTAAGATATTTCTATGTTAAGAATGGGTTTTCATTGAGGAAACAAAGAATCTTTTTTTTGGGAAGGCTTACTAAGGGAAATGACCTTCTAAATCAATATACTGAGATGGTCAGAATCAGAATTGAGCAGTTTACTGCTGTGATGGCTCAGTTGAATCAGGTGATAAATGGTGGTTGTATTATTGATGATATTTTGTTGTTTTCTAAAAGTAAAGTGGAGCATGAAAGTCATTTAAGGGTTATCTTACAAACCTTAAAAGAAAAGAAATTGTATGGGAAATTCAGTAAGTGTGAGTTCTGGTTGCAAAAAATTACTTTCCTTGGTCACATTGTTTCTAAAGATGGGATAACTATTGATCCGGCAAAAAAAGGTTGTTGAAGAATGGCCAAGACCCACAAATGTAACTGAGATTCGTTGTTTCCTTGGTTTAGCAGGGTATTACTGATGGTTTTTTTGAAATTTTTCACGGTTATCTTGTCCAATGACTAAGCTAACTTGGAAGGGTGTTAAGATTATATAGACAAAAGAATGTGATGATTGTTTGCAAGAGTTTAAAATAAGATTGGTGAATGCCCCAGTTTTGGAACTTCCTTCCAGGAATGGTGAGTTTGTTATATACAGTGATGCTTCGTTGAAGGGACTTGGATGTGTCCTTATGCAGAATGATCAGGTAATTGCATATGCTTCACATCAGTTGAAAACTCATGAGGTAAATTACCCTACACATGAATTGGAATTAGCTGCTGTTGTTTTTGCTTTGAAAATTTGGAGGCATCATTTTTATGGAGTAAAGTGTGAAATTTATACCGATCAAAAAAGTATAAAGTATATATTCAATAAGAAATAATTGAACATGAGACAGAGGAGATGGATAGAATTAATCAAGGATTATTATTGTACAATTCATTACCATCCGGGAAAAGCAAATAAAGTGGATGATGCTTTGAGTCGAAAAAGTAATGCTTCATTAACCATGCTACGTTTAGAATGAGATCCTTTGGTTTTTTGATTTGATAAACTTGGTCATGGAAATTGTTTGTGCAGTAAGTTATTCTATTTTGTTTTAGGTATCAGTGAGATCATCCCTATCAGATAGAATTAAGAAAGCACAGTAGAAAGACAGTGAGTTGAAGAAAAAGGTAGAACTGGTTCAGAAGGGTACGTTGCCTGAATTCAACATTGATAATGATTGTGTTTTGAGGTTTGGGAAGAGATTATGTGTGCCTAGTGATTCACAGATTAAGAGAGAGTTGTTATGTAATGATCGTAGTTCTTCGTTTTCAGTTCATCCTGGAAGTACTAAGATGTATAGAGATCTGCGGGATTATTACTGGTGGGATGGAATGAAAAGAGATATTGCAGATTTTAGTGTGAAGTGTTTGACTTGTCAGCAGGTTAAAGCAGAGCGGTAGTTACCGAAAGGGATTCATCATCCTTTACAAATTCCAGACTAGAAATGGGAAAATATATCCATGGAATTTGTTATGGGATTACCGAAGACATATCAAGGTTCACTTCTAACTTTTGGAAAGGCCTTCAGAAGTCGTTGTGTACTGAATTATATTTTGTATAGTTTTTCATCCTCAATCAGATGGGAAGTCAGAATGAACAATTCAGACATTGGAGGATATTCTACGTGCCTACTCTTTGGATTATCAGGGAAGTTGGGACGAACATCTTTCTTTGGTTGAGTTTTCATATAATAACAGTTTTCATTCCAGTATACAGATGTCTCCATTTGAGGCATTATATTGTAAACGGTGTCGAACACCAGCTTTTTAGGATGAAGTGGGTGAAAGGAAGCTGATAGGACCAGAATTGGTAGAAGAGATGGCATAAAAAGTTCAATTGATTTAGAAACACATGAAAACATCTCAGAGAAGACAAAAAAGTTATGTAGATAACCAGAGGAAGGATCTATCTTTTGAGGTAGGTGATCATGTTTTTCTCAAAGTTTCACCATGGAAGAGTGTGATGCGGTTTGGTAAGAAAGGAAAGCTGAGTCCAACGATCATTGGACCATATGAAATTCTGGAGAGAGTTGGATCAGTTGCATACCGAGTGGCTTTACCTATGAGTTTATCTCAGGTACACAATGTTTTTCATGTTTCGATGTTGAGAAATTATGTGGCAGATCCATCTCATGTTTTGAGTCCAGAGGTAGTTCAATTGGAAGAGAATCTCTCTTATAAAGAACAACCAGTCCAGATTCTTGACCGAAGAGAGAAAGTGTTGCAAAATATTGTAATTCACTAGGTAAAGGTTTTGCGGAAAAACGATATGGTTGAAGAGGCAACGCGGGAATCTGAAAATTCTATGAGGGATAAATACCCCCACTTATTTTGATAAGTGAATAAAATTGTGAGGACACAATTCCCAAAAGGGGGAAAGGATGTAACATCCCAGGTAAATAAAGAAAAATAAATTTTCATATTTATTTATATTTGTGAATTAAATATTAATTTTACTTTAAAGGGGTTTCTATGTTCGGTAGCGTACCCGATACGCAACAAAGAGTTTCTTTGAAATCTTAGGCTGCACACTAGTAATAAAATAATATTATTTTAAATATTAGTTAACATATAGCCATTGTATTGGTGGGAATTAATATAAATAACTATAATATGATTATATATGTTTGTTAAATGTTTTTACATTTATCCAATAAAGGATAAAGGCTTAAAATATGAAAAAAATTCAATTTTAGGCATATATACTCTAATTTTCACTAAAGGTTCACTAATCAAAATTTGATGGCTAACCATCATTAAATATAGTTTTGGTCACCCTTATACATTATATTGGACCAAATAAAATTCTTCTTTATAATCGGGACATCAAAATTTACTTTGTGTAAATTTTCTGTATTTTTTCGATAAAGATCATTTTTAATGAATAGTGAAGAATATTGTATTTTAATTCAAAACCTCTTTTTAATATAATTTATTTAAATGATAAAAATTATCTTTTATTTTGGTTTTAAAGTGTAGTTAGAATATATTTTTACCATTTAATCGAATATTGGTCGTTGGAATTAATTTCACTTTGAAATTGGTCTTAAACAAGTGTCAATCTTTTGCTACTTATTGTTTCATAAAAACACGCTATTTTCTCAGAAGTTTGGAGTTAATTATTAAATTAATTAATGTAACTTATATGTTTTGAATTTTTTAAAATAGAATTCATTTTTGAATTCAGAATATTAAATATTGCTTAGGGTGAAGTTTTGATATTTTTCTGAAAAACTTCAATTTTTGATGAATAGTGAAACCACTAAGTGGTACTTAAAAAACTGATTTTTCGTTTAAATGAAACTTTACCACTTCTGTGTTGTGAATTTCAAAAATCTTACACACAAGGATGTCATTAAGAAGTAAAATTTGGTCAAATGGGATTAAAATTTTTTTTGGTGAATAGTAACTTTTAAGCTTTTAATCGCGATTAGAGGTAATAAGTGTAGTTTAAGGTAATGATAATGTTTTAATAATATGAAATGAACTTGACACATGTCCTACCCTTATTGGATGTGTCATGGCCAACCAAGAAAATCCATGGTCCATCTTGGGGACCCCATGGGGCCACTTTGGTAGGAAAATGACATTAATATCTTTTTATTTAATGTTAAAATAAAAATGTCACAAAGATGTGTTGTTTTACTAAAACAATTTTAAAATGGGGTTATACAAGTCATATTTTTGACTATAAAAATTCATTGGAAAGCTATAAAGATTTCCAACATCATAGTAGTTTTTTTATAATTTTTAGTTAATAAATAAGTTAAATTATTTATGACACCAAGATGATGCAGTGATTACCTCATTATTTAATGATTTAAATAAAATGGAAATATAATGTAAAATCTAAGCCATAAACATGTCCAAAACCTATTGGATGGGTGTATTTAGAACTATTATCACCTTATAATCTAAACACATCAATTTGGGACCATTAAAATCCGAAACTCATTCTAAAATAAAGTAACATTTCCATACTTTCCAAGAGTGCCCGTCCTCTCCTCTTATAAAAGGTCCCCACCTCTACCTCCTTACCCACACCTCTCAAGCCATTGGCTCAACATAAACCTGTTCATTTTGTCACTCCACATCCCTCTCTTAATATTAGAAGCCTTACTTTGGGCAGAAGTCTTCCCATGGAAGCCTTTGAGCTCAAATCAAAAGGAGTTACCCGAATCAAAGGTAGTGTCTTCTCTTGTGCTCTTTTGATTTATTTTCCTTCTCCAACCCCCTAAACTCTTTTTATTCATTTATTTTGAAACCAAAACATTATCTACCATATACTATGATGTTTCTATAAGAAGGATTCGAGCTACACTTACACACACCTACATCTAATTGTTAAAGAACATACTGTTTCCGTGGATGGCGAATTTCTGCCTCACGAAACGATGATTGTTCAATATTATTTTAACAACTTCAAAGGTGGCCATTTTGATTTCACTATATTTATATATGATATATAATATGTTTATTTTTTACTTAAGCTTCTGAATTTTTCATTTATGGCATACATTTATATTTTCCATTATGGGTAAACGTGATATCTTCGTTTTTGGAAGTGCAGACTACCACCCCCTCAAAGTGATTTGATTCGTTAATACCATATGTGGGACATATAAAGGATGGAGTTATTATACTATATATGATATTATACTGGAATGATAATATACCTTTATATCATTATGATTCCATTCCATAAAATACGAAATAGATATGAAAGTAGCGTTCATGCGTACGTACGGCTTACCGTCTCCATGAACGGTGCATTTCATTACTTACTTCTAAATGATTATGTAATATTATAAATGCATGTATATACTGGATATATATTAAATATATGGAATATAAATCATGAATATCATTATTGATATAATGGATATTCGACTATGTGAACAACTTGTAAATATAAGACGTTCACTTTTGACTTAAGTACCAGTGATCAACAAAATGACCATTATTATCCTAAATAATTACATAGTGTTCATGACAAGATAATAGGTGATATAAATGGAATAATGAACTTGAAAAACGTTCTTATGCAATTAGAAATTAACTCATGTTAATTATTCAAGAGGTTAAAGAACTATCGAGTCATGTCGGACCCGAGGTAAGGGATTTCGTCTCAATCTCCTTTCATTGAGGCATATTTCGTTTTATACACAACTTTATTTTATACGGTGTATAAACCCCTTAGACTTTTACTTTTCTACAAATGGAATCTTTTTCTACAAAGCATTTTACTAAACCAAAAAAAGGAATGTTTCTTTTAACATACGCGGTGACAAAGACCTTTTTCGCCGCCCGGTGTATTATTTGGTCTTTGGCTTCCTCAACAAGCCGTAATGTTTTTAAAATGAAATAAATACCATATACTCTTTTATTTATTTTGGTATTGAAAATGGATTTTTTATATCAATATATTTAAGTGATATATTGTGATCAAAGTGTGCAAATGTTTTCTTTCCATTATATTTTTTTATGTCATATGTTTTTATAATGGTACTTGGACATTTGAAAGGTGGTTACGTGATAAACCATATGACAGGTGGTGCTGTGAATACCAGGACAGGTGGTTACATTATAAACTCCAATGAAATGGGTATGGAAGTCATCCGTATGGCTATTCCATTAAGTATGTATGGAAGTTGGCCGAATGGCTATTCCATTAAGTGATATGTGTGGAAGTCGAACGTATGGTTATTCCACTTAAGTATGTTTATGTCCCAAGTTACCTTTATATGTTATGTGTTCTTTATATGGGTTTTATGGTAATATTTTGGTTACAAAAGGGTAAATAATTATATTTTATTCAATGAAGAGTTTTTACTACTTCATAATGGTGAAGGTATTACTTTGATAAATTATACATGGATTACTTGTTGTTTGAAAAACTAACAGTTATCATTCTTTGTGTATCCCTTACTGAGCTTTTTATACTCACCCCAAGTTTTTTGAAATGTTTTTCACAAGACTTAATGTGGAATAGGGTCAAGGATGGGATCAAGGGAAAGTCATGTTATCTAAAACATAGAACTAGATATGTTTTTTAAGAGTTCTTATTTTATTGAAACTTAGTAGAAGTGTCTACTTTGTAATCTTTTGAGATGTAATAGTTATGATATAATTCTCTAAAACTCTAAAATTGAAAAGATCCCTAATGTGAATTATTTATTTAATTCAATATTAAGTAAGTTTTAAGGTCGGGGCCTTATTGATAACAAATATTTCTTAACATTCCATTTTTATTCATTCAATTATAAAACAAAAATTACATTATATAATAATAAATTGAGAAACATTATTATTTTTAGATACTATTCTAATATATTTAAATTTAATATTCATTCTCTTCCATCTACATAGAAAAAAGGAGTCATTAATAGTCCTTATTTATGAATTACCACATCCATGATGTAATGCTTTCTATTTTTATAAAACCATAAATGGATGTTTCAAAAGATTATTTACTAATAAAACAAATATATATATATTTTAAATTAGTTTATAATGAAAGATTATTTTATTTTAAACATTATTTCAATTCTATGAAAATGATAGGATTGTTCGAGTGTACATACAGACTACCACCCCCATTAGACAATATTTCCATTTTGTTTTTCCATATTAATGAATGGACGTAAAAGTATATTTACTTCATATAAATGGCTCTTTAATAAACTATTAACATTTGGTAATTATAATAATAAATTTTAAATAAATAATATTTTCAATAAAGGGTGACAGTCTGTTTAACTACTAAAAAGGACATATTAATGAAACATATATAAATTTAGTCAATTCCTATAGAATCTATAAAATAGCGTAAAATAATTTCAAATATATTGTTAATTTAAATAATATTATTAAATTATGGGTATTATTATAAAATTTTTAAAAGAACCTTTGATCAATTTCAATTAACAGAAATTATCAGCAATAAAATAACCAAACCATGTTGAGTGGTATATATAAGTTGAAACTATATTTAATATAATTAAAAAACATCATTAATATAAATTATAAAATTTAATAAAGTTGAAAAAGTTTCATGGGTATACATTTAATGAAAATAATTTAATTATTCAAGAAGTGAAGTGAAATTTTGGATTAATTGTGTAACATGTAATGGGTTTGTCTCAAAACATCCTTCTGTAAGAGACATGTTATTATTTCACATAATTAAATTTAAATTTTTTATATATGTATAATTTTATATTAAATATCACATATTATTCATATTTATCATGTTTTAACCTCAACATAATCATCTCTATCTTTCATGGTGTTTTCATTGAATGTTTCTTAATCCATATGAGATTTTTTTATCTCAATTGATCTTTGTTGAGAATTTTTTTTACTTTTATGAAACAAATTAAAATTTAGAAGATTTTTATACTATCCAATAATATCTTTTATAATAAATTATTTCATTATATTATTGATATATCCATGAAAATTTATCATTTTCAATTAAATTTCATTGAACAATTTCGATGGTTGTAACTATTTTTATTCTCAAATTAATTTTTCTTAGTAATTCTATGAATTATGAACCTACATTATTTTATGTGGTATATATTGTAATTATTTTAGAAATTTTATCATTATATAAAATTTATTAACTATATTTGATATTCAATTTTTATTTCTATCCCTTTCAATGGTTCTGATTTTAATGTCTCTCCATCCATAATGATGCTATATGGAACATCATTTAAAAATTAGGTCCTCATATATATGATAACCCATCTAGGTTATTTTTATGTAAATTAATTATAAAATAAAAATTATTTAATTATCCCCTTTTTATTATTGGTGAATGTTTTCTTCTCTTTATAATTCATTAAATTGGTTGTTTTATAATCTTTAGAATTGATGCAGTTTTTAATCGAAGTATTTAAAAAAATTAATTTTATGTTCAAGTGTACATATTTTTGGGAAATCCCTATATCTATTTAAAATATTGAAAATCTTCATATTTCAACTACATCGATATGATTTTAATGTTTTTAATGAAAATATGTAGTTGTTTATTTATATATCATTATTAATGAAGATATCCTCTTTTGATGTTTTCATGCCACCATATAAATCAGTCATCCTTTTCATTTTTTAAAAAAAATATTTTTTTTTCATGTATCCTAAAAGAAACTAATAATACCCTAAAATTGAAAAATAAATTTTTTAAAATAAAATCAACAGATTAATATTATTTCTTACTTCCAATGTGAGATTATGTCTAAAACTTTTAAAAAAATTCAATATAAGTAAATTTCCATAACATTTCTCATGATTGAACATGGATATTCAATAAATTTTTCCATCTACTATATTTATCTAGATGGATTTTACATTTTCCCACTCTATTGAATGAATGATTCTTCATTACCACTATATATCTAAATCATTTTAAATGTATAATAATAATCATTCCCCCAATGCATTTCCTCTATAATACTATTTTCTGGATAGTTTTGATTAATGTTCACTAAGATTTCATGCATTTATTTATTAGAAAATATTATTCACATAATATTATAGCCTTTATCAATATGATTTAAATACCATATTCATTTATTATTTTTATTTAATTTTATTTACTGAGAACTTTTACGAAGGTCCCTGGATAAAAAATTATATTCAAATAGTTTATCACGTTATGATAAGTTATGGAATTAGTTAATTATTTCCTTATCTGAATCTATATGAAACCTATTTTATATCCATGGTTTCTTTATAATTTGTTAAATTAATCCAATTTACATTTTTTGAGTCCTCTATGATATAAAAGTAAAAGATTAATATTTAGAATGTTCTATGAAAATAATTTTATTTCTTTGGGTTATTTATTATCTAATAAGTGAATGATTTAATATAAAACAATAATATTTGGGTTTTAATATGTGTGGTTCAGCTTTATCCCTTTAATAAATTGGTTAAATGATTTTATCTCATAATATATTATCAGTTTTTGAATGGGTTATCAAATTAGCTAGGTTTAAAAGTGTTGAGTGTGATGTATTTCAGCTCTATATCAAATTTTATGAGTGAATGGTTTAGTGGGGTTTTATGTTCACAAAGATATAAAATGACATGTTTTTGTTGTTGGAAGTTCTTTCACCTGTTTAATGAATCATGTTTTTTACTTCAGGTTTGTTGAATCATTCTTTTTCCATTTTTTTTATAAAAAATAATATTTCGAGATCAATGATATGCACTATTTTAGATAGGTATTTTCATTTATATCATGATAATACACAAATTCTCATCTTATTCTAACTTATTATATTCAATTTTTATCAATTATATATAACCTTACTATGAATTTGGTCCCACCTATTCATGGTGTTTTCTTTTACCCTTGTTATTATGAAATTAATTCCATAATATTACTTTTGATATATATCTTAATAATAATACTATTATTTAAGATAATAAATTAATCTCATAGAGTAATCAGTTTTTTAAATATATGAAATATTTACATTAGTTAAAAATAAAATAGATATTTTAGTTAATTTCTCCCATATTTTTCAAAAAATAAAATCCTAAATTGAAATAGTAATGTTTTTTACTAAAAAAAATTCGATTAATTCATGTAATTCAAATAATAACAGTTCAGATATGTCTTATGGAATAACTAAAATTATGCTTCCATGAACATAAAATTTATAAAATCTTTTTAAAATATTATATAATTTTTTAAAATAAATATTTAAAACCTTCCACCACATTTTCTTCTATATCTTTTTCACAATTTTTAATCATTTTGATAGGAAAATGAGTGTTTCCTTATTTTTAATGTGGTTATATTGTGTGGTGAATCACTAAGAAACAAAAAATTGTGGACATAAATTGATAGGAATTTTAAATTTCTTAGTGAATTCTCCCAATGGTTCACTATGTTTATCAACATGGGGATATTATACCATATTTTATTTCATTTTTTGTTATGAATTTATAGTGAATAACCACCACCCAATTCAGTATGTTATCAGGATTGTTTTTTTATACTAGTCATCATGGCTACACAACAGGGACCACTATATAGAAATGGCGTTTGTTCTTAAAAAAAATAAGTTGATGAAATATACTTAATTATTGAATTATATGTTTATGTTTAACTTATATATATTTTTAAATTCCTTCATTATATTTGGATGTGGAATATCAAATGAAACAAGAATAATATATATTAAATGAATCATAATGGTCAAAAATTTAATAAAAACATACATAGAGAGAAGTTGTAATGAACACCATCCTATCTAATAAATGTAAAATTCTGAAGGATTATCATAAAATAGTATTTCAAAAATAACTATAGCATCTATGGAGGGCCACCATTTAGTGGATCCTTTTTTATCGCATGAGGATTCCAATACACTTGAAAGGGATTTAGTACGTTTGTTCAAACATATGGCAGAGGCTATGTTATCATAGATATATTTTATAATAATTACATGATACTTATGATCACAATCACCACTTCCTTCACTTTCGCACACAAAAATTATTGAACTAATTCCCTTTTATTGGACTTTTCAATGAGTTCAATGAATGAAAATGACCGAAACACATTGAGTAAAATCCAATACCAGTAATGATTTATGTATGATTCATGTAATCGTTGATCCTATAAAATAAATTCATTAATATACATTAATATATAAATTTTGAATTAATAATATATTAGGATATCATATGAAGGATGTTGATGAAACATTCCCCCTTGAGATAAATTTCATGAAGACTCACTGTGTTTAGTAAAATGTTGTCTCAGGTTGATACTTGAAGAAACACTATAATGAATTGAATTATCAAGTAATATTCATCATATTCATATTACTTTTCTACATATGCATGAATTTGGTTATATATAATTTCAAAAAATTAAACTAACATGATATCCATTAATAGAATTCGACACTAAAATAAGGATAAGATCCCATGTCTGAGATCTCATTTTGTTCATCCAAATTTTTTAATTTCTCCAATATAATAAAGGAACTACAATTAAATTTATTATAATTATAATATATAGTGTCTCAATATAAAATATTACATTTTAAAAAACTTATGACATTAATAACACTTGTTGTAACAATTATGTTATCATTCCCTAAGATGTAGGTGAATTATGGTGTTTATGTTTCCTTATTTTTCTATAAGATATTATCTTAATTTTATTATTTAAAATAATATTATATCATTCATCAAAAACAATCACACAAATTTTATATAATAATTGTATTTTCTAGGTACCAAATGTTTTTGTTAGTACACCATGAAGGTGTTGACTAAGGATCATATGTCGACAATGTTTCGACACACTAGAAGCTAATTATATCTACTGTAGGGATTATAAAATTCTTGAAAATTATCAATTAAGAAACTATAAAAATTGTATCTTCTTATCCGCTCACATACAATATTAGATCATGGATTTAAATTAAATAATACAATATATAACATTATTGAAATATTTTTAAGAGGACAAATATGGTCATCAAGACAATAATGGTGATATAATTTTCAATATATAATATTCTTCTAATATAGGTCCTTAAGTGTGTTCATTTCTACTTCAATAAATGTTCTCATATTATTTATATAGATTTATCTATGAAATATATAGATATATTTTGTATATTTTATTTCATAAATAGTTTAAAATAATTTCAATATTTTAAAATATATAAATTATAGAATTTCATCACTTGGAATTTTTTATATAATGATCCATATTTATCACAATCTTCTCCATAAATCACAATATTAAATCCTCCACAAATTCATTATGTTTTATTCTGTATTTATGAAAAAATTATTAATTATAATATATGAATAATAATATTTACATGCATGCTACAATGTGGAAAGAATCTATGATTCACAAAATAACCATTTAAAATATCATGATATAAATTTAAAATCAACATCAACAACCCAACAGAATCCTTCCTTATATTGATCATGAACTACCCCACTATCCCATGAATATTTCAGCTCTAATCAATAATTGGTTGTGGTTCTCTGGATATGATATCTGAATGACCATTGGGAAATTTTATATATATGTAATAATAAAAAATTAGAAGAATCATGTGTGTGAGTTGGTACCCCATATATTTTAATACATCATAATTAAATTCAATAAAACAAATTTTACAATACAATAGTATCACATGTAATTTTATGTTCAGTGTTTTTAAGAATTATAAAAAACAATTAAATAAAAAACACATTTATTTTTCAATATGTGGAAATTATTCCCACTATATATGAAATTACCATATACATAATGATTATTCAAAATATCCCAAAACATTATTTGATAAAAAAATCATTAAGACACATCATATATATTACATTCTATCATAACCCAGAAAATAATATAAGAAGTTTCAAATCTCATATTCTCAGCAGGGGTAAATATAAATAAAGGGATTAAATGACTATAAGTGATCATAGGATGAAAATATGTTCATAATCAATATTCCTAATAAATAATACCTAGTAAAACATAAATCATAAATCATGATTTAAGGAATATTTAGTGAGCTATCGTATGAATTAAATCAAAAGAGTTTGTAAAAATGATTCAATAGACATTATCTATAAGATCATAACATAGTTATATGAATAAGAATAAAATGGACATAAATAAAATCATAGGATCACACTTTGAACAAATCCATATATATATACACATTTTATATTGTGAAAGAATTACATTATTTCCACCCTTTTATTTGTGATATCCTTGTATATCCATTCATAACTATCTCAGGAGATATAAATCCCTGGAAAATGGAGTTGATGGGGATATAGGACCCCACACATAATAAAGTATATATATTTGTGAATCCTTAAATCATTAGTTTAATCATTCGTAAAGAAACCTTGATAAAAAAATGGGTTTGATTTAACACATCTTAGAGAACCCATGGAAATAAAATGGGTTTCTTATTATTTTCATGTAGTTCCACATATAAAAATAATTTATAATTACATAAATAATTATAACATGATAAAACAATGGAAACCAAGTTTATATACATTGATATTATGTAAAATTCAATGTTAATTTCCTTTAATATTGAATATAGTATTTCTACCATATATATATACATATATATAGGATATATAGTTATTTAAATAATTTTAATATTCAATCGATTTCTTGAATATTAGTGAAAACCCACATAAATTTCAAGGGATTATTGAGTATTTAGATAATAAATAAAATATAAGGATAAAAGTTTATAAACAATATATGAATTGGAAACACCAAGGTAGTAGTGTATCATTTCATTGATCGAGAATAATATTTTATAATCAATATAGTTATATATTGTGGATGGTCTCATTTTAAGATTATATTGAACCAATCATAATATATTTAAAAAGGAAATGAATTAATAGTAAAATATTATTTTTGTGTTTTAGAGAAAAATAATTTTTGATAGAGAAATATCCTTGATCTTTATAAAGAATATGGAACTAAATATTCTATTAAAATATGTGAAATTTAATTTCATTTAGAAATAATTAAAACATATAGAGAATTTTTCATATGACATAAATATGGTAGGGTAAATATAAATACACATTAAAATATTAAAAGTGATTCTTCAATTAAAATAACCCATTTTTGAAAATGTTTTAATATATTTATTTCAGAAACCAATAAAACCCAGGGTAGTAAAAAGTGATATTTTCCAATTTTTGAAACACATATAGGGGTATCTATAAAATTAAAAAATTAAGATAAAATACATGTGTAAAATAATTAAATTTTATTATATAAAAAATATATCTATTGGAAAATACATTTCTAAAAAATTGTAGAACATATAATTAAAAACACATATTGAAAACCAAGATATTTAAGGAAAATAACAAGGTACAAAAATTATTCTTTTAATGGAATGAGGGTCTATATAAATTCTAATGATGTGTTATCCTATTTGAGGGTTTAATATTTTAAAATGTGGTTGGGAAAAGAAACCATATCAATTGAGTACTATTTAAATAAATAACATAATAGTGAAAGAGATTGAAAATGAATATAAGATACCATGAATGAAATTTAATAATGATATAATATAAAATATTGGATGCATATTCACTATATAAATTAGAATTGATTTATATAAATATGAAGGTATAAATATAAAGGAATCAGGATAATTAAACACTTTCAATTAACATAATAATTTTGGGAAGAATCATCTTATAAAGAGGTTATAAAGAAGAATGGTAATAATAATGAAAATAAGGATGGGATACATTATAAATTATTCATTAGGAAGAATTAATCGACCATTTAATAGTAGAGTTGAATAAGTTATTTTATATCTCATTGAATGGAAATTGATTTTGAGTTAGTCCAAAAAAGTCTTATATCATTTAATCCAAAAAACCATTTTAGAAAAAATCCAGAATAAAACATTTAATATTATGAAATTTAACTAAATAAAGATATGAAATTATAATTTGTAGTCAATTTTACGATAATATATGGTTTGTGATATAAACATATCACAATGAATTTATATTTCGGAAAAAATCCCTTACCTTGTTTCTCAGATTACTTGAATACATTATAATATCTTACATAAAAAATAACTATATTAATATTATATTTAATAACCTTATAAACATAAATTAAATTTCATATTCTCCATTTGTGATCAATTTTTATGAATATATTAGTTAATTGTATATTTTCTTACTATCTGGTGTAGGTAACTCTAGTTGTTTCATGGTTTTCTTAGATGTTGATTTCTCTAACCATTCATTGATAAAAAGTTTTTAATTCTGATATAATTTTAGTTATCTTAATAAAAAAAATTAAAATGAATAATTAATCACTTATCTCATTCCATAGTTTGTCTAGTAAAGTTTTAAGAAATTGGAATATGTGCCGACTTATTTATATAATTTTATAGATTAATTATGATTTTTGAAAAATAAATTATTTACTAAATATAACCATTTAGAAATCGTAAACAAATAATTTTGCTTCTATTAAATTAAAATAAAATAATATTTAATATCTCATTTATAATTGTGATAATATTTTACAGCATATTTAATATAGTTGTTTAAACCAACTTAAACAAGAATAAGAAATATTATTATTGTTGAGTATGCGTTAAGGAGCCATATTATATATTAATAATAAAAGAATAATGATATTATTTATGTTTTTTTAATATTTTGAATTTTTTTAATAGTTTTTGGATAAATAATTAAAATAAATTTGTAAAATAAAAACAAATTACTTCATTGTGGTGGTACTCCAAACATACAGAACCATGATGTTCATTTGTTCTTCTATATGAATGGGATGGAATAAATAATGTTTATTTATTTATTATTATAATTTTCCTGCATGATCATGAGACCAATTCCTTTAAATTACTATTTTTTGATAGGTCAGGAATAGAAATATTTATAATCAATGTTAAGGAATAAGCAATACTCGTATTGAGACCTTGGAGTTTCTCTTGAAAGTTTCTATAGAAATGAATGGATTAAGATTAAATATTTAGATTTAGAGATTTTAGAAGGTAAATGGACATATCGTATCAGAATATTTGAGGTGGTTTAAAAGAATTTAAAATGGTTAAGTTGAGTACTGAAAGGGTGGAAGTAATCCCCTTTTCTTTATGATGAAAATGTTACTTTTTTGAATGCCTGATATTTTTTAATAATAGAAGGACAATATTAAAGTATATATGGCTCTAAAGTTTAAAAATAATGGATTTTGTGGTGATATTGTGTCCTTAAATCATTATCTATGAGTATTAATATCTGTTTTAATCATGGTTTAAGTCTTTTATTGCGTGATTTTTTATTTTTACCATGGTAAACATCCTTCACCCAAGAAAATTATATTTAATAAAAATACAAAACAACTCATCTAACAAAAACTGAAGATATTAAAATTATTTTTTTCAACATTTAACATAATTTAATTTCAAAATATTAGAAAATTATATTTTAAAATAAAATATGCAATTTATTAGAAAATATGTTTTAATAAAAAAGTGACTTCTTGTTGAGTAAGTGTTTTTAAAATTATTTATTATTATCTGTCAATGATATTTTTGTTAATATATAGATTTTTGTGTATGTGTGTTTATAATCAATATTTTATTAAATATTCAAAATTGATAGTTAAATTAATTATATTATAATTAACAATGTTAATAAAACAATTCATTAAAAAATAACTTGTTCACTATTATAATGGTAATTAAAATGACAGATTTTCATCTCATTTTATGATTACAATTAAAATTATACTTATAATCTAATAGTTAAATAAACAAAATATAAAATTATTTCCTAAGATTTTACTTATAAAATTTTGGAGATCTGATTTGTAATATAAGTGAGGAAAAATGCTTTGGTTGCAAAATATTACATGAGTTTTCAAAATTTTAATCATGTGTTTTATAAATTTATAATAGTATTTTTAATTGATTTATAACAAATATTGATTATATATTTTTTATAAAAATTATTTTAACTACTTTTAGGTCCTTTTTCATTTGTGTTAATCACATAAAATATAATATTTTTGAAATAAAAAATTAATTTTCAAGATTCATCCAAAATTAATTAGTTTAGAAAAATTAAAAACATTCCTGACCCAATAATTTTGAGTTAATAAATTTTAATTTTTTTTTCTAATTTAAATTCTCAAATTTATATATTTAAATTTTGAGAAAATATTACAGATAAAGTAATTATGTTAAAAATGAACTTTTTTAAGCATTAGTTGTTCTTCATTTTATTTTATTCAAATTTTTAATTTATATATTTCGGTATATTTATTAATAAATTAAATTTTATCGTAATTTCATTTAAAAAATATTTTATTTAACTTAAAAAATTGAAATAGTAATCTGGAAAAAAATGATCGCATTATAATTTTTTTAAATACTTTATTTTTAATTTATTATTATCTTTTAATTTACTATTGGTTTTATTATTCCCATAATATTTATAGATGTGTTCACATAATATGTCATAAAAAATTTATATGAAGTGTTTTGTGTAAAATAATGTATCTAAATATTATTATTTTAATTGAAATTATATAGTTATATATTGGAGAATTACATTCTCCTCCCATAAATAGATTATATTATCACTATTTTAATTAGTCCTAATAATGAATTATTGATGTGATTCTATAAGATTTATAATACTCTAGATTTAATTTCTTATGATATTCTATCCTTACTATCCATTATATAAATAATGAACTCAAATATTCCCTCATAATTGGAATATAAATGGTGACGAGTTTTCCATTATCCATTTTTTCTAAATATCCTAATATAATTGTGGTAATTTTTCATATAATGTTTATAATTAGACATAATATGTGGTAATTCATTTTTATTTAGATGTAATTATCTAATTTTAAAAATTACAATGTCCTGAACATTAAGAGAGTTAAACCATTCGTAATATCACATCAAATTTTACTAAAGGAAGGATAATCCAATTTTATAAAAAGTTATTTCCTATAATCATATATTATATAAGAGTTATTTGCATAGGATACAATATTCTTCATAATAGATGATTTATGATAATTAAATATATATTCATTTGGGAATTATTTTTGGAATTTAATTATACAATATATGTTTAGATTAGTAGGATTCACAAGATACAAACACAATATACATAATTTCATAGCAAGTGGTGAGTCTTCCTCTACGAATATATTTATCAAACCCCAGTCAAATTTTTTGGTTTTATAGGATTTCCCTAAAAATGGAAACTATTTATGACTCTCATCATTCGTAGAAAATGGATTAAGGAATTGATTTTCTATTTTCCAAGATCAAAATATTTATATTGTTGAACTATTAGTGAAACCTAAAAATGAATTATATCTAATTTCACTATATCAACTGGCATCTTTCCTTTTCCTGGAAAATTAGATTCTTCATGACCTCTATTCATTATAAAAATATCTCCTAGTTCTTTAAATCATTTTCCATTATACATAATCCCAAAATTTTGAGATTTATAAAATTTAAAATTCATTCATTGATTATATTTTTAATATAATTATCCATATGTCTTGATCTATTTTTTTATGGTTTTTTCGAATCATCACTAAATCCACATTTTCAATCATTTTTTATTATAGATTGTTCAATATAATCTTTAAATTTAATACATTATTTCTTATCCCATTAGGTTACTTATTGTGAAAATCATTTAATTATCCACAGAATCAATTATTATGTTGGCTCCTTTAGAATAAAAAAATTATTGATTCCAAAATGAGTTAATGTAAATTATGAATACCACAAAAGAATTATTGTAAGGTAATTATATAAAAAATTCATCCTAAAAATGTATTACTTTTAAAAACTATTACACTATATTTTAGTTCATCCTAAATCACTCCCAATCCAACCTTGTTTTCTAATGGTGTGATATCTCATATTCATTATTTAATACCATAGAAAAATATATTCTTCATAATCAATTACAATGAGAACATAATTAATCACATAATATGAATTTAGAGTTTCTATCTAGGAGTGTAGTTTTATATCAACTAATCATAAACTAGATTGATAATGTAGTGTATACAAAACTATTCCTTTTTTGGGATGATAGACCCTAGTAGTATATGTGCCACAAATATATCCATTTTCCAGTATTATGGTAGTGATACAATTATTAGGATAACCACACAATCCCTACATTACCAAATTTGTAGAATTTTATCATCTAAATATAATTATCCATTATAATTACCCCATGGGTTTTTATTAAAATTATCTTATCCAAATCCCTAAAATATATTTTAGTTACTCAAAATAATATATACCTTAACCAATCACCCCTTGATAAAATTTACATCCTAAACTAATAATATTATAATCTATATTGTTATATCAAAGATACTATGAAAACAAATATGACACCCAATATTCATTGTCATATCATAATTATATTAAATAATGAATATTTTTAATTATAATACATTTTAATGGCATTATATGTTTATAGTTTTTTAAAATTATTAAAAAACATTCTCCTTAAAAACCCATTTATATTAAATTAATGGAACATTTTTTACTATATAAGTAAATTCTTAATTCATAACTTGTTTTCAATATATCCCATCTATTTACAATAGAATAATCTATTCTCAACAAATCATACATATAATTTTTCATCACAACTTGTGGAAATGATAACCTATGAAAGAGGTGAGCATAGATTCCCAATAAGTGCAGACATAAGAAAATACATTAAAATATCACAAGTAAACATAAAATATGAAAATGGTTATAATATAATTATATAATTAAATCATACCAAATAAAAATATATTGTAATAAATGATTCGTATCATATAGAATTTCATAGAATAAGAAATCAATAAAAAAAGTGTTGAAACTTGAGTTAATAAAAATTATCCATGAGATCATCACCTAGTCAGAGAAATAAGAATAAAATTGTGGAAAAAGTAGTAGCATAGTAATATATTATAAACAATATAATGTATCTACAACCTTTATACTGTAAACAAATCCATGTATGTACACCCATTTCCTTTTTAATAAATCCTTGTTTGTTTCTACATATTCAACTCAAGGGATACAAAACCCTTACAAATTCATTGGAGGGTGACATAAGAACACACCCATCATCTTACATACATATGATTGCCTCATGAAATTATTTTATAATGATCCCAAGGGAATGATATGGTATTCATTCAATACATCAAAGAGAGAAAGTGTATGGAAAGTGAGTTTCAGATCCTTTTTAAATGGACTCACAAAATGAAATTATTCATAAATACCTCAATAATCATAACATGAAAAACGAATGGAAAATAAATACATTTCCAATGATATTAACATTTTTTGAAAATTCACTTTAATAAATTTTATTATATTTACACATATAGTTAAAAAATTATACAGTAATGTCAATAGTTTTTGTAATCAATTGATGTATCAGATCTAGGTGATAACCCATTAATCAAAGGAAAGAAATATATAGTATTCATATAGTAAATTCATTGGATGAATAATATGGATTATAAAAATATAATGACCATTATCATAAATGTAATGTTAGATCATTTAAATCATTGAATTTATTTTTTTCATAATCCATTATTTCATTCCAAAATTTCATTTGGGGCTATATTGGATTTTTTTTGTGTTGGTGGTAATCCCTTCATGTCATAAGGTTATACCAACCACATTTAATTATGGTTTGAAATAAGGTTTTTCATGGAATTGGAAACACACAATTGGTCTCACATCCATGTTAAATTATAGACCTACTTTCCAATGGAAGGATCTCATTATTGAACACCACTAATTACAATTAAGAACTTGTATTCATTGAAAGGTAGGGATTTTGGGAACATGACACATTTTTTGGTGGAATTTTCACATACTAGGGACTCTCTTATAGATTTAGGATATTCTAGAGAATCATTAATTCATTCCAATGTTTTAAAAAGTTCACTCTTCAATAAAAAATTATTTATTAACATACATTGAATATATATTCAAACAATTGTATTTTAGGTTCCTTGTAGATGGGGATATATAAATGTATTCAAGGTTCCCCACCAATGGGACACTTTTATGAACATGTTAGAGATTCTTTTAGTCAATTAACATTGTGATGCTCGTTTCAAGACACACAATGGGTATCACTAGAGTTTATCATCATCTAAGGAGAAAAGATCTATTTTGATGTTGGGGTGAGACATCTGAAATGGGATTCCCTTGTATCCTCATGAAAGGATTTTGAACCCATGTAGTTTGGTATAACATAACAATAAAAATCATATATTTTATGGTCATGTGATGAAGACAAATACATATATTTTTATGGAATGTATTAATGAAATCTACGCCAAAGGTTCCTTGTAATACCATGGAATGGGACTTGAATTGAGGTTGTCAAAGGAACATGAATTGGTTTTGGTTCCCATTTTGGATATGGCCTTACTAGAAATGTTTCCTAGATAGAGTTAGGGTTGATTTTAGGGTGTTTGTTTTAGACCTCAGGGATGATTCCTACATATCCTATTAGGTTAATAATCAAATACCTTACAGTTTGGTTGTAAGGACCAAAACATATGGAGGCCCTATAGAGATTTGTCTCAAAATTAATGAGGCTATTTTAGATGGTTATGAAATGATTTTAGGTATTACATCATTTACAAGGATACCATTTAGATTGTTTACATGAGTAATGTATCAACTCATGGTGACACATAAGTTTGGTTGGGGATAACACTGTTTGTGAGGATGTCCTAGTGGGATGGATAGATGATGTTGAGTTCCCAATCTTATGGGGGTATATTGGAATGTGATAAAAAAATCATGAACAAGGTTCTCTATTGAGAATTTCATTAGATTATGTACATTTCAAGATCGTAACTAACCTGTAAGATCACGTTACTAAATCTCATTGTGGTAAAAAGAGAAATAGGAAGATCTCAAATACCACACAATCTACAACATCTGCTACTATATAGGGATGTAGAAATGGGAGATAAATAAAGGGATTTTATATACATGTATTCTCTCCAACATGGTATACATGATAGTATAATTTGAATACGCATCAGGAAAAAACCCTAAAATAAACATTTGTTGCTTAATTTGGGATGAATTCCCTAACCATTGATACAGTTAAGAAAGTATGATATGACATTAAGCATCAATGTGAAAATAAATTGGGATCCTTTACCTATTCACCTATAACTGAGGGTCCATGATCATAGATTCAACTAGGGGTGGACATTTTCCAAGCCCTAGGATCTGATATCACAAATTCTAATGAACGAAACCCATGGTTGGGGTCCTCGTGATCAATAGGTTACATGTTTACAAAAACCCTTAAGAAATTATGATAATGTAGAAAATGTAGCGGACACATATGAATGAAGGATTTCATATCTGAATGGAGGAAATACTGGTTTATCACATTCCATGGTTGTGCATGTCTAGAGACTTCAATGTGGGTTTCAATATTCTACCATTCAAATGAGAGATCCAATGGATAGAAAAATATTCTATTAGTGTATTGATAGAGGAAATAGAAGAGGCTCATGATGGTAATAGTCTGGCTAGTATAGGGTTTATTGTTCAAGGTGTAATAGGCTATTTGAGGATGCGTCGTGTAGGGGTTCCCAAAGAGATAAAAGGATGGCTCGTATAGTGTTAGACCTGGAATGAATTTGAAGTGGTTCATATAGGGTAGGAATCTATGAGTTGGAGGTGACTTGGAAGATAGAAATCCTAGGAAATAACTCTCATGTGAGGAATTATACTAATAACCAAGGGTTTACTCTTGTGTCCCTGGAAGGCTCTCGCACAGGTCTCGGGTTTGGGGAGGGACCTTTTACAGATGTATGTGTAAACTAGGTGGAATGTGGTCCTCAAGAAAGTGTCTTGTATTTCACACCCTTATGTTAAAATAATCTCAATATTACCATTTTATCCAACTTCTCTTGGGTTTTTGATATATTCTAATGGGATTTTTGAATTCTTATGAAAAGTGGATTCACGACAAGAGCCTTGATTGTTCTTTATTTCCCCCCCCCCTCAAATTAAGAACCCAAATGAATTATTTATAAGGTAATATGAGACCATGAGATAAGTTTTTCGTACACATGGGTACTTTTAAAAGGTGTCCTATATTGTTGAATCATGTAAGGGTGGATGATCATTAAGATCTATGCATAGATCGTGCATGTGGGTGCCTCTTTCAGGGGAATCAGCACATTCTGTTCTATGTTGGTTGGGTCTCTGATATCCTCTTGGCACATAGGATGGGTTCATTTAGGATCATTTGGGAAAGTATCCTAGGTGAACAAACTAATTTATACTATGGGGGATTCCCCTCATATCCCTGCTCAGGAATACTACAAGTCTACCATCTCTTCCCCTTCATTACATTCACTTACCCAATTAAAAAATATAGAGGGGAATTGTTAAATTTTTTGGTTTAGTCGATGATATTTTGAGTTGTGTCACATAAAAACAAACCTTATCATTCTATATCCATGTCCTACAATTATAAGAAGGTTCCCACCATCGTTCCATTTTTTGGGAAGCATTTCTGAGGATTCTTTATATCTTCTGTGAGAAATCTTGCAGCATATTAAAAAAAATATTCTCCATCCCATATAAAAACTCAATTATACTCAATCTCATAATTTTTTGTCTTTGAAAGTATAAAATCATGAATTATTTGGAAAGGTTCATGGAGAACATTTCATAGTGTAAAAATGTATCCATTGAAGGATGGTTGGTGGTACCATTTGACGAATATCCTAAATCAAGAATTATAAAGGTCAATTGATATGGAAATAGATGAAAAAACAAATTTTTAAGAGTTTTAAAAAAACATCCCTATTTAAATAACATATTTCCTTAATATTTTCAATTATTTTTTATGTTAATATTTTGTAAAACTATAGCATATATATGATGTAAATAAGGAAGAGATTCAGTTGCGGTGCCAGTGATGCCCTATTCGGCGATGGCTGCTCCGACACCTCCCCTTCCAGAGGGGGAGGATCCTTCACTGCCGCTCACTGGAGCTCGCTCAAAGCCCTTCGTCCCTTTTCGAATCTTGACTTATTTCTTTCTTTTCCCCAGATTTCTCTAAGCCCAAAATTCATTGAACACTTTAACAGTCTCCCACAATTGTTGATTTCATGTTCAGAATTCAGTGAGGCATCCTCTCTTCTTTATTTAACCTTAATCGTGAAGTTTAAACATCATTGGCTGTAGGTTGATTTCTTTAATAATTGGATTTTTGAATCTTGGGGTCTATAAGAGAGAGAGATGATTGGGGTGCTGGATTCCAAACACATTATGATTCGATTTTCTTCTAAAGATGACATGATTCTTTCCTGGTTGAGTACTCCTCGGACCTATGATGGTTCATGATTTCTTCTCGATAAATGGTCCTATAATTTTCATTTTCAACTTTATTCATAAAAAATGGCATTTCGGGTATGTTTTCCGGAGCTTCCTATCCCCTTTCAAAACCCTTTGATTATTCTTATGCTAAGGAACATGGTAGGACAGTATCTCTGTTCGAACAGTAGTACCAAGGTACTGTGCCACCAGATCTTGCCAAGGGTTTGTATCAAAGTTGATGTATCTAAAGTGCCTGTTGAATTCTTCTGGATTGCTATGGGTGAGGAGTTTTGAAATAAGAATCGCATGGTTTTTGAGTCATGGTATGAGTTCTGTTCTTTTTGAAGGAAACTGTGGCACAATTTAGAAGTTTGCAGACAGAGGGGTTTGAGACACTTGGTCTCTGGGAACGTTCTGGCGTCTCAGGCCTTGGTTGGTCCTGCTGTTGGGAGTAGCATGTTAACGAAGGTTAATTTAAAGGATGAGATTATGGGAGTTGAATGTTTTATGACTAAAGGTCATGCAGATATAGCGGTTAAGAAAAATCAGGCATGGGTGTTGCCTCATGAGCCAAGTGTCACTGGAATCTTTAACAGGATAAAACTGGAATTGGCAGGGCCTCCGGGAGCTTCTGAAGATATAGGGGTCACATAGAATGGTGGTTCTCTACATGTTAAGAAGAATGATGGCTTGTCAAATAAGAATACATTGGCAGTGAGTGTTGGGGATAATGATGGTCTGGTCCAGGATTTTACTAAAAATAACCATGGTTCATTGATCTACAGGCTAGGGATGGTAGGATGTAGAATGATGACAAATGTGGCATTAATATTGGAGGTTAGTTGGCTACTAGATACAGGGTTGAGGAGGTGAAATCTGTGGTAGTGGAGAAAATAGGTCCTGCAGTGCATGATGAACCTTTTGTGGGGGATTCAGAAGGATGTATTGATATAAGTGGATGGAATAAGGATAATGGAGGGGTCCTCATTACATTTCCTACAAGAAACTGCTTTTAGGGTTTAGAGCAAGTGAATGAAAGGGTGATTACCAATGCAGAGAGTGGTTCTCAGGGGGGCTACTGCTACAAATGAAGATATGAGGATGGTGCTGTATGAAGGTCCTGAAATAGTATAACAACTGCAATGTTTATCATTAATTGAAGTTAATGCTCAGTTTCAGCAGAATCAGTCAGCACGTCATCAAAATGTGGTTATCCATGGGAAATGGGGGGAGATTTATGAAAGTGATAAAGAAAATAATGGTGGACTACAGAGGCCCTCGTATAGCATCATTGTCCAAGGGTAGAAGGTGAAGGTAGTTGGGAACCAGGAGATGAGGATTGACTCACCACAAAGGAGACTGGGGAAAGATTACTCCATTTTTCCAATGCCGATGTCCACTAGGTCATCCATAACAAAGGGAGGCGGGGCAGGTCTATGTAAAGGTATGAAATCTTCTAATGCATTTATTTCTTAGGAGTGGTTGAATTTGAGGAGTAAGTATACCAAAATCCTAAAGCATTATGAAAGCTCGGAATGGGAGTCAGCCACTGCGGAGGAAGACTTATATCATGGGTGTGGCAACGGGTATGGCACTGATGGTTTCTAGTTGATGTTTCTGGGCATCTGTTCTTATGTACTGAACTTTTCTTTTATTTTAATAAATGGTCAGTGGTTATCCTCTGACTGAATTTCTGTGCATAAAATTTATAATTTCTTTTAAAATACATAAAAACATACAGGGATGTTTTCATATAGTATGACATAAGCTATAGAATGATGAATTCACATGAAATCATTAAAATAGATTCTTTTATCAAAAACATTGTATTTGGAATTAATTAAAATGATATTCTTTTATAAAATATCTAATGTAATTTATGGTAGTTGAAAATTCAATTATTTTACATTCAAAATTATTTCATGGGATATCCAAAATATTTAGAGTAAAATATTATAAATTAGTGAGAAAAAATAATTTTTTTACTATATGATAAAAAAATTTGTTGAAACGAAAATCACTTAAAAAGACTATTAAACAAGTTCTTGGAATAAAAATATAGAGGAAAATTTCATGACAAGGAAAAACAGGTGTATAAAATGATTTTAATTTTTACATAAAAGAATATAACATTTCCCTAGATGGGTTACTATATATGAGATATACCAATTTTAAAATTAATATTTAAAAATTATCCAAAATTAATGAGTAAAATTAAATAGAAACAATATATGTTATATGATATTGAAATTTAAATAAAAATAATAAAAATAAATTAAAATTCAATATTTAATTTATATAATAGGTAGTATATTCATTAGATAAAAGTAAATTGACGCAGAAAAAGTCAAACACATCAATAAATAGGCAATCAGGCCAATAAATTCATTAATATTACCTAATATTTGAGATAATACTCATTTGATAATCATGTTTTAAGGAATAATAATAAAACACCAGAAAAATAAGGAAGGATAACATTAAATATTTTTAACTAGGTATAATAAATCATACTTGGTACAATATAGTTCAATAATAATGCTTGTAACTCAATGGAAGGAAATAGAGTTTGATCAATCCCATGTGGCTTTTTTACCATTTCAATTAAAACCCATTAAGAAAAGAACCATGAAATATACAATTTAATTTCATAAAATATAAGAATATCAATATATAAAATAAAAATGGTTTAGTAAGTGAACCATACAAAAGAAAATCTATGGCATAACAAAAATATATCTAAGGGAATTAAAATCTGAGTCAAATAATAGTTACATTGTTTACACACATATTAAATTGCTTTATCTTCTCCTATAAAAAAACATAAGGGTCTTAATTTTATATTTAATAACATAATTCATTTAAATTTATTTCTATATACTAAATTTATTTTCATTTTATATGAATATATTAGTTATTTAGAACTTATTGTTTTACCATCTAGTGTTAGTATCTATAACAGTTTCATGGATGCTTTATGATTTCAATTTCATTACCCTATATTTGGTTCCAGGATTATAATTAATGACACATTTTTAAGAGGTTTGGGTAAGTAATAAAAATAAAGATGAAATACATAGTGATAATTATTCAAATTTCAATAAAACTGTTATTAATTTTATTTATTTATTTAATTTTCAACATAACAGAACTGTTCATAGATATTTTACTAATTTGGATCCACATTAAATGAAAATTTCATTTTTTATTACAAGAGTTCCACTCCTCTCACATATAAATTGATTCTACACAACATATATCTTCATAATATAAATTCTCTATAGATTATCCAAGATCATAAAAATACATTAAAACCCTTTATTTTCATCCTATATGTATTTTTTACACTAAATTATCGATCATATATGGATTAAGGATTAATCCAACTGATGATATTCAAGAATATTGTATATGATTAAACTGTTTAGTTCAATGTTTATTTATTCATATACCTTCATAAAATTGTTATAACCATTTAAAATAATGAAATCATTAAATATACAACATGTAAATGTTATTATATTGATATAAAAACAATTACCTTCCTCCTTTCCATTCATTGTGAAATGAAAACATCATTAGTGAATATATTAAAAATATTGCATCCATGAAGTGATGTTTTTAATTTTTCATCAAAAAATAAATGGGTGTTTTTAATTGATATATATTATTATTAAGACTTAATTATTATTTTTAATGAAAAAATATTATCTACATTCTTACCCTACCATCCATTAGATGATAATGCCTCGCTCTAGAGTAACTATAGAAAAACACATTCATGAAACTATTTGATTTTATTTCCATTTCCAATATATAATAATGATAATGTTGGTGGATTCAATTAATAAATATGATGTTATTTATATTATTAACATTATTAAATTTTTATCATTTATCTACATTATTTCCAATTTTATATATTAGAAAATTAAATTAACTCATGTGTATATACGGTCTATCGTCTTTATGAAATGGTGTAATAATGTTTTAAAATATTTCCATAGGTGGATGCTTATAAAAATATAATGTAAATATAAAGATGAAAATTTTAAATTAACAGGATTCTATAGGTGATTAAATTATTACAAGGATTTAAGGACCAAAACTAATAGATCAAATGATTTATAAGAAATAAAATAGATAACATGTAAAGAATTGATTAAAATAAAGAATAAAGACTGAATAGATAGAACAATGTTATAAATAATTTAAATATTAATTTTTTTTATTTTAGAAAATAAATCGATTAATAAAATTTTCAAATTATTATATACGATATTGGAATGGGTTTGGTCAATATGGAATCCATTATAGGGGTTTATTCTACAATATAATTTTTATTATAGGTTTACTTTATTTAAATTTTTATTGGATTAATTATATTATACATCCTTTATAAACCCCATATTATTTTATATAGTCAATTTATTTACATTTTTTAGGTATTGTTTTTATATTTTTCATCGATTAGGTTCTCAAAACCATAGAAAGAATGTTTTTTTAAAATGTCTCATCCTTTTTTTCTTTTTAGTAAAATACTATTTATCTTTTAAATTCATATTTTTTATATTGATTCATGTTTAATCATATCTATACATAAATTATTTCATAAGAAACATTTTATTTGATATTTATATTATACTATATATTTTAAAATGAATATTTTTTATTTTTTATACATGCCCATTTTTATGTTATCAATGTGGAGAAATAATAGTTTTTAATGATTACCATATGAAATCACTTTCCCGATATAATTGATATTATTTATTCTCAGTTATAATCTATAATTTTTTCCATATTTAAAATAAAATAATATTCCAATTATTCTATTAATTTTATGTTTTAAAATGTTTTTAATTGAAAAATCTATTTCATATTGTTTCAAAAGTGACATTTTAATGTCTTTTTATTATTTTATTTAATTTATATAAACATCCTTTAAGTATTATTAGTATTTTCTAATGATACGATATGATGATAAAATCTACATTGTTTCTACCTATGGATTATGATAATGGTGTTTTATTTATTGACATTAGGAAATATTGACAGTCTATATGATAATTTACAAATACTGATATTTATGTTCCTTTTATATTATATTATTTATTAAAATTACTTATATAATGAATAAAATGGACATATAATGTAATGTGTGGGTCCTGATACTAGATAACACCTTAATGCATTGGTATATATCATGAGATAAACTAGCTTAGGTTTTTTTTTCAGATGCACTATATATTTATATATAATGTCTTAGCGTGAGTCTATGATGGTAAGATTATGATGTCCAAAAATATTTATTCTATCACATTTTAAAACTCTTATTGTCATCCGCATTATTATTTTTATTTAAATGTAATCCATGGAGATATTTCCCTCTATTGAAATTTTTTATATAGAATTTCTCATTATTATTTATATCTATCATATTATTCATGGATTATTTATTTTTTGATAACTTATGATTTAAGTTTTCCGTTAATAAAAATATATTCTCATAAATAATGAGGTTTTAATTTCCTCATTATACTAATTAGTGAACTTTTAATGATTGTAGGGATATAGTTGAAAATTTATTAAATTCCCCACTCTAATTTTATTTTTTGATTAATGTTTTCATATGTAATTTCAGAATCATGTATGTTTCCAGTATCATAGACCAATAAAACATCCAATTTTGTTAGATATGAAATATTGTAACTTTTAGGATTATAAGATGGTAAACAAAAGATCTGAGCTACTGGATTATGTCTTTTTATAGTAGGTATTAATGACTGTTCTGTTGAAACATTGGGAGTGAGATATATAATAACATAGTGAGAATATTATTATAATACATAATATATTTTAAAAACCCCTATTGAATATTTTTCTTCTATGTAAAGAAAATAATTTTATTTAATGTTCAAGATATTAGGATTTTATCATGTATAATGCATTTCATATAATTTGAACAAAATTGAGGTAAAAGAAACTATATCAACACTCACATAATATGTTTGGATTTATCATATACTCATCCAATAATGTCAATAAATCTGTTTCAAGAGATTATTGAGTCATAAAAATATTAGGTTATATATGTAATGAAATAAATAGTAAACATTCCCTTACAGAGAAACCTATTGGTCGCTGACATGGGTCATCAATAATGAACCACTTCGTGTGAAATAAACCTCCATCATTGAATGTGTCAACTTATTTATAAGTAGCTGGGAAAGGGATCTTGTACCTAGATAGAATATTTATCACTTTGGGAAGTAGCTGAGAAATTTACCAATGGTGTTTAAGGTTCCTAAAACTAGGTAATTCGAGGATATAGAGAGCATGTAATTAAATATATCTACCATGATATTATTTAAGAAAACTCTCTTTATGTAGTGATATATAATGTCAATGAAATTATTAATCTATGGAAATGGTTTATAAAAATTTTATTAAATATTAAGTTAACACTACATGGTTAGAAAATCATGTTTTATATTATATATGTAATCTAACAAGTAAAATTGATTACTTAATGGATCGTATAATGAATCGAGTTCATAAGGAATTAGTCTCTCAATATTTTCCAATATGATGATAATGAATCAAATTCCATAAAAAAGAAAAATAATTCTAAAATTATTATATTTTCTATGTAAATCAGGAAAATAAAATTTTCATTAAAGTCACTAAAAAATTAAATATAAAAAAGGTGAAGATTGGAAGGGAGTAATTTACAAAATTTAATATTTATTGATAGAAATATTTTCAGACGTGATTAAAGGGAATTGGATTTTTCTTGAGGTGTGTATGTTAAGGCCATAATACATACAAATGAAAGGGTGAGAATGATGCTACCAATGTCAAATGATTCAAATGTACATAGATGGGGCATTATATAAATTTTTTTTGATGGTCCAAGGGAATATTCATTAAAAAATTCTAATAAATTATGTCTAAATTAATGTAATCATAATAGTTAAGTTTGAACACTTAAATAACATAATAAAAAGTATATCAATCACAAACTCAATGTTATATAATTATCTCTTTGATTATGGATCTGCACAGTCTTTTATAAATTTCATGTTTTATAAAAACATAAAATAATTCCCTAACACTTTGAGTAATGATTTATCATCCAAGAATGTTTGTGAAAAAAATATTTTATTTTGAATATATCGTTTAGTATTTATTCAAATTAATATATATTCTCTTGTTGTAGAATTAATTTTCATGAATTTTTTTAACTTTGAAATAATATTTTGTAAGGATTTTATTTTTATTTTTTGAATTAATTTACTTCCAATAGAATATGATTACTCTTTATTATTGGGTAGAAGAATCCCTTATTTAAAGGGAGACTTATTAGTATTATAATATTTTACAGTCCACCTTTAATTGCTATAATTAATTAAATTATTTTATAATAAGGAATGTAAATAATATATAGGGATATATAATATATCATATATATATATATATTGTTAATGTTATAAAGGAATACATTTATTTATTTCGAGAAGTCTTTTGGTTAATTCCACCAAATTGTTAAGATGAATTTTTATTAAAACTCATCCATATTTAAAAAATAAAATATCCAAGACCAACATTGGAATATAACCAAAAGAAATTGTAGAGTTAAAAAAAATAAAGGGTTTATGTGGTTAGGTAATTATACAACCTAGAATTTCACCTGATTGTGATCTTGTCATATTATAGGAAAATGAAGAGAGATTATTAAGTTTTTTTAATTATTTGGACATAATATCCATTAATATAATGAATATTTATCATTTACCATTAATTAATTAATTATTTTATAAACATATAGATGATAAATATTTTTCAAAGATCAACATTTTTAATTTTTATCATCAACTAGGATTTAATAAGTGTTATATAGAAGAGAAAAATTTGTAAGATGTATTAAACTAATCATTTTATAAAAATTACCTTTTAGTATAATAATTAATCTTATTATTTACGGATTAAATTATCTTATAATTTAAATATTCTATTTATTGATTACTATCAGTAATTATTAATTATATGTTGATGTACAGTAAAATCTACGATATGTATGAAAATCATCAGTGAATAATTGTAAACACTCTCATATAAATGGGATTACATTTGAAATTTGATAACTAATATTTTTCTAATAAACATTTCGTTGACTAAATTGTCCCCAAATATTGAATATATGTTTATCCTACAATGTAAAATTTAGTCAATGAATCTCACATGCTAATGAATATAATTGAGACATGCTTTTCCATGGTATACAAGGTTTCCAACAATGATTTTTTCTATAAATTCATTTATTGGATTTCACATTAACCCTTTTTATATGTAAAGGATTTGAATTTATAAGGACATTGAAATTTGAATAAATTTTTAGGAATAGAAAGTGAAGATATTTTAATGAACTGATATCGGGTTTAACATCAATAAAAGGAATATTTTTAATATGTGGTAATGAAAAATATAAAGGGGAGGGTTGTGTCTTTATGAAAAAAATATGGAGTGGTTCCTTATGATTTCATTTAATTGATGATTCACGAATAGATTTATCAAACTCTTGATCTTCAGTTTCATATTGTATAAAATAATTTAATTATATGTTGGGAATTTCTTTACAATGGGTGGTTTAAAATATATTCCAACCCAAAATGTTTTAGGTACATATAATCAAAAAATAGTTTAAAATTGTCCAAAGGAGATGGTAGTAACTACTCATGAAATAGGTTTTCAGGATACATTACCACCATTGGAAGGAAAAAAAGGTGGAAATGTGTTGAATATCTGTAACCATAGAGTTATGGCAATGATGTGGATTAAAAATGGTCTTATATGGACATTTTTATTTAATTAGGTGATGATAATTATGAGAAAATAGGATGTATCATTCCTTCTCAATGAAATTTTCAAATCATCATTAATATAAATTTTCATGTAGTTCGTGTTGTATGATGAGGATTAATATGGTAAGGTGAAATACATGACTAATGGATCATTTTCATACAACATCTATACAAATGGAGTCTGGATGATTTTTAATAATTAATGTTTTTAATCTCTATCAGTGCCGAATAGGGAGATACCATATGAAACACATAGATCTTGTTTATATATAAACCATAGCAGCTCAATGCTCTATAGTGATTCAAGAGAACATTACTGGAGGTATGATATAAAGTTGGTGATTATAGAGTTTGTGTTGAGATTATTGGGGTTATAATAGGTAATGGTTAAAAAGGATGTATCCTAATATAGTCTTGAATCCAATTCATATTCCAATATGGAAATTGGAATATGATATTGTAGACTTGTCAGTAGACATATAAGGACTCTTAAGAAAAATTATTCTATAGGGTTCACTACTAATCACTGTACAATGTATAGAAAATTCATAGAAATAACAAAAAGATATATCCCTAAGTAATCATTCATGGCTATATATTACGGAAATTTTTATAGTTGAAGGTACAACTTTGTAAATTTGGTACGATCATAAAAATTTATTTACACCTAAATTCAAGAAGAGCCTTCAAGGGGATGTAATCACCATGTTAAATTTGAGTATGAACTTTAAACCCCAATTTCATGGGTATTATAAATGTAATTTTTAGACATTATAATTCATATTGAGATCTTTCTCAAAAAATATTCAATTTACATGGGATTAATATCATAAATTAGAGACATTTTTTTAAAATAAAATATTTCATTAATGTAACTTGGTTTACCTATAGGGAACATTTTATTGGTATTTATTTTGAGTTCAAACCATTTTTACGAAGATGAATAAAGGAAAATAGTGGGGTCGTAACCTGTTCAAGAGTATATTGTTAGAGTATGATTTATTTAGAAAATATAAATGTTTCTCAATGTAGGAAAAATGTTATACTAATAATGGAGGAAATTAAACGAGATTTCATGGTAGGGATCATGTATTATTAAAGGTGTATCTATAGATTGGGGTTGTATAATTCAGTTAAAATGGGATTTAACACAATATTATAGTAGGGCTTTTTAAATTTGTGAGAGAATTGGTGTTGTGGCTTACCAATTTTCTTTTCCACCAAACCACTATAAGTATATGTTGTATTTAACATTTCATTATTGATATGATACATGTTTGATACAATTAATTCACTCAACTCCCATGGAATAGATTTTTAATCTAAATTGCTTTAAAATGAAGAGCATATCCAGATTCTTGGTACTTGAGAGAATATATTGAGTAATTTTACAACAAAGTTGGAGAATTTCCTTTAAGGAAATAAAAACTATAAGAGTAATCTTAGGAGCTTGAATTAAATAAGAAGATGGATTGCCCACATTTGTTTAATATCTATCATATATTGAAATTTCATTGATGAAATTATATAAAGGTGAATAGTTTAATAATTAATATACTAATATAGTTGGTAAATACTAAATCCCAAAACTATTGAAAAATGTGCATCATATTATTTTATATGTTAAAAGAATTAAAATAACAATTTTAAAAAAAAATTATTGAAAAAATATATTTTTTTTGTTTTCAAAAAACCTATTTAAAAATAGTTTTGGAATTCAAATTTATGTTTTGTCATTTTAAACCTATTTAATGTTTCATTCCAATATATATATATTTTAGATCTGTTAAATTAATTATGTAAATGATAGAATAAATTATGTTTTTTTAAGATCTTGTAAATATAATTTAAAAATTCATAAACCAATAACTATTAATGTAATAAATTATATACATGATTTTGGTGTCAAATCGTTGTTATATTTAAATGCACATTTAAAAGAACATGTTTTTTGATTTGTTATACATACATATATTAATGTAATATTTTAAAAACTCTGAAAATTGAATGAAGTAAAATTGATTTCCTATTATTAATTGATATATACAGTATTAGGTAATAAATATAACATAGTTTTTTCATTATTGATAGTAACCATGGTAAATATGATTCAACCACAACAACTGTTAAAATCGTTATCATGTAGGGTTACACTAAGAGATATTGAATAAAATATCTCTAAAATAGGTCTAAATATGATTTTATGGACTAATTTGGAACATAAAATATACTATATTAATAATATAACTAAATCTAATCTAATCTTAATAAGAATTTCACTTATTATATTTAAAAGTTTACCATATTTATAAAAGTATACCTACTCTCATGTATGAAATAGAATCTCCACTCATTTGTTATCCACACAATTAAATCATTGTAGATTAAACAATATATATCCAAATAACCTCAAAAAATCCTTATACATATGTTATAAATCATCTTTCAACAAAATGTCAGTCATATTAGTCATAAGGTTTATGCCAATGAAAGCTATCCAAGGATATGATATAAGTCTTACCCAAATTATTTCATCCTTATTTTATCTTATACATACATATAATATATTATAGAAAATTTAACATTATAAAATTAAAATATTTACTATACTAAAATGTTATTATGTTTATATAAAAGCTATATGCTATCATTTTCCATCTAATGGGAAATGAATTGGTCACTAATGCATAGTTTTAGTATGTCACCTCTATAATTTTTTGTCTTTACTTTTCATTAAAACATCATATGGATAATTATAATGATATATTTAATTGATAAATATTATATTTATGACATAATTAAAATTCATTTCTATAAAAATATTATCTACCTTATTACCGCTTCATCTTTCGCGAAATGATAACGTCCTTCATGCTAACGTGTGAAATACCAATTCCAAAAAAATAATTCTTTCATTTTATATTTTTCCCTTAAATATATAACTATAAGGATAATTTAAATTAATAAATATTAAATTTATAATATATCATTATTATTTAACTGAAATAATATTAAAAAATTATTTTCATTATCATCCATTAGAAAAATTCAAACACCAATCATGTGTACAAACTCACTAACATCTTTATGAATTAATCTAATTAATTTTTCATTACCGATATACATGGGGGGAATTAAATTTATATTTAATATATAATCATGATAATTATATCTGGTTCAATATTTTGGATTTTAAGTAACTATGACTATGGATAAATGACTCGGACTACCGAATAAAAAAATTCATAAAAAAATAAAATTTGACTTATAAATAAATTATTTTTACATTGAAATATGACTATAAAGTTGAAAATAAATTATCAATAAGGTATATAAAATATAGATATAAATATGGTTCTAATATAACCGAATAATAAATATAAATTATTTATTTAGAATGATGTAATTCATTTGATGAAGCAAGAATCTATAATGAAGAATTATTATGTAATCTCATTTTCATTTGTGATTTTATATATTTAAATTTAATTTTGGGGAATTATATTATCATTCCATTAAAAATAGTATACAATTTCATGTAATTGGAATATTATATAAAAATTAAATTATTCTGTAAGATCCCAAATTACTCTACAAGGAATTTTCTTGTTTATGCTTCAGTTTCAGTACCATTTTGTTTTTTATTAAGTGTCTTCCAATGTCCCTGAGAAAGAACAAGGTGTGTTATGGGCGTTTGGGACACAAAAAGGGGGAAATGAGTTTTTTGGGCATTCCGCATGGTTTGTGCATGGTTAGTCCAACTATGCAGACTGCCGATGTAAACTGTGAAAAAGAAGAATTTTTTAATAGTAGCCTTTTCATAGTTTGCGCATGGTTTAGCAAACCGTTCATAGGGTGGCTATTTTTGTACAATATAATTTTCACGGTTTTCACATGGTTTGGAAAGCTATATGGGTAAACTGTGCAGGCCATAAAATTGTAAAAATATTATCAAAACTCCATTACAAGAATTTTATAACAACTTGGGACTTCTTCTCCCTCTTCCTCCTTCAACCTTAGTGATGATCCAAGATTTGAAGTTCTTCCAAGAGGTTAATATCCTTCATCCCTAAGTGGTTTGCAGCACTATTTGATTTGGATTGATGATCCGAGTAAGGATAATCTCCCTATTACTTTTCCTTTTGGTTAACGGTTTCTATTTTATTCCCCCATCTCCATCTCAAGCTCTTAAACCCTTCTTTTTTCCTATAGATTAGAGTAAAGCCTCAGGGGTTGTCTGAATCGAGATCTAAGGATTTGGTTGGGAGTGCGTTCACTAAAGGATTCAGTTTGGGTGTTCTAGATGTTATATCCATTGTGTTTTGAGTAGATTTGTGCAGATAGGGTTCTATTTCTTACCCTCTCTTGATGAGTTCTTGGTTTCTTTGAAGAGATGAGTTGTATGGGTGTCTAAATAACATAATGAATCCCTCATGATCCATATGGGAAGCATGGAGGATTATGTGACCAATTTTGGTGCCATCCATGGAGTGTACCGATTCCCTGGACATAGAGATAGATAAGTAAGTGTATGACATTGGGCAAGAACATAGAGCCCATGAAGTATATGTTAATATGATTGAAGGAAACTCAATTGGGGTTTTAGTAATGAATGTAGGTTGGGTAATGGCCTAAGAAGTCATGTGATGGATTGAAAAATGTGTAAATGGATTAATGGGAAAATTATTGGGGACTAGCCATATATTGAATATGCTTAGTGAGATAGGGATGAGAAATGGAAAACAGGGCTAAAGGGTTAGGTAATATAAATTATTATTGTGTTAATTGATTGAGGAATTATTCTTTATTTCCCATTTATTGATATTGTTTTGAGGTTTTAAATGATGTTGGATATGGTCGATTATGGTGAATGATAAATAAGAACATGCACATGGCTTGGCTGAGTGGGGTATTGACTTGAGGTTATACACCAATGGGTCGATTTTGGATGGGGATCTAGCTCCACCCATAAATTCAGGGTTTAGGGAGGAGGACAAGGTTATTTTCCCCTAACAGTTGAATTCCACCTAGACTGAGGCTTCAAGGTGTGGATTATGAGATAGTATAATATTTGGCTTAGTGAGATAGACTTTGGTTTTTTTTTCAATTTGTTTCAGAACATTTAATGTGTAAAATCCATTGAACACATGAAAATGGTAGATTGAATCATGAAATGCTAATGTAGTGAACCCAAATTCACTAGTAATATAATTAAAATGAGCATAGTGTAGAATATCCTATTGAACAATTACCTTTATTTTTGTATTATTTTTATTTTCATTCCCTATCTACCATGATGGATATTTTTTAGACACCATTGGTGGTGGCCTGTTGATTTATACTGAAACCCTGCTTAGGCCATTTTTAGGTACCCAAGAAGATTTCATGTTTCCAGGTAAGGACAATGGTAAGGGCCCTATGCAATGGAGTTGAGTTAGAAATGGGCATGTTTGGGTGAGGTTCCTGACACTGAGTCCTGGCCATTTTGGGGATTTTAATATTTTCCTTTATTTTGGGTTTTGTTCACTTGGCACTATCACATAGCATGACATATTTACTGTTGTCTGTGGTGGTCCCTAATTCTGGGAATTGGGGGTTTATTTATGTTATTTTGTTTTTTCTTTTGTTTACTCTATTTAATCACTTTATTGCTATGGTTTACTCTGGTGATTTCAGTATAGTATTCTGACATGATGTATTAGATCTTCGCTGCTAGTCAGAAACCTCTGGAAAATGGGGAGGTGAGCTTGATGTCATGTGATGACCTAGCTCAAGGCATAGTAATAGTGGCTCCCAGGTTGAGGTTGTTACAAATTGGTATCATATTAGGTTCTTTTCTCTTTATTACTATTTGGTATGGTATTTAGGAGATTAGGAATGTGTTGGTCCTTGTAATGAACTCATTCATGGTAGTAGCTAACACATGTTTGGGGGAACCCAAGTCATCCTGGGAGGAGATTGTTGATCTCATTGTCTATTGTTATATTTGATGAGATTTCACCATTTGGTGATGCACTTATCATTTGATTCGAGAGTTTTGTGATTTTTTACTTTTGTTAAAAAAGGTATGAGGTGGTGAATTCATGAATACTACATGGAAACTATGTAGTAATGTTACATGCATCATAATAGGCACACCCACGATATGGGTGATCTTGATATGAAGGATAGGATGAATTTGATTTCTTAAAATTAATAATTTTGTTCCAAATAAGATGGTGTGAATGGGTAAAAAGGAAGTGAAAATGAAAAATAGTAATTAGAAAATGAGGCTTGATAAAGAAGTTAAAGTGGAATAATCTGTGGTATGAGAAAATTGAGATATGGAATTTTTTTTGAATAGGAGTAAAAGATAAGGCTCTTAACAATGTCGATTAGATACTCTTGTTAACTATGTTCTTAAGAGATATGGAAAAGGGTAGTGACTTAGTTGCGAGTGGGATTTTTTTTAGTTGAGTATGCAATCTAGTTTGGTTATGGAAAGTGATGAGTGTGCCTATAGGTCTTTTCATCCTTCATAAAAGCATTAGTGTTGTATGATAAATATTATGTTTTGTTTTGTAGAGAAATTCATCCTCGAAGATGTGTGATAATTGGGATACATAAGGATGTTGCATATAACTCTCTTCTAGTAGGTGAGCATGATAACGTGGTGATTCTGGATAATAGGGAATAGTGGTTCCATGATATCTTCTCTCGTTTTATACATATGATGGAATGAGACCTAGGGCGGGTTGCACCGAGTATGATTGAGCAGACTTGGGAGTTTCAACTACAAAACCATATGACCATTACCATATATGGTGGACTAGAAGCATAGGAGTTTTGGATGGAGTCCATCCAAAATATTCTTGAACATCTAGAGACTCATCTTGAGAAGTGAGACATGTGGGTGGCCTATATGTTGAGAGTTTAGGCAACGCGTTTGTGGGACCTCATGGTCCAAATAGAGTATGATAATGGAATGTCATGGAATGATTTTTAGGATAAGTTTCTTATGCCCCAAAAACCAAGAGGAAAGAGAAGTATACAGTTATTATTAGGTTGACTCAAGGAACAGTGATGGTGATGGATTATTCTAGTAATATCACTGATTTGAGATGCTTTGTTCTAACATTGACTAGAGATGAGGAAGTGGTGGAGAAACGCTTCCAGGATGGGCTGAGAAACGAGATCCAACATTAGGTAAATATATTTAATCTAAAAAGGTTTGATGAAGTTGTGGATAAATCCCTTATCATAGAGGGGATCCTAAAGGGAGACTTTGGTAGTGAACTTGTGACTCAAGTTGGGTGAGCAAGTGTTGCAGCTTTAGATAGTTGGAAGAGACACTATGGAACCTTTCAACAGTGTGGAAGAATATAAAGTTTTTAGAAGATGGGTCCAACTACCCATGGTGGTGACCATGTCATCTATTATTGATGTGGAAGGCTGGAGCACATGGATGACTAGTGTCTCAACCCATAAGTTGAGTGCCATTCATGCAGCAGGTTAGGACACGGGAAGAGGTTCTGTGGGAACAAGTGAAAGTCCAAGAATGATAGAGGTTCGATGCAGAATCTACATGTTTGTAGGAGGTCCATTACCCTATATCAGAATGGAAGTTGGACTCCAAGTGTCATACTATTTGAGGCGATGTATTTGGAACTTTGGGGAGATATCATCCTTACCCACAAAGCATTGCAATGTAAGGATCTCAAGCTGAATCCCAGCATAAAGGGGTTGGTCATCTCTATGTAGTTCAAGCAACACCTGAGGGTGGGGAGGCAAGACCATCTACTATTAGAGGTAAGATTCTTGTAGCTTTCACACTTTCTAATGATTTATTTGATATAGGTGCTACGAATTCTTTTACTTGTTCTTAGTTCATAGTTGTGTTGGGATTAATCGTAGAAACTGCATTGGGGTAATGTTGAACGATACTCCGCTAGTGGTATGAGTTGAGGAAAACAGACAGTGTAAGTGTTATGCTTTGGAGGTGTGTGGGTATTTTTTTCTGTGTGATATGTTTGACCTAGAGATGAAAGGTGTTGACATAATCTTGGGGATGGATTGGTTGTCATTTTATTTTGATCATATTTACTATTACGGACATCGGGTAAAATTCACATCTCTCGATGGAAGCACTTATGTTCTTAGTAGAGAGTGGGATACTACAACAGGCCGCACATGGACTCTATGCGAGTAGTTGGGGGAACTCACAGCCAATGTTTCATGCCTTTTGTTAGATGATGGGGAGAGAGAACCAAACATATTTCCTTATTTCATGGACCAGTTTCAGGATGTGTTTCATGAGGAATTCATAGTGTAACAACTTTAGAGAGAGATGTTGAGTTTATGATCAAATTGTTTCCAAGAGTGGAGCCAGTCTCCATTCCACCCTATAAAATGGTTCCATCTTAGCTATATGAATTGAAGGTTCAGTTAGAGTAATTTCAGAATAATTTTTTTATACATACTAATACATCACCTTGTGAGTCTCTAGTGTTGTTTTATAAGAAGGTTGATGGATCATTGAGGCTACGTGTTGATTATAAGAAGCTGAACTAGATGAAAAATAAGAACTGACACCCTCTTTCTCCAATCTATTGCATATTTGATCAACCCTGAGGTGTCTTAGTGTCTTATAATAATAATTTTCGATAAGGGTATCATCTTTGAGGGTGAGATCATCTAACATACCCCAAACAAATTTCTAAAGCAGACACGAGTTGTATGAATCTCTGGTGATGCTGCTAGGCTTAACCGATGAACCAGTGGTGTTCATGGACTTGATGAACCAGATATTCCACTAGTATCTAGATAAGTTTGTAGTTGTCATCGTTGATGGAATCTTGGTGTACTCCAGAACTCACGAAGATCATGCCAAACATCTTGACATCATTTTCAGTACACTAAGAGATTACATGATTTACACAAAGCAATTAAAATTTGAGGTTTGGATCAACATGGTGCACTTTTTGGGAAGAAACTTATCTGAGTTAGGTGTGTTGATGGATCCAAAAAAGGTGAAGGCAGTGGTGTCTTGGGAGAAGCACCATAACGTCACTGTTTTTTAGAGTTTTTTTAGTTTTACTAGTTATTACCAACGGTTTATTATATATTTATTTCATTTGGAAGTACCCCTCATTGGCCTAAACAAGAAGGTGGTTATGTTTGATTGGTTAGAGGCTAGTGATAATTCTTTTTAGGGTCTGAAAAGGTGGATGAATACCGCACTAATTTTGATATTACCCATACCATGTATTGAGTACACCTTTTCCTATGATTCTTCTGGTGATGGAATTGGGGTATTGTTGATACAGGATGATCAGGTTATGGCTTATGGGTTGTGAAAATTGAGGCCTCTTGAAAATAATTTTCCTACTCATGACCGAGAGATAACCTCTGTAGTTCATGCCTTAATGAGTTAGAGGAATTACTTGTTAGTAGAACATATTATAATGTTTTCAGACAATATAAGTCTCAAATACATCATCTCTTAGTGGGTTTTGAAACTCCGATAGAGACGATGGGTCAAGTACATGTATTATTTTGATTTTAGGTTGGTGTACTCACCAAGAAAAGGGAATAGGGTCGATGATGCACTAAGCCAGAAGACTCAGAATCAAGTAGTACAAGAATCCAGTAAAGATTGGGTGTTGATGGATTTTTATGCTGATATTCACTTGGAGGTACAGGATTGGCATGATCATATAACCCTTTCATCTATAACAACAGAATATGCACTTCTAAACTGAGTTAAAGAGAGTCAGTTGGTGCATCTTGAGTGTTTTTTATTACAGGATAGTCTTAAAAGTGGAGATTCACCTTCTATTTGGAAATTTGATGTTGATGGAGTTGTATATGATCATGGTCATGTTGTGGTTTCAGTAGCTGTATGAGATGAGTTGATGCAGGAGTTCCACACATAGATATAGGAAGTGAATCTGGAATTGTCTAAGATGTACAATGATCATTGTAGATAGTTTTGGTGGTCGATAATAAATAATGTAGTTGCAAGTTCCCTGGCATGACGCCTTACCTATCAGTAGGTGAAGGCTGTGCACCAGTTTCAAGGAGTGTTGTTGTATAAATTGATTATTATAGAGTGGAAGTGGATTACCATCATGAAAAACTTCATGGTGGGTCATACAAGGACACCTAATAAGAATGAAGCAATTTTGGTGGTCGTAGATTTGACTACCAAAGCGTCCTATTTCTTGCTGATTTAGGAGACCTACATAGTTAACCAGTTGTGGGAGTTGTATGTTCCAAAAATAGTGTGGTTGCATAGAGTCCAGAAGACCATAGTTTTAGATCTTTTTCCCCATTTCACCACATGCTCCGAGAGGGTAAAATAGAATGTACTTAGTACTCATGTGTTTTTTAGTACTGTTTACCACCGACAAATGGATGGGTCGTTAGAGCGTACAATTCAGGTATTTTAAGTCATGATGAGAGCACGTGTTCTTTATTCCAGTGGTTCATGGGAAAATAACATTTCACCTATTTAGTGTTCTTACAACAACATATTTCAGGAAACAATTCAAATTGAACCATTTATGTCACTTTATGGTTTATTGTATAGATATTTGTTGTGTTGGATAGAGGTTAGAGAGTCTGAGATATTGGTTCTGAGCCCTATTTAGGAGACATTGGAGAAGGTTTGATGGATTAAAATTTTTATGGAAAAGGATCGGAATAGGCAGAAGTCATATGAAGATCAGTGTCGTAGAGATCTTAGTTTCGACATGTGTGATAGTGTGTTTCTTCGTGTGCTTCCATGTTTGGGTCACCATCAAATTTAGAATCAGTTCAAGTTGGCACTTAGATATGGGGGGTCATTTGAGATTATGGTAATAATCAGACCGGTGGCATACCGATTGGATATTTCACATCCGTATAGTGTAATTCGTGATGTTTAACATGTTTTGAAACACTAAAAATATCACACCGATATGTCTCATGTGTTAGACGCCAATGATGGCGAGCTTGAGGCCGATGCGTCATTTGCGGAGCACCATGCTTGTATTTTGGATCATAGTGACAATGTTTTGCAGGGTATGGTTGTTCCCTTAGTTCATGTTCTCTAGAAACAAGGAAAAGTTCAAGAAGATTCTTGGGAGAGAGAAATATATATATGGGCCGAGTAACCCGATCTATTTTCATTGGGAACTCAATGATGTTTGGGTGAGCATCTTGATGACGATCCATTATAAGGTGGGGGAGGTTGTAAGATCTCAGATTCCACTGTAAGTATGTTCTTTTTTATGTGTAAGTTTCAGTCCCCTTTTGTTATTAATTAAGTGTTTTCTCATTTCCTTTAAAATTCTTGGGGCTGTTTTGGGGTTCCTGACATGAAAATGGGGGGAAATTATTTTTCTGGGGAAGTTGCACAGTCTGCACATGGATAATACTAACCACGTAGAAGAATAATTTTTTGACAATATCCTCTTCATGATTTGGGAACAGTTTGGGAGACCGTGCAGGTAAACCATGTGAAAGGAATATTTTTTAATAGAATCATCTGCATGGTTTGTGCATAATTTGGAAAACCATGCGGCCCAGAAACTTTTAATTAATTACGAAAATTCCATTACTGTATTTTTATACCCAACTCGGGATTTCTCCTTATCTTCTTCCTTCAACCCTAGTGATGAGTCGTTATTCAATGATCATCCACGAGGTTGATCTCCTTCATTTCTATGTCGTTTGGAGCGCCATTAGTTGTGGATTGAGCATTTGGGTAATGCTAATTTCCAAATTTATTTTTTTTGTTTTAGGTTTCTATTTCTTCCCCCATCTCCATCCAATGATCTAAAACCCTTATATTTCATTGAGGTATAGGGTAAATATTTAAGGGTTTGTTGAATGGATACTTAAGGCTTTAGTTGGGAGTGTGATCACCAACAGATTCAAGGTAGGTGGTCAACAAGTTATATACCTTGGGTGTGCCAATTTCCCAGAAATAGATTTACCTATGTAAGTGTAGGCCATTGTGAAATAGAATAGATCCCATGAAGAATATGTTGACCTATTTCAAGGAAATGATATTGGGGTTTTATTAATACAATTAGGTTGGGTAATTGCCTAAGAAGACATGGTTTGGCTTGAAAACGGTGTAAATGGATTAATGGGAATATGCTAGGGGACAAACTTTTTACTTGAATATGCTTATTTAAATAGGAATGGTAAATGGGAAATGAGGATAAAGTGTTATGTAATATAAATTATTTATGTGTTTATGGATTGAGGCAATAATTTTAATTTCCAATTTATTGATATTGTTGGGATGTTGTAAATGATGGTGGTGATGGTTGATTATGGTGAATGATAAATAATCATGTACAGATGGCTTGGCTAAGAGTGTTATTTACTTGAGGTTCTACACCCATGGGTCATGTTGGATCGAGGATTTATCTCCACCCATAAATGTATGGGTTAGGGAAGGGGAAAGAGTTATATTCTCCTAAAGATTGCATTCAACTTGGATAGACTCCTCGAGGTGAGGATTGTGAGATTGTATAATGTGAGGCCTAGTGAGATATGGAATGGTTTTATTTTCATATGTTAGAGAACATTATATATGCATAATCTTTTTAACACATGAAAAGGGTATATTTAATCATGATATGCCTAAGTATTTTACCTGAATTCAATGGTACTATAAATAAGATGATAATGGTTTAGAATGAAATATTGAACTGTTACCTTTATTTTACCATTATTATCATTTTCATGCACTATCTATATTGAAATATATTTTATAGACCCAATTGGTGGTTGCGTACTGATTTATAATCACACCCTACATGGGCCGCCATTTGGAACCTGAGCAGAATTCATGTTTACGGGTCAGGATAATGGAAAGGCCCCTATGCAATGGAGTTGAGTTGAACATCGGACATGTTTAGATGAGGTTCCAGACATGGATTCTTTGTCCATTTTGGGGATTCTGATGTTTTTTGTTCTTTTGGGTTTTGTTCAGTTAGCACTATAGAATAACTTGACATATTTACTCTTGTATATGGTTTTACCCAGTTTTAGTAATTGGTTGTTTATTCATGTTATTGTGGGTTTCTTTTGTTTCTGCTACTTAAAATATTTTTTACTGTATTTTATTCTATTAATGAGGGTATATTCTCCCCACGTGACCTATTAAAACCTTGCTTCTAGTTAAAAACATTTTGAATATAGGGATGTGTACTTGAGATCATGTGACGACCTGGCTTAGGGCACCGTATTACTGTCTCCCTGGTCGGGGATGTTACATATACTTAATATATTTCATTTTTGGTTACATCAAAACACTGATATAATATTTTTAGGAAAAGTAAAAATTATTTATCCTTTTTTAGATTGTATATTTATATTACATATTCATATTCATTATTTTTATACAAGTATGTTGTTTTGAATAAATAAATAAACTATTGTTTCCCATTTTAGTTAAATAGAACATAATATTTTCTTAAAAGGAATATTTTTAATTTTTACAATTCAAATTATTTTTTAATTTTACAAAATTGGGGATATAATAAAATTTAAAAAAATTAATGATTGAACACATTTTCCACCCATCATATTATTGTATAATTTTTTCATGTCTATTAAAATGAAATCATATCCCCCTCATTAATGTAATAGTATATTTAATGATTAAAAAAACGATTTTACTATTTATTTTCAAATTGAAATTATAATGTATATATATATGTGTTGTAAATATATTACGAAATAACTAAAATATTCATATAATTCACTAGATACATTTTTTAATGAAACCATCCTTAATATTCTATGGATTGGTTATGATCATTTTGTTCAAATTATTGAATTTTTAAAATCTTCATATTTATTATCAAATTTTACGAGTATATAATTAAATTTACTATGTATTTAATTGGTTATTAGTTATTTCTATTTATTTAATTATTTTGTTTTAATAAGTGATTAGTGGGCCAGGATATTATATTGCCCCACGATAAAGTTATAGGCGATATGATAAAAACTATTATTGGTATTTAGTTTATACCTTAACTATTTATGTATGATGTCTTTGAATAAGGTCCCATGTTTAGATTATGTTTCCAACATTATGAATTCTATAATTATTAAACTAGTTATTACTATCTACGTAATTATTGATATAAATATGTAATTCATGTATATATTTATATTTTATAATATTAGTTATATAGAATATATAATGATTATTTGAATATTCTTTATTATCCATGCGTTTTTTATTTTATTGTATCTTTAATTGAATGTTATCTCTTACTGTGAATCTGATATCACAGTATAATATGTTTTTCATTACATATTGAACTTAGAAGTATACGTGAATGATTTAAAAGTTATATAGAATAAATAATTAAATTTTTAGTGTAATTTTAATTTTTAGTCCATCTTTTGAAATTTAATTTGGCAATCATATATGTATCTCTCTTTCAAGAAATCTAATTCATTTGATTAAAATATATATGATCTATAATTTCTTGTACCGATGAAATATTGAAAAAATATACTCTATTCCAATAAATTAAAGGTTGTTACATGGATGGTAATGTTTGTATCTATATAGAGTTATTGGTTCCTAAAGGATTCAAGCAATGGGTGGTATAAGAAATGATTATTTCTTTTTTAAACTATCACCATTCTAAAATTCATTAGAATTGTGTTTTATGTAATATATTTTCTTGATTTTAAATTTGAGAAATTGATGTCTAAACAATATTACTTAGTTATTAAAATTTTATATGTTTATATAACACAACCAAAATATTTAGTGGAACTAAAAGGCCCCAATAAAGTATAAAATTTTTAGATATCATGTAATGGGTTAAAACAAGCATCATGATCATGGAATATAAATTTTGATGAATTGAAAAGAGAGTATGTTTCTCTAAATTTAAATTTTATTCTATTGTCTATGAGTTATTAGTGAGATTTCAATTGTTTAGTGTTACATATTGATTATATATTTCCAACAAGAAAAGGGAGACAAGTTATAACATCCCGGGTAAATAAATAAATAATACATTATATTTTTTATTAATATTTTTTGAATAAAATATTAATTTTATTTAAAGGTGTTTCTATGATCGAGGGCTTACCGGTTACGCAACAACGAGTTTCTTTGAAATATTATGTTGCACACTAATAATATAATATTATTATTTTAAATGGTAGTAATCTCCTAGCTGTTTTATTGGTGGGAATGAACAAAAATAAATACAATATGATTATACATTTTTGTTAAATGTATTTAAATTTATTCGAATAATGTTAGAGGATTAAAATATGAATGAATATAATTTTAAGCATAAATACTCGAATATTCACTAAAAGGTCTATTTATAGACTTTTAATGGAGAACCCTAATTAAATATAGTTTTGCTTCCTATAATATGTTCTATTAGAACAAATAAAAATTCTTCTTTGGAATCGGGACATCAAAATCCACTTTGGGTAAATTTTTTGTATTTGTCTGATAAAATTATATTTTTAATGAAATATAAAAAACGTGTTATTTTAATTAAAAACCTCCTTTTAATCTAATTTATTTATATGGGTAGTTTATATTTTAAATTGGTTTTAAAGTGTAATTAGATTATATTTTTACCATTTAATCCAAATTTTTTCATTGGAAGAAATTTCACTTTGAAATTGGACATAATCAACTGTCAATCTTTTGATAGTTACTATTTCTTAAAAACATGTTCTTTGTTCTGACAATGGAAATTAATTTTAAATTAATTATTCCAACTTCTATGTTGTAAATTTTTTAAAATATACATCATTTTTTAATTCGGAATATCAATATATCTTAGGCTAATTTTTTTGAATTTTTTTGAAAAACATAAATTTTTGGGGAATAGTGAAACCACTAAGTAGTAGCTAAAATACTGAAGTTTTTCATATAAATGAAATTTTACCATTTCTGTGAATAGAGTTTTAAAAATAAGACATACATGGTGGTTATTAGTAATTAAAATTTTGTTCAATAAGATGAAAATAAATTTTGGTGAATAGTAACTTTTGACTTTTATTTGCCATGGTAAAAGGTAAATAGGGTGATTCAAGGTAAAAAGAATATCATAATAATATTAAATTACCTTAACACTTTTCCCAAAATTATTGGTTGAGTTATTTACTACCATTGGAATCTTTAGGTAGATTTTGGGACCCCTTGGAGCCACTTGGGAGTGATAATGACACTTTATTTTAATTAACAAAAAGTAAAGAAAAAATTGACAAAAACAAATAACCTTTAGTAAACTAATTTTTACATTGGGTTATATAAGTTATATTTTAGACAATAAATATTTTTACAAAGCTAAAACGATTTCCTATATCATATTATTTTTTTTTATAATTTTCAGATATCGAATAAATTAAATTATTTATGACACAATAATGATGCAGTATTTACCTCATTAATAAACGACTTAAATAAATAAGATTATAAAGATAAAAATAACATCCCAAACCTATCCAATTCATATTGGATGATTTTATTTCTAACATTAGTCATCATATCTTAGACTTTAATGATTTTTTTACCTTCTGAAACCAAAGATAAATTTATAATAAAATAATTGTTTCAATCTTTCCTAAAGAGCCCATCCTCCCCCTAATAAAAAGACACCACTTCTAACCCATTCCTCACACCTCTTAAACCCCTTGGATTGTCCAAAATATGTCCAGTTAAGCTCCCTACATCCCTCTCCTCCTTCTAGAAGACTTACCTTAGGCATAAGTCACTTCAAAAACTCTAGTTGGTTCAAACCAAGGATGTTATTCAAATTAAAGGTCACAGTTTCTCTTAAATTATTTTCATTTATTTTACTTTTCCAACCCCTAATTTTTTTTATTACATTCTTTTATAAGAAAACCAGTATCCTAAATAAACTATGATGTTTTTAGGAGAAGTAATCAATCTACACTTACACACACCTCCATCTAATGGGTGAAGAACATACTGTTTTTGTGGATGGAAACCTAATACCTCACGAGACGATGATGGTTTGATTATCTCCTACCGCCTATCATGGTGGACATTAAGATGAAACTATATATATATATGATATATATTATGTTTATGTTCTCTTTATTCTACTTTATTTTTCATTTATAAAAAACCTCTATGGCTTCCATTATGGGTAAAAGCGATAATTTCATTTGAGGCAGTGTAGACTGCCGCCCCCTCAAAGTGATATGACCCGTTCATTACATACATGGAATGTGTAAATGGTATAGTTAATGATATTATATAAAATATTATACTATAATTAGAATATATTTATGTATCATAATGTTTTAATTCTATTAAATTCAGTAATAGAAATGAAAGTAGAATTCATGCGTACATACAGATTACCGTCTCCATGAATGGTGCATTTCATTTCTTATCTCCAAATGTTATGTACTATTATAAATAAATAAATATACTTAATATATATTTAATATATGATATATAAATCAGGAATATCACTCTAGATATAATGAACTTTTGACCACGAGAACAACTTGTAAATATAAGAAGTTTATTTTTTACTCAAGTACCGAATATCGACAAAACGATCGTAATTAACATAAATGATTACGTAATATTTATAAAATGTTAATATGTGATATGAAAGGAAGAATGTAATTGAAAATAGTTCTCAATAAAGTATAAATTAACTTTATTTCATTATTCAGGAAAATTAAATAACGAATGGGTCTAGTCGGACACGAGTTAAGGGACTTTGTCTCAATCTCCTTTCATTAGGGCATATTTCGATTATATATACCTTCTTATTTTGCACGGTGTAAAATAAAACCCATTATATTTTACTTTCATTAAAAGGGAATATTTTTTTATGAAGCTTTTTAGTGAATGTCATATTTAATGTTTTTAACATTTGTGGTGATAATGACCTCTCCTCCACTGTAATCGTTATTTGGATTCTTCTATATGCCTTAATGTTTTCTAAAATGAAAAGGAAATCCCCTATTCAATTTTTGGGTGTTTTGGTATTGAAAATGGTTTTTGAAATGGATTTATTATTTCAATATCTTGAAATAATTTTTTCTGATTGCAAATAAAATGTTATTAGTGAAATGTTTACATTTTCAATATTTTTTGTGTTATGATTTTATAATGGTACTTGGACATTTTATAGGTGGTTATGTGATAAATCAAATGATGAGTGGTGTTTTGATAAACTAGGATGGGTGGTTATGTTATAACCTCTAATGAATTGGGTTTGGAAGTCGGTCGTATGGCAATTCAATTTAGTGATATGTGTGGAAGTCGACCGTATGGTTATTCCACATAAATAATGTTTATGTACCAAGTTACCTTTATATGTTATGCGTTATTTATATGGGTTTATGGTAATATTTTGGGTAAAAATAGTAGGTATTGATCTTCTATTCAGTGAAGAGTATTTACTACTATATAAAGTGAAAAGTATTACTTATGATAAATTAATCATGGTTTACTTATTATTATAAAAAACTAACAGTTTTCCTTCATTTTGTATCCCAATATGATCTTTTTATGTTCATCCCATGTTTTTGAAATGTTTTTCATAGGGTATAAAGTGGAATAGGGTCAAGGATGAGATCAAGGAAATTTCATGTTGTCTAAAACAAGGAACTAGACATGACAATTTTTATTCAAGATTTTTTATTTTGTGAAAAAATAGAAACTGAGTAGATGTGTCTATATGTATTAATCATGCCATCATGTATATGTTATGGCCTAATTCTCTATTAATCTAAACATCAAAAGATCCTCAATGTTAATTATTCATTTAATTCATCATTATGTAAGGTTTTAAGGCTGGGTCTTTATAGTTGGTATTAGAGGTTGGTTTAGATAAATTTATGAGCCAAGGTATTGTTAAATTAATATACATAAATTACATTATATTGAAATGATATAGCATTTATAGATTACCATGTTGTTTAACATAAGATATTTCTGTGTTCAGAATAGTTTTCCATAGAGGAAATTGGGAAGCTATGTTGGGTAGACCTCAGATGGAAGACAACCTTCTAAATCAACAACCAGAGATGGCCAGAATCAGAACTGAACAGTTTGTTGCAGTGATGGAATAATTGACACAGGCTATAAATGTTACTGGTGTCCATGCATGAGATCATCCAGATCAACCACGAAGGAACATGTCAGTAGTGGAGCATTTCATGAGGTAGAATCCCCCATAATTTATAGTATCATCTGACCATGTGCTAGTTTAAGAGTGGATTAAAGCACTAGATAAAATTTTTTATTTCATGGGGTGTTCAGAACATCAATAGGTTAGTCTCACTGTTTACCATTTGGAAGGTGAACCTGATCAGTAGTGGTCGATGGTAAAAAATTTCATGAAATGTAAGGATATTGATTCACTTGATTGGGATGAATTCAAAGGTATGTTCCTTGAGAAATATTTTCTTAAGGTGGTTTGCCTTAATATTGAAAAATAATTCTTGGAATTATGGTAGGAGGAAGACTCAGTGGCTACATATGAAGTAATGTTCACTCGACTGGTAAGGTATGTTCCAAATTTCATCAGAAATCATGATAGTAGGATAAATTGATTTTACTCAAGATTGAAGCTGTGATATCAAAGAGAATTAGCCTCTCATGAGCTCAAAAGTTATGAAAAACATTTTCGATGTGAAGAGAAGGTGTAAATAAAGTTTTCCAATGATCAAGTGTTCTTTGAAAAAACAATAGAATAAGAGGTCTAGTTGGCAGGAAAAGGGAATGAATTCATCAAAGAAGCATGGAGGTAAGAAAAATAAATATCAGTATTGTGAGAAGTGTGGTATAAAAGATCCTATAGAATGTTAATCAATGTCTGGGAAGTTTCTCTGGTTTGGAAAGAATAGTCATATTGCTCGTAACTTTAAGAAAGATGATCAAGCAGGGAATGAAAAGCCTACAGTACGATGTTTTAAGTGCAATGAAATGGGTCAATATGGAAATGAGTGTCCAGTGAATAATTCAACTAAGGTAAAGAAACCTGACTATAAGCATAAAAGGGTTCTGAAAGTATTTTACAACTAATTCCGTAGATATTGGGTCTTCAAATGAAGTAGTATCAGATACACTCTTTGTTTGTTTGGATTTTGCCAATGTGTTGTTTGATTCGTGGTCTACAGATTTGTTCATTTCAGATATTTTTTTGTCAAATTTGGAATTCCATATGAAGATATGAATCCTCAACTTATGGTAAAAACACCTGGATAAAATTGTGAGAGAAAGAGAAATCATAAGAACCTTCGTGTCATTGTGGGTGGGAATAATCTACCAATAAACCTTATTGTTTTTCCTCTAGTAGATTTTGATTTTATTTTTGGCATGGATTGGATTTCTGTTTATCATGCTATTTTTGACTGTAGAGATAAAGAGGATTATTTTTAGAAATATTTTCAGTTTGTGTACAAGAATGAACCCTTACTTTTGATAATATATCAGAAAGCTGAGAAACTAGTAAAATATGGAAATGAATGTTACCATGCACATTTTGATGAAAACAATGTAACTGTTCAGATTAATGATGTGCCGGTGGTAAATTAGTTCCTTGAATTTTTCTCTTGATGATTTTCCTTATGTTATACCTGATGGGGAAGTTGAATTTACTATTTACATAGTTCATGATGCTAATCCAATTTCAAAACTACCTTATCGAATGGCTCAAATTGAACTTTTAGAGTTATGGAAGCAATTACAGGGGTTATTAAATAAAGGTTTTAATTGACCTAGCACATCACCATGGGGTGCTCTATTATTTTTTGTTAAAAAGAAAGAAGGTTCAATGATACATTTCATTGATTATAGATCATTGCTTAACATCACTGTTAAAAACAAGTATCCATTGCCTCATATCAATGATTTTTTTGATTAGCTCTAGGGAGCTCAGTGTTTTTCAAAGACTGAAATGAGGTTAGAGTACCATCAGTTGAAAGAAATGGAATCATACATTCTGAAGTCCATGTTTTGTACTAGATATGTCCATTTTGATCTTGTAGTTATTCTTTTTGGGTCAACCAAAGCACCTATTGTATTCATGGATCTTATGAATAGAATTTTCCATGAGTTATTGGATAATTTTATAGTTTTTTTGATTGATGATATTTTGGTTTATTTTAAAAGAAAATAGGATCATTAAATTCCTTTAAGGGTTGTATTTTAGACAATAAAAAATGAAACATTATAGAAAATTAAGCAAGTGTGAGTTTTGGTTGTAACATATTTTGTTCCATGGTCAAATTGTTTCAACAAATGGCATAACTATTGATCATTCTAAAACAAATGTTGTTGAAGAATGGCCAAGACCCACAAATATAACCAAGACTTATAGTTATCTTGGTTTTGTAGGTTATTACCAGAGGAATGTTGATAAATTTTCACCATTATCTAGTACAAAGACTATGTTAACTCGAAAAGGTGTTAAGTTTATCTGGATAAAAGAATGTGATGATTGTTTTTAGGAATTGAAAAGGAGATTGGTGAATTCTCCAGTTTTGGTCTTGACTTTCAAAGATGGTGAATTTGTTATTTATAGTGACGCTTCATTGAAAGGACTTGGATGTGTCCTTATGCATAATGATTAGGTAATTTATTATGCTTCATGTCAGTTGAAACCTCAAGAGTAAAATTACCCTACACATGATTTGGAATTAGCTTCTGTTGCTTTGCCTTTAAAAATTTGGAGGCATCATTTGTATGGAAATATGTGTGAAATATTTACTAATCAAAAAATTTTAAAGAAAATATTCACTCAAAAATAATTGAACATTAGATAGAGGAGATGTTTGGAATTAACCAAAGATTATGATTTCACAATCCATTACCATCTGGGAAAATAAAATAAAGTTTATAATTATTTGAGTCGAAAAAGTAATTCTTCATTAACCATGCTACGTATGGAATGAGATACTTTGGTTTTTGGTTTGATGAAATTTGGCATAGAATATTTTGGTGTAAAAAATTATTCTGTTTTGTTTCAGGTGATAGTGAAATCATCTCTATCAGACAGAATTAAGAAAGTGAAGAAGGAAGTCTGTGAGTTACAGAAAATGGTAGAGTTGGTTCAAAATGGTAAGTTACCTGAATTTAACACTGATAATGATTTAATTTTGCGGTTCGGGAAGAGATTATGTTTGACTTTTGATTCACAGTTTAAGAATGAGTTACTATGTGAAACTCATAATTCCCCATTTTCAGTTCTTCATGTAAGTACTTAGATGTATAGTGATCTTCATGAGTATTACATGTGGTATAGAATGAAAAGAAATACTGATGTTTTTAATGTGAAGTGTTTGACTTATTAGCAGGTTAAAGCAGAGTGATATTTACCTAAAGGAATTATTAAGTATTTAACGGTGTCAAAGTGGACACGGGAAAATATATCCATGGACTTTGTTTTGGGATTACCAAAGACATCTCCAGGTAATAATGCAATCTGAATTATTGTTGATCGATTGACTAAATTTTCCCATTTCATTCCTATTTGAGATACTTTGTCTGTAGATCAACATTATTGGTTGTATATTAATTAGATAGTCAGGTTACAAGGTGATCCCCTGTTCATTGTATCTGATCATAATCCCATGTTTACTTATAACTTTTAGAAAGGCCTTCATAAGTCATTCGGTATTGAATTAAACTTTTTACATCTATTCATCCTCAATTAGATTGGAAATTAGAACCGAGAACTCAGACCTTGGAAGATATGCTACGTGCTTGTTCACTGGATTTCCTGGGAAATTGGGATAAACATCATTCAGTGGTTGAGTTTCCATATAATAATAGTTTTCATTCTAGAATACATATGGATCCATTTGAGGTATTATACGGAAATCATTTCTAAACTCCATATTTTTGGGATGAAGTAGGTGAAAGGAAGCTTATGGGACAAGAATTGGTAGATGTTATGTCAGAAAAAGTTCAATTGATTCAAAATAACATTAGAATATCTCAGAACATGCAGAAAAGTTAGGCGGATAACCGGAGGAAGGATCTATCTTTTGAGGTAGGTGATCATGTCTTTCTCAAAGTTTCTCCATGGAAAAGTGTGAGGCATTTCGGTAAGGAAGGAAACAAAAGTATGAGGTTCATTGGAACTTATGAAATCTTGGAGAAAGTTGGATCAGTTGCATATAGAGTGGTTTTATATCCAATTTTTTCCCAGGTTCACAATTTTTACATGGTTCAATGTGGATAATGTATATTCTAGATCTATTTCAAGTTTTCATCCCAGAGGTAGTTAAGTTGGAATAGAATCTCTCTTATGAGGAATAAGTAGTCCAGATTCTTGATATATGAGAGCAAGTGTTGAGAAATAAGGTAATTCATTAGGTAATGGTTTCATGGAAAAACTAAATGGTTGAAGAGGAAATGTGGAAATCTAAAAATACTACGAGGGATAAATACACCCACTTATTTGATAAGTGAATAAAATTGTGAGGATGCAATTTTCAAAAGGGGGAATGATGTAACATCCCGAGTAAATAATGAAATAATATATTCTATTATTTATTAATATTTTGGGAATTAAATATTAATTTTACTTTAAAGGGGTCTCTACATTCAATGGCCTACCCAGTATACAACAATTAGTTTGTTTGAAATCTTACATTGCACACTAATAATATAATATTATTATTTTAAATGGTAGTTAACTCATTGTCATTTTATTGGTGAAAATGAAAAACAATAACTACAATATTATTATACAAGTTTGGAAATGTAATTACATTTATCCAATAAAAGTTAGAGGCTTAAAATATGAATGAATCTAATTTTAAGCATGAATAATCTAATATTCACTAAAAGGTTGATTTACCGCCTTTTAATGGTGAACCCTCATTAAATATAGTTTTTTTCACTTTTATATGTTCTATTTGACCAAATAAAATTATTCTTTAGAATCGGGGCAACAAAACTTCACTTTGGGAAAATTGTTGGTATTTTTTTTGATAAAATTTAATTTTTAATGAAAAATGAAAAATGTTGTATTTTAATTCAAAACTACCATTTAATATAATTTATTTATATTGTTATATTAAATTTTAAATTGGTTTCAAAGTGTAATTAGATTATAATTTTACCATTTAATCCATTTTTGTTCATTGAAAGCATTTTCACTTTGAAATTGGACATAATCAACTGTCAATCTTTTGATACTTAGTATTTCATAAAAACACGATTTTTTGTTTTGAAAATGGGAATTAATTTTAAATTAATTATTCCAAAATCTGTGTTTGGAATTTTCTAAAAGAGAATTCATTCTTGAATTCGAGATATCAAATATTTCTTAGGCTGTATTTTTGGAATTTTTCAGAAAACATCATGTTTTGATGAATAGTGAAACCACTAAGTAGTAGTTAAAAACTGAATTTTTAATTTAAATGAAATATTACAGCTTCTATGAATTAAATTCTAAAAATCCGACATACATGGTTGTTATTTGTGACTAAAATTTTGTTCAATAAGATGAAAATAACTTTTTTTTTGAATAGTAACTTTTATCTTTTATTTAACGTAGTTATAGGTAAATAAGGAAATTCAAGGTAAAAAAATATCATAATAATAAAAAATTACCATAACACTTGTCCTAACCTTATTGGTTGAGTCATTTACGACTATGGGAATCTTTGTGTCGATTTTTGGGACCCCATGGAGCCATTTGGGAGTGATAATGACACTTTATTTTAATTAACTTAAATTGATGAAAAAAATGACATAAACATATATCTTTTAGTAAATTAATTTTTAATTGGGGTTATATAAGTTATCATTTAGACTATAAATATTAATTGTAATGATAAAAAGATTTCATACACCATGTCACTTTTTTATAATTTTTGGAAATCGTATAAATTAAATAATTTTGGACACAATAATGATGCAGTCTTTACCTAATTAATAAATTACTTAAATAAATAAAGTTATAAATATTAAAATAATATCCCAAACCTATCCAAATCTTACTGGATCGCTTTATTTCGACCATGAGTCTCATTATCTTCGACTTTAACGTTTTTTGGATGTTTTGAAACTGATGATAAGTTTATAATAAAATAATTGATTCAAACATTCCTAAAGAGCCCCTGCACCTCCTTATAAAAGGACACAACTTCTAATACATTCCTCACACCACCATAAAATGGGTGAATAAAATACTATTTCTATAGATGGATAACTAATGCCTCACCACACGATGATTGTTTTATTATCTCTTACCAACTATCATGGTGGCCATTAATATGGCACTATATTTTTATATCATATATATTATGTTTATGATTTCATTTTGATTCTATATTTCTCATTTATATCAGAACTTTATGGTTTATATTATGGGTATACATGATAATTTTATTCTAGGAAGTGCGGATTACTGCCCCCTCAAAGTGATATGACTCGTTCATGCCATACACGGGACATATAAAGGATCGAGTTAGTGATATTATATATAATATTATATTAGAATTATAATATACCGATGTATCATTTTGTTTTAATTCCATTAAAATAAGAAAAATAAATTAAAGTAGCCTTTATGTGTAGGTACGGCTTACCGCCTCCATGAATGGTGCATTTCATTTCTTATATCCAAATGTTATGTACTATTATAAATACCTATATATATTGAATATATATTATATATACGATATATAAATCATGAATCTCACTCTGGATATAATAATCTTTTGACCTCATGAACAACTTGTTAATATAAGAAGTTCATTTTTGACTCTAGTTCCAAATATTGAAAAAACGACCATTATTAACATAAATTATTACATAATGTTTATAACATAGTAATAATTGATATTAATGTAATAGTGAACTTGAAAAAGGTTCTTAAACATGTAGCAATTAACATTAGTTTATTATTAAGGAAAATTAATGAACGAATGGGTCAAGTTGGACATGAGGTTAGGGAATTCATCTCAATATCCTTTCATTGAGGCATATTTCAATAATATAAACCTTCCTCTTTTACACGGTGTATAATAAAACCCTTTGTCTTTTACATTCATTCAAATGGAATATTTTTTCTACGAATCATTTTACTAAATGATAAACTGAATATTTTTTACGTTTGTTGGGACAATGACCTCTCTACCACCGTAATCATTATTTGGCTTCCACTATAAGCATTATTCATTTCTAAAATGAAAAGGAAATCCCTTATTCTGTTTTTGGGTGTTTTGGTATTGAAAATGGTTTTGAAATGGATTTATTATTTCAATATCTTGAAATTATTTCTTGTGATTTCAAATTAAATGTTATTAGTGAAATGTATATATTTTCAATAATTCAAGAGTTATTATTTTATAATTGTACATGGATATTTGAAGGTTGGTTACGTGATAAACCAAATGACGGGTGGTTCCATGATAATCCAGGATGTGTGGTTATGTTATAACCTCCAATGAATTCGGTATGGAATTCGGTCATATGGCTATTCCATTTAGTGATATGTGTGGAAGTCAACCATATGTTTATTCCACTTAAGAATGTTTATGTCCTAAGTTACCTTTTAAGGTTATGTGTTCTTTATATGGGTGTTATGGTAATCTTTTGGTTACAGAATGGTAAGTATTTATCTTTTATTCAATGAAGAGTAATTACTACTTCATAAAGGTGAAGAGTATTTCTTAAGATAAAGTATTCTTGTTTTAGTTGTTGTTTTGAAAAACAAACAATTATCCTTCTTTGGGTATCCCTTACTATGCTTTTTATGCTCATCCGAAGTTTTTGAAATGTTTTTTCACAAGATATAATGTGGAATAGGGTTAAGGATAAGATCAAGGAAATGTCATGTTATCTATAACATAGAACTATACATGACTCTTTTTTTTCAAGAGTTTTTATTTTTTGAGAAAAAAATGGAAACTGAGTAGATGCGTCTGGTTTTATTATTCATGTCATCATATATATGTTATGGTCTAATTCTCTAAAACACTATACCTAAAAAAACCTCTATGTGAATTATTTGTTTAATTTCTGATTATGTAATGTTTTAAGGCCAGTTCCTTATACAAGTCCTATAGTTAGTTATAAAAAAGTTAAATACATGTTCCTAAATGAAATTCATCGATGAAGGAGCTAATGTTTTAGGCATAAAAATCCATCAAAATTTATAAAAAAGGTTTTCTGGGATATGTAGAGGTAAATATATTTATAGTGTATTCAAATAATACATGATAGAAACCAAAAAATAGGGTATTGGTTACTATTTAAAATATTATACATCTATCTATAAAAATATGTCGTGAGACATAATATAAGAAAGAAATTATGAGTAGAATTAATTATAACTAAGTGATTGGTTTTATCATGTTTGAAATGTTAAATAAAACCATTTTTATTCTTATTCTATGAGAATGGTATGAAGGTATAAATAATTACTATGTGTGATTAATTGGTTAAAATTTAAAATAATAAATAAGTTAGTTTGGAATATAAAATATATATTGTTATTTTAGATGAGATAAATAATTTTATGAGTGGATAAAAAAATAGTAGTTTCAAAATAGATCAAAATAATTAAAAATAAGAAATAGAATATTTTATTCCCTTTATGGAGGATTTTTAAGATAAATTATTTATAAATATCAATTTTTCACAAGTTTTACAAAAAAATTGAGTGTTATATGATTCCTGCTATAAATGAATGAGTAATATAAATGATAATCCTTATCTAGGATCTTGAAATTTCATGTAGATTTGAAGATCTTATTACATTGTATTTTAATAAAACATTAGTTTTGGATCAATATAAAGAACCCAAGTCACATTAAAATATTGGGTATACACTCTAGATACATCACCACAAGGGATACTTTTACCAAAATAGGTGAAAATTGTTTCAGTAGAGTGGGAAGAATGGAATGTTCGATAGATTAATTAAATAAATCAATACCTTAGTGAAATCATAGAAATCATATGATATTTTCCAAGTTATTTTTTTTCTAGTGAATGTGGGAGTTTAATAGAGATTGTCACCTAAAACTAGCTGAAATCATACCAACATCATCGTCATCAGAGATAAATTTTTATTAAATAGAAAAAATAATTACCACAAAAAAAACAAAAGGAACAAAAGTTCTGAAAGACCCATGAAATACCTAGGTGGTCTAAAGTAGTGAAAATAAAGATCATTTCCACTAATCAAATTCACCCCTTTAGGTTTCAAAAAGATGGAGCTAGGTTAGAAAATGATACTGGGGACTTGATTTGTAACAACCATGGATATGAGATGGTTTTCAACCTTGTTCCCTTCCCTCCATGTGTGCACCACAGAAATATTGTTTCCAAGAATGGATTTACAATTTTATATGAAGTAAACAATTGACCACAAAATGAGAAAATATCAATACATGGAGTAATGTATAATCATAGAATCAATCACTAACTAAAAAAGATCAATTTTAACCTGTTGGAATAACTGGAAACCTATGAACATCAATTTTGATTCATCTTGGATTTATGTCCCCTGTCCATAAAAAGAAAAAGAAGAAGGATACGGCCCTGATATCCTAAACCGCACCTCCACCGCGGATGATCCCCTCCATGCATGAATCATCCACATTAACATGAGACTAAAAAAAGTAGGATTCCATCTCACACACTTATCACTATTTCCCCTATATTTAGAATTTTCCAGAGAAGCACTACTTTGAAAACATCTCAAAGAAGGTGCATCTCTCTATTTGATGATACCATTAACCATATACAACATAATTGACCTGGTTCTCATGATTTTGGATCTACTATAGAAGATAAATCCTTCGTACCTGGTCTTGTTTCTATCTTTCCAAATGCACCAACATACTGCATTCAAAATGAGAGCCTTCTCTATTCTTTCCACAAATGAGTTGTTCTTACCAATGAGCAAGAATTCCCAGAAAGTTTATTCAGGACTGGTAGTATAGAGCAACACCAAAAAATCACCAAAAAATATCCAAATCACCTTATCCCATTAACTTTTCAAAAATCGGTGACTCATAGTCTTCTCTTTATTCCTCGTACAATAATGGTATTTGGATGGAAGATTGATACTGAAATTATTGACCTTGTCATCAGTTGGGACATCTTAGTTCTTGATACTCGAAGTCAAAATGTTGTATACGGTTGGAATATTCCTACTCCATAAATTACTATTCCAACTATTAGACTTCTCTTGAAGAAAAAGTGTCCTCCAGAAATCCATTGAAGTGAAGAACCCTGAGGTAGAGGGGGTGAACACGCACTTGTCTGGTTCTGAATTGATGTGGATGCAATCATAAAAACCCCATGGATCCTCATCTATAACAAAATTCATAATGCCAATATTCATACTGGCCTCCTTGAATTTAATCTGAGAGATATGACACCCATGGAATCCAATAAAGGACCCCATCCAATTGTGATTTCAGAAAAGGATGTTCCCTTCACCCACAATTCACTTAGAGTAATAGCGGAGGGTCAGAATGAGAAAGGAAATCATCTCCCAGAAAGGGGACCCATGGCCACCCCCATAATTTCTGAAACTATTTTAGAAATGATTTTTCTTAAGCGAGTACACTCCTCCTCAACTTCCCATGAAAGACTCACATTCATACAGTGTGTGCTGTCTGAAAAATTTTGATCTTTGATCCCTTATTTGTGAATAGGTCTCGCCATCATTTTCCATGAGAACAAGTGATTCTTGCTTTTGGATAAACCATCCAAGATGAACTGAACATGTATTTTATCGATTATAGAAATGACCCCCTTCAAATCATTAATGGATGATAGAGCATGGACATGAATTCTAGATAGGATTCAATTGAAAAGAGTAATATATCCTCCCAATGAGTGGTATTGATTCTTCCAATTCTGCACACGACTATTAATTATGTTCACTATCCAATCAAAGTCTTTAATTCAGGTTATTCCTGAAGAAATCAGGGCACGAAGGTAATCCAAAGGAAAAGATACTTTCTTGATGTTAAAATCATTGCACAAAGCAGATACATGACTATTTCCACATTTATTAGAAATGTAAAGGTTTCTATTAGATCTGTTAATGATCTGGCCACTCCAGGAACAATATTCATCCAGATCCCAATTGATCCCATGGTCTGACCTCATGCTATAATATGTGAAAATGATGGAGTCATCTTTAAACATTAAATGGTAGAGTGATGGAAGATTCAATATCCTCCTAAAATAAAGAATATCACTAGAAGAAACTCTCTTATTGATCATCTGGCTGAGTGTATCCTACCTGACGATTAAAATTGTAGGGGAGAGCGGGTCACATTTCCTTATCCCATGGGTAGCATGTAAAATACCATGTGACATCCCCATGAATGACACAACCAAACAGAATGAGATAACACATCTGAAATTGAGGTCAGTAGACCAGTCGGATAAACCCGTCGTCAAAAGCACCAAATTAATGAAACATCATATGATCCTACAATAGGCCTTATTTATAATCACATTGTATTTCATATTTGATCCTTGAGCCTTCATATTATTATATCTAATAATATCTTGTGTCAGGGCTATAGCCCCCTGAATCGACCATCCACCTACGAACCCATGCTACTTCAGTGAAACCCCCTTAGGAGTATATTTAGAGGGTCGTGCATTGATAATTCTCAAGATGAATTTGTAGGGGAAGTTACACATCGCCACTGGCCAGTAATGATTAATAGAGGAAGGGTTTTTAAATTTTGGCAACAAGACAAGAGTACTGGAACATTAAATTCTAGTTAGATGACCACCATGAATAAATTCATGTATGGCCACAATAATTTCCTCCTTCATCACCTCCCTAGACTCCCTGTAGAATGAGCAAAGGAAACCATCGGTTCTCGGGGAACTGTTTGTCTTATGCTTTATTAGAACTAAAAATAGTTCTTCCTCTTTCTTATGTTCATAAACAAGAATATTTCATTAGAATATTTTATCATAAAATATTTAATGTAATTTCACTAAATTAATGAGAACTAATGTTTATATAAAAATATTCTAAAATAAATATTAAATTTGTTCAAAATACATATATCTGACATGGATTTGATGATGTATGACTTTTTGATCTAGTGGGATCAAAAAATTGAGATTTTTTTAAATAATTTTCTCACTTACTGATATACAAGTCACATGGTCATACAAAAAAACCAACTAATATGAATTAAAAATGTATTATATATAACTATATGTTCTTATCTGTGGATGAATGTATTAGTACCTTGAGATAATGTCATAATTAATGTTTATCCAGAATTTCTTACAAAGAAAGATTGATTAAAAACATATTCCCATAGAGAAGTAATATTTTTTAGGTACACTATAACCGATATGTAATTAATTGAATCAAGATGTTAGTTTTAGTTCCTTATTATTGTAAGACAATATATTTCACTTTGACTGAAATGGATATGTTGGGAATAAGTATATGGTGATATAATTTTAATGATAAGATAATTTTTTAATATCAATGTATGGACTCAGCTATAAATAATACATATTTTGGTTTCTTTTTACTCAACTTTCTCAAATTCATTATGTTATTTTAGGCTTACATTTTTATTGAATTATATAATCACCATTAATTAAATAATAATTAAAAAATATAGTTGAAACCACCTCTTATTATTCATTTTTTCCAAAAAGATAAAATATTTAACATATAATATGTAATCTTATCACCCCACATCTTTACAATTTTCATCTTGACCTCATCCTTACCTCAAATCATACATAAAACAAAATGTAAAACATATAAAAATGTGAAATAATTACTAAATAATTAGTAATAAAAACAAAATTAATTAAATAAAACCATTAGTCCATGGATACTAATAAAAAATTAATTCTTCCAAATACACATATTCTTACAAAATAAATTAACTTTACTGCACAAGGATTATCAATAAATGTTTTGAAATAAATAATAATAGAAAAATAATAATAATAATTTTTTTAATTATAATTATTAAAAAATTAATGAAAACCATTTCTAAAAATAATACTTTTCACCCATAAGAAGTATAAAATAATTTATTTTAAACATAAACTCCTCAACATATCTTGTTTAGTCATCATTTAAAAGAATATAATGAAATAACAAATTATTTAGGTAAGATTAGGCATCAGTTTTATATCAATATTAAATATGATAAAACGTTTATTGTAAAAAATAAAATAACCCTCATGGTTATACATGGATTAACCATTATTGACGTACTTGTAATGACAATCACCATTACACATTAATGAACATCACGATCAAATTCTAACAAAAATCATACACAATTCATTAGAGGGATATCAACATACCACCCATCCTTAGTAGTAAATGAAACCACCATTCGTCATAAATAAATTCCAATAACTATAACATAGTCATTACAAACATTAAAATAGAACATTCATTTTTTTCATTTGTAAATAATTTCAAAACGATATTTATAAAATATATAAATATTCCTTTTGAATCCCCTTAAATTAAAGTAAAGACTATAAATAAATTTCCTTTATAGTATATTTATGACTATATAAATTTGGTCTTAATATTATTTTATAAATATGGACCTAAAAAATAATATAATTGAAAATATTGAAAATGGTATTTTTTAAAGAATGACTCTTACCCTGAGTACAACTCATCCTATAAATTATTTGTCTTCCTTAATAATAAAATTATAGATGTTTTTAAATTATTTTTGAAATTTAACATATCTATCAATGATGTAATCATTACATAATATATATAATAAAATAAATGAAATAATAATAGTTCTGATACATTAATTACACTTTCAAAACCAATGGTGAAATATGGTTATGAAAATCAAACTACATTACATGGTACGAGATGGTAGAATGTACACATGAAAGTATAACATTTCAGTTCTTTAAATATCTTTATAGAATGAAGAAAAGTATAGTTTTATATTATAAAATTATAATTATATAACAAATATAGTATATTTTCTTTATATACATTTATATATACCATCTATGTGGTGTGGAGAAGTAAAATGAATAAAATCATTACGTGGAGGTGGTAATCCACTTGTACGCATGAACGACATCAAAAATTTTCAATAGAATGTAATCTAATAAATTTGATTATTTTATATAATTTCAGAATAAAAAATGTGATATTTATATAATATAAAAACATATGTTCCCTAATTATAACAAATATATATAGGCAATGCTGAAAAAAAAACTACATTGATTCATGAGGTTGTAGTTTTACATGCACATGAATAACGGTTTCATTCTCCATTTAATGGAATATAACAATGATATTGGTTATTTAATCAACATATAAACATCTTTTATATTTATTATATTGGTATTGTTATTTTATAATGGTTTAAAAATATTTCAAGATTCCAGAAAAATTAAATAAATTGAATACTCTTGTTTAAGAATAATACCTCTACTTTCGAAAACCTCTTATGGATTAAACCAAAAGATTTAAAATTTTACTTTTATATTCATTAAAACACCTCTAGTACATGGTATTGGATTTATTTAATTAATTTACCTATGTTTCAAATGAAAATATTTTTTATGTGTGTATAAAACAAGAGAAGAGGTTCCCTTAAGAGAGGTTATGAAAAATCGTGGTATTTCAAAATTTTTTACATTATTGTATATAAATATTTTCTTTAAAATTCATAATATTTGAATATAATATTAGTATTAATTTAAACACACTCATACTATAATAGTTTTATATTTTTAAATTATATTTTTATCCTTATCTATTTCATTAATCCTATGTTAACTCTTTTGAAAAACATAGTGATATTATTGTTCTTTACTCTTATAGGGATCATATAGTTGTTATTAACATTATACATGGTCCGTAAATGTTCCTTGGTTTATATTTTAAACCATATACTAATATTTTGGATAAAAATATTAATTGTTTTATATTTAAATCATTTTTTAAAATAATATTTATTATTAAATAACATTAATCTCACTTTTTGAACTATACGTTGTTTTATTTTAAAAATACCAAAAAAATATAATAATAATTAATTATTACACCCATATATAATATTTAATAAATATCTAAAAAAATAATTTAATGTAAGAATTATTCCAAATCATATTATATTTAAATTTTTTAAAATCATTTATTTTATTCATATTTAAATTGGACAAATATTTTATCAATGTTTTATAGGAATTTAAGATATTGTTTTCATCACTAATAAACTTCAATAAAATAATATATAGATAAAAATATTTTATATTTTTAATATTTATTATGAACTAAAAATACCTTCATTTCATCCTTATTTCCAGAATTTAATTATATTAAAACAATGAGAATGGAATCTATAAATTTTCTTTGTATAGAATATTATAATGGTTAAAATCATAAAAATATAGAATTAAGAGGTAATATAATCCATTTTATTATTATTATGGATGAACTATTCCCATATAATTAATATAATTCAAATTTTATGGTTATCTTAAAGTTTTGTATCACATTATTTATACCCTTAATTAACCCATTTTACGTTTAATATTGTAACAACACTTACTATGATTGTAATTCATAATGACTAAAAATAAAATAAACATATTTATAAACCATTGAAATAATATTTTAATTATTTGAAATAAATTTTTCATGATGAAAACATATAATTGGTTTTATATTATTCAAAATTAAACTCCCATGATGAGATAAAAATAGTTTTCTAGAAAATAAGTTTTTTATTTACAAAATTTTTTAATACTAAATTTAAATATAAAATTCATTTTGAATAATTTAATTGGATTATTATTTGTCAAAATTATCTAATTTAAAATTAATTATTACCTAAAATATAATTTTATTATATATATACATTAAATTAAAATACACTTTTTAAAAAAATCATTATTTTCACAATTCAACAAAAAATCAATATTTTTAAAAGAAAATCAGGAATTTCCCATAATGTAATTTTTCTATGAAAATTTCAAAATTAATCTCTTTTTTATAAGTGTAATGTTCAAAAAAAGTTATAAATTAATTTTAATATTCTCTTAAATAACGCAATAATTAACATTTTTATGAGAATTCATTTTTGATGAATAAAGTGTCATTTTTGAAAATTGAATTCCTTTTTGTATTAAATAATCTATAAATTTTTATTGATATAAACCCTTATATATTTTTTATAATTTATTCAATTATATTCATGCCTTCTAATTCAATGTCATGGTCAAAAAATTCATATTTATACAATAATATTTTGGGGTTAGTTTTTGTTCGGTGTTTTTTTATACATTTTATCAAACATAAGTTCATTCTTATAAAATATCTGGTGGTTTACATTGATCCCCACCCCCCTTAAAAAATTTCAAACGAATAATTTTAAATTTTTATTGGTAATCAATTGTTCTTGTATGAAATTACACTTTTCTAAATCCCATACTATCAACAGGGTTAAAAAAAACTACCTCTTAAAAATAAGAAAAAGGAAATTGAATTGTCTTCAAGAATGACACATGAATCGATTTCCAAATAGAAGAAAATGAATAAGAAGTTAAAATATATATATTTTAAGAAATGTTCAATTTTTAAATAGTGATGGAGAGTGGTAGAGATCTTTAATCACAAGAAATTGAATTTTCACAATAAATTTAACATTGAAAAACCTATAAATCAACGTGGTGTAAAAACCATTGATTCATTAGAAATGAATGTAATAGGACAATGTTTTTATTTCGTGACCCCTTATAATATTTGGTGAGTTATGATACTAGATTAAATATTAACATAATAAAATATACCTTCATCGCTAATAGAATTTCACACATTATTTAATTTAATTCCTAATATCATATTATTCACTAAATGTTCTAAATTCAAGATGAATTTTACTGATATAAAGCACAAAAATCAACATTTAATGGTTCACATAACCTAAAAATGATATAAATTTATTCGTCCTTTCATTAAACCAAAATCAATATTGGTTAGAAAAATGTATAATAATACCCAAAATCAATAAACCAACATATGAATTAATACAAAATTATTCGATAAAGCCTCGAAAATAACACCAAATGGTCAACATTGATCATTTGATAAAAAATAATGTAAAATTATCCAAAATTTTCAAGAAAAAAATTAACATTATTTTATGACATTTTTTTATGATAATAATTTATAATTTTTCATTAATAAATATATGTTAATAAAAAAATAATACCCACAAGAATGTATATTATGTAACCATATAATCTCAAAAACAGTCTAATCACATTCATAAATAATTCCAATAAGCCAATACCCAAGTTGTACTGGCTCCGGCTTTCCTTCCAAAATATCCAGGAATAATCTGGGTTGGGATGATGTTCTGGGGGTACTATAGAAGCGTGGGTTCTGTAGTAGTACTGTTCACCGAGGGGTCCTTTGGGCTAAAAAATGGGCTTTCAGGCCTTTTATTTAGGCCACATGGCCTTGGGATTTCGAGTTATGTAATGGGCATCCCTCTATCCAGTCGTAAAGAGGTATTTGCTTTAAATAAAAAATTGAGGCTTCAACCCAAACATTAAAAAAACATTCAAAAATAATATGTCACACCATAATTCCTAAATAAAATCATATGTACTTCCAAAAGATAACTCAAACATTATTCCTATAATAAAATTGACTAATATATTTTTTTCCTTATTCATATATGCTTCCCAAAATAGTGTAACTAATATGAAATAACATCATTCACATAATAACCAAATCAATTTTCAATCCCATCGTTATATACATAATAAGGCACATCTTCCAAAAATCAAAATAATATATATTTCCCAAATATATTATGTTGAAAAATTGTGTCATAATAAATGGGACATCACATAGTCTAGTGGTATTTGTTTCACCCCTCTCACCCTTTGGTACTGGGTTTAGGCCATGTGGCCTTTCATGATGGGATGGGTTATTGCTCAACTGATAGTTTCCCTTTTTCCTAAAACTATATTAATATAATTATTATAATATTGTGATAATATGTTTTACATCTTCAACATATCATAATTATAAAATCACTTTTAATCCTCTTTGGTATTTTATATTTTTCAATGTTTCTCAAAATGAAATAATCATTGATGACATTCGATTCCTTGATGTTAATCACATTTTATATCATTGTTTTATTTATTTTTTATCATAAATTCAAAAACAAATATCCCCAAAAATTTATTCCTTTTAGAAACACCACTTTTCAAAGGTATAGATTATATATAACATGTGTTTCTTAATGTTTTAAAAAATATATTGAGGAATAATCCATAATTGTTTCATGATTGCAATATTAATTAGAATATATCAATATATCATTAAAAACAAATACATCATTCATCTTACTTCTTAAACCATTAACTTTACACTGTTGAATTATTCTTTATTAAATTATTCTAAGAAATAAATGAAATGATATATCTCTTTATGAATCATAAATATCAACTAAATCATGTTTCATACATATACTATAAGAAAATAAATCATACATTAAATTGAAAAATTAGAGTCTTCATTAGTATTATAGAAGTCCCATTTATCATCTAGTATTAATTATATATCTCCATAAATGAAATAGCTAAGTCCATAGTGATATTTACCTTTTTGAATGATATAGATAAGTTTATATTATGAAGTAAAATAAAATAAATTACAAGATTCATAAAATATTTTGATAAATAAAATGATATTGGATTGGTCAAATAGTTTCTAGATTGTTATTTGGATGTTCAAAAAATATTTTAAATTATTTTCAAGATTCTTTTTCCTTGATAGTGTTGATTAAATATTCTAAAAGTTATATGAATGTTATGTGAGATCCCATTAATTTCACCGTTATAAATGGTTATTAATCATTATAAAATCACATAGTTAAAAGTCTTAATGAATTTCTGTATGTTAAAATGGAAATGGTCCTTGTAAATATAATACATAAAAATATTTTATAATAATTTAACCTTAAAATGAATTTAAATAGCCTTAATAACTATAACATTAATGACTTTTTTTACGTCAAAGGCTACCTCAAACCTCTCATATTATATCCCTAAATATTTTATATCGTTTTTCAAAAATAATTCTTCATGTTAACCCAAATGTTTAAATAAAATTCATCCTTATAAAAAATCTCCTAGAAATATTGTTAGTCACATTAAAATTTCATCCCATAAAACCTCAAAATGGATTTCTAAGACTTTTAAACATGTGATTTACATAAATTATAAAAACACAGTGGTGTCCATCACTCTTAAGTTCTTCTCATAGAAAAACATCTTTATCTTAAAATTTATATTAACCATTTATCGAAAACCATCTATAAGGAAATGTCTATAAAAAATAGGTATTCTAGTATTTTTCAAAGGTTGGAAGTGAAGCCTCATTTATTATTAAATCCATGAAAAGACATCCTTATCTGGGTAGAGGGAGGCACATTACCTAGCCCAAAAGCTCTATTGGTATTTATCCCATTACATGGCCTGTGGGCCCAATTTTTGGGCCCAATGCCCATTCTGTGAATAGTATTGCTATATTACAACCTTTTCTATAGTGCCCTACAGCAGCTACAGGGATCTGCAGCCACTATAGTGACCATCGTTGCTATAGTGCCACCACTACTACAGTACTCTATAGTATTCTCTAGAGTTCTTACAGGTAATGGGTTTTGAACCACCATTTTTCATGTAGGACTAAAGGGTGTTTAACACTTACCCAAACCCAACTACATATAAGGGTGTTGTTGGGTAATGAGTTATTGGGGCGGCCTTCCCCACTTGTCCACCGCACGTCCCCATCGAAGTCTCATGGTGCCTAACCCTTAGGCTTAGGCATGTTCCCAGTGGGGTAGAGGGGCCCACAAGATGTTTTCTTACATATAGTGAAAATTTCCTTGAATGTATTCGAACTTGGAACCTCAGGTTCTGGATGCCACTGCCTTTAACCAACTCACCTTTTCCCCATGGGAAAAAAACATGTTGATGGGTAATTAGGTATTGGGGAAGCCTCCCCACCTGCGCACTACCCGTCCCCAATGAGGCCCAAGGTGGCCAACCTTTTGAATATGTCAATGAGTTAAACATCCCCTTAGTATAATTTTCATCCACAAAACAAAAAAATTAATGATATAATAAGTTTTCTTCTAAGGAAACATATTTTGAATTTTCATGTTGAGATCATCCTTTTCCTTAACCATCCTTTAAAATATTTGAAAAAAATTTAATTATTATATGAGCACAAAAGATCGTTTCATAACATAAGAAAAAGGATATAAAATTATTAGTCCATGGATACTCAAAAAATCATACATTTTTCAAAAAACATTTTTCTTAATAAAAACACATTCTTACCCAAAAAATTAACATATTTTCCCATTTATTATATCAGAAATATTTCATAATAAATATTAAAGGTAAAAGAAATCACAAATATTTTTATTTTTAATAATAAAAAAATTATTAATGCTTTCAGAAATTATACGTTTCACCTATAATAAGTATCTAATAGTTCTCTATGAAACAATTTCCATTAGAATACCTCTCGAAATAATAATATTTATAAAAAATAAAAGAATTAATAAATAAATTTTGTATTTAACTTAAAAAACTGTTTTAATTTCACTCTTATCTTTTGAGTGACCACTATGGTTAGAAATTGAATAACTCTCATGGTGATGCATAGAATAACACTTACTGTTATACATGAAATAAAAATCATGGTTAATCATTAAATAACCATCATTATCATATTCAAACATAAGTCATTCCCTTGGAATCAGTGGTCTATCATAAAACGAGAATTACATTGTTTATTTCAAAACCACCAATAGACATAAATTATTCCCAGTTACCATAACATAGTCATAACCCATAAAAAATTTCATTATAAAAATATTATTTTCACCCATAAGTATGAATTTTCAGATATTATTTTATCCCTTTCATTTGAAACAATATTTTAGGACTAAAATAATGAAAATATATTGAAAGAGGTTTTCTCTTTGAAAGAAGAATTGATTATTATAAAAAAATTGATCTATCAAATAGCAAGTATTATAGAATGAAAATTTATTTTCACCAAGTATGTTTGAAGAGAATATTAATATTTTAAATGTATTTTTATACATAAATAAGTCATTTATATCCAGTAATAAATTAATCATATGAAAAATCAACTACATTACAATCCCAAAGATCGTAGGTCATACATACGCATGAGTAACATTTAAATTTTTTAATGATAATTAAGGAATCTTGGTAAGTATTATATTATATTTATGAAATTATAATTATATAAAAATTTAGTTTTATTACTTTAAATACCCTAATATATGTCATCCATGTGAATTTTTAAAAGAAAATTAATCACATCACTTTTTGGAGGTGGTAATCCACATGTACATACGAACGACATTATAATTTTACAATGGATGTAAATGTATGAAGTTGATAATATATTAAATTTATAGAATGATAAATATTTCATAAATATCATATATAAACCATAATTCCATCTTTATTACTATATTTGATAAGAATTAATGCAAAAACAATACATCGGTTGGTGTGGCAGTAGTCTACCATACACATAAATAATAGTATAGATTCCCATTTGATAGAAGAGGAAAGGGTTATAGTTTTTAAAAATATAATAAATAATATATAATTATGTGTAATATATAGGTTTTATTATTTCATCATATTTCAATTGTATTTTGGGAATTTAAAAAATAAATAAACTGAAAATAGTCTGTTAAGAACAATACCTCTTATTTGAAAAACCTCTTATTGTTTAAAAAATCATTCCAATGATAGATTTATGATTAAATAGAGGTCTATTGGATATGATGAGAGATTTAATTGATTTAAATGGGCTGTAATTGAAAAAAACACTAATTAAAAGCAATAGAGAAGAGGTTCACTTTTATAAGAGGGTAGAGGAGGACTATTGAAATTTCAAAAAATATTGTCTAAATATAAATTATTTTTTAAATTAAAATAGTTCAAAATTGTTATAATTGGAAGATAATTTGAGTACGAATCTATATCCTATCATAAAATTAAATTTTTATGAGTTTATATTATACTTATACATATTTTATTTTTTATTAACCCTCTATTAACTCTTTTTACAAATATAGTGATATTAATGTTTTTTATAATAAAAGGGTTTTATATAGTAATAATAAAAGGAAAATTGTATAATAAATAGACCATGATTTTTATTTTTAACAATATAATAATCACTTGGATGTATATATGAATTTTTTTGTCTTAAATAAATTAATAAAATAATATTTATTATAATATTTGAGTGATGTATTTTTTGACCAATAAAATAAATTTTAGTTTTCAAACTATAATAAAATATTTTAATTAAAATATAATGCATTAAAACCTCTCTAATATTTTTTGTTTTTATAAAAAAACAGGGAAGACTAAAATTAATTCAAATCATATTACTCCAAAAAAAATTTAGAATCATTTATATTTTTTTATTAATTGAATAAACATTATATCGATGTTTCATAATAATTTAATATAATTATCTAATCACTAAAAATTAGAAATTAATTACCAAGTAAAATATAAATAATTTTTATTTATAATTAATATTTATAACTGAACATACCATTATTTTGTCATTAGGTAAAAAATGTAAATATAATAAAACAATGATATTGATGTTTTTTATTTTTCATTGCATAAAATATTATAATGCTCAAAATCATGTCCATATGAAAAAATGTCATATATTCTCAATGTGGAGGGTTTGGTGTGTTTTTCCTTAAGGGAAAATCATTCCCCACATTATTCCCAACGTGTTCGGATTTTATTTCAATCCATTGGAACCCTGGGAACATGGCTAAAGTCAATGTAGCATTCACATTCCCTCTCAAGCCAATGGGATAGGAAGGTATGTTACACAAAAGGCATAAGAGTTGTGAATGGAAGATGTAAGAATGGGTGGTATTTATAGTGGTGGGGAGGATGGATTTAATAATACTATAATCATTTATTTTTTATTTCTTCAAAAGACAAGAAATAGTGAGTATTCTCTAACCAATAATAGAAATAGATTCATGTGAGTTTGAACCAGTTGAGCTTATATCAGCAGATCATTATCAATGACTCTGTAATTCCATTATTTAGGATTTATCGTAAATTATGATATTTCACTATTTAGATAAAATTCAGGTCTTAAAAAATCCAAAAATTTCACTATAACCATTTATCAACATTCTATTTAAAAATTATTTAAAAATATGATTAATTTAATATTTAATTCAAAACATTATTTATTCGAAAAATAAAAATTTTGAAACATTCATTTTCTAATTCCAAGATATAGGTATATTGTACTTCCACATGAATCTTATTTATATACTATCATAGGTAAGGTTTCTATTAATTAGTGTATGTCACTATTCATAAGGGTAACATTACTATTCATATATGGTATGTTACTACTCACCACGAATTAAGTTGGTCATATTAGAATCCAAATAACATACTGATTACAACAGTGTATGTAAGATTTTCAAAATTCAAATCACAGCATTGAAAAACTTATGTTTGAAGGTCATATAACACTTAGTAGTTTGTTGTGTTGTGATCTCCAATGATTATATGTCTTGTTTTTAGGAAATTAATTTCCATTGATAAAACATTGTGAGGTTTCATTCTTCCCACCTTATGAAATTTTACCCTCAATATTTCATTTTGCATTCTAGGACCTAAATAAGCATGGGAAATTTCCTTCATTGGATCCTATAGTTCCCTTGTTTCCTCTTCGTACGTATGGGTCATCCATAGTACCATGACCAGGTGATTAGTCTTGTTATGTAGAACATTATCCCTACAATCCAAGATCTTCATTAGATGCTCCTCACAATAATGATCATCCTTAAATTGTACCACCATTGAAGAGATTACATGTGAAGGGTCTGGTATGTACTTCCTTAAGAGTGATAAATTAAAGACATCATGTACTTTGGTCATAGAAGGTGGAAGTTCAATTCGATAGGACACATCCTTGAGATGATCAAGAATCTCAAAGGGACCTATGTACTTGGACGTAATATCCCATTCATTACAAATATCATGACCTTCTTCCATGGAGATATGTGTAGAAATACAATGTCTCCATCTTTTAACTCAAGGTATCATTGATGATTTAATGCATATATCTTATATCATCTTTAGGCTGCCTTGATATGATGTTGAATTGTGTTCACCTTATACACCATTTATTCGATAATTTCAGGACCTAGAATCTTAAGCTCACCAACATCATCCCAACACACCAGTGTTCTAATTCTTTTCCTATAAATGTTATCATATGTTTCCAAAAGGATGCTTGTGTGGAAACTATTGTTGTAGTATAATTCAACCAGTGGAAGATGTTAGTCTCATCCTCCTTTGAATTCCATAGATCATGCTCTCAACATGTATAACATTGTCTGAACGATTTTCTCAAATTTTCCATTAGATTGAGGATGATAGGTCGTACTAAATTTCAGTTCAGTTCTTAGATCATGTAGGAATCTTTTCCAGATCATTGTGGTGAATATAGAATCTTGATCGGAAATAATATATCGTTGTACTCCGTGTAGCCTGTAACGACCCAATTTTTTTCAATGGAAATTCCATTCTTGTAAATATGTCATAAAATAACATGAAATCACAACATAATTAACTACTAAGTTCTAAGTGTCCTTTAGACATAAGTTTCTCACTTCTCTGTTTGGAATTTCAAAAATATGACATACACAGTTGCAATTAGTATGTAATTTGGAGTCCAATAAGAAAAACATAATATTTGATGAATAGTAACATACCCTTATGAATAGTAACATACCCTTATGAATAGTAATATACCCATATTAATAGTGATATGACCTAATTAATAGTATCCTTGACAATGATAATATATAAATAATATTCATTTTGAACGTATGGTATACCTAATTTTTAGAATAAGTAAACGAATGTTTTAAAACTAGCTTTTGATAATAAATTATGATTTTAATTAAATAATAAATTAATAATATTTTGAATTTTTTTTTGAAAAATGGACTTCATTTTTAGATTCTACACGTTGAAAAAAAATTTGGGTGAATTTTTGGGACTTTTCTGAAATACTTGAATTTTTGATGAATAGTAAAATACCATAATTTAAAAAATAAGATAAATAATATAATTAAAGAGTCATGAATGATTTTATTCTGATGTAAGTTCAATTGGTTAGGTTTTACATGATAAAATTACTATTCTTGGTCTTGAAAGACTCATTATTCCTTTTATTGGGGGGGAAATAATATATTTATGAATTTTATATTGAGAAATCCCCTCTCCCGTCCACTATAAATACAACCTTTATACCCTCACTTCCACACACCAATCAAGCTTCAATACATGTCTAAAATATTCCCAAGAATATTCCCAAGCCACTCCTCCACGACCAAGAGATTCTGGTTTCATTAAAAGACCAAGCCTATATCCCTTAAGGGGGATCTCAAGAGGAGGATTCAAGAGGTAATTTCTCTTTCTCTTTCCTTTTGATTTCTTTCAATTTCATGTTTATTTCTTATTCTCTCCCCACCTATCATCATCCATGTGGTATGGTGACTCTAGTATAATAAATATAATGTAATTTTATGATACTAAGGGGATATTATACCATCCAAACCCTTTCACCTCATCCTTTTATTTTTTTAAAATAAAACGTTTTTTGTAGGGTGTTAATCTATCACCTTCATGAATGACATGTATTTTTTTCTATTTATACATTCAGTTTTGGTCATGAAACCATTTTTATAGTTGAACCAGAATATTTTATATTTATATGTCCTATTTAATGTTCTGGAACAATCTTATGTACATATTACTAAAGGATTAATCAAAAAAAGTTCATTGTTGTCGAAAAACCGCCTAAATTATCCCAAACGATCACCATTAAATTCTTATCTAATTGTTAATCCACATGATATATAATATAATTCATTATAATATCATTTAAATTCCTTTAATATCATTAATAACATGTAATATCAGTTCACTCTGTTTACCCATGTTCTACCCGAACATCATTTTATCAATACAAGTGAACCGCTCAAGAGAAACACTAAAAACAAACATTCCCGAACAATGATTTTAAACTCTAAAACTCATCAAAAGGAACATAAAATAACTTAATGAAACCATAATTAACCATATTAATTTACACAAGGTTTATGAATTGTTAATTAATGAATCTAATGTGGTTATACAAGACATTAAAGTGAAAGAAGTGTTCAGATATAAGGTAAGGGGAAATTCTCGAACCCTACTTTCATCCTTTGGGTTCTCCATCTTTCACTACTTTTTTTCTATGGTTACTCCATAAAAATATTTTTTTTCATAATTTTCTTTCATTTTATGGGATATAAATGTTTTTTACTGGTTTTTATGTCCAAAACATTGTGTTGGAAAAGAACTCTTATTTTACGAACACACCTTTTACTTGTCATTCACGGTTGACAGTTCATGTAATGGTATGTTATTCCATATTTCTTTTGAGATACCAATGTTTTTGAATGTGTTATTATGAGATGAAACCCATTACTTTTAATGGGTTAGTTATTTTAAATTTTGAATATATGTTCATTGTGGAATGCATGATAAATGATAATGTTATAAATTGACCGGTGTGCCTGAAATTATATTGTGTAATATGATGATTTCAATGTGACTAGTGCACCCATAATTATACAGCGCTCCAATGAATTGGGTAAAGTGATGAATCTCATGAGTTAATGTGAATTTATATTTGAACAAGATTCAAGATTTGTTCACAACTATGTGTGTAAGTTAACCACGAAAACATGATGTTTCATTTTTATGCATTGCCACATTTCATGTCTTGTAATAATGCTTCCTCTCATGTTCATGATCATTTTCCTATGTTATGGTTATGCTCACCCACTATGATATTATTCTTATATATCCTCTTACCGGGATTTTAGGTCACCCCTTTTTATGTATATCCTCATGTGACAACATGTACTAAGGAGGGGTCAAGTGCCACTAAGAAGCAAGAAAAGAAGGAACTAAATAAATGTTTGCGCTCGATGTCGTAATTGTTATGTATGGTACTAGTTTTCCTAAGACACTAAAACTTTGGATCCTATATGTGTAAAACTATTATTTTTTTTTTCTTTAAAATTATGTAATCGTAATGTATGAAAAGGTTGGGTCTCAATAGTTGGAATTAGAGGTAAGGTTTAGTCAGTTTTGAAATAAGGATTAGAGAACACTAGAGAAATCATCTAGTATGAGACTTAGAACAAATTTTCATACAAGAAGATTTACATAGGGATCCAAAATGTTATTTTTTTAAAAAATTTTCTAATGAATATATTATTCATGAGTTGTTGGCTTATGTTTTGTAGAAAACATTTCTATTTTAGAAAATGGTGGGAACTAGGAGAAACCAGGCCAACAAATCATGTGAGGGCCAATGCAACGATTTCCCAAATGACATTCCACATGATTTGGGAGTAGGAGTTCAAAACTTCGTGGTGATGCTTAAATAAATATCTCAGATTATGTATAATAACCATAATAATGGATAACATCCTCCTTCACGAAATAGGGATCAGCTACCTATCGAATGTTTTATTAGGCAATGACCACTGATGTTTAGTGGATCTTTCGATCCACTAGTTATGGAATAGTGGGTCAACTATATGGAGAATATACTTTCTATGCTCCACTATTTTGATATTCGGAAGATGATTCTAGCCGTTTACTGTCGAGATGGATAGGATGATCAATGGTGGGCTTTGATTATGAACAACAACAAATGGTTTCAAATTGAAGAGATTGACGGGGAAGACATTAAGATAATGTTTCATAAAAAGTATTTTCCAAGAACTCTTTGCACGAAGATGGATAGAGAATTCATATAGCTCAAGAAAAAAGAAGTAGAATATGTCCCAAACTATCAAGATAATTTCACAAGTCTTTCAAGGTATGATTCGAGTTTGATTATATACAATGATATAAAAAATGATAGATTCTTTAGATGATTAAAACCACACTTCCAAAAGGCTCTTGCAATTCGAGACAATTAGAGTTACAAAGAAGATGTTCGGTGTGCTCTCAATGTGGAGATGGATTTTGGAGAATAATCCCTAAAATATTGTGATATGAAATGAAAGATGGAGTTTCAAGAAGGACGATCTAATGTAAATGGTGGGAAGAAAACACAACAACCCACATGCCAAAAATGAGGGATGCTGCACATTGGGAACTGCCTCAATGGGACGAGGAAGTACTTCATGTGGGGAAATAAGGACACCATGCACACGAGTGATAAAAGACATGAAAATTAAGGAGAATGTAGCCAATGAATGAAGAGAACCAATCATGGTTAAATTCTACAACTATACGGAGCTTGGTCACATGAAATCTAGTGCAATAAACCTCACGTTATTGAGGGTAATCAGTGTCAGTAGCCACCAAATCTAAAGGAACAAGGAAATGCTTATGTGATCACTAATACAAAAGTGGAGAATGATACAGACGTATTAAAAGGTACAATTACTATTCACTCATGAATGGAAGAATTCTTATTTTATTTTGGTTCTACGCAAACCTTTATATCCAGAATGTTTGCTATAAATTTAGAGTCGAAGCCTCAAAACCTTGAAGTAGAGATATCTGTAGAAACACAAAGTGGTGAAATCATTACAACCCAAGAGTTTGAGTCTTCTATTGTTGGTATATGTGTGAATATTTTTTCTATTGAATCTTGTAATACTACCCTTGGTGGTATTTGATGCTATAATGGGAATGGATTACCTCTCCTTATATAGAACACGTACCAACTATCAAGAAAATGAAATATCTTTTTATGTTCATAATCATCCCATGATTCTCTAAAAATTCACGGAAGGCTATGAATCTCCTTTGGAAAATCCTTCATATATGTTGGTGTTGATTACAAATAAAGAAGCATAGCTCTCCTAAATGGTTGGGTTAGTAGAAATTTCCAACCTTGTTGAAATTATCATCATGTGGGAATACTGTGATTTATTTTCTAAAGAGTTACCCGGGCGTCCCCTAGATTGTGGGGTATAGTTATCAGTAGAACTCATAACCAGAGCTACCCATATATTAATGTGTCACTATAGGATGGCTCCTATCGAACTGGAGGAGTTTATGAAGAAGAAAAAATTCCATCAGGACAATGGGTTCATACGCCCATGTGAATCACCTTTTGGTGCGCCAGTGCTGTTTGTGATGAAGAAGTATGGAACAGTGTTGCTGTGTATTGATTATCTAGAAATAAAAAAGTTCACCATAAAGAAAAAGTATCCTCTTGCAAGGATTGATGACTTTTTTGATTAGTTAAGTGTAGATAAATACTTCTCAAAGGTGGATCTTCATTCTGAATATCATCAATTAAAGGTGAGAATGGAAGATATTCAGAAGACTGCCTTCCATTAAAGGTATGAGAAATATGAGTTTGTGGTGATTCCATTTATATGTACTAATTCACCTAAAATATTCATGAATATGATGAATATAGTCTTTATAAATTACTTCGACAATTTTTTGGTAGTTATTATTGATGAAATTGTCATCTACTCCAACAGAAAGGAGGAACATGAAGAACATATAAGACTATTGTTGGTGACATTGAGAAAAGTGAAGATGCATGACATGTTCAGCATGTGTTAAATTTGGATGAAGCAAGTCACATTCATGGGATAAGTGATCATGTGTGTGGGAATTTTTGTGGACCCTTCAAAAATAAAGGCGATGGAGGGATGGCCAAGGCCCTCTAGTGTAACAGAAATCCGTAGTTTTCTTGTATTAGATGTGTACTGCTGACGTTTTTTGATCAATTTCTCACAATTATCATGCTTGATAACTAAGTTAACTAGAAAAGGGGTAAAGTACGACTAGATGGATGGATGTGTGGGATGATTCAAGGAACTAAAGAGAGGTATGATATCTAGAACTATACTCACACTACTGAAAAATGGGGAATGTTTTGTGATATAAAATGATTCTTAATAGAAACGACTAGGTTTCATTCTAATGAGAAATGATAATTTGATAGCCTATGGCTCACGAAAGTTGAAGATCCATGAGCATAACTACCTGAAGCATGATCTAGAGATAGAAACCATGATTTTTTCCTTGAAAATTTGGTGACCCATATCATTATGGTGGGAAGTGTGACATATCCATTGACCACAAGAGCCTAAAGTATATGTTCACACAAAAGTATCTCAACATGTGTCAAACTAAATGGTTAGGGATAATAAAAGATTTTGATTTCTCTATTCACTACCATCATGGAAAGCCGAACAAGGTAGTTAATACACTAATAATAAAAGAACTTTCTACTCTATCCATGTTACAGATTGAGAAAGACCCTATCACATTGGATATGAAAAGGATGGATTAAGAAATCATAAGGGCAGGGGATACATCCTACATTTCTCAAATGATTGTGAAACCATCCATCCAAGAGAATATTAAGGATGAAAAAATGGAGGATCTGGACATACAAAATATGGTGAATGTCGTAGAGGAAGAAAAGCTGTGAGAGTTTCACATCGACGGTGATGGTGTGATTCAATTTGGAACGTGGCTGTGTATGTGATCATTACTCGGGATAAAGAAGGAGCTATTAGACAATGCATATATCAAAACATTATCTATACATATTGGGAGAACCAAGATGTATCGTAATATCTGAGAAGACATCTGGTAGGATAACATTAAAAAGGAGATCGAAGAATATATCTCAAGGTGCTTGGTATGTTAGAATATTAAATATGAGAGACAAAATTCTAAAGGGATGATGCAACCATTGCATATACACATGTGGAAATAATATAATGTTACTATGTACATTTTTATTGGTCTCTTAAATACATCAATGTGAAATAATTTTATACGGGCTATGGTTGACCGACTCACCAAGACTGCCTATTTTAGCGATATTCGTGAAGATCTCCCACTTGAACAACATTCATTGATATATGTGATGGAAGTGGTGAGACTAAATGGTGTTCAACTCTCAACTGCCTTTGATTGTGACCCATGGTCCACATCTAAATTTTGGGGGAGCCTTCAACATGCTTTGAGTACTAAATAAAATTTCAGCATGACCTATCACCCCCAAACTGATGGACAACATGAAAGGAATATTCAGACACTTGAAAATATGCTAATATTTTTCTCTCTAGAATTTAAAGGTGGATGGGATCCGTATCTACCATTGGTTGAGTTCTCATATAACAAAATCTTCTACTCGAGTATTCATATAGCTCCATATGAAGCTCTATTTGGAAAGCGATGTATAACATCAACCTGTTGAGAAGAATTTGAAGGAATAAACCATCTTGGACCCGATCTTGTGCAAGAGATGATAGAGAAGGTTCAAGTAATCCAAAAACACATCAATGCTACTCAACATCAGCAAAATAGTAATGCAGATAACCATCTAAGGGGGTTTGAGTTCAACGTGGAGGATAAAGTCTTCTATCGAATATCACCATGGAAGAGAGTACTTCTATTTGGAAAGAACGGGAAGCTAAGACCAAGGTACATTAGCCCCTTTGAGATCCTTGAAAGCATAAGAGTTTTGGCCTATCAGCTTTTATTTCAACCAAATATGGATCAAGTTCAATATGTGTTTCACATATCACTCTTGAGGAAGTACACACCTAATCCCTCAAATGTACTGAACTAATAGGTGGTACAGATGGGAGATGATCTCTCCTATGAGGAGTAGTGAGAAAAGATTTTGGACTAGAGAGATAATGTACTACGCTACAAGACAACCCAAATTTTCAATGTGTTGTGGAGGAACAATATGTTTGAATAATATACTTCGGAACCGGAAGAGACGATGAAGGACAAGAACCCTCACATGTTTTTGTAAAGAGAAATTTCAAGTGCGAAATTGCTTAAGGGAGGAAGAATCTAACGACCCAATGTTTTTAAATTGAAATTCCCTTCTTATAAATATGTCCTAAAATCACATGAAAACACAACATAATGAACTACTATGTTCTATGTGTCCTTTATACATATTTTTTTCTCTTTTGTGTCTAGAATTTCAAAAATCTGACATACACAGTTGCAATTAGTAAGTTATTTAGTGTCCAATAAGAAGAACATAAATTTTTGGCGAATAGTAACTAAACCATATGAATAGTAACATATCTCTATGAATAAGGATATACCTCAATGAATATTTACCTTACCTATGACAATATATAAATAATACTCAATTTGAAAGTATGATATACCAATATTTTAGAAAAAGTAAATGAATGATTTAAAAATGGTTTTTATAATAAAATATGATTTTAAGTAAAAATTATAATAATAATAATAATTAGAAAATTATTTTTGAATACCTGACTTCAATTTTGGATTCCACACATAAAAAAATGGTTATGGTGAATTTTTGAAATTTTTCTGAAATACATGAATTTTTTATGAATAGAAAAATAGCATAATTTAAAAAATAAGATAAATAAGATAATTATAGTGTCATTCATGATGTTCTATGGATGTTACCCCAATAGGTTTGGTTACACATGATTATATTACTATTATTGGTCATGGAAGACTCACTAATCCTTGTATTTGGGGAAATATTAAATTAATGAATTTTATATTGAGAAATCCCCTCTCCCCTCCACTATAATCACCACTTTTCATACCCTCATTTACTCACACCTATCAAGAATCAATCCTTTCATATAATCTACCCAATAATCTTCCCTAGACCCTCCCCCATGTCCAAGAATTTCTGGTCTCAAAAAAAACACCAAGCCTAGGTCCCTTAAAGAGGATCTCAAGAAGAGGATTCAAGAGGTAATTTTTTCACTCTTTCCTTTAATTTTCTTTCAATTTCATGTTCTTTTCTTATTCTCTCCCCACATATCATCATCCACATTGTATGGTAACTTTGTTATCATACATATACTTTAATTTTATGAAAATAATTGGATATTATACCATAAAAACCCTTTATCCTCTTCCTTTTTTGTAAAAGAAAACATAGTTTTTAAGGTGTTAATCTATCACCTTTCAGAATGACATGTATTATTTTTCCATTTATACTTTCAGATCTGGTCATAAAAACATTTTTATGGTTGAAACCGAATATTTAATATGTATTATTTCCAATTTAATGTTCTGGAACTAAATTATGTTCATATAACGAAATTATTAACCAAAACAATTTCGTTGTTGTCGAAAAACTTCTCAAATTAACCCAAAAATTTGTTATTAAATTCCTATGTAATGATATATACACATGTTATATAACATAATTTATTATACAATCATTAATAATCTTGTAATATAATTAATAACAAGTAATATCTGTTCTAGATGTTTACCCATGTTCTACCCAAACTTCATTTTATGAATACAAGTGACCGCTTAAGAAAAACCATAAAAACAAACATACCGAACAATGTTTTCAAACTCTATAACACATCCAAACGTTCATAAAATATCTTAATGAAGCCATAATGAAACATATTCATTTAAACATGGATCTTTAATTGTTTATTACTGAATCTAGTATGGTTATACAGGACATTAAAGCGAAGGAAGCATTCAGATATATGGTAAAGGGAAATTCTCAAACATAACAATCGTCTTTCTGGTTCTACCTCTTTCACTCATTCTTTGATATGGTAACTCCTTAAAAATCATTTTTTTTCATCATTTTATTTTATTTTCTGAGATATAAATGTTTTCACATGGTTTTTAGGTCAAAAAAAATGTGTTCCAAAACAACCATTTTTTAGAACACAACATTTACATCTCATTCAAGGTTGATGTTTCTTGTATCATGTAAGTTTTTTCCTCATTCTTTTGGGAACCCAATTTTTATGAATGTGTTCTTATGAGATGAAACACATTAATTTTCATGGGTTGTTTATGTTTATTTTTTGATATGTGTTGATTGTGGAATTCATGATAAATGATAATGTTATGATGTGATGGGTGATCCCGTAATTATATAGCACAATATGAATGTTTCAATGTGATGGGTGCACCTAGAATTATATAGTTCACTAATAAATTAGTTAAATTGATGAATCTCAAGATTTAAGTCTAAATTAAGTGTGGAAATTTTTATAGATTTTTTCACATGTATTTGTGGTAGTTAACCACTAATACATGATGTTTTATTTTTATGCATTGCCACATTTCATGTCTCTTAATAATGCTTCATCTCATGTTCATGATCCTTGGCCTATGTTTTGGTTATGCTCACCCATTGTGATATTGTTATTATATATCCACTTACAAAGATTTTTTCGCAAACCCTTTTTTTATATCCTCATGTGACTACATGTAATAAGGAGGGGTCACGTTTGAATAAGAATATAGAAAAGAAGGGATTAAATGAATGTTTATTCTTGATTTTTTAATTTTTATGTATAGTCCATGTTTTCACAATACATTAACTCTTTGTATCATCTATGTGAAAAAAAATTAATATTTTTATCTTTAAAATGATGTTATAGTAATGTATGAAAGGTATGGGTCGCTAGAAAACCTTACTACCACATTGATATATATACATACATGTTGATCCAATGAGAAGTCATCTAGAATTGCAATAATGTGATACGTCTTTGCAAGATGGTCCATAATGACCCATATATCATTGTTTCTTCTAGATTTCCTTGGATTTCCAGTGACAAAGTCTGTGGTAATGTTCTCCCACATCCATGTTGGTATGGGTAGTGGTTCCAACATCCCATTAGTATTTTTACTCTCAACCTTCACTTGCTGATATATGAGGAAATTTGATGTATATCATTGAATATTCCATTTCATATTGTCACTCCAAATGTTTTCATAGAGATATTGATACATTATTTTTCTCCCTAGGTGAATAGATAAGGTCGAGCTATGTGCGCCTTTTAAAAGATACTTCTTTATCTCTAGATCAGATGGTACACAAAATCTTTACCCAAATCATACAAATCCAACCTCATTAATCTTGAAATTTTAGGATTTTCCATTTCTGATATCTTCCACCCTTTTCAGAATTTCGACATTTTTATTTTGTCATCCTTTATTTTCCTTATGTGGGATGGTGAGAAATTATTTGAGAATAGAATTATGGTTTTCCTATCATAATTATTCCCATGTCCATCCTCTATAAATATAAGAACATAATATTTTTTATAATTATCATCATTGATAATAGAGGAGGATCATTTATACATAGAACATTTGCCCTCTTTTTTTCCTTACTGGGATGATAGTGGAATGAGATGTCATAATCCTTGATGATCTCTATCAATGTTATTTGGACCATATTAAGCACTTTCTGTGTGAATATATATTTGAGAATTTTGTGATTGATATATATCTCACACTTCTCCCCATATAGAAAATGCCCACAGATTTTCAATGCAAAGATCACAACTGCCAAACCAGATCATCTGTGGGATATTTTTTCTCGTGGATATTCAACTGCCTTGACATGTAGGTTGTTACTTTATCATTTTTCATCAGCGTACAACCTAATAAATTCTTTAAAGAATCATTGTACACCACAAATATTTCTCCAGTTCTTTGGAGTGTGAGTAATAATGCATGATTTTCCTCTTTTACGACTCCTTAAAACATTTTTCACATTTCTGAGTCTAGAAAAACATTACTCCCATCCGTGTCAGCTTAGTCATCAGGTTTAAAAATCATGAAATGTTATTCACAAATCATCAATAATATTTGGATATATCCAAAAAGCTATGGATCTCTATTATTGATTTTGACATGGGACACTCTTCAATTGACTTTATCGTTGATGTGTCCACATACATAACTTATCTGGTGATAACATTCCCCAAGAAAGACACTTCCTTCATCCAGAACTCACTTTTACTATACATTGCATGCTTCTTCTCCCTTTGAAAAGTATTTAAATCAGTATTCAGATGCTTCTCATGTTTCTCCATTATCTTGTAATATTTTATAATATCATTGATAGACTTCCAAATTTTTTTTGAGGTAATATCCAAATACTCTATTTATTAAATCCATGAAACTTTATAGAGAATTAGAGAGTTCGAAGGGAATCACTTTGAACTCACAGTGTCCATACATCGTTCAAAAGGTAGTCTGGGGAATATCTTCCTCACTCACCTGAAGATGGTGACATCCCATCTGAAGGTCCACCATAGAGAAATAACATGCCCCGTGCAGCTGATCGAACATGTCATTTATCCAAGTAAGGGGATACATGTTCTTTATTTTGATTTATTGAGCTCAAAATAATCAATGTAGAGGCGAAATTGTCCATCTTTCTTCTTGATTGAGAGTAATAGTGCACCCCATGGTGAAGCACTAGAAAATATAAAAACCTCCCACAGATTATACTATAACTATTTCATCAGCTCTTCCAATTCTATTATGTCCATTCTATATGGTGTCTTTGTTATAGGTAGATATATAGGAATATGTTAAATTGGTAACTCAACCTCTTGGACAGGAAGAAGACTAGGAAACTCTTCACTGAATACATCATTGTAATCCCTAGTGACGGTAATGTCTTCAAGCATGATTCACTCCTTTGTATCATCCATTTTGGATAGATATTCTTGCTAAAAAATAATCAATATACACACTTGAGATGATGATTCTAAATGAAAATAATATTCTCCCTTACACCTGTAATGAACTAGAGCATGCTTTAGGATGTAAAGAGTGATCTCCCTTTCCAAAAATTTGATGTTGGATTTGTATAATGATAGCCAATAAATGGTCAAGATAGCATCGAACTACACTAAAAGAAGTATGACCAGATTTTACAGGAGGTTTAGTCCACAAACATTAACCGGGGAGGGGTTATATAATCTATGGATGAAACAATTTCCCAATTCTTTGTTCTCACATATAACTTTTCATCCATGTTTTAGGTGGTGTTTTAATAGTTCTACTAAAATTGCAAGATATGATAGGATACATAGAACCAGAATCAAATAGTACATTTACTATTCTAGAATGAATAACTAGTATACCTGTCACCGAATCATTTTCCAGATCCACCTCAGTAGTAGGTATTTCATAATACTTTCCTTGTTTTCATGGATTTTATTGTAGATTTACTCAAAAAAACCTTGTCTTAGGGAAATAGTTTTCATAATTACCATGCTCAATTCAGTTGTAACACTTCACCACTAGTTAAGCATTGATCTGAACCTTCCTTTCTTCTTCAATATCAGCGGTATTTTTCATATCCCTTTAATAGTTCTTCATTAGACGTCCCAGCTTTCCACATTTGATGAAATTCCTAGTTCCCTTTAGAAATTTCCCAGGATGCTTCTTCCCAAAAAATTTACAAGTGGGATATTCAATATTCCTTCCATCAAAGAATTTTTTTGTTGAACCACCCATGTTTATCTCCACTTACTCCTTATCATCAGGCCCACAAGGAAAATGTTATTCTCCTAGTCCTTTTCATCCATGATGGTACAACAAATAATATATTCATAACTATGAATGTCTTATATCTCGAACTCCTTCATTAGACTCAGCATTAGCCTCTTAAATAAGTGATCAAATGGATTTTTGGTGTTCATGAAAAAGCCATAGACATATCTTGAAAGCCTTGTAATGTTTTCTTTATAATCCTAAATGGAATCATCATCCTTATTCTTGAGTCTAGGGGACTCCAATTCCTTCTTAAGATAGAGGGTTTGAGTAAAATATTTACTAAAAAACATCATCTTGAATTCCTCCCAATCCATGGAATCAATTTCCTCTCAGGACATTATATTCTTCATTTGTATCCACCACTGATCAGCTTCCCCATCAAAATGATAAATAGTTATTGAAACTACATTAGAATATGAATACATAATGAGGATCACTTTGGATATTTCAAAATACCAAGACAAGTTTCAAAAGGTTCACAGAAAGTCAAAAACTTAAAAAGACATGTGCGGTAGAGCTTCACAACAGACCTCCATGACATAGCTATGCAGCAGACCTACATGATAGTGCTTCATGAAAAAATAATTTATATGACCCTACATAGAGGACCTGCACTGAGGACTGGCATGAGGGACCTGTGAAAATGAAAATTCTTTCGACCATGCCCATTTGTGCCTATAAATAGACCCCTTAGGCTCCCCATTTCAAAGACTAAAAAAGTTGAAAGACCCTCTAATGCTCCCATTGCATAGATTATTCACTTATATCCCACAAATGGTCTTAGGTATCTCTCTAAAACCTGATATGAAAGATAATTAAATGGATAATCATGTTTTGAATGAATTTTACATTTTTTACATAGGTTTGGTTCTCTTATGTGAAACACATTTCTCAGTCATCATTCACATTTGTGCGACATACCTATGTGACATACCCGTGTAACCTACCTATACATTACATCAATGTGGGGTACCTACGTGGCATACATGAACGAAGTACCTATGAGATAGAGCATGGTATACAGCCTACAATGCAACTCATGTACCCTCTTTAAATTCCATTCCTGGCAGGGTATCTCCTAAAGGGTTCCTTTATCCGAAAGGAACTACGTTGAAACCTCCACCAAAACCTTTTGACTTATAAAACCGTTGGTAATGGCACATCAACATGTATTTTATTTTGGGCTGGTATTTCAATAATCATTGGTTTCCCAAATATGTTTCATAAGGGATTTAGGATACCTGTAATGAATGTGGGTTTGTATATCTATAGTCTCATACAACATTCTCCCAAAAATAGTGTTTGGATATTCCTAGTTTCGATGATTTGGGTTTGGGTTTAGTCCACCCCTATTTGTCTCGAAGACATGGAACATCTGGTCAATGGTTGGGTAGGTACGATCCACTATTTCATTTCCATGAATGTAAAGGAGAAGTCTCCTTCCACTACTCGGATCTATTTTAGGGAAACTATATTGGCATAATCTTCTGGCTTTTCATGCTGGAGGTTTCATCAGTTGTCCCCTTTTCTTATTCGGTTCCAAAGTCCAAAGGGGTAATGGACACAAGGACTCTTGTTACCCATTCCCTCTCATTTTGCGCTTTGTCTCCATTTTCATCCATCCTAGTGTAAGCCCCTAACATTCATTCTTTCTTCCTTCCATTTGGACCCTTGTCCAATGTGCAGAAAATAGAGGGAAGGATTAACGCCTGACCCTCTTCCCGGATCTCCTCACCCTATTCCACAGTCTACACACCCTCTTCCACCAGAGGAGGTGGAAAATTTTGAATGTGTGAATTCCTTTTTTGAATCTTTGACATCCTCCTGTTTCTCACAGTGATCATGACTCCCTTGGGCTTATAGATTTTTCATGGTCACAACATTTTCACAAGTAATGGATCTTTGAGAACTTTGATTCCTGTTCAAATAAAGATAAGTATGAATCCCTTTCAGGGCCCAAGCTCATTGAATATCCTCTTTATGAATATAACCCTAATTCCCTTAATCTGGGCATCCTCCATAAGAATAAACTCCAAATTAACGCCTCAAATCACAAAGGAATCCTTTTTATAAACTAAGAACAAACTCATTTCTCTCGAAAGACTATACTATCCTACAAGATCTAATCAGTCTACATGGTATTTGATCTAGTCAAATTACATGGGATTTCTATCTGGTTGGTTTTGGGGTGGGGTCACACGTAGCCGAAGTGTCATTTGAAAATAATAAAAAATATGGATTATGACTAGAAAGCCTCCTTGAGGTTCAAACAAGAATAACTTAAATCATATATGTTCCCCTTGGGACATATTCCAGCACGCTGTGATCCAACATGGAACCCCCTATTCATTCCATGATCATTGGGCTACTTCAGTATAAGTCCCACACTATGTTTTGACTAAGCTCCTTCTTCTTAAATGTCCATACCACATGACATAAACTGTATGTCCAGGCTCTTATCACATGAATTTAAAATGTATGACGTGACCCATTCAGTGGCACCGAAAAATGAGGGTTCTGATTCCGTTTACAAGTATATGTAGGTAGCCCATTTTATGAGTACGATCCAAAAATAAAACCAAACCTTTGTCTCCTTGGATGACAATAAATTTTTGAGTGCACCACTGAGTGGCATAAAAAATAGTATCATCATATTGATGATTAAAATAATCATGAAATAGTAATTTTGAGGATATCATTGATGGAGAATCTCAAATACATACAGATATCTCCATTAAAGAAGAACCTTGAATTCATATTGATGATTATAAATTTTACACCTGTAAATAAGTGATTTTAAATTTTATGGGAAACATATTTTAGGCTTGGTTAATTAATAAGGATTCATGGAAATTTCTTAAATTATAATGAGCATCCCCGAGTAGGAAATAATTCCCACCAAAAGGGTGTGAGGAGTCTAACCTCCCATCCTCTTGAACAATGTATGTTACTAAGTATCATGAATTTCACACATAATGAATGCCTGCCTTTTGAAAGCATATCCCCTTTGGATAAAGAACTATTGGATGTCTCTGGTTTCATAAATAAATCCCATGGAATCTTCCCGAATGTAGTAATTCTTAAAACTATAATACACGTTTCAAGGAACTATGAAACTAATATGGGGAATAAAATGTGAATCATTAACCAAGTTACTAAAGTTATCTACCAGTTAGGAACCTATCAATTGATATAGGAACAATAGACAAAAAACTCAATATTGCATGTATCCATCCAATTTTTTTTGCTTAAATGGATTTTGTTGTTGGCTTAGTTTTTCTCAGAATTCCCTTCACTCCAAAATGTCTATATTTATGAAAATATATATAAACATCCTGATCGTTGATCAAGATGGATCTATAACCATTGGAAGGATGTCATCACCAACCCAGTGTCTTTATCACTGGGACTCTAATGTGCTGGTAAAGGAATATCACCGGAACTGTAAAATCCAAACTTTGGAGGCTGCTCAAAAGTCCCTCTAGGTCGATAATAATCCTAGATCATCTAGCCAACAATGTCCAATGATCAAGAAGCCAATGGTGGCAACCACTGCCTTTAACAATTTCAGTTCCTTATCTAAAGAACACAACAATCAATCTCTCTTATACTACAGAGAGGTGGATTAAGAGGCCACTCAAGGCCTCTATTCAAGAATGTATGAGTCGTTCCGGAGGACTCCCACCAGCAATTGCCACTAGCATAATCATGTTGTAGTGAACCACGAACATGATTTGGGTGTTGTCTCTTTACATTCGGCCTAGGTCTCTTAGACCTGACTAGGAAAGAGGAACTAATGGGGGAAACATCTGATCAACAGGGAGCATGTTTTTACATCTACCCCTTCCGAAGTATCCCATCAATTTAACATGATGAAAAATAAACAATGAGAACATACACACATATATCTTAATTTTGATGCTCAGAAGAATCATCTAAAAGAAACCCACAAATCCCACCAGATAAATCTGGTGGAGTACTGTGAACAGGAACATACACCTGCTTACAAGTTATCATCCAGTCAGTTGGCTCGTCTGACTTCATTTAAAGAATCATGCCAATCTAATGTGGTGGAAACTGGTAAACATGAACATACACCTTTTTACAATAACCAATTCTATTAGTAGTCTAATCTTCTAGAATTGAATAACTTTCTTCAACCATACTTGACATGAAATGTCTAGTAGGCACACACACATTCCAATTTTCAACAAGTCAACCAACCATCTTGTTTAGTATCACCCGTAGAAGTTAGTCAGAAATCTCTAATGACAAATTTGGGACAGACCCAATTCTATGCCCACATACATTAGTATTATCAATACCCATTGACTCTAAAAGGAGGATAGGAGTAGAAACACACACCACTCCAGATATGGAATGGACATATATTCCTGTTCCAGATGCTGAAGTCACCAAACATATCTTATCAATGGTGAAAGGGTAGACACAAATCCCTCCTCATATTCTGAAAGCATTCCAGGATGTTATAACTAGTACATTAGTAGTACCATGGGAGAAGACACATAAATATGTTCCCACACATGGGATGACACATCGGCATGCCATCCCAGAATATATACATACTTTTGTTCTAGTACTTGAGGGTCATGGGGCCTACTCCCCCATATCATACTTACCAAAAGATCAGGAACATACACACTTTACAATTGGCGGTAATCGGTCTATTCCTATAAACAATCAAAGGAAGTCACATACACCTTCCCAACATTACATCTTTTCCCAGCATGTGGCCCAAACTATGTATAATAGAGCATCCAAAAAGAAGTCTCACTAAGCCCTGTTGGAAAATCAAGAGTCAATATGTGATTAGTCTCTTCTTAATGCTGGAGTTTTTGAAGCCCACAATCATTTATTTGTTTCAGCTCAAGATCATATCCTCCAAATACCAAATTATGGGAGTGTAAGTAGTTATTATGAATTTCATTATCAGAAAATTCATTCTGAATGATTTCTTTATAAATATTTGGTCAATACAGATTGCCTATCTCTAGATGAGAGCCATGAAAACCCTCTGTGTGGCCAATAGAAGAAGGAGAAAGAAGATTTATCCCTCGATGTAATTCACCATGGTGATCCTCCCAAATATGGAATTTTCTGTGAAAGTATTATCCATAGGAGTGTTTCAAATTGACAAGACAATTCTATAATAGACCATGTAGCAATGAGAAATCCCTCTGATCTTGAGGAACTTGAAAACACAATTCCATACATCTATGATGCCTTTTCATTGACAAGTGAAACACTTTCTCAACCAAAATACATCTTAATGGAACAATCATTATCCTAACCTCCCTTGGGTTATTTTTATTATAATACAGAGGAACCACTTTGGTCAGATCTAGTGGAATGACCTCTACAGAAAGAAGTTGAAGATGTGTTAAACCTGAGGAAAAAAATGGCAAAGGGAGATTTATTAGTCATGTTGTGGTCTTGGGAAAGTTCGTAGTATAACATTCTATAAATTATTGTAGAATAGTTTATTCATTATATCTTCCTCAATTTATGCAAGACTCTTCATCATTTGAAAACCAAAGTATTGCCATATGATGAATATCATAATCATGTAAAGGTAAAAGAAAGGATGCAACACCAAATTGACTTGGTGTCTCTCTCAGTGTCCCAAACATCCAGTGGTTGAAAAATAGCAGAGAATCCTTCAGTTTTCTTTCCCCAATGATCTAAAGAGGATATGCTAGTAAATTTATTTTTCCCCATCTAGTGTTCAAATCAGTAGATGTGGTGCACATAGAGCATTACATTTCACTACACTCTAGAATCCGAAATTTTTTCCAAAATTGGTCTCATGCAGTTTTATTGCCCACAGTCGGCCACAATAAATAGATTTTTTTGTAATCAAATGTACACATAAGAAGAAGCCTCCACCAGGTCTCATCAGAGTCAGGCCCAAAGAAAAGAAGTTTTTGAGTACATTTACACCAAGAATCTAAGAATCTTGAGCAGGAATCCTGTAACAACCCTATATTTTATGATAAGTATTCTTTTTAATTTATTTGATGTCATGTGGTTTGTGATACAACAAGATCATCTTGTGCTATATGGATCACCATATTAGCTTGCATAATATTCAACACTATTCATAGATTGTGTTACACACAATTTCAAGTTCATTTGATAATAGTCATTCTATGCATCATTGAGTGTATATATTTATATATTCTATGTATAAATGAAATATGGTTGGTATATGTTATATGAAACAACAAAGGAGTTGTGCACTATACGCAACCCTGACTTGGCTTGCATTACACGCAATCGTGACCTTCCTCGATAGCTTGTGTTGTACGCAATATCGGGTTTTACTTAAAAATGATAAATTATTATAATATTGTTATGAACTAGCTGTTATGAATATTATTAACTAAAATTTTAATTTTATAAAATTATTATTCATCATACACATTTTCTAGAACATGGTATAAGTACAAAATAATTTTTTTCGAGTAAAATAATTATTTTTCAAAAAATAAAGTTTTGCCCCCTTTTCATGGCACACCCACTTTAAATCTAGGTTTTGACATTTTTATAAGTTCAATTTTAAAAAATAAAATTATTTTGCGGAATCAGGTTATAAAATTTTACCTTAGATAAAATTTTCATATTATTCTGATAACTTTCATATTTTAATGAATAGTAAAAACACTCTATATTTTAATTAAAAACAGCTTTTTTCATCAAAATAACTTATGTGGTTAAATTATAATATTGAATGGTTTTAAAGTATAAATATAATATATTTTTACCAATTAATATAATTTATGTCATTATCATTGATTTTAGATTGAATTCGTAGGTTAAATCAATTCAATCTTTTGCAAAGTTTTAAAGAAAAATACGTTTTTTTTCGACAACGAGATTAATTTTAATTTAATTTCTGCAACTTTTGTGTATTGAATTTGAAAAAATAGATTCCATATTTGTAATCAGTGGGTCCAAATTATGTTAATAATCTAATTTTTATTTTTGGGCTTTATGAATATTAACTACGGTAAATTTTATTTACCTTAGTTGGTAAATCAGGTAATTAAGGGTAAACATAAGATTATAAAATTACCCTAACACTTCTAAAAATACTATTGGATGACTAAAAGTCGACTCATATCTCCTAAGGGTCGGATTAGATTAATTTAATGGACTGTTTTCCATGAAAATAATTTAGTTATTATTAAAACCAAAGAAAGTGACAACATGTCACTTTCTTAAATATTATATGTATATTAATTTTAATTTAGTGATAAACTTCATGAAACTTCAAACATGAATAGTATAAAAAAAATATAATAAATATATCTAAATCATATGAATTTATTTATAATTTTTAGGGATTAAATAATTATCATTAATTGTGACACAATTGTGAAGCAGAAATTGTTTATCTAGTGAAAAATCAAGAATATAGTTTTTATTTAACTAATAGTGACCATAAAACGCACAAAACCCGGACCAAAACTTATTGGTCATGTAAAGTTAAACCATAATCATCCAATGGTAGAATATTTGACCATTTGGAGCCTTATAAAATATATTATGACACTTATATTATTTTATTTTAAATGATGCCAAAGTTGTCACCTTCATAATTTAATAAATATAACTATTTAAAAATTTTGATTTTAAGATGATAAATTCGAGTAAAAGTATTATTGTGAATGTTAATATATTTATCTTCACCATAGGATTTTATTTTTAATATGTATATTAAAAAATTATACAAAAATGTTGTATTAATTATTTTATTAAGAGATAAACCAAATAAATGGTTTTAAAAATAATAAAATAAATATTATATGGACTATTTAATGTGCTCCAATAATTGGATAGATACAAATGACCTTTTATTAATCTATGGAATCTTTTATTTCGAACATATCTTCTATGTAGATTTTATTTAAATTCAAATAAATGAATAGTGTCAAAATTGACACTGTTGTTATTTTATAAAAATAACATATTATTAAATTGTTTAAAAATCACAAAAATATTTAAAAATTATAAATTTAAATTTATACAGTCTAAAATGTCATAAAGTATCCAATTATCTAAAATTAATAACCCATAAGTGATTATTTATAACCATTTAAAATTTATAATTTTATTACCACAAATTAACATAAATAGATTAAATAAGGATACATCAAAATGATAAGGTTTAAAATAAGATCAAAACATGTCTAAATTTTATTGGATGATGATATTAAAAACTTATCTCATCTAATCTACGAATTGAGTCATTTTTGGAGGTTTTTATGTGGGGTTTGAATTTATATTAAACTAATATTGTTGAGGATTCCAAAGGTTCCCCTCTCATCCCTTATAAAAGGGAACCTCCTCCCTCTCCTCCTCACACCAATTTGAGCCTTCAAGATCGGTCAATCCATGACCATTTCACTTCCCCACTTCCCTAGAAACCTTATAGAGGTACTGGTGTTCTCAAAATTCCAACCCTAGTTCCCTATGAAGATGTTTAAAGGAGGTATGTTGAAGAAGAGGCAATCTCTTCTACCGATTATTTCAAACTTATTTCTCCGTAAACTTCTTCTTTTTTAGTTTTTTAATTATAAATTAATAACATTAGTATTAATAATATACTGATATGTTATTATAAATATGAAACAACCCCATTTCACCTTCTATTCATCCTACGGAAAATGAAATCACCGTGCATGCTTATGTAGGGAATACCGTCTCCACGCCGTGGTGTAATCTATTTTTTCCAACACCACCTTACTTGGATGGGTATAATGGTGTAAAGAATAACTATATATGGTTATTATAACATCATACTGATTCTGATATATTATACCATCCACTCTAATTCTATTCAATAATTATGGGAACGATATCATCGCTCGTGCGTACGTACGGACTACCGTCTCCACAACACGATGAGATTCATTCTCCATGTTAACCATACAAGAATGATCATAATGTTTATATAATGAATAATAATTAAATATATGAAATAATAATGCTACTGTATTTATGTATATATATATATATATGTATTCCATCTATTTAGTTTCATTCAATTCAACAAGGAAACAAAAACAGCGTTCATGCGTACATACGACCTACCGTCTCCATGAACGGTGTATTTCATTCCTTTTATCGATCTATAATATATATGTATATGATGAATATATATTACATATAAATCATGTTTTACATTATGGAATTATGTAAATCAGGATATAAGTAATAATATCAGGAATGACAAGTCGAAACACATACGATAAATAAAATGATTTTACACAAAACGCGGCTTTAACATGGAACTTACAAAAGAACGGGTAATATAAAGTCATAAGTGAACCATATATGATATCATAACAATGAATATGATTCTGTAATAAGTCAATGAAATTATTTAAATCATTATACAGTATGTTTAGATACGTACAAAGCATATCAGACCTAAGGTAAGGGATAATTTTTCAAATCTCATTTTAATCTGAGATTGCTTATTCGTATGTATTTACTAGGGTTATTTCTATCATCCATGTCCATGTTTTATAAAAGTATTGTCATGTATGTTTAATTTCCTTTTTACCCATTTTTGACTTTTACTACATGGTATGTAAAGAATCATTCTTTTGTTTACGTTACGAGGTACTTTTTTACTTTTCCGGTAAAAGTACGAGGAGAATGTTTTTTTAACTTATACGGAATGAACAGATTTTTACGGTTTTATAAAGCCTTATTTTCAAGAAGCTTCCTCCAAAATATTTCATGACTATTTTCAACAAAAGATCTTTCTTTTAAAATAACATGACGTTTTGGGAAAAGAAATTGATTTTGAAGAAGAAAGGATATTTTCCTCAAGAATTCATTTCAAGTGTTTTATCAAAACCATTTTTCATCTAAGATGACATTATTTCATATGTGTTTGTTTCAAGAATCATGTATCTATTATTTACATGGTTTCACTTTTCTTATTATGAAATTATATCCATTTCTTTTATATGGACTATGTGATGATGAGATTATATTTATGAAACCCATTTTATTCATTGGGTTATTATGAATGATGTATGTTTATTTTGTGGAAAAAGTAAGAATGATTTCATTATGAGATGGGTGGGACCTATATCTCCCTCCAATACATTGAGTAAATATTTATATCTCATGAGATGGACATGGCTGGAATGACAAGTAAAACAGGTTCAGTAATACATAAGTGGGATGAGGAGTGAACTTGATTCAGAAAGGGACTTTGTCCACTAAGATGGTCTTGACAGCAATGCCTTGGCTAATATGGAAATCATATCATGTTCTTAATGGTTTCCACAACTACATGTTTTATTCCCATGATATTTTATCATTTTTAATGTTTCATTATGATCTATTCCTTATGTACATCCATGTTTTATGTCATAGATCATGATTTTGATGTTTAAACATTATGTTCATGTTTTTAAGTTCAAATATATATGATTTGTTTTATCCATGCTTACCCTTAATGAGAATTTGATCTCACCCTTTATATGATTTCATTTCCCCAGGATATACAGAAAGGTTTTAGGTAAGAAAACAAAAGGGGAAGATATTTACTGGAGATGTTGAAGATATTTCACCATGATTAGAAGATTATTTTTCTGAGTATCCAAAGACACTAAACTATTACTGTCCTTATGTGTCTGTTTTTGTAATGTATTAAGTATTCCGAAAAAGTAATGTAATTTCCATGTACGTCAATATTCGGGTCTCTATAGTTGGTATGAGAGGAAAGGTTTAGTCAACCTTTAGAGACTAGGATGCGAAAACATTAGTGAGATCCCAAGAGATATTTCTAAGGTGTGTCTAGGGATGTCCCTAAGGATAAGTATACATATAGGTTATAGTCCTAGAATCACGGTAAAGATATTATAATTAAACCTAATATTTTAGATGTCAAAGGTACTCCCCCTTGATTATGTTATTTTCCTTGTTTGATTTTTTCCTCTCACAGAATTATTTTTGCGTTTTAGTCAATGGAGGGAACCATAAGTATTCAGTTAACATTGAATCCAATGCAAGAATTGGTGACTATGAGAAAAAAATTTCATAATTCTTAGAGAGAATTATATTGTGATTATGCTGAATCTGTCATCGCGATATACGATTAACAAGGTGAAATTTAGTGGTATTCCTAATTCATCAAATAAGTGGAAGATATACTTTTATGCATGTTCTCATGTTGAGGAGAATAAAGAAGGTAAGATTGAGATTTCTAAAGAAGGGAAGAAGAACCATGAGGAATACCTCAAATTGAGGGATATATGTTATCTGTGTGGAGAAAAGGGTCATAGAGTGATAGACTATTATGGAGTTCAATGTCTTAGTTGTGGAGAAAATGGGCATTACCCAACTCAATGCCCTGACCTAAAAAAGTTACTTCTAAATCAAGTAAGGTCTTATTCTGAGATAATCATTGAAGAGGATGGATTTAAGTGTTTATGTATTGGTATTCAAGAATAATGTTGTTGAGGTACTTTTATGGTGTATTATAATATTATTGTATTAGTCTATTGTGGTTTTCAATAATTTTATTGTACCAGTAACCATGGAAAGTGATTCAAATATTTTGGAAAGCAGATGATATGCGCATAATGAAGGGATAAGGAGAAAATGAATTGTTTGAAAGTATTGATGAGCTCATGATTGATATAAGGACTATGTGATATCATGGTTTGAGTATATAGAATTTTGAGGATTTTGGTATGTGGAAAGTGTTAACTTTTAACTGCATTAATGTTTTCACTAAGGTTCAATGGGTATTCATTCATTAAGAGAATACATGATTAAGGTATTTACATGTTTGTAATTTGACCAACCAGATATATCTTATGATATATGGGGGATAAATGATGGAATTCGCGTGATTGTTATGTGACATTTCAAGTAATCCTTTTCTTTATACTATGAGATTAGACTGAAGTATTTTAGATAAGCCTAAAGATTGGAATGGATTATGCTGGACATAAGTTAGTATTGTTTAAGGATATATCTTTTTTTTTTGATATTATTGATGGGATGTTATAGTAATGTAGTTCTAGAAAAAGGAAAACCTGCATGATGGTCGACATCCCATCGCGTTGGACAAGGCTGTTGGAATCAAAACCACAACCGAAGTGCGACGGGCCTTTATTGCATACCAATGGCCTACAGGAAGTACCTAGTTAGTAGACACTAGTTTTATTTTATTAAGAGGTATGAGATATGAAGTATAAGTTCATTTTTGGAACCATATACGATTTATCTAACCATATGATGGGCTTATAACTTTTGATAACCTTTTATTTGAAATAGTTGGAATGACCCATCATTTTAACAAACGATTTGCCAACACATCACGAATAACAAATTGAACTTCATTTCTTTAAGGGATGAAGTATAAATTGTTCAATTCATGGACAACAGTGAGATTGTACCAAAATCATGTAAGTATTTCTTTTAATTCATCAACATTAGGGAAATGATCTTGAAAACCAAAAATTTTGTCATAGTGCCCTTACATCTGATGAATCAGATGGTACCTTTGATCATCACAAATATATGGCTTTGTGATTGTTGGCTTTTTCAAAGCCATGTTCTCTACCACTCTCCCTCAGAACATGATGGTTTTATTTCTCTTCCATATCCATATTTTCACATATGTTCTCCTATGTGGAAACCCAGTGATTAGTTAATTTGGGAAACCGTTACGTTTCATACTTTAGTTTTTAATGTTAAGTTTTGGTATTTCATTTTACAATGTGGGTTTCAATTAAAGAAACTTTCAACTAGAAAACCATGTATAACCCCGACGAATTTCGAGGACGAAATTCATTTAAAGGGGGGTAGAATATAACAACCCGATATTTTATGATAAATATTCTTTTTAATTTATTTTATGTCATGTGTTTTATGCTACAATAATATTATCTTGTTTTATACGTAACACCATATTAGCTTCTAGAATATGCAACACTATTCTCAGATTGTGTTACACACAATTTCAAGTTCGTTTGATAATAGCCATTCTACACAACATTGAGTGTATATATTTATATATTCAATTTATAAATAAAATATGGTTGGATTCTGTTATATGAAAAAACAAAGGGGTCGTGCACTACACGCAACCCTAACTTTGCTTGCATTACACGCAACCGTGACCTTCATCGATAGCGTGTGTTGTACGCAATACCGAGTTTTACTAAACAACGATATATTATTATAATATTATTATGAACTAGATTTTATGAATATTATTAACTAAATTTTTTATTTTATAACATTATTATTCACCATAAACATTTTCTAGTACATGGTATAAGAACAAAATAAATTTTTCGGGTAAAATAAGTATTTTTAAAAAAATGCAGTTTTGCCACCTTTTGATGGCACACCCACATTAAATATAGTTTTTGACATGTTTATAAAGTAAATTTTATAAATAAAATTATTCTTTGGAATCAGGATATAAAATTTTACCTTGGATAAATGTTTAATATTATTCTGATAACTTTCATATTTTAATGAATAGTAAAAACATGCTATATTTTAATTAAAAACAACTTTTTTCATCATAATACCTTATGTGGTTAAATTATAATATTGAATGGTTTTAAAGTTAAATATAATATATTTTCACCATTTAATATAATGTATGTCATTAGCATTGAATTTACCTTGAATTCGTAGGTTAAATCAATTCAATCTTTTACAAAGTTTTAAAGAAAAACCCGTTTTCTTTCGACAACGGGATTAATTTTAATTTAATTTATGAAACTTTTTTGTATTGAATTTCGAAAAATTGATTCCATATTTGGAATCAGTGGGTCCAAATTATTTTAATAAGCTTCTTTTTATTTTTGGCCATTATGGATAGTAACTACAGTAAATTTTATTTACCATAGTTAAAGGTAAATCGGGTAATTAAGGGTAAAAATAAGATTATAAAATTACCCTAAATGTTGGAAAAATCCTATTGGATGACTAAAAGTCGACCCATATCACCTAATGGTCAGAATAGATTCATTTAATGACCTTTTTTCCATGAAAATAATTTAATTATTATTAAAACCAAAGAAAGTGACAACATGTCTCTTTCTTAAATGTTATAAGTATATTAATTTTTATTTAGTGATAAACTACATGAAACATCAAACATGAATATTCTCCAGAAATATAATAAAATTATCTACATCATATGAATTTATTTATAATTTTTATGGATTAAATAATTATCATTATTGTGACACAATATTGATGCAGAAATTGATTATCTAGTGAAAAATCAAGAATATAGTTTTTATTTAACTAATAGTGACCATAAAAGGCCCAAAACCCTGACCAAAACTTATTTTTCATGTAAATTTAAACCATAATCATGAAATAATAGAATAGTTTACCATTTGGAGCCTTATAAAAGCGATTATGACACTTATATTATTTTATCTTAAATGATGCCAAAGTTCTCACCTTCATAATTTAATAAATATAACAATTTAAATATTGTGATTTTAAGATGATAAATTCGATTAAAAGAATTATTGGGAATTATAATCGATTTATCTTAATCATAGGATTTTATTTCTAATTTTTGTTTTCAACAAATATGTATATTTAATAATTATACAAAAATTTTGTAGTAATTATTTTATTAAGAGATAAACCAAATAAATGGTTTTAAAAATAATAAAATAAATATTATATGAAATATTTAATGTTCTCCAATAATTTTCTAGATACATATGACCTTTTATGAATTTATTAAAGCTTTTATTTCTAACATATCTTCTGTGTATATTTTATTTAAATTCAAATAAATGAATAGTGTCAAAATTGACACTATTGTTATTTTATAAAAATGACAAATTATTAAATTGTTTAAAAATCACAAAAATATTTAAAAATTATAAATTGAAATTTATATAGTCTAAAATGTCATAAAGTATCCAATTATTGAAAATTAGCAACACATAAGTAATTATTTATAACCATTTAAAATTTAAGAGTTTATTACCACAAATAAACATAAATAGATTAAATAAGGATAAATCTAAATGATAAGGTTTAAAATAAGATCAAAACATGTCTAAATTTTATTGGTTGATGATATTACAACCCTAGATCATCTAATATTCGAATTGAGTCATTTTTGGGGGTTTTAATATGGGGTTTTAATTTATATTAAACAAATATTTTTGAGGATTCCAAAGGTGGCCCTCTCCTCCCTTATAAAAGGGCACCTCCTCCCTCTCCTACTCACACCAATTTTAGCCTTCATCCTCAGCCAACCCCAGCCCATTTAACTTCCCCACTTCCCTAGAAACCTTATAGAGGTACTGTTCCTCCCAAAATACCAACCCAAGTGCCCTACGAAGAAGTTTAAAGGAGGTGCGTCGAAGAAGAGGTAATCTCTTCTGCTGATTATTTCAAGCTTATTTCTTCTTCAAATTCTTCTTTTTTAGTTGTTTCATTATAAAGTAATAACATAAGTATTAATAATATACTGATATTTTATTATAAATATTAAAAAACCCCATTTCACCTTCTATCCATCTTACGGAAAACGAAATCACCATGCGTGCTTACGTACGGAATACCGTCTCCACGCCGTGGTGTAATCTGTTTTTCCAACACCACCTTACTTGGATGGGTATCATGGTGTAAAGAATAATTATATATGGTTATTATAATATCATACTGATTCTGATATATTATACCATCCACTCCAATTCTATTCAATAATTATGGGATCGATATCATCGCTCGTGCGTACGTACGGACTACCGTCTCTATGACAGGATGAGATTCATTCTCCATGTTAACATACATGAATGATCATAAAGTTTATATAATGAATAACAATGAAATATATTAAATAATAATGCTACTGTATTTATATATATATATGTATTTCATCTATTTAGTTTCATTCAATTCAATAAGGAAACGAAAACAGTGTTCATGCGTACGTACATCCTACCATCTCCATGAACGGTGTATTTCATTCCTTTTATCGATATATAATATATATGTTTATGATGAATATATATTACATAAAAATAAATTTTTTACATTCTGGAATTATGTAAATCAGGATATAAGTAATAATATCAATAATGACATGTCGAAACACATACGATAAATAAAATGATTTTACCCAAAACGTTGCTTTAACCTGGATCTTACAAAAGAATGGGTAATATAAAGTCATAAATGAACCATATATGATATCATAACCCTGAATATGATTCTTTAATAAGTCAAAGACATTATTTAAATCATTATATAGGAGGTTCGGATACGTACGAAGCATATCAGACCTAAGGTAAGGGATAATTTTGCAAATCTCATTTTTATCCGAGATTGCTTATTAGTACGTATTTACTAGGGTTATTTCTATCATCGATGTCCATGTTTTATAGAAGTGTTTTAATTTATTTTTAAAGTCCTTTTTACCCATTTTTGACTTTTACTACATGGTATGTAAGGAATATTTCTTTTATTTATGTTACGTGGTACTTTTTGACTCTTCCGGAAAAAGTACGAGAAGAATGTTTTTTTAAATTATACGGCACGAACGGATTTTTACAGTTTTATAAAGCCTTATTTTCATGAAGCTTCCTCAAAAAGATTTCATAACTATTTTCAAAAATTTTTTTTTTTTAAAATATCATGACGTTTTGTGAAGAGAAATTTATTTTGAAGAAGAAAAGATATTTTCCTCAAGAATTCATTTCAAGTGTTTTATCAAAACCATTTTTCATCTAAGATGACATTATTTCATATGTGTGTGTTTCAAGTATCATGTCTCTATGATTTACATGGTTTAACTTTTCTTATTATGAAATTATATCCATTTCTTTTATATGGATTATTTGATGATGGGATTATATTTATGAAAGCCATTTTATTCATTGGGTTATTATGAATGATGTATGTTCATTTTGTGGCACAAGTAAGAATGATTTCATAATGAGACGGGTGGGACCTATATCTCCTTCCAATGCATTGGGTAAAGATTTATATATCATGAGTTAGACATAGCTGGAACGGAAAGTTAAACCGGTCAGTAATACAGGACTCATACGAGGAGTGAACACGATTCAGAAAGGGACTTTGTCCACTAAGATGGTCTTGGCAGCAATTCCTTAGCTAATATGGAAATCATATCACATGCTTAATGGTTTCCACAATTACATGTTTTATTCCCATGCAATTTTATCATGCTTAATGTTTCTTTATGATCTATGCCTTACGTACATCCATGTAAAGACCCGTAAATATCAAGGAAATGTTTTTCTTATATTTCTATGGAATCTTACAAGGACGCAGTTTTTGACGGCACCTGATTCCGAGGCCCGGTGTTCCCGGAATCATTTTTCGAAGTTTGGCTTGGGTAAGTTCATTGAACGGACAAGCGGGTTTTTCTAACATTTGAACCGGTGATTGGAATCGAATTCTGAGGGCACCGATGGAATCACAGCGCCGGTTTTTGCTTAGAAACACCTCTTCTGGAGTTGCATTTGCTCGGGTGTGGTTTTTAAATTTTGGGCTTAAAGTTAAGAAATGAAATAATTAGTACCACAAAATCTATTTTATTTCACCTAAAGACACTTAAAAGCCACTTTAAGCTGCTTAAGCTGAGTTGAAGCAGATATGGTAGAACCCGAAATATCCTACCCTCCTGGTAGGATATTTGTGAGGTGGGGCCCGCACGAGCCCCACCGTTTCTTTTCCGCTAAGTAACGCACCCGCGAAAACCCGTCATTATAAAAGTCAACTGACGCATTTTATTAAATTCTTAGATCACCAATTAATTGGGCGGTTAACTTCTTTAAATTAATTCTATGAATTAATTTAATCGTTTCTTAACCTGTTTACAATCTGTTGGTGTAATAATAAAATGACCAATGCACGAATTCTTGAGGATTTCTCGTTGAGAGGCTTTTGACAAATTTTGTGCCTTCATCCTCCTTCGTGAAGAATGTGAAGAACACGAAGAACGCGAAGAACGCCATCACCCACGGAGATTGACGATGCTTCTTCTCAGACGTTCTTCCCCGCAGCGATCTCCGATTACCAACTGCTTGATGTAGGAGATTTCGGGTTTCTACTTTTAAATCTCCATTTTTATTTATAAAAACATCATGGATTTATTTAATATAATTAAATCTGCATGTTCTTGAACCTCGGAGTTCAACGACGCGACGCCCTTCCACGACGCGACGGTCCCCTCCTTTCGTGACGATCAATTCCGTGAAGAACGAACGTGTGATGACTTGACGAGGTTGGGGTTTTGTTTGTGAAATGAATTGATTTCCGTGGTTGTTTCCTCCTAAAAACAAAGAACCTGAATCAAGAGCAATTTTAATTTATTAAAATTGTAAATTGTTTTGTTTTCCCATGTGTGGATTATTTTCTACCCGATTGTTATCACCTAACGCGGAGGGTGCGGGCCAAACAAACACGGCCCGATAACCCTCCGCAGGTCTTCATTGATGCCCAGATTGACGAGCGATGACAAAACATGCTGCATGGGTGATTCTTTGATTCCACAGTGAAGAACGGGACCTGGGAGGAGCTACAGCACAGACAGGAGTGGAATCGGACCACCGGAGCAACTCTGGTGGCCCGCGGAAACCACCGGCGGCGCGGGGCGTCGGCGCGGCGTCGACAGCAGTGGACCTGTGCCTGCATGGGTCCGGCGCACACGGGACGTGGCAAAGCCGCGTCCGCTGTCCAAGGGCGGCCCCCGTGGGGGGGGGGGGTGTTCACACGTGGGGGTCGTGTGCCCCCGCCCCCGGACTCCGCTCGTTCGGCCGCCCGGCCGAGCCGAGCCGGGCCAAGCCGACCCGCCGGTCGGGTCGCACCCTAGCCGAGCCGGGTCATGCCCAACTCGGTCAGACCCATACCCGGGTCGGTTCGACCCGGTTCGGGCCGACCCAGGGGGTCGGGTTGGGTTGGTCCGGGCCCAGACCCCCCGACTTCGGACCATTTTCGGTCATTTACCCGTATCATGATCTACGGGCCTCCAAACGACGCGTCGTCAGCGGCGATACGATCCTTGGATCGGGAGGTTCGTTTCAGAATATCACACTCAAGGTTTTGGAATACTTTGGGTCCGGCCGGGTTGGTTCGTACACGAAACCAACCAGGCCCTTGGAGCGGAAACACTCATATCTTGAGCTTCGGACGTCCGATTGAAGTGTCGTCGACATTGTTGAATTCCTATAAGTGAGACGGATCTTTTGGCTTACTCTGCCCGAGGATTGGACGCAGGTGGAGTACGGTCGGGTTGGTTTGGCCTTAAAAACAAACCGGGCCCCTGGGATGAAAAAGCCAATAACTCTCAGACCGGGCGTCCGATTGACGCGCCGTCTGCGACGTTGAGTTCCCATTGACGATACGGAACATTTGGATACATCGACTCTGGACTATGTGTCAGTTGATGTATCAGCCTCTCGGCTCGTGGAGCGGACCCTCCGAATGAGCTTGCTGTGTGCAGGAACACTAGGGCTGGCTGCGACTGCTACTGTGATGACGACGACTGTGCAGAGATCCTCAGTGGATTCGACGGCGATGACTACAACACTCAGTGATCCTTTGTGGGTCAGCGTTACCAATCCTGTGTGGGTCCGATCCTATGTGGGTCAGCGCTCAGCGGTCCTGTGTGGGCCTGCGCCTATAGGTCCTGTGTGGGCCCGATCCTGTGTGGGTCTTTGCGGGGGTTAGTACCTATCGATCCTTTGTGGGTACGATGACTTAGATGGACAAGTGATCATCTCTATAGTCATTTGAATAAGTATACCTGTGTGAGCTGAAACTCCGTTTTACCTTCCTTTGTGGATTGTGTTGAGCTATCTTGTGTGGATTTTACATTTTTCTTTCCTGTGTGGACTGGGTTGTACTTGATCTTGGATGTTGGAGCCGAGTGAGAATTGATGACTTAGGTATATGTATGGACATATACCTAAGCAGTGTCGGATGTTACTGTTGGAACCACTTTGTGTATAGGTTTGTATTTGTTGTCAATAGATGTCAATGGAATATCAAAATGAAAGAGATCAATAAGTACTCCAATAAAATGGAGGAATGGAAGCACACAATGAAGTAGATCATGAAGTACTCTGATGAAGTAGAGGAGTAGTGATTCAGAAGATTGTTGAGCTGATCGTAAGTTCAAAGAACATGTGTCAAAGATGATACATTGTTTACAAACAATGAAGAATGTGAGGAGTAATCCATCCAAGGACGATTAAAGCAGGATGGTGTTTTTGGAGAAGGCAATGAAATTCCTCCTTATTGCATAAGAACCATAGGCTTTGATGATGACCATGCAATTCATCATTATTGCATGAGAGCAATGGGTTTTGATGAAGACCATGAAATTACTCATGATTGCGTGAGAACCATGCTAGAGACTTCTTGAAGGATTGCATCACATGGTTTGCATGAAGTTGATCATGACGGTTGATGAAGGATGCAATGTGCCAATGAGTTGACTTATGAAATGGACATGCACATCACATTGTCATAGAGGATGATGGTACTAAAGATATTCCTTCAAAGAATACATATCAAAATAGTGGAGTTTGTGATAAAAGAAAAAGAGTTGCTGAAGGATACAGATCACCAAGAAGAATTGTTGTTGAGGTGATCATTCTTGTCAACAATGCAAACAAACTACATACAAATTTGTTGACAAAAGAGATTCCATGGTGACATGTCGAGTTCAAGAGTTGTGGTCAACGATCTATGTTTGATTCAAGAACATCGACAGAGGAATGGATGATCTGGAGGCGGTACAAAAAGTGCAGATACAAGGTGGCGTCGTTTTCAGGTGTTTCCCAAATTTCAGGCCTCAAAATCAACAAATTTAGAAGATTGATTTTTTAAAAGGGGCTTGCGCGCCATACTCTTGGAAGATAGGAAACTTGAGTGCCATATGTTTTTGAGGATCAGAGCATAAAAATATGGCAAAGGGATAAGGGTCGCACAAGTTTTGGTGAGGTCGCGCAGGTGAATTATGTGTCGGGAAGAGACTTTCACGCCAACGCCTTGAATGCATTATAACTTGCGCGCCTATGGTTTTTTGGGATCAGAAGATCCATATTTGGAAAAGTCAAGATGTTTGCGCAAGTTTGGATGTTGCTCGCGCAAGTGCCTAGTAGGGGCCGAGACTTGCGCGCTGAAGGATGACTTGCGCGCTGCCGCGCAGGGGGTCCAGTTTGCCTATAAATACTGGACCACCCCTCCTCATTTCATACGAAGCTCAAGACTTTGATATTGTTCGATCTCTCGTCGCGCAGGTGGTGGAACCGCGCAAGTGGTAGTTGGGTCGCGCAAGTAGAGGTTGCGTGACGACTGATGGTTGAGTGCCCCATGTTATTTGGGAAAGGAAGGAAGTGAGTCGCACAGGTTTGAAGTTCAAGAAGGCAGAGTCGCACACGTGCTTTAGAGACACTTGTGCGCCAGGTTATACTTGCGCGCCTAAGACTTGCGCGCCAGATGGAGACTTGCGTGCCGGGCTTGAAAAGGAGAGCCAAATATTGTTGAAGCACGCCCGCCTTTCTGGGGCTGCATGAGAACTGAATGATTGTATGATACTTTAGGTGGAAATTAAGATTGAAGAAGAAATATAAATGATACATGCATGATCTCATGCATACATGGTGAATTGATTCTGACGAATGCCGAGTAAGCTGATCATCATTTATTGAGAAATCACATAAGTGATTGTGATTCAGGCAAACGAAGACAAGGGGATCTAGTGCATTCAGTCATTGCACTAAAGAAGAAAGATTTAACTATAAAGATAATTAACTCTGAACCCTGATGCAAGCAAAGTCTCATGCTGAACAGGAGACAAATAACATCAATGCATATTCATTGAAGAGACCTTCACGTCTATAAACTGAGTGGGACTTCACCAACGATAGTGAGCCAGGGGGAGTGAACGGGAGTGACCCGAGGGACGTAGTGAGATATCCCTGAACAATTGTAAAGGAAGTGAGCCTGGGATAGAGTGTCTGTACCTGAACATTTGTAATCCACATCTAGTGAAGCATAGTGGATTTAGGTAAGACCGACAACCTGTTGACGTATGCTCCGTGGACGTAGCCCTTAGTGGTGAACCAAGTAAAAAGATCTGTGTCATCTCTCCGCATGTGAATGTTTAATTGCTTATCATATCCATCATATAGGTTTAAGTAGTTCCTACCAACGTGGGAACAAGATCCAAAACTAAAAGAAGAAAAAGTTTCCACCCTGATTCACCCATCCCCTCTCAGGGTGTACCGGGGTCCTACAAGTGGTATCAAAAGGAAAGGTTGACGTATGTTGGATATTCTCCAGTAATTCTATTGAGAAGAGTATTTGAGTTTCTTTCCTAATGTCAACAATGAAGAGCAGTCTTGATGAAGTTTCTGAGCAGAAATCTATATCTACCAAGACTTTGACAAATAGTAAAAAGAAGGAGAAGAAGATTATGAAGAAGTCCCCCACATCCAAAGAAGATTCAGTGTCTTGTTTTCCATGCCATTCTAATAAAGAAGAAACATTAGGCTTGGAAAGTATCAAGAATTTGGCTCAGAATTCATACAGTGGAAAGGATGATACCCCTAATTCAAGCTTTCAGGAAAAACTCAGAACATATCTACTTGACATTCCAGAATAAAGGGTTGCTATTATTTGTAGCCTATTCCAATCTATGCAGGTTGAGATCAATCGATTAGAAAGGGAAGCTGACAATATGGAAAAGGGGTTGGAAAGAAAAGTTATGGAAAGTGTGGAGCTCATCAAACGGGTGAATGTCTTTGAAGAAGAGGATAAAGTCAATAAGACTTTAAAAGAAAGGATCCATGCACTTGAAGATGAGCTGAAGAAGAGTAATGAAGTAAAGAATTTTTGTTTGGAAGAAACTTCCATTAAATTCAGGGAACATGACTCTTTGTTACAAAACAAAGTTAAGATGCATGAAGATGAGGTTGAAAGGTTGAAGAAGACTTGTGAAGAGAAGATGATCACAATTGAAGATCATAAGATCATCCTCAATATTGTGGGTCAATGATTGGAAGCTCAGTTGACCAAGATTGAGAACACACATATTGAGACTTCACAAAAGAATGAAATGAATGATGCTTGCACTCAATGTTCGTTGGAGGAGTCTAAAGATGAAATTCCTCTAACATGTGATAAGAAGATTATGACAACTCTTGATTATCCACATCAAGAATCAGTTGCGGCTGGTACTCAATGCTGACTAGAGGATTCTATTTTCAAAAGACCTTCTACATGTGATAAGAAGATCATGACTTCACTCTTTGATCTATCACAAGTAACTGAGAATGTGAAGGTATCATCCAAACAATCTTGTACTCATATTTCTAAATACACTCCTACAATCAGTGTAGGTTGGAAGAAAAGTTCTAAACAAGTATGGATGAGGAAAGGTGTGAAGAAAAAATCTACCACCATGGCTAGGGTGGATGGGAAGAAAAAGGAGGAAGTGGGTTCCTCAAATAGAGCACAAAAGATTAATCAGATGGCCCAACAACTTAATATAGAAGACACAAAGAAGAAAAGATTTGTGGGTCAATGTTGGTGCTGCAACAGATTTGGGAACTGTGCACTAGATTGTCTTTATAATCCCTTACATGGAAAAGCACAGAGAATGCCTATATCAAAGAGAAGGAAGCCAGAGAAAATGAAGCGACATCAGCAGGTCCAGAAGCATCTGTTTACTGCAAACAGATTTGGAATTCTTGATAACATCTGTGATGTATGCAACGACAGTGGTCACAATGCAGGCACATGTCCATATCAACATGCTTTCACTGTTGAAACGAAAAGAAGACCTCTGATGCCGTCAAAGAATGAAGAAGCTACCTTGGGGAGAAATCTGAAGAATGTGGTGAACACACATTTCCCCAAGAAGATCTCAAGTAGGGAAGCTGAGAAGACCCAGGATTTTAGATCCATGGAATTGAAGGGTCATTCATCCAAAATAAACACTAAGTGGGATGAATCTCGGATGAACCCATGTGGAAGACCTAAACCAGCTGAAAAAGTCCCAAATGACATATTGGTAATCTGGCCAGATGATTTGAAAAGAATAAGGAAACTTTCAGATGAGAAGTCCAAGGCTGGTGACAAAGGAAAAGGAAAACTTTCACATGATTAAGACACAGTGCAGGAGAGATTGCAAACAAATAGAAACACACGTGTCAAAGTTGTTCTGTGTGAGAGATGCAAGAAGTCTGGTCACATTGAAAATGGTTGCCTAACCTTAATACCAGAGTAAGAAACAGTCCTTAAGAGGAGTATGAATGTATAATTCATGATGGCTGCTAAGCAGAACAATTCTCCACACAAAGCAGAAGAGAATGTGAACAGAGCCATGCCACACCAACAGATGTCAGAACATATGTTCAAATGTGAAGGCATGAAGACTAGAGTGAACAGAGGAACTTGGTTGAGAAAAGAACCTCAACCAAGCAAGTCTTCTTGATGAAGCAAGAAGGAACCACCTTATTCCCGTAACCATTTGTGTATTGTATTTGTGCTAATAACGTTGGGAATTGAAGGTGAAGCATGCTCTCAAGGGGAGAACCAGAAAAGTAGTGAATGTTGTCAACTCTTGATAGCCAAGATGAAGAAGTTTCCATCCTCAGTAGATTATTCAATTGATATTCAAAGATTATGATGATGAAGGATCACTCTTGATGAAGATGATGAGGAGTGTTTCCAATTATGGGGAGAATAATGAAGAAGCTTCCATAATCACTATTTCAATCGATATCAACTCCAGCTGGACTCAAAAGCAGTTACTCTGTGAATTTATTGAAGAACACACCAATGGAGAAGGTATGTCATTTCTCAACCACTATCCCTTGGTTACTCAGATCAAAGATTATTTTACAAAGGGGGAGTAACTGAATTGATCACTGACATAAAGAGAATGGAAGTGCCCCAAGGTCACTTATCATGCCGATTTCACTTGAATGTTTTTGATCTATTTGTTGATGTGAGTGCAGGAGTTTCTGGTTGATTATTATCTATCATAGTTGATATTCTTCTACCTAGAATTAATGTGGTAAACCCTTGAAGACAAGATACATAAGTTATCATCTCATGTTGGTATCATGATCTGTGGATAATGGACAACCTTGTTGACTTAATATAATCCTCTTGTTTTCTACATCGAGCATTGCTCAAGTAGACATAGAGTGAAATGATTAATGAAACATTGCTTAAGAGTGGATTGATACCCTCCCAACCATGTGCTTTGTATTTCTTATCATCAAGGGGGAGAGAAAGTGAAATGAACGTTTGAAAAGAAAAGTTTATTGAATAGAAGATTCTCATTTTGACATTGACAAATTCATTTCAGAAGATGTATAAGGTATTGACAACAAAATATAAAGGGGGATATTGTTGGAACCACTTTGTGTATAGGTTTGTATTTGTTGTCAATAGATGTCAATGTAATATCAAAATGAAAGAGATCAAGATGTACTCCAATAAAATGGAGGAATGGAAGCTCACAATGAAGTAGATCATGAAGTACTCCAATGAAGTAGAGGAGTAGTGATTCATAAGATTTTTGTGCTGATCGTAAGTTCAAAGAACATGTGTCAAAGATGAAACATTGTTTACAACAATGAAGAATGTGAGGGGTAATCCATCCAAGGATGATTAAAGAAGGTTGGTGTTTTTGGATGAAGACCATGCAATTCCTCCTTATTGTATAAGAACCATGTGCTTTGATGATGACCATGCAATTCATCATTATTGCATGAGAACAATGGGTTTTGATGAAGACCATGAAATTACTCATGATTGCATGAGAACCATGCTAGAGACTTCTTGACGGATTGAATCACATGGTTTGCATGAAGTTGAACATGACGGTTGATGAAGGAGGCAATGTTCTGATGAGTTGACTTATGAAATGGCCATGCACATCACATTGTCATAGAGGATGATGGTTCTAAAGTTGTTCCTTCAAAGAATACATATAAAAATAGTGGAGTTTGTGATAAAAGCAAAAGAGTTGCTGAAGGATACAGATCACCAAGAAGAAGTGTTGTTGAGGTGATCGTGCTTGTCAACAAAGCAAACAAACTACATAAAAATTTGTTGACAAAGGAGATTCCATGGTGACATGTCGAGTTCAAGAGTTGTGGTCAACGATCTATGTTTGATTCAAGAACATCGACAGAGGAATGGATGATCTGGAGGCGGTACAAAAAGTGCAGATACAAGGTGGCGTCGTTTTCCAGTGTTTCCCAAATTTCAGGGCCGCAAAATCAACAAATTTAAAAGATTGATTTTGTCAAAGGGACTTGCGCGCCATACTCTTGGAAGATAGGAAACTTGTGTGCCATATGTTTTGGAGGATCAGAGCATCAATATATGGAAAAGGGATAAGGGTCGCGCAAGTTTTGGTGAGGTCGCGCAGGTGAATTATGTGTCGGGAAGAGACTTGCGCTCCGACGCCTTGAATGCATTATAACTTGCGCGCATATGGTTTTTCGGGATCAGAAGATCCAAATTTGGAAAAGGCAAGATGTTCGCGCATGAATGGATGTTGATCGTGCAAGTGCCTAGTAGGGGCCGAGACTTGCGCGTTGATGGATGACTTGCGCGTTGCCGCGCAGGGGGTCCAGTTTGCCTATAAATACTGGACCGCCCCTCCTCATTTCATACGGAGCTCATGACTTTGAGATTTTTCGAGCTCTCGTCGCGCAGGTGGTTGAACCGCGCAAGTGGTAGTTGGGTCACGCAAGTAGAGGTTGCGCGGCGACTGATGGATGAGCGCCCCAGGTGATTTGGGCAAGGAAGGAAGTGAGTCGCGTAGGTTTGAAGTTCAAGAAGGCAGAGTCGCGCAGGTGCTTTGGAGACACTTGCGCGCCAGGTTATACTTGCGCGCCTAAGACTTGCGTGCCATATAGAGACTTGCGTGCCGGGCTTGAGAAGGAGAGCCAAATATTGTTGAAGCATGCCTGCCTTTCTGGAGCTGCACGTGAACTGAATGATTGTCTGAAACTTTCGGTGGAAAGTAAGATTGAAGAAGAAATCTAAATGATACACGCATGATCTCATGCATACATGTTGAATTGATTCTGACAAATGCCGAGTAAGCTGATCATCATTTATTGATCAATCACATAAGTGATTGTGATTCAGGAAAACGAAGACAAGGGGATCTAGTGCATTCAGTCATTGCACTAAAGAAGAATGATTGAACAATAAAGAGCATCAACTCTGAACCCTGATGCAATAAAAGTCTCATGCTGAATAGGAGACAAAGAACATCAATTCACATTCATTGAAGAGACCTTCACGTCTATAAACTGAGTGAGACTTCACCAACGGCAATGAGCTAGGGGGAGTCAACGGGAGTGGCCCGAGGGATGCAGTGAGCTATCCCTGAACAATTGTAAATGCAGTGAGCCTGGGACAGAGTGTCTGTACCTGAACATTTGTAATCCGCAGCTTGTGAATCATAGTGGATTTATGTACGACCGAAAACCTGTCGACGTATGCTCCTTGGACGTAGCCCTTAGTGGTGAACCAAGTAAAAATAGTTGTGTCATATCTCTGCATGTGAATGTTTAATTGTTGATCATAACCATAATACAGGTTTAAGTAGTTCCTACCAACGTGGGAACAAGATCCACAACTAAAAGACGAAAAAGTTTCCACCCTAATTCACCCCTCCCCTCTCAGGGTGTCCCAGGGTCCTACAGTTACTTCGTGATTGTATCTTTCCTTTGTGGTTTATCCTTTTTGGAATTTAAGAGACCTTCGGGGGTCTCGGGGTCCCTACTGAGTAGCTTATACTCACCCCTGCACGGGCTATGCGAGCACTACGTTGTGTTGGTTGCAGATGACGGATAGCGCTGATCGTGGTGGAGGCTTGTGGAGCAGGACGGAACCTGGAGGTGGACCACTGGGCGGGACGTACTCGGAGCGGTCGGCTGGACTCGAGGAGCAGTGGAGGATTTCTGTACCCACACTTCAGGTGGGACTTCCAGTGGACGGCTCGACGTTGCGGCTTTACTTTTCAGTTTATGCTTTCCCTTTTTAAGTTGTACTTTACTTTCAGTTTGGGTTTGTATTCTGGCCCACTTACTTTCCGCCCTTACTGTTGTACCAGTTTTTCCTTAGTGTTTACTTTTTTTCCGCTTGTTTACTCTGTGGTGCTTGTTTACTTTACAATGGAAATGCCTTCCCTTTACCGGGATTTACACCATGGTTCTAGTCGCCAGCCCCTGGCCTATGGAAGGCGGGCCTGGGGTAGTCACGGCACGGGCCCTGAGGACGGGTCGTGACAAATTGGTATTAGAGGTGTTCGGTTCTACCGCAGACTCTGATCATTATTCTATGTGAAGCAATAGTGTTAAGAGTATTGATTGTGGTTATTAGTCCAGGGAGCCCAGTGTTGGTGCAGCGGCCAACGTATCCGTACACCAAGACCTTGACTTCTGATTTCCGACGCAATGCACGAAAACATTGATTGCATGTGTGTTTCATGTTTTCTTTGTGATTACATTGTATCAGCTTACCAGGTATACTGTTCTGACCGTGGAGCACCTGTTTCCTTTTCAGGATGGCCCCACGACGGCAGCCATCTAGGGTTCCGAGAGTCGAGCATGACGACAACCCACCGAGCGATGAGGCCTTGGTGCAGGGCCCTTTTTCAGTAGTGGCACCAGCAGTAGCTCTATCCGCTGAGCCACCGATGCTTCCAACACCAGCCGCTGACGATGCACGTTGCCTCAGTCCACTGCATGACTTCTAGCGCCAGCGACCGCCCAGGATCTGCGGGGAGACGGACCCCAAGGCAGCCGCGGACTGGATGGAGGCCATGGTACGAGTTTTCAGGCTAGTGAGGACACCAGCAGACCTCATTGTGATCCTTGCAGCGAGCCTACTGCACGCAGCAGCGGGCCGTTGGTGGAGCTTGGTGCTCTAGGTTCACGATGAGGCATCTCTTCTCTGGATAGACTTTGCGAGCCTCTTTTGCTCAGAGTTCATCCCAGCCACCCTCCGTGCGGTGCGCATCGATGAGCTTCTTCAACTGCGGCATGGCAACTTGACGGTCGCCCAGTACTCGGCGAGATTTACCGATCTCTCACGCTACTCGACCGACATAGTACGGGACCCATTCTTCCGGGCCCGGACCTTTGATCCGGGATTGAGACACGAGATCAGGGCATCGCTGATCTCCCTCAGCATTCCGACTCAGGCAGGAGTACTGGAGCGAGCCAATCTGATCGAGAGCTTTCTTGCTGAGTCCACAGCGAGACCTACCGCAGGGCGGCAGGTAGAGGAGTCTTCGGCAGTAGGTAGCCGACAGATGACTCATGGGTCTAGGCAGACCAGACCTTCCGGCATACAGCCTCAGGACACTGGCTCAGCAGTGAGGGGCACACAGCGCGGAGCCAGTCGTTCGAGAGGCAGGCAGTGCTACGCATGCGGCGGGCAGGGCAAAATGGCTCGTGACAGCCCAACCCGCCATGCCGAGGAGCAGAAAATGGTGGAGGGGCCACCCAGGAAGAGGCATAGGGTCGACCGTGGTGGTCCGAAGGGAGGAGACAGATGAGGCTGAGGAGCTGGCCGAGCAGCAGCGGGTGGTTGACGCTTTGAGGCTCTACCACCACCACCACTATGAGGTCCACCCCGACCACAGGGAGCTGGCGGGCAGAGACAGGCACATCTCCAGGCAGCGGAGGCCTATGACCACGGCGCGCCCGAGATGATTCGAGGTAAGATCTATGTCTATTCCACCCTTGATGAAGTTCTTATAGACACATGAGCGAGTCACTCTTTCATAGCCGCTGCCCTTGTTCAGAGCTCGGAGATTCCGACAGAGCCGTTGGCTCGATCCTTACGGCTAGAGACTCCTACAGGAGCAGACTCGACGATTAAGCACTGGTTCCGGTGGTGTGAGCTTACTCTAGGTGGTGAGAGCATCGGCTGGGATCTTCTTGTAGCAGCGTCGAGGCCTTAAGATGTCATCTTGGGCATGGGTTGGTTATCTACAGTCCCTGCACATATTGACTGTATTAGGCGCAAGGTGCGATGTGTATGCACCGACGGGAGCAGGTTCACCTTCACCGGTGAGAAGGGAGCCTTCGCAGCACAGGATGGACTTCCGCAGAGGAGAGGAAAACCCATCACTCATCAGTTGGCTAGCCTCATCCTAGTAGTAGTTGACGTGCAGAGTCCTAGTTTTCCTGCAGTGGTGGAGCAGTACGCAGAAATCTTTCCTGATGACGTTCCAGGGCTACCTCCTCACAGAGAGGTAGACTTTTATATCAACCTGTACCCCGGGACAACCCAGATCTCGACTCCAGCATACCGGATGGCCCCCGCGGAGCTTCGAGAGCTACGGGTACAATTGGAGTACTTGCAGGGCAAGGGATTTATCCGACCCAGTGTTTCACCCTAGGCTTCCCTGATATTGTTCGCCAAGAAGGTGGACGGAAGCTTGAGACTTTGTGTCGACTATCATCGCCTGAACCAGGAGACAGTGAGGAAAAAGTATCTGCTACCGAGGATTGATGACCTCTTCGATCAGCTCAAGGGAGCACAGTGGTTTTCGAAGACAGACCTGAGGTCAGGCTATTATCAGCTCAGAGTTCGGGATGAGGATGTGCAGAAGACGGCCTTCAGATGTTGGTATGGCCACTTTGAGTTCTTGGTTATGCCTTTCGGTGTAACCAATGATCCAGCAGTGTTCATTGGCCTTATGAACAGGATCTTTCAGCCATACCTCGATCAAATTTTCGTAGTCTTCATCGATGACATTTTGATTTACTCGACGACTGAGGAGGAGCACGCCTACAACTTGTGGGTTGTACTAGACACACTCCAAGAGCACAAGCTTTATGGAAAGCTCTCGAAGTGTCAGTTCTGGATATGTGAGGTCCACTTCTTGGGACACGTCATTTCTGAGGCCGAAGTTGGGGTGGATCCCACAACGGTCGAGGAAGTGCTATCTTTGGAGCCACCAAAGAGCATAACGGAGGTGAGGAGTTTCATGGGACTAGCTGGATACTATCATAGATTTTTTCGAGACTTCTCTAGTGTTGTGGCACCACTCTCAACTTTGACGAAGAAGGGGAAACCCTTTTTCTGGTCAGACAGATGTCAGCAGAGCATCTAAGAGCTGAGACATAGATTGAACAGTGCACCTATCTTGAGTTTTCCTAAGGAGGGAGTAGGGTACGTAGTCAACTGCGACACATCAGTGACTGGGCTCAGATGTTTCCTGATGTAGGAGCGGGCCGTGATCGCCTATGGATCACGTCAGTTGAGGCAGCATGAGCAGAACTACGCTACCCGTGACCTAGAGTTAGCAGTAGTGGTCTTCGCTCTGAAGACATGGCGACACTATCTGATGGGCGAGCGCTTTACAGTCTTTTCTGACCACCAGAGTCTTAGGTACATCTTCTTGCCGAAGGACCTGAACCTGAGACAGCGGCGATGGCTCGAGTTCCTCCAGGACTATGACTTTGAGATAGTCTATACTCCTGAGAAGGGGAACGTGGTAGCTGTTTCTCTCAGCAGGAGGACGAGCATTAAGGTACATTAGGAGGCGACAGAGCAGCTAGCCGCTTTGCAGATATCCTTCGTGGATAGAGATGGAGAAGCCTTCCTTCATTCTCTCACAGTCACTCCTCCACTACTGCAGCGGTTCAGGGAGGCATAGCGTGGGGACGCCGATTGTGAGACGCGGTGTGCACAGTTCTCCTCAGGACAAGAACTTGATGGCTTCTCCATTGGAGCAGAGCACAACATCCTTTTCAGAGGACTTACCTTGGTACCAGTCGCTTTATGGGAGGAAGTTCTGAGAGAGTTTCACACTTCTCGCTTAGCGGTACATCCTGGAGTGGCGAAGATGTACCAGGATCTCAGACGACCACACTGGTGGCCAGGCATGAAGAAGGCTGTGGCAGAGTTTATATAACGATGCCTCACCTGCCAGCAGGTGAAGGCAGAGAATCAGGTACCAGTAGGCTTGGTACAACCCTTGGAGGTCCCGGAGTGTAAGTGGGACGGGATATCTATGGACTTCGTGACTGGACTTCCACGCACTTTCAAAGGTCACGAATCCATTTGGGTGATTGTCGATCGACTCGCCAAGTCGGCTCACTTCCTACCCATTAGGGAGCAGGGCTCAGTGGAGAACTTGGGGCGTCTCTATGTTTAGGAGATTTTACGGCTTCATGGTGCGCCATCATCTATCATCTCTGATCGAGATGCTCGCTTTACTTCCTGGATTTGGAAGGGGTTACAGGAGGCGTTCGGGACACAACTACGTCTGAGCACCGGTTTTCACCCTCCAACGGATGGTCAGACAGAGAGCACCATTCAGACTCTCGAGGACATGCTCTGTGCATGTGTCATCGACTTTGGTCGCAACTGGGAGGACCACCTACCCTTGGTGGAGTTTGCGTAAAACAACAGCTACCACTCCACCACCGGGATGACACTATAAGAGGCGTTGTACGAAAGACCTTGAAGATCTCCTTTGTGCTAGACAGACCCCGGGGAGTCAGCACTTGCATGACCAGAGATGGTCTGGGCCAAGACAGATAAGGTCCAGGTCATCCAGGAGCAGATGAGGACAGCTCAGAGTAGGTAGAAGTCTTATGCTGACAGGATGCGGAGTCCACTAGAGTTCGAGGATAGCGACCACCTCTTCTTGCGTGTCTCACCTCGACGTGGATTACAGAGATTTGGTCGAGGCGGCAAGTTGTCTCCATGCTTAATCGGACATTTCCAGGTCCTCAGCAGGATCGGTGAAGTGGCTTATCACCTAGCTCTAATACCTCAGTTGCACTGGGTGCACGTCGTCTTCCACGTATCTTAGCTGAGGAGATACGTGAACGACCCGACGCACATCATTGACCATGGGGAGCTAGACGTTGATGATGGGGAAACTTTTGCGGAGGTCCCAATGGAGAACGAGGATCGACAGGAGCGGGTCCTACGTGGATGGTCAATTCCTCTAGTGCGCATCAGATGGCATCACGGGAACCTCCAGGAGAGCACTTGGTAGAGGGAGGCTCAGATGCATGCTCAGTACCCACATTTGATCCCCTAGTTTATGATGGATATTTATGGGGATGTAAAGCCTTGAGGTGGGAGTGATGTAAAGACCCGTAAATATCAAGGAAATTTTTTTCTTATATTTCTATGGAATCTTACAAGGAAGCAGTTTTTGACGGAACCTGATTCCGAGGCCTAGTGTGCCCGGAATCATTTTTCGAAGTTTGGCTTGGGTACATTCATTGAACGGACGAGCAGGTTTTTCTAACATTTGAACCGGTGCTTGGAATCGAATTCTGAGGGCACTGATGGAATCAAAGTGCCGGTTTTTGCTAAGAAACGCCTCTTCTGGAGTTGCATTTGCTCGGGTGTGGTTTTTAATTTTTGGGCTTAAAGTTAAGAAATGAAATAATTAGTACAACAAAATCTATTTTATTTCACCTAATGCCACTTAAAATCCACTTTAAGCTGTTTAAGCTGAGTTGAAGAAGATATGGTAGAACCTGAATTATCCTACCCTCCTGGTAGGATATTTGTGAGGTGGGGCCCGCACGAGCCCCACCATTTCTTTTCCGCTAAGTAACGCACCCGCGAAAAGACGTCATTATAAAAGTCAACTGACGCGTTTTCTTAAATTCTTAGCTCACCAATTAATTGGGCGGTTAACTTCTTTAAATTAATTCTATGAATTAATTTAATCGTTTCTTAACCTGTTTACAATCTGTTGGTGTAATAATAAAATAAGACCAATGCACGAATTCTTGAGGATTTCTCGTTGATAGGCTTTTGACAAATTTTGTGCCTTCATCCTCCTTCGTGAAGAACGTGAAGAACGCGACGAACGCGAAGAACGCCATCACCCACGGAGATTGACGACGCTTCTTCTCAGACGTTCTTCACCGCATCGATCTCCTATTACCAACTGCTTGAGGTAGGAGATTTAGGGTTTCTAATTTTAAATCTTCATTGTTGTTTATAACAACATCATGGATTTATTTAATATAATTAAATATGCATGTTCTTGAACCTCGGAGTTCGACGACGCGACGCCCTTCCATGACGCGACGGTCCCCTCCTTTCGTGACAATCAATTCTGTGAAGAACGCACGTGTGATGACTTGACGAGTTTGGGGTTTTGTTTGTGAAATGAATTGATTTCCGTGGTTGTTTCCTCCTAAAAACAAAGAACCTGAATCAAGAGCAATTTTAATTTTTTAAAATTATATATTTTTTTGTTTTCCCATGTGTGGATTATTTTCTTCCCGATTTTTATCACCTAAATCGGAGGGTGCTGGCCAAACAAACACGGCCCGACAACCCTCCGCAGTTCTTCGTTGATGCGCGGATTGGTGGGTGACGATAAAACATGCCGTAGGGCTGATTCGTTGATTCCGCAGTGAAGAACGGGACCCAGGAGGAGCTACGGCGTAGACGAGAGTGGAATCGGACCACCAGAGAAACTCTGGTGGCCCGCGGAAACCACCGGCAGCACCAGTGACCGGAGGCAGCAGCGCCCCGGGGCGCCGCCGGACAGAGCCGTCGCGGCTGAAGGCGCGGCGGCGGCGGCACCAGCAGACCTACAGCCGCACGGGTCCGGCACACACGGGATGCGGAAATGCTGCGTTCGCTGACCAATGGCGTCCCCCGCGGGGGGGGGGGGGGGGGTGATGTTCACAGGCGGGGGCAGCGCGCCCCCGCCCCCGGACTCTGCTCGCTCGGTCGCTCAGCCGAGCCGAGCCGGGCCGAGCCGACCCGCGGGCCGGGTCGCGCCCAACCGGGTCGGTCCGGGCCCGGACCCCCCATCTTCGGACCGTTTTCGGTCTTTTTCCCTATCATGAGCTACGGGCCACCGAACGGCGCGCCGTCAGCGGCCATGCAATCCTTGGAGCGAGACAGTAGTTTTGGTATATCACACTCAAGGTTTCGGAATATTTTGGGTTCGTCCGGGTTGGTTCGTACACAAAACCAACCGGGCCCTCGGAGCGGAAACACACATATCTTGAGCTTCAGACGTCCGATTGACGTGCCGTCGACATTGTTGAATTCCTCAAAGTGAGACGGATCTTTCGGCTTACTCCGCCTGAGGTTTGGACGCAGGTGGAGTACGGTTGGGTTGGTTTTTCCATAAAAACCAACTGGGCCCCTAGGACGAAAACGCCAATAACTCTCAGACCGGGCGTCCGATTGACGTGACGCCTATGACGTTGAGTTCCTGTTGACGATATGGAACTTTTGGATACATCAACTCTGGGCTATGTGTCAGTTGATGTATCAGCCTCTCGACTCATGGAGCGGACCCTCCCAAACGAGCTTGCTGTGTGCGGGAACCCTAGAGCTGGATGCGACTGATACTGTGACGATGATGACTATGCAGAGATCTTAAGTGGATTCGATGGCGATAACTACAGCACTCAGCGATCCTTTGTGGGTCAGTGCTACTGATCCTGTGTGGGTCCTATCTTCTGTGGGTCAGCGCTCATCGGTTCTGTGTGGGCCAGCGCCTACAGGTCCTGCGTGGGCCCGATCCTGTGTGGGTCTTTGCGGGGGTTAGTACCTATCGATCCATTGTGGGTCCGACGACTTAGATGGATCAGTGATCATCTCTATCGTCATTTGAAGAAGTATACCTGTGTGAGCTGAAACTCCATTTTAATTTCCTTTGTGGATTGTGTTGAGCTATCCTGTGTAGATTTTACGTTTTGCTTTACTGTGTGGACTGGGTTGTACTTGAGCTCAGATGTTGGAGCCGAGTGAAAATTGAGGACTTAGGTATTTGTATGGGAATATACCTAAGTAGTGTCGGATGTTACTTCGAGATTGTATCTTTACTTTTTGTTTTATCCTTTGTGGATTTTCGGAGACCTTCGGGGGTCTCGGGGTCCTTACTGAGTATCTTATACTCACCCCTACACGGGCTATGCCCGCACTACGTTCTGTTGGTTCTAGACGACGGACAACGCTGATCGTGGTGGAGGCTTACGGAGCAGGGCGGTACCTGGAGGTGGACCACTGGGCAGGACATACTCGGAGTAGTCGGCTGGACCCGAGGAGCAGTGGAGGCTTTCTGTACCCACCCTTCATGTGGGACTTCCAGTGGAGGGCTCGACGTTGCGGCTTTACTTTTTAGATGTTGTTTTCCCTTTTTGAGTTGTACTTTACGTTCAGTTTGGGTTTGTATTCTGGACCACTTAATTTCCGCACTTACTGTTGTACCAGTTTTTACTTAGTGTTTACTTTTTTTCCGCTAGCTTATTCTGTGGTGCTTGTTTACATTACAATGGCAATGCCTTCCCTTTACCAGGATTTACGCCTTGGTGCTAGTCACCATCCCCTGGCCTATAGAAGGCGGGATTGGGGTAGTCACGGAACGGGCCCCGAGGAAGGGTCGCGACATTCCATGTTTTATGTCATTGCTCATGCTTTTGATATTTAGACATCATGTTCATGTTTTTAAGTTCAAATGTATATAATTTTTTTTATCCATGCTTACCCTTACTGAACATTTGAGCTCACCCTTTATATGTTTTCTTTTCCCCAGGATATAAAGAAATGTTTTAGGTAAGAAATCAAAATGGGAAGATCTTTATTGGAGATATTGATGATCTTTCACCACGATTAGAAGATTATTTTTCTGAGTTTCCAAAGACACTAAACTATTAAGGTCCTTGTGTGTCTATTTTTGTTTTTTATTAAGTATTCTGCAAATGTAATGTAATGTCCATGTACGTCATGATTAGGGTCTCTACACATCCTTCTTAGAGGATATTAGCCGTCAGAGAATGAAAATGTCTAAAAATGAAAAGATGTCTTCTGAAAAAAGTGAATTTAGGGGTTTTTGGATAATGCACCCAACTAATGTCCGAACTAAAATTTGAAAAATCAGAAAAGCAGTTACATGAATTTCAATAATAGAAATTCAAGAATATCCCCAGATTAAAGGGCTGGGGGTTCATTTAATTCATCCATCAAATTCATTAAATAATGTTGACAGATTTGAAGAAGAAGAACAGGAACAACCCCAGCCTGCAAGGCGGGGGGCTTTTTCACATCTGCAATCCTCTACTCAATGGAAGTCAGTTTTCACCCAATTAGGGATGAATCCCCAAAGAAAGTGTACAAATGAACAATCCAAATATTTCCTTCAGGTTATTATTCGATAAACAGTTTATGGTAATTTATCATATAGAAGAACATGATCTCATGGAAGACACAGAGGGAGATGATATAACAAAAATACTGACTGAATGCCATCGATGCATTATGTGTCAGTGAATGTGATTAACACCACTGTAGAAGATATTACAAAAAATGTGTCCAGTTTTGGGGAATTATAAGACGAAGTTCTTGTACTTAATATGGTACACACTAAGGAAAATGAAGATGGTGTGTGTACCTGAAATCACAGGCTTACCCATAATCTAGGTATGCCATCAAATAACCAACTCACACCCCTCTGAAAGGCATCTAACAAGGGGAAAAGAAAAAATCAGATTGCATCTCACTTTTCCTCTTGAGAAGTTCAATATATTTTGATTGAAGAGAGTTTTTAATACCAGGAAGAGTAAATGAATTAGTTGGAAAGACTCAATATAGAGTTACATGAAGCATTATTTCTACTAGATGTACTCCCTAGGTAGTTACTCAACCTTCAAGTCTTGTAGGAGCTCCACAACAAGTAGGCTTTTCAGTAACTACAGATGCAAATAATGAATTCTCTCTATTGGGTACACAATCAAGGCTGGATTAGATACATCTTGATAGGCAGGTTCCAGTGGGTTATCCGAGGAAAATATCAACACCACCATCAGTGGTTTTTCCGGTCATTTCACCAGTTGAAGCTCCAGTTGCAATAACTGCAAAGGTTGCAACTCATCTCGATGTTCCCCAAATGCTTATGAACACAATTAATTAATTAATGATTTGATTGGAAGGTATGGAGGAACGATGTGCACTGATTCAGCTAGTATTAAGAGCTTATCCGGAATGGGTGGATGCAATTCCCCCCCCCCCCAAAATTTTTTTTTTAATACCACATTCCCAATCATTAATGCTTAGGGAGATCTAGAACAACACTTAACACATTTAGTTTTTCATTGTGATCCCATGATGGAACTTCTCAACAACAAGATGTTTTGAATCTTAGGTGTTTTGTGAAGTCATTACATGGACCATATTTTGTCTGGTACACAATTTTACAATGTCGATCAATTACATGATGGGAAGATCTCCATCAAAAATTCCATTTTCAATTTGTCTCAATGCAACCAAAGACAACAGTTTTTGATCTTATTAATTTTAAAAAATGGGAGAATGAAAGGGATTCAGATTTCATTACACGATATAAAGGATTAAAATATTCTTGAAGTCTAGCACTCACTCAAGAATAATTTCTACCATTTTGGGTAGAAGTTTTGTGTGATGAGTTACGCACACCATTGATCCTTGTGGAACACACATGAGGGTTTCAAGACCTAACTTTAATTTCTCAACAAATAAAAGACTATATTATAGAAACTAAGGCTAAAACTTGTGTAATTGAATCATCTCAAGGGAGAAGGATAGGAAAATCAGAAGCTGCTATAGTTACTCTCAAACAGGAACCTATACGTGCTTCTACTTCAGGACCTTTATCATACAAAAGTGTTATTTCTTATAAACATCAGTAGAAACAACCACCTCATCAAGATGATAAAGAGATAAAATGAGGAAACATTTTGAGTAATTAAAGAATAAATTTAAATCTTTCTGGAATGAAAACGTTCTAGGTTACATCATCTCAACCATGGAAAAGTAATTGGTTCAGTTAACAAGGCCTAAGAAACCAAATAAATAAAATGATGATCATCTAAATTATTGCCCCTTTAATAAAATGTTAGGGTATCACATCCAAGATTGTTTTGTTTTCAAGGACCACCTGCAATATATGGTAGAATATGTACAAGTGAAACTAAAAAGTTCATAATCTCAAGTGGCATGTGTTACTGCTACTGATCCAGAGAAGAAGGTGAATTTATGGAATTCAAAAGTAAAAATCTGCAGAAATATGATGTTTGGTTGATCAGGAAAATGATTAACTGGACACATGATATTTCACGAACATAGTTGAGACAACCAATTGTGTCTTATGACACTTCCTACACAGTAAAACTAGCTTCATCAAAAGTTCGATCCTCAATGAAATGAGATGGTCATAAGGATAAAGAGTAGTAAGAAGAAGATGAGATCACGTTAAGGCCAAAGTAATCCTTGACCATGGAAGAATTCATGCCATATATTTCAAAAGTATGGGCACCACACTTACATACAGAGCTACTAGAATTATCCTGTCAAGAAGGTTGTTCATTAGATGAAGAGTTCGTCTTTGGTTACATTAATGTTATCCACATAACTAATTATTATACTGGTGGTGATTTTGATTATAATGATATTGAGTTAGTTGTACATAATTTGGGAACTAGAGTAAGAGGCCAAGGTCGAGGATACATGGGAAGACATGAGAATTCAAGAATCCTCCATTTTAACTTTACCCAAGCTCGAACCATATATGTAGTAGAAACTCGTGGAAGAGGCCTTCTATGGGCTCAAGAGGAACAATGAGATTCTTCCATGAAAGACAGTTTTGGTCCTGACACAATTATCTTTCAAGACCATTTTGAAGTCACACCATCTTCTTCTTAGAAATTCAATTGACCTATTCAGTCTATCTTTCTAAATCTAGGAGTATTTCTAGATTTTATACTGACACAGAGTACATCTAAATCAGAAGCATCAACATCCAAAGCACCTAAAAAACAAATCTTCATGCAGGGAAACACAGACTATTGGGCCAAAAGTATAATGTCTTGAAATAGTTAAACCATTGACCAGCCATGTTATCAACTCTGGATGCTTTGAATCTATCAAAATATCATCGAGAATCACTTATTTAGGCTTTGTCAAATCCTCTAGAGTTTGAAAACGAAGTTTCTGTTGTTGGTATTTACCATATAGAGAATGATCTGGCAGAATTTCATGCAGTAATATATCTTACAAATGAGGTTGAAGAGGATTTTTTACTTGGAAATATCAGACCTTTGTATTTATCTAGAATGATCAATGACATAGACATCTGATGAGCCTTCATTGATATCGACACTGCAGTTGACCCCATTTTTATTTTTACACATTGTAGATTGGGCCCGACTAATTTTGAATTATCTCCTTTGACTTTAATGTTCCATTATTATGATATGAATGAGAAAAAACCTCTTGTAGATATTACAATCAGAACATATTTTGGAGATCTTATGTCTAATTCAGATTTAGTGGATGTTCGTTAGAACACAGCCTTCAATATTTTTCTTGGAAGGCCTTGGATTAATCAACATGCAGCCATACCTTCATCATAACACTGATGTCTTAAGTACTGTGTCAATGGTCAAATCGGGACATTGTATGGTGACAAGGCTTCATTCAGATAAAGTGTATCTCAATACATTGAGGAAGAGTTTTATCACACAAAAGGAACGAAGTCCATGAGAAAAGAAATATCCATAGTTAATGCACCGAATGGATTGATTTGGGAAGTGTAGTATGGACATTATTATTGGGCTAGAGAAATCTTCCACCACTTTTGCAGGCCATTTGGGATACGACTGATTTGGAGGGATGGCAACATCAGGAGGGACCATGTTTGCATGGGATCGCCGAGTGTCCTGCATGGGGATGGTGGTTATTGTTGTGGCTTGAATGAGGTGATCATATTTCATTATGTCCTTTTATATTTTGTGTTTTTTGGGTGTTTTGTTGGACTCTTGGGTTTCTCACTTTCCCTATAAATGTGTTTTCATTAATAAAAAATAATTTTCAGTCACTAAGAAATAAAAAGAAGCCTAAATGGAGATGTTTTCATTTCTTCTGCTAAACTATAGCAATAATCTATGTCATCAATCAGATTATAATAAATTGAATCAATTTTATATGAAGGAAAATATTTTGATTCTCAATCCATCATTCACTCTTTATTACCACGGGAAAACCTTTCGTCATCAATAGGGTCAGATATGGTTGCCTCTTCTTCAGAATATTCAAATACTGATTCACCCTCTAACTCTGGGTTTTTTTCCTCATCATCTACTATGAAAGTGGAAAAAATAGAAAATCATAATTAAGAATAATAGGAGTATCTTGGTGATTCTCCCCCATCATTTGAGGAAGGTGTCTCTACCAAAGTGGATGATTTCAATGAAATAAATCTGGGTACAGAAGAAGATTCACGTCCCACTCTAATTAGTGCATCCTTGACCACTGAAGAGAAAGAGGTGTATACATAATTTCTAAAGAACCATAGATATATATTTTCATGGAGTTATAAAAAAAATCTAGGACATAATCATGATGTAGATAATCATCATTTTGGTTTTCTTGAATAACATCGTGGATTCAAGCAAGCATCTAGAAGAACGCACCCAACTCATGCCTCTAAAATTGAGGATGAACATGAAAGGAATATAATGTATAACATTGTTAGGGAAGTTCGATATCATAAATGGATGGAATAATTGTCCTAGTGAAAAATATGTATGGGAAAATTAGAGTTTGGGTTAATTTCAGATATCTTAATCGACATTGTCCAAATGATGATTTTCCAGTTCAGATTACAGACCTTTTAATTGACGAAATGGCTGGTTATGAAGCCCTTTATTTCATGGATGGATACAATGGGTATAATAAAATCCATATAGACCTAGATTATGAAGAATATATAAACTTTATATCCCCTCAACATGTGTTTTCATATTGGTTAATACCCTTTGGTTTAAATAACGCAGACACAACATACCAACGTGCCATGCACCATATCTTCAGACCCTTCATAAGGAAATTTATTTAATGTTATGTGGATGATTTGGTGGTCAAATCCAGACAACGTTCCAATAAGATATTTAATTTTGATACCATATTCCATATACATTGGAAACACTACTTGAAGTTAAACCCGTTGAATTGTTCTTTTGGGGTAACCTTAGGAAGGTTCCTTGGCTTCATTGTATGCCATTTTGGTATCAAAGTTAATTTTGAGAACAAATTCAATCCTTGATATATCACCTTATATAAATATGAATTAATTAAGGGGACTCCAAGGTCACATGGATTATATTCAGTGCTATATTTCCAATTTTGAAGCCAAGTGTTTTCCATTCACTGGATTAATGAAAAATGGAGTCACAGACCAATGGACCAAAGACTTCCAAGAAGCATTTGATACGATCATGAAATATCTTTTTAGTCCATTAGTACTAATTCCACATATTTAAGGAAGACCACTTATCCTCTATGTGATAGCTTTAGGGTGATCACTGGGTGCCTTCTTTGCCCAAAAGAACGATGCTTGGAATGAAAATAGTCTTTACTATCTCAGTCAAACTATGCTAGATGAAAAAACTCGATACTCAATTATGGAAATGTTTTTCCTAGCATTAATATTTTGTGTTCAAAAAATTATGTAACTACATGAATCATCATAAGGCCTAATTGGTATCTCGTAATAACCCACTTAAATTTATCCTCAGTCATATTATGCAAACAGGGTGGTTGGCACAGTGGGAAGTTTTTTTGCAATAGTTTGATATTCAGTTTCTACCTCAAAAGGCAATAAAAGGCCAAGATTTGGATGACTTTCATACTGAGCATCTATTTTTAGAAGATAGATCATTAAATATTGAGCTCATTGATGAAGAGGTATTCTATGTCCATGATAACTCCCAAACATGGGAAAAGTAATTTTATGGTGCCTTAAGATGTCTAATAGAGATTACAATGGAAAACCCTAAACTCAACAATGTTGGGTTAGGAATTGTCCTTATTTACCCAGAAAAATAAGTGTTTCCTTATTCCTTATAATTTCCAGAAGTTGGAACCAACAATGAGGTGGAGTACCAAGTTCTCATTGCAGGTTTGGAATTAGCACTTCAGGTGCAAGTGAAACACTTAAAAGTGAGTGGTTATTCAGAATTGGTAATCCAGAAAGCTAATAGACCATATTATATCAGAAAAGGATAATTAATTCATTTTTTTCATTATGTCATAGGGTTAATGGATAAAGTTTCCTCAGTTCTATCATTGTCTTATGCATGTGATCAATAAAGGCTCATGTATATACACTGGATAATGTAGCCACAGTCTTGGAAGATCCAATTCAGGATGAGAAAATCATTATCATAGCACATCATCATGTGTCTTAAACATTTTTTCAAACTATAATTGATGAAATTAATGAAATTATCCCAGTCTCTTAGCCATATGGTCATACCATGTAATGGAGAACTACCATCATGGTATATCTTCAAAATGGAGTAATTTCTCCAAATGGGGATGAGAAAGAATAGATCCGGTGACGAGTGGCCAATTTTACACTCTATGATAGTCCAGACCACCAAAATATCCTCTATAAGTGGGGATTTTATGGAATTATCTTCACATGTATTATTGGTGAAGAGACTACAGCTGTCATGAAAGAAGTGCATTCAGGAGCTTATGATGCCCACCAGTATGGGAAAAGATCTGAAGTCCTAGATACATTTTTCCTTCAATGATACAGGATTGAAAAAATATCTCTACGAAATTTCATCCATTCCATGTGCATTCCAACTTCATTTATCAACCCCCATAGTTTCTACATATAGCTAAATACTCATTTCCATTTTCCAAATTGGGAATAGATGTAATAGGGCATTATCATCCAGCCATAGCTAAGCAGTTCCTGTATATTATTACTATTACTAAATTCCTTTTTAAATGGTCTGAGGAAATACCTCTCAATATATTCATTTCCGAATGAATTGTTTGTTCTGTAAAAACTAATATCATCACCATATTTGCGGTCCCTCTTACTATTTTGAAGGACAATGGAACCAAATATTTGTTCTGCTGAGGTAAAAATGTTATATCATGAACATAATATCAAATCCAATCATTTATCGTGCAATCTTGCAGCATCCAATGGACATATGGAGGCCTTCAACAAGACCCAATTGAATATACATCAGAATACAATGGATTAAGATATTAATTCACATCCTAATAAACTTATGAATGCTTTACGGGCTTATCAGAACACTACCCATATATCCACCCATGAAACTCGTTATTCATAGGTATATCAGACCGAAATATTTTTTCCAATTGAGAACCCCATGTTTTTGAATGTATTATTATGCGATGAAACCAATTCCTTTTAATAGGTTATTTATTTTCAATTTTAAATATATGTTCATTATGGAATGCATGATAAAGGATAATGTTATGACATGATCAGTGCGCCTAAAATTATATTGTGTATATGATTGGTTCAATGTGACTGGTTCACCCAGAATTATACAGTGCTCCAATGAATTGGGTAAAGTGATGAATCTCCTGAGTTAGTGTAAAATTATAAGTGAAAAAGATTCAATCATTGTTCAGCAGTATGTGTGTATGTTAACCACTAAGTCGTGATGTTTAATTTTTATGCATTTCCACATTTCAAGTCTCTTAATAATGCTTCCTCTAATGTTCATGATCATTTTCCTATGTTATGGTTATTCTCACCCACCATGATATTATTCATATATATCCTCTTATTGGGATTTTAGGTTACCCATTTTTATGTATATCATCTGGTGGCTACATGTACTAAGGAGGGGTCAAGTTCCAATAAGAAGCAAGAAAATAAGGAATTTAATAAATGGTTGTGCTTGATGTTGTAATTGTTATGTATGATACTAGTTTTCCCAAGACAACAATACTTTGGATACTATATGTGTAAAACTATTTCTTTATCTTTAATATGATTTAATAGTAATGTAATAATTGATTGGGTCTCAATAGTTGGTATCATATGTAACGATTTGTCAATTTGGGAAATATGATAAGTGAACTCTAGAGAAAACATCTAGTATGGGACTTAGTACAAATTTGAATACAAGAATATTTACATTGGGATCTCATATGTTATGATTTTGGTATAAATTGTTCAAATAAATATATTATTCATGAGTTATTTGTTTATGTTATGGTGAAACAATTTCAATTTTAGAAAATAGATGGTACTAGGAGAAACCAGGCCAACAACTCATGTAAGGGTCAATGCAACGATTTTTCATATGACATTCCAAATGATATGGGAGGTGGGGTTCAAAACTTCATGGAAATGCTTAACTAACTATCTCAGGTTAGGAACTATATCCATAATAAATGATAACATCCTCTTTCACCAAAGGGGGAGTGGCTTCATGTCCAATTTTTATGAGGTAATGACAACTGGCATTTAGTGTATCATTCGATCCACTAGATATGGAACAGTGGGTCAACTCTATGGAGATGATCTTTTCTATGGTCCCCTATTTTGAGATAGAGAAGGTTACTCTAAAAATTTATTTTTGAGATGGAGAGGCTGATAAATGGTGGGATTTGATTAAGAACAACATACCATGGTTTCAAATTGAATAGATTGAAGGGGAATACATTAAGATAATGTTTCATAACAAGTTTTTCCCAAGAACTCTTTGCATGAAGATGGATAGAGAATTCATAGCACTCATGAAAAAATATGGATAATATTTCCCAAACTATGAAGTGAATTTCACAAGGCTTTCAAGGTACACTTTGGGTTTTTTAATCTACAATGATTTAAAAATTGATAGATTCTTTAGTGGATTAAAACCACACCTTTGAAAGGCTCTTGCAATTCGAGGCAATTGGAGTTATAAAGAAGTTGTTCAGTGTGCTCTCAAAGTGGAAATGGAATTTGGAGAATAGTACCACAACTATGGTGATATGAAATGAAAGATGGAGTTTCAGGCTAGAGGATCTAATGGAAATGGTGGGAAGAAAATGCAACGACCCACATTCCAAAAATGAGGGATGATGCACCATGGGAGCTACCTCAATGGGATGAGGAAGTACTTCATGTGGGGAAAGAAGGACAAAATGCACAAGAGTGTTATAAGACAAGAAAATGAGGGAGAATGTAGCTGAAGAATGAAGAGAACCACCCATGGTTCAATGCTATAACTGTATGGAGCTTGGTCACTATGCAAGCCAGTGCAATAAACCTCGTGTTCTTGAGGGTAATCAGTGTCAGCAGCCACCAAAGCCAACGGAACAGGGGAAAGCTTATGAGATAACTAATACAAAAGTGTAGAATGTTAATGATGTCATAAAAGGTACAATTCCTATTCACTTAGGAATGGAAGATGTATTATTTTATTCTGGTTCTATGCAAACCTTTATATCTAGCATTTTTTCTATAAATTTAGAGTCGAAGCCTCGAAACCTTGAAGTAGAGATATCTGTAAAAACCCTCTGTGGTGAAATCATTACTACCCAAGAGTTTGTGTCTTCTCCTGTTGGTGTATGTGGGAATATTTTTTCTAGATAATCTTTTAATACTTCCCTTGGTGGTATTTTATGCTATAATGGGAACAGATTAGCTCTCATTACATAGATCACATACCAACTATCGAGAAAAGAAAATATCTTTTCACGTTCAGAATCATCCCATGATCCTCTAAAAAATCATGGAAGATCATTAATCTCCTTTGGAAAATCCTTCATCTGTGTTGGTGTTGATTCCCTATAAAGAATAATACATATCTTAAATGGATGGGTCAATGGAAATTTCCAACCTTGTAGAAATTCTCATCATGTGGGAATATGGTGATTTATTTCTTAATGAGTTACCCAGACTTCTCCCAGATTGTGAGGTATAGTTCTCAATAGAACTCATAACTGAAACTACAACTATATCAATGTGTCCCTATAGTATGTATCATATAAAACTATGGGTGTTTAATAATTAGAAAAAAGTACAACAAGACAAAGGGTTCATACGCCCAAGTGAATCAACTTTTGGTGCGCCAGTGCTGTTTGTGTAGAAGAAGTATAGAACAATGTGGATGTGTATCGATTATAAGGAAATCAACAATATAACCATAAAGAACAAGTATCATCTTCCAAGGATTTATGTCTTTTTTGATTAGTTAAGAGGAGCTCAATACTTCTCAAAGGTGGATCTTAATTCTAGATATCATCAGTTAAAGTTGAGAAAGGAAGATATTCAGAAGACTGGCTTTTGTACAAGTTATGATCACTATGAGTTTGTGGTGATTCCCTTCATACATACTAATTCCTCTACATTTTTCATGGCTTTGATGAATATATTCTTTATAAATTACCTCAAAATTTTTTTGGTTATTTTTACTGATGGCATTCCCATCTACTCCAACAGAAAGGAGGAACATGTAGAACATCTAAGTAGTTTGTTGCTGAGATTGAGAAAGGAGAAGTTCTACGCCATGTTTAGCAAGTGTGACATTTGGATAAAAGAAGTTACATTCTGGAGACAAGTGATCATGAGTGTGGTAATTTTTGTGGACCCTTCAAAAACAAAGGTGATAGAGGAATGGACTAGGCCCTCTATTGTAAAACAAAATCCATAGTTTTATCATATTAGATGGGTACTGCCGACATTTTGTGATATATTTCTCACAATTATCATCCCTGCTAACTATGTTAACTTGGAAAGGGGTAAAGTAAGACTGGATGGAAGAATGTAAGGGATGTTTCATGGAACTAAAGAGATAACTGATAACTGGAACTGTACGCACATTACTAAAATATGGAGAATGTTTTGTGATATATAGTGATGCTTCAAAGAAAGGATTGCGTTTAATTCTAATAGAAAATTATAATGTGATAGCCTACGGCTCACGAAATTTGAATATCCATGAGCAGAACTACCAGAAGTATGATCTAGAGATGGAAACCATGATTTTTTCCTTGAAAATTTGGTGGCCCATATCTTTATGGTGGGAAGTGTGACATATACATCGACCACAAGAGCCTAAAGTACATGTTCAAACAAAAGTATATCAACATGTGTCAAAGGAGATGGTTAAAGAGAATCAATGATTTTTATTTCTCTATTAACAATCATCCTAGAAAGGAGAAAAAGGTAGTTGATGATCTAATAAGAAAATAACTTTCTACTCTGTCCATGTTACATATTGAAAAAGACTCTATCATATTGGATATGAAAAGGATGGATTTAGAAATAATAAGGGTAGGGGATACATACTACCTTTCCCAAATTATTATGAAACCATCCATCCATGAGAACATTAAGGAAGAACAATTGGATGATGTGGACATACAAAAGAGGGTGAATGTCGTAGAGGAAGAAAAGCTGGGAGAGTTTCATATCGACGGTGATGGTGTGATTCAGTTTGGAACGCGGTTGTGTATGTATTCATCACCCGGGATAAAGAAGGAGGTATTGGACAATGTACATATCTCAACATTATAAAAACATATTTGGATAACCAATATGTATCGTGATATCTGAGAACAGTTCCGGTAGGATAACATTAAAAATGAGATCACAGAATATATATCAAGGTGCTTGGTATGTCAGAAAAGTTAATTATGAGAGAAAAAAGTCCAATGGGATGATGCAACCATTGCCTATACACATTTGGAAATAAGATAATGTTACTATGGACATTTTCATTGGTATCTCAAATACGTCGAAGGGAAATAATTTGATACAGGCTATGGTTGACCGACTAACCAAGCTGCCTATTTTATCGATATTCGGGAAGATCTCTCACTTGAAAAACATGCAATGATATGTGTTATGGAAGTGGTCAGACTACATGATGTTCCACTCTCAATTATCTTTGATCATGATCCAAGGTTCACATATAAATTCAGGGGGAGACTTCTACAAGCTTTGAGTACTTAATTAAATATCAACATGGCCTATCACCTCCATACTGATGGCCAATCTGAGAGGAATATTCAGATGCTTGAAGATATTCTAAGAGCTTGCTCTCTAGAATTTAAATGTGGATGGGATCATCATCTTCCATTGGTTGAGTTCTCATATAGCAAAATATTCCCCTAGAGTATTCAGATGGCTCCATATAATGCTCTATATGGAATGTGATGTAGAACATCTACCTGTTGAGATGAAGTTCTAGAACGAAAGCCACTTAGACCCGATCTTCTGCAAGAGTTGACAGAGAAGGTTCATGTAATCCAAAAACACATCAAAGATACTCAACGTCAGCAAAATAGTGATGCAGACAACCATCGAAGTGGCTTGGACTTTGCTGTGTGGGATAAAGTCTTTTTTTGAATATCACAATGGAAGAGAGTCCTTATATATGGAAAGAAAAGGAAGCTAACCCCAAGGTACATTGGCCCCTTTGAGATCCTTGATAGCATAGGAGTTGTGGCCTAATGGCTTGTATTTCCACCAAATATGGAACAAAGTTCAAAATGTTTATCACAGATCCCTCATGAGGAAGTACACACCTGATCCCTCACATGTACTGAACATAGAGGTGGTACAGATGGAAGATGATCTCTCCTATGAGGATTCGCGAGAAGAGATTCTATACCGAAGAGATAATATACAGTACTACAAGACAACCCACATTTTCAATGTGTTTTTGAGGAACCATATGTTTGAATAATCTACTTCGGAACTGGAAGAGGTCATGAATGGAAAGAACCCTCACATGTTTTTGTAATGTGAAATTTCGAGGGAGAAATTTCATAAGGGAGGAAGAATCTAACGAACCGATGTTTTTCAATGTAAATTCCATTCTTATAAATATGTCCTAAAGTCACATGAAGACACAACATAATGAACTACTATTTTCTATGTGTCCTTTATAAATAATTTTTTCTCTTTTTTGTTTGGAATTTTGAAAATCTCACATACACAGTTGCAATCAGTATGTTATTTGGTCTCCAATAAGAAGAACATAATTTTTGGTGAATAGTAACCAACCCTTATGAATAGTAACATATCATTTTGAATAGTGATATACCCTAATGAATAGCCACCTTACCTATGTCAATATATAAATAATTCCAAATTTGAAAGTATGATATGCCAATATTTTAGAAAAAGTAAATGAATGTTTTAAAATTGGTTTTGGATAATAAATTATGATTTTAATTAAATATTAAAAAAATAATATTTAGTAAATTATTCATAAAATATTGACTTCAATTTTGGATTCCACATGTCGAAAAATGGTTGTGGTGAATTTTTTAGATTTTTCTGAAATACAAGAATTTTTTATGAATAGTGAAATACCATAATTTACAATATAAGCTAAATAAGATAATTATAGTGTCATTAATGATGTTCTACTGATGTTACAGAAATTGTTTCGGTTTCACATGATTAAATTACTATTATTAGTCATGGAAGACAAGCTATTCCTTGTATTTAGGGAAATTATAAATTAATGAATTTTATATTGAGAAATCCCCTCTCCCCTCCACTATAAACACCACCTTTCAGAACCTCGTTTACTCACACCTCTCAAGCATCAATCCTTTCCTAAAATCTACCCAAGAATCATCCCTATCCCCTCCCCCATGTCCAAGAATGTCTGGACTCAAAAAACCCCCCAGCCTAGGTACCTTAAGGAGGATCTCAAGAAGAGAATTCAAAAGGTAACTTTTCTTCCTCTTTCCTTTAATTTTCTTTCAATTTCATGTTCTTTTCTTATTATCTCCCCACCTATCATCATCCACATGGTATATTAACTCTATTATCATTCATATAATTTAATTTTATTAAAATAATGGGATATTATACCATACAACCCCGTTATCCTCTTCCTTTTTATAAAAGAAAACATTGATTGTAAGGTGTTAATCTATCACCTTCAAGAATGACATGTATTCTCTTTCTAATTATATTTTCATATCTGGTCATGAAACCATTTTTATGTTTGAAACCAAATATTTCATATGTATTATGTCCTATTTAATCTTATGGAACTAACTTATGTTCATATTAAGAAATTATTAACCAAAACAAATTTGTTGTGGTCGAAAAACTTATCAAATTAACTGAAACGATCATTATTAAATTCCTATGTAATGATTCATCCACATGGTATATAACATAATTCCTTATACAATCATTAAGAATCTTTGAATATCATTAATAACATGTAATATAAGTTCTGGATTTTTATCCATGTTCCACCCGAACTTCAATTTATGAATACAAGTGAACCGCTTAAGAAAAACCATAAAAACAATCAACCCGATCAATGCTTTCAAACTCTATAAGACATCCAAAGGGTCATAAAATATATTAATGATGCCATAATAAACCATATTCATTTAAAAATGGTTCTTTAATTTTTAATTAATGAATCTATTGTGGTTATACAAGACATTAATGTGAAGGAAGTGTTAAGAGATAATGTAAGGGGAAATTCTCAAACATAACATTCATCCTTCAGGTTCTCCCTCTTTCACTACTTTTTTGATATGGTTACTCCTTAAAAATCAATTTATTCATAATTTTATTTTTTTATGGGATATAAATGTTTTTCACATGGTTTTTATGTAAAAAAAAAGTTTTCCAAAAGAACCTTTTTTAGAACACACCTTTTACATCTTATTCAAGGTTGATGTTTCTTGTAACATGTATGTTTTTCCCACATTCTTTTGAGAACCCAATTTTTTTGAATTTGTTCTTATTATATGAAACACATTACTTTTCATGGGTTAGTTATGTTTATTTTTTATATATGTTCATTTTGGAATGCATGATAAATGATAATGTTATGATGTGATGGGTGAGCCCGCAATTATATATCACAATATGAATGTATCAATGTGACAGATGCACCCGGAATTAAATAGTTCTATAATGCATTATCTAAAGAGATTAATATCAAGAGTTGATTTTAAATTATGTGTGGACAAGATAATATATTTTTTCACATGTATTTGTGGTAGTTAACCACTAAGACATGTTGTTTTATTTTTATGTATTGCCACATTTCAAGTCTCTTAATAATGCTTCATCTCTTGTTCATGATCCTTTGCCTATGATTTGGTTATGATCACCCATTGTATTATTTTTATTATATATCCACTTACTAGGAATTTATCTCAACCCCTTTTCTATATATCCTCACGTGACAACATGTAATAAGGAGGGGTCACGTGCCAATAAGAAGCTAGAAAAGAAGGGATTAAATAAATGTTTATTCTTGATGTTGTAATTGTTATGTATAGTCCATGTTTTCCCAAGACATTAATATTTTGGACACTCTATGTTTAAAACAATTAAGTTGTCTATCATTAAAATTATCTTATAGTAATGTAAGAAAGATATGGGTCGCTAGAAAACCTTATCACCACATAGATATATATAAATACATGTTGATCCAATGTGAAGTCATCTAGAATTGCAATAATGTGATATGTCTTTGAAAGATGATCCATAATGACCCATATATCATTTTTTCCTCTAGATGTCTTTGGATATCCAGTGACAAAGTCAATGGTAATGTTCTCCCACATCCATGTTGGTATGGGTAGTGGTCGCAACATACCCTTGGACTTTTTCCTCTCCACCTTCACTTGCTGATATATGAGGAAATTAGATGCATATCTATCAATCTTCAATTTCATATTGTCACACCAAATGTTTTCTTAGAGATATTGATACATCATTTTCTCCCTCGGTGAATATAGAAGGTCGGGCTATGTACGTCATTCTAAACATCCTTCTTTATCTCTAGATCAAGTGTTACACAGAATTGTGACCCAAATAATACAAATCCTACCTCATTAATCATGAAATCTGAGAATTTTCCATTCCTGATATCTTCCACCCTTTTCTGAATTTCCACATCTTTTCTTTAATCATCCTTTATTTTCTCCATGTGGTATGGTTAATTAATCATTTTAGAATGGAATGATGGTTTTCCTCCTATAATTATTCTTATGTCCGTCCGCTAAAAATAAAATAATATCAAATCCATTATAATTATCATCATTGATAATGAAGCCTGATCATTTCTACATAGAGTATCTTCCATCTTATTTTCCTTACTGGGATGGTAGTGGATTGAGATGACATAATCCTTGATGATCACTATCAATCTTATTTGGCCCATATTAAGCTCTTTCTGTGTGAATATATATTTGAGAAGGTTGTGATAAATATATATCTCACACTTCTCCCCATATAGATAATGCCGCCAAATTTTCAATGCAAGGATCACCTGTGCCAAATCCAGATCATGTGTGGGATATTTATGCTCAAGGATATTTAACTGCCTTGACATGTAGGTTTTTACTTTATAATTTTTCATCATCACACAAACTAATACATTCATTAAAGAATCATTATTCATCACAAAGATTTCCCCAGTTCTTGGGAGTGTGAGTCATAAAGAAATTATTTTCTTCTTTTTTGACTCCTTAAAATAGTCTCCACATTTCTGAGTCTAGAATAACATTACTCCCTTCCATGTCATCTTAGTCATCAAGTTTAAAAATCGTTAAATATTCTTCACAAATCATCTATAATATCTGGATATACCCAAAAAGATATGGATCTCTATTATATATTTTCACATGGGCCACTCCTCAATTGACTTTATCTTTGACGTGTCCACAGATATCCATTTTCTAGTGATAACAAGCCCCAATAAAGACACTTCCTTCATCTAGAAATCATTTTTTCTATACTTTGCATGCAGATTATCCCTTCGAAAAGTATTTAAATCAATATTCAGATGCTTCTCATGTTTCTCCTTTATCTTGTAATATATTAGAATATCATTG